>CM070507.1:20781694-22056528 GCA_036346375.1 Guadua angustifolia
TCCTTATCGCAATTGCAACATGTGCACCGAGGTTCAGTGGACTCTGCCGATGCCTTGATATCCACCGGTTCCCTGCATCGAAGGACATCCTGAGGGAATCAAAATTCCAATTGATATCGCCCAAACCTCAGAACCATTGCACGCCGAGGACCCCATCAAAGCCCCTCGAGTGGTATGACCAAGAAAGATGCATGTATGAATGAGGTCCAATGAGGAAGGTGCGCTCGAGTTTGCCCAAGCATGGAAGATGGGCGCCATTATGACCAAGACTTGTCGCTTCTTCTCCTCGAATCTCGAGGAAGGCCCATTCGCTGGTCAAGCAGCTCAGAAATTGTGCGACTCCCATCGGCCCACCAAGCCCATCAAGATTTCTCCCAAGAATGGTCATCTTGATTTGCATGTGCCGCTTTTGGTAGACCTCAGAAGCGCCATCGCAGAGAGGGCGTGCTCGATTTCCTCCAACTCTCCTCTTCTTTCTTCGCTTCATCAAGGACCTCGAGGAGAAAGAGCTTTACGATGATGCCCCGGCGAGACCTCGCCGCAATGAAGCATAAGCCTTGAGGCGCCTGCTCGCCATCTCTTCCGGGTTCAGCGGCTTGAATGGAGTAGAGGTGGTGGAAGATCCTCGCGAGTTGGTCGGAGCGTTTTTCTCCCCTGCCCAAGCAGTAGATCGGAGGAGGCCCGACTGACCGCTGACTGCCTGGTGCCTCGCAGACGGAGGCAGGCTCTGGAACCCCGAGCCCTGGCTGGCAGAGAGGACGCCACATCGCTGAATCTGCTTGGTCGATTCTGAAGCGCGCCAACGAACGATCGAAGGCTCGCGATCCACGTCCTTTAGGCCTCTCAAGGCTAAGTAGCCGAGCTGAGTCGGCCAGTCAATTGACGGTCATACGAAGACGTCACCGCCAGAGTCACGACAAGCCGCAGCTGAACAACTCGGGACTTCTTCTTCTTCATGCGAGGCGCGCAGATGTTAATTTTTGGAACTCCTTTGCATATTCATCCACGCGGACTGCTTTCAGATTAGCTAAGTCCCCTAGGGTCCCGCAGATGCATGGCGCAGAACTCTCGATGAAGGTGTCGCAGGTCGCCGCCATGTGATGATCCGCTCGTTCCCGCCTCCGGCTTGTCCAAAGACTTCTGCTGGCTCAGAGATAGAGAATTCAAGCCCAAAGTCAAAGTAAATGAGCATGAGCACAGTAAACGAAGATACAAGCTAAAGGTTTAGAAATATCAACGAGCAATATCAATTTCTTTGATCTAAAGTCCTCCTGTACGAAAACTTAGCCAGCACTATCAGAATGATGAAATACCTGATGTTTGGCGCAGTTTTTCATAGGAAACCCAGAATACAAACTGCCACGGGCCAAGCCTGGCCCATGTAGGTAAGAATCCCTTCCACAATGCTGTTGCACCCTCGTGTTTGACGATCTTGACCAAACAATCATAAGAATTCCTGTATAGAGTTTTCCCCTCCTTGCCCTGATTCATCATCCTAGTTTTGATCACATCTGCTGGGCAGCTTAAGGTAGTTGCAGATAAACCAGAGGCAACAGAGGCCAATGTGTGAGCATACATGTTATCGTTGCAAATCTGCTCGTGAATGATGAAATGCTTTGCCTGGTCGTAGCAGGTCAATTCACCCATGTTGACAAGAAATGCTCGCTGGGCATTAGGAACAACCCCCTTCCAAAGTCCTCGAAAACCCTCGGCTTGTATGATTTTTGCGAAGGCATCTAGGATACCTGTGTACCGTGGTTGAATACCTTGGCTCAACAGTCTGCTGTCTGCTTGCATCCTTACCTTTATGAGGTCAGCAGGGCTTGCCACCACCTGCACTGCAGAGTAGGAGGAACAACATTAACTGTTGTGTTGCATGGCAATACAATAGGCAAGGATACGACAGCAACCTTTAAGCTATCCCAATTCTACTTATAGCAGTCAGCTAATACTTACCATACTCAGCACAGAATTCCTCCTCTACAAATACTATTTTATAGCTGATTGTCCCTATTACTTACAACAACAAATACAGACTGAGGTCTGCTGCTTTATTATCCAAATTGTTACTTCAATTTTATGGGTGACAACGAATTTATGACAGAGGTTGCTTAAAAGATCTTTTTCTGCTAAGATGCATGTATATGTGCAATTTTGTAGATATATGTAAAGAATTATGATTATTAACATTGTTTGAAATCAATAGCTTGAAATTAAACAAAAGAGCCAGTATATATATGCAGTACCTAAACAGTGGTATGGATTTGAATCGGATAGAATGTCATCCTTTGTCATTTATGGGACATAAAACTTAACGGTGGTCGAGAAAATCTCTTCTACATAACGAACAACCTCCAGCTTATCATCAGTCATTCAGGCCTACCTCAAAGGAAACATTATTTATATCCTTACAACCACCAAGATCCTTGGCAACAGCCATGCTAGTTTCAGATCTACATTTGTTAACTCTCCCAGTTCGATGCGAGGTTCTAAAACCTAATACACCCAAAGTAGCTCTCACTTCTCACACTGCGAGAACATCACAGCCTACCTTTGGATCTCACAATTTCTGCATCCTAGCTGACAAATCAAACCTCTTCCGGGAGTAACTTGGACCAATTCCACTGAGTCTTGAACACATCATAATAAAGCAGTTCATCCGAATTTAGTAGCAGACAATTAGAATCTGATCTTTAGGGAAACGTTTACCTGCGCGGCAATGCCGGAGACTCCCCCGGCGATCGCCTTCTCGAGAAGGCCCACCTCCCGGCCACCGCTGGCGAAGGAAGATCGGAGGTGCTCGTAGCCGACGATGCGGAGTGGGGTGTAGAAGAGGTGGCGGAGAACGGCGGGGGATAGGCCCCGGTAGAGCCCGCCGTCCCGGACGAGCTCGCCAGCAACGCGGATAACGCCGCCGCCCGCGGGGCTGTAGTGGAGCTGGAGGCGGGTCTTGACGGCGTCGATGGGGAAGGTGGCAGCCTCCGCCGCGGCTGCCGAGACCGAGGAGAGGGAAACCTTGGCTAGTGTCTTGCGGCGGCCGTCCTCGCCGGCGGCCGCGGCGCGGGCTGACATGACCTGGGAGTTGGGACTTGGAACCTCAAGCCCTCAGATGCGCCTCGCGGATTTTACAAGCCTATCCAGCGTCAATCTGGGCCGAACAAAGATGATCTAACGGTTTGGATCACACCAACTCACCATCACGATTCACGAAGTAGTAGTGCCTTGTCCTCTGGGACGCTAATACAAAATAGTGAAGGGCTCTCCACGACGGAGAAGGCGGCGACCACGGCGGCGATGACGACGGGGGAGGAGGGGTTGGGCGCGGTGGCGTGCGTCCAAGACCGTCGCGTGGCTCTGCCATGCACGAATCACTCACCGTAGTTCACTCGTTTGTTCAGAAATCAGAATTATCTCAGCTCTCCAGCACGGCATCTTCCTCTTGCAAAGCACAACGTCCCAGTTCGTAGTTTCCCTTCCATTTCCCAACGAGACACACGGCACTGAATACATCGCTTTATCGTCTATCGAGGGTAAGTAGTATTTACTACTGCTGCATCGGTATTAGTTACATGTTCATTGCATGATTATGATTATGCCGTGCACGCTTTAATAGCAGAACAATGTATTATAATACAGCATCTCAATGGTGCCACTTTATTATTATAATATGCTATCTCAAAGATTTTGCTTAGGTGGTAGAGAAAAAATGAGAGAGAGATATAGACCGCATTACTAATGATAATCAGCTATAATCGATTCCAAGGCACTTATTATCTATTACATGTGGGCCAATATTTAATTTTATAGACAATGCTATAGCTAATCTATTGGAGAGATTGTCTATATGCTATCTATGATTATACGACATTTCTTATACTAGTACTATCGAGATGCCCTAATACAGCCGGCAACTGCTAAAAATTGCCTATCCCCCTATTGGCTATTGTACACATCAGTTCTCCTAAGAGAACTGCAATTTCAATCCGTCATATGCTATTCAAAATCCTGTTTGGAATCTGGATGAATGCAAAAATCACATTTTTCTTTTTATCGTATCCTCTATCTCCTTTCCGTGATGCGGTGTTTGTCGCGTGTTTTACTGAATGCTGTACAGTAATTGATGACACGAGTCATGGCTGGCTGAAGTTTCCACTCATGCTGCCTGCAGGATTTGCTGCCCTCTTCTTGAAGAATCATATGGGAGCTTGTTCAGCACCTTCACCCGAAACATGGCCTGCAAGTTTGTGCAGATTTGTCAGAAGTCGGCATTTTGCAACAACTCAGTGCGATCAGTTGAATCATTGTCCACATAAGAAGTAAGCCAAGTTGTGAAGAAAAAGATACTAGACATCAAGGTTTATAGATAGTGACAGGAGTAATGTTGGCTACCTTCTTATCTGAACCAAACTCAAGGACATCGGATGGGTGGAAACGAACTGGGAAGTTTGGAGGTACACGGTAACGCCTGCCCTCATTGCTGGATAATCACATGAAGTTGAATGAGTAAACATGTTCTTATTCAGGTTCAGGAGTGCGAGTGTAGAATCACCCATGCTGCTTTTAGGACTTACTCGGTAATCCAGGTACCATGTTCGCTTCCAAGATCAGTCAAATAGAAGGCCTTATTCTTGCATGTGATAGTAGCATGGGTTTCTGATATCTGCAAGGACGTTCAACAAATTGAAGAAAAGTTAACAAGTTTGTCGACAAAAAGATAAATCTAGTAAGACTGAAGTGAAACAATCTTAAGCTGTTGGGTGCGGCCATGTAGAAACAGCATGTATACAATTCCAAGTATAAAAGAAGTCCTCTAAAATTAATGTCAGCATTTTGCTTAACGAACCTGTGGGAAGGGCAATGTCAGGAAGAAGAAGAATTGCTAGGATCTGATCGGCTTCTGCAAAAGAACATACATTTGTTTATTCTGCAAAGCCTTGAAGAAATAAGTGCTATTAATAACGAAAATTGTTTTGTTATTTAGACCTACCCAATAGAGAATGACCTCTGTTCATCCTTGATTAAATGAATGGGTTGCGAGGCATAATTGTTTCTGGCGCTTGTAGGGAAGAGGTACCACCTGTTAGGCTTATTCTAGTAAGTGCTTTTGTCAAAGGTACTGACATTAAAGTAGGAGTATACAGTACATATTTAACTCAAAATGAAACCAGAAGACAAGAAACAAGAACGTACTCTCCACCGAGAGCTTGTTCCAATGCATTGTCATCCTCACACCATTGACAAAGCTGATCGTTTGCCTTCAGTGGGATGCTAAATGTCAGAAAAGGTCAAATTATTGTGTTGACTTGTATTTACATATCTTTGAGAAACATACCTTGTCAGAAATCCGGCAACTTAATGGCCTTCCTTCAAGCTTTGAGCTGGACAATAACGACATATTCCATTTCCACCATGAGCAACATATGGTGAGTTAGAAGATTCCACTAAAAAACAGTACTATTGGCACATGAGCTCGAAATGAAAACAAAGTTATAGCTCAAAATAATTACCTGTTGCCACCTAGAACCCAGCTCAGCATCAAAGGCATTCCATACTTGATGAAGAATCTCCCACCAACTCTACCAGGATGTGGTATCCTTAACTTTGTCAAAAACTACATGTAACAAATATCCATATAAAGATTAATTAGTTTTAGTCTGCAGTTTTTCAATGATTCTCTTACAGCACTGGTAATTTAATTTGAAACCTTGTTTCAGAAATCCAATAAAATTATCGTGGCACACTTAAACAAGCAGTTTTAATCTGATTGACAGACAGAAACCAACTAAGTGCATTTAGAAGTATAAAGCTGCATTAGTTCTTGACGTACCGACAAAGGTCCCAGACCCACACCCAAATATGGTCTGTAAGTGGTAGCCATGATTGCAGCCATTCTTGCCAGTCCATGTATAATAGCAACACGTAGCCTTCTCTCCTTCTCATAACTGTAGCCAAACATGCAAACCAATATTGCGTCTATCAGTAAACTTTCTAAGGACCACACCTCAAAAACTAAACATAATAATGTGTTACCTCTGAAATTGGATTCTATAGAAATAAAATCTAGTGGATGCTAAAAGCAATACCATCAAAATACATCCAACATGCCACAGCATAAGAAAAGAGTTACCTCCTCAAGGAGGAAACAGTATCCATAGGAATTCCAAACTTGACACTCTCCTGCCAGGCCTTCTCAAGCTCTACAGCCAACTGGTAGCCATCCTGTGAAGACAAGTTGAAAAAAGTTACTTGAGTAAGTACTATTTGTCAACACCAATGCAAGAAATCCATCCACCATACTGATGGCCACATTATAGCCATGGAAAACTAGGTAATTGTGTATCTCAATAGTCATGCCAAACTAAGTAATTGTGTACCTCAATAGCCATGCAGCCACCTTGACCCAGATTTGGCTGCATAGCATGGACAGAATCACCAAGCAAAGTGACACGACCTTTCCCCCAGTTCATAGTAGGTGGCCGGTCGTATATATCCCGACGAAGAATTGCTTCTTCTTCAGTTGCATTTATAAGATCGATGACATTATCGCACCAACCACTGAATATCTCAAGCAATCTTTTCTTTTTGCCTGTCAATACAAAGCATTAGTGGATGATAAGCACATGGGCAGAGCATATCAAATATATTGCCCTCATTTGCATCATAACATATGATCAGGAAGAATTCATTTAATTAACATAGCACAAAAGATTCAGTCTAGGCACTCACCATTTTCAGGATCGGTGCCACCAGCAGGTTCATTGTGAAATGCATACCACTGCATTTTACCAGCACCAACATCTGAAGAGACAAAATATTGTTTGTGACCAAGAAATACTCGGTACCTTCAACAGAGGAAAAAGAGGAGCGTGTGAGTATTTCCTAACAGAGAACATAACAGTACTCATTCCTAAATCCATGCTACATACCCAACTGTGTCAATATCAGGAGGCACAAAGTCTGCAATTCCGGTGTAGCAAGTGTAACCTGAATAAGTTGCTTCTGTATGCCCAAAAAGTGCCTTCCTCACCTATCCATTGAAGAAAATCTCAAATCAGGTCTCCTTTGCTCCTGTTTATAACAAAAAATGAAGTAATTACATTACCTTTGACCATATTCCATCTGCACCAACCAAAAGATCGCCTTCAATTTTTCGCCCATCCTCCAATATGGCAGTAACCTGCACTCGTCCGCAAATGGTACCACATTAGAATTTTCCATAACATTTTGAGCCAATTTTCTACTGAGATGGGCACTAAGACAATTGATCATTCACCTTGTTGCCATCATCTATGAAATCAACTACGTGGCTATCATTCAATATAGCATCATCACCAACCGCACGAGCAAGAATCTGCTGCAGCGTCATGCGGCTAATGACCCTTGTGACTGGGAGCCCTCGCTCAGCTGCAGGAGTAAACGTATCAAACTTGATGTACCTGAATACCAACTTGGCACAGTCAAATGGATGCCTCCGGCAAACCAATTCCCATCTTAAAGCTAACCAACAAGCAGGCAATAGCAAGCAAATGCTACAAATGCAGTAGAATAAGCACAAAGAAGTACTTGTTTAGAAAAAATCAACACCAATAATTAAGCAACAAATTACATTTATATAAACCACTATCGTTATTACCATTGACACTGTAGGCATACGATTAATGATTTTCTTGTAACCTATAAGCCATATGCTATGATCTACTAAAGCAGGTGAGCATAAACGACTGTAGATCAGCTTGTTCTAACTGCCAACACTCTACACCAACGAATTCTTCCTGCACTAAATTCCACAAGAACGAGCCAGAAAATCCAATCGTTTCAGAATTAAGACACAAACAAACAAATTAATCCTTGGTGTAGGAAGTCGCCTCTGACGCAGGAACTAGTTGCCTCCTTACCAGGAGCCAGAGACGCCGTCGACGATGCCGTTGACGCGGTCCCCGGTGATGCAGCCGGCGTCCATGACCTCCTCGGCCGCGGCCGCGTCGACGGCCTCTAGCGCCGCGAGCGCGTTGCTCTGCACCTGGATCGGGCCCCGGTACCTCCCCTCCCCGCGGATGGCGCTCATGTCCCTCTCCAGCACCAACACCTCGAACCCCTTCCGCCTGGCCGCGAGCGCGAAGACCAGGCCGCCGATGCCCCCGCCGGCCACCAGGACGCGCGCCTTGGGCTCCGGCGCCTGCATTGCCGCGGCGACAACCGCCCCGTGGCGCCTCGCGGAGCCAGAAAGGCAAAGGCCGCGCCGCCTCCTTTGCGGCGCGCGCGGGGAGGGGAGCGCTAGTAGGCGGAGTGTCCGGCAGGAGGAGGGGGAGGCGGAGATCGTCATGGGAGAGGCGCGCGTGGAGCTGAAGCTTGGCATGGCAGTGGAATAGGACTCGGTGGAGCTGAAAGCGCGTGGAGCCCCGAGGGAGGTGTTAAGGTTGCGCGTTGCTTGCTTCCAGAACTTTGGGTTGAAGTTGTGGAAGGGAGGAGAGAGAGACCGATCGGTGGTGGTGAGGGGAGGAGGAATCTTAGCCAATCACTCGATTTCATTTGAAGGTTGGATCATGCGACTCGGGATTTTATCTTGCTATGTTTTCACCGTCTTCTGTGCACATAAACACAGGTAGTAAGGCTGTAACTCCGTTTGCCACGGTAGATAAGACCAGAGGCGTATTTAGAATATTGAAATAAGGGGAGCTAAGACTAAGACAACGAAAGCCTAGCAAGCCAACCATGTTCAAATAAGTTTGCAAACATTTGTTTAACAATCATATATAAAGTAAGTGTGTAATACAAAGGATAAGAAAATTGAGAGATCACGGGGCGTGACTTGGACTATTTTATTGGGCCTATTTGAGAGGGGTATAAGAGGCTTATTGGGCGCGCAGGGGCTTCGCCCACCCCGCCCCGACATGCTGATTCACGTCTGGATAAGACTCCTTCTTGCCCATCTTACAAGAACCTCTAGGGTAAAATCTTGAGAAACATCTGATGGTAGAAAGTAATGAAGGGCTTTGTTTCGGACATAGCGATGCTATGGAAATTTTGGAGGAGTTATTTTGTTTACGGTAAAGCTCCTACATGTTACTGTGAAATTATTTTGGACTGTGCTCAATGCAACAAGGTAGGGAATTCAAGGTGTTTTCTTCATGGAATTTTAAGAAAACGCCTTCTAATAACATCAGCCGTTTTGTGGCGGTTGGAACGGTTCGGGCGTGGAAATATATATTCTCTAACTAAATCTTTCATGGTGGTTAGCTTCCAGAAAATTGCTGTTTTTACATTTACCTATGTTAATGTTTTGTCTAGTATGTTTTTAGTTTGTACAATGTTTGCAGATACAGAGTTTGCGTGCTTGTGCGTTGTATTGAGTTGCCACAGGAGATCACAAAAACAACTAGAGAAGCACGCGTGGAGACGTGGCAAATTGCTATTTCACTGTTGGGTTTGGAGTTCTTTTCCCAGTTGGCGTATCCGCGTATCGCTCCATCCAGGGTTTCAAACGTCACGAAAATAGTGCGATTTTCGAATATCAAGACGATTTGATAAATTATACCGGTTAATAAATCGATTAAATTCAAACAAATTTATACATTTAAAGTTTATTACCGGAAGAAATTAGTTGTTTACCACACAGTCTCTTATAGGTTTTTTTAAAGAAAGGCTTTCGAATGAGCTACTGCGCTCGAAGAAGGCTTCAATTGATTAATCGGTTTAGTTGTCACCGAGGACTCGAGCAGTGTAGCACTTCACTTGAGTAGTACGACGCGAGGACAGAGCACGTGAGTGAGGGGTCAAATTAAACAATGAAAGATTCATCGCGCACCAGGAGCCGGAGATGCCGTCGACGAGGCCATTGATCCTGTCGCCGGTGACGCAGCCTTCGCGCATGACCTCCTCGGCGACGGTCATGTCGATGGCCTCGATGGCGAGCGTTGCTCTGGATCATGTCGCCACGGAATCGCCTCGCGACCGCGCTCAAGTCCCGCTTCGAACACCGTCATGTCGTACTCTTCCGTCTCGCCGCCATATGAAAGCACCATGCCGCCGATGCCGCCGCCACCAAAGACTGCGGCTTCCCGTCGTCGTCGTTCCCCCTTGTCCCCCGCCATGGTCTCCGCGTCCGACGGCGATCGATTGTCATGACACCATGACCCACCTTGCCCTCCCTTCGCCTCTTGCCGCCCGCAAAGACATGACCCGAGAGAGAGGCGCGTCTTTGGTCTTCGCGGCTCCTCGTGGCGAATCGCGAGAAGCGTCTGTCTTAGCGGAGATGTGGCGAGAGGAGCGCCATGGGCACGCACTCGAGTTACCACTGGCCGATTCGCTTGCAGAGGAGCGGTGGCGCGTGCGAATGGAGGTGGAGCGGTGGCGGAGCCCGGAGGAGGTGTTAAGGTTGCGCGTTGCTTGCTTCCAGAACTTTGGGTTGAAGTTGTGGAAGGGAGGAGGGAGGGACCGAACGGTGGTGGTGAGGGGAGGAGGAACCTTAGCCAATCACTGGATTCCATTTGGAAGGTCGGATCATGCCGACTCGGGATTTTATCTTGCCATGTCCTCACCATCTTCTGTGCACATAAACACAGGGTAGCAAGGCTGTAGCTCCGTTTTGCAGGTAGATAAGACCAGAGGCGTATCTAGAATATTGAAATAAGGGGAGCTAAGACTAAGACATCGAAAGCCTAGCAAGCCAACCATGTTCAAATAAGTTTGCAAACATTTGTTTAACAATCATATATAATGTAAGTGTGTAATACAAAGGATAAGAAAATTGAGAAACTGTCAGACAGGTACTGGTCTATTTTATTGGGCCTGTTTGAGAGGGGGTATAAGAGGCTTATCGGGTCGCAGGTGGGGCTTCGGCCCACCCACGCCCCAGCTATAGTTACGGTCCTGGATAAGACTCCTTCTTGCCCATCTTACAGTAACCTACCGGGTAAAATCTTGAGAAACATACAGTAAGCTGAAAGTAACGAAGGGCTTTGTTTCGAACATAGCGATGCTATGGGAATTTTGAAGGAGTTATTTTGTTTACGGTAAAGCTCCTACAAGTTACTGCGAAATTATTTTGGACTGTGCTCAATGCAACAAGGTGGGGAATTCAAGGTATTTTCATCATGGAATTTCAAGAAAACGCCTTCTAATAACATTAGCCGTTTTGTGGCGGTTGGAACGGTTAGGGCGTGTAAATATATATTCTCTAACTAAATCTTTCATGGTGGTTAGCTTCCAGAAAATTGTTGTTTTTACATTTACCTATGTTAATGTTTTGTCTAGTATGTTTTTAGTTTGTACAATGTTTGCAGATACAGAGTTTGCGTGCCTGTGCGTTGTATTGAGTTGCCACAGGAGATCACAAAAACAACTAGAGAAGCAGCGTGGAGACGTGGCAAATTGCTATTTCATTGTTGGGTTTGGAGTTCTTTTCCGGTTAGGCGTATCCGCAGATCGCTCCATCCGGGGTTTCAAGCGTCCACGAAAATAGTGCGATTTTGAATATCAAGACGATTTGATAAATTATACCGTTAATAAATCGATTAAATTCAAACAAATTTATACATTTAAAGTTTATTAGGAAGAAATTAGTTGTTTACCCACGTCTCTTATAGGTTTTTTAAAGAAAGGCTTTGAATGAGCTATGCGCTCGAAGAAGGCTTCAATTGATTAATCGGTTTAGTTGTCACCGAGGACTCGGCGATGTAGCACTTCACTTGAGTAATGACGCGAGGACGAGCACGTGAGTGAGGGTCAAATTAAACAATGAAAGATTCATCGCGCACAGAGCCGGAGATGCCGTCGACGAGGCCATTGATCTGTCGCCGGTGGACGAGCCTTCGCGCGATGACCTCCTCGGCGGCGGTCATGTCGATGGCCTCGAGTGGCGGCGAGCGTTACTTCGATCAGATGTCCACCCGCATCGCGCCTCCCTCGCGCACGCGCTCATGTCCGCCGAACACCGTCGTGTCGTACCTTCCGTCGCCGCCGCCCATGCTTGAAGCACCATGCCGCCGATGCCGCCGCCGCCAAGACTGCGGCTTCCCGTCGTCGTCGTTCCCCCTTGTCCCCGCGCCGCTGATCTCCGCGTCCGACGGCGATCGATTGCCATGACACCGCAGCCCACCCGCCCTTCCCTCTCGCTCTCTTGCCGCCTTGTTGCCGCAAAGATTGCGGAGCGAGAGAGGCGCGTCTTTGTCTTCTGCGGCTCCTCGTGGCGTAAGCTGCGAAGCGCGTCGTCTTAGCGGGAGATGTGGCGAGAGGAGCGCCATGGGCGCGCACCGAGTTACCGCTGGCCGTATTCCGCTTGCGCAGAGGAGTGGCGCCGTGCGAATGGAGGTGGGCGCGGTGGCCTGAGCCCCGGAGGAGGTGTTAAGGTTGTTGCGTTGCTTGCTTCGTAACTTTGGGTTGAAGTTGTGGAAGGGAGGAGGGAGGACCGACCGGTGGTGGTGAGGAGGAGGAACCTTAGCCAATCTTGGATTCCATTTGGAAGGTCGGATCATGCCGACTGGATTTTATCTTGCCATGTCCTCACCATCTTCTGTGCACATAAACACAGGGTAGCAAGGTTGTAGCTCCGTTTGCCACGGTAGATAAGACCAGAGGCGTATCTAGAATATTGAAATAAGGGGAGCTAAGACTAAGACATCGAAAGCCAAGCAAGCCAACCATGTTCAAATAAGTTTGCAAACATTTGTTTAAGAGTCATATATAATGTAAGTGTGTAATACAAAGGATATGAAAATTGAGAGACTGTCAGACAGGTACTGGACTATTTTATTGGGCCTATTTGAGAGGGGGTATAAGAGGCTTATTGGGCCGCAGGTGGGGCTTCGGCCCACCCACGCCCTGGCTACAGTTACGCCCCTGGATAAGACTCCTTCTTGCCCATCTTACAGTAACCTACCGGGTAAAATCTTGAGAAACATACAGTAAGCTGAAAGTAACGAAGGGCTTTGTTTCGAACATAGCGATGCTATGGGAATTTTGGAGGAGTTATTTTGTTTACGGTAAAGCTCCTACAAGTTACTGCGAAATTATTTTGGACTGTGCTCAATGCAACAAGGTGGGGAATTCAAGGTGTTTTCTTCATGGAATTTCAAGAAAACGCCTTCTAATAACATTAGCCGTTTTGTGGTGGTTGGAACGGTTAGGGCGTGGAAATATATATTCTCTAACAAAATCTTTCATGGTGGTTACCTTCCAGAAAATTGTTGTTTTTACATTTACCTATGTTAATGTTTTGTCTAGTATGTTTTTAGTTTGTACAATGTTTGCAGATACAGAGTTTGCGTGCCTGTGCGTTGTATTGAGCTGCCTCTGGAGATCACAAAAACAACTAGAGAAGCACGTGGACTTTGCAAATTGCTATTTCACACTTGGGTTTGGAGTTCTTTTCCTAGTTGGCGTATCCGCGTATCGCTCCATCCAGGGTTTCAAACGTCACGAAAATAGTGCGATTTTCGAATATCATGACAATTTGATAAATTATACCGTTAATAAATCAATTAAATTCAAACAAATTTATACTTTTAAAGTTTATTACCGGAAGAAATTAGTTGTTTTCCACACGGTCACTTATAGGTTTTTTTTAAAGAAAGCCTTTCGTATGAGCTATTGCGCTCGAAGAAGGCTTCAATTGATTAATCGGTTTAGTTGTCACCGAGGACTCGAGCAGTGTAGCACTTCACTTGAGTAGTACGACGCGAGGACAGAGCACGTGAGTGAGGGGTCAAATTAAACAATGAAAGATTCATCACGCACCAGGAGTCGGAGATGCCGTCGACGAGGCCATTGATCCTGTCGCCGGTGATGCAGCCTTCGCAAGATGACCTCCTCGGCGGCGGTCATGTCGATGGCCTCGAGGCGGCGAGCGCGTTCTCAGATCATGTCACGCAGACGCTTCTCCCCGCGACCGCGCTCAAGTCCCTTCGAACACCGTCATGTCGTATTCTTCCGCTCGCCACCGGCGAAAGCACCATCGCCGCCGCCGCCGCCGCCACCAAAGACCGCGCTACCCCGTCGTCGTCGTTCCCCCTTGTCGCCTGGCTTCAAGGTCTCGCGTCCGTGGCGGTCGCGTGCCGCGACACCGCAGCCCACCTTGCCCTCCCCTCGCCTCTTGCCGCGCCGCCAAAGATTGCGGACCCGAGAGGCGCTTTGGTCTTGCCGCGGCCTCTCGCGAATCTGCGAAGCGCGTCATCTTGGCGGGAGAAGTGGCGGAGAGGAGCGCCATGGGCACGCACACCGAGTTACCGCTGGCCGTATTCAGCTTGCAGAGGAGCAGGTGGCGCCGTGCGAATGGAGGTGGAGCGCGGTGGCCGGAGCCCCGGAGGGAGGTGTTAAGGTTGCGCGTTGCTTGCTTCCAGAACTTTGGGTTGAAGTTGTGGAAGGGAGGAGGGAGGGACCGACCGGTGGTGGTGAGGGGAGGAGGAACCTTAGCCAATCTCTAGATTCCATTTGGAAGGTCGGATCATGCCGACTCGGGATTTTATCTTGCCATGTCCTCACCATCTTCTGTGCACATAAACGCAGGGTAGCACCAGAGGCGTATCTAGAATATTGAAATAAGGGGAGCTAAGACTCAGACATCGAAAGCCAAGCAAGCCAACCATGTTCAAATAAGTTTGCAAACATTTGTTTAATAGTCATATATAATGTAAGTGTGTAATACAAAGGATATGAAAATTGAGAGACTGTCAGACAGGTACTGGACTATTTTATTGGGCCTATTTGAGAGGGGGTATAAGAGGCTTATTGGGCCGCAGGTGGGGCTTCGGCCCACCCGCACGCCCCACTGCTGATTCACGCCTCTGGATAAGACTCCTTCTTGCCCATCTGACAGTAACCTACCGGGTAAAATCTTGAGAAACATACAGTAAGCTGAAAGTAACGAAGGGCTTTGTTTCGAACATAGCGATGCTATGGGAATTTTGGAGGAGTTATTTTGTTTACGGTAAAGCTCCTACAAGTTACTGCGAAATTATTTTGGACTGTGCTCAATGCAACAAGGTGGGGAATTCAAGGTGTTTTCTTCATGGAATTTCAAGAAAATGCCTTCTAATAACATTAGCCGTTTTGTGGCGATTGGAACGGTTAGGGCGTGGAAATATATATTCTCTAACTAAATCTTTCATGGTGGTTAGCTTCCAGAAAATTGCTGTTTTTACATTTACCTATGTTAATGTTTTGTCTAGTATGTTTTTAGTTTGTACAATGTTTGCAGATACAGAGTTTGTGTGCCTGTGCGTTGTATTGAGCTGCCACTGGAGATCACAAAAACAACTAGAGAAGCACGCGCGGAGACGTGGCAAATTGCTATTTCACTGTTGGGTTTGGAGTTCTTTTCCCAGTTGGCGTATCCGCGTATCGCTCCATCCAGGGTTTCAAACGTCACGAAAATAGCGCGATTTTCGAATATCAAGACGATTTGATAAATTATACCGTCAATAAATCGATTAAATTCAAACAAATTTATACTTTTAAAGTTTATTTCCGGAAGAAATTAGTTGTTTACCACACGGTCACTTATAGGTTTTTTTTAAAGAAAGCCTTTCGAATGAGCTACTGCGCTCGAAGAAGGCTTCAATTGATTAATCGGTTTAGTTGTCACCGAGGACTCGAGCAGTGTAGCACTTCACTTGAGTAGTACGACGCGAGGACAGAGCACGTGAGTGAGAGGTCAAATTAAACAATGAAAGATTCATCGCACACCATGAGCCGGAGATGCCGTCGACGAGGCCATTGATCCTGTCGCCGGTGATTTAGCCTTCGCAAGATGACCTCCTCGGCGACGGTCATGTCGATGGCCTCAGTGGCGGCGAGCGCGTTGCTCGATCATGTCAGAACCGCCATCTGCGCCTCCCGCGCACAGCGCTCAAGTCCCGCTTCGAACACCGCCACGTCGTACCCCTTCCCTTCGCCGCCAATAAGCAGCACATGCCGCCGATCGCGCCCGCCACCAGCACCGCGCTACCCCGTCGTCGTCGTTCCCCCTTGTCTCCGCCGCCGAGGTCTCCGCGTCCGTGGCGGTCGTGATCTGCGCGGACACCGCATTTCACCTTGCCCTCCCCTCGCCTCTTGCCGCCGGCGCCGCAACATTGCGGAGCGGAGAGGAGCACTTGCTGGTGCTGCGGCTCCTCGAGGCAGAACTGCGACAAGCGCGTTGTCTTGGCGGGAGAAGTGGCGGAGAGGAGCGCCATGGGCACGCACCCCAAGTTACCACTGGCCGTATTCAGCTTGCAGAGGAGCAGGTGGCACCGTGCGAATGGAGGTGGAGCGCGGTGGCCGGAGCCCCGGAGGGAGGTCTTAAGGTTGCGCGTTGCTTGCTTCTAGAACTTTGGGTTGAAGTTGTGGAAGGGAGGAGGGAGGGACCGACCGGTGGTGGTGATGGGAGGAGGAACCTTAGCCAATCACTGGATTCCATTTGGAAGGTCGGATCATGCCGACTCGGGATTTTATCCTGCCATGTCCTCACCATCTTCTGTGCACATAAACACATGGTAGCAAGGCTGTAGCTCCGTTTGCCACGGTAGATAAAACCAGAGGCGTATCTAGAATATTGAAATAAGGGGAGCTAAGACTAAGACATCGAAAGCCTAGCAAGCCAACCATGTTCAAATAAGTTTGCAAACATTTGTTTAACAGTCATTTATAATGTAAGTGTGTAATACAAAGGATAAGAAAATTGAGAAACCGCTGTCGTGCACAGTCTTGGCTTTTATTGGGCCTATTTGAGAGGGGTACAAGAGGCTTATTGGGCGCGGGTGGGGCCGGCCCACCCGCCCTACTGCGTAGCACGCCTCGATAAGACTCCTTCTTGCCCATCTTACAGTAACCTATCGGGTAAAATCTTGAGAAACATACAATAAGCTGGATGTAACGAAGGGCTTTGTTTCGAACATAGCGATGCTATCGGAATTTTGGAGGAGTTATTTTGTTTACGGTAAAGCTCCTACAAGTTACTGTGAAATTATTTTGGACTGTGCTCACTGCAACAAGGTGGGGAATTCAAGGTGTTTTCTTCATGGAATTTCAAGAAAACGCCGTCCAATAACATCAGCCGTGTTGTGGCGGTTGGAACGGTTAGGGCATGGAAATATATATTCTCTAACTAAATCTTTCATGCTGGTTAGCTTCCAGAAAATTGTTGTTATTACATTTACCTTTGTTAATGTTTTGTCTAGTCTATTTTTAGTTTGTACAATGTTTGCAGGTACAGAGTTTGCGTGCCTATGCGTTGTATTGAGCTACCACAGGAGATCACAAAAACAACTAGAGACACACGCGTGGAGACGCAGAAAATTGCTATTTCACAGTTGGGTTTGGACATCTTTTCCCAGTTGGCATATCAGCGTTTCGCTCTATTCAGGGTTTCAAACGTCACGAAAATAGCGCGATTTTCGAAGATGAAGACGATTTGATAAATTATACCGGTTAATAAATCGATTAAATTCAAACAAATTTATACTTTTAAAGTTTATTACCGGAAGAAATTAGTTGTTTACCACACGGTCTCTTATAGTTTTTTTTAAAGAAAGCCTTTCGAATGAGCTACTGCTCTCGAAGAAGGCTTCAATTGATTAATCGGTTTAGTTGTCACCGAGGACTCGAGCAGTGTAGCACTTCACTTGAGTAGTACGACGCGAGGACAGAGCACGTGGGTGAGAGGTCAAATTAAACAATGAAAGATTCATCGCGAACTAGGAGCCGGAGATGCCGTCGATGAGGCCATTGATCCTGTCGCCGGTGACGCAGCCTTCGCGCATGACCTCCTCGGCGATGGTCATGTCGATGGCCTCGAGTGGTGGCGAGCGTTGCTCTCGATCATGTCGCCACGCGATCGCGCTCCACCACCAAGACCGCGCTCATGTCCCGCTTCGAACACCAATCACGTTGTACCCCTTCCGTCTCGCCGCCGGCGTGAGCACCATGCCGCCGATGCCGCCGCCGCCAAAGACCGCGGCTTCCCGTCGTCGTCGTTTCCCCCTTGTCCCCGCGCCGCGGTCTCGCGTCTTGGCGCGGGCGGCGGCAGATTGTCGCGGACACCGCGAAGACACCTTGCCCTCCCCTCGCCTCTTGCCGCCAACGCCACAACATTGCGGAGCGAGAGGAGCGCGGCCGGTCTTGTGGCTCGTGGCGTAAGCTCGCGAAGCGCGTTGTCTTGGCGGGAGAAGTGGCGGAGAGGAGCGCCATGGGCACGCACCCCAAGTTCTGTTGGCCGTATTCAGCTTGCGAGAGGAGCAGTGGCACCGTGCGAATGGAGGTGAAGCGCGGTGGCGGAGCCCCGGAGGAGGTCTTAAGGGTTGCGTTGCTTGCTTCTAGAACTTTGGGTTGAAGTTGTGGAAGGGAGGAGGAGGGACCGGCCGGTGGTGGTGAGGGGAGGAGGAACCTTAGCCAATCACTGGATTCCATTTGGAAGGTCGGATCGTGCCGACTCGGGATTTTATCCTGCCATGTCCTCACCATCTTCTGTGCACATAAACATTGGGTAGCAAGGTCAGAGTCTGCGTTTGCCACGGTAGATAAAACCAGAGGCGTATCTAGAATATTGAAATAAGGGGAGCTAAGACTAAGACATCGAAAGCCTAGCAAGACAACCATGTTCAAATAAGTTTGCAAACATTTGTTTAACAGTCATATATAATTTAAGTGTGTAATACAAAGGATAAGAAAATTGAGAGACTGTCAGACAGGTACTGGACTGTTTTATTGGGCCTATTTGAGATGGGGTACAAGAGGCTTATTGGGCCGCAGGTGGGGCTTCGGCCCACCCACGCCCCGGCTACAGTTACGCCCCTGGATAAGACTCCTTCTTGCCCATCTTACAGTAACCTACCGGGTAAAATCTTGAGAAACATACAGTAAGCTGGATGTAACGAAGGGCTTTGTTTCGAACATAGCGATGCTATGGGAATTTTGGAGGAGTTATTTTGTTTCCGGTAAAGCTCCTACATGTTACTGTGAAATTATTTTGGACTGTGCTCACTGCAACAAGGTGGGGAATTCAAGGTGTTTTCTTCATGGAATTTCAAGAAAACGCCTTCCAATAACATCAGCCGTGTTGTGGCGGTTGGAATGGTTAGGGCATGGAAATATATATTCTCTAACTAAATCTTTCATGCTGGTTAGCTTCCAGAAAATTGCTGTTATTACATTTACCTTTGTTAATGTTTTGTCTAGTCTGTTTTTAGTTTGTACAATGTTTGCAGATACAGAGTTTGCGTGCCTGTGCGTTGTATTGAGCTGCCAGAGGAGATCACAAAAACAACTAGAGAAGCACGCGTGGAGACGCGAAAAATTGCTATTTCACAGTTGGGTTTGGACATCTTTTCCCAGTTGGCGTATCTGCGTTTCACTCTATTCAGGGTTTCAAACGTCACGAAAATAGCTCGATTTTTGAATATGAAGACGATTTGATAAATCATACCGGTAAATAAATCGATTAAATTCAAACAAATTTATACTTTTACAGTTTATTACCGGAAGAAATTAGTTGTTTACCACACGGTCTCTTATAGGTTTTTTTTAAAGAAAGCCTTTCGAATGAGCTACTGCTCTCGAAGAAGGCTTCAATTGATTAATCGGTTTAGTTGTCACCGAGGACTCGAGCAGTGTAGCACTTCAATTGAGTAGTACGATGCGAGGACAGAGCACGTGAGTGAGAGGTCAAATTAAACAATGAAAGATTCATCGCGCACCAGGAGCCGGAGATGCCGTCGACGAGGTCGTTGATCCGGTCGCCGGTGACGCAGCCTTCGCGCATGACCTCCTCGGCGACGGTCATGTTGATGGCCTCGAGGTATGGAGCGTTGCTCTCGATCTCAGTCGGCCACCGCGATCGCCCCTCCCGTGCAGCGCTACGATGTCCCGCCAACACCGCCACGTTGTACCTTTGTCTCGCCACAGCGCGAGCACCGAGCCGCCGATGCCGCCGCCGCCACTAAAGACGTGGCTTCCCGTCGTCGTTGTTCCCCCCTTGTCCCCGCGCCAGATCTCCGCGTCCGGCGGAGGTCGATTGGACACCACGGCCCACCTTGCCCTCCCCTCGCCTCTTGCCGCGGCGTAAGGCAAAGATTACGGAGCGAAGAGAGGCGCGTCTTTGGTGTTGCGGCTCCTCGTGGCGTAACTACGAGAAGCGTCATCTTGGCGAGAGAAGTGGCGAGAGGAGCGCCGTGGGCACGCGACACCGAAGTTACCTGCGGCCGTATTAAACTGCAGAGGAGCAGGTGGTGCCGTGCGAATGAAGGTGGGGCGCGGTGGCCGGAGCCCCAGAGGGAGGTGTTAAGGTTGCGCGTCGCTTGTTTCCAGAACTTTGGGTTGACATTGTGGAAGGGAGGAGGGACTGACCGACCGGTGGTGGTGAGGGGAGGAGGAACCGTTGCCAATCACTTGATTCCATTTGGAAGGTCGGATCATGCCGTCTCGGTATTTTATCTTCAGAAATGATACTGCGAGGACGTCCGATTCCATTATCTTCCATCGGACGCTTCGATCCACATGAACGTTTGCATCTACCTTACACATGGACAAAAAATCAGAAGCCTTATCTTATCCACATGAACGCCTGCATCTACCTTTCACATGGGCGAAAAAAATCAGAAGCCTTATCTCTTCGCCATCAGGCCTCATGCTATTGGCGCTAGCTAATCCTGATCTGGGATGGAAACAAGTGCAGCGGATTGTATGCCGGGAAACTGAGCGGCATGTCAGTGAGATATGCCAATATTGGGGCGACACTCGACGATGCAGCACTGGTAAAGAAGCTTCTTGACCAGAGCTTCTGCCTCACTTCTGGCACAGCAGCCACTTCACCGCCCAGAGCGACGCCATCGTTGTGCCCGTCCCGAAGCTCATCCTCTCTCTCTTCCCCGAGCTTCCCCCGAAGCTCCTCCTCCTTCCTCTATCCACAAGTGCTACGGCCTACGCCGGTGAACACCAGTTGTGGAAGAAGATGACTGAAGATGGGGACGGGGCTAGAGGTTGAAGAAGGACATTTTGACTTGGAACTTGACCCTGGTACGTTCGAAACATGGGTTTTGCCGTGGTTAAACATTGGGTTCTACATGCTGAAACATTTTGATTTGTGGAAGAAGATGACCGAAGAAGAAACTTCGTCGATTTTATGCTCCGAAACATGACCAATGCACGTATGAAACATCCGTTTTGCTCTTGTGAAACATCCGTTTTACTCTATTGAAACGTGTGGTTTTTTCTGTTGAAACAAGGTGAAATACATGTTTGCTCTGTTAAAACATTGGATTTCACCTAGTGAAATATTTGATTCTACCTACTAAAACATTTGGTTCTATGTATTGAAACATCATTTGGCAGCTGCCAAAACATCTATGTTTTGGAACTTCTCTCATGTTTCACCAGTACCTTTTCCATGTTTCACCAATTGTTTTTCCATGTTTCAATGCTGACATCAGGCGTCTGATGAAAGGCATCCGGACGGACGGACGTATCCTAGTCGCCGCCTTTTATCTTGCCATGTCCTCACCATCTTCTGTGCACATAAACACAGGGTAGCACAGCTGTGTAGCTCAGTTTGCCACAGTAGATAAGACTCCCTCTTGCCCATCTTACAGTAACCTACTGGGTAAAATCTTGAGAAACATACAGTAAGCTGCTTGCTATGTTTCAAGGGAGATACTGGCGCTCGGACGTCTGATCACTGTTCATCCCATCGAACGCCTCTTACAACATTTTTTGACGCGTGTAACATTTTTTTTGAATGCTTGCAATATTTTTTTGAACGTTTGCAACATCCGTTTACTGTAGTGAATTTCACTGTTTGTCGAAGGAAAATGTTACACGCGTTGGTAAAAAATGTTATACGCGTATAAAAAAAATGTTGCAGTGAATCCGAAAATTTCAGACGTCCGGACACAAGTCATTAGGATGTTTCAAACAAACCTTCCTCTTCATGCTAGGCAGCTCCAACCGTATTCGGAAATATTTTTCAAATGACAGGTGTAAGTGTTTCTAGCTGGTGGTTGGAGCAACGAAGGGCTTTGTTTCGAACATAGCGATGCTATGGGAATTTTGGAGGAGTTATTTTGTTTCCGGTAAAGCTCCTACAAGTTACTGTGAAATTATTTTGGACTGTGCTCACTGCAACAAGGTGGGGAATTAAAGGTGTTTTCTTCACGGCATTTCAAGGAAACGCCTTCTAATAACATCAGCCGTGTTGTGGCGCTTGGTACGGTTAGAGCACGGAAATATATATTCTCTAACTAAATCTTTCATGTTGGTTTGCTTCCAGAAAATTGCTGTTTTTACATTTACCTATGTTAATGTTTTGTCAGTCTGCTTTTAGTTTGTAGTACAATATTTGCAGATACAGAGTTTGCGTGCTTGTGCGTTGTATTAAGCTGCCACAGGAGATCACAAAAACAACTAGAGAAGCACGCGTGGAGACGTGGCAAATTGCTATTTCATAGGTGGGTTTGGAGATCTTTTCCCAGTTGGCGTATCCGCGTATCGCTCCATCCAGGGTTTCAAGCGTCACGAAAATTGTGCGATTTTCGAATATCATTCGATAAATTATACCGGTCGATAAACTAATTAATTTTTAAAAAAAATTGAAAATTTTATGAAACGTAAACCGCTCGATTATTGATGAAAATCGCTCGAAAATGAGTCATTGGAAAATTTCGCTTCAATAGTTGATTATCGGTGAAAACCGGTTGATTTTTGGTATTTTTTATTTTTTTAAAAAAGTTTGATTTTGAAACCGTTTAACTTTTGGCGATTCGGTTTTGAAAATCTTGACTCCGTTCGTTCTCCGTGAAACTAGGATTCAATTTTCACCCTCGATTCGGTTTTGTAAATCTTGACTCCATTCGTAAGCGAAGCAGTTCTTCGTGGTAAAGCGTTTCTAGAATCGAGAGACAGTTCTAACCTTCATTCAACTACGTGTCCTATTCCGTTTGGTTTTATTTGATTCTGAAACAGCAAAGATACTTAGTAGGAAAGCACTGTGCTTGTTCTGAATATGATAACGGAATGCAGAGATGACATGGTATGTGTTACGTATAGGGTGGGCGTGTCTAACTGATGCACAATCGTCCAATCCATATGTTAGCATGACCAAAACATGGATACAAATTTCTTCGAATTTTTGTCGAAATTTCAGATTTTGGGTCACCACGAAATCCAAATTACTGGCTAAATAAAAAAAATTTAAAAAATAAATTGCTACAATAATTTCGTTTTTGCCAAATTTCACCAAAATTTCATGATTTATGGCCGGTTTTTGAACTTTTAAAATCGGATTTGGTCCAATAAGTAACCCATAAGAAAGTCATCTTCTATGAAAATTTATTTAAAAACCGAATTTTTTAGATATTTTAAAATTTTGGCAGAAACACTATCAGATTTTTATAAAATTGTATAAGTTTTATAATGATATGAAAATTTTATGATACTATCACTAGTAGTGTAGGATCATATGGAAATTTTTTCAAAATAATTTAACTTCATTTGTTGTCTTTAAAAAATAAAAACGGAATGAACATAATTGGAACAGTAACCTTGTCAGAATTTTATAAATTTTCTCAAGTGTGATCATAATCTAAAATTTTTATGAGAGATTAAGACTTGCCTCAGTAACATTCTATAAAATTTTCAAAAAATTTCAACTTTTTTGTTTGGTCAATCAAATCTGTGTAAGTATTGAACTTCATTTGCTATATTATATTTCAAAAATCAAAAAGAGAAAGAACATAAATGGTATTGTGCCTTGTAAGAATTTTATAAATTCATTAGAGTGTAATCATGATTCAAAATTTTTATTAAATCTTAAGAATTTCCTTACCACCCCTCTGTAAAACTTTCAAAAATTTTAAACCTTTTTTATTGGTAAAGCAAATTTATATATTGATCATCAGGCTTTTATCAGGACGTAGCACTATCAGAATATTTAAAAATTACTTAAGCATGATCATCATCTAAAAATTTTATAGAAATATTAATGTTACATCAGTACCATCCACAAAAAATTTCAAAATTTTCTAAAGTGGTTTGAATCATTTTTTTATTTTGTTCAAGTTTGCCGGTAAATCTTTTAACAGGGCAGTAGCACTGTTCAATTTTTTAAAAATTCATGAAGCTTGATTGTCATCTGAAAATTTTATGAGAATATTAGTGATGCATCATAACCATGGACAAAAATTTTTAAAATTTTCTAACATGGTTTGAACCATTTTTCATTTGGTTCAAACTTCAAACTTGCCGATCAGCGTTTTATCATGACAATAGCAATGTTTGAATTTTTAAAAATTCCTCAGACACAATAATCATCTGAAATTTTTATAGGAACATCACAGATATGTCAGGAACATCCATAAAAAAAATAAAAAATTTTTGACATCATTTGAACTATTTTTGTTTAGTTGAAATTTGCTAAAATTTAGGCAGTTTCACCAAAATTTCGGATATTTCACCCAAAATTCGGTCCAAAAATTCTGGATTTAAATTTTGCTTTTTGAATTTCATCCGAATTTTATCTAAAATAATAAGATTTTGCCGAAATTTCAGATTTCAGTGAGGAAATTTGGAACCTGGACCAAAATTCGTCGGTAACAAATCATAAAGCTGCTGCTCCGCTAATCGATGGCAAGTGACATGGTCGACTTTGACAGAACACAGAGTTCACAGGTAGAGGCTACCACCAGTCCACCCTCCCAATGTTACAAATACAATCGACAGAGAATGGTAGCTGGCTGCCAATTGTCAAAAACAGGGCAAGCAGCATGCCAGTTCAACCGGGCAGATTTCAGCCAAAGAGCGCCGGTTGCATTGCTATCGTATCGAGATGCAACCAAATAAATGATAAATTTCATCGGCGAATAAACCTGCTGGACACACAAGACCGAACAACACTCGCAACAGAATTCACAACAGACCCACATAATGAAACTGCAGAGAGTGACAACAAATCAAACCAGCAAAAGATAAACTTTAAGAAAGGCGTCATTACAGTCAAAATTGACACTCAAAAAAGGATGCCATGGTTCCCAGGCAATCATCATTCACCGGAAGAAAATCTACTGAACATGTTTCTAAGCTGTCTCGTCTTTAATTAGTACGAACTGAGGAGCTTGAGGCTTATATCAGATTTTTAGCAAGGTTGCAATTAAGGTTCCTCGAAAAAATTAAAAAAATCATTTGCTCCTAAAATGGGGAAAGAGGAGCAATTGGATCATCATCCAAATAGGTGCCAAAAATGATGTTAGAAGTTCAGAAGTATAGAATCAAGCCTCAGCCTTCAGCTACTCTCCAGTGGCAGCAGGTGTTGGTGCAACTCCACCAGTAGTTGGCCTGGACATAAAGAGCCCAACTAAGTTGTCATGAACAAAAAGCCTACAAGGCCAATGTGGACAAGAGGCCAGTATCAACAAAAAGAATTACTTACAGTCCAACCATGACTTTAAAAGCATCATAGATACCCCACTGGGCTCCGGTGAGAGTACCAATCATCAAAATACGCAAAGGGAGTCCACGCGTAAAGAGCCCCCACAGACCAAGCTTCTTCACAGCCTGAGTGAGCGATAAATATATAATAAGCAAAAATCAAAGGCAAACATAAAAGTTAGTGAACAGAAGACACTAGACTAGAAAAGTTACATCACCGACAGTTGCATTTTGAGCATTGTTGAGAAATGAAACAAGGTTGTCAGCTGGGTGTGAGACGATTGCGCAGAACACTCCTGCGATATAACCACCTGCAAAGCTCACTCCAAGCTGGAGAGGTTTGCTGCACTCACTCTTGGGGGTGGGGATTGCATACTTGTAAATCATCTCAACAACAGTCTCAAAAGAAGCGAACTTCATCATAGCGAACTTCACTCTTGGGGGTGGGGATTGCATACTTGTAAATCATCTCAACAACAGTCTCAAAAGAAGCGAACTTCATCATAGTGGTTGTTAAGCCTTCTAAAAAGTCCCCAGGTTTCAATAGACAAGCAGTTTGATCGCTACAGCATGTTGACATCTCTAATGTTAAATACTTAAATGTCACAGTAAAAAGGCAACATGTTCACAACAAAGAAATCTACCAAAAGGAAAAATATAATTCTGCAAGTAATTTTCAAGAACTATCGTAGCTATGCCAGAAACAAGGAGATAAAAAATTAAAATCCCAATGCTAAAGGTATTGCTTATTTCCATTTCTTCAACATAAAGTTGACTGTTAAACTGCCCTCATGTACACCACCTAATTAGAGTTTAGCTCCAGCTATAAAGGAGATCAAAAGAGCAAACAACAGCAATATAAGATACGTTGTCAATAATTATGAGTGCACTTCAGCCACTATTCCTTTTCTGGCATGGTGCGTGTGTTGCTTTGGGGTACATATAGTAAGCATTTGTTTAATGTACACCACTTCATTGGAGTCTAGCTCCATAAAACAGAGAGAACTCAAGCAGTGTGGAAAATTTATATATGCACACTTCAAATCTTGAAATCTTAGTGTGATCTCAAGAACTATGTGCATGAAAATGCATGTTAGCATGTAGGTACAGGTAGCAAGCTTGGCACATCCAGATATAACTCACAAGTTGCATGGAATTTAAACACCCAAGGCATTATTTTAATATTTGACTGTTAGAAGTTTAAACATCACAAAGATCAATTGCCCACAAGTGACGAGTAGTATGTGTATTAAAAGTAAAAATGCAGCAAGTTCTCTACAACGTAAAATCCAGTGAGTGTTTGTTTTTATAAATATACACCACTTCATTGGAGTTTAGCTCCAGAATAGCAGAGGGAACTCAAGCAGTGTGGATAATTTATATACGCACACATAAAATCTTGAAAATCATAGTATGATTTCAAGAAGAACTATGTGCACCAAAAAATGATTTCAAGAACTATGTGCACCAAAAACTTTAACATTCTAGCAAAACTATACTGGAGTTGCCATGAAACATGTGTTAACAACTCAAGGAGCACTGGCAGTTACTATGCACACACATGAAATCCTACTAAATTGTAGTGCAAACCCAGGATTTTATGTCATGGTGAAAAAACATGACATTACAACAAAAATGAAAGACAATGAGACTTGTCATAAGCGAGAAACAAGACCGTTATTCACAACTTGTGGTCCATAAGAATTCAGAACAAATCATCCAATAACCCATGTACACCACTTCATTGGAGTCTATGTCCAGTTATAATGGTGATAGCTTAAGCAGTGTGGAAATATCTATATATGCACATATAAAATCTTGAAAACCATAGTGTGATCTCAAGAAGAACTATGTGCATGTAGATGCATGCCATTGGTGTCAATGGAAATAGTGAAATGATGTTAATAACTCAAATGTATAACCTCATATTGAAAAGTTAAGGATAAACCATTAGACATCATTAGTGCATGTCCAATTTATCACTGACATAACACATAAGATTCTCATCGCTAAATATGCAAACATTCTAGAGGAACACAACTTATCATTCAATAGCAGGATAACTTTGATCGTCAGGTTAACTGAATCTAGTTTTCAACATTTATATATGAACTATCTCAGCAACCTGTCAACTAGGGAACCAAAACATCATAAAAGATAGAAGAAAAGCAATCTGGATTTCTGGTGACAATGAGGCGGAAATAGGTACTTACAAGGAATTTGTCGGCCCCAGAGTGGAACAATTCCCTTATACAATCTGCAAAACCCGAAATGTGTTATAAGAGTGAGGTTACAGTTACAGAAATCAGCAAGAAGATTTTATGCCGCTCAACTTACCCAGCATAGCCTTCAGCCTTCACAAACTTCGGGAACCCATCAGATAAACCTCTCGCAAATCCAGGTTGTGTCTGCACACGAACCTTTACAGCCTCCATAGGGCAGAGCGCAACATCTGCAATGACTTCAGCTGAAGCAGATCCAGCAAGATAAATCAAGGTATTATACTTGGCTGCATATTCTGGGCCAGCGATATCCGAGTAATACTTCTTGAAGAACTCGTAGAAACCAAATTTGCACACGCCTTGAGCGCTATAACCAAGCAGGGTAGGCACCCAGCCTCTGAAGAAACCCCTCGCTCCTTGCTCTTTCAAGAGAACACCGAACCCAGATGAGATGCTCTTGTACTTGGCAGGATCAATCTGAGAAATCAAGCAACACAATAATTCATTAGTAATCGGTTCACAACAACGACTACTGGCTGAAAACAAGCATAAGCAACACATGAGCAATGTAAACAATTACATGTTTTAACTTTCAGTCCAAGCACATAAGATATGGGGGGGAAATGTAAGGGTACATTTATTTAACTTACAAAAAAATGTTCAGTCATAGCTTCAAGGATCACATATCCACATCACACAATTGATCAACTTCAGAGATAATCTTAAAAGCAACATGCTCATGCAGTAAACTAATAGGGTGCCGTGTGCCTATATACGCAGATCACATCACAATTACCCATAGGAATCATGATATGGGTCAGAAATGACCAATCAAAATCTGACGAGCAATACAACTGGGCAAACGTAAAGAACTAGAGATACATCAACAGAACGCTCAAATATGCAACACAGCTGATAGATCAATTGCAATTTCGAACCACACGAAAATAAATCAAGCGACGCTATATTTCATTAGTACTTGGTTCACAGCAATGGCCACTTACTGGAAATGAGCACAACCAACATGTAAGCAATGTAACCAATTACATGGTTTAATTCTGGGTCCAAGTACACAGACATACATGGTTAATTGCCGCGTGAAGGATCCTATCGAACAAATGGTTAAGTTTAAAAATATTATCAGGCAATTAACTAATACATTATCAAGCACCTGTAGACCCAGATCACGTCACAACTAGGAATTATGAGATGACTCAGAAATGACCAACCAAACTATGAGGAGAAACGTGACTAACCAATAGCACCAACACATCAACAATATGCTCAAGTACACGACACCGTCAATAAATCAAATGCGACTAGGAAAGAAAACGGCTTCCATACAGATGCCTCGCCAATCCGAACCATACCGTCAATAAATCAAATGCGACCAGTTCTGGCCAAGTTTATGGCGGTAACCCACTATGGCTACATGGTGGTGAAGATGCCAGGACCCAGTGGTCCCATAACCATCCGGGTGGACAGGTCGGAGGCTTTGCGCTGCCACAAGGATGCACTGGACTTGGCCGGAGCCACCTATGGGAAGCCTGCTGATGTCGCCTTCCCGGGAACCCCTCAGGCGCAGACCCGCGCCTCGTCTGGCTCGCCCGGCGAGGTAAAAGTGGTCTCCCTGAGTGCAGGCGGACCCGGGAAGTCCGTCTTCATTGGCACTAACCTCAGCGCCAAATAGGAAGACGCGCTCGTCGCCTTCCTCCAGTCTAATTCCGACGTGTTCGCCTGGCAACCGTCCGATATGACTGGGGTCCCCAGGGAGGTGATCGAGCATCGACTGGCTACGCTCCCTGAGGTGCGCCCAGTTCGCCAAAAAATCCAGCGCCAGGCGCCAGAGCGTCAGGATGTCATTCGAGAGGAGGTAGAAAAGCTGCTGCGCGCGGGGATCATCCGGGAAGTCTCTCATCCCGAGTGGCTTGCCAACCCTGTGCTTGTCAAGAAGTCCAATGAGAGGTGGCGAATGTGCGTCAATTTTATCGACCTTAACAAGGCTTGCCCGAAGGACTCTTACCCCTTGCCGCGCATCGACCTTATCGTTGATTCTACGGCGGGATGTGAGTTGCTGTGCTTTCTGGATGCGTACTCTGGGTACCATCAGATCAACGTGGCGGTAGAAGATGAAGATAAGACCGCTTTTGTAACACCCATGGGCGTTTATTGTTATGTCAGAATGGCCTTTGGGTTAAAAAATGCCAGTTCTACTTACCAGCGCGCCATGCATATCACTTTCTGTCCACAGATAGGGCTCAACCTTGAGGTGTATGTCGACAACCTGGTCGTGAAAGTGAAAAAGAGCGAAAACCTGATTGGAGACCTAGAGGAAACTTTCGCCAATCTCCGGAAGAATTGTTTGAAGCTCAACCTTGAGAAGTGTGTGTTTGGCGTGCCCTCTGGGAAGCTGTTAGGGTTCCTCGTGTCCAGGCGGGGTATTGAGGTCAATCCTGACAAAATAGCGGCCATCGAGCACATGAAGCCGCCTGTTCGACTCAGCGGAGTGCAATACAGGTGGTCGCTTTCGCCTCCTTGCGGCGATCCATCGACTAGGAGAGAAGCACGCCTCTTTTCAAGCCGCCAAGAAAAGCGAACCATTTTGAATGGGTGAGGAGGCTCAACAAGCGTTTGAAGACACAAGCGATACATCTCTCTCCCGCCGATGCTCGTCGCGCCTCGGCCTAGTGAGCCGTTGCTCTCAGACATTCTTTGCTACCGGCGGTGGTGGCGCGATCTTCGTGGCGAGAGGAAGGCATTCGAAGCGATTCATTACATCAGCAAGGTGTTGCATGAAGCGGAGACTAGGTACCCGCAAGCACAGAAGATTATGTATGCCGTCCTGGTGGCGTCCAGAAGCTGCGGCACTACTTTCAAGGACGAGAAATTACAGTGGTCACTGCCTACCCTCTACGAGAAATCCTCCACAACCGAGAAGCAGAGGGTCGTATTGCCAAGTGGTCGGTGGAGCCGGGGGAATTATGTCTCAAATTTGTGCCCCGCACCGCCATCAAGAGTCAGAAGCTGGCGGAGTTCGTTGCTGAGTGGACTCCCGCCGCTCCTGAAGCTGAGGAAGCACCCGCGTCTTCCCCTTGGACCCTGTTCTTAGATGGTTCTTTCAGACTCGAAGGCGCGGGGGCTGGAGTGGTTCCGGTTTCCCCGACTGGTGACATCCTCCAATATGTGGTCGTCCTCGACTTCAAGGCCATCAATAATATTGCCGAATACGAGGGCCTACTGGCAGGGCTGCGCGTTGCCTCAGCATTAGGCGTCCGGCGCCTCTAGGTTAAAGGCGACTCCCTGCTAGTCATCAACTAAGCGCGGAAGGAATTCCAATGCTCTGATCCTACTATGGCCGCATACTTGGTGGAGGTTAGAAAAATAAAGCGCCACTTTGAAGGACTGGGATATATCCATATCTCCCGGTGCGACAATCATCTAGCGGACGAGCTTTCACAGCTCGCATCTTCGAGAGCCTCTGCTCCGGTTGGGGTCTTTGAAGAAAAGCTTTCCCGACCGTCCATCATTGCCCCCGCTCCACGCGGGGAGAACGGCCCTTCCGTCATTACCCCCCCTCCACGCGGGGAGGACAGCCCAGCCGTTGTTGCCCCTAGGGATGGCAATCGGGTTGGTACCTCTGAGTACCACTGCCTTAAACCCAAACCCAAACCCGAACAAAGTCCCGTCTACCCAAACCCATTAAGCTTTGCGGTCAGATTTGTGCCCATACTCAAACCCAATGGGTACCCAATACCCAATGGGTACCCACGGGCACAGATCTGTGCGCGAGCACCAAAGGGCGAAGGCGGAGAGGTGGGGGACGCTACGGCTGCCGCATGCTCCTCCCCACTCGCAGACGCCGAAGGCCATGGCTCGGTTCACCAGAACACTAGACCTCGGGGTACGCACGGGGAATAGTGCCTTTCGGGTGAGTAGGTCACTTCTCCTTCTATATCCTTCTCACCTCTCTCTCTCTCTTCTTTTGGGCACTATGTGTGTCGGCCCGAAGGGAGCCGATGGGAGGAGTTGGCGGCGAAGGGAGGAGTAGGCGTCGACCGCCGAGGGAGGCAAAGGCGAGGAGGAGGCTGAGCAATCAGGCGATGGGGGCAAGGGGAGGGAGGTGATGGGGGCGAGGGGAATCAGGGAGGAGCCGACTCAGCCGAACAGTCGTGTGAGTTTGTTTTTCTAATATATCTCTAAAAAAATAGGCCCACATGTCTTAGGATACCCATTGGGTACCCATGGGTACAAATTGACACCCACACCCATCCTATGGGCTTATCGGGTACCCAAATCCGTAAACCCATGAGTTTAAAGTGCTACCCATACCCACTTTTATCGGGTCGGGTACCCACGGGTACCCAAACCCATAAATAAAATTGCCATCCCTAGTTGCCCCTGCTCTACGCAGGAGAACGATGGTGATGTCGATGCGGCACCCGGGGAAAAGCCCAGCCCAGTTGAGTACCCGGGTGATCACCTTGTGATCGCTGTTATGGATAGAGTATACTATAGAAGGAAGGAGCCAGGAGGTTGGCGGCAAAGCGGTGTTCGAGATGCTTGAGAAGCAAAGACAACTAAGCAACAGAATAAGGAAGCTGCATGAATAAATCAGTATGCGGGATAAGCCTTCAGTTTGGCGTGGGCATTAAGGCTGTGCCACCGAGACCTTATCCAGATTCGGTTCTAGTTTATCTCTTCTAGAATCAATTTGTTAGATTTAGTTTGTTTCTCTTAGTATTTTGATTGTTAGAGATAAGGGTGAGTTGATGAATAAAAGGAAAGAAAGATCGAAAAGTGCGTTGCCAAGACCACAAACAAGTCTCAGCGTATTGCCGATAACCCACGGCGGGTTCGTCATGACAAACTATCTTTCCTATTCTCTTCTCGGCAAGACGACGCCGCCGCTTGAAGCGAAGTTCATCCTCGTCCGTGGGGTTCTGTGTCGCACGTGGCGCATTTCGCCATCACAAGCGTACCATATCAAGCGGTATCGAGCCGGCTGATCCTCCCTGCGCGAAGTTCACAGACACCGTACTTCGCAAAACATGGGAAGCGGCGAAGAAGATTGGCGATCCAAGATAACCGATGACGTCGAGGGCCTCAAGTCGTCACTAGCAGAGATTCAGAGGACCCTAGCCGAACTGGTTAAGGCGCAAGGGAAGAGGACGGAGGAAGCGGATGGGAGCGGTTGGGCGCACGACCGCGAACTCTCGGGACAGGGCGACCGTGAGACGTTCGGGTCCATGGGATTCGCTGCTCGTGGTTCCAACGGCCCTGTTTTCCATCGCCGAGGACCACGGGAGCATGGCGGCGGCGAGGATCCGCTGATTCCACGAGCGCCCCGCTATGAGCTCTCTCTTTACGACGGCACAGAGGACCCCTTGCTCTGGCTCCGGCAGTGTGAGCGATTCGCAAGAGCGTATGACCTTCCCCGACACAAGTACGTGCAGATGGCCGGGCTCCATCTTCGCGGCGAGGCGCAAGAGGTTCTCGACAACTGGGAACTGGAAGGGGGGCCCACTTCTTGGGAGGACTTCTACGAGACGTTTCTTCAACGTTTCCACGCGGATCGCTTCCGCAGGCTACTTGGTGATCTCAATTTGAAGCAAAGGCGAGAGTCGAGTGGACGATTATGCGCGAGAATTCCAATATTATTAGCGCTACGCGCCGCATGAAGAAAGGTGACCAGATCGAGACATTCTCCGCAGGGTTATCTATCACCTTGGCGGCGGACGTAAGGAGGGATCGCCCGCGTGATCTGGCAGAGGCGATAGGATTTGCTCGGGAGGCGGAACGCAGGGAGGACGCCTGGATAGCGCGTGCGGCTCAAGGCGCAAAGATCTCGACGAGTCCGCCGGCCGGCCGGTGCTCCAAAGAATACGGCGTTCCGCTTCGGTGGCGCGACCGCTCGTCAGACTCTCCGCCTTAGCTGCATGCATAAATTTCCATCAAGACGACAATGGCCACGCTCCGACAATGGCCTCGGGAGAAGCGAATCGCCAGGCATCCCAGGGCTCTTCGTCGGCAATTTCTCCCTTCCGACGCCTACCGAAAGGCCGATGAGTTAGCGGAAAGAAGAGCCAAAGGACTATGCTTCAACCAGACGAGGTTTTCACTGGGGCACGCGCAAGCGGCTGATTCGCTTTGAAGTTATAAATGAGGAGGAAGAGGATGTCCTTGCGGCAGAGGAAACAGAGGAAGAGGCCGAGCTGCCTCGCGGCCGAAGGCCTCAGAATAACAAAGACCATGCAACTTGGTGGCTCGCCCATGCGTATAATCGCCGCATGCCTTGGTGGATACAGGAGCACTCATAACTTCATCGGTGGATTCATTATAATCGTCGGGCATTCAAAGATGGATCGCAATGGGCGCAGGTCCGTGGCTAATGGTGCTCAATCGCCGTGTTTAGGCCGCTGCACCGAGGAGTTCTGAAGGAAGCTTACGCATTTCAAGCACCCTTCTTGATCATTCCATTGGAAGGCTTTGATGTGGTCTTAGGGGTCCAGTGGCTTAAACCCTTTGGGGATATCAAATGGAACTTTGAGTCCATGAGGATGTCATTTACTTCGGAAGGAAGACATATCTCCTTGTCAGGCAGCAACTCAGTTTCCACCAAACTCCAAACACTGCAGATGACAACACAACCAGAGGGACTGGCAACTCTCCTCGACGATTTCCAAGATTTATTCCAGGAACCCCAGAGTCTGCCTCCTTCTAGGTCGTGTGACCATCACATATGCCTTCAAGAGGGCACTGACCCGGTAGTGGTTCGCCCGTATCGTTATCCCTTCCGGCAGAAGGATGAAATTGAACGGCAGTGTGAGGCGATGATAGCACAGGGAATCATCCGACCCAGTCGGTCCCCCTTTTCTTCCCCGGTGCTTTTGGTGGCCAAGGCAGATGGATCGTGGCGCTTCTGCGTAGATTATCGTGCCCTCAATGCCAAGACAGTCAAGGACAAATTTCCCATACCAGTGGTCGAGGAACTCCTGGATGAATTGCATGGCGCCGATTTTCGGCCGACCTCCGCTCGTTATCACCAGATCCGAATGGCCGAGGAAGACATACACAAGACGGCATTCCGCACCCATCACGGCCACTTCGAGTTCCTGGTTATGGCGTTTGGATTGTGCAATGCGCCGTCCACCTTTCAGGCTCTCATGAATGAGATTCTCGGGGACTTTCTCCGTAAGTTTGTCCTCGTCTTCTTTGATGACATTTTGATCTACAGTACTTCCATGTCAGACCATCTGCAACACCTCCGTCAAGTCATGGACCGTCTGCGCCTCCACAACCTTTTCCTCAAGCGCGCTAAATGTGATTTTGCGCAAAAGGAAATTGGGTACCTCGGTCATATCATTTCTTGCCAAGGCGTGGCTGCCGATCCAAAGAAGTTGCAAGCTATTACCGACTGGTCCCCACCTACATCGGTTACTGGCATCCGAAGCTTCCTTGGCCTAACCGGTTATTACAGGAGGTTTATTTGTAACTATGCCTCTATTGCCGAGCCGTTGAATGCACTTCTGCGTCGCCGGGATTTTCAATGGACTCCGGAGGCTGCACACGCCTTCCAAGCACTGAAGCTTGCCCTGCAGTCGGCCCCAGTCCTTCGTCTACCGGATTTTACCATCACCTTTGTGGTGGAGTGTGACGCGTCCAGTACCGGCATCGGCGCCATCCTTCATCAGGAGGGACACCCGGTGGCCTATTACAGTCGGCGGTTGGCAGACCGGCACCATCGCCTGGCAGCGTATGAACGGGAACTCATCGGCTTGTCCAAAGCCATTCGTCATTGGCGACCATATCTATGGGGGCAACCGTTCATTGTTCGCACCGACCACGCAAGCCTAAAATATCTTCTGGAACAGGCCCTGGTGACGCCCCCCCAACAGCACTGGCTTAGCAAGTTGATGGGCTTTGATTTCAGCGTGGAGCACAAGCCGGGGCGTGCCAATCGGGCTGCGGATGCTCTCTCCCGCATGTTCGAAAATGAACCCATGTGTGCGGCCCTTTCTGTTCCAGCAGGTTCGCTTATGGAGGAATGGTGCTCTCTTGGCCGGGAAGGCCAATGGATGGATCCCATCCTAGCCTTCCTGCGAGACCGAGAGGTCCCCAACGATGACGCTTCTGCTGAAAGGATAGCACGAAAGGCTAGGTGCTACACCCTGGTGGATGGGGACCTATACCGCCGAAGCAGAAACGAAATCCTCCTGAAATGCGTCACTCGGGAAGAGGGGAGTGCCCTGCTCTCTGATATCCATGGAGGCATGTGCGGGAGCCATATGTCCGACCGGACGCTTGTCGGCAAAGCGTTCCGCCAAGGGTTTTATTGGCCTACTGCCCTCTAGGATGCTTGCGAGTTGGTGAAGAGGTGCGAAGCATGCCAATTCTTCGCCAGGCAAATTCACCGACCGGCCCAAGCTCTGCAAACCATTCCACTCTCTTGGCCGTTCGCGGTCTGGGGGCTGGACATCCTGGGCCCGTTCCCGCGGGCCACGGGGGGCTTCACCCACTTATTCGTCGCCATCGACAAATTCACCAAGTGGGTCGAAGCCGAAGCGGTCCGTGCTATCACGGCTCGCTGCCATTAAGTTCATCCATGGGATTTTCACCCGCTTTGGAGTCGCTAATCGCATCATCACCGACAACGGCACTCAATTCACCAGCGCGGCTTTCCTAGAATTCTGTGAAGAGATGGGCACCAAGGTGTGCTTCGCCTCGGTGGCCCATCCCAAGACCAATGGCCAAGCTGAGCGCGCCAACGCACTGGTGTTGAGAGGCTTGAAGACCAGAGCATTTGACCGACTCCATAAGCGGGGGGTGCGGTGGATGGAAGAACTCCCGGTTGTGTTGTGGTCACTTCGAACCACACCCAGCCGGGCGACTGGCGAGACGCCCTTCTTCTTGGTCTACGGTGCTGAAGCTGTCCTTCCGTCCGAGCTATCGTTTGGCTCGCCACGCATTTCGGTGTTCAGCGAGGAGGAACAGGAGGATCACCGCGGTGATGACGTCAACCTTTTGGACGAGTGCGTGGCCAAAGGCACCTTTTGCGCGGCGATACCAAACAAAGCCTCGAGCGGTACCATGCCGCCCGAGTCTCCGAGAGAACACTGGCAGTTGGCGACCTGGTTTTGCGTAGAGTCCAGATGCATTCCGGGCTCCACAAACTGTCTCCCAAATGGGAGGGCCCCTTTAAGGTTGTCTCAGTGTCTCGGCCCGGGGCAGTCCGGCTGGCTACTGAGGATGATCAAGAACTGGCCAACTCCTTCAATGTGGAGTTATTGCGAAAGTTTTATCCCTAAAAAGCTGTAAGTTCCCAGCAGTTCGCTTTGGCCGGCTGCGTGGGTGAACTCCCCCCCGACTGGTCGGCGGCTGTTGGTTGTTAATAAAGTTGTTTACTTTAAGAGCTTTTGCTTTATTTCCATTGTTTCTCCCCTGGCGGGAAAGCTTGCGCAGAAATGTCATGTGCCCTGATGGCTTGGCCACCCTTTGCTGATCCGTAGTGACGCCCGGCCTCCGCGTCGAGCCCGGATGGGCGACCAGGAGTGCGAACTTGGCACGGTGGCTCAAACGCGGCCTGCACACCTCGGTTCAGCTCAACGAAGCACCGACGGTTGTCTCCGCGAGCACCGAATAAGCCTGCTTCCATTTCACGCAGAGCCGTGAGCTAATTCCGAATCACAAGAGCCTAAGTTTCCACGCAGGGGACCATGACATGCTCACGCAAGGCCTTCGCCCCCTAATATGTTTTCTACATGTTTTGTGTAATGCCTACTTGTGCTTTCAGTGGCTATGCGCGATTGCAGATGAAATACTAAGTGCGCCTGTAGCTCAGGCAGTCGAGATAACCCCGTGGCAGCCGGGTGGGCAGGCGGGCGACCACGCCCTGCCCGCTCGCCACCAAAGTGTTGGCCTTCGTAACTGGTCAAGGAGCTGGTCGCCCAGTAGCCTATGATCAGATAAGCTATTTGCATTTAGCCTTATTGGTTTATTATTTTCTATGACTGCACCTCGCTGGATCAAATTACACGTGATTGTCGTTAACATTGGGAACCTGACGGCTCCTTGTTGGTAAAAGGAGACGCCCTGCATTCACGTCGTGCAAAGTTGGGCGACCAGGAGTGCGAATCTGGCACGGTGGCTCAAACGCGACCCGCACACCTCGGTTCAGCTCAACGAAGCACCGATGGCTGTCTCCGCGAGCACCGCATAAGCCCTATACCACCCTTGGGAACCTGCTACTCTGTCGCACGATGCTGCGGTTAGGCTCCAAGAGATCGCAAGGATAAAAGCTCCGAAAGGGCAAAGGCTAATGACAATCGTGTGTAAAGACTTAGGATTCTATTCATTGTTACCACACATGGTATACATATAATTATTGTCTGCGTCACAGCAGCTAAGAAATGCTGAGGCATTAACCCTACCCGAAGAAATCAAGACGGCGTGACGCGATCAGGCATGTAAGCTCGCTAAGGAAGTCCAGAATGGCGTTCAAGTCTAAGCGCTGCGCGCACGCCGAACCGCTTCAACAAGGGCATCCCTCGCCTCGGCAAGTTTCGGGATGGCGTCAATTAGCGTGTCGACAACAGCGACGTCGCGAGCGGCGGCGTCTTGCTCGGCCCATTCGGCCATGGAGAGATCGAATTCGGCCCAAAGCTCCGCAAGGAGGACCTCCTCGTCCGTAGGCGTCGGTGGTCCACCTCCCCTAGGGTGAAAGGCACGGCGTTTCGGGTCCCGAGAAAAATCAGCGGTCGTGGGGAAGACCGAAGCGGTTGCATGCGCAGAAGTGGTGGGCCCATCCAGGAGCGCACTGGCATTAATTAAGGTCTCGAAGCGGTGGTGCGAGCCGGGGCGACCACAGGGGCTCTTGTCCGTGTACCTTGCACCGGGGTACCCTCTCCACCGTAGAAGTAATAGGCCCAAGAAGTGGCCTGGCCTAGTTTGCGACCCACGCCCCTAAGCGAGCGATCTGGTGATCACGCCACTCTCCGGCGGCGACCACCCGTCTTGCGACTGGCGGCCGTCAGCGAAGCACGCCTTGCCCGCCAAGCGAGCATCCCCGCGCCCCTGGCGGCGATCTAGCGATCACGCCACCTTTCCGGGCGGCGACCGTGGTGGCCTAACGAGCGGGCGGGTGTTTGGGCCCCCCTTATCAGGCCACGGAGGCAACCAAAGGAATGAGGGGAAGGCTTCGCCTCGAAGTTTCCCTCTCCTGGCACCTCGTGTCAGGGTCATTAATTATGAAGGGTCTAGCTTTCGACACGACGACGGCTCATCCCTCTGACATCTCTCACCAATCCGTCGTAGAAGCGTCCTGTCCCAGGTGGACCGGGCGAGGCCCCTCACCGACATTAAATGGGGTTCGTAAGACAAGGCCACGGAGGCGCGCTTAATAAATGAGTCGTGGGTCGACGTGGAAGCTGGAATGATGGGTGTAATTAATGTGTTGTAGATAAGTATAGCGCCACCTTCTCTCCTGCTCAGGGTGGCCCGTCTATATAAGGGCTCCCTGGTGCATGAAGAAGGGGGGGTCGACTAGAGCAAGAGGCGTAGAGAAGCAGACATTGAAGAACACCTTTGTAAACATTTCCCCATTTTCTCAACGAAGAACTAGCAGGACGTAGGGCTATTACCCACACCGGAGGCCTGAACCTGGGTAAATCATTGTGTCCACCGACTTGTCGACGCCTTGGAATCCTCATTTGAGAGACATTAGGGTTTCGACCACGAAGATGCCCTCATCGAACCATAATTTCCGTCTAGGAGTAGATACATCAGAAGCGGAATCTTGTCGGCGATATCGCCGACACACGCGAAAAAGACCAAGTTGCCCTTTTGAGTGTCTTCAGCCTATCCAAATTTCACCCATGAGACCGTGACGAAGAAATCTGGGAGGAGTACGTTCGTGGGAAACCCTACAATGAGCACCGCCCCCAAATCGAAGAAATCTGGGAGGAGTTCGTTCGTAGAAAATTGAGGAATTTGAAGGCTGAAGTGAGGGGTGAAGGAAGGGGGAAGACATCAATGGCAGATCCATTGACATGTCAGATGAAATCGTGGGTTCCTATGGGGTATGTGATGTACTACTCTGTAATGTAGTTTTATTTTCCTAAGTTTTCTCATTCCGGTTAGATTTACCTTAAGGATGAGTTGAAAAGTTATACAGAAGGCACGATGAAGGACTTTCTTAAGTTTTATTTTCTTAAGTTTTCTCATTTCGGTTAGATTTTCTTATTTCGGTTAGATTTGCCTTAAGTTTTCTCATTTCGGTTAGATTTTCTCATTCCGGTTAGATTTGCCTTATATTTTCTCATTTCGGTTAGATTTTCTCATTACGGTTAGATTTGTCTTAAGTTTTCTCATTCCGGTTTATTTTGAAGTTCGTAGCTACAGATTTTGAAGTCTGTAGCTTGTTGATATTGTGTTGTTGGTCCACAGGATGGACCCTGTAACAACATATATGTTGCAAGTCAGGTATGGTACACAAGGCACTAGGAAGGAGTTCGGGTGCCTTACGTTCAAATTAGTAGTGGACTCATCGACAATAGACTTCAATAAATTAGTTGACGAACTTAGGGGGAAATATCCATGGGGGATAAACCAAACTATGAAAATGCACTACATTGATCTAGTCACGAAAAGTAAATTTCCCGTAAGTTGTGACCAAGAATTGGTTGCAATGTTTGACAAGTTTAAAGTTAGCAAGACTATTGAGATCCATATTTCGATTCACGATCCATCAGTTCCTAGCGAGCCCAGCAGTAGCTTAGAACATTGTGACATAGGTGAGGGCAATGATGATACTGCTGATACATACTTGACAAACCCATTGGTAGGTAATGAACACACTAGTGTGGATGAAGAGAGTATGTGCACAGATGATAGTGACATAGGTGAGGGCAATGATGGTACTGCTGCAGCTTGTGATGACCCTGAGTATGTGCCTGAGGCTGGTGAGGAGTAGGATGACGACTGGGTTGCACAGGATGCTGTGCCAGATGTTATTCCTGAAGTAGCTTATGATAGAGATGACCCTCCAATGGTAGTAGGCAGCATATACCCAAATATTCAACAGTTTAGGCTGGCTCTAGCTCAGCATACAATTAAATATGAATTTGAATATAACACTGAGAAGAGTGATCCAGGGAGATGAGAGCTCATTGTGTTGCTGAAGGGTGCAACAGGAGAATTCATGCTTCAACAATGGAGGACAAAGTAACAATTCAGGTAAATACATGTTTGCATCTATTCAATTTCCTTGCATGTAATTAGCATTTGAAGTCCTTGCATGTCCTATGGCAGGTCAAGAAGAATCCTTTCAGCCATGTCTGCTCAAGTGTTAGAAGGAATGAGAATGTTAGGCCTGCAAGCAGGAAGTGGATATGTGATAAGGTTACTGAATGGTTGGTGGAGGATGGTACAGTAGGAGCAAAGGAACTGCAAAGAAGAATCTACGACAAGTACAAAGTCTTTGTGGACTACAAGAGGGTTTATGCTGGTAAAGAACTTGCACTTTCTAGGGTGTATGGTTGTTGGGATCATAGTTTTGACGAATTGTTCAATTTAGGCTAAAATGGAGAGATCAAGCCCTGGCAGTTTATTTGTGATTGATCACCACACAGTCGATGAGAAAATTAGGTTCAGGAGATTGTTCTTTGCTATGAAACCGTGTGTAGATGGCTTTTTGGCAGGGTGTAGACCCTATCTGGCTATCGATAGTACTTTCCTCACAGGGAAGTTCAAGGGTCAGCTAGCAACTGCATGTGCTGTGGTTGGCCATAACTGGATGTATCCAGTTGCATTTGGGGTAATAGACTCAGAGACAAATGAAAATTGGCTATGGTTCATGCAAAGGCTCAGAGATGCCATAGGAGCTCCAGAAGGGCTAGCAATATGTACTGATACTGGTAAAGGAGTAGATGCTACTGTGCAACAAGCATTTAGCTATGCAGAGCACAAGGAGTGTATGTTACATTTGGTCACTAACTTCAAGAAGAGGTTTCATGGTAAGGTGTTTAATGATCACCTCTGGCCAGCAGCCCATGCATGGACAGTTCAGAAATTTGAGATGCACATTGCAGCCATGGAGGAAGCTAAACCAGAGGCAATTGACTACCTAAGGAAGCACCATGTCAGGATATGGTCCAGGAGCCAATTTTCAACTATAACAAAGGTGGATTACGTGACTAACAATCTAGCAGAGAGCTTCAACTGTTGGATCAAGCAATACAAGACAATGCACCTACCCGATTTCTTTGACAATATCATACGCCAGTTAATGATCAAGTTCAACAAGAGGAAGAGGATAGCAAGGAGGCTACAAGGGCCAATTTTACCGCATATCATCAAGGAATTGCATGAGAAGAGTAGAGATTTACAACTTCATGTTAGTAGATCTGATGATCACATAGCAGAGGTGTCTATGAAGGTTGATGGGAAGAGGTATGTGGTCGACCTGGAAAACAGGTCATGCACCTGCAGGGAATGGGATCTCACAGGGAAGCCATGCGTACATGCCATAGCTTTCATAATTTCAGTTAGAGGACTTAGTATTGAGCAATACGTGGATACATGCTACTCAGTCAATAAATTCATGAATGCATATGCCTCAAATATCCCTGCATTACCTGACAAGTCTGAATGGCCCAAGTCTGACCATGGTTTCTTCATGCATCCCCCACTTCTTATTAAGACGGCAGGCAGGCCAAGGAAAGAAAGGTATGAAGAATGTATTGATAAGAACCGGCCTCAGGGGAAAAGGGGCCATATGTGCCCAATATGCAAAGGATATGGCCATCACTGGCACAATTGCAGAAATGGTGATCCAGAAGACATAGCAGCCTATATGGCTAGAAGGTAATGAACACTCTTGGCTACGACTTAGGTATGTTATTTCATGTAGTTGCTAAAAATTTTGTCCTTTGAAATCATGGATGTAGGCCAAAACCAGTGAAGAAACCAAGGATGATATCAAATCAGAATGTTCTCTGTTCAGCAAGCAAAGAACCTGCTTCTTCAGCTCCTACTTCTTCAGCTCCTACCATAACATATCCACCAAGGTTAGCAACCATCTTCTGTTCACAATATTTGTAACTTTCTTCTTTTCTCCATTACAAGATTTCATGTTATTTTGTGTCTCTTCCATTATAGTGAATGCAGTCAACCCACTAAACCCATGCCTACCCAGAGCGCCAAACAACATAGCTCAAGTTCTAGGAGGTCAATCAAGTCTAGATCTGTGACTGCATCAAACCAACCAGATGCTCCTATAGCAATTGAGGCCTTTAACCAGAGCTGGGCCTAATCGGACCGCCCCCTGGTGGGCTTGATCGGGGTCGAGGGTCCTTCGTGACCCAATTGAGGCCTTTAACCAGAGCTGGGCCTAAGATGGCCCGTTTAGTGCTCTAGCCAATATTCAGTGATAATCCCATTTGTGAGGGGCGGAGACTTTGGTAATACTCCTCCAAAGACTCTGATCACGCTAATCTCGCCACAAAGGTCCGGATGGTCGAGAGAAAAATGATCTTGAAATAGATGTATACTTTGCGTTGTGGGGTACCCCTGGTATGAGTATTCGTCAGGGGACTAGAAGCAAAAGAAAAATTCTAAACTGATTCCTTCCAATTAGGACTGTAAGGAACTTGGTACCATATTTTGTACCATCACTTAAACTTGTCCAACATTATGTATGTACTGCACAATCAACATTATGTCTATACTGCACAATCTTAATGTAGTGATATTCACATTAGTGCATGCATAATCTGAAGAGGAAATGTAGTGATCTTGACATTCATAACCATCTTAGTCTCCTTAACAACAATTAACTACCTGGCAAATATGCCATACAGTACAATAACGATAAACACAAACACAATCTTCTCAACCCACTTGATATTGTCTAGAATGCGCTCCATCGTCAAGGCAAGCATGTTCTGCTTTTGCTCTAGCACAGGGTCCATCCATTGCTTCACCAAGGGCTGGATGCGTTGCCCTACATTACTACTGGGAGACTCCCTTGCTCTATCAATGGTGTCCTCCCACTAGAAGTATTGGCATCCTCCTGCCTACACAATCATTGAAACGGGCATGAAGACAAACAAAACAAAGTCCATCAAAAGACAAGAAAAACGAACTAAGTTTCACTTACAGAGAAATAAGGACATTTGTAAAAAAACTCGGTTCTTGTTTCCCTCCGTGCTGGCGATGAACACATTGGCTTCCACATGACAGTTTGGGCATTCCATCCTCTGGCGGTGCCAAAGTCTCGCCCCTCGGTTTCTACGTAACTTGGCGGGACATGGCTTTCCAGGATTTGAGAACAAAGGAGAGGGGATGAGAAAGTAGAAGATGCAATGAGCAAGAAGGATAGGGAGTCCTACTTATGCCATGAGCATTGAGCGGGAAGGGCTTTTCGGTGAATGAGCAAAGAGGACAGGAGTCCTACTTATGCCATGGCTTTGGTAATTTGGATAAGGCAAAGACACTCAAAAGGGCAACTTGGTCTTTTCGTGCCCGACAAATGGGGTTTCATGACCAACCGGATCGACAATGGCAAAATGGGAAGGCAATTTGAGATCGGATGGCAATGCAGGGAAGAGCATCTTCGCGATGGCATTTTGGGTAACCGGCCAACTCTCAGTGGCAAATAAACAATTTTCTCAAAAATATAAATGCTATTGTGCCTTGTAAGAATTTTATAAATTCACTGGAGTATGATCATGATTCAAAATTTTTATGAGATCTTAAACATTTCCTTATCACCCTTCTGTAAAATTTCCAAAAATTTTAAACCTATTTTTTTGCTAAAGCAAATTTATGTATTGATCATCGGTCTTTTATCAGGACATAGCACTTTCTGAATTTTTAAAAATTTGTTAAGCATGATCATCATTTAAAAATTTTATATAACTATTAATGCTACATCAGTACTATCTATAAAAATTTTTAACGTGTTTTGGACTTTTTTTCCTTTCGTTCAAGTTTGTTGGTAAGGTTTTTAACATGATAGTAGCACTGTTTGAATTTTAAAAAATATATACATCTTGACCATCATTTAAAAATTTTATGAGAATATTATGGATGTGTTGGGACCATCCACAAAATTCAAAATTTTATAACCTCGTTTGTTCTAATTTTCATTCGGTTCAAACTTGTTGGTCAGCGTTTTATCAGGACAATAGAAATGTTTGAATTTTTTTAAATTCCTTAGACTTGATAATCATCTAAAATTTGATAATCGTATGCGAGGTTGCGTTGGTGTTGAGGAACCATTCACCAGTACCCTGGGGAGGTACGTTCATGGGCATGACATGCAGTGTGAAGATGAGTGCGTTGGATCCCATGGTGTAGATGGAGGCTGCAGAATGGGTTGTGCACCCGGTGCATAGGAGGCCAAGAACGCGTGCGGTGCTGGTGCACCGAAACAAGCACCAAGGAGGTCATTGCTAGGAACACGCCATGGCAAGGCCCAGGCCTGGATGACTCCGATCCACGGGTTGTAGCTTGGAGCCCATGGTGCTTTGTTGGTTAGCCATAGGGAGGCGCATCACCGTGGTGTTGCGGAGTTGCGGTTGTGCCGATCGTGCTTGCATGTCTTCTTGGAGCGGTCACTACTATCGAAGGACGTGGTTGAAGAGGGCGCCGGCACAGGTGTGGCTACCAGTGATGGCGAAGTGGAAGACTCGGCATGAAGGGTCATGGCGGCTTCCATTTTGGTCGTGTGTTCAATGCGTTTCTCCTCTTGAAGAAGATAGGAGTGCGCACTGATGAATGTTGGTGGTGGAGTCTGCATGGTCAGGACAGATATGGCGTGATTGAACCTGGAGTTCAAGCCGCGCAACATGTTGACGACGAGAACCTAATCTATGACCGACGAGCCAACATCGCGAAGAGTGTTGGCGAGTGTTTTCAGGTTGCTGCAGTAGGCTATAACAGAGAGATCACCTTGGAAAGACTATGGAAATCCTGCTAGGCGTACATTGCACGCTAGAGATAGTTGTCGAGGAAAAGACCAGCAATCATCATCCAGAGTGAGTACGCATTGTAGTCGAGCTTGAGGACAATGTCCAAAATCTCCTTGGAGACCGTTGTATACATCCATGACACAATGATGTAGTCATTTTGTGTCCAGTCGGCGTCGGAGAACTTTAGGCGAGCATTAGTGGTGCCATCGATGTGGTCACAAAGGCCGAATTTGCAGAAGGCCATCAAGAAGAATGTACTCTAGGAGTAGTTGGAGTCATGGAGGTCAAGCGTATTGAGCACATGGTTGCGAATGTTGATGAGCTAGATAGACAAGGTAGAAATGGTGACCAGTGCAGCAAAGAGAAAAGCGTTGGAGGAGGTAGAGGATGTTGGACTGGCCATGGAGGAGAATAGATGTGCGAAAGCAAAGAAGATCGTGTGAGGAAGACTTGGTATCTGATAACATGTAGAGAAGAGATAGAATGCAACATGCACTATATTAATTACCACAATGAATATTTATCTCTACTAATTCTAATTAGGAGTTGGTGGTGGTATATCCGTTCTCCACCCTCATCTCGACACATGTGCGCACCCGCGTGTCTGAGTGGGAAGCGGGCAGTGGCCACCTTGGTAGATTGGATTGGATCATCCCGTTGCGGGAGGTAAATGAATATGCATGACTCATTTATTGCTTTCCTTTCTCCTATTGATCTGGCATTCAAATCGGCGGCGATTTCTCCGGTGCTTTTCGGATTGGATTGATTAATTCCCTTCCGAATGGAGCAGAGCTCCGATTCATAGAGTTGGGTCTCTTCTCACCTCTTTTCCTTTTGTTATCTTCCTTATTCGATAATTTTTTAATCTGGATTACATAGATATCTCATTGGTTACTGAATCTATATAACCCCACCGCTTCTTGCCTCTCATGCAAATGTGTTTAGCTTATCCATTGAGCGGAGATAGTGGGCGACCTTTCTGATTTCGTCGATGATCTCGTCGATGCGGCGCAGGAGCAGATCACCAGTGGTGGGCGGCGAGATAGGCTGGCGGCGTTGCTGGAGCTCGCCGCGGTGGATGATGTCAATAGGTTGAGGGAGGCGCTTGTGGGGGAGGCGAGGAGGCAGTGGAGTTGGTTGATGGGGTGTGGCTATGGTATGGCTAGAGCAAGGCATACGAGCCATGCACGTCGCTGATGGTGGCAGTCACGTACGGATGACGCCTACCTCTTGAATGCCCTTGCACCCATGGGGCAGCAGGTGATGTCTCTTTTGGTCAATCGATCGATTGATCTCAAATTATGGCGTTACAATTTACAATCCCAAGTATTGTGATGTTATTATGGCCCCTTCGTTTCAGCTTAAATACAGCTTCTGTTTAAAATAAAAGCTGATTGTGCGCCGAACAGTAGGATTCTAGACAGTTTCTCCAAGAATCAGAATCTGATTTGTATACAGAATCAGAAACTGTCACCCACCTGATTCTGCGGATTCTGACTCAGATTCTACGAGTTCCGCCTCCCACGAGCTGTCACAGGCGCAAGGGCTTCCGCCGTCATCCCTAGACCCCTCCACCACCCTCATCCGTCACTGACACCGATCAATGATCAACATAGACAATCAGGATTGCCGAATGACCAGATTCTTCAGACAACCGCTTCTCCAGACAGCTGACTACAATCCAGAATCTGCATAATCAGAAGCTGTCCTGAAGGGGGCCTATTTAAATTTGTGAAATTAAAGATAATTTTAAGCTCGAGTTTGTAAACAGGTGCTTGGAATTTGTATGCTTTGATGGAGTGATTTAAACATTTAACCATTGAATTTTTTTTAATAATACATTTTTTATTCAAAATTTCAAAAATATACCACCGTAAAAAATCTCGAATATACCATTTATGCCTGTTGGTTGGGCGGCGGGTCTAAATAGAAAACACACGAGGGCTGACAGGAGGCCACGTCACCCCCGCAGCCTCCTGTCGCCTGGTCAAATGGCGATCGAAGCCTGTCGCCCGATGAAATGGCGACAGGATCCTGTTGCCCGATGAAATGGCGACAGGAAACTGATCGATGAATGGTTGGGCGACACGCACTGCCGCCCAACCATATGGCGATAGAATCTTTTCCTCTATTTAAGCACCCGTTCGCACTTTGTGTTCAATCAATTCTTCACCATCCATCCACCAAAGAAGCGAAGGAGAAAGGAAGGAAGAAAAGAAGAGAGGAAAATGCCGAGGCGCGCGAAAGTGGGAAAGGAAAGGGAAGGCGAAGAAGCGGCATCTGCCGCGACCTCTTTTGTCGGGTAGATCTTTATTAAGCCTAACCTCATTATCGATATCGCCAAGGCATGTGGTTGCTTTCATTGACAACCAAATTTATCAAATTGCTACGTGCTCCTCGGGTGGCACAAGCGCTCCGTACCTCCATCTTCCTCATCCGACTCATCATCGTCCTCCTCTTACGCTTTCTGCTTTGTACTCACAGTCTTCTTCTTCCATCCTAGTCATTATTTCATCAATTTGCTCACCTTCGTCTACTAGTCCCCGCTTCTTGGCCAACATTTTCATCATCCTCCCGAAACTCAACTTTGTTCACCGCTTTGGCAAATGATGTCATTGTTGCATTCTTTGAACATCTTTGCTCATGGTTAGATCCCCAATTTTGGTGTCACCAACCGAGCTCATTTTGAGGTTTGTTGCACTCACCGGGCGCCCAAGCTGCTGCTTTGGGGCAACATCGCTCTCATATGCTCGCACTAAAAGCACCCGATTCCATCCCGTTGCTCGCCGCCCTCACATATGATCTGCACGATGAGGTTCCTTTAGCTCAACTAGCTCCCGAAGAATAGGGTCGTTCAAGATACTACATAGGCAAAATACCTTCAACTCGCACTTCTCTTGTTCCATCCGAAAAGTATAATACAACCATTTCAACACGGAAGCAAATGTGCTCCTCGACCCTACTCAAACTTACGCTCACATACCGCATGTTACTAAGATCTCGCACCTCCAAACCATGCATTACAACCCCATCTCCATAATAGATTCTAAATGGAACTCGATTACGCCATATCTCATGAATCCATTCATTCACCCACTAATTAATTATTTTCCGTATAAAATAGTATGACGTAACATAACTACACCTACATGCTACGTAAAATATATATCTAACCCTAAAAACATCTACATTCCTAATAATTCATATCGATGTACTTATATCTCGTAAAAACATATACATTCATTCCTAACAATATATACATTAAGTATCGATGTACTTATATCTAACCGTAAAAAAATATACATTCAGAACTACATTACCATCAATATATACCGATATACTCCTATCCGTAAAAAAATCTAAATTTTCTAAACTAGAACTAGTCAGTGACCTATCAATTTACTTAAAATTCTCTATTAAGTAACCTATCAATTTACCTAGATCTATCCATAACCTATCAATTTACCTACATTTATCCGTAACCTACATCTAAAACTATTTCTAATCTACCACTATTTATCGCCATAAATTGCCTAGATCTAAAACTATTTCTAACATATCATAATTTCATTGCTAATAAAAGTAAACAATGTAAATTTACCTCAAAGCAAAGGCGAGAATCTCCCCATCTTCCTTCTTTTCTCTCCTCTCCTCTTTCCCCTCTTCCTCTTCCTCTCTCTCCCTCTTTCTCTCAAATGAACCGAATGGCTACAGTGCCCGAGCGAAGCCTTTATAAACGCCTCCTGTCGCGTTAAATCGGGCGACAGGCCCGCGCCACCCCTGTCGCCCCACCATCAATCGACTTAGTGTCACTTGTAAGCTTCACTGGAGTGCACCACCTTGCAGGAACGTTACCGGCACGCGACTAGCTGGTCAGCAAAAAATTATGCCGCCACACCGTTGGATATGCATCGAGCGGTTGAGATCTAGCAAGCAAGAATACAAGATGTGATTTTGTAAGCGCGCTAGGATGCGCTAGAATTAAGCGTGCTTTACTGAGCGTTACTCCTTCCATGCTCTCTCACACACACTATCCAGGTCTACATTGAACAAGCTTGACGTTATTTACTCCATCTCTTGCCTATATCATCTAAAGTAAGCAATAAAGTTATCTTGTTCAACAACTATATCTAAATGTTATCTCTAGAGAAAACTGAAGTATTTAATTTGGGCATTCAACACTAACTTCATTTTTGTGGGTATCGGCAAAACACTAACAGTTACTCGCGTCGGCTCCAACACCGGCTTTTACTCAGCGATAACACCTATTTTACCATACGATGCTGGCTACTAAATAAGAGTTGATTCTCTTTTGTCTCCTTTTTTCTTACTCTTCTATATAGGATAAAATTGATATGTACATACTAATAGTAAGTTAAGATAGCCTTATTGTATATGCCCTTAGTTCATATTCATCTGGTCAAGACCATGTGCATGCAGGAGTTTACAATTCCATTTAGTTGGATTCATGCAGCGCACAACCATTGCTTGTCAAGGATATTCATATAGGCATGTTTTGCATTAAATGAAGAGAAATTCCTTACTCCCTCCTCTCCTAAATAGAAATACATGCCATTCTAACTTTCAAATGTTGTTCCTAAATTTATGTTATTATACAATTTCGAGACTTTTAACTGTTTTTTATTTACATACCCCTACTATTCATTATTCACAATGTTATTTATCACCGTGAAATAAAATAACACACACCATCAAGAGTACTAAGTGAGCCAATGAAGAGGGACGATTTGGTAATTTCTACACGTGATTTGGTTGAAGCGCAAAATCTAGAGCGCCATCTATTCAAGAACAGAGGGAGTATATCTTTAGCTGATGTGTCAAGTCACTCCAAAATTGTAAAATGACATATATTTAGATACAAAATTTGAAAACTAGAATTGTCGACGTTTGGGGTATAGGCCCCTCACCGAGTTTACTTGTTGATTGAGGGATCAACCGAGCCTCTTTTCCCGTGGAGGGCTAGCGTCCGAAGAATGCTGTGGAAGGAGGTCGAGCTACCAAAGGGGGCAGCGAGCAAGGGGGTTTTTATACTGGTTCGGGCCTCTCACGATCGAGATAACAGCCACACGTCCAATGCTTCTTTGCTCGTTATCTTGATGCTTACAAGGGTCTGGCAGGGTTTTGCTTGCCTGATGCCTGTTTACAAAAGAGCGTTGGTATTACTATGCTTGTACATGCTTTTTCTAAGTTGGTTCTTCCTAACGCGCGCTTCTCTCTTTCTTCCCCCTCCACGCGCCCCTTCTCTCGTGTGTCTGAAGAGGTATTTATAGGTGATTTACGACGACCGCATCCGAATGTCACGCCCTTATGTGTCATCGCGTGGCAGTAACTGCCCCTTGATTTCCGCCACGCGGCATCGTGGATGTGATGGGTCCGGATCGTGACGCAATGGTTAACGTAGCTGCCGCCACGTCGCCTTTAAAGCCCGAGCACGACCTGCGGGGCATGCTCGGGTTTCTTCCTTGGTCGTGACCGACCTTAGCCGCCAGCCCGAGCAACCATGCTCGGAGGGCTAAACCGTATGCTCGCGGACAGGTATGACCGGCAGCTGGTCCGTTCGAGGATCTTCCTTTGGGACGACATCAAAGGGAAGTATGGTCGGCCGAAGAAGGGCTGTAGGAGCTTGATGGTCTTTATGGTAATTTATCCAATCCCCGACAAGAATGATATGTATTTAGAAACGAAGAGAGTATTTGTTAAGGAATGTTGCCGAGATCCCCGATCCGTTATTGAGAAAACTTTCCTTCCTTCTGTGCCATCCCTTTTCAAATTCCTGCCCCTATTTGTCATTACCTTCTATTTCCATAAATCTTATGTGGGCTGCAAAAAAGACCATATTGCATGTTCTTCTTTCTCCTCTTCCCCGTCTGTCTATTTCTTCTCTTCCTTCAGGCTGGCGGCCGCCATGCACATCATCCTTGGCACCATCCCCTTTGGCCACTCACCCTCTCTCTCCCCATCCCTGTGATGCACTTCTATAACCCCATTGCACAGCGTAAGATTGTTTTCATGGTGAGGGTGGAAATTGGCCTTTCGTGATAGTTGAGAGTGAAGGGCTGAAGACGTGAAGTGCAAAATACAGTCCGCGTCCCAAGCATTTTTCGCGCTACCCATACTCCTACTCTCTGAAAAATTATTCAAACAATCATAAAAATTCAGATTTTTTTGTTAATATTGACACAAAACCCATTTATCATGCCACAAAAAATTTAAGTCTAAATTTGATCAACACATTGAGAAAAAAGGAGAAATTCTGCTCAAAAGGAAATCCGAAAAAGGGGTGGGGGGAAGATAAAACTACTATTCATTTGAATTTGTCTCTTTTTTTCTCCAGATATACATCGTGCTTCAATCTGAAAGTTTGCAAGATGCAAGATCCTTGATTGTATCATGCCTTATCTAAGCAGTTTTTCTTGGGGGTTTTTTTTTTTTGGTGACCATTTGAACCATTTTCCGAGAAGTGGGAGTATGGGCAGCACGAACCACCTAGGGTTTCTGGGAATGCAAGAAATTTGATAGTAACTTTATCTGCATATAACAGTTCATTTAGAATTTAGGTGCAATCTATATCTTACAAATAAGAGTAAATTTCACAAAACTATAAGTTTTTTTTTACAAAGTATGAGAAAACTAGATTTCAGCTTTCATTTTACAAAATTACAGATTTTAGGAGAACTTGTACCACAAAATTACAGGTTTTAAAATTAATTAGTTCTTGTAATAGTCTAATAGCCTAGGCCCACATGGCAGCCTCACACACTAGTGAAATAAGAAATGAGAGCACATGAGACTGCTATGTGGGCCTAAGCTAGTAGACCTATTATAAGAACTAGTTAATTCTAATTCCTGCAATTTTGTGATACAAATTCTTCTAAAATCTATAGTTTTGTAAAATAAAAGCTAAAATATGTAGTTTTGATAGTATATGCAAAAAAATTATAGATTAGTGAAATTTACTCTCCAAATAAAGCCTCATCGTTGAGGAACTTGAGGTGGGCAATGAACAGAGTTTAGGAAAAGACAGACGGATCAGTGACGTATAGGCCAATCGCTCCATACCTCCAACTGCCTGCGTGCGTATACATACCCACGTGCTGCAATCTATAGTGTAATATTGCATTTTGAATTGATCACTTATCTGCTCCCTCCTCGTCGTTTTTTTTTTCAAAAATGGCTTCCTCTTGAAAAATTGTACCATGCATCGCCTCCCACGCACGCTACATGTGGCAACTCCTAGCTTCCGTGCTCGGTGCCAAGTCCCATGCCGCTTGCTTCCCACGCTCTACCTCTACGGTAACTCGGCCTCCTACGATCCCCTGGCGCGAAAGGTGTCAACTGTCGCCCCCCGGTCCTTCTACGGTGAGGAAGGAGGCTAATTTGGCAAAAAAAAAATCGGGAGGAAACTATTTTTGCAAAAGAAAAAAAAAAGTGAAGGAGGGGCCAGGTAAGTGTAACAATTCTTTCGCCTTAATGTGCAAGCCATCGCCCGCCGGGGGGGGGGTGTTTGAACCACATCGTACAGTGTACACTGGTTACAAACATCCCTAGATAATGTTTAGACGAACCTATTCCTAGCAAAGTAGCGAGGATCTAAAGAAGCTTAGATCCCACTTGCATTACCACACAAAGTGTTATAACCAACGCTTCATCTCAAATGGTTTTGGATTTTACGTAAAAACCCATCCATAAAGTTCAGGAAACAAACACAACAAATACAACAGCGGTTAGCACTAATCAACAGTTTGTGATGATCATATATTATATGTGCCTAGATCATTTTCCAGCCGACGCGCCTGGGCGGGCAGCACTCAGGCGAGCGGCAGCACAACGGCACAACCAGAAGGCGCTCGCCGAGATGGTGCTGCTCAGCTTCTCGGCGTGGTGGTCACGACGGCCGTCTCGACGTTCGGGTACGTCAGCCACGGGCTGGCCGGGCTGAGGCCGTGGGTGCTCATGGGCCCCGTCGGCAGGAAGGCTCCAGATCCCCCATGCCGGCTGGCTGGCACCATGGAGCCGTGCTTCCACACCCCTCCGCCATATGACCACCGGGCGAGGGCCGGCGGACCGCCAGGATGGTCCCGCACGTCCGGCACTGCGAGCACTTCCCGGAGGGTGCTCGGTGGATTGAAATATCGTATGGCATTCCATAATCCATACGTTCATTTGTTAGTGTCTTTTTCTTAAGTACTGCAGCACTAAAAAACTATATGGCAAGGTATAATATTTACGATCAGTTTAGGAAGCCCCCAAGCACCAGTTTATCATTGTACCGCTATCAAAGATGATGAAAATATACAATATCGTAATCATATAATTCAGTGGATATAACATTTCTCAAGAGAGGTTGTGACAAGTATGCACACCAGCTAGATGTGCTTGAGGAAAAAAGGTGGTCTCTCTTCCCCTCTTAAATAAATTTGGCCAGCAAAAGAAACAATGTCGTCAAAAGGAGCAACAAAGGAAGTATTGAAATTCCTGTCTAAAACAGGAAGTACAGAGATCACCGAAAATAAGAGCATCAACAAAATAAAAGATAGAGAATTCAAGCCCAAAGTCAAAGTAAATGAGCATGAGCACAGTAAACGACGATACAAGCTAAAGGTTTAGAAGTATCAACGAGTAATATCAATTTCTTTGATCTAAAGTCCTCCTATACGAAAACTTAGCCAACACTATCAGAATGATGAAATACCTGATGTTTGGCGCAGTTTTTCATAGGAAACCCAGAAAACAAACTGCCACGGGCCAAGCCTGGCCCATGTAGGTAAGAATCCCTTCCACAATGCTGTTGCACCCTCGTGTTTGACGATCTTGACCAAACAATCATAAGAATTCCTGTATAGAGTTTTCCCCTCCTTGCCCTGATTCATCATCCTAGTTTTGATCACATCTGCTGGGCAGCTTAAGGTAGTTGCAGATAAACCAGAGGCAACAGAGGCCAATGTGTGAGCATACATGTTATCGTTGCAAATCTGCTCGCGAATGATGAAATGCTTTGCCTGGTCGTAGCAGGTCAATTCACCCATGTTGACAAGAAATGCTCGCTGGGCATTAGGAACAACCCCCTTCCAAAGTCCTCGAAAACCCTCGGCTCGTATGATTTTTGTGAAGGCATCTAGGATACCTGTGTACCGTGGTTGAATACCTTGGCTCAACAGTCTGCTGTCTGCTTGCATCCTTACCTTTATGAGGTCAGCAGGGCTTGCCACCACCTGCACTGCAGAGTAGGAGGAACAGCATTAACTGTTGTGTTGCATGGCAATACAATAGGCAAGGATACGACAGCCACCTTTAAGCTATCCCAATTCTGCTTATAGCAGTCAGCTAATACTTACCATACTCAGCACAGAATTCCTCCTCTACAAATACTATTTTATAGCTGATTGTCCCTATTACTTACAACAACAAATACAGACTGAGGTCTGCTGCTTTTTTTTTTTGAAGAACAGACGAGCTGTTAATATATTTGAGAAGAGGGGAAGAATAAAGACAAGGTCTGCTGCTTTATTATCCACATTGTTACTTCAATTTTATGGGTGACAACGAATTTATGACAGAGGTTGCTTAAAAGATCTTTTTCTGCTAAGATGCATGCATATGTAAAGAATTATGATTATTAACATTGTTTGAAATCAATAGCTTGAAATTAAACAAAAGAGCCAGTATATATATGCAGTACCTAAACAGTGGTATGGATTTGAATCGGATAGAATGTCATCCTTTGTCATTTACGGGAAATAAAACTTAACGGTGGCTATGGTTGGTGGTCGAGAAAATCTCTTCTACATAACGAACAAGCTCCAGCTTATCATCAGTCATTCAGGCCTGCCTCAAAGGAAACATTATTCATATCCTTACAACCACCAAGATCCTTGGCAGCAGCCATGCTAGTTTCAGATCTACATTTGTTAACTCTCCCAGTTCGATGCAAGGTTCTAAAACCTAATACACCCAAAGTAGTTCTTTTTTTTTTGGAAATATCAGCAGGAGCTCTGCCTTTCATTCAAAGAAGAGAGAATAACAGAGGGGTTTTTACATCAACCCAAAGTAGTTCTCACTTCTCACACTGCGAGGACATCACAGAATACCTTTGGATCTCACAATTTCTGCATCCTAGCTGACAAATCAAACCTCTTCCGGGAGTAACTTGGACCAATTCCACTGAGTCTTGAACACATCACAATAAAGCAGTTCATCCGAATTTAGTAGCAGATAATTAGAATCTGATCTTTAGGGAAACGTTTACCTGCGCGGCAATGCCGGAGACTCCCCCGGCGATCGCCTTCTCGAGAAGGCCCACCTCCCGGCCACCGCTGGCGAAGGAAGATCGGAGGTGCTCGTATCCGACGATGCGGAGTGGGGTGTAGAAGAGGTGGCGGAGAACGGCGGGGGATAGGCCCCGGTAGAGCCCGCCGTCCCGGACGAGCTCGCCAGCAACGCGGATAACGCCGCCGCCCGCGGGGCTGTAGTGGAGCTGGAGGCGGGTCTTGACGGCATCGATGGGGAAGGTGGCAGCCTCCGCCGCGGCTGCTGAGACCGAGGAGAGGGAGACCTTGGCTAGTGTTTTGCGGCGGCCGTCCTCGCCGGCGGCCGCGGCGCGGGCTGACATGGGCTGGGACTTGGGACTTGGAACCTCAAGCCCTCAGAGGCGCCTCGCGGATTTTACGAGCCTATCCAGCGTCAATCTGGGCCGAACAAAGATGATCTAACGGTTTGGATCACACCAACTCACCATCACGAAGTAGTAGTGCCTTGTCCTCTGGGACGCTAACACAAAATAGTGAAGGGCTCTCCACGACGGCGAAGGCGGCGACCACGGCAGCGATGACGACGGGGGAGGAGGGGTTGAGCGCGGTGGTGTGCGTCCAAGACCGTCGCGTGGCTCTGCCATGCACGAATCACTCACCGTAGTTCACTCATTTGTTCAGAAATCAGAATTATCTCAGCAAAGCACGTCCCAGTTCGTAGTTTCCCTTCCATTTCCCAACGAGACACACGGCGCTGAATACATCGCTTTATCGTCTATCGAGGGTAAGTAGTATTTACTACTGCTGTATCGGTATTAGTTACATGTTCATTGCATGATTATGATTATGCCGTGCACGCTTTAATAGCAGAACAATGTATTATAATACAGCCGGCAACTGCTAAAAATTGCCTATCCCCCTATTGGCTATTGTACACCTCAGTTCTCCTAAGAGAACTGCAATTTCAATCCGTCATATGCTATTCAAAATCCTGTTTGGAATCTGGATGAATGCAAAAATCACAATTTTCTTTTTATCGCATCCTCTATCTCCTTTCTGTGATGCGGTATTTGTCGCGTGTTTTACTGAATGCTGTACAGTAATTGATGACACGAGTCATGGCTGGCTGAAGTTTCCACTCATGCTGCCTGCAGGATTTGTTGCCCTCTTCTTGAAGAATCATATGGGAGCTTGTTCAGCACCTTCACCCGAAACATGGCCTGCAAGTTTGTGCAGATTTGTCAGAAGTCGGCATTTTGCAACAATTCAGTGCGATCAGTTGAATCATTGGCCACATAAGAAGTAAGCCAAGTTGTGAAGAAAAAGATAGCAGACATCAAGGTTTATACATAGTGACAGGAGTAATGTTGGCTACCTTCTTATCTGAACCAAACTCAAGGACATCGGATGGGTGGAAACGAACTGGGAAGTTTGGAGGTACGCGGTAACGCCTGCCCTCATTGCTGGATAATCACATGAAGTTGAATGAGTAATATGTTCTTATTCAAGTTCAGAAGTGCGAGTGTAGAATCACCCATGCTGCTTTTAGGACTTACTCGGTAATCCAGGTACCATGTTCGCTTCCAAGATCAGTCAAATAGAAGGCCTTATTCTTGCATGTGATAGTAGCATGGGTTTCTGATATCTGCAAGGACGTTCAACAAATTGAAGAAAAGTTAACAAGTTTGTCGACAAAAAGATAAATCTAGTAAGACTGAAGTGAAACAATCTTAAGCTGTTGGGTGCGGCCATGTAGAAACAGCATGTATACAATTCCAAGTATAAAAGAAGTCCCTCTAAAAATTAATGTCAGCATTTTGCTTAACGAACCTGTGGGAAGGGCAATGTCAGGGAAGAAGAAGAATTGCTGGGATCTGATCGGCTTCTGCAAAAGAACATACATTTGTTTATTCTGCAAAGCCTTGAAGAAATAAGTGCTATTAATAACGAAAATTGTTTTGTTATTTAGACCTACCCAATAGAGAATGACCTCTGTTCATCCTTGATTAAACGAATGGGTTGCGAGGCATAATTGTTTCTGGCGCTTGTAGGGAAGATGTACCACCTGTTAGGTTTATTCTAGTAAGTGCTTTTGTCAGAGGTACTGAAATTAAAGTAGGAGTATACAGTACATATTTAACTCAAAATGAAACCAGAAGACAAGAAACAAGAACGTACTCTCCACCGAGAGCTTGTTCCAATGCATCGTCATCCTCAAACCATTGACGAAGCTGATCATTTGCCTTCAGTGGGATGCTAAATGTCAGAAAAGGTCAAATTATTGTGTTGACTTGTATTTACATATCTTTGAGAAACATACCTTGTCAGAAATCCGGCAACTTAATGGCCTTCCTTCAAGCTTTGAGCTGGACATTAATGACATATTCCATTTCCACAATGAGCAACATATGGTGAGTTAGAAGATTCCACTAAAAAACAGTACTATTGGCACATGAGCTCTAAATGAAAACAAAGTTATAGCTCAAAATAATTACCTGTTGCCACCTAGAACCCAGCTCAGCATCAAAGGCATTCCATACTTGATGAAGAATCTCCCACCAACTCTACCAGGATGTGGTATCCTTAACTTTGTCAAAAACTACATGTAACAAATATCCATATAAAGATTAATTAGTTTTAGTCTGCAGTTTTTCATTGATTCTCTTACGGCACTGGTAATTTAATTTGAAACCTTGTTTCAGAAATCCAATAAAATTATCGTGGCACACTTAAACAAGCAGTTTTAGAAGCATAAACTGCATTAGTTCTTGACGTACCGACAAAGGTCCCAGACCCACACCCAAATATGGTCTGTAAGTGGTAGCCATGATTGCAGCCATTCTTGCCAGTCCATGTATAATAGCAACACGTAGCCTTCTCTCCTTCTCATAACTGTAGCCAAACATGCAAACCAATATTGCGTCCATCAGTAAACTTTCTAAGGACCACACCTCAAAAACTAAACATAATAATGTGTTACCTCTGAAATTGGATTCTATAGAAATAAAATCTAGTGGATGCTAAAAGCAATACCATCAAAATACATCCAACATGCCACAGCATAAGAAAAGAGTTACCTCCTCAAGGAGGAAACAGTATCCATAGGAATTCCAAACTTGACACTCTCCTGCCAGGCCTTCTCAAGCTCTACAGCCAACTGGTAGCCATCCTGTGAAGACAAGTTGAAAAAAGTTACTTGAGTAAGTACTATTTGTCAACACTAATGCAAGAAATCCATCCACCATACTGATGGCCACATTATAGCCATGGAAAACTAAGTAATTGTGTATCTCAATAGTCATGCCAAACTAAGTAATTGCGTACCTCAATAGCCATGCAGCCACCTTGACCCAGATTTGGCTGCATAGCATGAACAGAATCACCAAGCAAAGTGACACGACCTTTCCCCCAGTTCATAGTAGGTGGCCGGTCGTATATATCCCGACGAAGAATTGCTTCTTCTTCAGTTGCATTTATAAGATCGATGACATTATCGCACCAACCACTGAATATCTCAAGCAATCTTTTCTTTTTGCCTGTCAATACAAAGCATTAGTGGATGATAAGCACATGAGCAGGGCATATCAAATATATTGCCCTCATTTGCATCATAACATATGATCAGGAAGAAATCATTGAACTAACATAGCACAAAAGATTCAGTCTAGGCACTCACCATTTTCAGGATCGTTGCCACTTGCAGGTTCATTGTGAAATGCATACCACTGCATTTTACCAGCACCAACATCTGAAGAGACAAAATATTGTTTGTGACCAAGAAATACTCGGTACCTTCAACAGAGGAAAAAGAGGAGCGTGTGAGTATTTCCTAACAGAGAACATAACAGTACTCATTCCTGAATCCATGCTACATACCCAACTGTGTCAATATCAGGAGGCACGAAGTCTGCAATTCCGGTGTAGCAAGTGTAACCTGAATAAGTTGCTTCTGTATGCCCGAAAAGTGCCTTCCTCACCTATCCATTGAAGAAAATCTCAAATCAGGTCTCCTTTGCTCCTGTTTCTAACAAAAAATGAAGTAATTACATTACCTTTGACCATATTCCATCTGCACCAACCAAAAAATCGCCTTCAAATTTTCGCCCATCCTCCAATATGGCAGTAACCTGCACTCGTCCGCGAATGGTACCACATTAGAATCTTCCATAACATTTTGAGCCAATTTTCTACTGAGATGGGCACTAAGACAACTGATCATTCACCTTGTTGCCATCATCTATGAAATCAACTACGTGGCTATCATTCAATATAGCATCATCACCAACCGCACGAGCAAGAATCTGCTGCAGTGTCATGCGGCTAATGACCCTTGTGACTGGGAGCCCTCGCTCAGCTGCAGGAGTAAACGTATCAAACTTGATGTACCTGAATACCAACTTGGCACAGTCAAATGGATGCCTCCGGCAAACGAATTCCCATCTTAAAGCTAACCAACAAGCAGGCAGGAGCCGGAGATGCGGTCGACGAATTAAACAATGAAAGATTCATCGCGCACCAGGAGCCGGAGATGCCGTCGACGAGGCCATTGATCCGGTCGCCGGTGACGCAGCCTTCGCGCATGACCTCCTCGGCGACGGTCATGTCGATGGCCTCCAGGGCGGCGAGCGCGTTGCTCTGGATCTGTATCGGGCCACGGTACTGCCCCTCCCCGCGCACCGCGCTCATGTCCCGCTCGAACACCGTCACGTCGTACCCCTTCCGTCTCGCCGCCAGCGCGAGCACCAGGCCGCCGATGCCGCCGCCCGCCACCAGCACCCGCGGCTTCCCCGTCGTCGTCGTTCCCCCCTTGTCCGCCGCCGCCGCGGTCTCCGCGTCCGGCGGCGGTCGCATTGCCGCGGACACCGCGGCCCACCTTGCCCTCCCCCTCTGCCTCTTGCCGCCAGCGCCGCAGCATTGCGGAGCGGAGAGGAGCGCGTGCTGGTGCTGCGGCTCCTCGTGGCAGAACTGCGAGAAGCGCGTCGTCTTGGCGGGAGAAGTGGCGGAGAGGAGCGCCATGGGCACGCACCCCGAGTTACCGCTGGCCGTATTCAGCTTGCAGAGGAGCAGGTGGTGCCGTGCGAATGGAGGTGGAGCGCGGTGGCCGGAGCCCCGGAGGGAGGTGTTAAGGTTGCGCGTCGCTTGCTTCCAGAACTTTGGGTTGAAGTTGTGGAAGGGAGGGACTGACCGACCGGTGGTGGTGAGGGGAGGAGGAACCTTAGCCAATCACTTGATTCCATTTGGAAGGTCGGATCATGCCGGCTCGGGATTTTTCTTCGGAAATGATACTGCGAGGACGTCCGATTCCATTATCTTCCATCGGACGCTTCCATCCACATGAACGAACGCCTGCATCTGCCTTACACAGGGACAGAAAAATCAGAAGCCTTATCTCATCCACATGACCGCCTGCATCTACCTTTCACATGGGCCCAGGCTAGCGGCCGGGAAGCGGAAGAGCTGGCCGCAGGCGGTTGGGGCGGGCGTGCCCGACGAAGACGCTGAGGAGCTGGGCGACGGGGCCTGGTAGAGTGACCGGCAGGCGTGAAGATCGAAGGCGGCAGGCGCAGATCCGAACGAGGGCTCAGACAGTTGGCGCCTAAATCTAGCAACCGATGATGATGCTCGAGCTTGAACTGAGCGGACAGTAGATCGGAGCGGCTGGGTGGGCTGCTGCGTCGCGCAGGCGAGGCACCAGTGTGGAGGCCGGCTCTAGCAGGCGAGGCGAATGGCGGCCTCGCCAGTCTCGGGAGAGCAGCGGAGGCGGTCGGAGCCACGCGACGCGGAGGAGCGGACGCCGAGGGGCGCTGGCAGGGCGGTTTGCCGAGGGAGGCCGACGCGATTGGGGCAGCCGGTGACGTCCCGTGAGGCTCGATGAAGGCGCCACTGGCTAGAACTCTGATATCACTTACAGGAGTTAACACATCGTAAAATAACGATGACAAAGTTTTAATGTGAAAAAATCTTTAAGAAAAGAAAAACTCACGAGAAACAATTTACTATCTGTTTCATGATTACAAATATAGTATATTTGGTACAACTTTAGCTCTGTCAGATTTGTAGATCTAGTGGAGCTGGGTATTTCTAACTCCACCAGATTCGTGAAGCTGAAGTTGTTGGTACATTAAGAGTGTTTATATGGATCATCTTGTTTATATTTTAAACTAAAGATATAAACTTAATTTACTTTATTTTAGCCTATAAATTTCAGATTCAGGTGAAGCTGAAATCTGAAGTTTTACCAAACAGGGTCTTAGACTAAAAATCTATTTGGATAGAACAAAAAGATACGATAGTTAGAGATATTTAAATCATCTTCGACAATTTTGCTAAGTATGTTTAGCACATCCAGTGCTTGCGGTGATTTGCACGGTGAAAACGTGGTAGTTTTGATGTCAGCCTAATGACAAAGGCTTTTATGGGTGTGAGGCCAAAAGAAACTTCAACCATAGGTACATCACTTACTTATTTTATTTTGCTTTCTACTATGACAAACCATTATTGTTGGTTTTATATTAGCCTTTAACATTCCCGTGCGGTGCATGTCCTGCTAAACCTTGTTCTGGGGCGTGACACATGGTTAGACCGATTTAATTCGGATGGTTAGAAGCGTAGAATAGAGTTTACGTGCAAAGAGCTACAAAAGGGAAGAACAACAATATACAAAGTTCAAGCAAAGACGAACATACAATATATTTCCTATTCCACGGGTACTCATGGTCTTAAAACCGCTAATAGTTTGTTGTTTTTGCAGCTTGGATAGCAGCAACAACCAATGTTAACAATATCGAACCGAGATAGAAATTCAAGCTCCCTCAAAACTAATTTTCATCAAAAATCGATAGAAACCGAACGGCTTTCAAAGTCAAACTTTTAAAATTTGACGGTCAAAAAGCAGCGAAAAAAGAAAACCAACCGATTTGACCGATTTTGCTCAATTTTTGACCTAGATCAGCACACTCAAGGACCAATTTTTTATTTCAATTTTTCACCGGTTTTCTTCGATTTTTGACCGATTTTATCCGATTTTCAACTGGTTTATATTGAAAATCGGCACAATCAAGAAAAATTTAAAACAATTCAAGAACAATTGGAAAAAATTACAAAAAAAACCGAATAAATCATAAGTAATTTATAAAATGTCAAAGAAATTTCAAAAATTTGTGAATTCATTTAACGCTTCTGGAAAATCAGAAACAGTAATTAATGAAAAGGAACAAATATACTATTAGATTTTTTGTAAAAATTTAGAAGCTTGATCATGCTCTAAAATTTTAATGGTATTGTAAAATTTCCCAAGGATATTTTTGAAAAATTTCCATAAATATTAGACTTCATTTATTGCCCCAGAAAATCAAAAATAGAAGAGCATATACAAGGATAGTAGCACTATCAGAATTTTAAAAAATCCACAGCTTTGATCATTATCTAAAAATTTTATAAAATTATTATAATTGCCTCAGAACCTCACACAAAAATTTTCAAAGACTTATAACACAATTTGGTAGCTCAATTAAATCAGGAATTGCGGACTGCTTTGCCCTTTTTCTTTTTTTTATTATGTATGTTCGGATTTGCTCAAAAATGTCTCCTAAATTTGTTTTTTTATAAAAAAAATCATCCCGATGTCAAAAAGCTATTAATATAAATTTTAGAGAATTTTTGGATAATTTTTTAAAATTTAAATTGGACCAGGTTTACTGACCGATTTCAAATATTGAATCGGTTCGATACGGTCAAAAATCATATTTTTCGAGTGATTTTTGTCAATTTCTGGAACCCTAGTGTAGGGTCGAGGATGCGCCTAGAGGGGGGTGAATAGGCGTTTTACAAAATTCGATCGCTCACTAAACAATTCGCTCTAATCAACCCTTATGTCAAAACCTAATCAAATAAATGCGGAAGCGATATATAGGTTTTGACAATTAAAGCCTAAATCAACTAGGCTCACTAGTGCACTAACTAAATTATGTCTCTAAACTAGATATCAAGCACTCGAGGGCGGTAGAGTACCGACTTTCTTGATTACCGCCCCATTGGATGAGAGTGCAAACCTCACCATGCCAAAGACAAAACACGAACTCGGAATAGAGCTACAGGCTACTTAGGCAGGTAGTACCGCACTGCAGTACTACCGCCCATGCCTTCTTGATAGTGCCGCCAACAGCTGAGGCTTCGGATTTTGACGCTAAAATCTTTTCTCCAAAAACCAAACTTATTCTTTGAGCTACAAAGATGATCAACACGTGATCATACACACATGCAAAACACATTTCCACCAACTTAGCTCATGCTCAAAGAATTCAAACCAAATCATGGCGCCGCAACCAACTCAAGATCTATTTGCAAAGCGTATTAAGCAAATCAAACTCGAGTTTATGAGATTAATCCCCTAGCCATGTGAAGGTCAACACGAGACCCAGTCAACTTGCCAACACCCGTTGCAAGTCCTACTCACATGCTCTCAGGATTCCGGACTCATAACACTCGGTTTATTCGCACAACGAACTTGCAAATAACACAATACACATATTTCATGCTTGAGCACTACTCTTTGCAACACATGCAAAAGTCTAGCTCCAAGCAACACCAAATCAAGGTGCATGAACTCTCTAATTGCAACACATGCAATTCTCTAGTTCAATGCAACACCAAAACCAACTTCACACCAAAACCAATTTCACACCAAAACCAATTCAACCGTATGAGCTCTCTACTTGCAACACATGCAAGCCTCTAGCTCCATACGAACACACAAACACTAAATCATACTTGAGCTCTCTCCTTTTGCAACACATGCAAAACTTAGCTCCAAGCAACCACAAGATTTTAGAAAGATGTTTTGAAACAAAACCAAAACATGAAGCTTCAACATTTGCAACACATGCAAAAGTGAATCTTCACGCAAAAGCCAACGCATTTGCTTATCCTATTTGCAACACATGCAAATCAAAGCTTTATGCGAAAACCAAATGCATATGCTCTTCCTCTTTGCAACACATGTAAATCAGAGCATAAACCAAACAACAACCAAGCACAAGCTTAACCCATTCGCAACACATGCCAAATGGTTAACCCTTATGCAAAAACCAAATCCTAATGGTTTGAGCTCGAGTGAGCAGCAGGATTGAGATCATCAACACATGATGAAGCTCAAGCTGAGAGACAACCCCTCTTAATAATGCGGCGATAAAACCTTAGACTCAAAGACTACAAAAGTCCTTAGCCTATCTAGTTATACCTTCGTCGCTGCGCTTAAGCAATCCCCTTTGGGGTCTTTATGATCTTCACTTATACACCCCCAGGATCATCACTCGACTCCTCTTTATCTTCGGAATCCACTCTTGACGTCCATCACTTCATGATGCCGTCCTTGTCCTGTTTTCATTTATCTCTTGGACTTAACCTAACTCAAATCACAACTCATAAAAATCGTTAGTTCAAGATGCACGGTTATCTCAATTATCTCTTGCACTCCATTAACACATAATGGATGCCTTTTAGATCAATTGAGCACAACCTAAATCAATTTGAATGATTAAATATGTCTTAAGTACAATAATGCAACACATGCTTCATTATACTTAAGAACTATTCATTTGTCCTCAATTAATTACGAAACACCATCAACACATGATGAAGTGTTCTTTAATGATTAATAAGACAAATGAACTCAATTTAAATTATCATTTAAATTGATATGAGTATATATTAGCTACACAAGTTTTCATATACTCATGTTGATGAAAAGTAATGATCCATTATATGTAAATTATGTGGAAATGATCATTACTCTAAATCATCAACTATAGAATACACCCCACATGTATATGTGCATAAATATAATTGATCGGGACATAATATGCACATATCCAATTTGATCGTATTGGAGTATATCCTATATTACCATGAGTATACTTATAACTAGACAATTCAACCATATACTCAAGGATTTAGTTTCTTTGTCTTGATCCTTATATGTGTTAATAAGAATTAGATCAATACAAAGAGGCTTTCAAGTTAAACTACAAACTCCCCCTAAGTATGTGCATCCATGTAATGTGTGAATTGGGAAATATGATGCACGTTTGTGGTTAGTTATAATGGGGACATTCATACTTTAACTTGACTCCAAAGTATGCTACTAATACTAGAATGAATACGCATACATACCTTGGGTTTTCCATTTTTCAATGTGATGAGACTAATCAAGGATATTCTAAATAGACAAGTTAGTCTCGATATAATATTTATCATTAATAACAAAATCACATTAAATGGATAATCTCAAAATTAGATTTGTCATTAACACCAAAACCATAACTAATGAAGGTTGAACTTACAATCTCCCCCTTTTTGGTGATTAATGACAAATCCAAGCTTAATGAGCACATTTGGATTAAAATCAACATATTAAGAGAAATTAAGCTATTTGAACACATATGCATATTTTAAACAATATAAGCAATGACAATTTAGAATGCATATGAGAAATCAATTCTCCTTTTTAATCATATTAAGCTCCCTTTTTAAACCAAATGATATTAAGCTTCCTAATTCTCCCCCTTTTGGCATTAAACACCAAAAATGGAAGAACCATCAAAAGGTTGAGAAACGATCTTGAAAGAACATTTTAATTATTTCTCCCCCTTTTTGGCAAATATTTTCTCTTTTTAAATATTTCCCCTTTTTGGCATTTAACCATTTCTATTAATAAAGGTCATACAAGAATTAGAATGAACACATATGACCTTGGCAAGGAATTAGAAAGATTTCAAGTCAAATAAAATGAAGGTCATTCAAGAAACAAAAGTAAATACTTATGACCTTGGCATAAGAATTGAAAGAATTCAAGAAATAAAATCTTATGCCAAATGAAAACTTGTTTGAATTGAAATATGGCCTAAAAGAAGAGAAGCTCGGAAGGAGACCATATTTGGGTTTTCGATACCACTTGAAAAGATAAGCAATAAGAATTGGCACGAAAATATGGATACCACTTGTAAATAAAAATAAGCATGAAAAGCAACGAAGGGTATCACACGGGTTATTTGAAACAAATTCAAATAACTCACTCATCATTTTATTAGGCTTTGCAAATTTTCAACATGATTCTTTTAAAGAATCCAATAATTTGCCTAATATGATTAAACGAGAAACCCAAAAGAAATACCACTTGAGAAATTAGATACCACTTTAAATCTATCTCAAGGGCTTTACTTGAAAATCCAAAAAGAAATGAGCCTTTTCAAATTTGATTGAATAACAATGCTCAACTTGAGATTTTTTTTTCTTTTATGTATTTCAACACATAAAGACTTTCACACAGAAAAATCTTAGGCGGTTGAACTTACAATTTTAGCTTGAGAGGAAAGGCTCTTAATCAAGAATTTGGGCATCGAGATAATACTACAAAGAGGCAATGAAATACAACTTGTAGGAAATAGTTGAATTCAATGATACCACTTAAAAAGGAATTCAAATAATCAAGGATATCAAATAGGAAAAGAACAATAAGATCCATGATATCACTTGGAGAAAAAAGAACCTCAATGATACCACTTGTAAGCATATGGAATGAATAATTGCTTACTTTGATACCACTTAGGATCAACTCACAAAGAATTGATACTACTTGAAGAAATGATCGATAAAATCGATGGATATCAGAGCAATATAATCAAAGCAATATATACTTATCGAAAGAATTATGACTTAAGATAGATCAATAAAATCATAAGAATGGGTATCGAGCAAATTAAGGATAGAAAAATTATGACTTAAGATAGATAAATAAAATCATAAGAATGGGTATCGAGCAAATTAAGGATATAATATCACTTGGAAGCAATTAGGTGCCCAAAACTTGCAATAGATAAATTCCCTAAAATATTCAATAAATGAATCATGGAGTTATTTGCATTTGAATTGTACAAGTTTTGTCTTTTCAAAAGATTAAGTGAATATCACCCTTTAAATCAATTTAAGTGCTCAAAACTGATACCACTTAGAAATTCTTTCAAATAATTTGTAAAGCTTTTGAAATTTCGCACAAACGAACTTTGGGATCTCAAGAAACTTTTCCAAAAAGATTATTGAAAAAGCAAATTCCAATAAAAAGATATCCCAAAGCAATCTCGGGAAAATTCTGAAAAATTCAGTCTTTGAACCATAAGGGCAGTACTACCGATTGACGAGCCAGTAGTATCAATAAACCCAGATACTAGCATGGTCGGTGGTAGTACCGGTCCTGACAGACCGAGACTACGAGCTTTTGCAAATTTTGACAAAAATAATTCAAAAGAAGTCTAATTGGTTTGAAACTTTCCAGAAATGAACTTTGGACTATTTAGAAGGTTTTGCAAAAGAAATTTTCTCAAAAGCAATTTTATTTTCAAAGATGTGGCAAATTGCGCCTTGAGGCATAAATCGAAATCGATTTTCACGAAAAGCCTCAAAAATGCACTTCGGTTTGGATTTCAAGCAATTTCTCTTTCCATGGCTTAGATAGGTGTATCAAGAATGTTTCTAGCCAAGATTTATGATGAAACCCAACTCGAATGCCAACATTTTGGCTATATGCTTAAATAGGCTATTTTGGATCACATCAAATCGTTTTTGAGCCAAATTTGATTTTAACATAGAATTTTCATTTTGAAAGCTTGTAAAACGTTTGAAATACATATTAGAATACTTTTACAAAGCCATTCGCAAACTAGGGCCTTTTAAAATTGAATTTTGACTTTTGAATTAAATAGTCCAATTTTAAGAAACAATAAAGAACAAGGTCAAATTCAATTAACACAAGAATTCAAATTAAGCATGGGGGTAAGATATAGAGATTTAAATTTTGTGTATGAGTCTTAAAATATCATTTTGAATCAACTCTTGTGTAGAATTTTGATTCAAATGATGAAACTCACTAAGTGCATGAATATGACCATTATGGGTCAAGTATAGTTTTTTCGACGAGTTTCAAAATCAAATAACTTTTGATGAGTTGGTCTTTTGAAAATCTTTTGAACACGAAAGTTGTTAAAAATGACCAACCCTAGGTTTTTCGTTTTGGAATTAGTTTCAAAATCCTTTTACTTTTAATTCTATGAAAATTACAAATTTAAATCAAAAATCAAGATACTAGTAACTAGATTTTAGGCATGAAACTCATTTTCTTTTCAAAGTAGATTTTGTAAAGCCAAAACCTTTGGAAAACATTTCAAAAATATTTGTATACATTTTGCAACGCAGAGACGCGAGATGCACGTTAAGTATACAGTGACGTGGCGAGATGTCTTTGCAGGTCGAGGAGAATCGCGCAGTGGCGATAGCCGAGAGCGACTCACGCGAAGGTCACAGAGGTGCAGGTGGCACGCGAAATCGCAGGTGCAGGAGACGCAGCACGCGAAAGTCGCAGGTGGTGCAGCGAGACGGGACGCTTAGAGGTCTACGTAGATGGACGATGCGATGTAATGACGGCCAACGTCGCGAAGCAAACAAGTCATGCGAGTGCCGCAGGTGGGCCGTATGCATGCATGTGTGGGTTTTGGATTATGTGCTTGTATTGGGCCATGTGTTATTGGCCTGGTGTGTTTTGCATGCTCTGAAGATTCGCGCGGATTATCAGAGAGAATCGTTGCTTTTTCTTGGGCCGGGTGGATTCCGAGTCCTAGTAGATCTGATGAGCGCGCATGCGAAGGTCGTGTCCGAGTCGATGGTCGAGCCGCTCGCGATGAATAAAAGGAGACAGAGAGCAGCAGCAGAGGATTGTGGGAAATCAGAGAACGCGAAGACTTGAGGCGTCGCCAAGAAAAAAAAAGATCGGCGACAAATGAAGGGACTTTGAGCTCTGATGGCGCGATGCTACAGTTTTGGCCTTCTGGCACGAGAGAGAAAAATCGGGAGATCGGAGAGATGAGCATCATTGTAAAAGGAACTCATGTATCCGTTTCGAACTATTGAGTAAGTATGAGTTCTGGTATTTGATCTGTTTTCTTTCTCTAGCAGATTAATTTATATTTATGCATGCATATTTGTCTTGATCTACTATTCAAATTAAAACACAAAAAAATTAAGTTTTAGGTGTTAGTTTGCACCAATTCTCCCCCCTCTTGGTGCGCCTCGATCCTACAATTGGTATCAGAGCAGGTTTACTTTAGATTTAATTTAACAATTAAAAAGCATGGCGCATGTTGCATCTTTTTTTTGTCTAAACCTCCTGTTTTTAGTGGTGATGATTACCCTTATTGGAAAGTTCGTATGGAGTCATTTTTGAAATCTCAAGGGTATGAATTGTGGGAAATTGTAGCTACAAAATATGTAAAACCTGAAAATATCATCACTAAGGAAGAAAAGGAGCTTTACACCTTGAATCAAAAAGCCATGAGTTATTTTTATGGTGCATTATCTAGAGATGAATTTAATAGGATTTCTACTTTGACAACTGCTCATGAAATTTGGTATTCTTTAGAGATTATTCATGAAGGGACTAATGAAGTTAAAAATGCTAAAATTGAATTGTACACACGTGAGTATAGCTATTTAAGATGAACCCTAGGGAGACGATTAAAGATTTTGGTACTCGCTTTAATGAACTTGTTAATAAACTTTCTGCCCTAGGAAAAGTGCTCTCACAAGAAGATCAATGTAGAAAATTGCTTAGGTCTCTAGATCAAAAAATTTGGCATGTTAAAGTGACTGCAATAAATGAGTCTAAGGAATTGAGCTCTTTGAAACTGGATTCTTTAATTGGTTCATTGATGACATATGAGATGAGTATGAGTCAATTTAATAATAATCTTTCTAATGATTCTTCCATTGCTTTAGCCACTGTTGAAAAAGAAAAAAGACATTGATGATATGGATTTTGATGAGCTCTCACTTTTATCTAAAAGAGTAAATAAAGCCTTAAGAACAAAATTTTCAAAGAATAATGAAAAAAGTTTTCAAAAAGGAAGAAGTGATCTTAGTGCAATACAATGCTTTGAGTGCGATGAATTTGGTCATTATAAAAGTGATTGTCCCAAGCTTGCTAACAAGAAGTCTAGTTCTTTTCGCAAAAGTAAATTTTCGGTAAGAAGATGAAGCATGTACTTCATAAGACACTATTGAAGATGGCGGAGGAGCTTGATCTCTCAAGTGATAATGATGAGGATGATCCATTGGCATGTCTTGGAAAGGATGATGATGATATTGCTGATTTATGTCTTATGGGGAAGAACATAGACAATGAGGACGACGATGATGAAGACTATGATGATGAGGACATCGACAACGACAATGAGGTAACTAAGTCTGAAATTTTTAAAGCTTTTCATGCACAAGAGAGAATTTCAAATGCATTGATGAAGAAGTATAAAGCATTAAAATTGGAATATGATGTGCTTCTTTCCACCACTAGTAACAAGGATGATAAATGTGACTCTTGTGTAAAACTGAAAATGAAACTTGAAAAACCATGCAAATCTTGTGAAATTTTGAAAAATAAAATTTTTGATCTTGAGAATGCCTCTTGTGAGTCATGTGAATTTTATAGGAGTGAGAATGCTTTACTGAAATCTAGTTCTTTAACATGTGACAATTGTCCTATCTTGCAAAAAGAGGTAGATTCCTTAAAAAATTCTTTGGTAAAAAATTGCTCAAATTTAGAGAATGATGTAAATAAGTTAGCAAAAGAATTTTCTTGTGAGGACCTTGCTGGAATTAGGAGAAAATTAATTGAACTTGAAAAGCGTCCTTACACATTTTTATGCAATAGATGTGCTGATCTTGCTAAAGAAAACAGTTACTTGAAAATATCTTTGGAAAAAATGACAAATGGTGAGAAAAACTAGAATATGATCCTAGATACATCAAAATGCTCATTCATGAAAGAAGGTCTAGGATACATTAAAAATTCTTGTTCTCAAATTCCGTTAGCTAAAGAGAATTCCAATCTGCTTGTTACTACCTCAAAAGCTAAATCTGAAAATAAAATTATGAAAAAATGTTTTAATTGTGGAAAACTTGGACATATTAAAACCAATTGCAATGCTAATTTAGGTCCAAAATTTTGGAACAATTTTCATAATGTGAAGTGCTACAATTGTGGTAGGAACGGTCATATTGCTAGAAATTATTTTGCGCATCCTACACATTGTTTTCAGGCTAATAAAATTAATTTCCAGCAAAGGAAAAATGTTGATTTTGATCCTAAAATTCCTCAAAAACAGCAAGCATCTTTGGGCATGTCACCTATATATTATACACATCGAACTAGAAGCCCGATTGAGTCAAATAGTGCTAAAACATTGTGGGTTCCTAAGAATTCTTTTAAAAACAGCAAAGTAAAAAAAGTGTGGGTACCTAAACATTTTCTCTCATTTTAGAATAAAGATAAATGACTTGGAAACTGGTGGCTAATTGATTTGGATTGCTCATGCCACATGACCTGAGATTAAAAAATTGTTTCTAAGCCTAGAAATTGTGTGAATGGTGAAAATGAGTTTAATGTTGAGACTAATCGACTCATGAAGTCATGTGATATTGCTTTTGATGAGTCTAGCTCCTGTGCTAGAACTTTTTTACAAAGTACAGGTTTACAGATGGTATAAAGTGATGATGGCCTACACCAACAACAAATTTTGAACATGTAGTTGATTTAAATGTGAATGAAGAACCAATGAATTCAACAAGGTACATGTGCTTTTGGCCTATGGTACTCTCATTATGTTTTTAGAACTTGTCGGTTATTCTTATGCTAATTTTGCTAGTGATAAAATTATATGATATCTTTTATTCGAGATCATGTGGAGAAAAGTTATATTGCAATTGTTTATAAAAAAGGGGCACCTTCACTAAACCTTTGGCATTTTTTGAGCTTGCAAGATTATAAAGAGAATTGTGTATCATTCATTCAAATAATGTGATGTATATGCAACAATTGAGGGGGAGCATATTCATTTGTGCTGAAATAGATACATTTATTTAGAAGTATTGTGAGCAATATCTTTTAAAAAATCTATTTATTTGTAAATATCTGTCGACATCTGTTCTTGATAGTGGTATGTAGCAAGTTACTTTAGACTATCTAGTCCCCATTGGTTCATGACCAAGTTCCTTACTTATTCAATGTTGGGCATTTTTATTCTCTATTGAGCAGTATTGGAGACTTGCTAAAAATCACATCTAATGATACCATGAGTGTTCTCTAGTACTCAAGATTTAGTGGGTTATGCTAAATGTAAGTTACTTTCATTACTTTCTAATACCATGGTAATAGTCGACATATGCCCAAGAAAACATGTTCCTATGTCAAGCCCATGACTATAAACTCGAAAAATCGGGGTAGTCATATTCAAAAAAAGGGAAAAAGCTTCCTCAAAGTGGATGCGAAAAAAAAGAAAAAAAAGTACCTCAAAGTGGTACAAAGTGAACAAATGTTATGGGCATACTAGACAAATACCTGTGGTGTGAGTGACTGGGTGGAGTAAAATGATTGTGTATAGCCTTCTAAAATCTTGAAGAAAGGTTCTTGCTTATGCTCTACAAAAATTTATTATGCAGTCCTGACATTTGCTTATGTATGAATGAAATGCTTACTTTGATTTGTGAGTTGAAACGAGAAATGTTCTAGTGGAAGGTTTCTAGATGTTTAAATGTTCCTTTCTACTACTTTTTATTGGAATAGATGTTGCATGGGTATTTATATTTTTTATTTAATTCGATTGCTCATGATATATTCTGAATGTATGGATTTATTTCAATTATCTATTGCTCCAATAGCATTTTTTCATTCATCTTTGATGTGTGTTTTGCTAAAAGGGGAGAAATAATATGCTTAAACTGAGATTATTAAGGGGGAGTTATTGAATGATAATCAAGGGGAAGATTGTTGATAAAAATTATGGATTATTTGTGTGTTGTCAAATCACTCATCAAGGGGGAGATTGTTAGTTCCATTTGCAAAATTTATATTGTGATGATTAATTTGACAACAATTTAATATATGTGTGATGATTTATGTGACAACAACATTTGTTATGAAACAAGGTACTGCGAGAGTTTGTTTTATTTGTGACAGAGATCTGTGCAGTAACAGAAGTGCAACGCAGAGCGCGAGATGCACGCTATGCCACAGAGACGTAGGCAAATGTCACTTGCAGTCGAGAAGAATCGCGCAGGTGGGCGATAGCCCGAGAGCAGCTCACGCGAAGGTCGCAGAGGTGCAGTGGCACGCGAAATCGCGAGGTGCGAGGAGGCGAAGACGCGAAAGTCGCGGTGGTGCAATGAGGCGGGACGCGTAGAGGTCTCGTAGATGGGCGATGCGGTTAATGACGGCCGGGCGTCGCGAGCAAACAAGTCATCGCGAGTCGCGGCGGTGGGCGTATGCATGCATGTGTGGGTTTTGGATTATGTGCTTGTATTGGGCCATGTGTTATTGGGCCTGGTGTGTTTTGCATGCTACATGATTAGCGCGGATTCTTGTAGAGAGAATCGAATTGCTTTTTCTTGGGCCGAGTGGATTCCGAGTCCTAGTAGATCTGGAGGTAATTGAGATTTTGCCACTCCATACATGGTGCTTCGCCAGAATGCCATTAGTCACGACGACTTCGCTATAATGCCATCCCGAATGCGAGTCACGCCGCCAAAATGCCATTTTAGATTTTCTCTGGTATTATCCATCTCTTTTCCCTCATTTTCCCACGTGAGCTGACGGTTTTGCCCCTCCCTTCCTCAGATACTCGTGACCGAGGTGGAGTCCATAGCCTCGCACTTTTCGCCCCGCCCGCCCCATCCTCTCCCGCCATGAGTCGCCAAGCACCCACACCGTGCCCTCGCCCTCTGGCGCCAGCAGCGCACCCCCACCGGCTTCATCTCCTCCACCGGGCGGCTTCATCTCCTCCACCGGGCGGCTTCATCTCCTCTAGTGCCCTTCCCCGACGTCGTCCCCGGCGGGAGCTCTGCCCCGACTCTCCCCTCCCAATGTCTCAGTCAAGCTGTAGGTCGGCACTCAATGCTTCAAAGTTTGCCGACATTGGCCCAAGTGGTTTGCCTCTTGTTCCTTGCCCTAGATGTGCAGACCAGGTTCTGGAGCTTAGGTCCAATTCCGCACGTAATCCAAACAAGGTTTTCTTCAAGTGTCGCAGGAATGAAATTGATGTAATATTTATCTCAATGTGATTTATGTTAAATGCGTATGGTTTGTATGGATTAGGCCTAAAATTGCATAATTTTTTGTTGATAGATGCCCGGAAGATGCAAGTTTTTCAAATGGCTTCCGGATTATCGTCGATTGCTTGAGGAGTATGATTTGATTGAATGTGAGGACGAAGCCAAGAAGAGTGCAGGAGAAGTTGCAAGCCCGGCTGTAGTTCAAGAATTGAAGCAGCAATTGCACATGTTGAAGATGGAAGTAGTGAGTGCGGTCAAGTTGGGGCAATTGTTGGTGGCGATAAATATTGCAATTCTCGTTCTGGTGTTGTGTATGTTTGTAGCTGTTGTGAAGTGAAGTGATATTGTTTGTAAAAGTACTCTCTAGGTGGGAAATGAGCATGGTTTTGTAAAAGTACTCTTTATTTGCTTAATAGCAGTAGTTTTACTTAACCAGTTTACTTTGGTAGTGAAACTCAGTTTTGGTTACCTTTTGTTATCTAGGTGGGAAATAAGCAAGCTTTTGTAACCTTTTCTGTTGATTTCTATAACTGGAATGTCAGTTTTGGTTGGCACAAGATAGCTACAAACTGGAGGACATTAGTCAGTTTCTGTTGATTTCTATAACACAAGATAGCTCAGTTTCTGTTGATTTCTATAACACAAGATAGCTACATGCCTGGTGTGCATTAGTCAGTTTACAATTTTTTGTTGATTAATGGCATTTTGCAATTCTTCATTCTTATGTTGTTCACCGAATTGATACAAAGCGGAGGACCTTATGTTGTTCACGAAATTGATACAAACTACGGTTTACATCACACGAAACATCTTACGAGATGAATTGATACAAACTACGGTTTACATCACGGGAACATCTTACACTGAATTGATACAAGCGTCGTTCAAAACACCGATCCATTCTCGCCAACATCTCACACGAACACCCAATTGTTCACGAGGCTGAAGTAAATTCTGCTCTTGCCAAACATCGTGCTACCAGAACACCCAGGTACCATAACACCCAGAACACCCAGATACTGGACATCAACATACAATACACTGGAGGACCTGAAGTAAATTCTACCAGAAGTCAAAATGCATGTAAAATGCATGTAAAATCAGATGAAGACAAAATCATGTGCAGCAGCACTACCAGCTAACAATATACTGGACATCAACATACAACATACAAGTTCAATTCACATAGTGCCAACATAGTTTAAACCACATAGTGTCAACATACAACATCTCATCCCAGTTTAGACCACATAGTGGCGAACATCAACATACAAATTTAATTAGTGCCAACATCTAATCCAGTTTAAACCACATAGTGCCAACAGATGAAGACAAAGTCATTGACTAGAAGTGCCTTCTCCCAACAACATTGCAAGGCGCCTTCGTGTGAGCATTCCGGGGCTGCCTTGTATAATTGCTTCCCTAGTATTGGTTGGCCCAGACGGTGTTGCATTGACTGTTGCTTTGGCTTTTTTTTTCCTAATCTTTCTCGGCCTACAAGTTCAATTCAATTGTAAGTTGAGGCATCAAGAGAAGTAAAACAAAATAACTTTTATGATAATGATAATAACTAAGACTTGTATAGGGTATGTTCAATCCTAAGTATGGAAGCCAATTGGCTCAATGAAATCTGGGATACACGTTCTGATTCAACCAATCCACTTGAAAATCATAAAGCTATGTACAACTACAGGAAAATAATCAAAGAATAGCATGCATCTAAATTAAAAAGCTTGCCTATGACCATATTCTCCACATCTCAGTTTCATGTGAAAATTAAAAAGCATGCATCTAAATTCACAGAGCATCTAAATTCACAGAGCATCTAAATTGACAGAGCATCTAAATTCACAGAGCATCTAAATTCACAGAGCATCTAAATTGATGAGCATAACCGACCACAAGACCAACACACAACATCTAAATTAAAAAGCTTGCCTTTTCTTTGTCCCGTTCGATGGGCATTTGTAGCTAGCTTGCCTATGACCATATTCTCCACATCTCAAGCACTTATTTGGGCCTCTTAGATGTGTTTTCCTCGTTGTACTAGAGCTACCACCACCTTCAAGGCAGCTCTTGATCCTCAATTTCCTTTGCCTTCCGGGATCCTTTTCCCAAGAGGAACCTCTACATCTACATCCACATGAGGCCATTGTGACTTGTCGGGAAGTGGCTCTATCCTTTTCTCGATAACATTCTTTGAACTTCTCCAGAAGAGTACTCATGAACAAAGTCCTCCATCTTCACATTCCTATGTTGTTGTGCAATGATGAATGCCAAAGCATCTTGCACGGCTTTCCGTATCTTGCCACTCCTCACAACTGCACTCACGTAAATCTGCCTTAACAACATGCCTCGACAAATTGTTGCTATTATCCCAAATCTCTGCAGCAACACAATCAGCCTTCATAACAGACAAGTGTCCCAACCCTCTAGTTCTTGCCTTCAACTGATGAATGACGGCCGGTAGTATCTTGCCTTCCAGCCTTGCTGCTAGCCTCTTCCTCTTCTGCCACATAGTCATTATCATATCCCTTATACGGTCAGCGAGCTCAGTAACAGGCAAGTCTTTTATGTCTCTAATCCAGTTATTGAAACACTCGGCCAGATTATTGGTGATGTAATCACACTTGATAGCTGGGTTGAAGCTACATCTGTACCACTTTAGGCTATGATACTTGTTGAGCCAGTCAACCACTTCTCTACTCGCCGCTACAACCTTTGCCATATGCTCAAAACAGACATCCTCTTTATATGCCCTTGCTGCAGGAAACATATATGAATTGGTTTCCCCACTAAATCTCTTGATAAAATTCTGCATAAGATGCCTAAAGCATTCCCTTTGCTCAACTGCAGGGAACACCTCCTTCACTGCCTTCTCTAACCCCTTGCAGGCATCTGTACAAATAGCTAGAGGAGTCACATCTCCAATACCTTTGTGCAACTGCCTCATAAACCATACCCAATTATCCTCTGTTTCTGAGTCTATGAATCCAAATGCAACAGGTACATCCAATTGTGACCATCTATACTACAAGTGAAGCTAGATGACCACTCCATCTACCATTGAGTGTAGAGGAATCTATACTCGGTATGGCCTACATCCTCCCAAAAAACCCTGAATGCATGGACCCAGTGCACAAAAGAACCTATGAAAGTGTACTCTTCCATCAACCACCACGGTGTCAATCTCAACAACACTACCTGGCATCCTCTTCACTACCTCTGCCTTCCATCTAAATAGCGACTTAAAACTCTCATCCCAGCTACCATACAAATCCTTTAAAGCCCTCTCTTTCCCCTTCCACACTGTATCATATGCAATGGTGCACTTGTGATCACCTTCCAACTTGGCCTGCAACTCTTTAGCACCCATGTGAGGAGTCTTCCTAAGGATAGGAATAGCCTTATCAGCAACCCATGCACTTGTAGGGGTGGTAGTCCTCCTCTTGCCACTGGATGTGCATGTGTGCTCATCGATCAGCACCGTGACCTATAAAAACATGAAACTGATATAGTCATAAACACAAATTGACAAACTAAAACAATTTAAAATGAAAGGTCACAAGTTAGTACCATAACAGTCATTTTATCAGACTGCGTCCTCCCAACAATGTGCCATGGACATCCTCCACCACGACAATGGCCTATATATCTTGATTTGTCAGTTTTCTCTATGTGTAGTTCAAATTCCTTGTTTATGGCAAAGCGTCTCCTGACCAACCTAAACTCCTTCATGCTAGGGTACTTTGTGCCAAGATCCATAGAAGGATTGTTCTTGTCATATATCATGGTCCTCTCATCCGGGACATCATCGTCAACATGAACCGCTCCATCCTCAACATGAGGCTGCTCCATCCTCAACCTCGAATCGCTCCATGATCATCCACAACAAAAACATTGTCACCACTTGTATTTTCAACATGCTCCTCGGTACCCATCGATGCATTCGGTGCTTCCCTTTCATCCTCATCCATAAACCCAACAACACATACATTTCATCTTCACCTAGGATTTCTACCCTTCCTTCCTCATCATGCCTTTCCTCTACTATCAAGGTATCCCAATCCACCCGTGAGAGTGGTTCAGGTTCCATACTGCATAAAAGACATCAATAAACCCAACAATCATTTGAGATGAAGGCTAGCTTTGTGATTACACCACAATAAGGAAATAACAACGATTTCAAATTACAGGTAAACAACATTTTCAATATGCCACCGATGCTAAACCAGTGGCAACTTGGTATTCCCCATCCGACCATTTCATTCCAACCCTAAACATAGCTACTTGGCAACTTGGCATTCACTCATTCATAGAGTACTCCAATTCATATGGCGTTGATACATAGCTAAACTTCTGACTAATAGCAACACTTCATTCATAGAGTACTCCACTTCATAACGACAATACTTCATAGCTAAACTACAGCTAAACCCTAAACCACGATCACGGATCTGCAGCGATTTGGGAAGGGGATACGGATCTCACCTTGGATCGAGTAGAGTAGTCGTGCGAGGCTGGGTGGTGGAGCTTTCTTCCTCGGCGACGGAGACGCCTGTCCTCTTCTATGGTGACCAGACCGACCCGACTCCTTCCGTCGGGAGGCGCGGATCTGAGGGGCGCCGGAGGTGGCGAGGCGGCCGGATCTGGGGGGGGCGCCCGGAGGTGGCCGGATCTAGTGGGGCGCCGGAGGTGAGAGTGAGTGAGAGTGAGAGTGAGAGTGGAGTGAGAGTGAGAGTGAGAGGTGAGACCGAGAGTGAACGCGTGAGACTGAGGAAGCGGGGGAGGGGCAAAACCGTCAGCTCACGTGCGAAAATGAGGGAAAAGAGATGGGAAAATCTAAAATGGCACTTTGGCGGTGAGACTCTCATTCGGGATGGCATTATGGCGAAGTCGTCGTGACTAATGGTATTATGGAGAAGCACTATGTATGGAGTGGCAAAATCTCAATTACCTCGATGAGATCGATGGTAGCGCCTTGAAGGTCATATCGAGTCGATGGTCGAAGCCGCTCGCGATGAATAAAAGGAGACAGAGCAGCGGCAGGGATTGTGGGAAATCGGGAGAACGCGAAGACTTCAAGGCGTCGCCAAGAAAAAAGATCAGCGACCAGCGAAGGGACTTTGGAGCTCTGATGGCGTGATGCTACAGTTTTCGGCGCTCTGATGCACAAGAGAGAAAAATCGAGGAGATCGGGAGAGATGAGCATTATTGTAAAAGGAACTCATGTATCCGTTTCGAACTATTGAGTAAGTATGAGTTCTGGTATTTGATCTGTTTTCTTTCTCTAGCAGATTAATTTATATTTATGCATCCATATTTGTCTTGATCTACTATTCATATTAAAACACAAAAAAATTAAGTTTTAGATATTAATTTGCACCAATTCACCCTCCTCTTGGTGCGCCTCGATCCTACATTAATGACCCAGCCCAAGGCTTGGGCCATAGCCTAGCTCCACCCCTGAGCACAGAGACACATTGGAAGTAGTGGTGTTGAGTGAACCGTCGGTGGGCAACAAAAGCGAGGGAGTGAGAGGCGACATAGGTTTGTTGGTCTCGTTAATTATCAACAGGCGCATAGTAAATTGAAGAGAATTAGCTCAGTACAATCATAAAGATATACGAATTGAAAATTATTATTGCATATGAAGCTGACATATTGACTCTAGATCACACGTGACACATAGATTCAACTCAAATGATCTTTGTGATGGTACGGAGTAATTCACCCTAACTCCCAAAACTAGTTACCTCTCTAATCACAAAATATTGATATTTTAGATATCGATACGGTCCTTAAAATACAATTTTAACTACTAATTTTTATAATAACTGATGTAGCATTCACAACATTCGTAAAGGATTAGAAGTTTATCACGCCACTACTTGTTAAGAGTCATTTTTTACGATGACAATAAAGTGCGAAGTTGATCGACTGGGGATTAGGGACACTCCAATGTAGGTCTTGGCCCAAAGGAAGGGAATTTTTTTTTATTTAATATTTTTTTTAAAACATATTTTCAGAAGTAGTCGCCATGGAAAAATTTCAAAAATACGCCCGTCGCCAGGCGATCGCTCAGACGGGCGACAGGCGGGCTGCCCTAACATGTCCAGAATCTAATTAACGCGCGCCGAATCTGGTGAGCGGGACCTGTGACACCGCTGGCGATCGTCGCCGAGCGGGGCGATCGCCGAAGCGCACGGTTCGTTTAAAACACCCCATGAGCAACAGATTCATTTGTTCTTTGTCGACGGCCTTCATGAGAGAAGAAAGGAAGAGGAAAGGAAGAGAGGAAAAAAGAGGGAGGGAAAAAAAGAAGGGGAAGAAAAAAAAGGAAAAAACATATCCATCGTTTTTGAAGGTAAGTTCGAATATTTTGTACTCATATTTTTTGAAATGTTAGTATTGTATAATTTTTGAAATGTAGAAATGTAGTATTTAGAGATTTAATATTTAGTATTTGCGGTATGTAATATTTTAGAGATTTAATATTTAGTATTTATGTATGTAATATTTTAGAGATTTAATATTTAGTATTTGCGGTATTTAATATTTTAGAGATTTAATATTTAGTATTTGCGGTATGTAATATGTTAGAGATTTAATATTTAGTATTTATGTATGTAATATCTGAGAGATTTAATATTTAGTATTTGCGGTATGTAATATCTCGTAGATTTAATATTTAGTATTTATGTATGTAATATCGAGAGATTTAATATTTAGTATTTGCGGTATGTAATATCTCGAGATTTAATATTTAGTATTGCGGTATGTAATATTTTAGAGATGTAATATTTAGTATTTATGTATTTAATATTTTAGAATTTAATATTTAGTATTTGCGGTATGTAATATAGGTAATCGAATTACTTATTTATAGTCAATGACCGTGTTACGTTAAAAATTAGTATATTTAAAAACATGGCGGTAGTTACAAATCGAAGAGGGTAAAATTGACGACAATATATTGTGACATTTATATAGCGGTTAGGTGGAGAAATGATGATTTTTTAGGTTCGACGTTGTAAGCGGATGTCGGAGACATTGTATTTTCAGATATTCTATGGAGATGGGGAGATAGCACGGGGCGAATGGAGTCGATTTGTCGGGAATTTCAGCGATCATCTACAGGCATATCTAGGCGAGAGATAGGACATCTGAGGGTTTGATGGAGTTTATATTTGGATGTTCGGTTTGGATGCCCGAGTGTTAATTTGCGGGTTAGAAGCGATAGTAAGCGTCTTGCGAGACTTTTTATGGAGATCGATTCGATTAACGCGACCTCGGCATGGAGGAGCTATGTTGGATATCTGTTGTAGAGCGGGGTTGGCGCTCATGTTCTTTGTACAATGGTACTGTGTACCTCCATCGGTGTCGGAGGTGCGTCATGTCGGGTAGATATTACGGAGGAGGGATCTACGATATGCAACAACGCGATGATGAAGGTGGTGGCGAGGTTGGCGGTGGCGGCGGGATCGAGGCGAGCGAGGAGCCGTGGAGGCGAGGGTGGCCGACGAGGGGAGGAGGTTGAGCACATAGTTGAGTTGATAGAGGAGGAGGACCGTGCGGATGAGGAAGTCCACGATGGCGAACGCCGGACGAGGAGGACAATACCCCGAGGTGCCTATCCGGTCGTGGACTAAATATAATTTGAAGACGACAATGAGTGAAGGAGCAGAGATGCATGGGAGTATCATGAGAACGAGGTCGTAGCAGGGGCCATATATAAAGACAAGGAGGCCGTGATGGATGCGGTGAAATCTTGGTCAATGTCTCTTGATTGCCAATTCAGGGTAGTGAAGTCCGACAAAAAGACTCTGACGTGAAGTGTGTAGTTGATTCGTGCCCATGGCGGTGCATGCATACAAGGGGAAGTGGAGGGACTATTGGAAATGTTCCATAGTGACCGAACATAGCGCGCTTAACCGGAGGAAGCGGAGCAGAACACCATAATCTGTCGTCCACTTGGGTGGCAAATGTGTTTTATGGTCGGATCGTCGACAATCACTTTCGCACCTCGATCCATTATCGAGCCGTGGAGAGAGGTTTGATACAAGATTAGCTACGGAAGGCTTGGAGAGCAAAAAACGACTTTGCAATACGGTTCGGGACATACGAGGCTTCCTACGAGAATATTCCACACTTGCTCGGGGTAATATCAAGTAGGAATCCGTGACGGTCATCGACCTTGCGGAGTTTCCAGCGGATGGTGCGTCTTGGCGGGTAAGTGGGTCTTCTGCGGGCCTTCTTCGCCCTCGGCGCATGCATTAATGCCTTAAACGCTGTCGCCGGTAATTTGCATGGACGGCACATTCCTCACAAGGAAATACAAGGGCGATTCTAACAAGCAATCGCGGTGGGCGCCAACAACCGTGTTCTACGGTCGCATTGGCCTTCGTGGAGGAGAAAACACGGAGAGTCGGTATCTGGTTTCTTGAAAGAGTCAAGATGGCGGTTATGCAAGACCGCGCCCGATGTATGTGTCATCCATGACCGACATGCGGGGTTCTTTGAGGCGATCGTGCATATGCAACAAGGGTCCGGCGTCGTGGGAGCGACAAAGTGGCGGACACGAAGCGGTGGTGCATGAGACACATGGGTGCCAATTTTTCCGTCGGTTCAGAACAAGGAACTTATGAACATGTTCAGCGGTGTGCAAACAGAACCGGCGGAGGAAGTTCGAGTCATTGTGGAAGACATTGGATGAACTAACCAAGAAGCAATCATCGAATCAAGGGATGGCGGGTTCGTCAAGGAACCCTATCTGTACCACGAGCAAGGAGATGACCCAATGACCTTGTGTGCGCTCCCCGGTCGACGCGCGCAAACATCCGGCGCGAGGCGGGGCAAGCATAAAGAGTTTCACAATTTGGATACGACACGAGCCGTTGGAGAAATGGTCCATTCACGCATGACGAGGGCGGTTCCGCTATGGAATAATGACAACCAACTTTGGCGGAGATTTACAAGCCCGGGTAATGAAAGGCACAAGATGCCTCCGTTGGTGGGCATTGTTGAGGTGTGTTACTAGGCACCCAAAGATATTTCGTGAGCGGTACAAGGCCTCCGTTGCGTGTATGTCGGACAATCGCTGTCGTACTCGGCGGTTGTCTCTACGTACATGGCAAACAAGACACGGAAGGCACTGACACATCGCTTGACACGGAGAGTGGCGTGGAGCGGAGGTACCACGTGCACTGCGGTGGCCGGGTCAAGAGGTGCCCACCGGCGAGGACTTCCCATCGTGCGTACTCATTCGAGCTGCGGCTGCGAGTGCTCTGCCGAAGCCACGCTGCTTTGCACTTGCCGTGCTGCTGCGTGATTGCCGCAGCGAGCGAGACACACCGGTCATGTCGTCCGTACATCTCCCACTACTACTACAAGCAAAGTGTTCTCAACACGTGGCATAACGAGGTGTACGGGTACGGGTCGATGGATCGTTCACGGCAGCCCCCCCTCCAGGGCATCGATGGGTACCGGACATCCGAATGTTGAAGCGAGCGGTCGGGCGTCGAAGGACACGGCGTATTAGGAGCGATATGGGCGAGTGCGAAGCGGCGTCGTAATTGTGGATAATGCAATTCTATGTACCAGTTATTTGTTGTCTCCGTCAATGTATGTTCGATTCTATGTACCAGTTAATTGTTGTCCCCGTCAATGTATTTTCGATGCTATGTACCAGTTAATTGTTGTCCCCGTCAATGTATGTTCGATTCTATGTACCAGTTAATTGTTGTCCCCGTCAATGTATTTTCGATGCTATGTACCAGTTAATTGTTGTCCCCGTCAATGTATGTTCGATTCTATGTACCAGTTAATTGTTGTCCCCGTCAATGTATTTTCGATTGTATGTACCAGTTATTTGTTATCCCCGTTAATGTAATATTTGAATATGGAACATTGCATTACTTTTCATTTAATTTTTTTGTAGTTGCTTTCTAACCATGAATTTGCTTTGTAACCATGCAGGTACAGGCGACGATGGCGAGAGTTGGGCGTGCTGCTGCCGCTACTCCCGAGCTGCTAGATCAGCACGTGGACTTGACCCACCGGTCTAGGTTGTCCGCAGTTGAGGGCCGGCGGCTGGGGACACTGCGGCCTCGGGTGCCGAGCGAGTTTCTTCGGATCGACCCGCGCTGGGTTCCACAGTAAGCTGCCGAGTTTTCGCACTCTTTTACTTACCTGCTAATGGAATTTCAACGACGCTACACACTACGTGCAGGTTGCGAGCTGCCGGCTTACTTCCGTTCTGCCGGATGGTGGAGCAGACGACTGTGGAGGGCCCGCACGTCACACGGTTCTCGTACGACCGGTCCCTGCTGACCGCTCTCGTGGACCGGTGGAGACCGGAGACACACACGTTCCACCTGCCGTGCGGAGAGATGGCTCCCACGTTGCAGGACGTGTCGTACCTCCTCGGCCTCCCCTGCAGGGGTCGTGCAGTTGTGCCGCACGACGCCCCCTCGATGGCGTGGCGATTGGAAACGCCGCCCGGTGGACCGACACCCAGAGCCGGCCCGTCGTGCCCCCAAGACGATGATGAAGCCACGGACTCGAAGCGTGGTCTGCTCCGGTTCTCGGTTAGTACCTCGTTCATTGCAACCGCGGACACGCGCGAGGCTGGCGACAATCTTGCCGAATCTTTGCGGTGATCTTCTCCACCGAGGGCAGCGAGAGGACTCGCACGCCACCGGAGGCGTACACGCTAGTCTGTTCGGTTGGTATATGTTCCGTCCTCGCGACGGGGACACGGTGGACCGGCTTTTGATCGAGTTCGCCCGGTTTATCGCCGACACCCGGCGAACCGGTAACACATTTCGTTAAAATCTCTTAAGGCAGGACATGTCTAACTTTGCCGTTGCACCACAGATGGTGCGATGGTGGTAGGACTCTGCTGTGCTTTCGCGTGCACGTCTGAGGGAACTGTCTGGTGTCTCCAAGGTAGGCAAAGAAGCGCTGTTGACGGCTGCGTTCTACTCTCGCACTTGTGGTCACAGGAGCACTTCTCCTTCAGTAGGCCCGAGGTTGACCCGGCGCCCGTACTCATAGGACACAGACCACGGCCTCCCAGATCGGTGGCCCACTATGGGCCTCTCTTGGGATCGACAGTATGCCCCTTGTATCTAATCCCTAATTTGGACACTTTAATAAGGCGCACAACTTTTTGTTCCGCGGGTGTCGCCCACCCAGAATTAAGAAGTCGTACCAGGAGTTCGTTCGGGAGTTTGATAGGGTGCACGAGCGAAGGCGTCGCGGTGGACCACCGTACACCGCGCGGACGATCAGTCGAAACACCTCACGGGCTGTCCGAGCATTCTTTGGCGTGACCATCACCGTGGCTCACCCGTAAGGTCCTCCTCTTTGACCGGTCGTCGAGAGTACTCGCCCGCCGGGTCTTCGGCGATTCGGCCTCTTCCGACTTTCCCCTGCGGACTACTCACCTTGTCTCACGTGCGGCGCGACAAGTAAGTGTCTGAGCACAATACTTACCATTCCGCGGAATGAATGTTGTATGTAAATTGCCGTTTTGCTGCGGAGATGACCCGGTCGGGGCATGCACGGGAGGCACTGTTCTATGCGCGCATGATACCGTGGGCGATCACGATGGGGCGAAGCGGCGAGGACAGTGGGCGAGAACCGGCCGTCTGGCCGTGCCACGTCTGGCGCTTACATGGATCGGTTCGTGCGGTGACTTCGGCTTAGGGTTGGGTACACACCGGCAGAGTATGTCCCGGCTCCGCGCCGGTGTCGGAGACGTACCCTTCACAGATGTCCCGGAGGAGAACGTTGCGGTAAGGTCACCCCGAGAACCCTACGTATGTTTTTATGTAAATTAACTCATATCAAGCCGGCATTACTTGCGAGCCGTCTTGCAGGCGGATGTGCGGGAGTTCGAGTCCGTGTTGGCGGGCCTCGGCGCGGACGTCGTGCTCACCCCGTTCGGCGGCGAAACAATTAGTCGGTGGCGCGCGCCACGATGGGGCGGATGTGCAGCCTACTCACTGCCGGGGCGAGGCGTGGTGCCCCGCCACCGGCACCTCCCGCCTAGTGGGCGTGCCCACACCTCGCCCGTGAGTCGTCCCTGCTTGCCCGGCGTCACACAAGTCGTGCCCTCGTTTCCTCCTCCACGACGCGGTGCCACGGTGGGGTAGACGCGGGCGATCTTCGTCTCTCGCCACGACCCACAGTGGCGAGGTGGGGTAGCGGGCGATCTTCGTCTCGCGACTGGCCGCGATGTGCGGGGTGGGGTAGCGGGCGATCTTCGTCTCTCGCCTGACCGCGGTGTGCGAGGTGGGGACGTGGCGAGTCCGCCGCAGTCTTTGTCGACTACTCGGCGTCTGGCGACATTGCGAGATCTGAGTTTCGGCGTGGACGGTTCATGTCCACCGAGGTACCACCGCAGAGACACCCGAGCCGCCGACATACTCGCTACCCCTCGGAGCGGTAGGGCTAGGAGGGTCGTCCGTCCGCCGTCGCCACTCACGTACCCCACCAGCCGGTCGAGGCGTCGTCGTGGATCGACTTGTTGTCTGATTGTACTTTTGTAATGTATTTATCTTGACACCATGTTGTCTAACTATCTGAACTAAGTCCTTGGATTTGCGTGCGTTATGTTTTCTTAGCCATGTCGTTAAACTTATTTTTGATTTTCGCAACTTCGATGCGAACAACGTCCGCATAGCTCGACAATATATAATTGGCTATTAATAAGCGATGAACAAATAGCCTTTGTGAAAATGTAAGGAGGCACACTACCCGAAGGAAAATTTCGCATACGAAATAGAGGCGATAGCCTGATATGTCGAGGCACTGCTTGCCCCAAGGTAAATTTGCATACGAAATGGGCGATAGCCCTGATATGTCGGGAGCACATCGCCGAAGGTAAATTTAAGCGAAATGGGCGATAGCCCTGATATGTCGAGGCACATCGCCGAAGGTAAATATCGCCCCGAAATGGGGCGATCGCCCCATACCCAGGCGATATCTACCCTTTATAATCTTCGCTCTCGCACGCCCCCCTCGCATACCCAGCAGCGAGAGAACAAGAAAGAACAAGACAGAAGGGAAGGAGAGAGAACAATGTCGTTCTATCGTCGCCTCTTCAGCAAGCAGAAGTCATCCCGCCCCGAATATCTGGATGACGATGGCGTCGCGCTTGATTCTGCGGAGCTGCCCGGCCCAAATCGACGCAACCTCTGGCGAAGATGATGCAATCTACCCATCCAGACACGGCCGCCGCGCTCACTCTCTGCGTGCCCGCACCTTACGAGGTAAACCTACTGGTGTCCACACAATACAGGGTAACACTACCATCTCATGCACCGTTCTTTCTTTTCTCGACAAGGACCGGTGTTGCTTCTTCAATGGATCGGCGGGTCGAACGTAGCGACTACGAATTTCTCAACAAGCGCCCGACGCCTACCCGCTTTGCGAGAATTTCACCCGGTGGGAGGCCGCCGGGATATATCCCTTTTCTACATCGACCCGAGCAAAGGGCGGTGTGCAAGGGGCCAACCGTCGGTGAGTTTCATGCGACATACTCATGTTAAACTCACAAAGTAGTAGTTCTAAACCAGTTCATCGCACAGGGAGTTCAAAAGGGCATTTATGGTCGCTCAAGTCAAAGGAGAAACCTCCTCGGGGCCACCCAAAGCCCGACGTTTGCGTACATGGCACAGGCGATGGTTGATACAAGCCACGGTGATCTAGCGGACGGAGATTCTCTGGTGCCCTTGGCCGAGGATGAGCGGTCTTTGGTACTTCAACTGGGTGGACCGGAGCGTACCACCACATCTCATGCTTCTGCATGGGATAAGCTGGGCGACAACCCTCTCCGTGGTGCCACTACCGCCCGAAAAGCCGGACCACGAGTCGCCTCGGTGTTATGCAACGACCAAAGCGGGCATCTTGCATTGTGCAGGCACGCTTAGGTTGTCAAAGATAAGCCCAACACACACCTCCTGCACCATATAGTGGAGTGCGAGCGAAGCAGGCGGGCGTCTCGGCATGTCTCCGCCAGCGGCCAACGCACTGAGAGGTGCGAGAGGTTCCTCCTCCGGAAGAAGAAGGACAAGGGAAGCGGCCGGCGAGGTCCGCGACCGGAACAAATCTTTGGCGCGTTGCATGCAGACCATCCAGGAACCGGGTGGTATTAACATAGGGGCAGAGAATCGGGATGACATGCCCATATGGGAGGCGAAATCCACATAAACAACAACCAAAATTTAAGTCTTATACACCCGAGGCGTCGGCATAGGCCACCCAATGGGCGTGACTAGGCGCCTTGCGGAACCCCATGGAGTTCTTTCATAGTAGGGATTGAGAAGTGTCCGAAGCGACAGTCATAATATTAGAACGGGTCAAGTAATATCTGAAAATGTCTTGCATCGTTACATTTGTATACGATAGGCGAACGATCATTTGTTCCACCATAATGACGATTGCTTTCGTTTTCGTTAGTTAGTTAAATCCTTTGTTGTAATGCCCTTGTAATATAATCTAATCTATTGCTTATCTTATCATCCGAACTTTGGTGTATGTGCCCTTATATATGTATTGTCTGAATTTTAAAAATTCCTAAGATCTTAAAATCATTACAAATTTTTATGGTAATATCACTGATTTATCAGGAACCACCATAAAAGTTTCAAAATTTACCGGCGTCGTAAAAGTTTCCATGGTTTCGTGGCATGGCGCCTTTTTCCGATTTTCGTAACAAAATGCCGGGGGCAACGTCGCCCATCTCGCCCATACGTAAGTGGTAGCCGCATTGCGTAGGCCGCCCTTGATTTTTCCGTATTTTTTGGACCGTGTCCGGTTATCCCAGGGCACGAAAACCCCTAAGTAGCCACGATTTCCGTGGTTTCGTGGCGCGAGCACCTTTTCGATTTTAAGTAACAAAATGCGGGCAAAGTCTGCCCATCTCGCCCATCACGTAAGTGGTAGCCCGCATTGCGTGGCGCCCTTGATTTTTTCCGTATTTTTGGACCGTGTCCGGTTATCCCACGAGACTCGAAAACCCTAAGTGGCCATGATTTCCGTGGTTTCGTGGCGCGAGCACCTTTCCGATTTTAGTAACAAAATGCGGGCAAAGTCTGCCCATCTCGCCCATACGTAAGTGGTAGCCCGCATTAGCGTGGGCCGCACATGATTTTTCCGTATTTTTTCGGCCGTGTCAAACTTTGTCCCCGCAGAATCGAAAATACCTTAGTGATCACTAACGAACTAAACTAATTTTTCCAGTTCATTACATGACAATAAGTTTTTTCTAATTCTTCCGGTTCAAGACAACAATTCTTGTACAAACACATTACAAAAAAATTTGCCAAAAAAATTAAAAAGCTTTTTTTTTTACTTAGATTATGTTTGGATTTTTGCCGTTCTGCTAGCCTCTCGCCCGTGCTGCGTCGCCCGGCGAGGCGACAGGAGGTAGATTTCAAATTTCTTACCGCGGGCGATTAGTTTTGAAAAAATGTTTTAAAAAAAATATTAAATAAAAAAAAATTCAAGGAAGGCCTAGGGGGAGGGTGGCTCGATAGGTGTTCAAGACTTCAAGTGGGCCAAAATTAAAGAACAGATCAACAATAAGATAGGCGAAGGAAAACCAGCAAAAACGCAAAAAAAACATGATGTCAAGATAATCCTATGCACCTTTTCATGTTTAAGACTCAGCATTCTTTTCCTTTTTTTTCTGAAACATGGATAAGCCATGAAAAGCAAAAAGAAGACAACCTATTCTTTCAGAGCACCGCACACCTATGTGCCTCCAACACCAGACAGACTTCCGTTTGGTATTCCTTCTGCGAAAATAAGGAAGAAAACAAAAATGATGTGCAAAACTACATATGATGATATCAATATGGCGTAAGAGTAAATTTCACCACAGGACCTGAAACTTCAATGAGTTCCCCATTCTTACAATTTTGTCAACAGTCCCCAAACTTCCATTTCGGACTCAATTGAGTCAATTCTGTTAAATTCTATAAAACATTTGGTGATGTAGCATGCATCATCAGCAGTACAATGATGATGGCGACCAATACTTAGATCGCAGCAAGCCACATCATCAGTCCATGTTGCTGATATGGCATGCCACATCATTAAATTGGGCATGGAAAAGAACAAACTGAAGTTGAAACGAAAGTTTTGGGACATGTTTTTGATGAAACTGAAAGAATGGGACCCAGATAAAGTTATGGGTAATAAATGAAGACTAGTGAAATTAATTGAAAATTTTAAACCCCTAGACATTTAAATTGTGCAAAGGAAAATAATTTTCATTCACTAGAATAAAAAACATAACAAAAAGTCCAAAACTTACACAGTCGGCAATCTCTTCCTGTTGCAAAGGTGGAACTACTTCGTGCTCATCCCAGCCAAGAGATAACAGGAAAGCCATTTCTTCTGGACCAGGTTTTTCTTGCGTGAGATAGGGCTCCTCTTCCCCTGCTGCAATGGAATCAAGCAACAAATTGGCTTCATCATTGCCAGAGTTGTTGAACCTTGTGGAACTATCGTTAATATCTGCAGGTATGGTGGATATCGTGGCTTCGGCCTTGTCTGTCTGGGGCTCCTTAGATACTACATCTTCTGCGTCAGCAAGATCTGATGAAGAGTTGGCATCACACTTGTCAGCTAGGATCCCCTGTGAGCCCTCATCAAAAACATCAGGAGGTTCCAAAGGTTGCTTCATTTCCTCATTGTCAGAGAGGTGTTGCTGAGATCCCCCACAAGGTATTTTACCCTTTGCATGCCTAATGATCCCATCTTGATAGAGTATAATATACAAACGGAAATGATATTGAGAGGACGTCCGATTCCATTATCTTCCATCGGACACTTCCATCCACATGAACGCCTGCATCTACCTTACACAGGGACAAAAAAATCAGAAGCCTTATCTTATCCACATGAACGCCTGCATCTACCTTTCACATGGGCGAAAAAAATCAGAAGCCTTATCTCTTCGCCATCAGGCCTCATCCTGTTAGCGCTAGCTAATCCTGATCTGGGATGGAAACAAGTGCAGCGGATTGTATGCCGGGAAACTGAGCGGCATGTCAGTGAGACTAGGCACCTGGGCGCAGCGCACGCCGCGCCACGACGCGGTAGCCAATACAAGATAAGAAGTGAAAATTATGTGAGTTCTGGAACTTCAACAGAGAAAAAATGGGCCAATACATAATCTTTGAAAGCTTTGGATAAATTTTCATCAAGAACGACGTGTTCAAAATAAATTGTGGAAGCATCGAAGGTTCAACGCAAAAATTTAAGTGCCTTTCTACACAAAATGACGTGCTAAAAATATATTTTTGAAAGCTCCAGAGAACCTGCGAAAAATTTAAGCGGCTCTCTTTAAAAATTAGCGCGCCAAAAACCAAATAGAAGAAGTCTTGGAGGTCTTCTAGGAAAAAACAGACTATTCCACAATTTTATGGAATTTTTGGGGTTCCAGAAAAATTTCACCAAAAAATGGCTATTCCTCTAAAAATAATTTTTAAAGCTCCAGAGACCCTGCAAAAAATTTGAGCAACTCTCAAGTAAAAAATAAAATAATGTAGAGTAAAAGCAGGTGAGCTATTTTTATTGTAATAAGTAAGAGGGCAAAATTAAGGTTTTGGATTATTCCATTTCAGTTCAACATGACCTTTCGGCACAAAAAGGCACCCTTGTTGTTTGCGATGTCGTATGCATTTTCTTTCCACAGAGAGAAAGGAATGCTATTCATATATATTTTTAGAAACTATAAATAAGAATATCGATCGAATCTAAGGAGTGCAGATAAAAAGCAAGCTTCTTTTGGCAACCTAAAACATAGGAGGAAGCCTATTCGCGAGATAAGGGGAAAAACCGAAATCTTTCAAGAAGCATACATAGAGACTCACCTAAAGAAATAAAAGGAATTGAAATACAGAAGCAAACAAAGCCACAGTTTAATCTACACTAGTGTTATATAAAAAGAAGGCAAAATGTTACTAACACTGAGAAAATACCAAACACAACAACTGGCTTCCTCCTAATACGGTCTGCTGCTATTCCCCAAATAGTTGAAGTCAAGCATCAACATCCAAGTCTCTTCTCTGTGGAGGAGTAAGAAAAAATACAAAGATTTATTAGCTAAGGACTAAAGGTACTTTAGAGATGCATGTGTGCATAGATGTGAAAAATAACTGAGATAGACCAAAATATACAAAAACGAACATTGCTAGACACTTTCATGATTACAGATTAGGACATATGTGCGGCGACCCGCATAATTAACCCCTGGTAACACTGTCACCTAGAGCTAACTATACGGATCTCAGCACAGTAACTAGCAAAACACCGGGCGCTCCGATGCTTTATTAGTTACTATACTGTGTACAGAGTATTGCAGCAGAACAATAATTAGAGACAGATAACGGAATCCTTTATTACAATCCATTAGCCACACAGGGCTATTATCCAAGTCTTTACCTTACATCAGTTATATTACAACAAAAGAAAGACTAAAACCTCCTATTTCCCACGGGACGACTAGCGACTGTCTCGCTAGCAGAATAAGGCGGCTAGTACTACTACTCCTCGATAGTAGTAGTAGTAGTAGTAGTAATAACCGAATCCTCGCGAGATCCTGCTCGTGGGTGTCCTCCACCCATGCCTCGGAGGGCGATCCATTGAGTTCACTTCTAAGCAAGGGAGATTTAGCAAGAGTGAGTACTAGGTACTCAGCAAGTATAATAATGAATGCAATAAATGACTTTTCCCATTCTCAGCTTCTCTTCCCTTTTTCCTTCTACAACTATTCTCAACCCAAATCCTTCATTTTAAAGAAATACATTTTTGTTGAAAGGTTTGCAAGTTTTATACTTATAAAGACTCTACTAATAGTGAGCATGTCACATGTAGTCTCCAATCCTGAAGACTGGCTTGAATTCAAGATTTTACCCTGCGCAGGTTTGTGCCACTTTACCCACAATGACACCCACAAGAGATGCCCCAGAACGTTTATTCTATTCCGGTATTAGTTCTCCACCCTGCACTGAGTATGGGGCTCACCTACCCTAGGTTACCCCACCTCCGGTGCAGTTCATACTCTGACATACCGCCAGCAGTACAATTTGTACTCTGGCATACAACCAGCAGTACCCACCGGGCTTCAAATATACCGCCCCAATCACATTTCTCACTCCGCCCGCCTGGGTCATACCGGCAATTTCCCAGGACGATATAACACCTTACCCAATGTGGAGTAACTAATACCATCCCAGAACAACCTTTTCTGACCGATTTCACACACTGCGGTTGGCACTATTTTACAGCTCATTTCTCAATATTAGGCTGTTATTAATCTTATATGCTAACCTATTGTAGAGGACCCCACCGGCAAACACCTTCTCATCGGCATCCTCTGCTCCACCATAATAATATATCCCCAAGGCTCCCCTACGCGGACAAGCCAAACACTATAATGACATCATATTACCATTCCGATCATACTCAATTTATTCCCCATCACCCATTCCTCCAATTCACTTCCAGTACTACCAAATATCCATTCTTGCACTTCACACCCTCCAATTCATACCTTTCTTTCTAAAATATATATTTTAATGCAGTGATGAAACTTAAAACAGAAAGCGGTAAAACATTTAAGAACTATGATCAATCGAAATGCGCTTGCCTGGAATAAAATTTGGAGGTTCGGCCTCGCTCGAAATTAAATTCAGATCCAAAGACGGGTCCTGTTCTGAGCCTGAAAATTAAGTTATATTAATCTACTGCATTTTATTATATATATGAGTAGCAATTCCAATATTCTCCACTAGCAGTTTTAACATTCTCAAAATTTGACATTGGTTTATTTACATGCAAGTTCTACTCTTTATTTTTATATTCTTTTTATGTCTAATGCAAATATTAATATGGATGATGTATGCGTGCAGGTATGCATTCCATTTTTCCCATTTCTGTCTTTATATTTCTTGCTGCCAACAGGTACGCTGCATGCTTTTATTTGCCACTTAATACTTCACAGGCTTGCTCATTTGGTCAGAGACCATACTACTGCCTTCTCTGCTTTATTTGACCACTTAGATGTTGCTACTGATACTGAGCACTACTGGTCTCTTGGCTAATATTGAGCTGAACCATTCGGCTCTAGTACTGCCGAGTGCTACTACTACTGGAGTGATTTATTCACTTGTTACTTATGTTACTGCCGAGTACTACTTCCATTTATTTACTTCACTTGGCTGTATTCCTGGTGAGTTTACTCGGCTGGCTTCCTTCTCTTCCCTGGAGATCTCTACTCCCTCTCTCCTGGCGATTTCTTCTGGCTCTCCACTGCCAACTGAGTTAGCTCCTCCTCTCTACTTCCTGCGCATGGATGATCACTCCTCCCCTCCTCTATTCGGCTATCCCCCATGCCGAAGCACCTATCTGCACCTTGAGCTAACCTAGCTCAACAGAAATGGGGTTTTGGCTTCTTCTTTTATTTTGTGGCTGCTAGGGTTTGGATCTACTGGTTTTAATGTTTTTGAGGTAAGATTTCAGGTAAGGTCTATGATGAAAATGGGGAGAACTCTAGGTTGGGTGGCAAAATGTCGAAACTAGTTAGCTAGGGCGCGTTCTTGCGAGCTACCGGGGTTCTTCTCATCGAGACCATGTCAATGATGAGTAAAGATCTGAGACTAAGTCATTCTTTTGCTCCACTTGCTACTTCGTTTTGGTTCTTCCTCTAATGGCAGCAATGCACTTACTAGAGGTCCCTCGATTTCTTGGTTTCTTGGCTTGAAGGAGCTCGGGTTGAGTAGAGGAAGTAGAGGATGCAGATTCTTGGAATCGCCTTCTCCTCCTCTTCTGCTCCCTGGTTTACTCCTCCGGCTTCACTTCTTGGCCCGCTTCTTGTTGCTTCCCAAATGATCTGGATGTCCACCTCTTCTTACTTTCTTGCTTGTGTGAGGAATGAGGAAGGGGACTACTGAGTCTTGCTTCTTGGCGAAACAAGGTGGGCATGCCTTTGGTTGGCTTTTGGTTGCAATGGAGAAAGAATAAGGGAGCTAGTTTGTGCTCTCGGTTGGAAAATGGGCAAGGGAGCTGAATGGGGCTGGCTATGCAGAGGGGCTGCACTTGGTCTCTCCTTCCATGGCTTTTTGCCTCACCGTGCTGCTCCTTGGTTGCTTTGGTTGCTGTGCATCAGTGAGGGGAGATGAATGCTTCCTTTTACTGAGTTACCACAGCAGCCTTCACTTTTTACTAACTTACCACTCCAAACTTCACTCTCTCTCCCCTCATTTGCTTGAATACACGGTGTGTGTGAGAATATGCATGTATTCTATGCTAATGCTTATGACTAATGACTGGTTAAGCTTAATGCTCATTTACTAATGCATAATTTAATACTTAATCCTAATGCTAATTTAATGTTTATGCCTTAACATGTATGGATAATGGGGGTTAAGGGGGAGGGTCCTCACATCCTACCCCCCTTAAAAGGGATTTCGTCCCGAAATCCGACTCACCTAAATAGATGAGGGTAAGATTCTCGCAAATCCTCCTCCTTTTCCCATGTTGCTTCTTTTTCTTAGTGATGCTTCCACTGAACCTTACAAAACTTCGTAGTAGCTCTTCTGAAGTGTCGCTCTTCTGTCTCAATAATTTTGATTGGGCGCTCTTCATATGTTAGATCGGGTTGTAAGGGAATATCTAAACTTGGCAAGGCTTGAGAGGGATCTCTGAGACAGACTCTTAGTTGAGAAACATGGAAGACATTATGAATTCTAGACAATTGAGGAGGTAATTCTATTTGATAAGCAGAAGAACCTCTTTGTTCTAAAATCTTGAATGGTCCAACATATCGGGGGCTAAGTTTTCCCTTCACTCCAAACCGGTGTACTCCTTTCATCGGTGATACTTTTAAGTAAACATATTCACCGGGTTGGAACTGTAATTCCCTCCTACGTTTATCAGCGTAGCTCTTTTGTCTGCTTTGAGCAGTTTTCAGCCTTTCTTGAATGATTCTGATTTTCTCATCATTTTGACGGATGAGGTCTGGTCCTATTAGAGATTTCTCTCCCACTTCATACCAACATACGGGGGATCTACACCTTCTACCATACAGAGCTTCATATGGAGCCATTTGGATACTTGATTGGTAGCTATTGTTATATGCAAACTCCGCTAGATGGAGGTATTTGTCCCAACTTTCTTTAAAATTCAGCACACATGCTCTTAACATATCCTCTAAAATTTGATTCACCCTTTCAGTTTGTCCATCAGTTTGAGGGTGGTAAGCAGTGCTAAATTTTAATTTAGTTCCTAAAGGCGGTTCTGAGACTCCCCGAAACTTCGAGGTAAAATTGACCCTCTATCGAAGTAATGGTTTTGGAACTCCATGAAGTGTGACTATCGTTCAACATAAATTTCAGCCAATCTATGAGCTGAATATTTTTGGTTGATGGCAAGAAGTGAGCGAACTTAGTAAATCTGTCCACTATGACCCATATAGCATCCTTTTTAGTTTGGGTTCTAGGTAGGCCTGTAATAAAATCCATGCAAACATCCTCCCATTTCCACTCGAGGATTTGGAGAGGTTGCAACAAGCTTCTTGGGACGTTGATGTTCAGCCTTGACCTTCTGACAGGTGTCACATTTACTCACATATTCAGCTATCTCCTTTTTCATACCATTCCACCAACAGTTTTCTTTCAGGTCTGATACATTTTGTGCTACCGGGATGAATAGAATCTGATGTCATGAGCTTCCCTAAGGATAGTTGTTACGATTTACGGATCATTTGGAACACATATGCGATTGTGTAACTTAAGGCTTCCTTCTTTATCAATGTGAACTCGGAAATCGACCAGATTTAATCCTTTGAGTTTCTTCTAGAATGAAACTATCTGAGGTTTGCTTTTCTTTGATTTGCTCTAAGAGGGTTGATTGAATAGAGAGAGCGGATAACATGGCTGTAGATGAAGATATGCCAAAGTTAATTTCCATCTTAACCAATTCTTTAATTATCTCCGGCATAAAGTTTTGGATGGTTAGACTATTGCACTGAGCTTTTCTACTTAATGCATCTGCTACCACATTAGCTTTTCCTAGATGGTAGTTGATTGAGAGATCATAATCTTTAATGAGCTCTAACCATCTACGTTGCCTCATATTTAATTCTTTTGAGTGAATATGTACTTGAGACTTTTATGATCCTTTGTCAGGATGCACTTGGCTCCGTCTGAGTAATGCCTCCATAGTTTTAATCACGAACACTACAGCTCCCAATTCTAAGTCATGGGTTGGGTAATTGACTTCATGAGGCGTAATTTCCTTGAAGCATAGGCAATTACCTTCTCATTTTGCATTAGTACACATCCCAAACCTGATTTAGAGGCATCACAATATATTACATACTCTACACCATTTTCGGTAAGGCTAAAATAGGAGTAGAGGTTAATGATTGCTTCAATTTTGAAAACTCTCCTCACACTTATCGGTCCAATCATACTTGCAGTCTTTCTTGAGAAGTTTAGTGAGAGGAGCGGATATCTGGGAGAAGCCTTTTATGAATTCTGATAGTACCCAGCTAATCCAAGAAACTTCTAATCTCGGTCGAGAGGTAGGTCTTTTCCATGTTTTGATGGTTTCTATTTTGCTAGGATCTACCTCTATTCCTTTTCCGGATATGACATGTCCAAGAAAAGACACTTGACTCACCAAAACTCACATTTATTGAACTTAGCATACAATTGATGTTCTCTTAAGATTTGGAGAGTGGTCCTCGGATGTTCCTTATGTTCTTCTGACTTCTAGAATAGATTAGGATATCATCTATGAATACTATAATGAATTGGTCCAAATATTTCTTAAACACCTTGTTCATTAAATTCATGAATACTGTTGGGGCATTAGTTAGTCCCAATGGAACCACAGTATATTCGTAATGCCCATATCTGGATACAAAGGCAGTCTTCTCTATATCTTCTGTCCTCAATTTAATCTGATTATATCCCGACCTTAGGTCAATTTTAGAGAACACACAAGCACCCCTAAGTTGATCAAACAAATCATCTATTCTTGGAAGAGGATATTTGTTCTTAATGGTGACACTGTTGAGGTCTCTATAGTCTGTGCATAGCCTAATCCCACCGTCTTTCTTGTCTACAAATAAAACAGGTGCTCCCCATGGAGACACACTTTCTCTAATGAACCCCTTCTCTTCTAATTCTTTTAATTGCTTCTTGAGTTCATCCAACTCTGGTGGGTTCATTCTGTAAGGTCTTTTGGCTATGGGGGTGGCTCCTGGAATAAGTTCTATAGAGAACTCTAACTCTCTGTCAGGTGGCATGCCTGGCAATTCTTCAGGAAAGACATCAGGGAAACTCTTGAACTATAGGTATGAGAGACAGCCCTCGAGGTGACATTTGATGAAGATTGGGGCTGGACAAGGAAGGTTTTGCTCTATGTCCCCGATAGAGAATGCGTTTTCCTGATGATGTTCTTATGGATGTGGTCTTACACTCACAATTTATGTTAACACCATGAGTGGATAACCAATCCCTACCCAATATGACATCTAATTCTGATAGACTAATGACATGCAGATTTGCAACAAATGATGTGCCTTGAATGTTTATCAGTTGATCCTTTCTTATAAGTGTGACTGTTATTAATCCTGCAGGTGTGTTAACACCTAAAGGCACTTCTAATGGCACATAGTCCAACTTATTTTTATCAACAAAGCTTTTAGATATGAATGAATGCGTTGCACCAGGATCAAATAAAATCATACCAATGGATGGTGGAATGGGAAGCATACCAGTGATGACATCGGTTGCTCCTCTGCTTGCTCCATTGAAATATTGTTTAGGCGGGCTGATCCTGCTGTTGGAGCTCCTTGTTAAATCCATGTGAGGATGATCTTTGAATGGTGGCCTGCACGTCCTACCATAGGTGGGCGATTACGAGGCTTCATAGGATAGTTACGTCGGTTGGATTAGGAGGAAAAGGACAATTAATCTTTTGTGGCCCTCTTGACCACAATTGTAACACTTATTTGCCATTTGAGGACACGCATATATAAGATGGGGTCCTCCACACTTATTGCATTTACTTAGGAGCTCTAAGTGGAAGGATCGAGGAAATGAACTGAGCGATTACATAAGGTCGAGGTCTTTGGATATCTAATCCACCCGAAGGCTTAAATGGCTTTGGTGGTTTGAGAAAGATGGCTTAGGATCAAACCTAGCCTTTTTCCTCCTATCTTCATTAAGTAGAGCTTGTTCACTTTCGCTATCATAGCCCTCTCGGCTAAGTCCTGGAACTTTGTAACTTTGAGAAGGGCTACCTTGGCTCTCACTAGTGGGTTCAAACCTTTCTGGAACCTATAAACTTTTCAGGCCTCTGTTTCTACTTCTTCTGGTGCATAACGTGACAACTCATTAAACTTCTTCAAATACTGAGAGACACTCATGCCTCCTTGGATCAGATCCCAAAACTCTCTCTTTTTGTTGTCCATTTCACCCAAGGAATCATGGGTGGCACGGAACTGGGATGTGAATTCCTCCCAAGAAACAGGCTGATCTGAAGTACGGGTGCGGCAATAGTTGGTCCACCATGTCGCCTTGAGCCAAGTAAGTCGATGGGTAGCAAATTGAACCTTTTCCTCTTGAACACCCAATTGAGAAGAATTTCTTTTCAATCTCATGAAGCCAATCATCGGCTTCAAGAGGTCTTGTGGCTTCGAGAAGGTAGGTGGGCGGGTGTGAAGGAATTCTCCTAAGGTGACTCGATTCTTAGTGGAGGGATGTGCTCGGTATAATGTTTGTGAGGAGGACTCAAGGAACTGATTTTGGTTTGCAATAAATTGATTTTGAGCCTCTTGGGCTTCCTTTTTGGAGTTCTCCATAAACATGAGGACTCTCTCGGCCGACTTCACCTTTCGGGAGTTCTAGCGATCTTGTCATTGCCACCGGGAGGGTGGCTTGCCTGAACCCATGTGGGTGAGGTTGGTTTAGATCTGAAGTGGGCTGCGGTTGACTCTGGAATTTGGGCGATCTTGAGTGGATCCCAACCTAAGGATCAAATCTGCTCTCTAACTTCACGGTCTGACATGCCTGCAAAAGAACATGGAATGGATGCATGGCATGATGATTAAATTTTGCTTGGAACATATTTTATCTTTCATTAGTCTCTCTTATATTAGCTAGAGAGATATATAGAATGTTGGACAGCTACTCATATTCGGATTTTATTCATGAGGCAAGAGGTCTTTATTTTAGTAGAACATGAGTCAATTTTAGTTGTTACAGCACTTGTATATATAAGGTGAGAGGTGTTTTTGTGATTAGAACCATTAAGGGTTATGTTTATAAGAATATATAGAAAAGAATGGATCTCACCGCTCTCATTCGCCACTCCATTGCAGGACTCTTGACTCAACCTACTGCTATTTCATAAGAAGAAGCATAAATCGCAATTGGGAATAAACGAAAACAATCTGATGATAGAGCACCAGAAACTCCCCGAGATTAACGCACTCGGGCCGCCCTATCTACAAGAGAACCATAAGAACATAAGAACCAAATAAGTAAACGATAAAAAGGTTGGTTTTAGAGCACCAACAGCTCATCTATATCTAGTGAAGACAAACGAAAAACAACTTGGTTTTCAAGGGAAGCACCAAGAACCCCTCGAGACGCTGTGCTCGAGTACACCATGGAGCCACGCATCCAGGGACGCCTCGGACAAACGGGTCCGGTCCGTTTCCTAATCCTTAGCTCCTATATGCTGTCACCAGCTACTAAGTATATACATTGCCATATACACACAATCTGGTCTCTACAGAATTTAAAGTATGCACTATTTGCTATATGGACCTGTCTAACCTAGGTCGAATGCAATTATACTACTCATGATGGCATGACAATGCAGCATATGGACATAAACCATGATTGCTACGACACAATAATGTTTATAGCATGCTACTTTCCATTATTATTACAAGAGGGCAGCAGCTACTTTCATGCCAATTAACATGCATAGAGAATATAAAAGCAGGAAATGAATCAACAAAATGCATACGCATGCTATGGCTTAAGGAAGTAACCTGCATACAGATTTGAATTCTATTAACAATCATTATATAAAAAAACAGCAGGTTCTTACTTGAATTAATGCATGTACATGTCAATATTCAAGAGGGAATAACATGGTACAAATGAGAAGTAGCTAAATCATTAAGTTGACTTGTCCAGCACATGTACATGATAAGCTGTTGGAACTAAAATGCAATGTTATGAAGGCATTTAGGCATGTTCAGCTCACATAAAGAACGGCACTTTTTGCAACCAAATTAATATCTGCCAAACCACATATCTTCACATAGCAAGAGAACCAATATTCCCTCCCACCATTCTCAAAAAGGAGCTAATCAGCACTGGTGATCAGGCTAATGCCATCAAATATTTGAAATTAAACCTACTATTATTATTTGACAAGATGAGGGTTATAAATATAGCTAGTGCTCTATAGCCAGCAAATTCTTTCCCTTAGGCCTTCTACCAGTCTCTATTTATTTGCGTGGTTGTCGTAACCATTGCTCTGATACCAGCTGCGGCGACCCGCATAATTAACCCCTGGTAACACTGTCACCTAGAGCTAACTATACGGATCTCAGCACAGTAACTAGCAAAACACCGGGCGCTCCGATGCTTTATTAGTTACTATACTGTGTACAGAGTATTGCAGCAGAACAATAATTAGAGACAGATAACGGAATCCTTTATTACAATCCATTAGCCACACAGGGCTATTATCCAAGTCTTTACCTTACATCAGTTATATTACAACAAAAGAAAGACTAAAACCTCCTATTTCCCACGGGACGACTAGCGACTGTCTCGCTAGCACGGGAATAAGGCCGGCTAGTACTACTACTCCTCCTGATAGTAGTAGTAGTAGTAGTAGTAGTAACCGTCCTCCGGCAGATCCTGCTCCTGTGGACTGTCCTCCACCCATGCCTCGGAGGACGATCCATTCGGTTCAGCTTCTAAGCAAGGGGAGATTTGGCAAGAGTGAGTACTAGGTACTCAGCAAGTATAATAATGAATGCAATAAATGACTTTTCCCATTCTCAGCTTCTCTTCCCTTTTTCCTTCTACAACTATTCTCAACCCAAATCCTTCATTTTAAAGAAATACATTTTTGTTGAAAGGTTTGCAAGTTTTATACTTATAAAGACTCTACTAATAGTGAGCATATCACATGTAGTCTCCAATCCTGAAGACTGGCTTGAATTCAAGATTTTACCCTGCGCAGGTTTGTGCCACTTTACCCACAATGACACCCACAAGAGATGCCCCAGAACGTTTATTCTATTCCGGTATTAGTTCTCCACCCTGCACTGAGTATGGGGCTCACCTACCCTAGGTTACCCCACCTCCGGTGCAGTTCATACTCTGACATACCGCCAGCAGTACAATTTGTACTTTGGCATACAACCAGCAGTACCCACCGGGCTTCAAATATACCGCCCCAAACACATTTCTCACTCCGCCCGCCTGGGTCATACCGGCAATTTCCCAGGACGATATAACACCTTACCCAATGTGGAGTAACTAATACCATCCCAGAACAACCTTTTCTGACCAATTTCACACACTGCGGTTGGCACTATTTTACAGCTCATTTCTCAATATTAGGCTGTTATTAATCTTATATGCTAACCTATTGTAGAGGACCCCACCGGCAAACACCTTCTCATCGGCATCCTCTGCTCCACCATAATAATATATCCCCAAGGCTCCCCTACGCGGACAAGCCAAACACTATAATGACATCATATTACCATTCCGATCATACTCAATTTATTCCCCATCACCCATTCCTCCAATTCACTTCGGTACTACCAAATATCCATTCTTGCACTTCACACCCTCCAATTCATACCTTTCTTTCTAAAATATATATTTTAATGCAGTGATGAAACTTAAAAAGAAGCGGTAAAACATTTAAGAACTATGATCAATCGAAATGCGCTTGCTCGAATAAAATTTGGAGGTTCGCCTCGCTCGAAATTAAATTCAGATCCAAAGGCGGGTCTGTTTCGAGCACGAAAATTAAGTTATATTAATCTCTGCATTTTATTATATATATGAGTAGCAATTCCAATATTCTCCACTAGCAGTTTTAACATTCTCAAAATTTGACATTGGTTTATTTACATGCAAGTTCTACTCTTTATTTTTATATTCTTTTTATGTCTAATGCAAATATTAATATGGATGATGTATGCGTGCAGGTATGCATTCCATTTTTCCCATTTCTGTCTTTATATTTCTTGCTGCCAACAGGTACGCTGCATGCTTTTATTTGCCACTTAATACTTCACAGGCTTGCTCATTTGGTCAGAGACCATACTACTGCCTTCTCTGCTTTATTTGACCACTTAGATGTTGCTACTGATACTGAGCACTACTGGTCTCTTGGCTAATATTGAGCTGAACCATTCGGCTCTAGTACTGCCGAGTGCTACTACTACTGGAGTGATTTATTCACTTGTTACTTATGTTACTGCCGAGTACTACTTCCATTTATTTACTTCACTTGGCTGTATTCCTGGTGAGTTTACTCGGCTGGCTTCCTTCTCTTCCCTGGAGATCTCTACTCCCTCTCTCCTGGCGATTTCTTCTGGCTCTCCACTGCCAACTGAGTTAGCTCCTCCTCTCTACTTCCTGCGCATGGATGATCACTCCTCCCCTCCTCTATTCGGCTATCCCCCATGCCGAAGCACCTATCTGCACCTTGAGCTAACCCTAGCTCAACAGAAATGGGGTTTTTGGCTTCTTCTTTTATTTTGTGGCTGCTAGGGTTTGGATCTACTGGTTTTAATGTTTTTGAGGTAAGATTTCAGGTAAGGTCTATGATGAAAATGGGGAGAACTCTAGGTTGGGTGGCAAAAATGTCGAAACTAGTTAGCTAGGACGCGTTCTTGCGAGCTACCAGGGTTCTTCTCACTGAGACCATGTCAATGATGAGTAAAGATCTGAGACTAAGTCATTCTTTTGCTCCACTGCTACTTCGTTTTGGTTCTTCCTCTAATGGCAGCAATGCACTTACTAGAGGTCCTACGATTTCTTGGTTTCTTGGCTTGAAGGAGCTCGGGTTGAGTAGAGGAAGTAGAGGATGCAGATTCTTGGAATCAGCCTTCTCCTCCTCTTCGCTCCTGGTTTACTCCTCCGGCTTCACTTCTTGGCCTCGCTTCTTGTTGCTTCCCAAATGATCTGGATGTCCACCTCTTCTTACTTTCTTGCTTGTGTGAGGAATGAGGAAGGGGACTACACTGGGTGCTGCTTCTTGGCCGAAACAAGGCTGGGCATGCACTGGTTGGCTTTTGGTTGCAATGGAGAAAGAATAAGGGAGCTAGCTGTGCTCTCGGTTGGAAAATGGGCAAGGGAGCTGAATGGGGCTGGCTATGCAGAGGGGCTGCACTTGGTCTCTCCTTCCATGGCTTTTTGCCTCACCGTGCTGCTCCTTGGTTGCTTTGGTTGCTGTGCATCAGTGAGGGGAGATGAATGCTTCCTTTTACTGAGTTACCACAGCAGCCTTCACTTTTTACTAACTTACCACTCCAAACTTCACTCTCTCTCCCCTACTGTTGCTTCGAATACACCAGGTGTGTGACAGAATATGCATGTATTCTATGCTAATGCTTATGACTAATGACTGGTTAAGCTTAATGCTCATTTACTAATGCATAATTTAATACTTAATCCTAATGCTAATTTAATGTTTATGCCTTAACATGTATGGATAATGGGGGTTAAGGGGGAGGGTCCTCACAATATGAGGAAGTGGGTAACAGGTACACATTATCACTGAAGTTCTTATGTCTGAACCGCTGCTCAATTGCAATGATATCAATAGCTTGGGTAATTTAAGCTAAAAAAGGCTTGGGTAAACAAACATGACATGATTAAGGAAATTCAATTATGCACCTTCTCAGAAATCAATATTCCATCAGTATATATATTTTTTTACATCACCTTTGAAATCTCTTTGTTCTTTTTTCTTGTGTGGCAAGCATCAATAACGAAATCTGACAAAAAAAACAGCACCATACCTAGTAATAGCATGATCATAAAAATCAGCACGGTCTTTTCTTCTCTTTTTCGGCAGCTAAACAGATGAAGATAATTCTGTTGGGATTAACAACTGAACCTGTTGTAGACTTGTGGGCCCACATTGTCACGCCCGTTAAAAAAACGGTCAATTCTACAACTTGTAGCTTTGTGAAACAAGCTCTCCTAAAATTTATAGTTTTGTAAAATAGAAGATAAAATCTATAGTTTTCTGATAGCTTATACAAAAAAACCTGTAGTTCTGTGAAGTTTACTCTAAAATAATTGGCGAAGCATTGACAAAGGTTCATGGCGAAGTATTCTTACTTTGTAACTGCAGACACCTGCTTGTTGAAAGTGGCGTACCAATAACATCATCAACTTCAGCGCTGGAACCTACATTAATAATTTAACAATCCCAAATATGACCAGGTAATAAATAATACCCTGCCAATCGCATATAAAGCTGCTAATTTTTACCTCAATTACTTTGATTGACATTGCTTTAATAGATGCCTTCAAGTATTGCATGCCCTAGACAATGGTATCTGGTGTTGGGGTGCGGTTGCTCTTGTAAGCAGGGTATAGTATATGGCGAAAAGTCATTGCTTAGAAAAAAGCAAAAAGATAGCATCATGTTTTCATATATCTAAACCCATAGCGGACATCAGAGATAATTGTTACGACTGAAAAGTTCTTCATAAAATGATATTAATTTAGTGTAGTTTTGTAAATAGGAACCTATATAAAATGATATTAATTTAGCGTATTTTGACTTTGCATAAGGATTAAGGCTACGGTGAATTGAGAAAAGTATGAGAGAAAATGACTTAGATACCCCCATTTAATTGTCTTGGAAGATTAGAGATAATATTATGTGTGGGTGGTAATGAATAAATGCATATGGTTGAGAGAGAATAAATAGGGGCTGTTATGGTCTCTACTGCGGAGGTCGTAGTGGTGCGTGGGTTGCTGGCCGAGATCCGAGCCTTGTACAAACAGCGCCGTCGAGGACCAACAAGCGCAAAGAAGAGCTAGCAAGGGGAAAACAGGGGATATGAAGGCAGAGAAGTAATCTTCTCTCTTGATCTTTATTCCTTTCATTGACATGGCTTATATAGCCTTAATCTCATATGGAAATATCTTAGCTACCAAAATATCTTAACTACTTATGGGAGTCCTGGACGGTTACGTAACCAAGACTCCTACTACCAATCTAATCCTGCCCTAGTCAGGTGCGGTTACGGCGTACATACTGCCGGTCGAACCTGACATTACCCCCCTCCTCCGAAAACAGTTCGTCCGCGAACTGAAAATCCGGGTACCGCTGCTGGAAAGTGTCCACATGTTCCCATGTGGCCTGCTCTGCCGGAAGATCTTGCCAACGGATGAGAGCTTGCCGCTGGCCACGAACAACACGCCCCTTGAGTGCTTCTGCCAGAACTGGAATGACCCGGCCATGAACCATAGGAGGCAGAGGTGCTACAACTTGTGGAGGAATGCCATGAAACTTCTTAAGCAACCCAACATGGAACACATCATGGAGCCGGGTGCCTGGAGGTAGACGTAGACGATACGCGACCGTGCCAATACGTTGCAGGACTTGATATGGTCCGTAGAAACGCGGACTGAGCTTGCCATGTGTCACAGTCGGAAGAGAAGATCCTGGTCGGTGAGAGAGACGAAGCCAGACCCAATCATTGACCTCGAAGGTCACTTCCCGATGGGTACGGTTATAGTAAGATGCAGCCACAGCTTGAGCCTGTAAGAGCCTCTCGCGCACCTCGGCCAAAAACTCGTCACGGTCCAACATCTGAGATTCGACAGCCGGGGTCCGAGCTTCCCCCTTAATGTAGGAACGCATGCCCGGCGGATCGCGGCCATACACAACCTTGAAAGGGGTCGTCTTCAGGGATGATTGAAAAGAGGTGTTGTAACAGTATTCCGCCCACGGCAGCCAACGAACCCACTGTTTCTGGCGATCGCCCGCAAAGCAACGCAGATACATAGCGATAATTTTGTTTGTCACCTCTGATTGACCATCTGATTGAGGGTGGTAGGCAGTACTCATGTGAAGGTGACACTCGGCTAGGTGAAACAGCTCCTTCCAAAAATGGCTTGTAAAAACCACATCGCGATCGGTCACAATAGACGAGGGAATACCGTGGAGACGCACTACTGTATCAAAGAAAGCCCGACTCACTGAGACTGCTGTGTACGGATGAGCCAATGGAATAAAATGCGCCGCCTTGGAAAAACGATCCACCACAGTGAGAATAACAGTCTTCCCGCCAGATTTCGGCAAACCTTCTATGAAGTCCATAGCAATATCGGACCATACTGCATGAGGTACTTGGAGCGGTTGAAGAAGGCCCCCCGGGTGCAAGTGCTCCGTCTTATTGCGTTGACAAATCAGACAATCCCGAATAAAAGACTGGAGCAACTGACGCGCCCGTGGAATATGGAAATCAGCCTGAACTCTGGTAAGCGTCTTCTGCACTCCCTCATGACCGGCTTCATGGCAGAAAGCAAAAATGGTGTTCACAAAGGGAGCAGACTGGGGAATAAAAATGCGACCTTTGTAGAGGATCAGCCCGTCGCAGATGGTCCAGGGGTGTAGCAGGCGGCCTTCTTGAATGTCAAGCCGCATAGCGCTCCAGTCCGCGTCTCCTGGAAGATCTCGACGCAGGTCATCAAAGAGAGTCAGCAGTGGGCCCGTAATGACCATGAGATCGGCTGGAGAGGTATCACCGTCGCGCTGGGATAGAGCATCGGCCACGGTATTAAGTCGACCCTGCCGATATTCCACGGAGAAGTCAAAACCCACCAATTTACTCACCCACTGGTGTTGGGGAATCGTAGACAACCGTTGATCCAACAAGAATTTCAGACTATAATGGTCGGTGCGGACCAGAAAAGAGCGTCCCCAGACATACGGTCTCCAATGTCGAACAGCTTGGACTAGGCCAATTAATTCGCGCTCATAAGCTGCGAGTTTAACATGACGAGCCGCAATCGGCCGGCTGAAGAAGGCAATGGGCGCAGCACCCTGATGAAGGACGGCTCCAATTCCCGACCCAGACGCATCACATTCGATGATAAAAGGAAGACCAAAATCTGGTAATTGAAGAACTGGAGCGGATGCGATTCGCTGAGTGTAGAGAAAGCCTGCCGTTCAAGTCCGTCGGAAAATGCTTCTTTACGGAGAAGACGCGTGAGGAGTGCAGCAATCGAGCCATAGTTCTGGATGAAGCGCCTATAATACCCGGCCAACCCGAGGAAACCACGAACGGCCCGAACAGTGGTCGGAGTCGGCCAATCTTCAATAGCGGCCACCTTCTGTCTATCCATGGCGACACCCTCGGCGGAGATGACATGGCCCAAGTAGGCGACAGAGGGAGTACCAAAAGAGCACTTGGATCGTTTCAATACCAACCCATTGCGAGATAGCTCTTGTAACACCGTCCGAACATGACATAGGTGTTCAGCCCAAGATTGGCTGTAAATGAGGATATCATCAAAAAAGACCAACACGAAGCGGCGAAGAAAACGGCCCAATACTTCATTCATGAGGGCTTGGAACGTTGCCGGGGCATTCGTCAGGCCAAAAGGCATCACCAAGAATTCAAAGTGTCCATGGTGCGTGCGAAATGCCGTTTTATGAACATCATCTGGGTGCATGCGCACTTGGTGATAGCCAGACCGAAGATCCAGTTTAGTGAAAAAGCGCGCACCCTTAAGCTCATCCAACAGTTCTTCCACAATTTGTCATTGAGGGCTCGGTAATCGACGCAGAACCTCCATGTGTTATCCTTTTTACGGACCAGCAAGACCGGGGAGGAGAATGCCGAAGTGCTGACGCGTATAATGCCCTGCTGCAGCATATCCCGACATTGTGTCTCCAACTCCTCCTTCTGCAGCTGTGGATAACGATACGGGCGCACGGCCACGGCGTCTGTCCCAGCCTTCAAATGTATCCGATGGTCATATGCTCTGGCCGGTGGAAGGCCCTGAGGGGTAGAGAACACAGCTGGGTATTCGGCTAATAAGGCCTCCATTAACTCTGTTGGTGATGAAGCCATGGCTGCCAACGAAGGACGCGGCGATGACACTCCCTGAAGTCGAACTTGATGGTTACCCCTCCAAAGTGTCATTGTCAGATGTTGGAAATCCCAAGTGATGGGTCCTAGTGTTTGAAGCCACTGGACACCCAAGACAATATCCACCCCTGGAAGCGGCAGCACATAAAAATCAATGACAAAGTTGTGGTCTGTGATATCAAGAGAAACCTGACGGCATTCGCCACTGCCGCTGATGCGCTCGCCATTAGCCACTGCAACTCGGAGGGAACGGCTTGCTGCGGTTACTTCAACACCGCCTGACCTGCCGCTTCTTCGGAGATGAAGTTATGGGTGGAGCCGGAGTCAATGAGCGCGAAGAAGTGGTGATCACCGATGCGAACAGGTAGACGCATCGTTCGGCCTGCCGCAATGCCGGTCAGGGCGAGAAGGGAGATAGATGGCGGCTCATGGTTCTCGGCACTGTCCCCGGAAACTCCATCATCCGGTACCACCTCCAAACTAAAAAGTCGCTGACAAGAATGCCCGGGAGTGTATTTCTCATCACAATTGTAGCAGAGCCCCATACGACGCTGTTCCTCCATCTGTGTTCGAGTCAGTTTCTTGATAAATTTGGCCCCGGAAACACTGCTGTCGCCGCCCTTCAGTGCAGTCGCTATGGTGGTTGGGCCCGCTGGGGTGACCGTGTGTGCGGTCGACGGCGGACTTACCACTGTCCTCATGCCGCTGCCCTTAGGAGTCGGACGCCTGCTGTCCTCGGAATCCGCTTGCTGCAAGCGCTCATGAGCCCGAGCCAAACTCATGGCCATGGCCAAGGACTGCGGAGCGGCCAGGTCCACGGCAATGGCGATCTTTTCCTTAAGGCCTGCGGTGAACATCTCAATCTTTTGGTCAGCCCGAAGATTTGCACGCGGAAGTAGTGCTTCGAACTCCCGCTGATATTGGGACACTGTTCCCGTCTGCCGCAGCTGTTTAATTTCCGCCAGGTGATTGCGCCTCGTCGGTGGCCCAAATCGGAGGTGTACTAGTTCCTTGAAGTGCGCCCATGGAAGAACTCCCATCTCTTCCTCAAGTAGCATGTACCATTGTTGAGCTTCCCCACGCAGATGGTATGCCGCCGTGCCGACTTTCTCTGCTTCCGCCGTGCGCTGGCCTCGGAAGAACAATTCGCACGAATTCAACCAAGGAAGGGGGTCATCCGCACCTTCGTAGGTCGCGAAATCCCAGCGCAGGGGTTTGGGTGGCCGACCCTCAGGTGAAGCAGGGAATCCTCCTCTTCCGTCCATGAGAAATTGCGCGCCGTTCCCTCCTCCAGTTACCGCCATTGCCATCGCTGGAGGTCATCTCGCGCCGAGCCGGGGGAAGGTAGATAGTGTCTTCCGCACCCTTCCCTTTTTCGCCTCCTCCCACCATGGCGCTCATCATGTCATCCACCTTGGCGATGCGCGCGTCATGGCGATCCAGCCGTGTGGTCAGGGTCGCAAATTGTGCTATGTGGCCATCCTGGACCAACGCCATGTCTTCTAGCTTCTGGACGATTTTGTCAATCTTGTCTGCCAGGGCACGAACCTCATCGCTGGCCATGACGCCGGCGTTGATTGGCTCTGATACCAAGTTGTTATGGTCTCTACTGCGGAGGTCGTAGTGGTGCGTGGGTTGCCGGCCTGGAGATCCCGAGCGCCGCCGAACAGGCGCCGTCGAGGGACCAACAGGCGCAGCAAGAGCTGCGCAAGGGGGAAAACAGGGGACATGAAGGCAGAGAAGTAATCTTCTCTCTTGATCTTTATTCCTTTCATTGACATGGCTTATATAGCCTTAATCTCATATGGAAATATCTTAGCTACCAAAATATCTTAACTACTTATGGGAGTCCTGGACGGTTACGTAACCAAGACTCCTACTACCAATCTAATCCTGCCCTAGTCGAGTGCGATTCTGGCGTACATCTTGCCTTAATTTGAACACACAGGGGCATAATAAAAAAGCCTCACTAAATTTGCAAGCAATCCTTATATCCTAAACGAGCCCATTCAAACTATATGCCTTATATTTACGAATAGAGGAATAACAAAGAAGACAAAAAACAAAAAGAACATGTATTGTTTCATCTCAAAGAAGCTACAAATGAATAACACATGTCCGACTTGAAGGAAAAAAGCAAATCAGATGAGCGAGTCTCCAAGTGCATACTGACCATACACCATATAATGGAATATAGAATGAGGTTCTACCATGTCACTTGCTCCCAATATACTATTTACATATTAGGCTAAAAAGTAGGATTTAAGATCAAAATAGCTTAATCTCGTATCATATCACTCATACTGCTTTGAAACTTGTTTGGGGCCAAGAGATATAGTACAACACAGCATGGCTTATGTGTACATAAGTCCAGCCATCCGTCGCATAAAAATGTGGATCAATCTAAAGTTTTCAATGCATCCTCAAAATGAGCAGCCTCAGATTACCTTATCCCGTGACCCCATCAAGTTATCCGAGTATATCTTACCCTTACCTTTTGCCTCTTGAAAAGAAAAGTTTGGCCACTCATTTGTTACTCTTAAGAACTATATAAAAATGTATTACTTTAAATCTGCATAGCAAAGATATTGGGGCTCCTCTTAGAATCTAATAAACCAGGAGATGTCCACCTTTAAGAAGAAATCCAAAAAAATAGACTATCTGCACAACAATCCATGGAAACACAAATATTAATTTCAACTGACACCAAACACCTTGAATTTAATTATATTTAATCAAAACATGACATGACAAGTCGAGAAAACATTTGTTGGGTTTGCACCGATGCATTCATATCCAACTGTTTTATCTCTTGTGCGTAAATAAAGCATTCATAGTACATTTCAATAAGAGATAGATGAGAAAAAGTGAGGAAAATACCACTTGTTTGGCTCAAAAAGCAACAAAGATATGTAAGCACCAATAGTGAAATCCATGGGCGTGCAAATTTCGTGATTACGATGATATCGAAGTCGTCTTCTAGTTGTCTTGAGATAAATTAATCGTGAAGGTATTAACACAAAGAGCAAAACTATAATCCTTGACAATTTGTGTACACTATATTGAGCTAAAGCTTATATGTCATGGTCGTCTAAGAACAGAAAACATCCAAAGCATATAAGATTACGAAAATTTCTCACCAATGGCAACATCGCCCTTTAGTGATAGTTATAGGGCAATCTGAAGGTATTATGAAGCAAAGCACATCTTGATCCTGTGGCTTGATTCATGTTGTATTGGTAGTGTCCAACTTATTGGCCAATGGTGTATATGTGAAGCGATATTTGATGTTCCTAAACCAAGAGCAATCGAGCTTCGTCGAGCAGAGTTGTCACCGCAATAAGTTCGCATTTTGACAGTCAATCTCTTCAATAGTTCAGATATAATAGTTCAAATCACTAATTGGGAACACCTTAATATTAGTGTAAGAGTCCTCGGTGATATAAGCAGATCGTCGGTATTCTACCATGGAGACATCATCGGTGACTTCAAGGCTATCTTTGCGAATGTAAAGTTTAATCAACAAGAAGAATTGAGAACCGACATATCGATTGCAATGGATTTGCCATGACCTAAGAAAAGAAAGGTAAGCTGTTTAACAAGTGAAAACCTTCTTTGAGTAAATTGTGCTTCATCACCCTGATCGAGAAAACATTTTTGTGTCATGTATGTTTTTGTTCCTCGATTTTTTTCTTAAAAAACTGTTTTGTCTAGGTGAACAGAAATGGAAAACATGAAACATATTGTTAATTTGTTATTCTGAAGCACTAGTTTGATTACCAGTGGAGTTTGCATTTCCCAAAGAGTTTTCCTATCAAGGTTTTTACGACAAAAGAACCCATGCACTGAAGAAAAAAAGAGGGAAAGGAATATTACACTTCCTATTGGAATGCTATTGAGGCTTTAATGGATAATAATTGCACTGACTAGTCGTCACGCAGATTAGTTTAGCAATATTGGATAATTGTTGGACAGCAAAAAGTTGGCCAAAAATATCGCAAGCTCTAAATTGACGGTCATCCTGGATTGTACAAACACTTGCCTCTTTTATGGTAGCTTTCACGGGCACACCAAGAACGGCTACTCCATGCCTTCTTGACATCTTCTAAGACCTAGTTAATGATATCACCATCAAAATGCAGCTCTCGTCTTACATCGAGGATAAGCTCGGTGTCGGCGTGAAGATCGAGCGGCCGGGATTGAGCTGCTGCCGCTGCTCGGCGAATACACATGACGCGTCCCCTCCGCCAGCCGCACCGGCGTCGTCGGCTCCACCCCACGAAGATCTCCCCATCTCGCGCGCCGCCAAGAGCCGCCATACGCATACGTAAGAGGCCGAATAAACTAAGCCAAAAGCACCGGAAATCCCACACTCCACGCAGATCTCGATGGATCGGTGGCGTACTGAGGCCCACCTACGGGCCGCCACCGCTGCGCCGCATTGGCGGGGACGCCGGAAGGAGCTGCCGGAGGTATCTCGGCGCCCACCTCCTTTCATCGCCGCCGATGATGTGGGTTCGGAGGCGGGCGCCTGTGGAGTCACGATGGCGTCGCCATCGTTCGGAGCGATGATGATGCACGTTCGACGCCGAGGCAGCGTCATCATCGGCCGAGACCGCCGCCGCCGCGAGATTTGGTGCGGTGGTGGGAATTTGGTTTGGGGTGAGGAATCTGTTGGGCGACGTATGCGGGTTGCGGGAAGAGGGAGAGGCGCGATCGCGGCAAAAAAGCGCTTCGCCGGGACTCGATCGCATGACCTTCGTGTAGCGAAGCGATCCGCCGACCACGCCACGACGTCTTAGGGCCAATCGACCAAGCGGGCGAGCAACGCAGGTGACGTGGCTCAACGCTGAGCCGGTCGTACTCATGAGCAAGCGTTCACTGTCGACACGGGTGACGCGCCGACCGGACGCGCGACCACGTAGCCCAAAAGATGACGTGGCGCGTCAAGGAATGGGAAAAGCTCCCAAGTTTAATATAGGGATGATATGCCAATATTGGGGCGACACTCGACGATGCGGCACTGGTAAAGAAGCTTCTTGATCGGAGCTTCTGTCTCACTTCTGGCACAGCAGCCACTTCACCGCCCGGAGCGACGTCATCATTGTGCCCGTCCCGGAGCTCATCCTCTCTCTCTTCCCCGAGCTTCCCCCGAAGCTCCTCCCCCTTCCTCTATCCACAAGTGCTACGGCCTACGCCGGTGAACACCGGATTTGTGGAAGAAGATGACTGAAGATGGGGAAGGGGCTAGAGGTTGAAGAAGGACATTTTGACTTGGAACATGACTCTGGTACGTTCGAAACATAGGTTTTGCCATGGTTAAACATTGGGTTCTACATGCTGAAACATTTTGATTTGTGGAAGAAGATGACCGGAGAAGAAACTTCGTCGATTTTATGCTCCGAAACATGACCAATGCACGTATGAAACATCCGTTTTACTCTTGTGAAACATCCATTTTACTCTATTGAAATGTGTGGTTTTTTCTGTTGAAACAAGGTGAAATACATGTTTGCCCTGTTAAAACATTGGATTTCACCTAGTGAAACATTTGATTCTACCTACTGAAACATTTGGTTCTACGTGTTGAAACATCGTTTGGCAGCTGCCAAAACATCTATGTTTTGGAACTTTTCTCATGTTTCATCAGTACCTTTTCCATGTTTCACCAATTGTTTTTTCATATTTCAATGCTAACATCAGGCGTCCGATGAAAGGCATTGGACGGACGTCCGTATCCTAGTCGCCGCCTTTTATCTTGCCATGTCCTCACCATCTTCTGTGCACATAAACACAGGGTAGCACGGCTGTGTAGCTCAGTTTGCCACGGTAGATAAGACTCCCTCTTGCCCATCTTACAGTAACCTACGGGTAAAATCTTGAGAAACATACAGTAAGCTGCTTGCTATGTTTCAAGGGAGATACTGGCGCTCGGACGTCTGATCACTGTCCATCCCATCGAACGCCCCTTACAACATTTTTTTGACGCGTGTAACATTTTTTTTGAACGCTGGCAATATTTTTTTGAACGTTTGCAACATCTGTTTACTGTAGCGAATTTCACTGTTTGTCGAAGGAAAATGTTACACGCGTTGGTAAAAAATGTTGCACGCGTATTAAAAAAATATTACAGTGAATTCGAAAATTTCAGACGTCCGGACACAAGTCATTAGGATGTTTCAAACAAACCTTCCTCTTCATGTTAGGCAGCTCCAACCGTATTCGAAAATATTTTTCAAACGACAGGTGTAAGTGTTTCCAGCTGGTGGTTGGAGCAACGAAGGGCTTTGTTTTGAACATAGCGATGCTACGGGAATTTTGGAGGAGTTATTTTGTTTCCGGTAAAGCTCCTACAAGTTACTGTGAAATTATTTTGGACTGTGCTCACTGCAACAAGGTGGGGAATTAAAGGTGTTTTCTTCATGGCATTTCAAGGAAACGCCTTCTAATAACATCAGCCGTGTTGTGGTGCTTGGTACGGTTAGAGCGCGGAAATATATATTCTCTAACTAAATCTTTCATGTTGGTTTGTGACGGATACCCGACACACAGGTATCCCCAGCGGCCCAGGAAAGGTGCATGGGCCGCCACTGTGCCTAAAGCCCGGGGGCCCAAGGCCTCCGGCCGAGCCGACCCCAAGAGGTGGCTCGACCAGGCGTTACAGAGCGGGCGCCTCACAAGCTACGGATACCAACTCGGAGATGTCCCGACCGACGAGTCGGACGGGCCGAGAGCCTCGAACAAACTCAAACCATCTTCGTCAACGAGCCAACATCAAATCATCGAGCGGCGCTGACCCGCCACCTACCCCATCGTCTGGCGCTTCAAAGATGACCAAACAGAGATGGGAGGCCGCGCGCCTTCCCCAGGCAATCCCGAAGGCTGACACCCGACGTCAGCGCCTGACAAGCCACAGAGAGCAGGTGCGCCGTTTCCCGGAGGAACGGACCGCGCCCTCGCTCAGCAGCTTCACCGACTCGACGCAGGGCCAACAACTATCCGTCAGAAGTCAAGTCCAAGACCCGGGCCGAGGCGGAAGACCAGACTCAAAGCGAGGAGCCCCATCCATTTTTTCCTTTACACGCTCTATGTAACCGGCTTCCCCGGCTATATAAGGGGAGGCTTGGCCCTCGGGGGGGGGGGAACACAGGAAAACACTCACACACACATAGCCAGAGCGCACTCCTGAGCTCCGAACCTTTCGTGCTCATAGCTCCCTCATCCGACCACCGCACACGAGGTGCTTGCGCAGCCCTCACTTGTAACTCGACGAGCTCATCAGCATCAATACAAACACGCACCACCACACCTAATCGGAGTAGGGACATTCAACCGAACCAAGATAAATTGGACCCTCTTTCCTCTCTTTTGGGTCTAACCATTCAAGGAACGGAACGCTGCCCTCAAGACTTACAAAATTTACTTGCCGGTTCTCGAAACACCGACAGTTTGCTTCCAGAAAATTGTTGTTTTTACATTTACCTATGTTAATGTTTTGTCTAGTCTGCTTTTAGTTTGTAGTACAATATTTGCAGATACAGAGTTTGCGTGCCTGTGCGTTGTATTAAGCTGCCACAGGAGATCACAAAAACAACTAGAGAAGCACGCGTGGAGACGTGGCAATTTGCTATTTCATAGGTGGGGTGGGTTTGGAGATCTTTTCCCAGTTGGTGTATCCGCGTATCGCTCCATCCAGGGTTTCAAACGTCACAAAATAGTGCGATTTTCGAATATCATTCGATAAATTATACTGGTCGATAAACTGATTAAATTTTTTTAAAAAAATTGAAAAATTTTATGAAACGTAAACCGCTCGATTATTGATGAAAATCGCTCGACAATGAGTCATTGGAAAATTTCGCTTCAATAGTTGATTATCGGTGAAAACCGGTTAATTTTCGGTATTTTTTAATTTTTTTTAAAAAGTTTGATTTTGAAACCGTTTAGCTTTTTGGCGATTTTCGACAAAAATCAGTGCCAACTAGGATTCAATTTTCACTCTCGATTCGGTTTTGTAAATCTGGACTCCGTTCGTTCTTCGTGTGCGTCTCAGAGAGTGACAGTTCCAAGATTTTTGACCTTCATTCAACTACGTGTTTCCTTGCTTTGGTCTGAAACAGCAAAGATACTTAGTAGGGAAAGCACTGTGCTTGTTCTGGATATGATAACGCAATGCAGAGATGACATGGTATCTGTTACGTATAGGGCGGGCGTGTCTAACTGATGCACAATCGTCCAATCCATATGTTAGCATGACCAAAACATGGATACAAATTTCTTCGAATTTTTGTCGAAATTTCAGATTTTGGGTCACCACGAAATCCAAATTACTGGCTAAATAAAAAAAATTAAAAAAATAAATTGCTACAATAATTTCGTTTTTGCCAAATTTCACCGAAATTTCATGATTTTTGGCCGGTTTTTGAACTTTTAAAATCGGATTTGGTCCAATAACCCATAAGAAAGTCATCTTCTATGAAAATTTATTTAAAAACCGAATTTTTGAGATATTTTAAAATTTTGGCAGAAACACTACCAGATTTTTATAAAATTGTACAATTTTTATAATGATATGAAAATTTTATGATACTATCACTAGTAGTGTAGGATCATATAGAAATTTTTCAAAATAATTTAACTTCATTTGTTGTCTTTAAAAAATAAAAACGAAATGAACATAATTGGAATAGTAACCTTGTCAGAATTTTATAAATTTTCTCAAGTGTGATCATAATCTAAAATTTTTATGAGAGATTAAGACTTGCCTTAGTACCATTCTATAAAATTTCAACTTTTTTGTTTAGTCAATCAAATCTGTATAAGCATTGAACTTCATTTGCTATATTATATTTCAAAAATCAAAAAGAGAAAAAACATAAATGGTATTGTGCCTTGTAAGAATTTTATAAATTCATTAGAGTGTAATCATAATTCAAAATTTTTATTAAATATTAAGAATTTCCTTACCACCCCTCTGTAAAACTTTCAAAAAATTTAAACCTTTTTTATTGCTAAAGCAAATTTATATATTGATCATCAGGCTTTTATCAGGACGTAGCACTGTCAGAATATTTAAAAATTACTTAAGCATGATCATCATCTAAAAATTTTATAGAAATATTAATGTTACATCAGTACCATCCAAAAAAAATTTCAAAATTTTCTAAAATGGTTTGAATCATTTTTTTTATTTTGTTCAAGTTTGCCGGTAAATCTTTTAACAGGGCAGTAGCACTGTTCAAATTTTTAAAAATTCAAGAAGCTTGATCATCATCTGAAAATTTTATGAGAACATTAGTGATGTATCATAACCATGGGCAAAAAATTTCAAAATTTTCTAACATGATTTGAACCCTTTTTCATTTGGTTCAAACTTCAAACTTGCCGATCAGCGTTTTATCATAACAATAGCAATGTTTGAATTTTTAAAAATTCCTCGGACACGATAATCATCTGAAATTTTTATAGGAACATCACTGATGTGTCAGGAACATCCATAAAAAAATTTAAAAAAATTTGACATCATTTAAACTATTTTTGTTCAGTTGAAATTTGCTAAAATTTAGGCAATTTCACCAAAATTTCGGATATTTCACCCGAAATTCGGTCCAAAAATTCCAGATTTAAATTTTGTTTTTTGAATTTCATCCGAATTTTATCCAAAATAATAAGATTTCGCCGAAATTTCAGATTTCAGTGAGGAAATTTGGAACCTGGACCAAAATTCGTCGGTAACAAATCATAAAGCTGCTGCTCCGCTGATCGATGGCAAGTGACATGGTCGACTTTGACAGAACACAGAGTTCACAGGTAGAGGCTACCACCAGTCCACCCTCCCAATGTTACAAATACAATCGACAGAGAATGGTAGCTGGCTGCCAATTGTCAAAAACAGGGCAAGCAGCATGCCAGTTCAACCGGGCAGATTTCAGCCAAAGAGCGCCGGTTGCATTGCTATCTTAGTATCGAGATGCAACCAAATAAATGATAAATTTCATCGGCGAATAAACCTGCTGGACACACAAGACCGAACAACACTCGCAACAGAATTCACAACAGACCCACATAATGAAACTGCAGAGAGTGACAACAATGAAAGCTCTCAGCCTACCCAGGTACTCACGCCTAAACACAATAACACAGAGGGATTGGTGCTGCCGAATGGCTTGCAGCTTTTCTGATCTTCTTCTTTATTTAAACACAGCTCACTATTACATATTTGGAATGAGATAATCTCCTAATTAAGGCTATTAATGCCCCTTTGATTCTGTCTATCTCCTCACTGATTTCTTGCCTAACTTTAAAGACAAACAAGGAAAGAAACTATTCTAAGGAAGGAATTAGAACAAGGAAAGAAATAACACCTAAACTGGACACGCACACACAGGATTACTTTCCAACAATCTCCCCCTAATCCTTGTGTGCTGATTTGGAGTTAATCTGGACCATCCCAATCCTTGCTCGAAGCTCATGGAATCTGACCCGCCCAAGTGCCTTCGTTTGAATGTCAGCGAGCTGATCCTTAGTGCCAATGAAATTAGCACTAATCCTTCCATCTTCCAAGCACTCCCTGATGAAGTGGTAGCGCATTTTGATGTGTTTGCTACGCTCGTGGAAGACAGGATTTTTCATCAGCGCTAAGGCTGATTTGTTGTCAATTCTCAACTCGGTGGTGTCGGCATCCCTTCCCTTGAAGTCGCCGAGCAACCGAGCTAACCACACCGCCTGTGTGGCAGCAGTTGTAGCAGCGATATACTCCGCCTCACACGACGAGAGAGCAACTATCTTCTGCTTGAGAGCATGCCAGCTCACCAAACTGTTTCCGTAGAAGAATAAGCCGCCGGAGGTGCTCTTCATTGTGTCAACATCACCGGCAAGGTCACTATCAGTGTACCCGATGAGCCGTGCCTCTCCTGTCCGCCTATAATGGCATCCAAGACTTTGAGTCCCAGCCACATAGCGCAGGATTCTCTTCACTGCCGTCATGTGCTCCTCCGTAGGCCGTTCCATGAAGCGACTCATGTACCCTACGCTGAACGCAAGATCCGGCCGTGTGTGGATGAGGTAGCGAAGGCTTCCGATGATCCTCCGGTACTGCGTCACGTCCACTTCTGCCGCCTTGCTGTCACGGCTTAGCTTAAGCCGCTCCTCCATGGGAGTGTGTGCGGGATTGCAGTTTTGCATCCCTGCCATCTCCAGGATGCGCTTGGCATAGTGTGCCTGACACAACGTGATGCCGCCTTTGTCGCCGTTTTGCTGTACTTCAATCCCGAGGTAGAAAGAGAGCAAACCCAAGTCGCTCATCCTGAACCTCGCCTTCATCTCCTCCTTGAAGCGAGTGATCTCTTCCTCGATCGATCCAGTGATGATCAAATCATCAACATAGACCCCGAGAAGCAGCAGCGCTCCACCTTGGTTGCGCTTGTACATCGCAGGCTCATGCCCACTCTGCTTGAACCCGAGAGCTTGCAACGTAGAGTGAAGCTTCTCGTTCCAGGCACGTGGCGCTTGTCGCAATCCATACAACGCCTTCTTGAGCCGCAACACCTTGTGTTCTTGGCCGCCGACGACGAAACCCGGTGGCTGCGCAACGTACACCTCCTCCTTCAAAACTCCGTTGAGGAAGGCCGACTTCACATCCATGTGATGCACCGGCCAGCCTTCTTGTGCAAAGAACAAACCGGCGGCGATCAGACGGACTCAAGGCGGCGGCAGTGCGTAACACCTCATCGAAGTCGATGCCCGGCTGCTGCACATATCCCTTAGCGACGAGGCGAGCCTTGTGCTTGATCACAGCGCCTGCCTCGTTTTTCTTGAGCTTGAAGACCCACTTCAGCCCAATCGGACGATGACCATGAGGAAGCTCCACCAGCTCCCAGGTCCCGTTCTGTTTGATGGAGTCCAGTTCTTCACGCATGGCCGCCTGCCAGGCTGGATCGGGCCCTGCTTCAGCAAAGGAGCGAGGCTCTCCTTCCTCGCTGGTCAAGAAGAACTCCTCGCCATTGTCGCCCGATGTCGCCCGCGGCAACACGATTGCAAAACCGGCACTTCTCCCCCAAGCATGTCGTCGATGCGACGGTAGCGGAGAGGAGTGGTGTCATGGTACGCATCCACCCTGGAGGAGTCTTCTGGCGGCGGAGACACAAACTCCACCGCGTCGGCGTAGGACGGACCGGTGAAAACAGAGTCTCCTGTGGGCGCGCGACCGGCGGAGGAGACTAGCGTGGACAGCGCCGGCGTGCTCACACCGCCTGCGGAGGAAGATGCTCCTGCGGGCGTGCTCGCGCCGGCTCCGAACGAAACAGGGGAAGCCGCCCCTCCGCCGCTTGCAGTGGAAGCCGATGCAGAGTCCCTTGCGCTGCTCGCAGGTGAAGCTGACGCAGAGTCTCCTGCGCCGCTCGCAGATGGGAAGACCACTGGCGGGTGGATGGAGTTGATTACGCGTTCCACCTGGAAGTCACACGCCACCGCTTCTCCTTGCCCTAGCAGTGACTCCCAGTCCCAGTCGACATCTTCCTGGAAGACGACGTCGCGGGAGGTGAAGACTCGCCGAGACAGAGGCTCCAGCATACGGTACGCCTTGGAGCCTTCCGCGTACCCGATGAAGACCATCGGAGTGGAGCGGTCGTCAAGCTTGCGCAGGTTCGGGCGGGTATCCTTCACATACCCGAGGCAGCCGAACGTGCGCAAGAAACTGACCGCCGGCTTGCGCTTGTACCAAGCCTCGAAGGGGGTCTTGCCGGCGAGACTCTTAGTCGGCGCCCGGTTGAGGAGAAACACCGCCGTGCTCACCGCCTCCCCCCAAAACTCCGCGGGCATGCCCCTCTGCTTCAGGAGGGCGCGAGCGGTGGCGAGAATCGTCTGATTCCGCCTCTCCACAACGCCGTTTTGCTGTGGCGCGTATGGCGCGGAGAGGTGCCGCTGGACACCTTGGTCTTCACAGTGGCGCGCGAAATCGGCAGAGGTGAACTCACCACCGTTGTCCGTCCGTAGCACTCGCAGCTTGCGCCCACTTTCCACCTCCGCAGCAGCTTGAAATCTCTTGATCCCTGCCGCTGCATCATTCTTCGCTGTGAGAAGTGCCAACCACATGTAGCGGCTAGCATCATCTACCAACAGCAAAAAATAGCGGCGCCCTCCCGGTGTCGCCGGTGTGATAGGGCCGCAGAGATCGCCATGTACAAGGTCAAGGACTCCATCGGCGCGGTACTTTGCCTTGACTGGGAACGGCGCTCGGCGGTGCTTCGTCGTGACGCAAGTGTCGCAGAGCTGCTCCACATGTTCCAGTCGTGGCAGCCCTCGCACCATCTCCTTGCGACTCAGCTGGTGAAGGGCGTCGAAACTGATGTGCCCGTAGCGGGCATGCCACCGCCAGGAGTCGTCGTTGTGCTGCGCCGCGAGACAAATCGGCTGCGCGATATCTAGGCGCAGGATGTAGAGCCGATTTGCTCCGCGTTTCACCTTGGCGATGAGTTGGCGTTGGCGATCCCAAATGCGCAGCACTCCGTCTTCAATTAGCACTCTCGAGCCACACTCATCGAGTTGGCCGAGGCTAATGATGCTGTTCTTCAACCGCGGGATGTAGTAGACGTCGGAAAGCGCCTTGTGCTCACCGTTCTTGCCCGCGAACAGCACCGTACCGCAGCCTTGGATCTCAACAAGCGAACCATCACCGAAACGGACGGTCCCCTGTTTCGCATGATCAAGCTTGGAGAAAACTTCGCTGCGGCCGGTCATGTGGCTGGTGGCACCGGTATCGAGATACCATCCTTCCTGGAGTTCTCCGGTGTCCACTTCGCCAAGATACGCCTGCGCCCGAGGTTCTTCGAGATGAATGGTGGTTGCCGGCGTCTCAAGGTTCTTGATCGGCTCGCAGACCTGTGCCACCATGAGCACATTGTCGTCTTCATCCTCCTCCTGCGTGAGGTTCGCTTGTTGGCGCTTCGGCTGTCGGCAATCCCGGGCCCAATGACCATTCCGGCCACAATTGCGGCACTTGTCGCGGTCATCAGTGCGCCCTGCGGCCTTGCCTTCAGTCGCACCGGCGTTCTTCTTGCGCGAGCCACGGGAGCGGCGGTTCCTTCCGCCTCCACTGGATGACTTCGAGCCGCCGTCGCCAGATTGCCTCTCCTTCTGGCGCGCGAGCCACTGCTCCTCCGTGAGCAGTAGCTTGCCATCTGCCGTAGATGACAGCGCCTTCTCCGTGTCGAGGCGGTCCTCCACCGCCCTGAGCCGCCCGGTCACCTCTTCAATCGACATCGCCGAGATGTCGAGAAGAGTCTCGATGGAGAGCGCAATCTGCGCGAATTTCGCGAACAACCCGGTACTTGGCGACGACCTTGTCGTCGTCGATTGGATCACCGAGGACCTCCAATTGGTGGACGATCCCGGTAAGGCGCATGGCGAAGTCGTCGATAGACTCGCCGTCTTGGAAAGAGATCGCCTCGTACTCCTCCTCGGCTACAGGCGATTGCCTTGCGAAGCTGATCGGAGCCGACGCGCATCGTCTTGATCGCGTCCCAGGCCTCCTTCGCCGTCTTCTTGGCAAACCCCTTCAGCATCTCCGGCGGCACTGCGCGCATGATGGCCTCCATGGCCATCCTGTCGTCCAGCAGTTCCGCGCCGCCATTCTCGACAGCACTCCACAGACCGCGTGCTTGAAGCATTACGGTCATCATCACCGCCCACTCAGTGTAATTGTGTTTAGTGAGCATCGGGAATGCCCCCCATGTCCCTCACCACTCTCTGAACTACTACCTCTCGGTTCCTTGCAGGATCTGTAGGGAGGTTCAGGGAAGAATGGCTAGACATGGCGTTGCCCTAGGCTCTGATACCAAATGAAAGCTCTCAGCCTACCCAGGTACTCACGCCTAAACACAATAACACAGAGGGATTGGTGCTGCCGAATGGCTTGCAGCTTTTCTGATCTTCTTCTTTATTTAAACACAGCTCACTATTACATATTTGGAATGAGATAATCTCCTAATTAAGGCTATTAATGCCCCTTTGATTCTGTCTATCTCCTCACTGATTTCTTGCCTAACTTTAAAGACAAACAAGGAAAGAAACTATTCTAAGGAAGGAATTAGAACAAGGAAAGAAATAACACCTAAACTGGACACGCACACACAGGATTACTTTCCAACAAACAAATCAAACCAGCAAAAGATAAACTTTAAGAAAGGCGTCATTACAGTCAAAATTGACACTCAAAAAAGGATGCCATGGTTCCCAGGCAATCATCATTCACCGGAAGAAAATCTACTGAACATGTTTCTAAGCTGTCTCGTCTTTAATTAGTACGAACTGAGGAGCTTGAGGCTTATCTCAGATTTTTAGCAAGGTTGCAATTAAGGTTCCTCGAAAAAATTAAAAAAATCATTTGCTCCTAAAATGGGGAAAGAGGAGCAATTGGGTCATCATCCAAATAGGCGCCAAAAATGATGTTAGAAGTTCAGAAGTATAGAATCAAGCCTCAGCCTTCAGCTACTCTCCAGTGGCAGCAGGTGTTGGTGCAACTCCACCAGTAGTTGGCCTGGACATAAAGAGCCCAACTAAGTTGTCACGAACAAAAAGCCTACAAGGCCAATGTGGACAAGAGGCCAGTATCAACAAAAAGAATTACTTACAGTCCAACCATGACTTTAAAAGGGGGTTTTGGTTATCAATCAATTCGTTAAATGCCACTGGCCCATGTCATAGACAGAAGGTCCCACATGTCATTGAGACAGGGGTGGCATTTTAACGAATCGCAATATCAGGGGGGGCATATTACCAATTTTTTCGACTTTAAAAGCATCATAGATACCCCACTGGGCTCCGGTGAGAGTACCAATCATCAAAATACGCAAAGGGAGTCCACGCGTAAAGAGCCCCCACAGACCAAGCTTCTTCACAGCCTGAGTGAGCGATAAATATATAATAAGCAAAAATCAAAGGCAAACATAAAAGTTAGTGAACAGAAGACACTAGACTAGAAAACTTACATCACCGACAGTTGCATTTTGAGCATTGTTGAGAAATGAAACAAGTCAGCTGGGTGTGAGACGATTGCGCAGAACACTCCTGCGATATAACCACCTGCAAAGCTCACTCCAAGCTGGAGAGGTTTGCTGCACTCACTCTTGGGGGTGGGGATTGCATACTTGTAAATCATCTCAACAACAGTCTCAAAAGAAGCGAACTTCATCATAGTGTCTGTGTCGTATAAAATGGCAAAGTGGTTGTTAAGCCTTCTAAAAAGTCCCCAGGTTTCAATAGACAAGCAGTTTGATCGCTACAGCATGTTGACATCTCTAATGTTAAATGTCACAGTAAAAAGGCAATATGTTCACAACAAAGAAATCTACCAAAAGGAAAAATATAATTCTGCAAGTAATTTTCAAGAACTATCGTAGCTATGCCAGAAACAAGGAGATAAAAAATTAAAATCCCAATGCTAAAGGTATTGCTTATTTCCATTTCTTCAACATAAAGTTGACTGTTAAACTGCCCTCATGTACACCACCTAATTAGAGTTTAGCTCCAGCTATAAAGGAGATCAAAAGAGCAAACAACAGCAATATAAGATACGTTGTCAATAATTATGAGTGCACTTCAGCCACTATTTCTTTTCTGGCATGGTGCGTGTGTTGCTTTGGGGTACATATAGTAAGCATTTGTTTCATGTACACCACTTCATTGGAGTCTAGCTCCATAAAACAGAGAGAACTCAAGCAGTGTGGAAAATTTATATATGCACAGCGAAGGCGGCTGTGGCGGTGGCTGGCTTTTCTTCTTCAAATTTGGAGAAGATGTGTTTGTCGCGGTGATTTTCGGCCCCTGTTGCCGGAGGCAAATTCCAGTCCTCTTGCAGCAATGCTGCCTTTGTTCCTGAGTCCAATCTCGACGAAGTGCAACCGGATGTGCTGCATATTGGGCAACGATGCTTTAAGAATCTATTCAAAGTTTGATGATAGATCATGTCAGCGTGTTCTTCGCTCGGTTCCTGTTGTTTCATCAGTCCCGGAATGTTCGCTTGTCATCCATTCGAATTTGAATGGTGCTGAGCCGGTTGGGCTGGTGGGCCTGCGGCGGCGGCTGGTGGCAATCGATTTCATGGTCGCAACTATGGTGGTCAACTTCATCCTGCTCGTGGAGGTCTTCGTTCCCCAAGTTTTCAAGGGCGTGGTCGTGGATGGTATGGAGTCCGTGCTCGCGTTCAAGATTTTGGGGGCCACGCTGATTCAAATAGTCGCGGTGTTCTTGCTGCTAGTGCCCAGAGTGTTGGAAACCCTGGGGGCTTCCGGACTGCTCTGCGGATAAGGTTCCTGATGATGGTATCACTAAGCAATCCAATGAAAAGGTGGAGTGCTTTGCGATCCAGGCTGGTAGTAATAAAGGCTACGTTCAGGGGAATATGCTGGATGCGGTTTTGGGCTCTATTGCAGTCTGAGATCAACAGGGAGACCATTCGACTGGTTTGCAATGCATTGGAGGTTCCGGCGTTGGATATTTTTTCCAAAAATGGATGGAGAAGCAATTATAGAATTTGCTTTTAATTTTACACTCTCTTTGTCTCTAGTTTTCAATAATGCTATGCGGATGTGATATTTGTAAGAACTCGGCTGTGTGCAATTGCAGAGGCCGGATTTTAATCCTTTATCTAAAAAAAAAATCTTGAAATCTTAGTGTGATCTCAAGAACTATGTGCATGAAAATGCATGTTAGCATGTAGGTACAGGTAGAAAGCTTGGCACATCCAGATATAACTCACAAGTTGCATGGAATTTAAACACCCAAGGCATCATTTTAATATTTGACTGTTAGAAGTTTAAACATCACAAAGATCAATTGCCCACAAGTGACGAGTAGTATGTGTATTAAAAGTAAAAATGCAGCAAGTTCTCTACAACGTAAAATCCAGTGAGTGTTTGTTTTTATAAATATACACCACTTCATTGGAGTTTAGCTCCAGAATAGCAGAGGGAACTCAAGCAGTGTGGATAATTTATATATGCACACATAAAATCTTGAAAATCATAGTATGATTTCAAGAAGAACTATGTGCACCAAAAAATGATTTCAAGAACTATGTGCACCAAAAACTTTAACATTCTAGCAAAACTATACTGGAGTTGTTAACAACTCAAGGAGCACTGACAGTTACTATGCACACACATGAAATCCTACTAAATTGTAGTGCAAACCCAGGATTTTGTCATGGTGAAAAAACATGACATTACAACAAAAATGAAAGACAATGAGACTTGTCATAAGCGAGAAACAGGACCATTATTCACAACTGGTGGTCCAAACGAATTCAGAACAAATCATCCAATAAGCCATGTACACCACTTCATTGGAGTCTATGTCCAGTTATAATGGTGATAACTCAAGCAGTGTGGAAATATCTATATATGCACATATAAAATCTTGAAAACCATAGTGTGATCTCAAGAAGAACTATGTGCATGTAAATGCATGCCATTGGTGTCAATGGAAATAGTGAAATGATGTTAATTACTCAAGTGTATAACCTCTATTGAAAAGTTAAGGATAAACCATTAGACATCATTAGTGCATGTCCAATTTATCACTGACATAACACATAAGATTCTCATCGCTAAATATGCAAACATTCTAGAGGAACACAACTTATCATTCAATAGCAGGATAACTTTGATCGTCAGGTTAACTGAATCTAGTTTTCAACATTTATATATGAACTATCCCAGCAACTGTCAACTAGGGAGCCAAAACATCATAAAAGACAGAAGACAAGCAATCTGGATTTCTGGTGACAATGAGGCGGAAATAGGTACTTACAAGGAATTTGTCGGCCCCGGAGTGGAACGATTCCCTTATACAATCTGCAAAACCCGAAATGTGTTATAAGAGTGAGGTTACAGTTACAGAAATCAGCAAGAAGATTTTATGCCGCTCAACTTACCCAGCATAGCCTTCAGCCTTCACAAACTTTGGGAACCCATCAGATAAACCTCTCGCAAATCCAGGTTGTGTCTGCACACGAACCTTTACAGCCTCCATAGGGCAGAGCGCAACATCTGCAATGACTTCAGCTGAAGCAGATCCAGCAAGATAAATCAAGGTCTTATACTTGGCTGCATATTCTGGCCCAGCAATATCCGAGTAATACTTCTTGAAGAACTCGTAGAAACCGAATTTGCACGCGCCTTGAGCGCTATAACCAAGCAGGGTAGGCACCCAGCCTCTGAAGAAACCCCTCGCTCCTTGCTCTTTCAAGAGAACACCGAACCCAGATGAGATGCTCTTGTACTTGGCAGGATCAATCTGAGAAATCAAGCAACACAATAATTCATTAGTAATCGGTTCACAACAATGACTACTGGCTGAAAACGAGCATAAGCAACATATGAGCAATGTAAACAATTACATGTTTTAACTTTCAGTCCAAGCACATAAGATATAGGGGGGAAATGTAAGGGTATATTTATTTAACTTACAAAAAAATGTTCAGTCATAGCTTCAAGGATCACATATTCACATCACACAATTGATCAACTTCAGAGATAATCTTAAAAGCAACATGCTCATGCAGTAAACTAATAGGGTGCCGTGTGCCTATATACGCAGATCACATCACAATTATCCATAGGAATCATGATATGGGTCAGAAATGACCAATCCAAATCTGACGAGCAATACAACTGGGCAAACGTAAAGAACTAGAGATACATCAACAGAACGCTCAAATATGCAACACAGCTGATAGATCAATTGCAATTTCGAACCACACGAAAATACATCAAGCGACGCTATATTTCATTAGTACTTGGTTCACAGCAATGGCCACTTACTGGAAATGAGCACAACCAACATGTAAGCAATGTAACCAATTACATGGTTTAATTCTGGGTCCAAGTACACAGACATACAGGGTAAATTGCCGCGTGAAGGATCCTATCGAACAAATGGTTAAGTTTAAAAATATTATCAGGCAATTAACTAATACATTATCAAGCACCTGTAAACCCAGATCACGTCACAACTAGGAATTATGAGATGACTCAGAAATGACCAACCAAACTATGAGGAGAAACGTGACTAACCAATCGCACCAACACATCAACAATATGCTCAAGTACACGACACCGTCAATAAATCAAATGCGACTAGGAAAGAAAACGGCTTCCATACAGATGCCTCGCCAATCCGAACCAAACCGGCAATCCGGCATCCGGTCAATCAGTAAACAAGACGTACCGCTAAGACAGCAAAGCTCCGGAAATCTCACCTGCATGTTGCACTTGACGAGGTCGAGCGGCGTGACGGCCATGTGCGTGAGCCCGCAGCTGGCAATTCCACCGGCCGTGCACGCCGCGTAGAACGCCGGCGAGTACATCTCGATCTTCCGCGCCGGCTCGCTCGGCGCCTGCGCCCACACCGCCGGCCCACCCGCCGCCGCCACAGACGGCGCGACCAGCCCGCGGCCACCCACGCTAGCGGCGGGCGCGAAGGGGGAGGACGAGGCAGCAGGGGCCGCGTAGAGGAAGCTGGGGAGCAGAGCGTTGCGCGAGCTCTCGGAGACGGCCATGACCCGCCGCCGGGGGTGGGTTGGTTCGCTCGCCTCGAGTGCTTTGCCTACGTCCAGGGCTGGGGTCTCGCCTCGACCGGGGTGAGGTGGGTATGCTTTGTGTGCGTGCGTCTCGCCGCCACTTGCTCGCGGGGATTTGAGGTTAACCCCAAGTTGAGCATGCTTTGTGTGCGTGCGTCTCGCCGCCACTTGCTCGCGGGGGATTTGAGGTTAACCCCAAGTTGAGCAGCCCTTTGTAAATATGCTCTATATGTGTTTATAATATATAGGCTTTGGATCCATATGTCATAGACACAGAGCGGGACATATTTACAAAGTCACCTCAATTTTGAGGCATACTTACAATTAGTTCCTTGCTCGCGGTCGTGGGGAGGGAGACCGGTGGCTCGACGATTTATTTGTTAGGGCATCTCGCTGCCGAAATGGATGGGCTTAAAGAAGGGCAAATGGACACAGTCTGTTGGGCTTATATGGGCTGCCCCTACTGTCGAGGGAACGACTAGCGTTGCCAAATAGACACGCGTCGGCCATCGGATCATCCGTAGCTCCTTATCCCTAGTCATTTCATCCACGGGACCACGGGAAGCAAGAATACCAAAACTAGCGACCCCACCATACTCTACCCCATCTGTAAGCGAGAGATCTGCAAAGGGTGTCATCGTGTATCTGTAGCTCAGGAACTCCCGAACTGACAAACACGAAAAGGCGTGGCATATCACACCGTTTCAGGGATACAAATTTCACCAAAATTTATTGAATTTTTGTCAAAATTTTAGAATTCGAGCCACCATAAAATTTAAACTATCAGCCGGATTAAAAAAATTTAAAATTGTTACATGAACCACCAAAATTTCGTTTTTGGCGAAATTTCGTGATTGTTGGCCGGTTTTCAAACTTTTAGGACTGAATTTGACCGGATTTAATCCAATAACACTTAAGTAAGTCATCTTCTATGAAAATTTATTGAAAACCTGAATTTTTGAGATATTTTAAAATTTGGGTAGAAACACTGTCAGATTTTTATAAAATTGTACAAACTTGAAAATGATCTAAAAATTTATGGTACTATCTGTAGTAGTGTAGGATCAAACAAAAAAATTTAAAATAATTGAACTTCATTTTTTATCTTTAAAAAATCAAAAATAGAATGAATATAATTGGGATAGAAACCTTGTTAGATTTTTATAAATTTTCTCGAGTGTGATCATAATCTAAAATTTTTATGAGAGATTAAGAATTGCCTCAGTACCATTTTATAAAATTTTCAAAAAATTTAATTTTTTGTTTGATCAATCAAATCTATGTAAACACTGAACTTCATTTGTTATATTATATTTCAAAAACCAAAAAGAGAAAAAAAAATGTTACTGTACCTTGTAAGAATTTTATAAATTCACTAGAACATGATCATGATTCAAAATTTTTATGAGATCTTAAGCATTTCCTTATCATCCTTCCGTAAAATTTTCAAAAAATTTAAACTCATTTTTATTGCTAAAGCAAATCTATGTATTGATCATCGGTCTTTTATCACGACATAGCACTTTCCGAATTTTTAAAAATTTGTTAAACATTATCATCATTTACAAATTTTATATAACCATTAATGCTACATCAAGACTATCTATAAAAATTTTCAAAATTTTTTAACATGTTTTGGACTATTTTTCCTTTCGTTCAAATTTGCTGGTAAGGCTTTTAACATGATAGTAGTACTTTTCAAAAATTTAAAATATATACGTCTTGACCATCATTTGAAAATTTTATGAGAATATTATGGATGTGTAGGGACCATCCAAAAAAAAATTTAAAATTTTATAACCTCGTTTGTTCTAATTTTCATTCGATTCAAACTTGCTGGTCAGCGTTTTATCAGGACAGTAAAAATGTTTGAATTTTTAAAAATTCCTTGTACTTGATAATCATCTAAAATTTGATAACTGTATGCGAGGTTGCGCCGGTGTTGAGGAACCATTCACCAGTACCCTGGGGAGGTACGTTCATGGGCATGGCATGCAATGTGAAGATGAGTGCTGGATCCCATGGTGTAGATGTAGGCTGCAGAATGGGTTGTGCACCCGGTGCATAGGAGGCCAAGAACGCGTGTGGTGCTGGTGTACCGCAACAAGCACCAAGGAGGTCATTGCCAGGAACACGCCATGGCATGGCCCAAGCCTGGATGACTCCGGTCCACGGGTTGTAGCTTGGAGCCCATGGCGCTGGCTGGTTGGCCATAGGGTGAGGCGCACCATTGGTGTTGCCAGAGTTGCGGTTGTGCCGATCGTGCTTGCGTGTCTTCTTGGAGCGGTCACTACTGCGGGAGGACGTGGTTGAAGAGGGTGCCGGCACAGGAGAGGCTACCAGTGATGGCGAAGTGGAAGACTCGGCATGAAGGGTCGTGGCGGCTTCCATTTTGGTCGTGTGTTCAATGCGTTTCTCCTCTTGAAGAAAGATAGGAGCGCACACTGATGAATGTTGGTGACAGAGTCTGCATGGTCAGGACAGATATGGCGTGACTGAACCTGGAGTTCAAGCCGCGCAACATGTTGACGACAAGAACCTTGAAAGGACCGGAGATGTCGCCTAGAGGGGGGTGAATAGGCGAATCAAAATTTTACAGCAAAATAAAATCTCCCAAGGGTATCAGTTGTCTGAGGTTTTATCCGGATACTCCGGTATGTCCGGACTATCCGGAGTCAGTGGTCTGGATACTCGGGTTGAAGACCTCGAAATGAGATTTTAAATCTCCATAATTTTTCAACAAACTAATTAAAGACAAGTATTCTAAACACTATCAGGTACCTAAGGATGATGTAGATCTAGAACCAAACACAGTAATAAAGTAGATCGGGGCTCCCAAAAGTTCAAGACCACAAACCCTAGCAAAACCAAAAGAAGAACACAAAGACAGTGATTTTTACCCGAAGTTTGGATTCTTGAAGGGAATCCTATGTCTCCGTTGAGGCGGCACCAAGCCGGGGTCTCTTTCAACCCTAATCCTCCCGATGTTGCACAAATGCACTCGCCGGTCTTCACTTCTTGTCTCTTTCCTTTCGGAGGCGAGACTTGCCTTCACAAACCTCCGGGGCTCACCACACCAAGTATTGGAGGCTCCCGGTGACTCCTTGCCGTCTAGGAGCCCTTCAAACTCCAAGAGTAACAAATACTTCGTGAAATCCTCTTGGATGATGAATCTTGTGCTCAAGAATGAAAGATGCAAGCTCAAGGCACTTAAATCCACTCCCTTCTCCCCAAAGATTTGAATCAAACACTAGTTTCAAGTGGAGAAGGAGACTAGGGCTCAAGAGAGTGTGAGAGTGAGAGCTTGAGAGCAAATGGATGCAATAATGGAGCTCCCGTACTGGTAGGTGGGGAGTGAGGGCTTAAATAGGTGCTCCAAAATCCAACTGCTAGAGAATTGCACAACCCGAGTATCCGGACTTATAACCCGGAGACTCCGGATTGGTGATGATTTGTATCGTACCGAAGGGGTTAACCCGGAGTGTCCGGACTAAAACCCCAGATACTCCGGACTAACCAAGATACTCCGGACTCACTTAACCCGGAGTGTCCGGTCTAAACCCCGGATACTCCGGATTGATGAGTAAGCAGCCACTGAGGATATCAACCCAGAGTGTCCGGACTAAATGTCCGGATACTCCGGCCTGACCCACTCGGCCAGAATGGTACATTTAAAGAAAATGCAATGCTTTAAATTCTTTTGTTATGCAATTTTCATCCTTTGAACACAAGTATATCCTAGAAGCGATTTCCCGTCGTATCCCCCTTAATAGTACGGCAATCCTTAGACTCAAATAAATAGAAAAATTTATAACTTATGTCTTGATGCCGCCTTTTCAAATTTTAAATACGGTAGGGATCTCCAATTGCTTTCTTATAATGATACCTTCCCGATCTCTGCATAGATTCTCACTTAAACTATTAGCATTATCTAATTGTGTCATCATTAATCACTAAAATTCTCAAAGGGGCCTAGATGCACTTTCAATCTCCCCCTTTTTGGTGTATTGATGACAACACAATTGAAGACTTAAAAGAAATAACAGAGATTTGAATTTTCATTTTGAATGCTAAGCATATAGTGGAGCTCCCCCTAAGTGTGTGCATTAGAGAAATGGAGTGAGATCAAATGCATATATTTAGTGAGAATTTTTTTGCAAGAGCTCCCCCTATATCCTTGCATTTGAGGGATCAACAAAAGGAATATATATCAAATTGCATCAATTAGATATGCAAGACAATAAAGCACCATGATTCAATATTAAGCTAAGCAACGATAATGTTAAGCAAGCATTAATCAAACAAACTAGGAAAGAAATAAGTTCACAAGCAACCAGTTCACAAACACAAAAGCAACTAAACGACCCAAAGCGACAATTAACCACCTAAAGGGACGCTAAAAGCTAAACACTCCCCCTTTGGCATCAAGACACCCAAAAAGGGAAGCGCTTAGAACAGAAGATCACTTCTCATCGCCGGAAGGTTGATAGTCATCTTCCTCGCTGCCCTCGCCGCTGCCGCTGCCACTGCCACTAGCTTGAGCTGCTGAAGACTGAAGACCAAATAGTTGCTGAGTGGCAGAGTCCACAGTAGGCCCATCGGAAGATTCCTCGGACTCACTCGGAGGAATGTCCTCGCCTTGCTGGCGACGATAAGCCCGAAACTCTCGACGATGCTCACGGATCTCCTGTTGAGTCTCTTTGACCTGAGTCGACATATCTTGGCACAGGCAGAAAAGACACTTAAGCATCCTCTTGATGATGTCTCGGCTAGAGGAAGGAGAACCAGGAGGAGAAACTGGAGCTATAGCTGGAGCAGGTGGAGGAGCTGAAGAACTTGCCCGAGACGACGACCCCTGGTCCGCTGACCAACAGGAGCACTCGGAGCTGTGGAGGCTGCGGAGGCTGAAGGAGCTCGGACCTTGTAGGATAGATGCTCCACATCCTTCACGAACTTGAGGCCCGAAACATGATCAATCAATGCCATAATGTAGGGAGCGTACCCGCAGCTGCTGACATTGCTCATCGAGTTGTGGCGAATAACCTCCCATAAGAAGTCCACTATATCAAACCCATGAGTGCGCTCCACCAAATGAAATAGCAAGTTCCGTCCATAGGAGTTGATGGACGACGCATCCCCCTCCTTGGGCCATAAGGTAACTCTGAGCATTCTGAGGAGGACTACTGGCACATCCTTCAGACCTTTAATTGTCCCGACAACAAAACGCTGAGAATGATCACATAAGTCCTCAAGCTGTTCAGGAGAAAGGGCCTTCTTGTCATGCAGCTTTGCATCTCCATCATTTGATCTCAGCTGAAGTACCCAAGCAAACGTCCTCTTTGTGGCCACATACCACACTTCATTAGTCATCCACCATATAGCATCCTGGGTCTTGTCGAAGTATAAAGTGGAGTAGAACTGCATAATTATCTCATCATTCCAGGGATAACGGAAGCTCATGATATTCTTCACCTGGTGACACTCGCAGATCTGGATGACTTCATCAAATACGGGATTCTGAAGATCTGACATGCATGCCCAGTCAATAGTCTTCATCTTCACAACTGAATGCTCCAAAGAGAATAGCACAGATTCATAGAAGTCCGAATGGAACTTGTTCCAGAACCGCTTATCCACATATTCATCTTGATGAAACTCCAGCGGATCCTTGTTTCTATGCTCAACAATTGCTTTGCCCTTGCCAGATCCAACCCTGCAGTCTACCATACAAAGACGACTCATCTGGCCAGGGTGTCTCCAGACCGGTTTGCTCTTCTCAAGAGGGCCAATCACTTGCCTCGACTCCTGAAATTGCCTCTTCTACTCACGGAGTCTTGCGTGGGTGTCGACAGGATGCTCATCAGGATTGGCTTGAGGAGCAGGAGCGGGAGATGGACCAGTCAGCCGGTTGAGCTAGCCCTGACTAATCTTCCTCACGGCATGCCTCTGCCTCTTCGAAGAGGAGCCCGCCACAGAAGAGGAAACAGGGACATCGTCACCAGATGGGCGCTTGCCAGCGCCCGAACCACCTTGGGAAGATGCCATCTGAGAGGAATCAATGGATGGAGTGAAAAAGAGGTCACAAGGAAGGATAGATCACAATTCAACTTTTGGGGCCGAGGGGTACAACCCGGATACTCCGGGGTGTTTGATCCGGAGTGTCCGGATAGTCCGGGTAGCTCAGATTCAACCCCAAAAACCTAAATTGCAAATCTATCTAAATCACAATGAGCCCATTCTAGGGATTGATCTAGAGGATGAATGGACTCTACCAATACAACCTATTTCAAAACATCTCCAAGACTAAAGAGATTGGGAAAAGAAAAGGACTCACCGTGAAAAAGAGAGACAACGAAGAGGATTGCAAGCGGAGAAGCCTTCTCCCAATCTTGGAGAGAAATCCGGATACTCCGGAAGGTAAGGAGCACGTCGGAGACGAAGGTGGAACCGAGGGCGACAGCTAGGGCAACAATTTGAGGGAGAGTGCGGTTGAGGAAAAAGAAAGGAGATTGAAAAAGGGGTCCCCCGCAAGGACTTATAAAGGGACAGCCGCCTCAACCCGGATACTCCAAACTTTAGTCTGGATACTCTGGATTATCCGGAGAGTCCGGATAAAAACCCCGGAATGTCCGGGTTGACACCTTAGGGAATCAATAGAGAATTGGCAAAGGATGATCTTGATTAGGGCTTGCAGAACAAGATGAGAGGCTCTTGATGTTCTATATACTTTGTGACTAGCGAACAATCAAGCAAGCAAGCTATAGTCACAGAGTAACGAGACAAGATCCGAAGATCAAAGATTTCAAATAACATGAAAAGTTCAAAGAAATAATCTCAACTAAGCTTTTCAAAAACGTTTTGCAATCATCAATCAATTGCGTGCAAATTTCAAGCCAAATTACGAGAGTCTAGAATATTTAGTCCACTCCTCAAATCACAAAATCTCTTTTCATCAAGGGGCTTGGTGAAAATATCAGCTAATTGTTCATTTGTACTCACATGTTGAATATCAATATCGCCTTTAGTGGAGTGTTCTCTCAGAAAATGGTGGCGAATATCGATATGTTTTGTACAGGAGTGTTGAACAGGATTGTTGGCAATTTTTATGACGCTCTTATTATCACACAAGAGTGGTACATGGTTATAGGCTAGACCATAATCATTTAGGGTTTGTCTCATCCAAAGCAATTAGGCACAACAACTCCCGCCCGCTATATACTCGGCTTCGGCTGTGAATAGGGCTACGGAATTTTGTTTCTTAGAGGACCATGAAACAAGAGATCTTTCTAGAAATTGACAAGTCCCCGAAGTACTCTTCCTATCCACTTTACATCCGGCATAATCCGCATTGGAATAACCAACTAATTCAAATGATGAACTTTTTGGATACCAAAGCCCAAAATGAGGAGTATGTACTAAATATCTCAAGATTCTCTTAACGGTCACCATGTGGCATTCTTTTGGAGCGGCTTGAAATCGTGCACACATGCACACACTAAGCATAATATCGGGCCTAGATACACAAAGATAAAGGAGAGAACCGATCATTGAACGATATACTTTTTGGACGACCGGTTTACCTTCTTTGTCGAGGTCTAGATGTCCGTTGGTTTGCATGGGCGTCTTGATTGGCTTGGCGTTCTCCATACCGAATTTCTTCAGCATGTCCTTGATGTACTTGGTTTGGCATATAAAAGTTCCTTCCTTGAGTTGTTTGACTTGAAAATCGAGGAAGAACTTCAATTCGCCCATCATGGACATCTCGAATCTTTTAGTCATGATCCTGCTAAACTCCTTACACAATTGTTCATTAGTAGACCCGAATATAATGTCATCAACATATATTTGATAAACAAATAAGTCATTATCAATGTGCTTAGTAAAGAGAGTAGGGTCGGTCTTTTCGACTACAAAACCTTGTTCAAGGAGAAAATCTCGAAGACATTCGAACCAAGCTCTTGGTGCTTGTTTGAGTCCATATAGAGCCTTGTGTAGGAAGTAGACATGGTCCGGATACTTTGGGTCTTCGAATCCGGGTGGTTGCTCGACGTAGACCAACTTAGAGAGTGACCCATTCAGGAAGGGACTTTTCACGTCCATTTGATACAACCAAAATCATGGTGAGTAGCAAAGGCAAGCAATATTCTAATAGACTCAAGCCTAGCTACGGGAGCATATGTTTCATCGAAATCCAAACCTTCGATTTGCGTGAAGCCTTGAGCGACCAACCGGGCTTTATTTCTCGTCACTACTACATGCTCGTCTTGTTTGTTCTGAAATACCCATTTTATTCCAATCACATTTTGCTTGGCCTTTCGACAAGCTTCCATACTTGATTTCGCTCGAAGTTGTTTAGCTCCTCTTGCATAGCCATCACCCAATCCGGATCTTGTAGTGCCTCTTCTACCTTTAGAGGTTCAAGAGAAGAAACAAACGAGTAAAATTCACAAAAATTTGCAACTCGAGATCTAGTGGATACTCCCTTGTTAATATCTCTGAGTATGTTGTCGACTGGGTGATCTCGTTGTATGCTTTGATGGACTCTTGGATGAGGAACGGTTGCGTTGGTTCTTTGGATTGGGTCCTCATCGTCTTGAGCGGTGTTCGAGCCATCATGATCTTGCATTGAGGGAGAGGGAGCATCACTCGGAGCATCCAAAGTTACATCTGGACTCTTTGGACTAGTCCGGATATTCTGGGTCTCATCCCGGATATTTTGAGTTGGTGTGCTCGGGATTACTTCTTGCTCTAGTGGTCTCACTTCCCCAATTGCCAGTTTCTTGATTGCTTCACACGGTGGTTCTTCTCTGTCAATCACAACACGATCAACTTGTTCTACTTGAGAACCGTTAGTTTCGTCAAATGTTACGTCACGCGAGATTTCAACTACACCCGTGTTGTTGTTGAAGACTCGATATGCGTAAGCATTTGACCCATAGCCAAGTAAGAAACCTTCATCTACTTTAGGAGCAAATTTAGAAGACTTAGCTCTCTTGTTGAGGATATAGCATTTGCTTTCAAAGACACGGAAGTAGAAAACATTTGGCTTCTTGCCGGTGAGTAGCTCGTATGCCGTCTTTTTCAAGATCTTGTGGAAGTATAGATGGTTGGTACTGTGGCACGCGGTGTTGATAGTCTTCGCCCAAAAGATGTCGGAGACCTTGTACTCGTCAAACATTGTGCGCACCATCTCAATGAGAGTTCGATTCTTTCTCTCAGCCACCCCATTTTGTTGAGGGGAATAGAGCGCCGAGAACTCATGCTTGATGCCCCCCTCATCGAGATATTCCTCCACGCTGGTATTCTTGAATTTGGTGCCATTATCACTTCGAATTCTCTTGATCTTCACTTCAAATTCATTTTGTGCCCTTTTCATGAATTTCTTTAGGGTTCCTTGGGCTTCACTTTTGTCATGCAAGAAAAATGTCCAAGTGAAACGAGAAAAATTATCAACAATAACGAGACCATACTTGTTTCCTCCTATACTTATGTATATGACCGGGCCGAACAAATCCATATGGATCATCTCCAAAGGTCTTGAGGTAGTCATCACATTCTTGGCGGGATGAGAAGCTCCACCTTACTTTCTGGCTTGACATGCGCTACACACCCTATCTTTCTCAAAGACAACATTAGTTAATCCAAGGATGTGATTGCCTTTAATGAGTTTGTGAAGGTTCCTCATACCAACATGAGTAAGTCGGCGATGCCATAATCAACCCATGCTAGATTTAGCCATCAAGCACGTTTCAAGGTTTATTCTATCCGTAGTAAAGTCCACGAGATAGAGATTTCCCTTCAAACGACCCTTGACGGCTATTGAACCATCAATTCTCTTTATGACATCCACACCCTTATCACTAAACACACAATTATAGCCCGCTTCACATAATTAAGCAACGGACAACAAATTGTAGCTTAGTGATTCAACAAGCAGAACATTATTTATATGAAAATCATTTGTGATGAGAATCTTACCTAAACCTACCACCTCACCTTTTCCATTGTCACAAAAAATTATGCTTTCACTGTTTGTCCTATTGGCATCTAAGTGTGCGAACATCACCCTTTCTCCGGTCATATGGTGTGTACATCCGCTATCCAATATCCAACTTGATCCACCGGAGATGTAGGCCTATAAAAAGAAATTTAAATTTTGCCTTTTGGTATCCAAACTTGTTTAGGTTCGCGCACGTTAGTGACAAGAGATTTTGGGACCCAAATAGATCGCACATGAGACGCATTGTTGGGTTTACGCCCGATGTGATGAGCAACTACATGACCGAGGTTAGTTCTTTTGAGCACATAAGAAGCAAATAAAGTAGAGTGAGCCTTGTACTTAGAATTTCCTTTGCCCTTAATAAAGTGAATGGGCTTGTTCAAAGGGGCAACCACGATGTTGCTCTTTTTGCCCTTAGGTGGAACATACCCAAGCCCATGCTTCATGAAGTTACCTTGGCGCTTACCGAGGAACTCCTCTAATCCTTTGCTAGCCTTATAGGACTTTTGAAGTCCATCTTCAAGCATTCCCTTCAGCTTCTCATTTTCATGATCTAATACTTGCAAAGTCTCAAGGTTAGTGACACAAGCATCAATATTAATATTATAGCATCTTGCACATCCATTGCTCGTAGACAGTAATGAGAAATTGGAGTTACCCGTCGAGGAGATAGGAGCGCTATTCGAGAGATCAACAAGCTTCACTTTAAGAGCCTTGCAAGCATCCTTTGCTTTAGCAAGCTCCTCTATGAGTGAAGCATTAGTGATCTCAAGACTAGCTAATTCGGATTTGGTCATTTTGGATTTTTTGACCAACTTCTCATACTTTCTCCTTTCATTGGTTAGACTTTTCTCTAGCTCAAGATTTTTCTCTTTTTCAAGAATAAGCAAGTCTTCTTGAACTTCGAGAGTAGTCTCCTTTTGCTCAATAGTTTCCTCCAGTTTCTCAATATCTTTTAAAAGTAAATCTAATTTTTGAATACCAAAGTCCTTCATAGACTCGAACGCACTATCATCGTCACTAGCGTCATCGCTATCATCTAAGCATGAATCAACAATAGAAGGGGATGATGCTTTGATTGATATCTTGCGCCCCTTGGCCATAAGGCACATTGGAGCGTCTTCGTCGTCATCGCTCAAGTTGTCGAAGAGGCCCTTCAACGTTGTTGAGGTAGAAGGCACGGCGATGGCGACGGAGACAACTCCTCCTTCTTCGTCGGATTCGGAGCTTGAGTCGGAGTCGGAGTTTGAATCCCATTCTTCTTTAATGTGAGCTTGCCCTTTATGCTTGTAATGCTTGAACTTCTTGCTCTTTTCCTTGTCCTTGCCTCGGTATTTGTCCTTCTTGTAAGGTTTGTCTTCCTTATTTTCTCTTTGCGGGCATTCGGCAATGAAGTGGCCGGGCTCCCCACACTCGTAGCACTTTCTAGTAGAGTGCATTCCTCTTGATTTGTTCCATTGATGTTTAGAGTGACTCCCCGGCTTGTAGCCCTTCTTCTTGAGGAATTTATTGAATCTCCTCACTAGCGATGACATATCATCATTGGTCAAGGGACCACTTGACTCTTCATCGTCACTAGTGCTTTCTTCCACTTCCCGCACAACCTTGACGGCCTTTAAGGCAATTCCTTTCTTCTTTCCTGACTTGAGCTCTTCCACCACTTCCGCTTCCTTGATCATCATTTCATCCATCATTAGCCTCCCAATTACATCATGGGGAGTAAGAGTGTCAAAGTTTGGTCGATCCCGGATGAGTTGCACTAAATTGCGGTTGGTGGGGGTGATCATTCGAAGGATGATCTTGACGACTGCCTTGTCGGTGAGGTCGGTACACCCAAGGCCCCTAGCTTGATTCACCAACACCATCAAGCGATCGAACATCTTTGTATATGACTCTCCTTCCAAAGTGAATCGGCTTAGCTCACCAATGATGAGCTCAATCTTGGACTCACGGGTGCATGATATGCCTTCATGAGTGACCATGAGTCTTTCCCAAATTGCCTTGGTATCTTCTAGACCGTCGACTCGGTTGAACTCGGAGTCGCTTAAAGCATTGAACAAGGCATTGACAGCCAAGTCATTGAAATGTTGAGCCTTCTTTTCTTCAGGAGTGAGCTTGTTTGGATCCGTGGCTTTAAAACCTGTCTTAACAATCTTCCAAATGCAAGGGTGAAGTGATCTCAAGTACATCTTCATTTTATATTTCCATGCAGCATAGCGAGTACCATCGAAATGAGGTGCTCTACCGGACGACACGGAAACATAAGGTGAAGAGCTTGAGACTCCAAGAGTAGGATATTCATATGGAATCTCAACCCCTTTGCCGAAACCCGTGGCCTTATCATGGTCACGGATTTCATCAACTTTCTCTATTAGCGACATTTTGATTCTCCAAGCGGTTAAGCCAAAACTAAGGAGATTTGGACTCTGATACCAATTGAAAGGACCGGAGATGTCGCCTAGAGGGGGGTGAATAGGCGAATCAAAACTTTACAGCAAAATAAAATCTCCCGAGGGTATCAGCCCAGAGTGTCCGAGGTTTTATCTGGATACTCCGGTATGTCCGGACTATCCGGAGTCAGTGGTCCGGATACTCCGGGTTGGAGACCTCGAAATGAGATTTTAAATCTCCACAATTTTTCAACAAACTAATTGAAGACAAGTATTCTAAACACTATCAGGTACCTGAGGATGATGTAGATCTAGAACCAAACACAGTAATAAAGTAGATTGGGGCTCTCAAAAGTTCAAGACCACAAACCCTAGCAAAACCAAAAGAAGAACACAAAGACAGTGATTTTTACCCGAAGTTCGGATTCTTGAAGGGAATCCTACGTCTCCGTTGAGGCAGCACCAAGCCGGGGTCTCTTCCAACCCTAATCCTCCGGGTGTTGCACAAATGCACTCGCCGATCTTCACTTCTTGTCTCTTTCCTTTCGGAGGCGAGATTTGCCTTCACAAACCTCCGGGGCTCACCACACCAAGTATTGGAGGCTCCCGGTGACTCCTTGCCGTCTAGGAGCCCTTCAAACTCCAAGAGTAACAAATACTTCGTGAAATCCTCTTGGAGGATGAATCTTGTGCTCAAGAATGAAAGATGCAAGCTCAAGGCACTTAAATCCACTCCTTTCTCCTCAAAGATTTGAATCAAACACTAGTTTCAAGTGGAGAAGGAGACTGGGGCTCAAGAGAGTGTGAGAGTGAGAGCTTGAGAGCAAATGGATGCAATAATGGAGCTCCCGTACTGGTAGGTGGGGAGTGAGGGCTTAAATAGGTGCTCCAAAATCCAACCGTTGTGAGAGGGCTGAGCACAACCCGGAGTATCCGGACTTATAACCCGGAGACTCCGAATTGGTGATGATTTGGATCGTACCGATGGGGTTAACCCAGAGTGTCCGGACTAAAACCCCAGATACTCCGGACTAACCCGGATACTCCGGACTCACTTAACCCGGAGTGTCCGGACTAAACTCCAGATACTCCGGACTGATGAGTAAGCAGCCACCGAGGATATCAACTCGAGTGTCCGAACTAAATGTCCGGATACTCTGGCCTGACCCACTCGGTTAGAATGGTACATTTAAAGAAAATGCAATGCTTTAAATTCTTTTGCTATGCAATTTTCATCCTTTGAGCACAATTATATCCTAGAAGCGATTTCCCGTCGTATCCCCCTTAATACTACGGCAATTCTTAGACTCAAATAAATAGAAAAATTTACAACTTATGTCTTGATGCCGTATTTTCAAATTTTAAATATGGTAGGGATCTCCAATCGCTTTCTTATAATGATACCTTCCCGATCTCTGCATAGATTCTCATTTAAACCATTAGCATTATCTAATTGTGTCATCATTAATCACCAAAATCCTTAAAGGGGCCTAGATGCACTTTCAAACCTAATCTATGACCGGCGAGCCAACATCGCGAAGAGTGTCGGCGAGTGTTTTCAGGCTGCTGCAGTAGGCTATAACAGAGAGATCACCTTGGAAAAGACTATGGAAATCCTGCTAGGCGTACATTGCACGCTAGAGATAGTTGTCGAGGAAAAGACCAGCAATCGTCATCCAGAGTGAGTACGCATTGTAGTCGATCTTGCGGACAATGTCCAAAATCTCCTTGGAGACCATTGTATACAGCCATGACATAATGTTGTAGTCATTTTGTGTCTAGTTGGTGTCAGAGAACTTTAAGCGAGCATCAGTGGTGCCATCAATGTGGTCACAAAGGCCGAATTTGCGGAAGGCCACCAAGAAGAATGTACTCTAGGAGTAGCTGGAGTCATGGAGGTCAAGCGTATTGAGCACATGGTTGCGAATGTTGATGAGCTAGATAGCCAAGGCAGAAATGGTGACCAATGCAGCAGAGAGAAAAGCGTTGGAGGAGGTAGAGGATGTTGGGCTGGCCATGGAGGAGAATAGATGTGCGGAAGCAAAGAAGATCGTGTGAGGAAGACTTGGTATCTGATAACATGTAGAGAAGAGATAGAATGCAACATGCACTGTATTAATTACCACAGTGAGTACTTATCTCTACTAATTCTAATTAGGAGTTAGTGGTGGTATATCCGTTCTCCACCCTCACCCCGACACGTGTGCGCATTCGCGTGTATGAGTAGAAAGCGGGCAGTGGCCACCCTGGTAGATTGGATTGGATCATCCCGTCGCGAGAGGTAAATGAATATGCATGACTCATTTATTGCTTTCCTTTCTCCTATTGATCTGGCATTCAAATCGGCGGCGATTTCTCCCGGTGCTTTTCGGATTGGATTGATTAATTCCCTTCCGAAGGAAGCAGAGCGCCGATTCATGGAGTTAGGTCTCTTCTCACCTCTTTCCCTTTTGTTATCTTCCTTATTCGATAATTTTTTAATCTGGATTCCATAGATATCTCATCGGTTGCTGAATCTATATAACTCCACCGCTTCTTGCCTCTCATGCAAATGTGTTGAGTTTATCCGTTGAGCGGAGGTAATGGGCAACCTTCCTAATCTCGTTGATGATCTCGTCGATACGGCGCAGGAGCAGATCGTCGGTGGTGGGCGGCGAGATAGGCTGGCGGCGCTACTAGAGCTCGCCGTAGTGGATGATGTCAATAGATTGAGGGAGGTGCTTGTGGGGGAGGCGAGGAGGTAGTGGAGCTGGTTGATGGGGTGGGGCTATGGTATGGCTAGAGCAAGACATACGAGCCACACACGTCGTTGATAGTGGCAGTCACATATGGATGACGCCTACCTCTTAAATGCCTTTGCGCCCATAGAGCAGCAGGTGATGCCTCTTTTGGTCAATCGATCGATCGATCTCAAATTATAGCATTACAATTTACAATCCCAAGTGCTGTGTTGTTATTATTTAAGTTTGTGAAATTGAAGATAATTTTAAGCTCGAGTTTGTAAACAGGTGCTTCGAATTTGTATGTTTTGATGGATTGATTTAAACATTTAACCATTGCACATTCAGAGTGAATATTATTATTCAGATAAGGTTAATGCTCTTTGCAATTAATTTTTTATCGCAAATTGAGTTTCCATTGCATCGCACGAACACATAGCTAGTATAAGTATAGTGCATAAAGTGCTATACAACATGAGTAGCTAACTCCTACAAGCAAGGTAATGCTCTAGCTAACTCCTCCTACAAGCAAGCAAGAGCGTTGAGAGAGTGTTTTAAATAGCCTAACAGGCTGAGAAATAGCCTAGCTACTCCTATAAATAGCCTAAGAATCATATACTAAGGGGCCGATAAATTTTTTAATAAATGACATTTTCCAATTACAATACTCACTCGCTCTAATCCCCTCATGTCTAAGGACCTCCCTCCTCGTCGAGGGAAACGCAGAGGCCTTTCACCATTTTTCACTATTTGGTCTGTAGCTACAACCGTTGACGCTGTCACTGAGGAGATTAGATGAGATAGCATCAACAAGAAAGAAGAACACCACTCCGCACCCTTCCGCCGCCCAAGCAGCCGCGGCAATAGCGAGCCGTGGCATACACGAATTGACAGCATCATAAGTAGTTAAGCACACTTCATCGAAGCAGGTATGATTAGTAAATATTGAGTTACATGCACCAGTCAGTTCACCCAAAAGCTTAAGTGAATTACCTTCCTTTTCTCATCAGCTTAATTACCCTTCTTTCCTCATCAGCTTAAGCTTTTGGGTGAACTGGCTGGTGCATGCAACTTAATATGGTATCAGAGCCAAGAGGTCTCGAGTTCAAGACCCGGTTGGCGCCATGTACACGTGAGGGGGAGTGTTGAAGTATAAGTGAATTGCCCTCCTTTCCTCATCAGCTTAAACTTTTGAGTGAACTGGTTGGTGCATACAACTCAATTGGTATCAGAGCCTAGGTGGCCCTAGGTGATTCCTAGATAATCTCGGTCCGATGTGTGAGGGGGAGATTGTTGGAAATAGTCCCACATTGGTTGTGGAGAGGGTTTGAGCATGGTTTATAAGGTCTGAAGGAGCCTGCACGTGAGGGGGAGTGTTGAAGTATAAGTGAATTGTCCACCTTTCTTCATAAGCTTAAGCTTTTGGGTGAATTGGCTGGTGTATGCAACTTAATATGGTATAAGAGCCAAGAGGTCTCAAGTTCAAGACCCGGTTGGCGCAATTTAAAAAAAATAATTGTAGTCCATTTCTATTTTATATTCTAGGTCTGAGAGAGTCTATACGTGAAAAAAAATATTAAAGTATAAGTGAATTACTCTGTTTTCAGATCGCCCAATGGTGACCAACCAGGACACCCCTCGAGGCCTCGAGCACCCCATCTCCGTGGCCCTCCGCGGGTCTGTCTCGGAATAAACCTAGCTAGTCAATTATCATATTCGGCCGTGTTGGAAAAAGGCATCGTTTGGCTCTCGATTTCCGCGTGATTCGTGAGCTTCTACCACTCTGTGTCTGCGGCTCTGTGCACCAATCAGCGAAGCAAGCCCGCAGCAACTCCCTTCTATCGCTCGCCCTCTTCACAAACACGACGCACACCATACACACACTGACATACCGTGACACCGGCCGGAGCGAGAGAGAGAGAGAGAGACGGAGGAGGGAGCCGGGGAGGCATGGCGATGTGGGTGTTCGGGTACGGATCCCTGATATGGAACCCCGGGTTCGCCTACGACGCCCGCCTCGTCGGCTTCGTCAGGGACTACCGCCGCGTCTTCTACCAGGGTAACCTACCCTACCTGGCCACCTGCAAGCCACCCAAATCCGCGCGGTTCTTGGCTTCTCTATGTCCTTAATTTCCTTGGTTTTTGGTCGCCGGACAGGGAGCACGGATCACAGGGGTACGCCGGAGTTCCCCGGGAGGACCGTCACGCTCGAGCACCTGCCGGGGGCGACATGCGTACGCGCTCCTCATCCCTATACTTTTTCTCGTCCTGTGTTATGGCAGTTGCTAAGAACAACCTGTTTGGGATGAGTTTCCTGTGCTGGGATGGGTAAAGATACCACTTTTACTTGATTCTTCTTAGTTTGGGAGGTATTGGTCAATCCTCAATCATAAGATGTTAGGATTACAATTTACACGATCAGATATTAATGCTCTTATGTAGTAAGATTTGGACCGGAACAAGAAAGTTTCTTGGTACTAACGCTAAGCGCGTGATTCACAAACGGCAATTAAATTGAAAATTGTTGCTAAGGTCAGTGTGAAGCTCAGTAAAGAAAGAAAGAAAGTAGAAATGGTAAATTCGTAGCTGCCCTGTGAATTATGTCAGAGAAATTGTGAGAACTTGGCTAATAGGTGGTACAAATCAAACGGGTTAGTATATTCATGGCTACCTGGGAAAAAAGATTTTCCACGATTCTGCCCGTCTTTTATGTTAATTTGTTTCACGTTTGTGTATTGATTTTTTGAGTGAATCTCTGTATCGTAAAACTGTAGTGGGGAGTTGCTTACAAAATTTCAAGGGAGCAAGATAAGCAGATAGCTCTGGAGGTATGTTTCTGAAGGCTAGTCATATATGTTTTGTTTACCTGATTATGCGCAATTATTTCATAATAGGAGTTATCTTGTTGTTTTTATCTGTTGTAAAGCTGTTGTAAAATGGAATGGAGACAAATATATTTGTCTATATGCTCTATTCTATAGTTCATTGATGACTCAGTCATGAACTAGTTAGAAAAGCAACATTGTTATAAAAAAAAGCCTTCATTTGAGCTCTGACGCATTTAAGTAAAAACTAGTTTCTACAGTACCAAGCGCCATGTGTCCATGTCCCGGCTTCCTGTCCGTACATCACTGAGAATTATAAGTTACTCCCTCCATTCCATATTAGAGGGCGTATAATTTTTTTCATGCAGTTTCAATTTATAGGGCGCCTCTTTAATTACTGTGGGTAAATTTCCTCATCTGCCCTGCTCCTCATTAACTTCTGCATGCAAACCCCTTCTTTCTCCACAACTGCTTGGGGTTAACGAGGGGACACATGCAATTGATTAGGGGCAAGTTTGGAAAGAAATCACCTGGCACCTTCCTCCTTGGTCTTTGCAAAAAATCTTAAACGCCTTCTAATATGGAATGGAGGGAGTACATAGATAGATACCCTTGATCAACGCTTTTCATAAACTGACTTTGAGTCGCTTACCTTACTTCTATTGGCTATTTACCTTCAGATTTGAATTGCAGTATCTGGAAGTAAGAGAGAAGCAATATGACGAGAAGATTTACCTTGACTTGTATACAGTAAGATATGAATGCTGGAATTATTTCCCTTGTACCAGAATGTTTGATGTGTAATCAACTAATTACTCATAAGTCTGAATATGTTTCAGGATTCTTCGCCGAAAACACCAGCTGTCCAAAATGTGATGGTGTAAGTGGATTTGTAATCTTAAAATCAATACTGCCTCTAGTCACAAGTAGTTGTCGTTTTAGACATAGACGCAGTCAAACTTCAAAACTTTGATTATCAATATCTTTTTAAAATTAGATACATGAAAATCATATGGGTAGATTTGCCTCGTAAAGTAATTTCATAATATTAAATTTTGTTGGATTTATAAATATATTATAATAGAAATTAGTTGTCAAAACTATGTTTTGAAGATCGTGTCGATGTCCACACCGACAGCTATTTGTGACTAGAGGGGGTACTTCGGTAGAATTTAAATTTTCACTGATGGAACCGAATGCATGGCCAACAGATACTTAGCCACAACAAATAAGGAGACCAACAAAAACTACCTGGGTCCTGCACCGCTGGAAGAAATGGCCAAGTATTATATCACTTTAACTTGAAGTATTACTATATTGCAACTGAAACTGTGGTAAACTTCCGTGATAATTTTTGCCATGTCTAGGCAAATTTACCTTGCTGAAGGCCCAACTGGACCTAATAAAGAGTATCTGTTCAAACTCGAGGATGCATTAAACAAAATTGGTAAGTTTGTCATTTATTTTTAACTTATTGTTATAGAAAATGTTCAATCGTGTGCATCAATCATGTGTTCTTGGCAGGAGTTGTAGATCCACACGTCCGTGATCTGGCGAATGCTGTGCGCAAGTATTCAGACACCACCCTATCTTATTAAAAGATCGCATTTACCCCTTATTTGGAGGGTGAAAAATTCTGAAGAAAGCTAAAATTCGTTTATGCCCAAGCATCTTGATTGCTGTGAGATGTGAAAAGCTTGTGTGTTGTGATTATATTACTATCCCATCTACGGATAGACGACAGTAGAAAGTTTACATTGGGGATTTACATAAGCAAGCTGGGAATGAAAGCTACCCTTTTCCCTTGGTTGTATTTTCACTTAGGACCAATAAAAGGAGTTAATAAGGACAATGGACCAAAGAAATAACGAATCGTTTATGCTAAGTGCGTGAAGTCGCATCCTTGCAGACTCCCAAACTTCCTCCAACTGCAGCGCAAAAAGCATGCCATACCTTGAACCGTTGTATTGAACTATCTTGGCTGTTCAGCATTCATTAACCAACACCAGCTGAAGGGCCCCAAAAGGCAACTAAAGGGGCGAACACGAGTCAAGTAAAATTCTCTCCTAAAAATCCAAATCACTTCTTTTAGATGAACCATACGAATGAGCAAGATATGTGATCGATCGTATGATTAGTAAAAGCAGCAACAGGTCAAATGTATAGTAAAATTCAGCATCTGATCAGATGAACAATGTTTGGGTGGATAGTGAAATTAGCACGATTTCAAAACTAAAAATTCGATGTAATTTTTGATTGGCTGATCCAAAATTTGTAAAATTTTGCATGCACTTTCCCAAGAAAGTCCGGAACTTATTTCAACGTTTAATCATAAAGATTAATGTCAAAATTATGACATTTTTCCAATCTAAGGAAGATTGCATCAAAACCGGACAAAAACCACAAACTTCACCCTGAATTCGCTCGTGGGGATTTGATGATCTAGATGATCTTAGATGGTCTCCTCTATGTCACCACAAGCAAGAATAACAAGAAAACAATCCTTAAATGAATAGGAATAAGATCAACCAAAAATCTTTCTTTTCTCAAGCAAAAAGACCGGTTTCTTGTAAAAACTTAGAAGATGGAGTTGCAGCTTACCTAGGTGATTGGGATATGATCGATAAAAGATTCATCCAACAATCATTCTCTTTGGCAACACAAGAACAAGAGAGAAAGAAATCAAAGAGATTAAAACTCAAGAGGGAAGGGCAACCAGATGAGCCTGAACTTGAGCACGAAAATAGTTTTTATTTCTTCATAAGAGAAATGGTTATAAAGCCTCATAACCAGGTGGGCAAAATTCAAGAGAACATAAGGAAACTAAAATTCTTCTCACAAATCCTAAAATCTTAGAAAAAGGTATCCCTCTACCTCTCTATTCATAGTCTACTTCGAGCAATCTCCATGCTTGGATGACTTCTTTATCCCATAAGGAACCTCATCAATGATTGGGATTAACTCCCTCACTCATATATGGGCTAACTCGAAACCCAACAAAATAACAGATTTTGACACACACACACACGCTTACACGCTTCTCAAAGCGCCACTAACTTAACTGATACTACACTCACGAACCCCTGATCCAACGATCTTTCTTCACTTGAGTAGGGCTTAAATTAGCATCTCCTCCATCCACTTGTCATCCCGGTTTGTAGCAACTCCCCTACTGTCGGTGTTTCGTACAACCGGTAAGTAAATTTGTAAGTATAGGGGTCGCGCGCTCCCTCTCTTTGAATGGTTAGACTAAGGGAGTTCAAGATGTATACTGGTTCGGGCCGAATATCCCTACGTCTAGTTCGTGGTGGTGGTTTTGTATTGATCGGGGTGCAATAGGCTGCACAGCGTTACAAGCGAGGGCTAAGGCCTGGCCTTGAGCGCTCGTCCGAGTGGAAGAGCTCGGGAGCTCGGGGGAAGCTAAGGGCTCAAAGCTGTAGGAGCGTTTGAGCTATGTATGCTAAGGTTCGTAGGCTTATGTGTTCGATTAGTCGATCGAGCGATCCCCCTCCCTGAGGGTCCTGCCTCCCCTTATATAGGCGGAGGGAGCAGGTTACACGGGAGTTTGGAAAGAAAAAAGTAGGGGTATGCTACGCCCGGGAGTCCCGGTCTTCGGTCTTGATGACTGACAGGTTCCTGTTTATCCCATGCTGGGTTGGTTGACACAACGGGCAGCGTTCCGTCGAGAAGGTGCGCACTTGCCCTTTGTGCGCTTGTCAGATGCTGACGCCGTCCCGCTGCGCTCTGGCGTTGCCTTGGGAGGGAGCGCGTCTCCCCACTGCACACGACGGAGTGAAGAGACGGGCGCTTGACTTCGGCGGCCCCTGCCACCTTGGGAAGGAGCCACCTGCCCCAGCATGGCCATCGTGTCCATGGGGCAGGTGACCAGCTTGAGGTCGACCGGTGACGTGGCGGAGGTCGCTGAGTCGGAGCTCGTCGGGGCCGCGACCTAAGGTCAAGTCGGAGCCTGCGGGGCGCCCGACCTGAGGCCAGGTCGGGGCCTGCGGACACGTCCGACCTGCGGGAGCGTCCGACCTGTGGTCGGACCTGAGGCCAAGTCGGGGCCTGTGGGGGCGCTCGACCTAAGGCCAAGTTGGACCCCCCTCTGGCGGGCTTGGTCGAGGCCGAGGATCCTTCGTGGCCCAACGAGGCGTTCGGCCGGAGCTGGGCCCAAGACGGCTCATTTGGTGTTCCAGCCAATATTCAGTGATAATCCCATCTGTGAGGGACGGAGGCTTTGGCAGTACCGCTTACTGTGGGGTACCCCTGGTATGAGTATTCGTCACCTACCTCAGTCATTTTTCTGGCGTCATCTTAACCGTTTGGACCTTAGCACTCCTAGCCTAATTCTGGTCTTTTCTGCCTCACCATATCCTAGCTCTGAAGTCTTGCAACCATCACCGACAAGCAAACACATCACATACCAATATCCAACAACATATGCAATTAAATCATCGCACATCATCATGCAATATTAATCTAACGAAGATTGTTAATCAGTCGAATATCTAAGAATCCCATATGGGATCACATAGGTTGTGACCACCTTAGGCCGGACCACTTAAAACTCTAACCAGCCAAGGCCCGACCAGCTAAGGCTACAACCACTCACACACAACCACGACCACTCAAGGTCACAACCACTTTACACAAATTGTTCAAAACCAAAGCAAACTCATTTCAAACTCAAACCAGAGCACCATAGGCTCAAATATAGTCAATTACTTATCACAAATATGAATAGACCATCACATGGTCTCTCACCAACCATGTCAAAGTGGTCAAAATTTTAGTTCTAGTTTTCGATGACTTCCATGCCTTATAGTTACAACGCACTACAGCTTAATTTCAATTCAGTTTAAAAATACCTAGTGACCAAAATGTTCTTACCTAAATAGGTCAGTTCATCTCAATATTGTCCTCGTGAGTCGAAGCATAATCTGTGTGGTTCAAATAGCCGGAGACTAGACCATGGTTTCCCGCTTAACATTAGTGAAATTAGCCAAACAAAAGAATTGTATGAATAATGACCTAGAACTGCAACGTAGAACCCCTCACCAAGTGCAACTAAGGTGGTTGAAGACGAGAAGAGCGGCGAGGTCGCAGATGATGTGAAAGATGGAGTGGGTGGCAAGAGCATCAGAGTTGCCATAGCCAAGGAGTTTGGGGGCATGAACGGCCATCTAGTGGTGCCAGGAAAGCCAGAGCTCTGGGAAGCCATGGGATTGGGTGGGGAGCACTAGTGGTGCGACTGCGGAGCCCTGCTCGACACAACGAGGGAGACGTCGTTGTTGGCATTAATTCAGAGGCCACCCATGATCATTATTGTCGCACCCGCTCGCCACTACACTGTTACGCCCACTAGTTGACTCTGTCGTGGCATCTGCTCCCCACTACACCTCCTTACCTTCCCATGATATGGTCATAGGCGTGCCCTCCGCCCTCTACCACTCAGAGGTGGGCTCGGCATGATATATGCCAGCATGTGCAGTAAATTGGATGGAGTGGATCGGGATTGAAGCGAGAGAAAGAGAGTGAAATAGGGAAAGTTTGGATTTAGTGGTGACGGGTGATGGTAATTTCTAGATAAAGAAATGATGGTGATCAGATGGCCTGCACAAAGTTAATTTGATGGTGGATGTTTATCGTGCTTTTGGGTGGATATCCACGCTATATCGTTTTGTAGTCTTTTTGTTCAAGATAACATATGAAAAGTTTTATGTTTAAGTGTGTTTTGCGTGTTTCTAGAAGTTTTTATAAGATTTCAAGCCAACGTTTTGACAAGTTTTGAATTTAGGAACTCAAGTTCTACCAAATTTCAACCAATGAGTTTTAACAAGTTTCAACCAAAAGTTTTAGCATATTTTAATAGATTTCAAATAAGTTTTCAAGAAGTTTCGGTGAGCTTATCTAGCTATGATAGTCTATCACATTACCGAGGGCCGCCCGACATCGCCTGTTTCTGACTCACCCTCTTCTCAAGCTCTGGCCCCAACTACCACTACCGCAATAGAGCTGAATGACGTCGCCCACCACTGAATTTGTGTTTGAGCTCCACACCGAGCTTCCGTCTCTCTCTCTCTCTCTTCCTTGGCTCTGGCCTAAGCTCTGCGCTGCGTCACCACCAGATTTGTGTTTCGAGTCGAGCTATCACCTCCTATCACTGGATCCCAGATCCGAAGCTGGAGGTGAAGCACCGCATCACTGCTTGCACCAAATCTTGAGCTGGAAGTGAAGGATGAGGGGAGAGTGGTGCTAGAGTCGAAAGAGTAGGTTGAGGAACCCGTCATGCTCCCGCGAAGCTGTAGCCAGATCTTATGCGTGTTTTAGCAAAATTCCCCACCCTCTCTCTCATCATTTTCTTCTCCATGAGCCCTTCATTATCACATCTCTCTCTCACTTGATCGAGGAACAGGCGAAGGGCATGATAGCCAATGGCACAACGGCTAGCGATCGACGTCCTGGTAGTGATAGAGATTCCCCATGCCACTCTTCTCCAAATCCTACATCCCTCCCTCTACTTCAAGGCGAATACGTGACGGCTGGGAGAGCCATGAGGGAGTCTCCATTGTTCGGATCCGCACCTCATTGCCACTAGTGGCTAGATTAGTCGTTCGAGTGAGCTAGAGAGATTGAGAGAGAAACAAGGGGAAAGAATGAGGTGTTAGTTGCGAGAGGGACAATAGTACCGAGGAATGGACTAGAATTGTGAATGAAGTGAATAAGAAGAAGAGATGCAGATACGCTTAATGTCATTCAATCTTTTGATAGGACGATACGAACTATTCCATTGGTTAGATACAAACTCAGGGGCTGTTTGGTTTATAGCCAAACCTTGCCACACTTTACTACACATGAGTTAGACAAGTTCGATCAAGTTAGACACCCATTTGGTTCTGACGAGGGTTGGGCAACCCTTGCCCAGTCTACGCGCGGTCAGCAGGGTACCCGGCTCGGGGCAATCTAGCAAGGGCCCTCTACCACGACCTGGGCGTTGTTGGGCCTCGCTTGGTAATGACTTCGAGCGGTGAGAAGCCTCGCCCCCGCTCGGCCTCGACCTAAGCCCGGTGTACACCTACTCGACGGTTACCAAGATCCGGATGATTGCGTCAAGGAGGGAGTGGGCGGCGTTTCCGGGGCAGTTGCAGCCCACCTTCAATACGCACGGAGTCCACTTCTCCGGGGATTTCTCCCTTGAATTCTGAGCAACGTCCGAGTGAATATAAAGCTGCGCAGGGCGCATGTACAAAGGGACTCACCGGCAATAGTTTTACACACATACAGTGCTCAGATTAGAGTTGTAAACATCCCTTGTACTCACAAACTAGTGAATTCTCCGCTCAGAGGAGATCGGACGAGAGCTATTACCTCGTGGGGCTCGAACCAAGATAAACCCCATCTCTCGCTCGTTGACGCCTGGCCCGACCTTCATCTACGCCATTGTTGACCGAAGCGCTTTCTGGGTCCCTCATACGTCCTAATCCCCTTTTCATTTCTGTGGTCAGGCGATTCCGATCGTCGACAGCTGGCGCCCACCGTGGGGCCCGAAAGCTTCGCTCAAACAAAGGTAATCACAGCTTTCCAAGGAATGGCGCCCTCTGCAGCATATTCCGCAAGCTCGAGGTCGAACACAGCTCCCGAGCATGGAAGTTCCACGTCCCTGTTCTCCCCCTCCCCGCCGCTGCGAAACCGGTTCGTGCTCATGGCTGCTAGCCAAGATATGGACGTCGGGGGGGAGAAGCGCAGTCCAAAGACCCGTGAGGATGCTCGCCGGATGGCCCAGGTTGCCATCAACCAGGCTGTAACTGCCCTTCGGCGAGAGGAGATCGAGAAGATCGGGACGTCTTCAGGGCGTCCCAGAGTCCCGCATTCGGGCGAACGCCTCCGTGTGATCGCACGGGTCATATCTGATCCCACGCGTCCGACGACAGGCCTTTTCGGTCGAGCTCTCGCAGATGAGCTCGACAAAGCGGCAAACGAAGTTGTGCCGTCGCAGCGCTAGGACCACCCCGCTGGGTCCCAGTCGTTGAGGAGCGATGGTAGTTCTCGCAGCGCCAAAGATTTCCGCCAGATTCTCCACGCACCGCAGCCTCGGCCTTTCTCAGACACCGCCTTGCCGCTCCCGAGCGCGACCGACGGGTTCTGGCGACGACCGGCGCGATGATGATTCCCGCTTTGGCAACAGAACTTCAGGCCTTTCCCCCGACGTGCCGCCAAGGCGTCGGCGGGTCCAGGAGCATCTGCGGTACCTCTCAGGTGATGCTCGGGCCTATCGTCGCTACCGTCGAGGTCGTAGGGCGGGGCACCAGAGTGATCGAGAGTCCAACTCCAGCAGCAGCGAAAATCTTCCCAAGCGCCCCCCTGTCCCGGCGTACGGTTGCGCGGCGTACTCCGATGGCCTTCGGCGGGTTCGGTGGCCGGCTCGTTTTAAGCCCGCTTTGATCGAACGATTCGACGGGACGAAGAACCCGGACGAATTCCTCTCGATCTACACCATTGCAATCCTGGCCGCGGGTGGTGATGAGTACGTGATGACCAACTACCTCCCTACCGTTCTGGACGGTGCTGCCCACACTTGGCTCTTCAACCAAAAACCAGGTACTTTCCGCTCATGGCGCCAAATCCAGAGCGCCCTCTGCTCGAATTTCCAAAACTGCTACGAGTGGCCTGGTAGGGAGAAGGACCTGGACCGGGTGATACAGGGAAAGGGAGAACCACTCCGCGACTTCGTGCGGTGGTTCATTCGCACTAGGAATTTGATCCCTAGTGTGTCCGATGAGGCGGTGATCAAGGCCTTCAAGTTCGGTGTCTGCGACCGGCGCCTCACCGAAGACCTGGAGATCACGACGGAGCTTACCGTCGGCAAGCTCTTTCGCATGGCGGAACGCTACACGGACGCGGACGACGCGGTGCGCTGGAAGCGCGATTATGACCAAGGTAAGCTTGGCGAGGCAGGACCTTCGGGTGTCAAGAGTATCGACCAGGGCTCGACTGCCAAGAAGCGGAAGAGGGATCGCAAGCGCGATGGTGGTCGGCCCCAGGTAATTGTCTTGGCGGATGGTCGTCGCGAGGTTATGGAAGTGCGGGACGCAGCTCAGCAAAACCAACAGCGACCCCAGCAGGCGCAATGCCGACCTCGGCAGGGTGACCGCCGGTCTGGGTCACGGCAGGCCGAGGGCCGCCCACAAGGCTCTGAGGGGCGGTCTCATTTCGATGAAGGTAAATTTTGCCTATTTCACAGGACTCCGGGCCACGATCTGCGGAGCTGCAGGGCCTGGCAGGCCAAGCTCGAGGCCTTCTACGATGGGCGCGGGGAGATGCCCACGCTACCAAAGGAGGGAGATGAGCCCGAAAGGGTAAACACTGGCGAAGACCAGGCCGACCTCGACCTGGACTTCCAGCAAGGCGACCGCCGGATCGACGTCATCTTCGGCGGCTCGTCAGCGTTCCAGTCCCGGCGCAAAATCAAGGAAGCGGCGCGTGTGGTCTACCAGGCCACCGCCGGGACGCCCGTAGACCAGCCCTGCAAGTGGACCGGGGCGACGATCACCTTCACGTCGGAGGATGCCCCCCAAGGTATGTCCAAGGACTTCAAGACCGCCTTGGTCGTGACCCCGATCATAAGTAATACCGTGGTCGGGCGGGTCATGGTCGATGGGGGTAGTTCCCTCAACTTGCTATTAGCTAGCGCACTTGACCGGATGTAGATTCCCTGGTCGAAGGTCAAGAATATTGCGATCCCATTCTTCGGGATCGTGCCAGGAAGCTCGACCACCCCTTTGGGACAGGTGGTTTTGCCCGTCACCTTTGGTGCATCGAAAAATTTTCGCACTGAGCTGGTCACCTTTGAGGTGGTCGAGGGGGATCTCCCTTACAACGCCATCCTCGGGCGCCCAGCTCTGGTCAAGTTTATAGCGGCCAATCACTATGGCCACCGTTGCATGAAGCTCCCAGGACCAGGCGGCATCATTACCGTGCGCGACAACCTCAAAGCGGCGCACGGTTGCGAGACTCAAGCTCTGGCCCTCGCCGGCGTGTTGCCTCAGCAGGGCCCCGCAGAGACCACGAAGGTCGCTCGCCAGAAGGCGATCATCCAGCCCAGCGGGGCCACAAAGGCCGTACCGCTCGAGGAGGACCCTTCCAGGTGCGTCCATATCTCAGCCGAGTTGAGTTCTAAATAGGAATTCGAGCTCGTCACCTTCCTCTGCGCCAACAAAGGTATATTCGCTTGGGAGCCGGCTAACATGTCAGGTGTCCCGAGGGAGGTGATCGAGCACAAGTTGCAGGTGAGGCCCGACTGCCGGCCCGTGCGCCAGAAACTGCGGCGTTTCTCGCCGGAGAAAGTCGCCATCATTAGAGAAAACCTTGACAAGCTTCTGAAGGCCGGGTTCATCCGAGAGATCGACTACTCCGAGTGGTTGGCCAACCCGGTCATCATCCAAAAGAAGGGCGGAAAGTGGAGAATGTGCATTGACCATACGGGTTTAAATTCGGCATGCCCGAAGGACAACTTCTCGCTCCCGCGCATCGACCAGATCGTCGACTCCACCATGAACGCCAGGATGTTAAGCTTCCTGGATGCTTACTCGGGATACCACCAGATCAAGCTGGCGGTTGAAGATGAGAGCAAGACATCATTCATCACGTCGTTCGGGACCTACTGCTACACGACCATGTCGTTTGGTCTCCGCAACGCTGGCGCAACCTTTCAACGCCTGATGACCAAGACGTTCAAGCCCCAGATTGGCCGCAACCTCGAGGTCTACGTGGATGACATCATTGTCAAGAGCCCTTCTGAGGGCGACCACGTTCAAGACCTTGCGGAAACCTTCGCCAGCCTGAACAGGCACAACATCAAGCTCAACCCGGAGAAGTGCGTGTTCGGGGCGGCTTCGGGGAAGGTGATCGGCTACATGATCGGGGGCTCAGGGGTCGGCCCAAACCCAGAGAAGATAGAGGCAATCGAGAAGATGGCGCCCCCGACCTCGGTGAAACAGGTGCAGTGCCTCACCGGCCGTATGGCCACTCTTAGCCGGTTCATTTCAAGGCTCGGCGAGCGTGGGTTGCCGTTCTTCAGGGCCCTGCGCAAGCAAGGAACCTTCGAATGGACTCCCGAGGCGCAGCGGTCATTCGATGACCTTAAGGCGTACCTCTCGAGCCCGCCTTTGCTCACCACTCCCCGGCCGGGCGAGCAATTGCTGCTCTACCTCGCAGCCACCGCCAGTCGTTAGTCTTTATCTGGTGGCGAACGGGATGCGCAAAGAAGACCGATCTACTACGTCCGAAGTCTGACGCTCGAAGGAGCGCTACCCGCAGGTCCAGAAGCTCTTGTACGCCCTTCTCATGGCTTCGCGCAAGCTCCGGCATTATTTCCAGGTGCACTCGGTGGTCGTCCCGAGCAGCTTCCCGCTCGGGGACATTTTGAGGAATCCGGACGCTGAAGGTCGCATCGCCAAGTGGGCCATCGAGTTGGCGGCATTCGACGTCCGGGTCGTGGCGCGCACGGCAATCAAGTCACAGGTGCTCGCCACCTTCGTGGTCGAACAAACAGGGCCTCCCGTTCCTGAGCCCGAGGTCGGCGAAGAAAGCCCCGGATCATGTATTTCGACGGCTCGAGGTCTTTCAAACGCTCAGGGGGTGGGATCCTCATCCTTACTCTGCGTGGTGACCGGTTGAGGTATGTGATTCGTTTTGGGTTTCCGGCGACAAACAACGTTGCAGAGTACGAGGCTCTCTTGGCGGGCCTGCGGGCCTGCAAGGCCTTGGGAGTGCGTCGGTTGATTGTGCGGGGCGACTCTCAGCTCGTCGTCAACCACTTCAACAAGGAGTATCAGTGCTCGGAGGAATCAATGGCCAAGTACCTCGCCGAGGTTCTCAAGATGGAGAAATGGTTCCGGAACCTAGAGATCGTACATGTGGCTCGGAAGGACAACTCCGATGCGGATCTCCTCTCCAAACTCGGGTCGTCTGACGACGAGGTCCCTCCCGACGTGATACTGGAAATCCTGGCGTCTCCCTCCATTTCCGACCAAGGGCCTTCGGTCGCCTTCATCGAAGGCACCCCATCCTAGGCCGAGCCGATCCACCGTTTTCTGGCGACGGGTGAGCTTCCGACCGAGCCAGCGGAAAGGAGCAGGACCAAGCGCCGGGCGAGCTCATATAAGCTTGTGGACGGCAAGCTCTACCGTCGGAATTTTTCCGGCATCTTAACGAAGTGTGTCACGACGGAGGAAGGTAAGCACCTGCTACATGACATTCATTTCGGTCTATGCGGGGCACACTCTTCTTTCAGGACCATGGTCGGGAAGGCTTTCCGCATGGGGTTTTACTGGCCCATGGCACTTCAGGATGCGTGCAACATTATTTGCACCTATCGAGCTTGCCAGTTTCATGCTCGGAAGACACATCAGCCAGCCTACGCGCTCCAGACCATCCCGCTCGCGTGGCTCTTCTCGACTTGAAATTTGGACATCCTCGCCCCTTTCCACAAAGCTGTGGGGAAGAAGTTTCTGTTCGTGGCCATCGATACCTTCACCAAGTGGGTCGAGGCTGAACCCGTCTCGACCATCACAGCTCGCGCGGCAGTTAAATTCTTCCATTTGTTCGTGGTCACCAGGTATGGGGTTCCATGCAGAATCATTACTGACAATGGAACTCAGTTTACCAGTGAACTGTTCCAGGAGTATTGCGAAGACATAGGCACCAAGGTATGCTATGCCTCGGTGGCCCACCCGCAGAGTAATGGAGCAGTGGAGTGCGCTAACGGACAAATCATTCAAGGCGTCAAAAAGCGAGTGGTAGATGAGCTCGAACGACACGGCCAGACCTGGGTGGATGAACTTCCCACCGTCTTGTGGTCTATTCGTACCACGACCAGCCGGGCAACAAGGTCCACACTCTTTCGGCTCGTGTTTGGTACTGAAGCCGTCCTGCCTCCTGAGGTTACGCTGGGCTCTGCCAGGGTTAGCTTGGTCGATCAGGTCAACTTCGAGCAAGAACGGTCACTTGACCTTACCCTAGCGGAAGAAGTAAGATGCCGTGCACTGCTACGATCGGCGCATTACCTGCAAGCTCTTCGCAGGCATGCGTCTAGGTCGGTACGACCTAGGGAGCTCCTTGTTGGGGACTTAGCCCTGAGGTGGATTCAGGCACCGTCCAACACCAACAAGTTATCCCCACGGTGGGAGGGCCCCTACAGAGTCGTTTCAACAGATCGCACGGGGGCTTACCGGCTAGCGATGCCCGATGGTAGAAAGCTCTCTAGCTCGTGGAATATAGACCAGCTCCATAAATTCTATGTGTAAATCTTTTTACCCTGAATCTCAATAAAGCTCTTGTTCAATTGTCATGGTTGGCCTATATGCATCTTTTTTCCTATTCTTTTTGTATTGATTAGCGTTCAATTCAGATTGAGCCCGACCTGTGGGCAGCCGCACTTGCTCTTGGTCCAGGAGTCGGGGGCTTACTTTTCACCCCCAGTGGTCGAGTTACATGTAAGCCAAACCTCTTCGCATCAATACTCCCCCTGCGTCTGGGTTCGAGCTAAGTCCCTGACCAGACCTAACGAGCAGCGCGCAAACCGTTGTCTTGGCTCGAGTGTCACTCTGGAATTCAAGTTTTACCCCTTGTGCGACCATGTTATGCCCCCTATTGCTCTTTTTCAATCTTTCAAGGCTTGGCCTTTGATGGGTTTTTCTTGCGCCCAAGGCCGGCGTTGCTCGACCTTGAGCCCAACGGGGGCTAGATGGGATATACGTCACGACCAAAAAAATGCCCGATTGCACGATGGGGGAAATTTTCCGCACCAAACCAAACAAGACGTTAAGCCATTCTTACGGTAAAGCTTTTTATTTTTACAAAAGTAGAAAGATCTAGCCTTATTTACAGGTCAGCCATCTCGTTAGCGAGCTTCTCTTGCTCGAGCTCAGCGATCTTGGTCCTCAAGGTCGATAACTCGCTCTGGCGCTGGAGGGCTTCTTGGGAGGCATCCGCAGCTCGGCGCCGTTCATCCTAGAGTTGGGCCAAGGCGCTCCTCGCCGCCTTGCTGGCGCGCTCAAGTTTCCCCTCAAGCTCCAGGATCTTGGCCTCGAGCTCGGGGGACGCCTTCATCGAGGAAGATGCCTGCTCTACAGCGGCATTCTCCAGCGCCTGGACCTTGGCCTGCTCGGTCTCGAGCACTTTGCTGGCGCGCTCAAGTTTCCCCTCAAGCTCCAGGATCTTGGCCTCGAGCTCGGGGGACACCTCGTCAAGGAAGATTCCTGCTCCGCAGCAGCCTTCTCTAGCGCCTCGACCTTGGCTCGTTCGGCCTCGAGCAACTTGGACGACCGCGCGCGCTCTTGCTCGACGGCCTTGTAGCCATGTTCGCGCTCGGAGACCCTGGTCTGCTCGAGCTCGGCCACATGGGCTACCTCCTGCGCCCTCATCGTCTGGCGAAGGTCGTCAAGCTCCTTGGTCTTTTGCTCAAGCTCCTCTTGGTCGACCTCGATGGTCGTGATGAACTTGGAGCGCTCGGCCTCCCGTGCCTCTACCATGTTCATGAGGTCCCGCAGCACGTTGGCATGCTCTTGAAGGCCTTGCAGCCCTTGGGAAACATTGCCAATCACCTTCACGGCAGGGAGGGTGACCCAAAGTAAGAAAAGAAGCGAGAGAACTCAGGCTAACCTGCTGTGAGGTGCGCAAGGGGGCTCTTACCTTATGAAGGCGGTCTTCGAGGCGTGCGCGGGTGAACTCTTCATGGTCGTCGATGCGCACGCGGGAGATCTCTTCCTCTTCGTTGCCCGGCGCTCCTGAGCTGGGACCGGTCTCGACCACCGCCGGCGCGTTTGGGCCAGGACCTTGAATCCTAGCGCTGGTGGTGACCTGGAGTTCTGCCGTCCCTCCCGATGGGTTCAACTCGCTAGCAGGGGTGGTCGTGGCGGCATCGTCGGTTCCGGTCTATGAGGTCGGGGCTCCGCTTGCTTTCAGCTTTGAGGAAACGGCGGCCGGATCCGCCACGCGCTCTACGGCCGCACTCTTAACCTCCGTGGCCTGGGGAGCCATAGCCTCAGCGCCAGGCGTCATCTCGGTGGGGCGGACCTGAGATACTTCCACAGTACGGCCATCTTCGGTGGCCGGTGGCGCCACGACATCGACGTCCGGAGCAACCGAGGTCGGACGTTCCTGGGGTGTCTCCATGGCCGCGAACAAGGTACCCTGGGAGCCTTCCTCCGTGTCGACCTCGGGAGGATCAGTGACAACGGCGGCACCCGTCTCGCCGGTGTCGAGGTCCTCGCTGGATGCGGGCTGTAATTCTTCGGCGGGGTCGTCGAGCTCTTGGTCGGACTCGCCGACCGGGGCCCAGCTCAGGGGCTCATAAGGAGAACACGCCCGGCCTGAGGGGCGGCGCCGGGCCAACATGTAGGAATCCTCCTCATCCTCGGACTCGCCCTGGACAATAGCCATCGTCAAAACGGGCAAGTTTCGAACGCAGGCGCTCGAGGTCTGTGATCAAGAACAGACACTAAGCCGAAAAAATACGAAGGGGGCGGAGCAAACCGAAAAGACAGAAACTTACATGAGTCATCGGCCTCCGCCTTGTCGAGGGCCGACGTGGGTCTTGTTGCCCTGCTGCTACAGGGGCACTTCGCTTTCGCGCTCCACCGGCCTGGGACCTCGGAACTCGCGCTGGATCTGCATTATCTGCCACGGAGGCCCTGGGGGCCTGAGCTTGGGTGCCCTGGGCCGGCTGGGGGCTCGAGGTCCTGGCGGCGTCCGTCGCGCTCTGTTGCTGCAAAGTAGATAACATATCAAGTATCGAAGAACATGAGCATGGGCTCGGGAGCTCGGCCATGTGAATCCTTACCGTGGCACGATCGCCCCACTCGAGGTGGGGTTTCTTCACCTCCCGATGGCCAGCTCTGGCGGAGGGAGACCTCTTCTTCCCCTTCTTGCTCTTGCCCCCGCCGGGCAGCGGGAGCATCCTCCTGGCTATCTCGAGCAGCTCTTGATGGTCCTGTGGGCAAGTGAAGTTCAAGAAGGGTCTCGTGGGCACTCAGGTCGAGAGCATGGTCGAGGTGGCTTACCTCGGCCTTTCGGCGGAGCACGTTCTTAGGGACGGGGTCTCCAATGGCATAGTTGTGTGCCATCTTCCCGAGCATTTCGTTCATCCTGACGGCAATCCAGGACTCCTTCGGCGCTGCAAGAAGAAGCAACCATCAAAGAAGATTGAAGGACAGACTCGAGCAAACCTCAAAGCATGAAGGCTTACCAGACGTGCCCTCGTGGGTCGGGTCGATGCGCCCTTGGATCTTGTAGAACGGGTGTACCCTCCTCCGCAGAGGGGACACCCGGTTCCGCAGGAAATCATTGACAATCGCCTGCCCGGTGAGGCCGCGCACGGCGCAAATGTGTATCATGGCGATGGCTTCCTCGTCAACCTCGAGGTCGTCCGCCTCCGGGGTCTCCTTCTTCCCGGCAATAGGGTTCCCTCGTACACCAGCGTGCCGCCTTCCCCCTTCTTCAAATAAAACCACCGCTCGGACCATGGGCCGAGGGAGTCCCGAGATTGCCACTTGGGGAAGGACCACTTGAGCCCTGTCCGCAGCCGGAAGTAGAGGCATCCGACCACGGGGTCCTTCCCAGAGCGAAAGAGGCTGAAGTACCGGAGGAAGAGCGAGGGTTGGGAAGGATTCCTAGGAACCCCTCGCACAAGTGGGAGAAGATGGTGAGAAGGAGGACGGAGTTTGGCACCAGATTGATGAGTTCGATCTCACAGCTGGAGAGGACCGCCGCGACGAACTCGCTCTCCGAGGTCCGCAGTCCGAAGAGAGCGTAGTGCTCGGTGCAGACGATCTCGTCGTCCCTAGGCCGCTGCTCGGTCTCGCCGCCTGGCAACCGCCATGTCACCGGGTCGATCAACCCCAGGGTCTCGAGTTCCTTCATCCTCGTCGGCGACAATGTGCTCCTCCCAAGCTTGGCCATGGTAAGCACGGCGAATTTGGTTGAGGGGAGAAGAGGCGTCTTGCTCGGGCAAGGAGATTTGGGAGACGAAGCATTGGATCGTAAGTTTTTCTCAACAGTTGCTGTGGGCTCGGGTGCGTGGGCTGCGTCGCCGATAAATCCAGTCCACGGTGTCTCAAAAGGCGCACCAGCCGCAATTTGATGGGCGCAATTAAGGCCTGGGCCGTGGACTCGAGGCGCTCCAGTTGTCCGCCGGCCGTTCACATCCGTACCATCATCGTGAAGATCAAAGGTCGCCAGGTGTCGAGGCCGAAGGTTTTGCTTTGTGGTCACCGCCCGACCTCGACCAAGGGGTCGAGACCTGCAGATGTTTGTTCCTTACGCCTGCGATGAGAGGCTCGAGGTCGTTTTCAAGTGCCTTCTTCGACCTAGAGCCTCGGGGGCTAGCTGACGAGGGTTGGGCAACCCTTGCGGTCTCTGTGATCGGCCAGGTACTGCTCGGGGCAATCTAGCAAGGGCCCTCTACCACTACCTGGGCGTTGTTGGGCCTCGCTTGGTAACGAGTTCGAGCGGTGAGAAGCCTCGTCCCCGCTCGGCCTCGACCTAAGCCCGGGTGTACACCTACTCGACGGTTACCAAGATCCGGATGATTGCGTCAAGGGAGGTGGGCGGCATTTAAAGGCGATTGCACCCACCTTCAATACGCACGAGTCCACTTCTTGAGGATTTCTCCGCTTGAATTCTGAACAACGTCCGAGTGAATATAAAGCTGCGCAGGGCGCATGTACAAAGGGACTCACCGGCAATAGTTTTACACACATACAGTGCTCAGATTAGAGTTGTAAACACCCCTTGTACTCACAGTTAGTGAATTCCTCTACCTGTAGAGGAGACTGGACGTAGAGCTATTACCCTCGTGGGGGCTCGAACCAGTATAAACCCCTGTCTCCTGCTCGTTGATGCCTGGCCCAACCTTCATCTACGCCATTGTTGACCGAAGCGCTTTCTGGGTCCCTCATACGTCCTAATCCCCTTTTCATTTCTGCGGTCAGGCGATTCCGATCGTCGACAGGTTCATAGCCACACTTGTGGAAAGATTTCTTTCCAGGATCTATATGTCAGTAACTGAAAAAAATTGTGGCAAAATTTCTTTTTTCTAATCAAAGTGTGGCTTCAATTTTGATGACATAACTTTAGATGAATTTGGCTAAAAAATATGACAAGTATGACAATTTTAGTATATGAACTAAACATGACCTTAGTTTTCGTAAAAAAAAAAACTTAAAAACAACCATGCTCCATTCTAGTGATGGCCAAATAGGCCGTCTAGCACAGCATGACCCGTTTAAGCTTAGCTAGCAAGTGGGCCATACTACGTCAGTCCACGTGCCAAAGGCCACGACCCAAGCATGGCTCGTTTTACTCCTGGACATGGGCCCAAACGGACCGATGGGCTATGCCGGGCCAAGATCGGCCTGTTTAGAGCGAAGAATTCAAAAAAAATCAGAAAAATTCAAAAAATAGAAAAAAAATGAAAAATCGTAAAAGTTTTAAAAATGCAACAAAATAAAAAAACTATAATAATTAGAAAAACTCAAAGAAATGGAGAAAAACTTTTTAAAAATCTATGTAAATAATAAAAGCTAAATGGTCATACCATACTTAAGCCGTACCGTACCGGTCCAGAATTATGTATACCATGCCAGCACGGTTCGACCTATTGAGCTGTGACGATACAACCTATTTACATTCAGGTTATGCCATATTTAGACCGTGCCAACATACCGGGCCGGCCAGTTGGTATGGTGAGTTAGGCTCCCTTCGGGACAGCTTCTGATTATTCAGATTCTGGATTGTAGTCAATCGTTCGAGAAGCGGTCTCAAGAATCTGTTGTTGGAGAATCTGATCGTTCGGCAATCCTGATTGTCTATGATGATTGTTGATTGGTGTCGGTAACGGATGAGCGGATGAGGGTGGTGGAGGGGGCCTAGGGACAACGGCGGAAGCCCTTGTGCCTTGCGACAACTCGTGGGAGGCGAAACTCGTAGAATCTGAGTCAGAATCCGCAGAATCAGGTGGGTGACAGCTTCTGATTCTGTGTACAAATCAGATTCTGATTCTAGGAGAAGCTGTCTAGAATCCTCCTGTTCGGCAAACAATCCGCTTTTATTTTAAGCAGAAGCTGTATTTAAGCTGAAACGAAGGGGGCCTTAGGCCATATCTACACCAGTCCATGGTCCAGACTCCAGGGAACCAACGGGCATGTCTGATGTCTCCGTCCCTCCCGCTTACCCACCTAACCACCCCCACAAACTTCTGCAAGTCCCCCCAGACTTTTCAAAACTTTGCCGAACACGTCCATAGTCGAAGATTCGAAGTGTCCTCACTTGGAGGCTGAAGCTAGTGCTTCTGGCGGAGGAAGCGAACCGATCGATGTCGATGAGGGGGAAGGGTGCGTGGCCGGGGAGGAGGGCGCCCCCGGTGAGGTGCTGGCTGCTGCTGCTCTGCGTCTCCAGCTTCGCGCTGGGCATGCTCTTCACGGATCGGTAGGGCCTTGGAAGCTGCATTGCATCATTTTGCCGTGTAATTTGCTGCGTATTTTGGCCTTTGGGTTTTTTTTTTGAGCTAATACAATCGAGGTTGGTGCAAAAGATTGAGTTTTGAGGTGAAGGTTGGCTTCTTGATGAGCTTCTTCCTACGTTATTATTGGAAGAAAGGTAGGATTTTGAGGTGTTTTGAGCTTTTCGGGCGAGAGTTTCACTTCTCATCAGAAATTGGAGAAGCTACGTCCCACTGTTTCAGCTAGGAACGACCTGTTCGTGGTTTATTACATGGTTTTTTGCCTTGTGCACAAATTTGTAAACTTTAATTGTCAAGGAAGGTACATTGGATTTTGCTGCATTGCTCCTCTGGTTTTGAGCAATCGGCAATATGGGATCTGGAAGAAGATCGAGTGGGTGAGTGTTGAGGCGAAATGGTCGGTCGTTGCAATTTTCATAGGGCGACAGTAGCTTCTGAACAAATCTGGGACCAGCTCTAGAGGAAAAATGAAGAAAGACCGGCCTTTGCCATGTTCTTTCTATTATTATTATTATTATTGAAGACAGCTAAAGCTGTGATTATATTAGGACGATAGAAACCAAAGTTTATAAGGTGCAGGAGACTGCACCGTAGTCGTTTGGGGGCGGAGGAAAAGAAGAAGAAAAAAATAGAGGGGGAAGGGCAGTTATTATTATTATTATTTGCTTGAGAGCAATTTGCCAGCTGATATTGTTGAACAATCGCGATGCTTCCTGTAGAATGTTGTCGTTCAAATGATGTTTTTGCGTCATCTTGGCCAATGGGGACTTTTGCTTGCTGCTAAGGTTACACATTTGAGGTGTATTACTTGTTTTCAAGCGTCCCACTACTAATATTGATATGTGAGAAGACTGCATCTCGTCGGTGTTAATATGCTTAAGTTGTTATTGTTGATTTATGATCCAAATTTAGAGAGAAGGCCAACTTTTGCCTGAGTGGAGTAGAGGCTAAAGTTGGCCCATCAAGTCGCGCCGCCAGGACGCTTTCGGGTGCCTTGTGGTGGCGCCATGTATGGATCGTTACGGATTGGTTCCCGAGTTGAACTCTAGGTCATCACCATCTATATATATCTTCTTGTAAGAGCCGCACGAGGCGATTTGATCCCTGTGTTTGTAACTCTCCAGAAAATAGTGAAGATTTGCCGGCCGGCTCCCGTGGTTTTTTCCCGCAAGGGTTTCCACGTTAAATCTGTGTCTCTTATTCCTTTTGATTTGATCTACTTCATCTGTTTTGCGTGTCATTTTTCTAACAGTTATCGTTAATTCTTTTTCACTCTGATGAGAATTTTCTGGTTTGACAGCTTCAGGGCAACACCAGGTACAAAAAACCATGCTGTGCCTCGAAGGCAGCAGCAGGAACAGCAGCTGCAAATTGTATCAGAGGATTGCACGACCAAGAGGGTGAGTTACAAACTTTGAGAACCTTACATTCTTTCTTGATCAATTTAGTCTCTTTTTAGCTGAAATATTTGGATTTTCAATTGGTTTACAGAAGCATGGGGAGGACGAGGATGTAATGAGAGAGGTAATCAGAACCCATAAAGCCATACAGTGAGCTCAATAAACCCAATTCGCAGTCCATTTTGAGATCCTTTTGAAGTTTTCTGGTTGTGAAAGTTACTGCTCTCTTTTCTGGGTTTTGTCTATGGTTTTAGATCTTTGGATAAGTCTATCGCAACCCTTCAAACGGAGCTTGCAGCAAAGCGGAGCTCCCTGGAGCTGCTTGGCTCTGGAGGATCTCCAGTCACATCAGTAAATATCATGCTGAGAAAGAAGGCCTTTGTTGTTATTGGGATCAACACTGCATTCAGCAGCCGCAAGCGTCGTGATTCAATCAGGGAGACATGGATGCCTCAAGGTAGTTACTTTGTCTTTTCATCAGTTGCTACAGTTGGTTGTGTACAATTTTGGAATATTTGATACTGGCCAGAGTTGTTTCTAGTCTTAAATACTGGCCAGTTGTCTGGGCTTACAGGCATGTTGATTTCTATGTAGATGACCATTATTATCATGTCAAAATTAAAGGGATTTTCATTTTTTCATTAGTTATGACAAGCACAGCAACACAGGCTACTGATGGCCATAAAATAAGTGTTGAACTCTGAGTCATTGTTGTATAAATCCAAGTCCTGTCAGTTCTTTGTATGTTTCAATCTCTCTTCTTTTCTGAAAGCATTTAACCATGTGCCATCGGATTTTTAGTATATCATACATGTTACTAATAACTGTGAACAATTAGCTTTCATTCTTATTTTGCTCCTGGTGAACAAATTCATCTACTAAAAGCATTTGGTACACCACTTACATATATACTAAACTCTTCCCTGGTGTTACTTAGGTGAAAGGCTGAAGCAATTAGAAGAACAAAAGGGATAGTTGTCCGATTTACCATAGGGCAAAGGTAAAATATATGTTTTGTGCACTACTGCTTGTCACTGTGGTCTTTTATCCTCTTTTCAATCTTCACAACCATTAGAGTTAAGGGAAAAAAAAATATTTTTGATGACTATAGGAAGCAATGCTACCTTCGTGTACTTCAGTGCAGTGGAAATCTTGACATTCACGAGAAGCAGGCCTATCATTAGAAAGCAATAAGTAGCCCTAAATTTTAACGGTTGTTGCAAATTGCTATCACTAAATTCCCAGTGCTATATAAAAGAAGTTTAGTGCTTACCCTGCAGCTCTTAGAAGAACCGATTCTATCTACGACTTAAAGTAGCATAACTGCATAAGGTGAGAGAATTAAAATCTCTCTCCTATGCTTAGCAAAAAAGAGGAGTAATGGTATGACGTATTGTAGATGTTCTCATTTTTGTTTGTCTCAAGACTTAAGGAAGATTAAAAGTTTTGCTGTTACACAGTACTACATCGAATAGCATATTGGACAAGGCTATAAACAAAGAGGACGCCCAGCACCAGGACTTCCTTAGACTGGTATTATATAGAAATAAAGAATTGGTTACATTTACCAATGTTTCACAGGCACTAGCTCATCAGTGTTTTACCTCGTTGTGTCCATTTCATCCAGGACCATGTCGAAGGGTATCGAGAGCTCTCGGCAAAGACAAAAATGTTCTTCTCCACGGCTGTTAGCATCTGGGATGCTGACTTCTATGTCAAGGTCGACGATGATGTGCATGTAAATTTAGGTGCACAGTATTGCCCTTTAAAGTAACTGCTTGCTTTTGCAACTTTTTTTTTTTTGGCTACTTACTATTTTGCTTCTACACAAACAGGAATGCTTGCATCAACCCTAGCGCGGCATAGATCCAAACCAAGAACATATATAGGATGCATGCAGTCGGGCCCTGTTCTCTCTGACAAGTAATCTCTCTATATCTAGAAAATAAGATAGATATGTTCTGAAAAAAAAGATAGACATGAATTTTGCATTTTATTATTAATGAATGCGATCCTGAATATGCTCGTTTTTATAGGAATGTGAAGTACAGTGAACCCGAATACTGGAAATTTGGGGAGGAAGGGAGTAAATACTTCCGCCATGCTACTGGGCAGATATATGCCATTTCAAAAGATCTTGCAACCTATATCTCAGTTAACCAGTATGTTCGTAAATGTTAATAGAAAGAACAATCTGATTACAAAAATATTCTAACAACGCTCGGTTATCTTTCTTAGGCCCATATTACACAAATATGCAAATGAAGATGTATCACTTGGGGCGTGGTTTATTGGTTTGGAAGTTCAGCATATTGACGAGAGAAACATGTGCTGTGGAACTACACCAGGTCAATTCCCTAATCTTAAAAAACAATTTTTATGCAAAAAAAAAAAAAGTTTTTTCTCCTATTCTAACTTCTGGTTGCTACTGATTACTTGGCAGATTGTGAGTGGAAATCGCAAGCTGGTAATGTTTGTGTTGCGTCTTTTGATTGGAGCTGCAGCGGGGTCTGTAAATCTGTCAATAGGATGAAGGATGTACATTCTCGTTGCGGTGAAGGTGACGATGCTGTTTGGAGTGTTCTGATCTAGCCAATGCAAACCGTGAGTTACTCTTGCAGTTGACTCCTTCATACACAACTGCTATAGTAACTTCGCAAATATTAATGTATGGATAGTTTGTATAAGCATATGCTAAATAACAACAAGGGAGCTCATTTCTGGTAGTTTGGCTTGACGATCTGGCAAAATCTGTACATGTTAAAACTTAAAAGAGTTGACGGGTGCGTCGTCAGAGTGTTTTATCACTTCTGGTGATGGTAGAACTATGATCGGAGTGAGGGAAAACAGAATGGAATCTTACATGAAGTCATGAGGGAGAGAGGTGCACCGTACGGCTAGCACATATGCTGTAAAACTTGTTCTCATATGCAATTTTGGTCAATTTTTTCGAAGTTTTGTTCACTCCTTTGTCATGAATGGTTACTCCTTTATGTCCAGTTCAGATTTCAGAATGTTCAGACTCCGGAGAAACTGAGCACAGAGCATCAGTATATATATCTAACCTCTTCAATGTCCAAATTTGTTATTGGTCAATAGAATCACGATACCGAGTACAAGATCAAGACCCAACCCCTCTGCAAACTAATCTACCGCACTGTTTCGCAGCTGTTCTTGACGAAGGTGATCTTACCCCGGCGCAGGTTGTACAGCACCTGCATGTTCTGCTGCTGGAAGTTGCCGAGGATGGACACCCCGTCGGTCCTGCCCACCATCAGGCACATCATCCCGCTCGCCCTGTCCTCCACGAACAGCCGCTCCCTCTCCAGCCTCAGCCACGTTCCATCGAAGGCGAGCGACACCGGCGGCACGTACACCCGGCTCATCGGCACCGCCTCCGGCAGGATGAAGCAGAGGTCCAGGCCGAGGCCAGATGACCCCGACCCGCGCGGCAGCCTGATCTCCTCCTCCAGGTCGTTCACCAGCTCCTCGTACAGAGAGGTCTCCAGAAACGTGATCGTCGACGCGATGTCGATGATCATCCCGTACGCGTCGGCGCCGCCGTCGTCTTCGGCATCGCCGGTGGCTGGCGACGTTGTCACGTTTGGAGACGTTGTCGCGTTCGTCTTCTTCAAGAACGCGGTCTTGTCGCCGACGGCCAGCCCGTCGAGGTTGAGGTAGTAGTAGGACGGGTACCGCGGGTTCGTTCCCATCGGGACGATGACCCGCTCCGACGCGTTGCGGATGGCGCCCGCGTCCGCGCCGAGCACGAGCTTTCCCGCGCTCTTCGAGACGAGCGGGGGCAGGCAGTACATGAACCGCCGCACCGAGAGCTGGGACACCAGCGAGAGCGGCCCGCGGCCGAGGCCGACCACCCCCGACGCCTGCGGGGGCTGGGCCGACCCGGAGCTGGAGCCGCTGCAGCCGAAGACAACGCTGCGGAACACGTCATCGCCGATTGTCAGCTTGTCCACGGCCAGGGTCCCCTCCGTCGTGGCGTTCCCGCTGTACGCGTACGTGTACTGGCACGCGGCGTCGTCGTCGTCGCCGCACCTGTGGGTGTCCAGTTGGTTGCATGTGTCGCTGTTGCATGGCACGACGACGAAGGAGGAGGAGACCTTGGGGTTGAAGACGGGGTCGAACTGGCGGTAGCATCTGGCGCAGGGCTGGCACTGCGTCCAGATGAGGTCGCTGGCCGTGTCGATGGTCGCCGTGAAGCTGTGCTGCGGCGTGCCGATGCCGAGCTTCACCAGGTACTCGCCCCCGGCCGACAGCACCGGGGTCTCGGCCACGACGGCCTTGCGGGCGGTGGCCACACGGGGCGAAATGCTGGCAACCCGGTCCACGCTGCGCTGGATGGCGCGCCGGAGGAGTTCATGGTCGGTGATGTTAAGGTTGGTAGTGTCCGCCGCGTCAACGCGGTCGAGGTGGAGGTGGAAGGATTGCGGTGGTGAGCAGCGCGCCGGGTGAACGACGAGGGCGAGGAAGATCAGTAGTAGCACTATGGCGTTCATGGTGGTGGTGTATGGGGTGGGGTGGCGCTACGACAATTGCGTGAGATGATTGTGTGCGTGTGCAGGTTGGTAGTAAAATGGGTTTAGTAGTGGTAATTATCTGTCTGGAGGCACATAAAGGTGGTGGAGGAAAGGTGAACTGATTGCTGGTAGCATGGCATGGCATCCTTGTGTTCTTTGCATGAGAAATTTTATGGTATATTATATCGATAGTATATAATAGGCAGTAAAAATCAGATCTAGCTATTGATTTGTTAAGTGTATTTCTACTACTCTACTACCGGATGAAGTATAAGGGCCTGTTTGGCAGGGATTCAGCTTCTCCAGATTCTGAGAATATGGTGAATTAAGCTGAAAATTTTAGCTTCACCAGATTCATGAAGCTGGAACTGTGAATACATTAAGAGTGTTTAAATGGATCATCTTGTTTACATTTTAGACTAAAAATATAAACTTAACTCACTTTATTTTAACCTATAAGTTTCAGATTTCAGGTGAATCTGGAATCTGGAACTCTACCAAACAGACCCTAAATAATTCTAGCTAATTTGGTCTATTAGATCGAAAAAATAGACGGTCCATATTGAATTTAGTATACCATAAAAGAGGCAACAAATACATGCTTTTATTAGTTTTCCTTTTTTTATGGAGTTTGTTAATTACATATTTGGACCTGTTAAATGGTGTTGTTCTCCACCATCTGATTTGACTTAAAAAGTTCGATCTCAATCATCTAATCTGACGCAACAAAAAGTAGTGAGGTATAACAATTATTTAGTAAGTCTGGAACAAATCCCCCCATCCAACGCAACAAATATATCATTTTACAAACACTATAATATTCTCTTTCAGGACGCAACAAAAATATTATCGGTGCAACAAATCCCCACTAGATGCAACAAAGTACGTACTTCTCACTGCAACAAATAGACATCCCTGATACAACAAAAATAAAAAGTACGATGCAACAAATTTAAAGCCCAACTACATCAAAAAAAAAGAAAAGAAAACTGAACTACAACATTTCTCAACATATGAAAAGACAGGTGCAACAAAATTTTTCACTTCATGCAACAAACTTAGAAAGGTAGTGCAATAATTTAGAAAATGCTAACAACCCAACCTACCAAAGGAGGAGGACACACATGTGGTGGGGAGGGTTGAGCTCATTCAAGGAGGAGGTGGCGATCGGCCGGGTGCCTCGTTGCTTGCAAGCTCATATCTGCCTCCCCTAGCTGCTCCAGTTGTGCATCTAACATAGTCCCAGACTTCTTCGAGCTCCCACGAGCATGTTGCTAGTCCTCATCACTAAGGTACCTCGGCTGCTTGGGCAGTCATCCGCCATGGCTCTATGGCTTCACGTGCCCAAAGAGAGGAGAGGAGATGGAGCTTGGAGGACATGGAGATGATGATGGGAAGTGTGGAACACCTTGCTTGCCCGAGAGAGAAAAGGGAGATCCATTGCGTCACCATGACTCCCTAACCTTGCTAGTCGGAGGGGGAGAGCTTGGAGGACATGAGAATGAGGACTAGGAGAGGTTTGTGGGATTAGGAAATTTGGGGAGAAACAAAGGAAGAAGGTGCAGGAGGGGAGAAGGTACTATTGTGGTTGTGACTCAGTTATAGCTTTTGGCAGAAAAATTGCTTTGTGAGTCACGATGGTGCATGACAATAAATAAGCGAGGGAGTCATTTGAGGTGTTTGTGAAAAACAAAAGAGATGATAGAATATATGGGAACACCATATTTCATTAATTTTGTTTTGGATATACAAAATTACATGCACTCACAGGAGTTCATCTTTTGTCTTATGTGTCAATGCTTACATCTGATTGGAGATTTGTGTAGCCCGCTAATTCCCGACATCTTTTCATGGTGTCCGGATAATTACATCTATAGACTTGATCTACAAAATACCTCTGATTAAGCTGCGCTACGGTAATCGTCCTTGAATTTATGTTGCTCGTCCATATGCATGTATGGTGTTGGTGTAGATGCATGTGATGAGAATGCGGATGTGATACAGGTGGCTTTGTTTCGCCAATGCCCTAGTCACAATACACCATCATTGTGTCAATTCGCAGACCGGATATGCCGATGAAGAGGATGACTTTCGTCTCGTTGGTGCCCAGTCATGTGTACGCCTACCTTCATCGGAGACAAACATGTGTATTGCCTTTGTCTCGTCGATGCCTGGCAATGGAGTGTTCAATTTTGTCCGTTTGGGACGTGTTGATGAAGTAGTGACCTTGCCTCGTTGACACTAGACTATGATTTTGTCTAGCCTCATCGGTCATAGATATATGGTAATGTGTATGATCAAGCAGTCCTTTTTTTCTCATTGACACATGGTCATGATGTTGATGTATGAAGATTATGCTGATTGCATGCCTCAACCTTGCAACGGGCAATATGCATATTATGCATTGGACGATGCTTGCTTTGAAGCATTAAATAATTCTGCTTCCATGCGAGGAGCAAAAATCAATACTGTATGACACTCTCCTTTATTGATTTGCATAGAGCTGTAGTTGATTTTCTACCAATTAGGAATGTGAACTATGATTTTTCATAGCTAGTTCCATCTTGTTGGAAAAAGTCATACCACACTCGTGTGAACTTCCATGGCTGTCAGCACCAAGACGGCGACGAAGCCATTGGGGCCGAGGGAGGCAACCCACGATGTCGTGGTTTCGAGGGTGGCCTAGAGAAAAGAAGGGGGGATGAATGGAGGAGAAGAGGAGGGGGAGTGAGAGAGGGGAAGGTCACTTAGCTTGGGACAACCGAGGGGCTGTCGATGTTAAAGGAGATGGCCAGATCCCATGGATCCGATGGTGTCTCCCCTAGGGTCTTGTGAAAAGAAGGTCATTAGGTCGAGGGAAGCGCCGGATCCGTCGAGGATCGTGAGATCCGGTATGGATCCACTGGATCTGATGAAGAGAAGGTGGGGGGAGAGGCATGGGCGTGTGAGAGAGGGAGGAAAAGGGGGAAGCTAGAGAGGAGGCCAACAATGACAGGGATCGCCGGATCTGGTTGATCTGGGTGGCACAAGGGCTCAGAGGTAGAGAGGGAGGCAAAACGATCGGGGGAAACGGGAAGGGAAAGTGTGACAGAGAGATGGGAGGGGGAAAGATGGGGATGGCGGCTACCTTCTGGAATGGAGAGAGAGATAGGGCTCAGTTAGGGTTAAGGGGAGGTGGTCAGGCCAAGCGAGCCAGAATGAGCCAAATGTGCTGGCCTACTGAGAAAAAGAGGAAACCTACGTGTCATAGGATACCCATCGGGAACCCAACTAACCCATTTTTTACCCCTATCCAAGTTACAACTAGCTGTATTGTACATATATTCGTACTGGCTTGACTCATACAGAACCTAGCCGGCCCACAAGCTTAACCTAAACGAGCATGGAGGTAATTAACTAGCGGGTTTTCTAATTTACGGTCGTCCGCACCGACCATAGCGTGCGCTTGCTTTTTCATGGCGACGCGCGTCACGCGTGATTAGGCCAATGCAGCCATGGCTCACACAGCGTGTGGTGGTAGGCCCCGCATGGCTACAAGTAATTAAGCGACCCACTGCAGCCATACCGCAACTCACACTCCTGTGGCCGCCTATACGGATTGCAGCATCACTTGATTTGTGAATGCTCGATAAACAACAGCGAATGAAATTTTTTGGTTTTTTTAATCAAATTTGAAAGTTTTTTAGTGTCAAAAGTTTTCGATTTGAAATTTTTCGAGGTGAAACTTTCTAGTTCAAAATTTTTGGAGTTGAATTTTTTTGTTGAATTTTTTTTACTTGAATTTTAAATCGGAACTTTTCAAACCAAAAGTTTTTTGAATTAAACTTTTCAAACCAAAAGTTTTTGAGTCGAGAGTTTTATTAGTTGAAACTTTTTGAGTTGAAATCTTTTGATTTAAAACTTTTCGTGTTGAAACTTTCTAATTTTTTCAAGTTGAAACTTTTAGATTTAAAATTAGTTTGACTTGAAATTTTTTGACTTGAAACTTTCTAATTTGAACTTTAATGATTTTAAATTTTTTGAGTTCTCTGGCCGCAGCCATCTGCGTCTGAACTCTGTAATTACTCCTCATCACCACCTGTCGTGCGGCTGGGACAAGAGCGCATAGAGCTATCGGCGCGGGCGACTGTAAAATCGTCAAGCCCTTTAACACAGAAATTTTGTAAGCTCTATGACTCATTACACAATTTTGACCAGGACATGCCCAGAATGGCGTCCATGATTGTGTACCAGCTAGCCCCAGGACCTCCAAAACTTGCTGCAACCTTTTCCCAAGCAACCAAGCAAAAATAAACCAATGCCATAGTTCCAGCAAATAAAAACCAATGCGCAATTGCACCACGAATGATACCAACAAATTGATATTGATCGGTGATCACCGTGGTCATGTACAGATCCATCATCCATGTATGGTCCATCCATCAGATACATACACGTATATGTGAATACGAGGGCTCGAAATCGATGAGCCACACGAGCGAAATGAACGGCGCACACCGATCGACGCGATCGCTCCAAGGAAACCACTGCTCCCTCCGGCCATAGATAGTTGTTGTTTTGACGATAACTATTTATGATCGGAGAGAGTATTAACCCACCGTTCATGCGCATGCACGTATAATCCCTACGGGTACGAACGAGCTAGCCGTACAGCGCGTACGCGCGCTCACAACTTGTCGCACTGCACGGGCGCGAAGGAGACCGTGTTTTCGCCGACGTCGTACACGAACTGGAAGTTCTGCTGCTGGAAGTTGCCGATGATGGACAGGCCCCTCGACCCCATCACCGTCAGGCACAGAGCGCCGGACCCGGAGTCCAGCACCATGTAGTTCTCCGCCGGTAGGTCGAGGTCCGCGCCGTCGAAGTGGAACACCAGCTTCGGCACCTCCACCTGGTCGACGCCCGACGCCGGCGCCTGGAAGCACAGGTCCAGCCCGATCTCGGACCCGTCCGCCGTCGGCAGTTGCATCTGCCCCGCGAACGCCTTCTTCAGGGCGCGGTACCCCTGCAACTCCAGGTACGTGATCGACGTGCCCGAGTCCACGATGACGCCGCCCGTGCCGTCGTCCTGGACGGCGAACACCGAGCTCGGCAGGGAGATGTGCGTCGAGCCGACGGTGAGCCCCTTGAGGGTCACGTAGTAGAAGGACGGCTGGCTCGGGTTCTTGATGAGCGGGGTGGTCTGCACCGACGCGGCGGCCGCGCTCTCCGAGATGTCGGCGAGGGAGCCCAGGAGGAGCGGGCTCTTGTTGGTGTCGTCGAGGGAGGTGAGGCAGTAGGAGAACTTCTCGAGGCCGAGCTGAGACACTAGAGAGAGGGGACCACGGCCGAGGCCGACGAGCCCCGCGCCCTGCGAGAATCCGTCGCCCTCGTTCGTGTCGCCGCAGCCGAAGGCGACGCCGGGGAGCTTCGTCTTGGCCAACGTGAATGTCTCGGTGGCCAGGACTCCCTGCGTCGACGAGGAGTCGCCGTAGGTGTACGTGTAGCCGCACTTGGACTTCGACGTGCACGTGGAGGTGGGCAGGTCGCTGCAGAAGGAGTTGGAGCACGGCACGGTGGCGTAGGTGGAGGACGATGACGGGTCGAACACCGGCGTCGGCTGCTTGAAGCAGTCGACGCACGGCTTGCACTGCGTCCACACGAGGTCGCTGCCGGTATCGACGATGGCCGAGTAGGCCAGCGCAGGCGTGCCGATGGACACGTCCATCAGGAACTCACCGTTCCCAGCGTGGACCGGCACCTGCAGGTCGGGGCCGGCCGCTGCGGCCTTGCTCGACGACATAGGCACGCCAGTGGTCCGCGCGACGAGCCTCGACATGCGGTGGTGGCTCCGCCGCGCCGCCCGCTGCAGCAGCTGCAGCTTCGAGTAGTTGCCGTGCGCGTCCACGTGCGTCAGGTGCACGCGCAGGCCCTTGAGGTGGCCCAGGTGGGACGTCGCGGCTATGTCGGCGCCGGTGGTGCAACTGGCGCCGATCGCCATGGCCACCAATAGAAGCAATCGTAGTGCCTCCATTCTTTGCTTTGGAAAGGGCAAGAAGAGAAAGCTGACGCTTAATCCTTCTACTGAACAAAGGCTAGATTTATATTTCTGATCATTTGGTAGTTATAGTTAGGTTTGCTCTATGAACATATGCAAATGATCGTAATTTGAGCCCAGACAGGAGAAAGAAGTGGGGAGAGCTGAGGTGGTGGAGACTAGTGGCCAGCCGAAGCTAGCGAGCCGTGTAGGATATTGATACATTGGTACCTAATTTGAGGCGGCAACTTTATCTCACCACTAGCTTCCTCTTGGCACTTGTTTGGTTTGTACTTTTAAAATATTTTGTCTCCACAATGACATTGGCCAAATTTTGGAAGAAGAAATTCTGCTCTGTTGAGTGTAGCTACTTCTAGCTAGGTGCCCTTTTAGGTCCAAATGGTTAAGATTTTGAGCACTGAGTTTCACTTTAGAACCTTCCTAGAAGTTTTGCTTCTATATTCATGTTTAGATTCATATGGATTTTATGTACGAGTCTCCTAAAATCCGGTATTATTTGACTTCTGAAAAAAAATGTACAGGGGAGCTAGGCAGCCAACATATTGATGATGCCTGAGTTGGTGAGCAACCGGCCGATCCATTTGGAATTAGATTAATTGGCCCCTGTCCATGTTCTTCCAACAGCAGCAATGGCCTAGCTGAGCATGTTTCCCTTGCAAGTAATTCTGATAAGGACCTCTCTCGTTTGTGTGCAATTAGGTACACCTAGTTTATCAATGATCATACAATCTCCTCCTGTTCTCGATCTTCAAGTGTATATGTACCTACAAGGCTACAGTACTAGAGCCCCTGGGCCTCTAGCTAGCCTTGTGGTTGCAGAGGTACTTCTGCTCCAGTTAATACGGTCATGCATACGCACAAATCCTAAAAAGCATTAATAAATCTATGCTCTTTCTTAAGTTTAGTAAATAAGCTATTCTGATGAGGGCAATATAGTTGTTCGGTGAGCAATCCGATCTGCTACTCTTTGAGGGTCGTCAATGGGTGTAGGTGAGAAAGCTACATTTTACCAACAAAGTACATCATCCTGATCATTCTCGTGATGAATGGCCCAAAGCATCTCTGTTCATTATATCACTGCCGTCCAATTTGCTGGATCCAGCCGTTGTGAGAAGGTGCCCAACATATGATGTAAGATTCCAAGTCATCATAGAATCTTAATGACATATTACAAGATAACAAGAACTGTTATTGAGAAGACACAATTATTTCTGGGGCTCGCCCGAAAGCAATGCGCGCGTGCTCTCTGAATAAAAGTTGGGACGACCCCGACCTGAAAGCACTGGGGTGTCGAAATAGGAAAACGTCTTGATACTAAACCATTGCGAGAGAGATCAAGCTTTTGTTTTGTTACATTTAGGGGTGAAAACGGATCGGATACGGGCGGATAATAGCTCTACCATATTTTTTTTCATATTTTTTTCTCGGATGCGGATACGGATACGGATAGTCCGGATACGAATACGGATACGGATAGTATCGAATACGGATACGGATCGAATACGAATCGAATCGGATACGGTTTCGAATATTTATCGGAACATGATAACCCCTTAAATTGTACATAAAAAATCAACAGAAACACATAACTAATTGATTTGATTAAAATATTATTGAAAATTAAACAAATGTAAACATTTTCATTCACTTAGACAATAGTTAGATACCATGTCGCAAAAAAAATTATATAAGATTTAGTTTATCACACACACACGATTAGTTCATCATATACATAGATTAAAACACAAAATAAAAGTAATCCTTGCTCAAATATACAAATAGAAGCAAACACATAACACACTAAAAGTTTGATAATACTTAGATATCATATCTCTAGAAAAATATATAACACTTACATGTAATGACTCAAGATTTATATTCTTAGTTGAATTATGTTTAAATAATAAATTATGCATTTATGAGTTTTTATGCATTTTTAGCTACTTATTTAATATATTTTCCTATCAAGAATAGGAGTTTTGAATTTTTAGAAAAACTAAAATCTGATAAAATCTTGAGAATAATTTTTAAAATATTATATTGTTACTAGAACTTTGTCAAAAAAATTTCATAATTTTTAGAGTTGGTTTGCTAAATTTAATAATTGAAACTTGCTTTAGAAATTAATTAAATTAGAAAACAATTCTGAAATTAAGAAACCTTTTTGGGCCAAAAGAGTAGTCTTGGCCCAGCCCATATGTCCATCCGGATATCCGACCCACCATTATCCGGATTATCCGAATCCGTATCCGACGGATAATGAGCTACCAAATCTGTATCCGTATCTGACAAAAAAATATCCTTATCCGTATCCGATCCGATACTATCCGACAAATATCCGATCCGACAGAATCCATATCCGAAAATATCCGGATCGGTTGGAAAATATCTGAACCGTTTTCAACCCTAGTTACATTTGTTATACTTCTACGTGGAGCACGGGAACATGACCATATATATATGAGAGTATGACAAATATATGAGTATAACAAGGGTACCAATTACTACAGCTAGAGATCTTCTAATGTCCTTTAACATTCCGCTTTGGCTTCTCGAGAGTGTACAAGACGAAATGATCAAATAGCAAGTCAAGCCAAATTTACCTAGGGAATCCATCGCCAATTTTATTTAAGACGAATTTCCATCACATTTGACATACCCAGTTCATCAGCAAGGTTTGCCGGGCCTGCAATCATTCATCAGCGAGGTCTTCGGCACGGCGATCTTCTATCGCCGTACCTATTTATACCGGCTAGACCTGCTATACCATATTTTAAAAAAGGCCACTGACGATGGGATCCTATCATCTTAGAAGGGTTGCGCAGTATCGCTCCGCCTCTCCCTATATGCAGATGATACTGTCATTCTCCTAAACCCGGTCAGGGAGGAGTTGCAGGTTGTTCTTACAATCTTACATCATTTTGGGGAAGTTTCAGGACTGTGGGTCAACATACAAAAGAGCACCATAGCTGTAATCTAATGTCACAACCTAGACCTGAATACCATCCTGCAGTCGTTCATAGGCACCATTTCACATTTTCCAACCACTTACCTAGGAATGCCACTCGCGTTGGGTCGTCTACGACGAGTCCACCTTCAGCCCATCTAAGATAAGGTGGCACGACGTCTGGCGACATGGCAAACAAATCATCTCACGCTGAGTGGACTACTAACATTGGTCAAACCAGTACTCACTTCTATCTCGATCTATGTGTTAACAGCACTCGAGGTGCCCAAGAAATTTATCACAGATATTGACAAGATAAGGAGGAGATTCCTATGGGCTAGCAGTACGGTAGCACACGCTGGGAACTGCAAAGTGCAGTGGACAACGGTTTGCCGACCCCTTAAACTAGGGAGCTTAGGAGTATTGAACTTTGACAGGTTCGCACGAGCTCTGAGATTGCGCTGGATGTGGCTAAGGTACACAAGGCCGGAAAGGCCTTGGGCCGATTTGCCCACACCATGCGACCGGGTAGACCAACAGCTCTTCATAGCGACCACTAAAATCGCCATTGGTAATGGCCGGGTGGCAACCTTTTAGACCTTCACATGGTTACATGGCATGGCACCCTACCAACTCGCTCCGCACCTCTACAAACATTCCAGGAGGAAGGTAAGGTCGGTGGCAAATGCTTTGCAAAACAATAATTGGATCCGAGATATCCACCACCAGCTTACTCCACGCCTCCTAAGAGCAAGCCCAACTCACCCTTTATATCTTCCCCTATCTTAAATTATAAGGAGAAATGAAAAAATGTAAGCTCCAACCTACCCCCTATTAGGAGCCCCTATTCTAGGGAGTTCCCTTCTCACCCCTACATCTAGGGACTTTTTTCTTCCCCCTATTATTTTCTTCATATTTTTTTATTCATTAATTCATGGGTGCATAGTAATAATAATGTTTAGATAAATAATAGAGGTGAGTAATAGGGAGTGTGGGTTGGAGATAAATTTGATATAGGGTGTCTCTAATTTTTATACCACCCCAAAATGAGTGATTTAAGGGAAAAATATAGAGGTTTGGGTTGGAGTTGCTCTAAAGGCGTAGGTCCAACATTCAATCAATGCCCCTTTGACCAAAAATGGAGGACGCTGCCTACTCGGCTAGCTCAACGTACCTCTTTCAGTTTAATGGAAGCACAGCAAAACCTTTCCACACCACAATTTGGTCGGCATGTGCACCTCTTCGATGTAAGGTCTTTTTCTGGCTTGCACAACAAAACCGACTATAGACAACGCAACGTTTGCAGTTTAGAGTTGGCCAAATCAGTATTTTTGTCACATATATTATCGGAGCCTAGAAACGATTGCACACCTATTCCTAGACCACCCTTAGGTCCAACGTACGTGGTCCTTCATTGCTCATTGGGTCCACGTACCTTTCCTCCAGCCGGACCAATGGAAGCCATCCTCACACCTAGACCAATAGAATCTTTGACGCATTGCTGACCATACCTCATTCAAAAAAATGTTAAAACGCTCATTATTCTAACATACTGGCAATAGTGGAAGGAGTGAAATAATCGAATTTTTCAAAGAAGCTAGGCAGCACAAAAATAGATTGTTCAATCCACCAAAGATGAGGCTACAACTTCGGTAGGAGCGACACATCTAGCCAGACTCATCCGACGGCAGTCTTAAGGCTTTTCTTTCCTTTTCTTCTCCTTTTCTTTCACTCCCGGCCTCCGTTACTTTCCTTCAGGTGCAGCCTCTGCACCTTGTACCTGAAACTCTTTGTACCTTCTACTGAATCAATCACAGCTTTCACTGTTTTTTTTTTAAAAAAAAGACATACCCAGTTCACAACATGCAAATTTGGATGTGACGTTACTCGATAAAACCCTGGGCATTACCTAACCGATCACGCTTAACCGATGGGATGGGCAACTGAGCACCACAATTGAAAAGAAAAATAAAGAAAAAGGAGAACATATGAAAGTCATGTCGTGCAAAATTTGACATCAAGAAAATCCTATGCACCTTTTCATGTTAAGACCCACTATTCTTTCCTTTCTTTTCTTAAACAAGGATAAAGCCATGAGAAGTAAAAAAAAGAAGACAACCTATTCTTTCAGAGCAACGCACACCTGTGCGCCTCCAACACCAGACAAACTTTCGTTTGGTATTTCTTTTGGGAAAATGAGGAAGAAAACCTTAAAACCTCTGTTCAGCAGGGAAAAATATCAGTTCTACTCATGGACTCCCCACAATGCTGAAGCACTAACGGAAAAAAAAATCTCGATTTGTTAAGCTACAGAGTCATCAAAGACAGGTGAGGTAGGAACTGAAACTCGTAATGATACAGCTTCACGTCCACATGTCTTCAGCGCGGTGACAACAACAGTAATGTTCCTTGATGAATTCTCTCATTAGCCTTCGCATTCCGCAAGCTTCTGCTGCAGCCTCACATTGTGCCTTAACTGCAAAATAGTGGGATTTATGTCACAACAAAATAGCGGGCAAACATGGTAAAATTTTACTACTCTGCATTTCTAACATAGATTGCCAGAACACTTAAACGATATGCACTGCCACGTATGATGATATCAATATGGTGTAAAGAGTAAATTTCACCACAGGTCCCCAAATTTCACTTGGGGCCCCCCATTCTTAGAATTTTGTCAACAGTTCCTGCACTTTCATTTTCACGTCAATTGAGACCCTTTTGTTAAATCACAGAGAATTTGGTGATCTAGTGTGCCTTGTCAGCAGTAGAATGATGATGGCACCCAATTCATCATGGCAAGCCACATCATCAATACATTTTGCTGACATGGCAAGCCACATCATCAATACATTTTGCTGACATGGCAAGCCACATCATCAACCAGTCGGAGAACAAATTCAAGCTGAAATGGAAATTTTGGGACCTGTTTTTGACAAAACTAAACGAATGGGGCCCAGCTAAAGTTACGAGTGACTAATAGAGACAAGTGAAATTTATTAAATAATTTAAACCCCTAAACATGAAAATCATGTGTTGAAAGCCAAATAATTTTGATTCACTGGAATAAGAGAGATAACAAAAACTTACACAATCGGCAATCTCTTCCTGTTTCAGAGGCGGAACTATTTCGTCCTCTTTCCAACCAAGAGATATCAGGAAAGCCATTTCTTCTGGACTAGGTTTTTCTTGAGCAGGATAGGGTTCCTCTTCCCCTCCTCCAATGGGTTCAAACGACAAATTGGCTTCATTGTCATCCGAGTTGGAACTTGGGGAACCGTCATTTATATCTGTGGGTATGATGGACAGAGTGGCTTCAGCCTTGCCTACCTGGGGCTTCATAGATACTACATCTTCTGCGTCAGCAAGTTCTGACAAGGAGTTGGCATCCCTGTTGTCAGCTAGAATCCTCTGCGACCCCTCATCTAAACCATCACGAGGTTCCGAATGTTGATTGATTTCCTCATTGTCAGAGAGGTGTTGCCGAGATCCCTCACAAGAATTTGCTTCCTCACAGGAACTACTCCCAGTTTCGGTACATTTGATTCCGCAATTAAACAAGGACAAATCAAGACAGGAGTTCTGCTGCTCATCAATCAAGCTAGATGAAGACTCACTAGCAGTGCCTGAACCATTTAAAGACTTGCTCCGCAGCAAATCAAAGAATTTGTGCTTGGCTTTTGCACTTGCTTTCCTCTCACCAAATGAACCTTGTCGTAGATGCAAAGAGAGACCATTAGTGATACCCTTAAGCTTTTGGTTGGCAATAGGCTTTTTCAGTGGTTCCACTGAAGAAGATTGACCTAGAACAGGGCTCATAAGATTGCTAGTACAGTCTTTAGCCGTATTTGCAATACCAATCTGCTCGCGGCTCAGGACTTGAAGGTTTCCTGATTGAGATGGCTTTACAAGCTCAGTTTTCACTGGAGTACGAACAGAACAGCTAGAAGGCTGTACTGACAGTTGTGGTGCAACCTTGATGGGACCATTTGAATCTCCAGCTCTTGCACCTTTGATTTTTAACTTATCTGAAGAACTTGATACCTGCAAAGTTTCTGAATGAATTAGCGCAAACCAAAATGTCACCAATTCAGCACCAGCAAGCATCACTCCATAAATAAGTGAAACAAAAATAAAGAACATTCACTAAGTTCAAAAAGATCAGCATCAGGGTGAGGAGAGGGAATATATCTTGAAGTAAAAAACACCGGAGCCGAATATATTCCGGGTGACTTATGAACCACATTCCTTGTAAATTAGTTCAGGTATGAACTGCAAAGTTAAATAACAGATGTAGGAACCAGGAAGACATTCAGGATTTCAGATTTTTAATACAGAAAAATGCAAACATTCCAATCCCCAACATGTACATTCAAACTACCAACCAGCCAGTTAGGCAGTACTCAGAAAAATGCTATGCATTGCATTTGCATAAATGATTTTAATATAAAGACAGCACAGCCACTAGCAATGCTCAGATAATTGCCAACATTTGGTTCATGGATACTTGCAGTACACATAAAACATTGAGCAGTTGAACCAAACTATAGCCCAAATTTACTACTTTGAATATGATCACTAACAGCATAAAACATACAATAGGATCAAACAATTTAAAGGCTGCTTACACAAGCAGATATTCTTGTTGTACAAACAAAAATGATGTGGCTGATCCACTAATTGCAATCGAATTCAAATAAAGTGTTATTTACAGGACAAATAAAATGTTTAAAGATAAGATGTTTAAGGATAAGAATTCTTTGTTTGTAGCTAAACTATCTGATTGCACAAGATAAGTTGAACAAATTATATTTGTAATGTTCTTGCTGTCTTTCAAAGGGCAAATTACTTACCAAACAAGATGGAAGAGAGATTCTAAAATCTAAACACATCCATGAGACCATGATAATCATACAAGACACAAGCAACAACAGCAAAAGCATTAATCTCGCAACAAAGGCAATATATAAGGTACTTACAGAAATTTTGCTTGATGAAGGTGTCAGAGGTCTTAGAATGCACTGCCTCATAGTTCTTTCTTCAATCATCTGAGCATCAATCAATAACTGGGTAAGAAAAGAGAATGCACACAAAGCACAAATTAAATCAAGTGAATGGAATCAGTATTTCAAAGAGGAAAACACAAATACCATATTCATGACACTACCTGGGGTGCAGTGGAAATTTTTAACGGTGCTTGCATTACTGTTTCAGCCATGCTTAATGTGGTTCCGCAGCATGACACTTCCGGCTGCTTACTGGAACCACCAAGTGATAAAGAAGAGGAAACAGCGCTATTGCTTGTCTCACTAAGTATAGGGACTTCTGCTAGCACCGAATTCCAGCCATCGGACACAGTAACCAATGGTATGCTCTGAATTGGGGTGCTAATTCCAGGAGATGGAACTCTACCTATGTCTTGCTTTCCATTCTTGTCCTCAGAACCAAGATGTGGGAATTCTCGCTCAAAGGAGATGCCACCAGCATCCTTTCTAGACAGACTACCATTGTTTAAACTTGCTCCTACAGCCCGATTCCATGTGTCCACCTTCGAAAGAGTATGATTATGCCTATCCCTTTCAGATCTGCATGAGCTAAATGGCTTGAAGCCATCGCGCAAGGGATCATCTGGCAGGCCCAACCTATTCTCCCAATCACGGATATCAGAGACCTTTTCACACTCCCTGTCCCTGTTGCTCCTTCCAAAACTGGCATAGCCTCTTGACTTCCCTGTACCATCCTGGTCATGCCGTCTAGACCCACTTGAGCCTAAACCCCTACGGGATGAGGATTGCTGAGAGCTCCGTTCACGGTCACGGCCTGATGATCGGTTTCTTGATGAAGCAGTCCTGCCTTGATCATCTAAAGAATTCAAGCAACAGCATATTAGCACAAAACACAGTAAGTTTGCAAGCTGGAAAGTAATGTCACTAACAGTTGATTCAAGCATATGGATGTAAATGCTCAGATAAAGCATGCAGCAATGACACCAAACCAAACAAAAAAGGCATAAAACAACAATACTTGGTAATTAATAATGGCACACCTGGAGAATACATAAGATCCTTAAGAAGTGCAAGAACAACAAATTTCACAAGCACTAAAGCAATAGTACATAATAATCAGTAGCAGCTGCATATAGGATCATCCTCGTACAATGGTGCCCAACAATAGCCAAGTTGCAAGAAGCAATAAAAAGTGATTTTACTGAACACGTCCACACAAAAGAAAAAGTTCAAAAATTGTCTCCAACAAGCTATTGCAACCGAAAGGGCATGCATTCCCCTCTGCCCATACACTGATGAGTCATCGACTTGCACCGATGAACCTTGGATCCTATGTGTCCTTGATGCAGGACAAATCCAGTTGATGCAGGACAAATCCAGTGCACACGGTTTCCTTCCAACGTCTCTCGTCCAAACGGGGTTTCAAGATCCAGCTTCACTATGTCCCTCCAAGCCCAAGTCCATAACGTAAAAAGATGGCTTGGTCATGAATTCTTGGTTTTAGCATTTGAAAAATTGTGTGCGATAAAATTGTGGATACATGACCTGGTGGTGAATAAGTTTGGTTACTCATGTATTGACTATTGAGTACTGACTTTTAATCATTTTTCTTCGGTCACCGTTTGCTTAATTTATGTATGTTTGTCTGCCAGTCGAAACTTGGTATTATGGTTAGAAAGCCTGGATCTCATTTTCCTCTACATTACGTACCCTTGCTTCTAGCCTTCCACAGCTCTACCCCTACCCGATCTCATTTTCCTCTACATTACGTACCCTTGCTTCTAGCCTTCCATAGCTCTACCCCTACCCGTACATTGGACAATTACCATATTCAATGACTGAGCAAGCAACATGGACATGCATGTTCCTATGTATCAAGAGGGAAAAGGTTATCTGTTGCTAAAAATGTTTTGCCTATCCCCTTTTGAACCTACTGGTATCACTTAGTGTCTATATTTGAAACAGAAAGGGGCATTATGACTCCAGAGGTTTGCACTTAAGGCTCTAGAGATGTGTGATTTATGTCGGTGGCGGTTGACTTTCAAGCGTGTTCTTAAGAGTTATTTTTATCACCTTTTTTAAAATAATAACATTTCCCAATTTTATGATAGATGAATTCACACTATAAACCATTCACCTCCACCAGACCCATCAGAAAACTAAGAACATGCATGCCAACTTGACGAGTCTTTACATTCATAAAAAATCATATTTTTTGTCCACATGTAGTTTTAGCATGAAACTAATTAACCTTTTTAATCAGCAGAATTTAACTATTTAAAGTACATTAGAAGGCATATAACAGAGACCTGCAGCAACGAGAGGTAAGCGAATTAGTCCCACTACATGAATTATGCATCTTGCCTAATAGGAGGTTCTCTCTAATCCTGCCAAAGCAGAGAAATCATGTGACGCCACAGACTGCCAAAGCATTATAGCAACAGGGCTAACCGACAGCAATAAATAAATGTCCCCATACAACTCATACTCTGAATCACCAATAGCACAAAGCCCCAGTAGCTCCAAAAAATCATTTCGCTATACAAGAATCTATAACTCAACACTTAGTGCAGTTAAATTGTTATACGAACTGAAAAACTTTGATTTAATAAGCACAATGTTCCCCTAGGCGGCAACCTAGCCCGTGTAGGTGCTAGGCTACACCCTCCCACCTAGCCTGCCTAGCTGATGTATCCCGCATAGGCAGCTGCCTAGTCCGCATAATCGGCGATTAGGCGCTAGGCACCAGTGTGCCACATAAGCACCAACGCAAGGCTGGTATTTATAGCAATGTCATACTAACAGGATCCTAGACAGTTACCACTTACCACAATTACTCTAAATTTATAACACAGAGTATCACAGCTGCTCAAGGTTAATGCAACATATTAAATAAAGCTTTCACCGTACAAGCATTGCCCTTAATCACAAGCAAAGAAATAATGGTGCATATGAAGAATGATTGTTCTTATAAGGTCAACAGTGAACAAGAAAGTAGCAAATTCATCACCAGAACCGCCCTAACTTCGACCCTGCCTAAATGAAAAACCACTATTCAGCATAAATAACTCCAAGCTCTGATGAGATAAGAGCACTGAAAGTCTGAAACACTGTCCAATGCCACTAGAAACATATCCAGTGCGACTTCTCACCACAATAACAATTAATCCCACAGTCATCCTATCAACAGCGCTAGGCCGCTACCCATTACATGCCACGAAACAGAAAGCTGACAAGGAACGCAGGCTAACCTGCACGGGGCGAAGTTCCAGGCCGGAGGCTCGCAGCGGCGACTGTGCTGGCCCCCCGCACCAACCATTCCGGCTTCAACGAGGGCTCACCTCGGTCCATGCCGCGTGGCGTCCCTCACCATCTATACAAGCTGCTGCAGCGTCCACCGATCCAGTCCGGAACAACAATGCAACAACCCCACTACTTCCCACTCCCCATCACGAATCACTCACGGCGGTGCCGGCGCAAGGCAATTCAACGGCGCATCCACACCCACCCCCTTTAGGGGGCAGCCGGCCGAGGTCACCAAACCCTCGAACCCTAACTTCCTCACAACACAATCTCTCACACACGCACCAAAAAAAAAAAGTAGGGGAAAAAAAATTGCTCCCCTCCTCGCGAATCGCTATCCGTATCACGCCGTCGCGACGCGATTGATCGAACAGGAAGCTGCCCGCTCGGGGATTGAACGCCTCGGCGGGCCGGGCGACGACCACTCTACGGCGCCCGAATTTCTCGGTGGGTCTCGCGGGGAAATCTGCGAAGGCGGCGGCGATGGGGGAGAGGATGGGGAAATTTCGCGGGGATTTATGGGATTCGGGGAGCGCCGATTTCTGGAGGGGTTTTACTCTTGTTTTTCCGGGAAATTTTGTGCCTCCGGTCCGGTGTGCTTGCGAATTTCCGTGGGAGAGGGAGGAGAGCCTGTCTGCCTGGGTTTGTGTGGTCTACTTGTTCGTCTTGGCGGAGGGAGAGAAACCCTATGCAAGCAAAATGTGACTTTCGTTTCGACAGCCAGCCTTCCCTTCTCTTCTCTCTCTCACTGCCGTTTCTCCCTCTTCCAGTTGGATGACGGTTGATCTGCTATCTGGCTCTTCTTTCTTTCCGCGTGGATAGGGATACGTCTGTATCTAGAACTATGTTGCAAAATGTTTTTTTTTCTGCGAGGTAAAACGGCTTCCCAACGTTAATTGGGTTTATTTCCTAACCTTATCTAATGTGTTTGAGACAAAAGGGTTTGTTATTATTATTGTTGTATTTTGCATCACCATGTCGTTTGTCCAAAACTTTAGATGGATTTCTAAAATATTCAATCTGTGTGATTTTTCAAAGTATTTTTGGAATATATATATATATATATATATATATATATATATATATATATATATATATATATATGCTTGTCCGCGTATACACCAAGCACACCAACTAGTTTAAACTTGTCAAAATTTTCTCTTTTTTATAACTCTCGATATATAATGAATTTGATCCTACAATTTTATACATAGGTAGAGCAATCTATGAAGTAAATCTACAATTTTTTCAGAATTTTTCGTAACTTTTGTTAGTTGATGTGCACAGTGTGTACACGAACAGTCTGTGTGCACAGGATATGTTGCCTACACACACGCAACATATCTAGTGAAAACCACTCTTATCGTGAAAACTCCGTGAAACCCACTTGTACAAGTTTTAAAAAATTCTCAAAAAGTTACCATACGTAGGGGAGGTGAGCTTCTATAATCCTACAAAATTTGAAGACCAAAATCAATCGCATTTGAAATATATGAAAAAACAATTACCCTACTTGTACAAATTTTGAAAAATTCTCAAAAAATTACCATACGTAGAGGAGGTGAGCTTCTACAATTCTGCAAAATCTGAAGACCAAACTCAATCGCATTTGAAAGATATGAAAAAGACAATTGAGGTGAGCTTCTACAATCCTAAAAAATTTGAAGATGAGTTTGGTCTTCAAATTTTTCAGGATTGTAGAATCTCATCTCTTCTACATATGGTAATTTTTTGAGAATTTTTCAAAATTTGTACACATGAGTTTCACGATAAAGATGATTTTCACTGGATATATTGCCTTATATATATATATATATATATGAAGCTTTTTCCGTACTCCTAAGAGTACATACTCACACCTTTAATATACCACTTTAACGAATGTGTTATACTCTTTTATCACATTTAGTATACTTCAATAATAATTCTAAGATACTTCAATGCGATATATTTGAAAAAATTCATTGAAACTCTTTATTTGTACTATATATATTTTTCCATATGTAAAAGAAGTGTATACACAAATTATGCTACAAAAAATGGATCGTGATGAAATTTTTCATGGAACTCACTTTAGAGTATCTTATAATCAGTATTAGAGTATACTCAAAAGGATAAAGAGGTATAACAACATCATTTAAGTGGTATATTTAGAGTGAGAGTACGTACTCCCAGGAGTATAGAACCATTTTCCTATATTACATACTCTCGGTTGTACACTTCCATTTTCCTATATATATATATATATATAAGCATCTACATGTGAATAGTACTCTTATATCGTTTTACATAGGTTTTTAGATGTACTGTTTTATGTAGTTAGTTAAGACTTAAGAGTAAACCTTAATAAGCCTTCAAAAGTACAAATCTATCAATGTTTAGTAAGCAGGTGTGACATATCGGCCCGGTATAGGCCCAACCATTCTTTGTACCACATGCCTTTGTTTATTTTCATTTAGATCCCAGGCTTCCCAGCTGAAGCAAACCAGCTGGAAATAATAGCGATTTTCACAACCCCTCCACCCAAAAAAAAAAAAAAAACTGGAAATGATAGCAAATGGCTCCAAGCCTCCTACTCTCACCTAGCATCGCTCAAAGCATGAGGTGTCCATTGATTTGGCTTGCAGAGATGTTTGGCAACCGGGAGCAGTAAGAAATATCAAATGTTACGACTATTCGTTACTAGGTTATTCGTTTCATTACACGGTATAATTGCTTACAAATTAGACAATCTCAGCGTTTCAAACGACATACCAAGGCAGATAATATTCGTTACTATGCTAGGTGCCACCCTGCCACTGTGATTTTTGGCATAATCGGCGAGCTAGGCGACCAAAGCGGCGACTAGTCGGCCTATAGGCGGAGCGGGGCGACAGATTAGGCAGTGTGGACTGTGGAGGCGGCTAGGTGAGGAAGAGAGAAGGAAGGAAAAAAGAGTGAAGAGGGAGAAGACGGGAGAGGAGGAGCATCTGAGGAGGACAGTTGTGGCGATGGCAACACAATATTTTTTGTTCTAATCCACTCGGCTGTCGAGCGGGCCAGCCAACTGGCCCAGACAGTTCTCTAAAGGAAGATAATATTAGGTTTTCACTTCCCTATCCATAGAGCAGCCGCACATTTTTCTTATGGATTTTCTTCGGTTGTGGTGGTGATGGAGAAGCGAGGACCATGCCCCACCCATGTCCAAACTCGCTGTTGCCACGCTGAAGAGAGTCATCACTGATGCTAGAGGTAATCTTGTAATTATCTAAGAGTTTTGATTAAGAGTCTGACTAGGATAAGGAATTGGATTATGACAAGGAAGTAGAATCCTATACTGTTTATAAGGTCTGTAGTTTTGAGTATAAATTCAAGAGAAAATCTTAGTTTTATAAGCGAACAGAGAAAGAAGTAATAAAGAACAAAAAAAATTGTCGTAAAGATGTTTTGACGTTCTGTTCCAACGAGTGCTATCAGAGCAAGTTTCGATCTGATTGAGAAGAAGGTACTGGTCGCGCGGCGCGAAAAGCAACGCGAGCTCCGTGCAGCATGTCACAACTCGCGAGCAAGGACTAGCAGAAGCTGGGACGCGAACAGCACGAGGACGACAAGGCGAGTGCCGTGCGGATCGGAAGCGACATCTCGCGTAGCGAAACCAGAGCAGCGCTAGCAGCGAGCGGCTGCAGGAGACGTCTCAGGCTCGGCTGCAGGGAAGGACGTGACGCGAGAAAAGCAGTGCGGCGCATACAAGAAGCAAGAGCCATACGGAGATATCAGCAGAAATCAGAGCAATAATTGGTCTCTTGCAGGGCTTGCCGCGAAGCGATCTCTTGGCGCAAGATCAAAGCAGCGACGCGTACGCAAATCAGAGGCGCTACAGAGATCCATCAGGTGACAGCATTTTCTAGCAACAGTACAAGAGCTTCGTTATCATAGGCGAGAAGGTTGAAAGTTCAGAATAGATCCATATCCCTCCAATACCTTCTCCGATCGACAATTACCCGGTATCTCTACTATTTAATTTTGAATTGGTGGTGATCGTCCGTTCTCCACCACCAACCCACTTCTAAATAAAAAAAAAACCGAACCGGCAGACGGAAAAAAACAGTATGTTCCTTTTCGCTTCTGTTCCTCGCGATAGCTGGCAACGCAAACCCGGTTCTCCCGACTTCTCATTCCTCTCGATCTGCAATTGTGGCGGCGTCAAGCGCAAGGCGCAGCGGCGGGAGACCGGGGGTGCCGGCTATTCTGGTGTTCGGCGACTCCTTTGTCGACATGGGTAACAACAACCCCGTCGTCACGCTCGTCAAGGCCGACTTCAAGCTGTACGGTAAGGACCTCAACGGCGGCGTCCGAGCGTAAGGCGCAGCGGCAGGAGGCCGCGGGTGCCGAATACCTCCTGACCTGCAATTGTGGCGGCGGCGAGTGCAAGGCGCAGCGGCGAAAGGCCGCGGGTGCAGGCTATTCTAGTGTTCGGCGACTCCATCGACACGGGTAACAACAACGCCGTCGTCACGTTCGCCAAGACTGACTTCAAGCCGTATGGCAAAGATCTCAACGGTGGCATCCGGGCGCAAGGCGCAACGGTGGGAGGCCGCAGGTGCCGACTATTCTGGTGTCCGGCGACTCCTTCGTCGACATAGGTAACAACAACGCCGTCGTCACGAAGAACACCGACGCCTTATCATCTCCTGCGCGCGTCGGCTACCTCCCCATTGCCGCGCAAGATCTCGGTGTGGGATTCAATCTCGCGTGCGTTCTTGGGACAATTTGGGTTTGGGATGGTTGTTGACGTGTGTGGGTGTTGGTTGTAGATTAGGTGGATAGGATCGACAAGATCAGCACCACGCTCTACCTCCCGACGCCGGGCAAGTCGGCGATGAAGTCCGCGCTCAAGGCGGCGGCAGCGGTTGGGGAGGACCAGCAGCAGCACGGGAGCCCGCTCCCTCGTGGCCGCCGCGGAGGCGATTCGGATGGACGTCGAGGAGGGCAAGGACAAGATGAAGCGATATCTTGTCAAGGAGAAATTATAAAAACTTTTGTAATCAGGATAAATATATGCTTGATCTTGTAGCAAAATTTTATTTTATTGCTTAGTTTTTATGTTTCGTTATCAATTTTATTTTTCGTAGCAACGCACGGGCATTAAACTAGTAGGCAATAAAGATAAAGGTAATCTTGCGCTCCCAAAGTGTCTGGGATGCAGTCGATCTAAAGGGGAAGGCTGAGGAAGATGATAGGATAGATCAGGCTGCACTAGCTGTGATCTATCAGGCAGTTTAGATTCGATGATGCACCAACTCATCAAGAAGAGACAGCACGTGAAGCATGGCTAACACTTCAGAAGATGCACGTGGGAGTTGACCGTGTGAAGGAGGTACTACTACAAAATCTACGAAACGAGTTTGAGAATCTCCAGATGGGAGAAACCCAGTTGGTGGACGAGTTTTCCGGTAAGCTTACTTCATTATACAACCAGATTATTTCTCTCGGTGACAGGATAGAGGAATTTGTGGCAGTGAAGAAGTATCTGTGCGTGCTACCAGAAAAGTTTGTGCCTGTCGTCATCACGCTCATGTACTCCCGGATTTGGAGAACATGAAAATCGAGGAGATCACTGGGCTCGCTCAAGGTGCATGAAGAGCTATTGAGGGGGTATCAATCTCGTAAGGAGCAAGGGTATCAATCCGTAATGAGCAGGTGTTGCTGTTAAAGAGGGGTAATGGCAAGCAGTTTAACTGCGAGCGTGGATGTGGCAGTTTCGGTAGACAAGGAGGCAGAGGTGGCTAAGGAGACAAAACTGACTAAGAAGGTGATAACAGACCACGAGATAAGTCACATATCAAATGTTTTGAATGTGAAAAATATGGTCACTATGCATTGGAGTGTCGCAGTCCCATAAAGTACTTCAACTGTAACAAGTATGAGCACTTCGCTTTGGATTGCCAGAATAAGAAGAAGAACAAGGAGGTAAACCTCACCTGAGCCAGTGCAGACGATGAACCAGCTCTACTCCCCTCATTGTACAAAGAAGAGAAACCGAACATGCTGATATTAAACGGGAAGAATATAGTTCCTAAACTATGCATGGAGGGAGAAAGCCACAATCACATTGATTTGTGGTTCTTGGACAATGGAGCAAGCAATACTATGACTGGAGATCGCTCCGTATTTCATGAGATCGACGAAAATTTTAGGAAAAGTCAAGTTCGGTGACGGCTCCACGGCGCAAATAAGAGGCAATGGAACGATGTTGGTACAATGCAAGAACGGCGATCAGAAGTTCTCTGAAATTTATCATATACCGAGTTTGTGAAACAATATACTTAGTCTCAGGGAAATAGCAAAAGAAAGGTGCATGGTAGAGCTGCAGACGGAGTTCTTACATGTTTATGACAAGAACAATGATTTGTTAATGAATATCATGAGATCCCCAAACCGATTATACAAAATTTCACTGAAAACTTTTAAGTCGGTTTGTCATGAGGCTAGTTTGAAGGAAAATTTTTCTAGAGCAGACAGAAACTCATAAACGTATGTTGCAAACGGTGATGGACTCTCGAGTGGCGGAGCCGCGGCAAAGAAAAGAAATCCAGAGGCTCCTAGCAACGGCGCAACAGAAGAGAGGAAAAAGACGCCCAAGCGGCGTGGCGAGCCGAAGTCCTTCCAAGCGCACGCACGGCAGCAAGCGTCATGTGGCTGTTGAAGCAAGGCCTTGTGAGGCTATAGGAGCAGGGAGGGTCTCGTGCTACATAGCAGAAGGACGTGCACAGCAACCATCTAGGAGACACAGCAAGCAAGCAGTGGCAGTACTAGTGCCATTCACAGGGAGGGCACCGTGGGCAGTATGCATGCGAGCAAACAAGCAGAAGCTCCAGGATGCAGTGCACATGCAAAGAAAAGAATAGGAGAGAAGAAAGAGCAGTTCGGCAGCGGTGCAAGAAATCAACGGAAAGAGAAGAGAAAGTGAATAAAATTTGTTGAAAAAATTAGAAGATCAGGTAGAGTCGAGATAGAAATTAAAATATTACAAGATTAAGGGAGAAAATGTTAGAAATAATTTTGTAATTATTTAGGAGTTTTGATTAAGAGTCTGATTAGGATAAGGAGTTGGATTAGGACAAGGAAGTAGAATCCTATTCCGTTTATAAGGGTTGCAGTTTTGAGTATAAATTCAGAGGTAGACTTCAGTTTTGTAAGTGAACAATGAAAGAAGTAATAAAGAAGAAAATTGTTGCAAAGATGTTTTAACATTCTGTTCCAACAATCGAAAGAGCGCCTCTGCCACAACGCCTAAGAACTCACCTCCTAGATAGCCTACCATCTCCTCCGTTCATTTTGCTACTATATTCTATATCTTGATCATACGTATTCTCTTTGTTTTGTTGCTCTATTCTTCTCTCCTTCCCTTTGCCTATTTGCTAGGCAGTCACCTATGCGCTTTGCCACATCCCGCCGCCCACCTAGCACATAGCGCTTTCTAAAACACTGCATTATTGTAAGCGGCATAAGTTAGTATGGCGATTGTGATCATAGCATATTACTTATGTCATGTTACTACCACAAATTTACTTAATTGATACCTTTACTAGCAGGGTGCCCGTGCATTGCAACGGAATCCTGAAAAGGGTAATACATATAAGTAGAAAGGATCCTAAGCTATATAATAAAGTACAATTTCTTTCATACATACATCAAGCAGAGCATATCTCGGCAAACTAGTAAAGAAATCAGATTATAAATAAAAGTTTTATGTTGAGTCTTGTCCAACATGAATACAAATAAAACATCTTTTAGTTATATTATAAGATACCTATGATGTAAGAATTTTGTAGATGATATTTTTTATAAACGTCTCATTTGAATTAAATCACCCATCCTTTGCAGTGCAACAAATATTTTAAGATTGCTTGTAGAAGAAGCTTGTGAGAGTGCGATGTAGAGTTGTCTATGAGAGAACTAGATCAGCGAGATAAAGACATGCATTTAGGATAGTTTGGCCATGTGCCTTACAAATGATTACAACAATTTGCTTCTTCAAAATCCTTAAAAATATCTATCAAGCATATTTGGCTATATAGATTCAGGTTCCCTATAAAAAAGGAAGAAGGATCATCCACATGGCGACTATTACTTTGATTATCACTTTAAGCTTTATAAGTTTTTGGTTAAAAATCACTTTGAGAAATATATTATTAACTATCAACCAAAGTAATATATGTATTTTAGGAGGGCGATTAACTTCAAACTTCTTGAATAATGACATTTCTAACACTAAATATGTGCAAACCATTGGAAATGAGCTTCAAGATAGATTAACTTTCACCCTCATTTAGCTCCATTGATTTAGCAATTCTCATAATCTCATACCGCATATACATAAACCTCTCCTCTATGGAAGATATATAGGACAAGTCAAAATCTCCATGACAAACATAACTTCCATGGATAGAACCATGTGTAGAACCATTTTTCGTTGTTAGATATGTATAGAAACTGATCTGAGTTAGCAAATTTTGGAACTAATCTAAGATGTGTTATAAACAAAATATGAATCAGAAAGCAATGGGGAACAAGATTTCATCACAGTGCTAGTTTCTCCTAGAGATACTCCGCCTATCGATATAGACTTACCTTCAACCACACTAACAAAAGATCAGAATAACACAAACCCAAAAAGACAAGAAATGCAAAGCCGATTGGACAACAGAAAACAATCAATTTCATGTAGAACACATCAGCTCAAGCTCAATTGGGCTTTTTAGTTGATGTGAAGCACACCTAGTGATGGTTGTTCTGATCTATTTAAATGTTCTCTAGGTATACACACAATGCGGGAGGGAATAAAATTCATAGACATTTCAGTAATAAAAATGGTAGTATGGTTAAAGCTCTTTATATTAACAATGATGTTACATTAATCCTACAATACAATTATATTGCCATATACTTACTAAATATGAAAGGTCTTGCTATAAGAAAGAAAAATGAAAGATGCAGATAATTAGATCAAACTTTACCAATACATCACCAGCTCAGCCCACCATTCATGTTCCCTTTTCAATAGGTAACATGGACTTCAATTAATGAGAAAATTATCTAATTTTTGTACAATTTTATTGTAAGAAAATTGTAATAGCAGAAGAATGTTCTTCGCCAAATCAATTGTAGTTTGCTTCCTACGTTTGCTCTGTGCTTTCTAATAACTAATCAGGTAATTATACAAATATAACATGGAAGCCATGTTCCCCCCGATAAACAACAATAAAGTTTAATTCCTATAAGATGCAATACTATAATATCCATTTCTTAGTTTTCATATAGATATTAACACAATCGGCTAGTAAACAACAAAGTCATGGTTTCTACGAATGGCAATTTCTAGCTTTTTCAAATTGATTACAGTTTTGACTTGTTGGCTACCAAATCATAGAAGAAAGTAGATAAAAAATATAGAACAATAAATTAGTTAAAAATAATAAGCATGGACTCACCATAAGAGAAAGGGAGGAAGCAAATATATCCAATTTTCCATCTAACAAATCATTGAAATCAAACCTAACTCCTAATTAAAAATACATCCTCGTATGAACTGCCAACTGCTCCCATTATGACCATCACCACAGAGATCCAATCCATGCAAGGGAAGGAGATGGAAGAAGGAAAGGCCCCTCTTTTGCCACACCACAATGCTAGTGTGCTCCTCTTATTGTAGTGCTTATGCTCCTCTTCCTCGTGACTAAGGCGCAGTTTCTAGTTCAGATTCTATTCTCCAACAAGGGTCACCGTTGCCTCCTCCATTGCTTCCGGCTCTGACCTTGAGAAGTTCCTTGGCTTGTAGGCTAGCCTCGGAGGTGGGGGAGGTTATCGGTGAGCGGGGAGGAAAGCGCGGCTGCAACCTCCTTTGATGCACTTCTTCACTACTACATATGCGAGTTTCGCTGGTAGCCACATAGATAGGATTTGGACTCAGTTGCGAGCGCTTGCACTGCCCACTTGCCTCCACTCCAATGCCAGTCCTCCTCGCAGCTCGTAAAGGGCGGATGGTGGGGATGGCGGTGGAGAAGAAAATCAGGAGTGGGAGGCGATGAAATTTGAGAGGGAGAGTTGAGCACGCTGAATCGAGAGAGAGAGGGAGGTGGTGTGGCGTCGAGGTGGTTTAAGATGGAAGACTTCGTGGCTATAACGGTTCGGGACATGTAAGCCCATGCGAAGATGAGAGGAACGGGCAGGACGATCGGTTTAAATCCTCTTCCATCTCAACCATTCATGCTAGATCCAATGGGTCAGGTGTTTTGAAGAAGAACGAACGACAATCGCCAACTCTCAATTAGAAGTAAAGATGAATTACCTTTATCATACTTTTTTTACTTTACTGCTTTATTTTTGTTAGGGTTAGCATGGTAAACTAACGAAGACAAAGATTTAACATGAAAAAACTCTTGCTGGAAAAATCACAAGAAATAATCTATTTTCTGTTTCATGAATACAAATACAGAGGGTTGACTATATAGTCAAAAGAGTCCTAGTTATAAAAGATTTGAACTAACAACTTTGGATAGAACCAAAAGATATAGTAGTTAGGGATATTTGAGTTATCTCCAACAAACCTCCCTTTAACTGAAAATCTATAACAAAATTATTTCTAAAAAACCCACAAAGGGTATAAAATATTGGAATAGTTTTATACAAATGCTTCTAATGAAGCAAGATTGAGCAAACCACTAGTTGATCAAGAGAAAAACTAGAACAGTCAATCTAACACACAGCTATAACAAAATAGATGAAAAAATCTGGATCTTCAATGATTCATAATCTCAGTAAAATCTAAGTCTATACAACTGACCTTCTGAAACAAACGCTCCATCATCAAATGGCATAAGTTAAGACTTCACCTGTGGTGTTGGATAGATAGTGAAGAACTTATAACATGGACTTTTGACATACTCCACCTGGAACATAAATTAGGCAAACTACCTACTGAAAATCCATAACATGGTTGAAACTGCTCGAAAATATCAATATGAAGAAAAAATTCTTGTACCATCAATGAAGTATAACTTACAGTAGATCTTTTATATCAAGTAAAGACAACAAAACAACATTTTAGTATCCACACAGAAAAAACTCTTTCTTGCACTTTAAACCTTCATCTCAAACTAACATTTAAGCAAAACCTTTACTAGAGAAACTTCGAAGAGTATAATGATACCATTAGGGTATCGTAAAATTCCAAATTAATGTTGCTAAAACATCTATAATAGTCATGCAAGTGATCCAAATTGCAACGCATTCAAATGGTGAATAAAACACCAAAATAATGGTGATGAAACACCAAATTCCAATTAACGGTGATGAAACACCAAATTTAGTTGTCTCCTCAATTGATATTATTTTTTCCAAAGTAAATGATGAAACGTCAAAGGAACCGATGATTAAACATCGAATAAATTGCCAAGAATCCACCAATGATAAACTTGTATGAATGCCACCAATAATAACACTGGAATGAAATCCCATTTTTTTGGCACTAAAACAATTGCCAGGGAAAATAACAATGCTTTCTACCTGAAATTGCTAAGTTTAGCTAGAAATATCAAATCTGGAGCCGGGGCCGAGAGGGCTAAGTTGGAAGCCGGAGCCGCCTAACCAAAAAATGAGAAGCCGATTGCTCTACTCTGGACCGAAGCCAACTTGACTCAAACCGGAGCCAGAAGAGAACCTAAAAAACAATCTAGAGCTAGAGCTTCTGGAGCTCAAAAGAGGATTAAAATCCCTTGTGGAATTTGATTGGAGTCCAACTAGATATGCTTCGGTGCTGGCAAAGTTTAGGCCCGTTCGGTAACACTCTTGATGAGTACTCATACCATGGATACCCCCAGTGGTCCGGGAACACGAATGGGCTGTCCCGGACCCAGCTCTAGCCAAAGGCCTCGCTGGGCCACGAAGGACACTCGTCCCCGACCAAACCGACCAGGGGGGCGGTCCGACCCCGCCATGGGTCGGGCGCCCCACAAGCTCCGACCAAGCCAAGGCAATCTCCGCCAGGAGTCGGATGACAGACCATCACCGGTCGACCTCGAGTTGGCCACCTGCCCCACGGACACGACGGCTCAGAGCGACCGTGCGAGGGCAGGTGGCTCCTTCCCAAGGTGGCAAGGAGGTTGCCGAAGTCAAGCACTAGTCTCATCGTCCAGCCACACACAATGGGAGGATGCGTTCCCTCCCGAGGTAACACCAAAGCCAAGCGCTACGGCGTCAGCACCTGACAAACGCGCAGAGGGTAGGTGCGCCACTTCCCGACGAAACAGAAAACCATGCCACTCGAAGTATCTACCGACCCAGCATGGGGCGAGCAGACATCGGTCATCGCCAAGAGTGAAGACCAGGATTCCTAGGCGTGGGACACCCCATCCTTTCTTTTCCAAATTCCTATATAACCTGCCCCCTCCATCTATATAAAGAGGCAGGACCCTCAGGGAAGGGGGACGGTTTTTTACGAGCGAACAGTTCTTACTTCTCTCACTCGTACGAGGCGCTCAAGGCCAGTCCTCAGCCCTCGCTTGTAACATCGTGCAGTCATCTGCACCCAAAGCAATACATATCCACCACACGAACTAGAGTAGGGATATTCGGTCCAAACCAGTATATTTCTTGGGCTCCCTGAGTCAGACCATTCAAGGAGAGGGAACGCGCGACCCCTTGACTAAAAATTCACTTGCCGGTATTCGAAACACCGACAACTCTAGCTTGTACTCTTCTCTGACTTTACTCCAACTCCTTCTGATTCAACTACTCTGAAGAGTAAGGAACAATTTAGAGAAATGTTTGGTTAGCAGCTAGCTCCAGATTCAGCCATACCTCTAGGCGGTGCTCGAGGCGGTAGATGAGGCGAGTGGTCGAGGTGGGAAGTCAACGCGTGGAGGCAACGGTCGAGGCGGCGCAGGTGGGGATGGGTCGTATGGCTTGAGGCGACGTAGGCGGAGTAGATAAACGGCTGTCAAGGCAGGGAGGCGTCGCTCGAGGAGGCGACACGGTCGAGTTGGGGAGGAGACATGGTCAAGGTGTGGAGGTGGGGACGCGGTCGAGGCGGGGAGACCGAGAATCTAGAGGAGCAGGCGTGTAAAAACAAGAATAGCTCCGCGCTAATTTTGATTCCGACTGAGAGAAGCGCAAGATATTCGGTAGAGTTTCAGCTCCTTTGAATAAGAATCCAAGAGTCAGAGCACAACCAAATGGGGTCTCATTCACGGTTGCTTCTTGCTCCTTACTTTGGAGTTTTTTTAAGGTGCGGATGCATTAATGCTTCCCTAGTGTTGCTCTCGGGTGAGTTGGGAGTCACGGGCGCCTGCGGAGGGGCGCTGGCCGGCTGGACGTGGGAGGCGAGCGGCCATGCTGAAGCAATGAAGGAGCGACGACTGGAGCAGCGACCGGCATGGAGGCAAATCCGGGCCAGTGACGCTTCAGGCGATGGAGATCCGGGGCCAGTTCTCGAGCCACCCGGACCGTGACCTAATGCCTTGGATCAAAAAGCTTTGAGACAGTTGAGCCAAGGAGCTAATCCACCGAGAAAATGACCCAACATTAATGACCCAGCCCAAGGCTTGGGCCATAGACTAGCTCCACCCCTGAGCACAACACATTGTAGGCAGTGGTGTTGAGTGAACCGTCGGAGGGCAACAAAGGAGTGAGAGGCGACATAGGTTTGTTGGTCTCGTTATCAACAGGCGCATAGTTAAATTGAAGAGAAAATTAGCTCAGTACAATCATAAAGATATACGAATTGAAAAATATTATTGCATATGAAGCTGACAAATTGACTCTAGATCACATGTGACACATAGAATCAACTCAAATGATCTTTGTGATGGTACGGAGTAATTCACCCTAACTCCCAAAACTAGTTACCTCTCTAATCACAAAACATAGACATTTTAGATATCGATACGGTCCTTAAAATACAATTTTAACTACTAATTTTTATAATAACTGATGTAGCATTCACAACATTCGTAAAGGACTAGAAGTTTAGCACGCCACTACTTGTTAAGAGTCATTTTTTACGATGACAAAATGCGAAGTTGGTCGACTGGGGATTAGGTCCATTTTTTACACTCCATTGTAGGTCTTGGCCCATAGGAAGGCCTAGGGGGAGGATGGCTCGATAGGTGTTCAAGACTTCAAGTGGGCCAAAATTAAAGAACAGATCAACAATAAGATAGGCGAAGGAAAACCAGCAAAAACGCAAAACATGATGTCAAGATAATCCTATGCACCTTTTCATGTTTAAGACTCAGCATTCTTTTCCTTTTTTTTTCTGAAACATGGATAAGCCATGAAAAGTAAAAAGAAGACAACCTATTCTTTCAGAGCACCGCACACCTATGTGCCTCCAACACCAGACAGACTTCCGTTTGGTATTCATTCTGCGAAAATAAGGAAGAAAACCCTAAACCTCTCTTTCAGCAGGGAGAAATGTCAGTAATACTCATGAAACCTCCCCATAATGCTGAAGCATTAACGAAAAAAATCTCGGCTTGTTAAGCAAGACAATCATCTCCTGACGGCTTTACACCCACATGTTCTCTGCGACACCAGTAACGTTGTTGGATAGATTCAGTGATCAGCCCCTACATTCCTGAAGTTTCTGCTGCAGCCTCTCATTGCCCCTTAACTACAAAATAATGGGACATTATGTCAAAAAAAATGGTGGGCAAACATGGTGAACTTTTACTAGTGTGCATTCCAGAGGTGGCTTGCCAGAAAACAAAAATGATGTGCAAAACTACATATGATGATATCAATATGGCGTAAGAGTAAATTTCACCACAGGACCTGAAACTTCAATGAGTTCCCCATTCTTACAATTTTGTCAACAGTCCCCAAACTTCCATTTCGGACTCAATTGAGTCAATTCTGTTAAATTCTATAAAACATTTGGTGATGTAGCATGCATCATCAGCAGTACAATGATGATGTGATAATGGCGACCAATACTTAGATCGCAGCAAGCCACATCATCAGTCCATGTTGCTGATATGGCATGCCACATCATTAAATTGGGCATGGGAAAGAACAAACTGAAGCTGAAACGAAAGTTTTGGGACATGTTTTTGACGAAACTGAAAGAATGGGACCCAGATAAAGTTATGAGTAATAAATGAAGACTAGTGAAATTAATTGAAAAATTTAAACCCCTAGACATTTAAATTGTGCAAAGGAAAATAATTTTCATTCACTAGAATAAAAAACATAACAAAAAATCCAAAACTTACACAATCGGCAATCTCTTCCTGTTGCAAAGGTGGAACTACTTCGTGCTCATCCCAGCCAAGAGATAACAAGAAAGCCATTTCTTCTGGACCAGGTTTTTCTTGCGTGAGATAGGGTTCCTCTTCCCCTGCTGCAATGGAATCAAGCAACAAATTGGCTTCATCATTGCCAGAGTTGTTGAACCTTGTGGAACTATCGTTAATATCTGCAGGTATGGTGGATATTGTGGCTTCGGCCTTGTCTGTCTGGGGCTCCTTAGATACTACATCTTCTGCGTCAGCAAGATCTGATGAAGAGTTGGCATCACACTTGTCAGCTAGGATCCCCTGTGAGCCCTCATCAAAAACATCAGGAGGTTCCAAAGGTTGCTTCATTTCCTCATTGTCAGAGAGGTGTTGCTGAGATCCCCCACAAGAATTTGCTTCCTCACAGGAACTACTCCCAGTTTCGATAAACTTGATTCCAGAATTAAACAAGGACAAATCAAGACAAGAGTTCTGCTCATCAATCATGCTAGATGAAGGCTCAAGAGAAGTGCCTGAACCATTTAAAGACTTGCTTCGCAGCAACTCAAAGAATTTATGCTTGTCTTTTGCACTTGCCTTTCTCTCACCAAATGAACCTTGTAGTAGATGCAACGAGAGACCATTAGTGACACCCTTAAGCTTTTGGTTCACAATAGGCTTTTTCAGTGGTTCCACTGAAGAAGATCGACCTAGAACAGGGCTCACAGGATTGCTATTGCAGTCTTTGGTGGCACTTGTAATACTATTCTGCTCGCGGCTCAGGACTTGAAAGCTTCCTGATTGAGATGGCTTTACAAGCTCAGTTTTGACTTGAGTACGAATAGAGCTGCTAAAAGGCTGTATTGACAGTTGGGGTGCAACCTTGATAGGACCATTAGAATCTCCAGCTCTTGCACCTTTGGCTTTAAACTTATCTGAAGAACTTGATACCTGTACAGTGTTATGAATGGATTAGTGGAAACCAAAATGTCACCAATTCAGCATAAGAGGACATCACTCCATAAAAGTGAAACAAAAATACAGCCAGAAGAAGCACATTCACTCAACATTCAAAAAGATCTGCAAATACGGAGAGGGAACATATTTTGAAGTAAAATTGAAGGAGCCCACAAAAAAGCAGACAGGTATGAGCAAACCACATAGTATTTTACCCTTTGCATGCCTAATGATCCCATTTTGATAGAGTATAATATACAAAAGGCCAGTTTACAGCTGGCATGCTGCAAATTGTGATGTTCCTTTAAACCACTATATTAGCTTGTTTCATAAGAGTTGAATTAATACAATTATTGCAATGTTAGACTTAATACGTAGCTACAAGAGCTGCAGCAGCAGCAGGAAATACATGGTAGTGTATGAAAACAGCATTACTATCACCAAATACAACAGCATTTCTATAATCAAGTGTACTACCTACTACTGCTAGCTTGTTTCTTGTATTTGTTGCCAAACAAATTAAGCTGATGAATTTCTCCAACTTCTATGGTTTTTTCAAATGTTCACTGCTTGGTTCAGGCTACAATACTATGGCCAATCATAGCAAGATGGGCTTTAACTAATCATAATTGATAACTTGTTTTGCCAATTTCTTTTAGGAGTTTGAGGGAGACAAAATATTAATTCAAAAATCACATGACAGTGAGGTGTGTCATCGGAACACATGTGCTAAGTAAAGGATATTTCTGGTTCCATGGATTTGCCTGCCTTGAGCTCTTTTAATTGGCCATGGTCAAATCGGTAAAGCACTTTCTTAGAGGTGTCCAACCTAAAAACTTACGAAGAATATTACTTGTAAATTAGTTCAGATGTGAACCACAAAGTAAACACCAGATGTAGAACAATATTCAGGATTTGAGATTTTTAAACCAGAAAAAAGCATACGTTCCAATCCCAACCATTGCATTTGCATAAATGACTAATATAAAGACACCACAACTCCTAGCAATGCTCAGATAATTGCCAGAATCTGGTTCATGGATAGTTGCAGTTTGCATAAAACCTCAGGCAATTGAACCGACCTATACCCAATTTTACTAATTTGAATATGATCACTAATAGCATAAAACATCAAATAGGATCAGATAAAGGCTGATGTGCTTGATCCACTAATTTTACAATCAAATTCAAATAAAGTGCTTAAGGATAATATTTTTTTTTGTATTTAACTTTACTATTTGACTACACAAGAATATAAGCGAAGGTGAATAAATTATATTTGTAATATTTCTGCTGTCTTTGAAGGGCCAAAGTAATTGTCAAACAAGATGGAAAAGAGATTCTGAACATATCCATGATAATCAGACAAACAAAAAAAAAAGCAAGGTATTAATACGGTTCAAAGGTGATATATATAAGATACTTACAGAATTTTTGCTTGATGAAGGTGTCAAAGGTCTTAGAATGCATTGCCGCATAGTTCTTTCTTCAATCTTCTGAGCATCAATCGTTAACTGGGTAAGAAAAGAGATGGCGCACAAAGCACTAGTTAAATCAAGTGAATGGCATGAATATGTTAAAGAGAATCAGGAAACACAAATATCATATTCATTACACTACCTGTGGTGCAGTGGAAATTTTTAATGGTGCTTGCATCACTGTTTCAGCCATGCTTAATGCAGTCCCGCTAACCGACACTTCCTGCTGCTTATTGGAACCATTGGGTGATAAAGAAGAAGAAGCAGTGTTATTGCTTGGCTCACTAAGTATAGGAACTTCTGCTAACACTGAATTCCAGCCATCAGGCGCAGTAACCAATGGTATGCTCTGAATTGGTGTGCTAATACCAGGGGATGGAACTCTGCCTATGTCTTGCGTTCCATTCTTGTCCTCAGAACCAAGGTGTGGGAATTCTCGCTCAAAGGAGATGCTACCAGCATCCTTTCTAGATAGATTACCATTGTCTAAACCTACTCCTACTGACCGATTCCATGTCTCCAACTTCGAACGAGTTCGATTAAGCCTGTCCCTTTCAGGTCTGCATGAGCTAAATGATTCGAAGCCATCACGTAAGGGATCATCTGGCGGACCCAACTTAGTCTCTCTAGCACGAAAATCAGAGACCTTTTCTCGACCTCTGTCCGAATTGCTCCTTCCAAAACTGGCATAGACTCTTGACTTCCCTGTACCATCCCCATCATGCCGTCTAGACCCATTTGAACCTGAAACCCTCCGTGATGAGGATTGTTGGGTGCTCCGTTCACGGTCACGGCCCGATGGTCTGTTTCTTGATGAAACGCCCCTGCCTGGATCATCTAAAGCGTTCAAGCAACAGCTTCTTAGCACAAAATTCATTAAGTTTACAAGATGGAAAGTAACATCACTAACTGCCAATTCAAGCATATGCACATAAATGCTCAGCTAAACCATGCAACAATTATACCAGACCAATCAAAAAGGCATTAAACAGTAACTTGGTAAGAAAATAATGGTAAATCCGCAGGATACATGGCTAAGTGCAAGAACAACACATTTCACAAAATTAAAGCAATAGTGCTCAGTAATCAGCAGCAACAATATATAGTATCACGGACGTCTGATGCATTGCCAAATAATAGCCAAGTCACAAGAAGCAACAAAGTGATTTTATTAAACACATCAACAAAAAAAAGCTGAAATACTGTCTCCAACAAGCTAAAAGGGGATAGGCAAAACATATTTAGCAGTACATAATATTCTCTTTGATAGAGGAACATGCATGCCAACTGAGCTTGCTCAGTTAGGTCAACTGTCCCATGTACGGGTAGATGTAGAGCAATAGAAGGATTGAAGCAGGAGTATGTGGGGTAGAAGCAAAGGCGATTCATGCTTTCTAATCATAATCCCAAGTTTTCACTCGTGGACCAATATACATAAATTAAGCATATGAAAATGATTAAAATTCAATACATAAATAACTAAACTTGTTAATCAATAATTCACTGGGCCATGTCTCCACAATCTTATTGCACACAATTACACAAATGCTCAAATAAAGAATTAAAGACCAAGACATCATTTCACATTACTGACTTGGGCTTGGAGGTATGGAGTGAGGCTTGGAACCCACTCAGGCTCAAGGGAACATAGGAGTGCATGCCCTACAGGTATCACATAGTGTCTATATTCATATATAGAAAGGGCCATTACATACTACTATGCAGTCAAGAAAATGTTATCGAACATTCTAATGGAAAGACACAAGATATTTAATTTTAGGCACTAGAGATACATGATTTATGATGATGACGGTTTACTTTCGAGCATGTTCTTATAAAACTATCTTTGTCATCTTTTTTAAAATTTCCTATTATTATGACGGATGAATTCACACTATTAGCTATCCCCCTCCGCAAGGCTGGCATCTACAGCAATATCTCCCAGTCTCCCTAACAGGACCCCAGAATGATTACCAAAATTACCCAAAAGTATAATGCAACGTGTCGCAACTGCACTAAGTTTCATGCGACGTATTTAATAAAGTGCACCACAGTACAAAAATTGCCTTAAATCACAATCACAGCAGTAATGGTGCATATGAAGATTGAAGAATTATTGTTCTTATAAGGACCACAGGAAACTTGCAAGCAGCAAATCCTCACCAGAAGAAGTGCACTAACTTGAACCATGCATGAATGAAAACCACTATTCAGCATATATAACTCTTAGGTCTGATAAGATAAAAGCCACTGTGACTACCCAGTGCCACTAGAAACACATCCGGTGCAACATCTCACAGCAATAACCATTAATCCCACAGGTATTCTACAACAGAGCTAGCTATTAGGTATATAAAGAAAAACAGTTATAGCTATTACATACCATGAAACAGAAAGTTGGCAAGGAAAGCAAGCTCACCTGCACGGGACGAAGTTGCAGGCCGGAGGTTCGCGGCGGCCACGGTGCCAGCCCCTCTCACCAACCATTCCGGCTTCAACGAGGGCTCATCTCGGTCCATGCCGGGTGGCACCGCTCACCATCTACACACCCGTAGCAGCAGCGTCCACCAATCCAGTCCGCCACCAAATGCGACACCGCCACCACCTCCCACTTCTCCTACCAATCACTCACGGCGGAGAACGCGCGACAGTTCAATGGCGCATCCGCACCAAAACACCCGCGTCGGAGTCAGCCGAGGCCACCAAACCCTCAAACCCTAACTTCTTCCAAACACAATCTCTCTCACGGACACGCACGCACCAAAAAAAGAGACTTCAGAAGAGTCGCCCGCCTCCTCCTCTCGAATCGCGCTATCCGTATCACGCCGCCGCGACGCGATTGATCAAACTGGAGGCAACCCACTCGGGATTGAGTGCCTCGGCGGGCGACGAGACGACGACCGCCCTGCGGCGCCCGAATTAATTTCTCGGTGTGTTCCGCGGGGGCAATGAAATCTGCGAAGGCGGCGGCGATGGGAGGGAGAGCGCAGGAGGATTGGGGAATTCCGTGGGGATTTTATAGGATTCGAGACGATTTTGGGGAGCTCTTGGCTAGGGATTTGGATCGCTGGTTTTTGGACGGCGGTTTCTTTTTCTGGGAATTTTTGTGCCTCCGGTGTGCTTGTGAATTCCCGTGGGAGAGGGGAGCCTGCCTGCCTGGGTTTGTGTGTCTGGTGGTCTACTTACTTGTTCGTCTTGGCGGAGGGAGAGAAACCTGTGCGAAATGTGGCTTTCAACAGCCTTCTCTCGCCCTTGCGTATCTTTCTCCTGTAGCGCTCTCTACAGTCTACTCTCTCCGCCTCTCCGGAAACCGTTCTCTCTGATTTTTTTTTTTCAAATCTAGTCATTCGTGTATCGATTTATAAATTCAGTCATCTTTTTTATAGTGAAAGATACACTAGACACGTATGTCCTTGAGTCTAGGGAGCGTGGAAGCTATCTGACGTCACGACAGGGCTATTGAGCATGGCAGTGCGGTGGCGAGCACAACGAAGCACACTGTCGCACCTAGATAGCGCAGAAGCTACTCTATCGTAGTAGATTGAGCTCTATCAACTTCCGCACTCCTGGGCGTGGCAGGAGACAAATGTCAAGACCATATTTGTAAATCTATAGATTTATAAAAACTGATGTGTGTGGAGGGCTAGATATGTAATGGCTTCATCTCTTGGAATTCGATGAAAATTGATTTCCTTTCTGGCTTTTCTGTCCCGTGAATTTTTAACAGAGCACTTCTAACGTGTATTTATCTCTATCTCAAGTGCAAGATGATATCACATTCTGACCATCAAAATATATTGTATGAAATAAAAGAATGTCTATGTATGGTTAACGTTTTGTTGCCCCAAATAGATGGATAACCCAAAAAGAATACAAAGGTCCTGTTTGGGAGAGCTCTAGCTCCCAACTCCAGTTCAGAACTGAAACTTATAGGCTAAAATAAAGTGAATTAAGTTTATATTTTTAGTCTAAAATGTAAACAAGATGATCTACCTAAACACTCTTAATGTACCTCTGACTCAGCTCTATAAATTTCTGGAGCTAGAAATACCTGCTCCACCAACTCCACAGATTTTGGTGGAGCTTGGAAGTATCTAACAGCCCAAAATTACAAAGGTTTAGTAACTAGGGTTAATGGATATATGCCAACTGCGAAACCGCTTATTCGAGATTTGCCATCGTTCCTTTGCTTTTGAACGATGCCATTATGAAACCGTGCTTATTGAAATATGCCACCGCTTACGACCGTGTCCTGTTCGGTCAAACCGAAGCGCAATTCGGACGATTTTGCCCTCCGCATCAAAGTCTTGTCGAATTTTGTAGAAATCTCCAAAGAAGATCTGAAGCTAAGATTTTTACCTTGGTGACCGAGATCCTCATCTACCTCTGGTAAAAATATAAAAATTAAAACTTACATTTGAAACTTTTGGAAATTCAAAAGCAGAAAACAAATAAAGTTCAAAAGCAGAAAATAGCAATGTCAGATTTTTTTTAATTTAAATATAAAAGATAAAATTTTTAAAACTTTATATAAGATTAATAATACTATTTCAGATCTTGATAAAAAATTTCATAAAATATCAATACCATTTTAGCCTTAAATTAAATATAGGAATTGATAAATGCTTGAGGGCAAAACGTCTAAATCGCTTTGAGTCCTGCGCTCGGTTTGACCAGAAGGGACACGTGTCGCGAGCGGTGGCATATTTCGAATAAGCACGGTTTCATAATGGCATATTTCGAAAAAGCAAAGGAACAATGGCAAATCTCGAATAAGAGGTTTCTGCAGTGGCATATATCCAATTAACCCTAGTAACTATGGCTATGCTACTTTTTAACTGGAATATATGCCTACTAGTGCAAAACGAAACATACTTGCAAAGCTACAAATAAATGGAAGAATGCCGATAACTAAAAAAGTTCAAGCAATAACTAGAAAGAATGTATAGTAAATAGAAGGATGATTCATAATATACCACTCAATGCCACTGTTGATCCACATTGAGACAAAATGTATTTTTAGTTGAGTGGTATAGTATGAATTATCTCTAAATAGAATTCCCCTCCAGTCACAAATAGTTGTTGTTTTATATATAGGTGTAGTTAAACTTTTAAAATTTTAAATATCAATATCTTTGTAAATATTTAAATTGAATACATGAAAATCATATGTATAGATTTGTCTCAAAAAGTATTTTCATAATATTATAATTTTATTGGGTATTATAATTATATCACTCCTTCATTCCTAAAATACATGTCATTCTAGCTTTCAAACCTTGTATCTAAATATATGTCATTCTATAATTTCGAGACAACTTTTAACTATTTTTTTCCTTTGCATACCCCTATTATTCATTATTCCCAAGGCTATTTACTATTATAGATTAAAGTATTGCACACTATCAAAGAGTAATAAGTGAGCTAATGAAGGAAGGCAATTTGGTCATTTTCATACATGCATTAGTTGAAGTGTAAAATCCTAAAACACCATTTATTTCACGAACAGAGGTAGTATAATAGATTAGTGGTCAAAGTTATATTTTGAAGACCGTGCCAATATCCAAGATGATAACTATCTGTGATCGATGGGAGTATCTAAAACAAGTTATGTTCATGATGTATATCAAGGATTTGGAACGTCACTTTGGGAAATGGCATTTTTATGACATAATTAATAGAGAAATTGGTCATTAAGGATTAAGAGCATTCCATTTTAGAATTGTAGTCTTCATAGCCCAAGTGAAAGAGAAAAGGTACAAAACACTATACCGTTGGTTGCCAAACCAACGGTACAGCAAATCACCGTTAGATCAACAGTACAACAAATCACCGTTAGATTCCAAATCCCACACCCTATGCATGACCTTTATCCACACTACCTGATTTTATCTCTTTCTCATCCATAGAAATCTTATTCACAATCACAACCGTACTATCTTCCACCTCTCTCTGTGTAGGGAGCAATGATGCAGCATAGAGCATTAGCAACGCTATACTTCACCTTGGCCATCGCCATGTCGGACAACCTCTAGTAGGATAGGGTGTCATTGTTGCCCGAGTGTTGTGACTACCTCGTCTTCGTGCTATATAGCCGCAGAAGGTCGAGGGCTTGACTAACCGAATGCTATTGCGGTTGAGGTTGATGAGGTCCACGAGATTCACTACTACCACATCTTCCATCACACTTGGAGAGTGTGTCGGGCCCTATCACCTCCTCCTTTAACTCTAGCGAGAGCAGCACGACAAAGTGTGAGTACGACAGGCCCCTCCACCTCCTCGTTTAACTCTAGAGCCATCCCCTCCTCTATCACCCACCCTCGCCTTCAGATCTGGTGTAGGCGACAATGTGATGCGTCACCTCTAACTCCCGGATCTGGCAACGGGAGGCTATGGCGTGGCTCAAAACACACGGATCCAGTGATAATGCTACGCGAAGCTCAGGCCTAAGCTTGGGAAGAGAGATATGGAGGCTCGACGCGGAGCTTGATCACAAATGTGCGGCGGCCGACATCAATTGGCTCCATGGCAACAGCGGTAGTTAGGGCTGAAGTTGGAGAAGAGGGTGTGTTGGTAGTAGACATGTCAAGGCAACTCTCAATAGCATGGTAGTACAATCGTAGCTAGGTGAGCTCACTAAAACTAGCCGAAAAATCTTGAAACTTATTATGAGCTCATCGGTTGAAACTTAGTGAAACTTGAGTTTTAAAATCTTAAACTCATTGAAACTTTAATTTGAAATCTTCTAGAAATACATGAAACTCATTGAAATATGAAACATTTCAAAAGTTCTCTTGAAACCTACTAAAATTGTATGAAACCTATTGCTATGCCATTGTAACGGATATCGTTCTCTAGTCACTCCCGGTGGAAAGCCTGATAGTTTCGCTTAACAGCCCACAAAGCTTGAAATATGTCCTACAATGTGACTTTGGTTTCTGTTGGTCAAAATTACACTATCTGTACAAAGGGTTAGGTCAAATTAGGTTGTCTGCCTGAGTTGTTTTAATTTTTTTTTAACTTACTGAGATTTCATTTTAAAAACAAGTGATCACTCCAATCAAATACATTGTCACTGTTGTAAAACAATGATTATTGTCATAGATCAATCACAATGTCAATCAAGAATATATGAAAAATAATCTCAAATAGATTAATACAAGATACAAGAATATCAACTCTTCTCTCTCTTTATTGATAGATTCTATAGAGATTTTCTCTCTTATATAATAGGATGCTATATTTATACACATAACCTCTCAAGGGTAGTTTTATAATTTGCCCACCAAAACCAAGATTCTAGATATAACTCAACAATTAGTATCAAGAGTCCGATTATGGGGGTGTTTGGGACAACTCCAGCTCCACCAAAATCTGTGGAGTTGGTGGAGTAAGGTATTTCTAACTCCAGAAATTTGTAGAGCTGGAGCTGTGGGTACATTAAGAGTGTTTAGGTAGATCATCTTGTTTACATTTTAGACTAAAAATATAAACTTAATTCACTTTATTTTAGCCTATAAGTTTCAGCTCTACGCTGAAGCTGGGATCTGGAGCTCTCCCAAACAGGGCCTATATCTCAATAATCACAACCACGCAAGAGTTTGCCTAGAGCATTTGAGGTATGAGTTGCCCTAGCAGTCGACTGTCGTTCCTCCCCAATATATAAGAGCTTCTTTCCAAATCACTTGTTATTGCGCAAAGTCAGTGACCAGATCGACATAATCAGAAAAAAAAAACAACCAGATCGGCATTCCCACGTTAATCTGTAGGGCTTTATGCCCTTACTACTTAGGGATCCACTAGATCAATGTCCGTGCGTTGCTATGAAAAATAAAATTAGTAACGAAACATAAAGGTCAAGCAATAAAAAAATTATGCTACAAGATCAAACATTTATTTCTCTCAATTACAAAAGTTTTTATGACTTCTTTTTCGGTATGAATTAAAATCAAATATATTGTACGTCACAATATATATTACCAATATCAAAAATCAATCAATCATTTTTATCCCTTTTTGCAATTTATATTACCAGCTCGTGTTCCTCTTCCTCTCGTTATGCCCGCAACGCACGCTCCTCGACGTCGTCGACCTCGTCTTACTCGTTGCCTCGCTCGTTCTCATCATCCACCGTCATTCCAGACCACTGGCCGCTACGCGATCGCGCTCGGGGAGTCCGCCGTCTTCGCCGCGGCGTCCGCCGTCCTCCTCGCGCTCGCGTTCTTCCTCCTGCCAAGTACGCCATGGCGCGTTGTGGAGTACGTCTTCCTCGCCGCCCACTTCGTCGCGCACGCTATGGCCACGTGGTCATTCGCCTCGGAGAAAAGGTCCACTGCCGCCACTCAGTCTTTGCACCTCGCATCTTCGGATCGCCGCGCCCTCGCGCCGACTCTTCTCCGCTTGGCGGTGATTCAACTGCGCCCGACGGTTCGTTGCTTTTCCCAGATGACCCTCTCGCTTTTGCCGCCTACTCGTCTCCATGTCTCTGGCGTACCTAGTCATCACTGGCTTCACCGGTCATGACGCCGAAGCCCATGAAGGTGAACCAGAAAACACCAACGCCTAAGTGCCCGCCACGCCGTCCGCCGCCTCGTCGTTCCTCTCTCGCGACGTTCAGCTGGATCAACTCGTTTATCTTCAAGGGGTACGCTAATAACTCTCTCACCACCCACAACGTCCCACCGGTGTCGCTGGGCAACCACGCCGAAGCGTCATACGCTTTGTTCACGTTCAATTGGCCGGCGCTGGGGTCACAACACCCGGTGCCGCGTCGCGCTGCTGCCTTCGCCAGCAGCGATTATCGATCGCGACGCCGCCTCCTGCGTCTCGCGGTCATGTACATCGGTCCGTTACTTATTGATCAGTTCATCGAGTTCATTTGCCGCGACGGCACGATATGAAAGATCTTGAATGAATTCTCTTGATTGATTCTGTGAAAACTATACAGTAAATATATAGAGTACAAAAGGAATGATTGGCTGGCTATTAATTACCAGCAATAATCAGGGATTTTGCTATAATAATCAGCCATATTTAGAGAGATATGGCTGGCTGTAAATCAAAAAATAATAATTAGTTATAATGACCGGCTATTATTGGAGATATGGTAGGGAGTGGCGTGCTAAAAAAAACGGACCGCTGCCACTAACTACAAATTTATAGTAGTAGAGAATTGCAATTAGCAGTAAAATACCATAGGCGTTTGGATTCTTGATATGCGCAGAAATCACAATCACGTGTCCGCTGATTTTCTGGGATTTACTACTTAATAAAGATCGTCCGATGGTGATCACTCCTGATCCAGCCGTTCATAGTGCAGGCATGCAGTCGTAGAACCTTCCCATTGCTCGCTTCTGCACATCTGAGCCAGGTGCAAACATGCCAGATAATTTCCGTACTACCGACTGACTGAAGGCCTTATGATCTAACTAGAAAATTTTTCGCGGCGTAACACATCGCGCACGTTGTTTTTTTGTAGAATTTTTTTTTCGACGGCGTTTTATTTTTTAAATCGTCGAAATAATGAGCGAAACGGCTGAAAAAATACAAAAATTTTTGGCGTAATACGCCTTGTAGCGTCGCTTTTTACAGAGAAAAAATTTTTTTTTCGGCGTTTTATTTTTAAATCGTAGAAATAATGAGTAAACAAATTAAAAGGACGAAAAATTTTCATGACGTAACACACCGCGCGTGTTGTTTTTTCTAGAAATTTTTTTTTCAGCGGCGTTTTATTTTTTAATTGTCGAAATAATGAGCGAAACGGGAAAAAATAGAGAGATAGAGTTGTAGAAATATCTCTTTCGATGAATTATTTAGAAAATATTGGAGACCGAGCTGGGAAACCGCGGTGGGGAAAAAGTCTAGAGGGAAAAGGATGAAAAACTATTAGAGATGACAACATTCTTTTGTCGAGTCTAACACTCTACGCGTTCGCCGAGTAATAATACATGTTTAAAAAAATATCAGAGACTCGCGGCATATGCGCGTGTCGTTTTCCCGTAGAATTTTTTTTTCTCGGCGGTGTTTTATTTTTTAAATCGTCAAAATAATGAGCGAAACGGCTTTAAGGACACAAAATTTTTCGCGGCGTGACACGCTACGCGTGTCATTTTTTCGTAGAAAAAATTACTTTTTTTCCGACGGTGTTTTATTTTTTAAATCGTCAAATAATGAGCTTAAACGGGAAAAAATAGAGATAGAGTGTAGAAATATCTCTTTCATTTAATTATTTGGAAAATATTGAGACCGAGGTGGAAAACCGCGGTGGTGAAAAAGTCTAGAGGAAAAGGTTGAAAAATTATTAGAGATGACAACATTCTTTTATCGAGTCTAACACTCTACGCGTTCACCGAGTAATAATACATTATTTCAAAAATATCAGAGATCGAGATGGAAAATCGAGATGGGAAAAAAGTGTACACACATATTTCTGTTGACGAAAATATTTTTTCACGGGAAAAACGGAGAAAGGACCTAGACTTAAGGAGCAAGGACCTGATTGTTACGTTTTTGGACATGTCTGCTATCCTGAAAAATTAGAAAAGGGTTTGTTCGTGATTTGAATTTAACGGATATTTTTTCCCGTAAAACGGCGAACGAGGGACCCAAACGCGATTAAGGGGAAAAAATCTTCCCCTCACAAAAAATCACGAAAGACCTATTCGTAATGTATAGGGACCTATCCGTAATTTGAAGAAACGGAGAGATTTTTTCGCAAATGTACGTACGGTGACAGGTGGTTATGCTCTCCTTGCGGGAATGCTTCCAACTTTAGTAAGGGTAGTATACGGAACAGAGAAATAGATATTTACTCTGAAGAATAGGGTGTGTTTGGCAGAGATTTAATTTCTCTAGATTCGTGAATCTAATGAAGCTGAAAATTCTAGCTTTACCAAATTCGTGAAGCTGAAGCTGTGAGTACATTAAGAGTGTTTAGGTAGATCATTTTGTTTACATTTTATACCAAAAATATAAACTTAATTCACTTTATTTTAGCCTACAAGTTTCAGATTTCAGGTGAAACTGAAACGTGGAGCTCTACCAAATATGCCCTTGTTGACGCCAAAAACGTGAAGAGGGTTTCTGGCCCACAACACACTGGACGAACACCGGGTTCAGATGTGCGCGAGCGTGCCAATCGATTTGACCCTGCAATCGATAAGGAAGAGAATTGTAAAATTCAATTAAGCCGATCCTTGGGGTGAATCGGCTGAAATCCAGAATCAGCCAAAAAGCCGATTAGAAGGGTAACTAGATTAGTCGATCAAGACTAATCCGAGGGTAAAAGGCAGATCGATTCTGAAAAGGCGATGCGCAACAAGACAAAATAAATCAAAACCTGGGGAAAATCGAAGACGATCAACAATCGGCGATTCGCAACTTTATTGAACGATGTCGACTTACAGAGGAAAGATTACAGAACTAAAAGACTAAAAGTTAAAACAAAATTGGAAGATGTGATTTTTTGTGATTGTCCCCCTTCAAGCAGCCCTAGCGCGCCTTATATACCCGCTGGCCGATCCGAGTCCCGGTCCAACGCGACGATGCAGTCCGAATCGGCTTCGTAGTTTCCTATTTGGACTCGGTTTCCAAATATTACTCGTACATTATCCAAATCTTTTGAGGTGCTTCGTATTGTATCCAAACTCACGTTTTTCCTGCCGATTCTTCTCGTGGCTTCCAAAAAACTGGTGCAAACATATGCCCCCCATTTTTGGAAGATAACTTGTTATCTTTCAAAAATCCATCAGCTGTTCCTTCATCGGCTTCATTTTTCATCGGCTTTTTCCTTGTCAGTTGAAGAACTGTTCTAGTAACCGCTTGTTTTAATTGCGTCGTAAAAAATCTCAGTGCGTTTTAATGGCACGCGTCGCCTCGAATTCATTTCCCGCCACTTTTGCTTTTCACCGCACTATATATATGCAGGACCCCCACGGTCATTTTCACGCGTTCCTGCTCTCGCACCCTCCGCAATCGGCTTCCTTCGACTTCTCTGCCCTGGTGATCAACCTCTCAACTCCTCGATCGGTGAATGGACCCTTCAAAGGTACTCATCCCGATCCCCAAAGTAATAACCAAGATACTTAGGACCGGTAGGAACTTCGATGCCAATACGGTGATAAGCGTAGAAATCCTAAGACTCCTTATCGCCCAAGGTTACAACGTGAAGGAATGGGGCAAAGTTTTAGGGCTTAATGACGGCGCCAAGGGATGGAGAAGGTGGTATATTAGAGTATCGGCTCAAAAAGAGCGAGTGGGAGCGGATGGGCATAGCGAATGTCTTCCTTTAAGTCTAGCTTGCCCGAAGCCAATGAGCCCTTGGTATTACGGCGTGCTATTTTTGGTCCGATACTTTCAATGCTTTCTTTTTCATACGTCCTGCCGGTCCAACCCTCACGGACGTGGCGAATTGTCAGGCCGCTTAAGGCTCGACGGAGACCGACTATCGGCTTATAGTGGAAGACCTCAAGACAAGCTGGTCCGCATAAAGGGTGAAGGATGGTCAAGTACATACAAAGACAACAATAAAGTAAATGGTCTTGTATCGGACGAAGAGCACGCACCTTCCTAAACCTCGCTCGAGCGGTTTCTTTTCATGGGCGCATCTCTTGGGCCAACCCAAGTGTACCAGTTGGTAGCAGAGCAACTTGTAGAGGGCCGTCGGCTTGCTCTCGAAGATGTTCTTGGGCGCGATCTACCGATGATGTTCGTCATTAGAAGCCGCTTTTTACGCTTCTTTGAAGTTCGTTGTTGGTAATGTTGGTGGCCCTTTGTGGTTTATTCATCGTGGTCAGATAGGGTTTTTAGCCGATGACTTATCTCTGAACCCATTGAAGACTCTGCTTTTCCTCGTGAAGACTATCCAGAGAATGCCACTCCTCAATTTAGGGCAAGCCGATCTCATGGTGAAAGGCTCATAATGTGCTCAAGTGGTGACACAAAGATTACTCATTTGGTCCGCATAAATATCTTGCTTTTTCTTGGGCTTAGACGAGGTAATATTTACCCAAAGAAGATTTCTTTTCTTATGATGATGCGGCCGATTTTCAATGGCTTTCTTTTCCCGCACCGAAGCCGATAGCCTTGATGCCGAATTAACATTGATGTTCTATCGGATTTTCATTTCCCTTGCATTCTTCATGTCGGCTGAATTCTAGAAAGCAGAATGTTCCGGCCTTCATCTGAGTTCTACCATCCTTCATTTATTTCCGTCGGCTTGGTTTTGGTCAAGTGATTCCTTCATTGCCCCTACTTGGTGGCTTCAACCCGAGCCAAGGTGAGGATGCACTATCGCCAACGTAGCTCGGGAATTGCCGATGAGCTTGATTCAGATTTCGGCGCTTCTTTTTGAATTCACGTCGGGCGACCATTTTTGCTTGGTGGTCACGTATTCTTCGAGGCCCTTTATTTGGACCGTGATCCATCGGCTATCATAGAAAAGTTTTTACCGGATTATCATGAGCCGACAGTAGTCTCTAGCAAAGGCAAGCAACAAAGAAATGATTCGAGTGAAAGTAGTTCCTCGGGTTATACCGATTCGTCGGTGCAGTGAGAGGTATCGGCTTTTCTAAGTAGCTTTTACCGCTTCGGTCCCATTATTCGCCGCTAATCTCTCACGACCCATGCAGGTTGCAACCACGCGCGAGAAGGCCGCCGATGGTCAATCGGGGAGTGGGACAAAAGGCAAAAGGCCGCACCAGTCGGTCGGCTTGACCGGCTATACTTCGGGCAACCTCGGAGTAAATAGCCCGTCGCTGGAGGAACTCACAAAGGATCGGCAATCGAGTAAGTATCTATTCTTTGTTTGGTAGGAATTGTTTCTTTAAGTCCCCATCTGACCTTTTATTGCCGATTCCAGAAAAACCAAAATCCACGAAGGTGGTCACCAAGAAAAACCCTAAACGCAAAGAAAAAACTGCCGAAAGTTCCTCTCAAGCGCCGGCCGACATCGTTGAAGTGAGTGTTGCTATGTTACCGTCCTTATGCACTTTTTTGATGTGGCAATACTAATCCTCCGGTCTTTCTTTCAGCCGACAACATCGATTCAGGTAGCTGGCATCTTGGCCAACCTTCAGGGCACGTCTACTACTGACCTCCCGCTGCCTTCTCCAGATCGACTTCCCGCTGCTCCTCAAGTCGTCTTGCCGCTTCAGCCGACTCCCAACGCGCCACGTATGATGTGCCGACTGACCCCATGGACCTGCTTGGCTTCAGCTTGGACGACCTTGATGATCCGGAAGTGCTGGCTTCGGATGACTATGTTACGGATCTCCGTAATATTATCAATGTATCCAAGAAGGCGTCGGAGATGGTCATCCGCTCTGAGCCAAGCATGCAAGATAAGTTGAATCGGCTCTTCAACGAGGTCACCAACTGAAGCGCAAATATCGCTAACACTCACCATCGAGGGACGCCATGGCAGCAGTAGAAGCCGATCTTCCTCCAGAAACCGTGGGGGCGATCCTGGGAGTATGTCATCTGGACGAGCAGAGGGAGGAAGTGGAGGCTGCTCGCGCGCGCATTGCTCAACGAGAGGCCCAAAAAGCTGATCGTCAAGCGCTGGATCGGCTAGTGGCCGATGCGAAAAGGATGAAGCAGCAGTTCGATAAGGATGCTGCTTTCTTGAAATCCACAAAGGCCGAGATCGTACAATTAGAATCGGCCAAAAAACTACTTGAAGAAGAGATGGCCAAGCTCCAAGATCGGTTGGTCAAGGAACAAGCGCAAGTATTGGCAACGGCGGCCTCCCTTCGATCGAAGCAAGAATCGCCAAACCGCAAGACAAAGTTAAGGAGCAATCTGCCAAGATAGTTCCGTGCATTCGATAGTGCCCAAGCTGACAAGAAGATTGTTGATGGAGTCCAAGTCGCACTTGCCAAGGCCGCCGAGCACTATCGGCTTTGGGTGCCAGACTTCCAGGATCGGGCCTGTAATTCTGTTGGCGTGCTTTAATGTTTAAAACTGTTGTTTTTGTTGCACTCTTTGTAGTACTATCAATCGGTCAGGTAACCGATAATATTTGTTTCTTCTTAATAATTGTTTTAACCGATTTATTCCTAAATCTTTTATGTTTGTATTTTAACTACGACCGATCCAAACACTAGGGTGGTACCGCTTAGGTACTTTCCGTTAATCGCCTTTGGTAACACCAATCCTTCAAGTGTTTCGAGTATGTACGCATTTCCGCCAACAAGCCGATTTATTTTAAACGGTCCTTCCCAGGTAGGTGACCATTTGCCGAATCGATTGTCTTTAGAGCCGATCGGCAATATTGTTTTCCAAACCAAATCGGCTTCACTGAAGGACTTGGGCACAACTTTTTTGTTGTAGGCTCTTGCGACTCTTTCTTTATTCTTTTTAAGCCGATTTAAAGTAACCAGTCTTAGCTCTGCTAAGTCGTCTAAATTGTAAAGCATCAATTCTTTGTATTCGTCGGCCGATAAATTATTCTGCTTTGCTACCCGATAGACTCTATATTTATTTCTACGCATCTGACCTCTTGCCCATACACCAACTGGTATGGAGACAGTTTAGTCGATCCGTGAAATGCTAGCCGATAAGCCCACAAAGACTCCGATAGTGTAGAGTGTCAAGTTCGAGGCTTTTCATCAATTTTTCTTTTAATCAGCTTGATCAAAGTTTTGTTAGACGACTCGGCTTGTCCATTGGCCCGAGCGTAATATGGTGATGAGTTAAGCAATTTGATACCGTGCTTTGCGAAGCTCTTGAAGTCGTTAGACATAAACCACGCTTCCTTGATCGGTTGTGATAGTCCGAGGGATACCGAATCGATGGATGATGTGTTCATTAACAAAGCCGATAGCTTCTACACTGGTGACCTTTTTGAGCGGAACGGCTTCAACCCATTTTGAAAAGTAGTCTATGGCTGCGAGGATAAACTTATGGCCTTTACTCGACGCTGGGAATATTTGGCCGATTAGATCTATCCCCTATCCTCTGAACGGCCATGGCTTAACAATCGGGTATAAAGCCGATGCTGGTGCAAGTTGCACGTTCCCAAACTTTTGACAACTTTGGCACCCTTTGTAATACTTGAAACAATCTTCTAACATTGTCGGCCAAAAATACCCAGTTCGTCTTAGGATCCACTTCATCTTGTGAGCCGATTGATGCGCGCCGCAAATTCCTTCATGAATTTCTCCCATGGCTACCTTTGCTTCTTCGTCCCCAAGGCATTTCAACAGCAAACCTTCCATTGTCCGATAATATAGCTCTCCTTCTAGCACAACGTACTTCAACGCTTGTTGACGCACTTTTCGCGCGGTAGGCCTAGATGGGTCCATTAGGTAGGCTTTTATTTCTGTTCTCCAATCGGCATTAGCGACGCACAGCACTGCTTTGTCGATCAAATCGAATGCTTCGAACCGGCTGTATTCCTTATAGCCTGAAGCTGTCTGAGCCAATGTGTTAGCTTTGTCGTTCATTTCCCTGGGTACATGGATGATACAAAATGACGTCAAAGTGTTGATGATATCATGACAATACTGTAGATACTTTGATAGCACCTCGTCGTTGCATTTAAACTCTCCTTTAATTTGTTGCACTACCAGCAATGAGTCACCATATGCTTCCACACTACTTGCCCCGACACTATCTATCAACTGCAGCCCTTTGAGCAATGCCTCATATTCGGCCTGGTTATTAGAGCATCGGCCTGTAAGCCGATATGCAAACTCGATGTTATGTCCTTTTGGTGAAATCAGCACAATACCTATTCCACTCCCCTCTTGACAAACTGACCCATCAAAATACAGTTGCCATGGGGCTACATCGATCATTCCTACCATGGTATCATATCCAGTTATGAAATCGGCTACTGCTTGACCTTTAATGGCCTTGGCCGATTCGTACTGTAGATCGAACTCGGTTAGAGTATAAGCCCACTTTCCAAGTTGTCCTCTCAAGATTGGTGCAGACAGCATATATTTGATGATATCGTTTCTGCATACTACTATGCAAATCGATGCTAATATATAATGCCTCAGCTTTGTACAAGCAAAATATAAGGACAAGCACAATTTTTCTATTGGTGGGTACCTGGTTTCGGCTTCCAGGAGTCGTCGGCTTAAGTAAAATATTACTCGCTCTTTGCCATCGACTTCTTGCGCCAATACAGCTCCGATAGTCTCGTTTTCAGCCGATACATATAGCTTAAATGGGATACCCTTCTGAGGTGCAACCAAAACTGGTGGTGATGCCAAGTATTGCTTTATATCATCAAAAGACTTCTGCTGATCGGTTCCCCACATAAACTCCTGATGATCCTTCAGCTTTAGCGATGGCGTAAAGCTTGATCCTACCGCATGATTCGAGATAAATCGCCTTAAGTAGTTAATTTTGCCGATCAGCTTTTGCAGCTCATTCTTGCATGTTGGCGGTTTTGTATTTGCTATGGCGTTGACCCTTGTCTGGCTAACTTCAATACCTCTTTGATGTACCATGAAACCGAGGAACTGGCCAGCCGACACGCCAAATGCACATTTCAAGGGGTTCATCTTTAGCCCATGAGCTCTTGTGTTTTGAAATACCCTTTCTAAATCGGCTAAGTATTGCCAGTCTTCCTTAGACTTGACAACCACGTCATCGATGTAAATTTCAACGATATGGCCGATTAGATCGTGAAAGATCAAATTCATGGCGTGTTGATATGTGGCGCCTGCGTTTTTTTAAGCCGAATGTCATTACTGGCCATTCATACAATCCTATCGCACCAGGGCATCTGAAGGCAGTTTTGGGGACATCGGCTTCCGCCATGAATATCTGGTTATATCCAGCGTTCCCATCAAGAAAACTGATAATCTTATTACAGGCAAACATCGATAAGCATATCGGCTATAGGCATCGGATATTCATCCTTCGGTGTGGCTTTATTCAAATCTCTGAAATTGACGCATACCCGAAGCTTACCGTTCTTTTTCATGACAGGGACGATGTTGGATACCCACTCAGCATATCGGCAAGGCCTTATAAATTTGGCCTCCAGCAATTTTTCGATTTCTTCTTTTATTACATTGTACAATTCTGGATTAAAACGTCGTGGGGGTTGTTTATATGGCCGATATCCCGGCTTAATAGGCACTCGATGTTCAACTAACTGTCGGTTTAGTCCAGGCATCTCATAGTATTCCCAGGCAAAACAATCCCTGTATTTTCTAAGTATTTTGACCAACTCATTTTTGTATTCTAGACCTAAATTTGCACTTACAAAAGTTGGTCTTCTTCTATCACCTTCTCCTATATCGACCTCTTCAAGCATATCGGCAGAAGTGAAACCTTGACCCAATTTTTCGCTTTGGAAATCTTCAATAGCTTCGCAGGAATTTATCCCATGCCGATAGCTCCTCACCCTGTCCTGTAATGCTTGGATCATTTCTGACCCCATCTCCTTAGAACTTCACTTGCCCGATCAAATGTGCCTGGCTTCACACTGATCGGCATCAAACCCGACTTCCCAATGCATACGAAGTCACAATCGTCTAGAGCTTTACCTGATATGCACTCTGCTTCTTCGTGCGGCCAATTTGCATTTGAACTAGCAATTGCAATATGAGCCGATGTGTCGGCTGATACAACTTCAACTTCGTCTCCGTTCCATTGTACAAGAAGTTGGTGCATTGTGGAGGGGATACAGCAATTGGCATGTATCCAATCTCATCCGAGGAGCACACTGTAATTTCCTTTGGCTTCAATTACAAAGAACGCGGTCGGCAAAGTTTTACTGCCGATGGTTAGCTCTGTGACCATTACCCCTTTTGCCTCAGTGGGGTCACCCGTGAAGTCATTTAGCACCATGTTTGTTTTAATCAGATCTTCGTCAGTTTTGCCCAGCTTCTTGCAAGTAGAGAGTGGCATCAAATTCACAGTAGCCCCTCTATCCACAAGCATCCTGGATATCGGCTTTCCGTTGATGTAGCCTTTCAAGTACAACGGCTTAAGATGCCGATGAGGATCTTGCGGCTTTTCAAATACAGCATCTTGCACGCCTAAACATAGTTGAGCAAATGTATCTTTAGCCGATTCAGTTTTAATCCTGAACTCGGCTGGTAGGGTGAACACCATGTTAATGTCCATGGGAGGAGTGTCATCCCGAATCATTGGTGACAGCAAATCATCTGAGGAATCTGATTCATCATCGGCTTGTTGTTTTTTCCTCCACTCTTTTGTAACAAGCTTCACTGGCCGCAGCTCATTAAACGCTTGATCTCTCTGTTTTTCTTCTTTGGCTTCTCTGATCTCCTGCATCCTTAGGCGTTGAAGCCATCTGCGTTGTGATCGGCTGAGTCCAGTTGGGCACCACCTAGGTTTAGGCTCAATCGGTTTGCGAATCTTACCAGCCAGATTTTCTGTAATTTCGGCCTTTTTATCTCCATTCGGTGTACCCAGCCTTTCCTTTACCGGCTTTTTATGCCAAGACTGCGTCTGATCTGGCGCTGTATCAAATAGCCGCTCTTTAACCGTCTGCCTTGGCCAATCTTTTTGAGGGTAATGCTCCATGGGGCATATCCTCGAAGATGGTAATGCCATACCTCTCTCCCAACAGAATTGTCAGAAAGGACATATCTGATGAGCTCTCTCTGCAGTGTCTAGCCGATACAAATTGTCTGACCGAAACACATTGTTAGGCCTATGTGACCCGCCTGATCGTTGAGTCTGCCGTTCCTGCCGATGGCTTACCCTTTCATATTTCTCAAGCAACTGTGAAAAAGTCGGCTTGGGTTTGAATGTTGGCTTCCGGGGCGGAGATCTTTCGGCTTTGTACCATCGTCCGACTTGCAATTCCCCTTTTGGCTTCACAGTCCTAGAATTCTTCCCATCTCGATCGGCTTCAATTTGAAGTGAGCCGATCGTTATCTTCAGTGTCTCTCCTTGTGAGCTTGACTCTATGTCGACTTGCCGCGTTGCTAAGGGTCTTTCATCGACAATGTTTTTTCCCTTGCCGGAGCATTGAACCATGTTGATTGGGAAGGGATTGACGTCGACTTCCATGGCCGGCTCCTCTGCAAACTTGAGCCGACCGTCTTCAATAGTCATCAGATTTGTGCCGAAAGATGTTGCAATCATTAGTGTTATGAGAGAACGAATGATGCCACTTACAATATCGTCGTTTTTTGATCTCATCGGCTGATGGTATGGTATGTCCCTCAGGCAATCGTATCAGCTTTTCTTGTAACAACATGTCGAATATGCGATCACACTTGGATACGTCAAAAGCATATTTAACCTCCGACTTACCCTTAGTTGGCTTGAGCCACAAACAGACAAGTGGTTTTTTAGAACCCCTTATCCATTCAGCTATATTTACATCTGCTTCATCTTCGGAAGTTTCACTTGAACTATACTCAACCATGTTTATTTTTGCTTTGTCCTTTCCACTACCATTTAGTCTAATTTTATCTTTAAATTCTTTACTTAAATATCGGCTTTCCTGTGCCGACACACGGTGAAGCAGGTGACTTAAATCAGTGAACTCCTGTCCAGCAAGTTTTTCTTTAAGTGGGGGAATTAACCCTTGAAAGGCTAAATCGGCTAGTTGGTTATCGGGCAATACTACACTGAAGCAGCGATTTCGCACTTCTCTAAATCTTCTAATATAATCTGAAGCCGACTCACCAAACTTTTGCCGGACAGCACTCAAGTCTGAAATTCTCAACTCCAAGCTACCAGAGAAAAAGTATTCATGAAATCGACTTTCTAAATCGTTCCAAAAATGGACCGAATTTGGAGGCAAATTGGTAAACCAAGTGAAGGCAGTCCCTGATAAAGACAAGGGAAAAAGCCTAATCTTTAACCCATCGGACTGAGCCGCTTCACCACACTGAGCGATAAATCTTCCAACATGCTCTAAAGTGGTAACTGAATCATCCCCTGAAAACTTCGCGAAATCGGGGATCCTAAAGTTATGGGGATATGGCATGCGGTCAATGTAATCTGGGTACGGCTTTCTATAGCCGATTGTCTTTCCTTTGGGCTGTAAGCCAAATTGATCTCTCAAGACCATGGAAATCTGATCAGCCCAATTGATATTGTTAGCCGATGGAACGCTAGGGTTTGGCCAATTATAATGGATATTATCCTGCCCCCCGAGTGCAAACTCGGCTGGTCGGCTTGTCCTAAGAGACGGGTACTGTTGTTGCCATGATTCGTACCTATCGTTTCTGGCAGCCGTACCCTCAGGTAATGGAATAAACGGCTCTGTGTGTGTAACCACTTTATACGGGGCCGGATTTCTAACTTGGAATGGCCCTTGGGGTTTACAATTTTTATCTAATTCAGTCGGCTGAGAAGCCGATGGAACGCAGGGAACACCTGACGCTGATGGATCTAACTTCGCGGCGTCGGTATGTGCATGGTAACGAGTAACTGGGTTTAGACGAGGGTTTGCTGGTGCTAACACTATGGGCTGGGTCGGCATTAGTGAGGGTGTGGGTGCCGACGCTTTAATTGTGTTGGCGTTTGGTGCCACAGAATACGCGGGATATGTTGGGAGTGGCTGTAATGGGTCCAGCAATCAATCCTCCGGACGTTGCCAATTCTTGTGCAATTGTCTTTACGCTATTTTCAATCATCGACTTCAACGTCGTGACCAAAGCCGATGATTGATTAATTAATGCATGATGCACAGATTGTTCAATCATAGCAGATAACTCAGCTTGAGTTGGCATATATCGGCTTACCGGAGTCGACGTGATGCCAGCCTCTCCAAGCGGGTTCAATGTTGGGAGCGCCATCTTCTGTGTGACTCCTCGTCATGTTTTTTGGTAGCAACCCAACATCAATTCTTCCAAAGCAGCTTTCCGATCTTCGATTTCCTTGCGTTGCTCTGGAGTTAAATCGTCCAAAGTAGGGATGATTATGGCGTCGGTATTAACGTCGGTTGGTGCGGTGGATTTGCCTGCAGTCATCTTTCCGATCTAGTCCCACCGGGTGTGCCAAAAATGTGTTGACGCCAAAAACGTGAAGAGGGTTTCTGGCCCACAACACACTGGACGAACACCGGGTTCAGATGTGCGCGAGTGTGCCAATCGATTTGACCCTGCAATCGATAAGGAAGAGAATTGTAAAATTCAATTAAGTCGATCCTTGGGGCGAATCGGCTGAAATCCAGAATCAGCCAGAAAGCCGATTAGAAGGGTAACTAGATTAGTCGATCAAGACTAATCCGAGGGTAAAAGGTAGATCGATTCTGAAAAGACGATGCGCAACAAGACAGAATAAATCAAAACCTGGGGAAAATCGAAGACGATCAACAATCGGCGATTCACAACTTTATTGAACGATGTCGACTTACAGAGGAAAGATTACAGAACTAAAAGACTAAAAGTTAAAACAAAACTAGAAGATGTGATTTTTTTGTGATTGTCCCCCTTCGAGCAGCCCTAGCGCATCTTATATACCCGCTGGCCGATCCGAGTCCCGGTCGAACGCGACGATGCAGTCCGAATCGGCTTCATAGTTTCCTATTTGGACTCGATTTCCAAATATTACTCGTACATTATCCAAATCTTTTGAGGCGCTTCGTATTGTATCCAAACTCACGTTTTTCCTGCCGATTCTTCTCGTGGCTTCCAAAAAACTGGTACAAACAGCCCTAAATATAAATAAGATATGGAACGAGTGATAGATGGATTGCCGTATTTGGATAGGCAGGAATACCGAGTGCTCTTCCTTTCACATCTTGGTAATTAGTCTTTTCGTGTTTGTTTTTGTTACACTTTTGTTGTTCAATATCCTATGTAGGAGTGCCAAAGAAACGGATAATTTTCATCTGATCGATTGATCAAAGACATACAAAATGAATACAAAATAGATAAACGAGTATCCGACAATAACCATGTCTGACTTGAATCTAAGAAGAAAATAACGAAGAGAGGTTCTTCAATGCAGCTTTTTAAAAAAATTGCATAAATGAAAAGTAGATAGTGATCACCTTCTCTTTCACTTGTTTCAAGATTTGTGTAATTTGTATTAGAGAAAGATGTATAAAAGCACATCTCAAATACCAACTTTGTCCAAATATATAATGCCTATTTCTTCTTAACACATAGACAAAAAGATATTGAAAATGACTAAATTAGCCTTAATTATTATCAGTAAACACTAAATTCAATGCATATATGTAGATGATATAAAGTAAAAATAGATATATATTAAGAGTATAGAGACAATATCATACTAATTTTATACTAGTATATAAAATTCGTTCTATAATTATAGACATAAGACCATTAAAACAATATGACTTGATGAGAAGTACGATTGTACGAGATAGGATCAGGGTTCCAAATTTTGACAAATTTCGGTGATTTTGGATTTTGGGCCCTCATGGGATCCAAACTACTGGCCGGATAAAAAATTTGAAATTGCTACAGTAACTTTATTTTTTGGCATCATAAAAAAATCTGAATTTTGCTATTTTATGGTCATATTTGACTTCAATTACATCAATAACCCATAAGAAAGTGATCTTTGATGATAATTTAACGAAAAAATTATTTTTGAGACATTTTAAAATTTTAACATAAATGTTGGAATTTTATAAAATTGAATAAGATTTTTCATGCAATGAAAAATTTATGGTACTATCTTAAGAAGTCTAGGATGAAACATGATTTTTTTAAATATTTTAACTTCATTTGTTATCTTTTAAAAATAAAAAATAGAATTAGCATAAACAAAGTAGTAACAGTATCAGAATTTTATATTTTTTTTTCATGTTTTATCATTATTTGAAAATTTTATGGTATCATTAGTGATTTATCAAGACTATCCATAAAATTTTTAAAATTTTCTAACATGGTTTGAATCATTTTTCTTTGAAATTTATCGATCACCTTCAATTGCACTATCCAAATTTTTACAAATTCATGAAGCTTGATCATTATCTAAAATTTTTTTGAGAATATTAACAATGTATCATAACCATGTATAAAAAATTTCAAAATTTTATAACGTGATTTGTACTATTTTTTATTCGGATCAGATTTCCCGGACAATGTTTTATCAGGACAGTACCAATATTTGAATTTTAAAAAATTCCTCAAATGTGATAATCATCTGAAATTTTTATAGAAACATTATTGATATGTCAGGAACCTCTAAAAAAATTTCAAAATTTTTCGTCATTGTTTGACCCACTTTTCAGCTGGTACAAATATACCGAAATTCGAAAATTTCGCTCGAAATTTATGGATTTTTTGCCGAAATTTTGTTTTTTCAATATAAAATGAATCAGATTTGAATTTTGACCAAGATTTGTCCAAAATTTTGAAATCTTAACAAAAATTTCAGATTTGAGTTAATGCTAAATTTTATCTAAAATGAAATTTGAATCACCGTAAGCGCAGCGTAAATCCGTATTCGCTGGGGTTGGACGAGAGATTTCAGTTTTTGACGTCCTTTAAAATTCGTGTTTCGGTATTTGTCATCTTGATCTATAATCAGTAATTTAGATGAATCCATATGTCATGAATTGAGTGTCATTTTCTGAAATTTCAGTTGGACCTCCGACGGCGACGCCGCTTCTCCCTGGAGCGCGACCCTCCTCACTTCCTCGGACCCCAGTCGCCGCCGCCCTGTCGCCTCTGGGCGCCGCCTCGGCTGCCCGCCAGCCATCTCCGCCGTTTTCTTCCACCTCCGTCTTCCAGGTAACGCCCCCTGCCTTCCACACGGCCTGGCACTGCCCCTCCGCCTCCCTCCCTCCCGTCTGATAGTTGCCAAAAGAATAAAATAAATCGGAACGGCAGCGCGGCGCCATAGTGTTTGAATCTAAATTATAATCGGATTTTCTGATAACTTGCGGTTCGATCTGGTGGTCTAAAAAGAAAATAGAGCATTGTGTGTGTGCGCGCGCGCTCTTTTCACCATTCATGACATTCACTCTGTTTGCATATGAAAATAATAACGTGATAGTATAGATGATTGATTCAATGACCTCCGTTCGGGATAAGCTCTCGCTTCTTTGGATTAATCGATTGAATCTTAGATATTAGCTGCTCTTCTTTCTCTGTCAATTTGATTATACTGTTGATTTTGATGTAATAAACAGGAAGGTGTATTGTTATGTTTACTATTAAGTATGTATTAATATCAGATGAATGCTTTTAATTACTGTTGCATATGCTCCATGTCATGATGTCTGTATTTCCGAAAGAATTTTATATTGCCGTGCCTGTTTGCATCGCTGAAAAACACCATATTACCATGTCCATATTGTTTATATATGTCCCATGTTTGTGCAAGCTACCCGGTGTCCTGGTGATTTACACAGCCTTTGCAGCTGCTCACCCTTCCATCCAAACATTACTGGATCTGCCAATAGAACCCTTCTCTCCGAATGATGTTGGGCTTACCAATATGGTTTGTTTGATTGAGGACCCATCAGATAAACTCCCTTTAAATGGGCGAATGCAAACCTGTGATCTAAGCGACCAATCCTATCCGATCAGTATGGGAACAAACCACATACTTCCTATCAACTTCAGCCAGTGTTGCTAGCTTTGGCTCTTTGCATGATCAAACAGATAAAAATCCTCCATGCATTGGTCAGATTGCATTCACCTTGTTTACAAGGAGTTGTCACCTGATACATTTGCTTGTTGGATATTATTGAAAAAATGAATGAGTCGAACAAGTGCAACTCTTAGTCAAACTCTCCAGTAATACCTGTTCATTGTTAATTACAAATATGCCAACTCCAGGGAAAAGAATGGTGAGATAGGGTCATTTTACCCTTACTGGTACACAATTATTTCATTTTTTGTGCCCTCTATTGATAGGGTACTTATGGTGTGAGATGCATTTTGAGAATCATGCATTCAAATTATGGCCATTGAAATGTGCTTGATAGTGTGAAATAATGGCGAATTTCAGTTCCATGCTCAAGAGTATTTGCTACTTAGTGACTAACAATGAAACTAAGTCTTTCCAATAGTTTGTTCCTCACATAGTAGTCTGGATTTAAAGTTGTATTTTATGATTTATTGCAGTGCGCTCTTTCTTTGTCAAGAACTCCTCCCTCCATCTCTGCAATTAGCAGTTGATGATCTGAATATGTGTAATAAATTCTGTGTTGGATTTATGCATGAGACATTTTAATTGTTGTGTAGAAATTAGGTCAGTATCTAATACAATTTATATGTATATTAAGATGTTAATAGCTGGCACTGGCTGTTCTTGCAGATTATACTAGATCATACCTAACTTGTCCTGGCTCTGTGACACTGTTTGCTTTACTGATAAATGTGAAAATCTGTTAATCTTTGCTTACTCTCTCTAACATGCTTCGACTGCTTTTCTTGTTAGCAATTTACCTGGTACTGAGACTGCCACAATTCCATAACTATTGTGTTGTGCATGCCTACTCAATTTTGCTGCTTTATTCAAACTCTAGATTATGTTATTTTGCCCTAATGGTTCACATATTGCTTTCTCTCTTTCTTGTTAATTTGGTATCTATGCAACATTGCAAATTGCAAGTATTGACCATTTTGAACATGTCAATGCTTCCTCACTAAATAAAAGGAGAGAAAATACATAAAAGTTACAGGACATAAAATGCAAGTCACTTGAAATTTTCTTTTCACTTTGCTATGCCATGCAAAACTGTATGTGTGAATATTAGCTTGCACTTGAAAAATGCTAGGGTTGTATCACATGATTTTGAAAGGTATACCTAAGCCAAAACATAGGGAACATGGTATAAATAAAACCTAGAAGGTTGCAAAATAGTTTTCCTCTGTTGCTGTATACAGATACTATAGCTCATGAAAATTTAAAAATGGAATAAGTCCATTTTACACCTCATTTTTTAATACCAAACTAAATCACATCATAAGGCCGTTTTCCTTGTTGTTTTGCATCTCCTATATATAATTAAGGCAAAAAGTGATTCAGAATTTTTGAAACTTTTTTATATGATCCTAAGGCAATACTATACTGCCATAAAAATTTTAGACCATGATCACACTTGAACAATTTTATAAAATTCTGACAAGGTCACTGTCTCAATTAAGAGTTTTCTGATTTTGATTTTTCTGAGATATCAAATTATGTTCAATTCATTTGAAAATTTTCTATGTAATCCTAGTGGTTTATAGATGTGACCATAAAGTTTTCAGATGATGATCAAACCTGTACATTTTTATAAAACTCTGACAGTGTTATTGCTATTTTTAAATTGCTGCTATTTTTTATTTTCTAAATGTATTAAATACTTTCAAATTTCCTTGAGACTTTTTGGGAACATGCTGGAGGTGGATTAGAGTTGATTAAATTCTCTTCAAATTTTATTCTTGCATGATTTTGAACTTCAGAGATTATAAATCAAATATTCAACAATAAAAATTTGATTTGTGATCTCTGAAGTTCAAAATCATGCAAGAAAAAAATTTAGATAAATTTAATTAAACCCTAATCCACCTCCAAAATGTTCCCAAAAAGTCTCAGAGAAATATGAAAGCATTTAATATGTTTAGAAAATAAAAAATATCAGCGATTTAAAAATAACAATAATACTGTCAGATTTTTATAAAAATGTACATGTTTGATCATCATTTGAAAATTTTATGGTGCAATGTATGTCATCTTTAAACCCCTAGGATCACACAGAAAAATTCCCAAATGAATTGAACATAATTTGATATATCAGAAAAATCAAAATCAGAAAACTCTCAATTGAGACTGTGACATTGTCAGAATTTTATAAAATTGTACAAGTGCAATCATGGTCTGAAATTTTTATGGGAGTATAAGTATTGCCTTAGGATCATACAAAAAAAGTTTCAAAAATTCTAAATCACTTTTTGCCTGAAATATATATAAAAAATGCAAAACAGCCAAGAAAAACCATCCTAGGATGTGATTTAGTATGGTATTAGAAGATGAGAGTGTTAGATAACCAGTTTTATAGTTTGGTGGGGGTGGGGGGTTATCTCGACTTTTTTTCATAGTTCGGGGGCGTAAAATGAACTTATTCCTTAAAAAATATATCATTTTAGGTACAATTTCATTTGTTGTTGTGATTTGCATAGCAAACTAGTACCAACCAATATTGCATGTTGCCATAGAGTAAGAAATAAAATTTCCTTGTTCTGATGATCTCTAGCTGAATATAACTGTATTTTTATGCCATTGTTCTAGATCCCCTATCCCGACTTTCTGAAGAAATGGCAAGAACTCCAAGTTCTGTAACCGATCAAGTTGGCGTCTTAGGTCAGCTCCTTGTGCTGTACCTTCCTACTACCAGAAAGCAAAAAAGGTAGCCAAGCAAAATGAATTGCAATTACTCTCTGAGAAAAAGGACTGGAAACAGGCCACTTGCGCAATATGCTTGCTGCGTCCACATGATGCTGTCCTCCTCCCTTGTTCTTCTCACAACAAAGGTTGTCGACCATACATGTGTGGTACCAATTATCACCACTCTAATTGTCTTGAACAGTTTAAAAATGCTTATTTGAGTGAGAAACCAACATGTGAAGTCTTAACCGCAGTGGTGCCAGCTAGCAAGAAGCCAAAGGAGATGGAGCTTTCATGCCCTATCTGCCGTGGGGAAGTTAAAGGGTGGACAGTGGTTGAACTAGCCAGACAATTTCTCAACCGCAAGAGAACTTGTATGCATGAGGATTGCTCATTCGTCGGATCATATAAAAAACTCTTCAAGCATTTGAAGTCCAAGCATCCTTCATCAAAGCCTCGTGAAGTTGACCCTGCACGTTTAGCTGACTGGGAGGAGCTTGAAAGTGAAAAAGAGAGGCAGGATGCAATCAGCACAATCACGGCCTTGAATCCAGGATCTATAATCATGGGGGACAATATCGTCTATCCCAATAGTGGCAGCAGCGACTCTTATATGGATAGCTCTAACTCTTACACATCCTCAGATGGAGTCAGTGGATCCGTCATAGAACAGTCCAAAGAGTTCATAGGGGAAATGGGGAAAGACCAAGGCAAAATGTCACAAATATACCAGCTGGTGATTCTGGCGTTTTTCAGCGTAGTTTTTCAACCAACTCTCTAAGGCCATTGCGGGTTGGTTTTATTCTATCAACTCGGAGTTGACCAAGGGGTGTGTAAGATCCACAAATGACAGCTGAGAAATGGAACCATTTTGCACTTGTGCACCCTGTCCATCACAGTAACACTATTATGACAGCTGATGCCTGGTGGCGCCACCATTTATGAGGTTGCTCTGGTTTGTTTCTTTGCTGATCTGGGGATAGAGGGTGAGATTTAAAGGAGGTTTTCTCCTCGTTGGGCCTTCTTCCTGTCTCTGATATGATTCCGTATGCACTGTAGGATGAATGCAGTGCTGCTTTTGTGAATGACGTCTGGTTAGCATTTCATTTTTATTTTGTTATCAATTTGAAAACAGGTTATGTCAAATGCAAAAGGCTGGTTTAGTCGTTGGTGTTATGTTAGAAAGGAAACACCATGTAAATTTTAGTCACAGTTATGTCTAAAGTCAAACAGTTATATTATATGTTTCCAATTGTCCAGTGGACGTGCTACAACTTGAATTGCCAGGTTTTGAGGTTCAGTGTTCTCAATGATCGATCTCGCGGTTATGTGTGATTACCGTTGCACCCAATCAGGATTTGATTGCAGCTTCCAGGAGTCTACTGTTTATTACATTGCATATGGCTCGTGATGTCTAATCTGCCATCTTGAAGCTGACCGCAAGAAGCCAATAAACACACAGCTCCTCAGCATTGTTTGTAGCGCAACGTTACCTCATTAAATAGATCAGCAAATCTATTTCTCACATTGGCACTGTCACATAGTTTTTCTTTATATTTGGAACAAAAATTACTCAACTACCTACAAAATCTGAAGGGTGCTTAGACGGTACGCCATGGCAAGTTCAGTACAGCAGCGATAGGAGCTGGATCATAGACACAGATAATGTATATAGCCATTAGGAGATACCAATGGTCTTCCCCAGCAGCCACATGACCAGCGATCGAGAACTCGATCATGAAGAGCGCGTGGAGCCATGTCCGATCGACGACAAAGCCGAATACCGTGATTCCCGCGCGGTTGTTCTCCAAGTAGGTCACTGAAAACGCCATGACCAGCTAAAGTATTAAGTACCAACATTGCAACACCGGCAAAATCATACTACATGTTAATGCATGCACGCGTTGCTTGATGCTGCGCTTACCCAGTGCCTGCCTCTTCTGGAAGGAAATGTTGGTGACATGGAAAGATCTGAACTTTGAGCTGTCGAGGCTGTCCTCGCTGCGGGATGACTCGTCGTCGTCGGACTCGTCGCTGGAGGAGGTGCTCACAGGGAAAGGGCTCGTGGGTGCCTGCTGGTACGCCTTGCTGGGCGTCCTGGGGTTCTCTTGGTCACGGTCCAGACTGTTGATGGTGGCGTCGGCGTGCCATGCTGTGGCGACGCTGGTGATCGCCTGCGTCTTGTGTGTGATCTTGGCCGCACTGTGGAGGCAGATGAGCAGGCCGGTGACAAGGCTCATCGAGCAAAGCTGCAGAAAATGGATGCACATACAAGAGCCGGTTAATTAGGTGTTTAACAACTAAGCAGCCTGTTTTAAGAACAACACTGGGGCATGTTCGGCACTTACCGCGAGCTCGCCGGCGGTGGCGATGTTGACCTGAGCGTGGGGCCTGGTGGCGGCAAGCAGTGCGGAGAACTGGCTGGCAGTGACGAGGAGGAGGCATGACAGTATAAATGTCCGGTACCGGTGGCTGATTCGCCGGAGTTGGTCACGAATGCGGCGGTGCTGCCTCAGCACGTCTGCGACGTCAGCGCACTGGCCAAAGTCCCGCGCGAACCCCGTCATGCGCAGTATCTGCAGGTAGCATATGATCCTAAACAGCACGCACACCATAAAGAACATAGCGGTGCGGTATATCCATGACGCCATCTCGAGCGCGCACGCCACGGCCGACCACCACAGTGGGAAGGGCCGGTTCGCGCCGTACCAGAAGACCTTGTAGGCGGCGTCGGCGAGGAAGCAGGGGAGCACAAAGCAGGCGAGGAGGTGGAACGAGCCGGCGAGCTGGACAGTGTAGCCCGCGCGGACGTCCTGGGAGTCGTGCCGGAGGCGGTCCAGGTAGAGGAGCCGTCGCAGGCCTCGGCGGCGGACGAGGGTTGAGAGGGTGAGGTAGGCGAGCGCCGCGGACAGGGTGAGTGAGGCCTGCACCTGCGTGTCGTAGGCGCGGCGCGGCAAGGCGACGCGCGCGGCCGCAGGGACGGCCACGGCGACGACGACGAAGACGAGCCGGGAGGCGGCGGTGCTGGCGCCATCGGAGTGGTCGACGCACATCCACCGGAGGCAGGACCGGAAGCTGCGGAGCTCGTCCCGTGCGTGCGACATGCACCGCGTGTACGACCCTCTCCGCCGCAGCAGCGGCGTCGACGCGGGCTCTGGCTCGGCGGCCGCCGCCGCTGGCAATGGCGCGTCCGCCATCGCTGCGGTTCTCTTGACATCGTTCTCCTTCGCGGGCCTTCTCTAATTCTTTATGACTTAACTTTTACTGGTCGTCCTGCCGTTTAGGGAGGCCGGGAGGGTAATGCCGTAATGCGCTGGCAAGAGCTTTACTTTATCGTTCAGAGAGAGGAACAAAACCTGGGATAGAAATGGAGAAAAAGAGGGATATTTTGTTGCTACCTATCTCAAATTTGGAAATGTTCTGGCTGCGAAATCTGTTATGAATGATATGATTTAAGGCATGTACAATATTGTGACGTCAACTATCTATATACTTCTCCATGTAGTATTTCTGCTGATATGAAAGAGAGAGGAGGAGAAGAGAGAGTATAGCTGCCTCTTTGTAAAGAGACGGCTATATAGACAATATAAAACATCGTTATGTGAGTTATTACATATAATAAGCGCTTTTCTTATTTAAAAGATTGTAGAATCTCAAAGATAATCTTAAGATGTTATATATTGTAGATGCTATCTTTTGTTTTATCTTTAGATGATATAAAAAGTATATAGATAGCAGTCCTCTCTACTATTATACATGCTCTTACGCTATTTCTCTCTCCCCTCTTGTTCAACCTCCAGCACAGGATCTCTCAAGATTCAGAAATCAGGACTATACAAGTTCCATGGTCCTTACCAACTCTTGCGGTTTCTTTACTCAATTGATCAACTGATCATGCGATCACACGGTGATAAATGTCTAATAAAAAGAGTAGTACATCTACCGTCTTTTCTCAGTGTTGCTACCTATCACTATTGCCATGCTCAAACAGCACGTAGCTGCAGATGTTTTTGCACGGTCGCATTCGGTGCAGGTACCACAGCTTGCAATATCGCAATGCGTCCAAATGCATTCGCCTACGTGTGCACATCACGCAGCCATGTAACGAGCACTGAGAGTCTGAGATACTTACATGTTACATCCACGTTGATTTGTCCCTGCGTTGTCACTTGGTCATTTGCAGATCGAAGTAGAAACCTGTTATCTGACTGAAAGAGTTGACAGTGAGATACTAGTACTACAATTGTACACTGATCATGAAGTTCCAGAGGCCCCAAATTTTAGACTACTCCATCGGTGGTTGGCGACACTCTACCAGCTTGCCGAGAAAGGAAACAGGAAAAGAAATGGAAATAATCCAGTAGAAAAGGAGAGGGGGAACTTGCTAAAGATGTTGACGATGGCTAGCTTGGCAGGATGGCCACATGACGGCCACTACACCAGCTGGAAGCCTGTTCTAGCTTTGCTTCTTTAGGTTTCTCTGTCTCCGCTTTTGGAATTGATTTAGGGAATAATAACCAAGATTATATATTTAGGGAGTTTGGAACACATGTCACTGTGCTCTGGAAGCTGAATCTCTGAAGCAGAGACAAGTACTTCGTGCTGAGAGCTGAAAGAACTTCTCATCGCTTACCCGTAACTAAGAGCAGTAATTTGTTAGAAGTGAAAGAAGACACTCTAATGGAGTGAATGAGTGATCTACATATAAGTTGGAGTACTCTCTTCCCTCAAAAGTTTGTGTCTGAATCCTCATATGACAAGTTGACTACAGCGTCTGCTGCTGTAATCATGATCAGTAGGCTTTACGTAATGGCGACTAAGTATATACAAGACTACGAACGATCATTAGCGCCTATGATTTAATAAGCGGCTATTCACGTTTATAAATTTGACAAGCTAGCTAGCCGATCTCAATTAAGAACTCCATAGCAAAAGAGAAAGCGGCATATTGGAGATGCCAAGTTACTGCTGGTTGGGAGACAGCATGATCCGGCTACATCCTAAAGCAAGCTAGCTACTCCCCTTTGCGAGGCTTAAAAATTTCTCAATCAGAAAACCGAAAGGCGGCGGGCGCCTTTGATCGCTTTACAATTGTGCACTGTCCTCTTCTAGCGCACCGCATTCGCGTGCTAATTGCTCCGCGTCATCTTACTACACTCGAGTTCGCGCGCTGCACTTGCAGAACGAGAGCACACCAGAGCGCGGAGCTAGCAAGGAGAGCAGCAATGCAGCTTTTCTCAGGCCGGAGCAAGCGGCAGCAGAAGAGCGGCGGCGGCGGCGGAACAGGCAAGAACCAAGCGGGCGCGTCCACGGCGATGGCGGCTGCGGCTGCGAGGGCGAGGCACAAGAACGGCAAGTGCCGCGCGCTGTGCTGCGGCGCGTCCCGGCTCAGCGTGTCCTCGTCGGCGTCGTGCTCGTCCGTCGACGCGCCGGAGCCCCCGCTTCCGCCGCAGCGCGGCCTGTCCAACCTCGCGCACGGGATGGTCCAGGCGAGGCTGCAGTCCATGATCGACGCCGCCGGCCCGCAGTCGGCTCGCCGGGGGACGGCGGAGATGGCCGAGCGCCGGCGCCGGCCGTGCGGGTGCGCCTGCGCCTGCGGCGGCGGCTACTACGAGAAGAGTGCCCCCTGCGACAGGAGGCCGTGCGTCGTGCTGGTCGCGGTTGACAGGAGGACGTACGCACCCCGGGAGGAGTTCCGGCGGTCCATCGCGGAGGTGATCACGGCGAAGCGGATGGCCGAGCCGGCGGAGCTGCGCGCGCTGCTCAACTGCTACGTATCCGTGAACGCGCGCGAGCACCGCGCCGCCATCCTCGAGGCCTTCCACGAGGTTTGCTCCAGCCTCTTCACTTCTTGCAAGGGTTGAAGCAAGCACCTTGTAAATCGGTGTCCGCGCGCGCGTGTGCAACTACATCGGTCGGTCGTCCTCTACTCGAGTATTATCGGGAAGTGTAATTGTATTATTGTAGGGCCTAATAAGCACAGTTCTCTTCCCTCTAATTTGTTGAAAGAATACTGCAATAAATGTGCCCCAGCATGATGTGCCCGTCTTGGGCAATTTGCCATGTACATAATTGATATTTCAGTATTTGGCTACGTTGATTTGAATCCTTTTTTCTGGGTTTATATCTAGTGTTTGGCACTCCTGCTCCTATGTAATAAGTGGGTGGTGCAATTGTATCGGATAGATGCCGACCGACCAATCAACCGGTTTTGTTTGGATCGAATTTGGATAGTTGTTAGATTTGGCATCGGTTTTAGATAATTGGTTTCGGATTCAATATCAGATTCAGGAGATCGCTATCAATCGGATCGGAATATTTCGATTATATTCTCGAATAATTTCGGATAACTCTATTCAGATATTTACATTGTATATTCTAGCAGCTTCAATTGGGTCCAACTAAATAGCCCAAGTAAGGCCCTCCCTCCATGGCTTCACCTTCTTGCCGCCTCCCATCCGCCATCTCGCTGCCTGGTGCCACTACCAATAGAGCTTGCCATGCAAGAATATACTTCCACTTGTCTACGTGAATACCTAATATTTTTTTGCAAAACATAAACGAATATTTGATACTTTTGCAATTTTATTAGATTACCTGATAAAATAACTTATTAAATTACGATAATCATGTTGCATGCTAAACTCATGTGATTAATTAATCATTATTGTATATGTGCTATATGCAGTATCTATTTTCGTATGATGTCCAACAAAAAAAATATTATGTATTGTATCGATTCTGCTCTGTATTTGCTTCGAATTCATATCCGATATTATCCGTGCTGTAATCGTATCCGATACTATCTGTATCCAGGTCAAAAAAATATAGCTTAGGCCATTCCTAGTGCATAGTTTCATTTTCCAGTTTCCAAAAATGCCACATCAGTTTTTATCTAGGTAACCGTGTATCTTGGATTTCATCTAGATGAAACTCTCTCACCTCCCGTGAAACTCTCTCTATCTCTCTCTTCATAATTATCTTGCCATGTCACCAAACATGATGATGTGTCATGTCATTTAATGAGAATGAAACTCCCATTGTGAATGGCCTTAGAATACGTAAAGAGTGATATCCGACTGAATCCGAGCCGATTGCACCCCTAATAATAAGTGCATGATCAACATTTTAATCTTCTTGTATTGTTCTTTTGTGGTTGAATTTATTACCACGCTATGATAGGGTGCGAAAAGCTCTGCAATTTATAGACTCGATTTGGTTCTTGAAAAAAAAGAGACTCGATTTGGTTCTTGAAAAAAAAACATAAATGGCTTCCTTTCATGAACAGACAAGTATTACAGTCATTCAAATACTTTTATAGAACTGTTAGAAATCTGTTGAATGATTTTTTATGAAATTTGTCAAATTTCTCACTATTCCAATCTGCTTAAAGATTTGTGCTCTAGCACCACCATGTCCTAGTGCCGACAGGTTAGGGTTTATGGTACACCGAGGACTAGTGATGGGGCGAGCTCACCCTCCTCTCCGGCACCACCATCTCCCGTCGTTGCCAGGTTAAGGTTTGGATTTCATCGAGAAATAGTGGTGGGTAGTGGCGGCAGCAAGTTGGGGGAGGGATGACGGTAAGGAAGTGAGCCGGCGGTGACAGGGCCAGGTGAGATAGAGGTGGAAGGCAGCGCAAAAGATAGGATTGGGAGGGATCGATAGTGGTGCAGAGTTTGGGATCTATCGAGAGCAATCTAGATTGGGAAGTAGTGATTGAGAGATCCAACAGTCAAAAAATGACTGATTTTCTAATAAATCTAGTCGACTGAGAATGTAGATCCAAACTTTTAACCAAAACATCATCAAAAGGTGAAACAACGGGAAAAAAATGTTTTTTATTCATATAAATTTGGAAAAGAGCTGATTTTTAAAAAAAATAAAAGGAAAATAGCTTGTACAAGTTTGACACGTATGACGTATCACTTGCATGACATATTGTGATTTGGGCGCGCATTTTGATCATAAAGGAAGGGACATAATGAAGCAGTAGGGTGGGCATGGCTAAGCTAGCGTTTCATCATTACGACATGCTTTGTGCTTTTGTACTTGTAATTCCTGTACTACGGACTGCTGCTGCGTGCTTAAAGATTGCCGGCCTCGTGAAGTTTATCTACTCTTCGGCCTTCAAACAGTAATTAAAAGCAGATTTCTGCACTGCTCCCCCAACTTTGGATTAAGGTAATTCACTTCTCTGTCTCGCTGGATGGGGCCTGAGGACGAGTGACACCCTTCAAGCAGGCCTAGCCAAGTGAAATGTTTCTGCTTTTTGACATACACCGGACTGTGTGACCATCGTAAATGGTTTATTCGTGCTGAGCAGGCTGGAAGGAAAGGATATTGTTGGGATAAGTATTATATTTTAAGTAGTTAATTCGCTTGTTATAGCATAGTTTTTTTGTTAGAGATTTTTTGGAGATAGAAGAGAGATTTGATTAAGAGGTGGGTAAAGGTTGGGAAGATGAAGAACACATCATTCAACATCATTAGATTCTTTTATGGGAGTAAAGATGTGACATCCACTCTTTAATTTACATCCAGCAGCAGAATATTTGCACTGAACAGCGACTTATTTCATCCGATAAGTTGCTAAGCAGTGGCTGGATCTTTCAGAAATGCTTCCTTCAAAACGTGTCAGTAGCCTGAGATTTGCTAAACAGGGCCTTTGTTTTAGTATATTACATAGCAAATTACTAACAACTAGAGGGGAACTTCATCAACGGAATGTAGAGCAAATCGGAATAAACATTTTCTTTTCGAACCGGGAGGGATACTCTCTACTTTATTAACCGAAGCTACTGTTCATGACCCGACAATTACCCAGTACGACAAAAGAGGGCAAGAAGCAAAGGAATGTAGTCAAGGGCAACTTGCCCAACTCCAATGTCAGCAGCTCACAGGTGAACTTTCAGAACACAGAATGAAGGCAAGTCACTCATCAGAAGCTAGTATCTTCTTTTTGCCACATACCTTCTTCACCAATTAAAGCAGGGTCAGCTTGCGAATGCGTCGAATCAGTTTGTATGTTATTCGAAACTCGTCTGCTTCAGTCTTCAGAGCATATCAATGGTCTTCAAAACCCCTAGTGCGGCATATACAACGCATATTCGAAACTCAGTCATGCCATTCATACATTGATCAGCTTCAATAAAACCAACCCAAGACTTATACGCGAGGAACAAAGAACACCGTGGCAAATTGGCAAAGGAAATCGGCAAATGGGGAAGCAGTGGACAGGAGAACACGAATCTCAAATCTTCACCAAACATTCATACATATATTTCATCCATTCATGTGGCATAATACAAGATTTGCCAAAGAACAGAATAGACAAAGCCGCCCGATTAATTGCGCCATACATAGAGGCAAGAATACACATCAAGAGTTCAATCTCTCCTATTACAAGATGACTAATATCCATGAAGGAAGGCGCGGTAATGCCGGTCGCCGCTGAACCGGCTCGCGCGTGAGGAGCACGTGCTGGCGCCGCTCCTCTGGTATGGATGGTGGCAGCGCGATTCGGCGTCAGACCCGGGTGACGGGGGCGGTGTGCTTGGGGAGTTGGGGTGTAGTCTGGTGATGCGGCCCGCCCGGGAGGACTCAGGTGTACTAGATATAGTAGCGTGCTATTGCACGCCGTGTTGTGTAGACGTGAAAATAGGGACGGGATGTAGGTATGGTAGTAAAGATGTATATAAGTGCTAAGGCAAGTATACGCACAGGTGAAGCATCGACTGTGTGGAGAAGGTGATTACGGTGTTCATAGGGTGACACACGTGATTAGTTCGGTGATAATGTGTGGTTGGTTATGCTGCGCAAGGTCAACGTATTGGCGTGAGTTTTTTTACATGCGCTGAATTTGCGGAATTACGGGGTATTTTTTGCAAAATAACTGGCGAAAGGACTTGTTCGTGATCTGTAGAAATATCTCTTTCAACGAATTATTTGGAAAATATTGAAGACCGAGCTGGAAAATCGAGGTGGAAAAATAGTCTATAGGAAAAATGGTGAAAAATTATTAGAGATGAAAACCTTCTTTTGTGAGCCTAACATTCTACGCGTTCACCGAGTAATAATACATGTTTAAAAAATATCTGAGATCGAGCTAGTGAAAGAGTCTAAAGATAGAGCTGCACACATATTTCTAGTGACGAAAACCTTTTTTCCAAGAAAAACGGAGAAAAGACCTAGACATAAGGAGTAAGGGCCTAGTTGTTACGTTTTTGGACCTGTCCGCTATCCTGAAAAATTAGAAAAGGATTTGCTCGCGATTTGAATCTAACGGGACCCCTTTTCCGTAAAATAGGGCACGAGGGACCCAAACGAGATTCAGAAAAAAAATCTTCCCCTCACAAAAAATCGCGAAGGACCTATTCGTAATCTCTAGGGACCTATCCGTAATTTGAAGAAATGGAGGGGCTTTTTCACGAATGCGCCTAGGGAGACAGGTGGCTGCGCTCTCCTTCCGGCGATTCCAGGCGCCATTATATGGTGAATATACATACCATCGAGATAAAAGAACGGTTTGGATTTTACAACAGTGATTCAAAATAGTGGGTGCTATAGTTTTCATCTTAGTAATTGCATATTCCTTTCACCAATTGAACAATTCCATTCGCCGAGCATAAAGATTCTTCGTCAAACATCACGTTAAATATATGTGTCAACAACTAGAATCTAAAGTTCATTCATAAAAAATGCCTAAGGAATTAACGATAAGTATGTCCAAATCATTTTTGGCTACCGTTATTGTACATGCACCCTTCATTTGCTTCAAACTCAGACGGTCCTTTATTGTATGACCTTCCTCATCGTGTAGATGTGTGCTCTTACTTTTGCCTTTCTTTTTCCTATGACTATTACTTCTGCATGCAATACCTACTACATCTAATATTTGATCATTCAAGGATGAAGATTCTGAAAGCTTTTTTAAGAATTCCGTTCTAACAAATATGCAATTGCCTCGTTAAAGTTGAGAATACTTTTTCAAATGAGAATATTCATCACTAATTGCTCCTAAAATAGTGATAAAAATGATGTCAATATGACAACCTTGTCATTCTCTTTAATTTTCTCATCCACGCTAGTTAGTTATGTAATAAATTTGTTTAAGATATTGAGATGATCAATAAATTGTGCACCTTCTTCCATGAGCAACTTATATAGTTGTCGCTTTAGTACCCACTGGTTTGTTAGTGACTTCGTCATATACAATTCTTCTAAGTTCTTCCATAATTTCTTCGGTGAATTTTCCTTGATCACCAAGTACTTTACCTCATTAGAGAGATATAGATGGATTGTACTAACAGCCTTCTACCCCTATCACCTTTCAGTCTTCTTCGAACTCCTTTTCCGGTACATTGCCAATTTCCTTTGCAATCAAATTTTGTGCCACTTGACGCTTACCGACCTTCTAGTTCTAATAAATCATATTAATCAAACATTGGCTCTGATACTATATGTTACACCTTGATAATCCTTTTTATGCACAGCAACCCACGGATTGGATCAGATTTTTGGAAGATATGGCGTGAGTATACACAGTCTCAAGAACGAAGAAGATGAAAATCATAGAGAAAACCAAAATAAATGACGTTAAGGAAACTACGATGAAAAAAAACTTGGCGAAGCCGACTGCAAATTTTTTAAGCACAAAGAAATTGTCACTTTTTCACAACCCTCTTGAACCTTTAGAACCCTCAGATTTTGCCTTATACAAGAATCTAGTACTAAAAAATAACCTAACATCTAGTTCTCTCGTGCACCTCTACTTTGGATGAGCCCAATTTACTTTGGCTTACTCCTTGGTTGTTTAGATTCTCTAAGATTACTCCCGTAAGTTTATATAGGCTCATTAGTCCTCTTCCAAAAGGAAGTAAGAAACTAAGAATTCTACTTTAAAAGAAAGTAAAAATCTTAATTCATTAGGATTCATCTAATACTCTTTATAGCACACATTTTCAAATTTTGAAAGATTATATATGAACCATCATACTCAACAGCATGTAGTATGGTGACGTGGCGGGCAGAGGAGGCGCCATCGGAGAGCTAGCCACAAAGCAATTGGTGTTGTATACTCCGAGTCCGAGAACCCGCTCGGTGCGAAGGGCTTGATGGTAGTGGCGTAGCTAGGATTTTAGTCATGGATGGTCCAGCTTAACTTTTTTTAACAATATAAGTGCAGCATACCAACATTTAAATAAAAAAAATACCAAACATAATATGATCAAATAAAAAGCTTTAACAACCATCTAGCATCTTAAAATAAAAGGTATTAAATCTGTAGTTTACATACCTATAATGATAGTTTAAGAAGCATCGGCTGAAGAAGTCCTACGATTTTTTTCCCTACAGAAAAATACCTAAAGGCTAATAGACTGGGCTAGGGTGGTCCGTGGTCCACCGGGGCCCTGTAGCTCCGCCCCTGCTTGATGGCGTGTAATCTGGGGATGACTGGCAGCAGTAGGACTCGTCGCCGACTCTGAAGTCCAAGAAGGGGGCTCGGCCGTAGCAGGACTGGCGAGGCGGACGTAGATTAAACACGTCAAATAACCACAAGAGAAAGTAGAGTGTACAAATCTAGCATGATTCTGTCCATCGGATAATCCGAAAAGATCGATCGTGCCTTTGGAGAAGTTGAGCGTGAAGGTTGGCTGGTCCGAGGTAGTTGATGCGGAAGATGAGCTCCTCAGGCCGGTCCTCCTTTTTGCGCCAGATCACCCACCCGACGCCGGCGTAGACGAGACCGTACTTGTGCCCGCTCACGTTGATGCTCTTCACCGGCGGCAGCCGGAAGTCCCACTCCAGCTTCGGGGCTTCGGGCACAGGAACGGCGCGATGAACCCGCTGCTCGCCACGTCCGCGTGGATCGGCTTGTCCCACCTGTCAGACAGATGGCTCGCCACGTCATACGCACATATATGTTTAGCGAGCAAATTTACAAGGCGGGATGGGATCAAGTGTGCAGGATTAAGCAGACCATGTTCGCTTGTTCTTCGCGGCGAGGAGGTCGTTGCTGCTCTTGACATCCTCGAATTCGCTGGTGAGGCCGAGGATGGTTGGCCATCTCTGTGTCTAGCTGACGGAGTCCATCACGTAGCTGATAGAATACAAGTAGACTACACTTAAATTAAAAATTTTATTGTGTAAATTAGGATGTCAAGCAAGTAAGATGTTATAGATCGTTACCATTAGACGCGTAGTGCAGTAGAAGAAGAGTTGAATTAGCTCGATTCAATATAGCACGTGTCCTCAAGCAGTAGTCGATCGTTCTCAAGCGGTGGCTAAACATCACGAACAGTCGTCCCGATCAGCACCACAGTATCAACAATGCCTCTACCGAAGCCACACATTTAAGGAAGGAACACCGTGCGTCAGTGTGCTAGTACTAGTGCACACGGCAGGACCTGAGCAGTAACGGCTAGGGGTTTCCATGGGTGTGCTGGTACAACAATTACTTTACTTTAGCCATCTTGTACTCCTTTTATATAGCACCTCAGTGAAACTCTACGTTAGTAGCATAACCAAGGTGCAAAGCTCACTCGTCCTATTAGTGACGTATCCAATCTGAACCAATGTATTCTAACTAGTTAAATGTGTGACTACATAAGTTCATAAATGTTCGACCATGACATAAAAACTTCTTTCGGCCTATAAATCAGCAGTAGCCCCTAAAAGAACATAGCGACTCCTAAATATACACTACGTATGAGATCAACTGATGACACTTAAGAATATTCCATAATGTCTCATAGCGGGTCACTCTAACATCATGTTCTTCAACATATATCCACATTATTGATTTGATATCCCTATATCTATAATCTATAAAATATGATCATTAATTAATAAATGTGCTGACCTATAAATCACAATTATCCCACATAATAATATAAGATCAGAGATAATTTAGAATAATATTAAAGCATAAATAAGGATTTTTACGAACAAGTCACATACTTATTAATCGATACTAATGATATTTATTCGATAGATAAAATAATTATATTATTCTATAAACATAGACATGGTACAATTGTCTCTATAATTAATTCAAAGTCATATCACTAACAGTAGCATCCTTCGATCAGCTTCGCCACCATCAGCTCTACCTTGAAGTACAGTGCGAACTTCTCGCGGCACACCAGCATTGCAGAGCAGAATGTACATGAAGTTCTCGTAGAACACCAGCATTAAGCTCCATCCAAATCTTGCGTGTCTCCGTGAAATTCACGTACACATCGAAAACCCTGTTAGACAGGATGGCTAAGATGCAAGCCAACACAGAACTATTGGCCTTCTCCCAACTGGCCCTCATCACCGTTAAGCGAGATAACTTGGCCTCATCGGTAACATCTTCCCCTGGAGGGGCAGTCATCTCTTCGCTGATGACCGAGAATAATCCAAGCTCAATCAGCTAGAGCGTCGCCCTAGCCTTCCAACGTTTAAAGCCAACCCCATCAAACACTTCTGGCTTTATCGCGTCGGAGGACACTGAAGCCATTGATACAAAAGAAGTTGGATTTCTGGACTGTTGAACAAAATGTGATATTAAGAGCAAGAATATGATACTAATCCCAAATAACAATATGATGAAAATTACATAATTCAAAGATAGCAATAATGACAATAAAAAAGATAAAGCATATCATAAAATTTATATTATTTACACAATGAATCATGTCTACTAAAACAAATTAATGTATATTTGATTGATAGTGCTCTCAGGTGTCAGTATGTTTAAAGATTAAATCTTCAGACTCCTTGACAAAAATGTAGGGCTGCTAGAGACTAGTCTCTTACCTCCTCCACACTTGGGTCAAATAATCATAGTTTAGCTAAACAATTGATTAAGCAAATACGACCTTGAATCCTTACCTCCCTAAATATGCACAATAAAGTATTTATAATAAAGTTTGCTGTTAAAATCACCTAAATTCAGTCTATGTTCAGATCAGCCTCTATTTAACTTACCAACCGAACCAACTAGATTAACACCAGAGCACAACAACAATTACAGTCAGATTAGTTTCTAGGTAATTTACCAACCAAACCAACAGGGATATGACCAGAGAGCAACAACAAGTATGATAGTAATTGAAAGCAGGTCACAGAGTATACTGAATAAAAATCAATCCTTAAAACAGTGAAGTACACTAAATACTTTGAAGCATTAATAGGAAGTACTGCTAACAGCTCAAGGCCATATTTACAAAGTCAATTGTTTATTTCATTGATTGACCCAATTTGCATCATCAAGCAATACACACAGACAGCAAAAGATTGTGAGCAATTTGGAAATATACACACAAAGGAACAAGTACTCAAAACTTGTTCAGAAGACAAAGCAAAGCAAAGCAAGAATACTGCTGTCCCAGAAATCCAACTGCCATCTATTGTGTTAGGGCATGATTGGCCTGGCAGACGAAGATACGTCATGCGACGCCCTCTCCACACCAGTGACATACCCAGTGCAGAGGCAAGCCTCAATAATCTGCCGCACAAGAAAAATCCCCAAACTTACTTCCTCTTCCTGGTACAAGCACACATCACAGGAGCCTAGGTCCAAGTGCTAAACTTGGCACATAAAAATCATGAACACAGCACCAAGCCTGTCGACTCTAGAGGCTCACGACCAAGCCTCTCGGCGCAAGAAGCTCCAGATCAAACCTCTTAGGCTGAGTTTGTTTAGGCTGGAGCTTGAGCTTATTTGGCTGGAGCTGGATGAGGATGGCAATTTTTCATAAATAATAGTTAAGTTTTAAGGATACTAGGGAAGTGGAATTCTTAGAAGCTCCAGCCACCCCGAGAAGCATCGTTTTCTTTGCTTCTCCCGCGTAGTGTAAATTGGGCTAGAAACTTCTTCTTTCCATCCTAGCTGAAAAAATACTGTTTGTTTTGACTTGTGGCTTATAGAGGTGTAGAAGCCAAATAAGCTCAAGCTCAAGCCTAAACTCACCGACAAGACTCACCAATCGGCCACAGCACCAGAAGAAAAGAGGAAAACAAAGATGAGGCTCAGGTGAAATCAGTGAATCATCATCAGGAGAGGAACCTGAGACGTGTAGAAATAGGGGAAGCCCCTTGCTCACAGCCGTATGGCACCCACAACCGTGGTTCAAAAAACTGAAATTCGAAATTCACGGTACGGTTTTCGCAAAAACCGCTAAAAACCCGTCAAAAACTGAAGAATTTAAAAAAATTGAAAAAATCGAAAAACGTTCGGTTTTCTACGAAAACCGCTCGGTTTTCACCAAAAACTGACCTGGCCATTTGAATGTTCTTCAAAAACGGTTTTGAGTGGTTTTTCACGAAAAAACACTCACATAATTTTTTTTCCAAAATTTTTAAATTTTTTTAACTAGAACGGTTTACCAAGCGATTTTTGATCTTAAACTGAAATAGTAAAATAAAAAACCGTGGTTTTCAAGTGGTTTTCAGTGGTTTTGTAAACCATACCTACACCTCAATGACCTCTCCGGCCGCCGAGAATCTCATGCCCCCGATGCACCAGCGCAGCAACAGCCGAACGGGAGAGATGCCTCAGGCCTCAGCTTCCCTTTTCCTCATGCCCTAATGGGCTGGTCAACAAAAGCCCTAGACAATAATAGGCCGGCCCAACAAACCAACTCCAAATTTCAGATAAAATGCTAAAAACACAACAGTTACATCGTAATATTGCCGCGAACAAACGGCATCGACACAACTCTGGACACTGCCTTATTATAGTGTTTTACACATGCTTTACAGAAACTGTGAAGTAGGCATTTTTGGTACCTATTCCTCGACAATTTCGATGTCGGAAAGATCAACCCTTGTGAACTCGCCGTCTGGCGTGAACATGCCTGTAGCTTTGACCATCTTCTTCTGTGGGATCTGGCTGATCTTGAGCAGGTCTTCGGTGGTCAACTCCCAGTCGAAGATCTCAAGGTTTGCTTTAAGCCTATCCTTGTTATAGCTCTTGACGATTGGGGTCACTCCTTGCTCATGAATCCATCTCAATGACACCTGAGGAAGTAAAAAAAAATGTGTAAGCATGAAAGGGACAGCATGATCTTTGATTATCTGGCTGTAGAACTATGGTGAAACCTTCACAAAACAAAATGTATATAGTCCGCATACAGTTGAGTTGAGGAATAAAAGGCTCACTATTCCTGCCAAGTGCCAAGCAGGATTTTCACTGGATTATAGTACTACATTATTCACCCCAATTAGAAGTAGCTAGACAGTATATTTCCCTGAACTTGAAACAGTACTATTACAGAAACTTCATACTGTCGTGTGTAAACATGGTCTAATATTTCTCGATCAGGTCAAAATAACAAAACGTATGTGTACCAGAAATTGTCACTGCATACCCATATTCATTTCCAAAAATTGCACTAACCCACACCACACATCTTCAAACAATGACATTAGATATGATGGCAATAGCTTAACTGATCATTCTCAAACCAGTAAAATTCCAGCTTATATCTATCTATCAACTTGAAATGCACAATCTAGCGTGAGAATTTTTGTCATCCTACTACCTCTCAAGACGGTAAAAAGTCTCAATCTAGCTTATATCTATCTATCATGGATGGTAAAAATTCTCGTCTAGCTTATCTATCCAGCGATGGATCTGATCTACCTGTGCGATGCTCTTTCCTCTGGCCTTCGCTATCTCCGCGAGCACCTCAGATTCCAGCACGGCGTTACCTTCTCCTGACCAGTTCTGCCCTCCCAACGGAGAGTAGGCCGCGACGTGGATGCCCTTCTCTGCACAGTACTCCCTCAGCTTCCTCTGCTGCCAAACCGGGTTCATCTCCACCTGCAGATCACAGGCAGAGTTCTTTTCGGGTGACGACTTGCTAAAATTAATATCACTTCCAAAGCAAGAAGCAAGAAAGGCGTGCAAATCTTATTATTATTATATATACTAATTAGAAATCCTTCTAGAAGCCCTCTACGTTAAGCAGAAAATGCTAGAAATTCCAATGTTAATCTAAAAAAGAAAAATTGCTAAAAAATCACACATTATTGTAAAAAAAAAGAGAAAATCTTGTTGTACAATCTCCTTAATCATTTTTATGCACAACTTAGATATATTTATCTATTTATAAGAGATATATGGTAAATCAGAAGAGTACCATATGGAAGAGAAGCTTTGCTTAATTTCCTTATCTACTCACCATCTTCAAGTGTATCATTGCATATGTTACGGATTAGATCTATTTATAAAAATTACTAACCATCCAGCCGCACATGTCGATGACTAAATCAACCAGCTACTAATTAACCTGGTTCACAGCAGGGGGTAGTGGCAGATGCTAGGAGCCTGTCGAGGTGCTTGGTGGTGAAGTTGCTGACGCCGATCGCCCTGGCGAGCCCGAGCCGCTGGCACTCCTCCATCGCTTGCCACACGCCCTCGAAGTCGAACGGGACGGCGTCCTCCCGTTTGACCGGGTGCGCGGGCAGCCCAGGCTTCAGGCAGATCGGCCAGTGGATCAGGTACAGGTCAACGTACTCCATCTGCAGGTTCCTGCTCCCACAGGAACACGAGGAAAAACACGCATCGAGATGATGGAGAACTACTAGCTGTGCTGACTTCTATTGGATGTAAAATTATTTTTGAGAGTGGTCGTGTCTTACTGCAGGCTTTCACGGAGGGACGGGAGCACGAGGTGCGGGTGGCTCTGGGTGCACCACAGCTTGGACGTGACGAACACCTCCTCCCGGGATTTTATGATCCCGCGCTGTATCGCCTCCGCGATGGCCTCGCCGAGCGTCTGCTCCGACCTGTACATGGAGGCGGTGTCGAAGTGGCGGAAGCCGACCTCGGCGGCCGCCAGCGCGGCGTTCCTGGTGGCCTCCGGCACGACCGGGAACGCCGCCAAGCCCATGCCGATCGCTGGTATGGGCCTCGCGTTGCCCGAACGCAGGGCCACCTCCGGCACCACCACCGTCGCCCTCGTCCCCGCCGAGGCCATGCGCCGTATCTGCAAGGGATCAGCTGCGTCGCAAGCGGCGCGTGTGATGTGCCCGTGTGTGGGACTGTTGGTGCAGAGGTGCAATTCTGCAGCGCAGGCCCGTGTGCCGCTCGTCACGGCCGGCCGGCTTTGTGTTGACCAGGTGACTTCTAGATTGTCCTTTCTGTAGTCTTCGTTCGTTGATTGGTTTCTGCCGAAATCGATTTTTACACCGTACCAACCAGTATACCACTTGAGTACCGAGTGTAAACGTCATCTGTTACGCATGCGCTCGATAAAATTTCGTTGATGACGGGCAGATGTTGGTTGGAAAATGGAAGACATCTTTCTCCTGAATCTGCGTGAAGAAAAGAAGAGAAGACTTGACCGGTCACAAAGTGGCTGTGGCTCCATGTGAAGGAAGTATCTCGCCAAGTATCATCAATTACTATACTTGCATCATCATCAATCTACTATACTTGCAAAAGTTCCAGCCTCCTCCTCCTGCGTTTGAGCCAAGCTCGGCTCAAATTTTTTTTTGTGTGTTTAGGTTTCTCCAAAAATCCGTAATTACATATAAGTCCTTCCTGCGGTTTTTAACGAAGAGGACCTTCTGGTCAGAAAAATCACGGATCTTTCATGAGAGAATCCTAAATAGATACCGAAAAAAACGTTGTGCCGTTTGGATCATTCCGGCTATTTTTCACGAAAAGAACTGACATTGGATCATTCCGGCTATTTTTCACAAAAAGGACCTTTCGGTTTAGTGCAATCACAGATGGTTTAGAAAAATCACGGATCTTTAGTGAGAGGACCCTAAATAAATACCCAAAAAATATGTAGTGACGTTTGGATCATTACGGCTATTTTCCCTAAAAAGGACCTTTCGATTTAGTGCAATCGCAGATGCGTTTGTATCCTGAAAAATCGTGAGTCTTTCGTGAAAGGATCCTAAATAAATACCGAAAAAAAACGTAGTGGCATTTGGATCATTACGACCATTTTTCACAAAAAGGACATTTCGATTTAGCGCAATAGCGAATGCGTTTGTATCCTTTCAACCTTTTCGCGCGTTTTTTTGATGATTTTTTTTAAAAAACGCCGACAGAAAAAAATGAAATTATTTTCACGAAAAAAACAACACACGTGACGTATTACGCTGCGAAAACTATCCTAGTTTACAACTACCTCAGGAAGGATACGCATCTCATACCCTTTTTTGGAAGAGTTTCAGATTCCAACTCCACCTCAGATCTAAAGCTTATAGGTTAAAATAAAGTAAATTGAGTTTATATTTTTAGTCTAAAATACAAACAGGATGACCCACCTAAACACTTTTAATGTACCTACAACTTCAATTTCATAAATTTCTGAAGTTAGGAATACTCTACTCCACTAACTCCACGGATTTTAATAGAGCTGAAGCTGTGCCAAACACCCCCTTAGAATTTTATCTAGCAGTGTAGTTTGTGTTGGAAACCGGCCTAACATATTGTACTTTAGAATATACTTAATAATTGTATATTAACAGAGTCGATCGATCACACGAACTACTTATAATTGGACTGAATCTCCAGGTGTAACTGACTGCATAATGTCAATTCACTCACTAGAAACTGAGACACACTACGGCGCAAGTCAAGCGAAAATACGCGAATACGAGCACTACATACTCAAGACTTGTACGTTAACGGAGTCGATTGATCACACGAACGACTTACAATTGGACTTGCTGAATCTCCAAGTGTAACTTACTGCATAATGTCAATTCACTCACTAGAATCTGAAACACACTACGACAAAGTCAAGCGAAAATACGAGAATGCGCGAGCGCGTTTAGCCACTATCCACCCCATGCTATTCTCATATCAAATGTCATTATTCAAGGGATGGTAAGAACTCTACCTTTTAAGTTATCTCTTCTCCACTTAGCTAGGTAATATGATACTAAGCCATATATACTTTGGAATCAAATGAAATTGGCCACCCATGGCCTAATTTCTAACCGTTTTGGCAGTAGTGCACTTTATAATCCCTTCTGCACAACTTTTGCACCTTCCGTATTACTTTCAGCATATAAAATGAGCGGGAGGATTAGAAAACAATGCCTGAATTCGAACACAAGTACAGTAGCAAGTAGGAGGTTCATTCTGAAAAATTGAAGTTTCCTCCGTCCTGCTTGGTCCAGTGGTTCTATTGAAGTACACTCCATTGCACTGGGCCGGGCAAAAGAACCAATTTTACGAGTGAATCCGAAATTTTCTCCTCCTAATATTTGCAAGAAATAATTAAAAAAAAAAGCACAGAAACAGCACTAACTGAAGCATCTCAGTGCAACAAGTTCTCGACACGATTGAGGCCCCCATCAGATGGACGAAAAGCCACCGCCAGCAAAACCGCCACTTTGGAGTTTTGAAAGGCCGAAAATATCTACCACTATCAATTTTCAACTTTCGCGTCTACATTGCTGGCATATTTGCTGCGGTATCTGACTAATCAAATATTTCGATGTTCTCCTTAATCCTTTCCTTTTTCAAGCTCTTGACCACCATGCTTGCACCTTGCTCGTAGATCCACCTCTGTGAGATCTGGAGGAAAATGGGAGTCAGTTAACAGGTAACGTCACGGGATGTTAACAGAAGAATTCGGCAGAACAGCAGTATTGAATTCATAATGCTGGCACTTTTTGTTTGAACCACTACAGGAAAACCGACTTTTTTCGTCGGCCAAAAACCGACGAAAATTAGGGCATAACTGACGAAAATTAGCCAACGAAAAAAAAACAGATGAAAATATGAAAATTTTAAATGGCTACGAAGAAAATACCGTGTTTTAAATCGGCTACACCGGCCGACGTAAAGCGTGATTAAATCAAATCTGGTTGGCGTGGCACTAACGTGTTTTTGTCGGTTTATACACGAGCCGACGAAAATACGTTTGCATATTTTCGTCGGCCTGGAGTCAATACCGAAGAAAATACGTTCGCATGTTTTCGTCGGCTCATAGAAACCGACGAAAATATATTTTTCATATTGTCGTCGGCTGGACCCCAGGCCGACGAAAATAATCGGTTACAGGGAAAAAACAGATTCGTTCAGCGTCGTTTCAGACAAACAATAACAATATACGCAGGATATCACAATAACAGTTTAATTCATAATTCACACAAACATCACAAAACATACAATCATACAACTTCATTCGTCACAAATCGTCATTGAACTCATACGCAAAACATACAATCACAAAACATATGCAACAATCCACATCAAACACATACAATAACAAATCGTCACAAAAACATATATAACCATACAACTTCATTCGTCGGAGCCTCCACCCAAGTTAACCACATCATTGAACTCATTCACCTTAGGTGAATCATAGTCGACGCCACTGTGTGAACCATCGCCTCCCTGCGAGCCTGCTGCTGAGCTAGCTGTTCCCTACATCAAATAAGGATGCAAATGGTTTGTTTGAACAATTTGACAAAACTATATACAAAAATCAAATAGAAAGTTAAGTACTATGAATGGTGAGGTCATAAATGGAGGAATGGGTGGAGTCTGAAACTGAGGCAGAGGCGGAAGGTTGATAGGTCTTCCAAAGGCAGTAGACATACAATCCTGTGTAATAATCGCATATAATCAATTTGAAAGCTGTCGACGATTCGGGACAGGGTCCCCCGCCGAGCTTACTTGTTGAATGAGGGATCAACCTGGGGCCCCTTTTCCGCGAGGGTTATACATCTGAGGGTATGCCGAGCAATGGGACTAAGGTATCCCGGACAATCGTGAGGCACTGGGGGTCGCTTTTTTGTCTGGTTCGGGCCTCTCACGGGGGAGATAATAACCCTACGTCCAGTGATTGCACTAGTATGTGAAAGTGGGTTACAAGGTGCTTGCTCGGGGGAAGCCCTGAACGATCCTAAGGACTCCCGTGAGCACGCGATGTGTATGAGAGTGTGTAGTACAGAAGGTCCAACCCTCAGTCCATCGTGAGAGGGGTATTTATAGGGAATTCTGAGGGAAAGCGATTATTACAGGCGTGCTCTTTGTAGAGGACGTCTGTGAGCGATCTGCGCCACCGCCGGGTACCACGCGACGTGGGCACAGTGGGCGCGGACCAAGTCAGCGCGGACCGTGGCGGCGCGGATCCCGGGCGCGCGATTTCTGAGCCGCCACGCATTTAATGCCACGTCGCTTTGTCGAGGACCCCCGAGCTGGTTTACTCGGGGCCGGGGTGCACGAAGGTCGGTCCTGTGTGCGCTGTCCGGGCAAAGGCATGATCGGTTGGTGCCGGGCTTCGATGGTCGACTTGGTACAGTGTACCCAATCCCCGACAGCTAGCCCCCGAGGCTAAAGGGGGAAAAGGCCTTGCCGAGGCCTCCGCCTTAAGCCTCTAGACTTCTTAGAGCGGGATTGGGGTTGGGCGGCGAAGAGCTCCCGCGGCGCCCGAGCTTCCCTAGCTCGGGAGCGGGGAACCCCGTAGCGAAAAAGGTTACTGCGGCGCCCGAGCAGCTATGCTCGGGGCGAAGATCTCACGGCGAAAAACTGCCGCAGCATCCGAGCTGCTGCGCTCGGGAAGAATGAGATCTCGCAACGAAGGGAAACCTGTTGTGACATCCGAGCAGCCTGGCTCGGGGACAGGTGCACTCCGGCGAGCCCGAGCATACTTGGTCGAAGTCCGAGCCAAATAGTACTCGCGAGCGGAGCGCGGGAAAAACCGCAGCGATTCCTTCTTCACGAAGCATCGCGGCGTGACCCTGGCAGCTTTTCGGGAACCGCGCCCTGTCAGGCCTGCTTCGGGGACCGGACCGCCACGCGTTGGCAATCGACCGCCTTCAGTTGGTCATTCGACTTCTCCGCCTACAGATATCCGTTGGGAGCGTTTCGAAAAGCCCTTTTTCCTTCTTCCACCTTCACCCCTTACACCGGACACCCCGCCACAAACTTCCTATCTTCCGGCCTTCCAAACTTCTCGGCTCCCCTTCCCTGCCACGGCGCTTTATCTTCTCCCAGTCTTCTATGGCGCGGTTCGGTGCGAGCAAGGTCACGGCAGAGAGGCTCAAGGTATTGCAGGATTACGGGTACCTGGACCCCTACACCTGGAGGATCCCGAGCGGCGAAGGAGCCCCAGCGCCACGCGACGACGAGATAGTCTCATGCGAGCTCTACACCGTCAACGGGCTCCGGCTGCCTGAGAGCGAATTCTTTGGGGACGTGCTCGAACAATGTCGGTGTGAGGTCACCCATCTGAACCCCAACTCCATCCTCGTCTTGAACATCTTCGCCCACCTCTGCGAAGGCTTCGTGGGCGTCCTTCCTACGCCGAGCCTCTTCTTCCACTTCTACAACCTTTTCCGCACCGGTAGTGACTCCTCCGCCGGCGGCCTGTACTTTCGGCTGAGGAACGGCCGCCCGTACGAGTTCCCCATCTTCACCCTCAAGGACTCCGTCGCGGGCTGGGCCGATCACTGGTTCTACCTGCAGAAGCCGGAGGGGAGTTCTCTGTGCTACACTGGGGAGGCGACACCGGGCGCCGAGACACCGTGCCCGCCAGTCACCCCCGGAGAAGAGCGGGTCTTGATGACGATCCATGGGCTCACGGAGATGGGGCTTACCGGGCGAGATGTTGTCCGTGACTTCCTCCGGAACAGGATATCCCCGCTGAGGAAGAGGGAGCACCCCTTTTTCAAAGCCGGCGGGTGGGACGACATCACCCGCGAAGGCGAATCCGGTATGCCCTAGTGATTTGTGATGGTTTTGCTTCATAAGTTTCACTTGAACCCGTGCTGACTTCTCGCGCAACGCGGCGGTAGCCCCGGGCTACGACTGGGCGGAGAAGAGGGTCGGCGAGATGTTCGGGACCCCGAAGGGCATGGAGCTTGAGCAAAAACGCCAGGTCCCGGTGAACGTGCTTGAGCGGGGCAAAGTGGTAAGCATCTTCGGAGATCCGTGCTCGGGGAGAACATCCGAGCTTTACAAAATGTTCGCGCACGGGAACGACATCCGAGCTTTCTCTTGATGGCACCCCGTTTTTCTTTGACAGGAAAAGCTTGCCCTGGAGCTGGCGTGGATGAGCTCAAGTCCCGGGCGGGCGGTGGTGACGTGCTCCTTCCTGCGGCCAAGGCCAAAAAGGGGAAGGGCAAGAGGTCGGTGCCACCGCCCGCGAGCACCGAAGCCAAGAGCGCAAAGGTGTGCCAGAGATCCGCCTAAGCGGCATATGGAGTATGCCGACCGGAAGGAGAAGGTAAGCCGTTTGAGGCTTTGGCTGAAGAATTACGACTTGGGAGTCCAAATCAAACAAATCGAGGCGGAGGGGAGACTGATCGAAGGAATGGTGAAGAGCGAGCGGGAGGCGCTGGAGAGGGAGCTCGCCGATACGAAGGACCAACTCGCGCGAGCCATCAAAGCTCGGGAGTTTGGGATCGTCGGCCAAGCACAGCCCACTGCTACGGAAGCCGGGCAGCCGAGAAAGACGCTGGTGGGGGTCGACATGGAGGAGTCGAGCCCCGGCTGGCGAAGATCGCCCAGGCCGCCGAGGAGAGGGCCAAGCTAGTGGTTGCGGCGGCGGCGAACCCTCCCGCTAGCGGAGAGGGGGATCTGGCCAAAGGTAAGCCCCGATACTTACTCGTCTTGATTTTTGATTTCGCGCATGTCAACCGGAGCTAGCCCCACCCAACTGACGTGGGCGACGTAGCTCGTAGGTCCCGCTCGGTCTCTCGCAGGGTGATTGACGAGCTCCTTGATCGTGTCGTAGAGAGGGAGGTTGCCCGCGTCGCCGACCTTGTGATGGCGGAGGCCGTGGCAGCGGTGGACACCCTCGTCGCGGATGACCAAGGCGGGGCGGAGCGCTTGGCCCTCCCGAGCACGACGGACGTGCAAGGGAGAGAGGTGATCGAGCCGAGATTCGGCGAAAGGCACGCCCTGAAGGCTTGAAGCCCCGAAGCGAACAAACATGCTGGGCGACCCTTCTGCTGCCGCCAGCGAAGAACATGCCGTGGAAGGCGGCGAGAAACTCGGCGTGGGATTTGTTTCGGGAAGGGAGCGAGGCGCTCGGCGAATCTCATGCCCGGGGACATTTCGCCGATCCTCGAGTGACTGCCATTGTTCAAGGATTCGGGCTTGTCCCGCGCCGCCGAGGCCGAAGATATTGGTGGCGGCGATCTTTGAGCAATACCGGGAGAACGTGCGCACCAACGTTGCTCAGGTAGGGATTCTCCGCTACTGCGGTGATTTTTCTTCTTCGGATCTTGCGGGGGGGAGTTTTACTTAGAGCTCTTCTGTCCGCAGCTTCTTCAAAAGACCTTGGCTGATTTCGAAGAGGTGTTGATCGTCCCCGACGCCGTGAACCGCTATTACGAAGAATCTCACGCCCGGGTCGAGAGGCTGGAGGAGAAGCTGAGCGACTTCAGACAGGCGGAAGTTTTGCTCACGCAAAGATGCCGAGAGGCGGAGCGAAGCGTCGCTGAGTCCAAGGAACGGATCCTCGGGCTCGAGCGAGAGATTGGGCAGGAAAGGTCGGGCTCCCGCCAGTCCAAGGAAGACGCTGCGGCTGCCGAGAAGAAGGTGCTCGCGCTCGAGCAAGAGCTGGTGCAGTTGAAGCAAACCGCTAGCCTGGCGGAGAAAGATCTTGCCCTTAGCCAGAGCAAGGTTCAGGGGCTTGAGCAAGAGCTTCAGCAGGGGAAGCAGCATGCCCGTACCCTTGAGACCAAGGTGGCTGAGCTTGAGGAGTCGCGCCAGGCCAAGGACGAGCTAGAGCAGTGGAAGCGGGATGCTGGCCTGCTAGAGAAAAATCTGGCCTTTAGCAGGGAGAAGGTTCTTGGGCTCGAGCAAGACTTTGAACGAGAGAAACAGCGTGCTCGGACCCTCGAGACCAAGGTGGCCGACCTGGAGCAGGCAGCACGAGCGGTCGCCGTCCTTGCCGACCAAGATAAAGAAGAGGTCGAGCAGCTCCGCGAAGAGGCCCGCGAAGGCCGCGACGCCCGGCGGAAGGTGATCGATCTTCAGGCCAAGATCGCCGACTATAGGCAAAAACTCTCCGCGGCACTTAGGGGAGCAACGCCCGGAGCTTAGGGTTGCACATTTTTTCTTCTTTTTTTTTTTACTTTGGAAAACTTTGGCGAATGACGACTTGAAATGTGAATTCTTCTTTGCTTGAGTGCTGTGTTTGTGATAACGCCTTTTTGGGCTTTCTCCTACATACCCTGCAAAAGATAGCTGCGAAACAGACACGTTGTAGGTTAGATCGGCGCAGGGGCAGCATAGGCCCGGAGTAAGCTGAAATAGAATGACTTCGCGAAGGTAGTCGGAGCTTGAAGCGAGCAATGTTTTATGGCAATTTGTGACTTAGCGGTGAAAACATATTGGCGCGATAACTCGCTCCCACCCAGCCCCCGCTGCGAATAGAGCTCGTGTAGCTGTGCTGTGAGCGCGAGTTTGTTCGCAGGAGAGGTGAGAGAAAGCGCGCGCTGCCCCTCCGACCAAAACACCGGCCTGTCGGAGAGACCAGCGTAGGTTAGGTCGGTGGAGAGAAAACTAGCGCCCCCTAAGACTTTTCGACACTTAGAACGCACGTCCCTACACTGCGACAGTGGCTGCGCGAAGGGGGAGCGCACGATTGATGGACATGGTGCATGGCGACCAACACGCGCTGGCCGGGCTAAGCCGCGGACCGACCGAAAGGGTGTCTGTTTGCGACATGTATCGCGCAGCGGATAGCTACTGCGGACCAAGGTCGGCTTATCAAGACTGGAGCCCTTGGCGGTAAATTTTAGAGGCCGGGTGTTAGTTGCGGCGCCTTGTACAATCACGCGTGCGCAGGTTGATTTCCGCGGAGTGAAAAGATTTTGGATGAATTAAAGTTGCATTGCTCAAAAGAAAGGTCGTGAATTTACAATCATAATGTTCCATGAGCTTAGATATAGAACTTGCGCAATTGATCGATGTTCCATGAGTTGGTGAGCACGCGACCGTCCTCCATTGCAAGGCGGACAGCCCCCGGTCGTGACACCGAAATGACCGTGAATGGTCCCTCCCATTTGGGGAAAAGTTTGTTGGCCTTAGACATGTCCTGAATTCGACGTAGGACGAGGTCGCCCACCTGCAGAGCTCGGGGCCGGATTGACTTGGCCGCGTGCTTGCGAAGGGTTTGCTGGTACACGGCTGATCGGAGCTGTGCCTTTAGGCGGGTTTCTTCGGCGAGGTCGAGGTCGAGGCGACGCTCACGACCCTGGTGAATGTCGTCGGCTAGGTGCACTCTTGGGGACCCGAGCACGATTTCGGCGGGCAGGACGGCCTCTGCACCATAAACGAGCTGGAAAGGTGTTTCGCCCGTAGCTCGGCTTGCGGTGGTGCGCACGGACCAAAGGACGGAAGGGAGCTCGTCCACCCATGACCCGCCTTGTCGGGAGAGGTCTTTGAAGACTCTTTTCTTGATCCCTTGGAGTATTTGGCCGTTCGCTCTTTCGGCTGCTCCATTGCTCTGCGGATGGGCGGCGAGGCGGCGATTTTTGTTCGATATCTTCGCGATGGGCCCAAGCTTATTTCGCTAGTGAACTGAGTGCCGTTGTCCGTGATGAGGCGATTGGGTACCCCAAAGCGCGTTACCACGTTGCTGCGGAAAAATCGTCTGGCTGCTTGAGCCGAGATGGTTGAAACAGCTCGGCCTCGATCCACTTAGAGAAAGTGTCGATGGCGACGAGCAAGAATTTGCAACCCTTTCGACCACGGGGGAAAGGCCCGAGAATGTCAGCCCCCCAGGTCGAGAATGGCCATGAGAGTGGGATGGTCTGCAGCGCGTACGCTGGCTGGTGGGACTTACGGGCGTGGAACTGGCACGCCCGACAAGTCACCACGATCGCCCGAGCGTCGTCTAGCGCTGTTGGCCAATAGTATCCCAGCCGGAATGCCTTGCTCACGAGCGTCCGGAAGGACGAGTGGGCTCCGCACATTCCTTCATGGATATCTCTGAGAAGGAACTCGCCCTCTTCTCGAGATATGCACTTGGAGAGGACTCCAAGTGCCCCTTTGCGGTACAAGGCGCCGTCTACTAGCTTGTAGACGGATGACCGCCTTTGCAGCCGGGAACGCTCGGCTTCTTCCTCGGGCAATGTCCCATGGGCAAGATACTGGATGAATGGCGCCATCCAATCTGCACCTTGCTCGAGGAAGGAGACGTTACCGCACGTCTCTTGTGCCTCCACTTCAGAAGGATTAGAGGGCTTCTGCAGATCTTTCGGCTAGCGCCCGGGCGGGCATCAGGGTAGTGCCTCCTCTCTGAGAGGGAATGGAGGGCTTGTGCGAGATGCTCAGGCGCCCAGTGGGGCGGGCAACTCTGAAACCGACCTTGGAGAGTTGGTCGGTCAGAGAATTGTCCTTCCTGGGGATGTAGAGTACTTCGAAATTTATAAAGTACCGCTCCATCTTCCTCACTTCAACCAAGTAAAGCGCCATTGAGTGATCGGAACACTGATACTCCTTGTTTACTTGGTTGACGACCAGCTGTGAATCGCCCTTCACAGTCAGTCGCTGGACTCCGAGCGCCTTGCACGCTCATAGGCCGGCCAAGAGGCCTTCATACTCCGCCGCGTTGTTGGTTGCAGCGAAGTGTAATTGGATGACATATTGCAGCTGGTCCCCTTGAGGGACAGCAGTACAACGCCAGCCCCCGAGCGGTCGTACGCTCGGGATCCGTCAAAGTACATGGTCCATCGGCCGTCCCGAGGTTCCTGAGACTCCGTGGTGGGTCAAGGGTTAAATCCATTCCACTACGAAGTCTGCCAAGATCTGGGACTTAATTGCCGTGCGGGCAGAGAAGTGTATGTCGAACTTCGCGAGTTCCATAGCCAACTTCGCTGTCCGGCCGCTGGCGTCTGGATTTCTTAAGATCTCTCTAAGCGGGAAGCTGGTCGGGACGACGACCTTGTGGGCTTGGAAGTAATGGCGTAACTTCCTGGAAGCCATGAGCAGCGAGTACAGAAGCTTCTGGACCTCGGGGTAACGCTCCTTTGGTCCGTGCAACACTTCGCTGATGTAGTATACTGGACGCTGCGTCCCTTCCCGCTCTACCACCAACACCACGCTTACGGCGTGGGGTGTCGCCGCGAGGTAAAGTAGGAGCGGCTCCCGACCTCGGTGTGGCCAAGATCGGGGAGCTGGACAGGTAACGCTTAAGCTCCTCGAAGGAGCGGTTAGCTTCTTCTGTCCAGACGAAGCCCTCGTGCCTGCGGAGCGCCTTAAAGAAAGGGAGGCCGCGCTCGCCTGACCGGGAAATAAAGCGGCTCAGGGCTGCCATACGTCCGGTCAGGGTTTGGACTTCTTTCACGGAGCCCGGAGGGCGCATGCTTTCGATGGCCTCGATTTTTTCTGGGTTGGCACCGATGCCCTGCGGCCCGATGAGATACCCGAGCACTTTGCCAGCCTTTACCCCAAAAACACATTTCTCAGGATTAAGCTTTATTATATGCCTACGGAGATTACAAAAGGTTTCCTCGAGGTCGAATATATGACCTAAGGGGAGCTTACTTTTAACTACGATATCATCCACATATACCTCCAGGTTTCGGCCTATCTGGTCCTGGAAAGTCTTCTGCATCAAGCGCTGGAAGGTCGCCCCGGCGTTCCGCAGACCGAAGGACATGGTCGTGTAGCAGAACGTGCCGAACGGGGTGATGAAGGAAGTCTTCTCCTCGTCCCCGGGGAACAAGCTAATCTGGTGATAACCTGAATAGGCGTCCAAAAAACTCATTACCTGGGATTCCGCCGTCGCGTCGACCAGTTGATCAATGCGTGGCAGCGGGAAGTTGTCCTTCGGGCAGGCGGCGTTTAGGCCAGTGTGGTCGACACACATGCGCCACTTGCCCCCCTTCTTCTTCACAATGACTGGATTTGCCAGCCACTCCGAGTGCTCGACTTCCCTGACGAAGCCGGCCTTGAGGAGTTTGTCGAGTTCATCTCGGATGATGGCTTGCTTCTCCGGGGAAAAGCACCTAAGCTTCTGGCGCACGGGTTTTTTGTCAGGCCGAACAGCTAGCCTGTGCTCAATTACTTCCCTTGGGACTCCGGGCATGTCGGACGGTTCCCAGGCGAACTCGTCCGCGCTCCTCCGGAGGAAAGTAATGAGCTCGAGTTCCTATTTAGGGTCTAAGGAAGACCCAAGATGGAAGACCTTGGACGGGTCGGCCTCGTCGAGAGGGACCGCCTTGGTTTCTCCTCCGGGCTGGAGGGTAACTTTTGGTCGGGAATGAGCCGGCGCCTGGTCGAGGCCGCGCTGGGGCAGCTGCCCGACCATGTCGAGCGCCTTTTCATCGCAGTTCAAGGCCGCCCTGTGGTCGCCCTTGACGGTGATGACGCCATTTGGCCCGGGGGCCTTCAGGCATTGATAGGCGTGGTGCGTGGCGGCCATGAACTTGGACAGGGCTGGCCTGCCGAGGATGGCGTTGTAAGCTGACTTGAAGTCGACGACTTCGAAATTGATCAGCTCGGTCCGGAAGTTGGTCGGGCCCCCGAGCGTTACGGGCAAAGCAATCTGGCCCAGGGGCTTGATCGAAGTGCCTGGGACGATCCCGTAGAACGGGACCGCGATGCTCTTGATCCTGGAACGAGGAACCTGCATCTCGTCCAGGACCGAAGCAGATATGAGGTCCAGAGAGCTTCCATCATCTACGAGGACACGGCCGACCTTAGCATTGCTAATGGTCGGGCTTACGACCAGCGGGAGCCTCTGGGGCCTGGTCATTCCAAGGGGATCCTCCTTGGAGAAGGTGAGGGCAACCGGACCACGAGTTGTTGAACGGGTGGTCTATCGTGAGTGATGTGGCAGACCTCCCGCGCCGCCTCCTTGAGGTCCCTGCGGGACTTGTACGCCGAGGAGCCCCCGAATATAACGGCGATGTGGTTTCGGGGCTCCTGGAATCCCATGCCATCGCCGCCGTCTTCCGCTGGGCCCTTGCCCTTACCGTTATCCGCCCGTCTCGGGAGTGTGGGCATGGGACCCTCATCGTCGTAGAACCTTTCCAGGTGATACGCCCAGGTTCGGCAGTTGCGGAGGTCGTGGCCTGCCGCTTGATGGTATGGGCAGAACCGGGCACCCGGAGGGGCGCCCTTTTGCTCGCGCTCCTGGCCGCCCCGGCCATGGTCGCCACGGCCCTGATCGTCGGGGTCTTGGTCGCCGTGCCGTGGTCGTGGCCGGGCTTGATCATCGTCGACTTCGCCCCGCGGATCACGAGGCGACGGCGTCGATGGCGGCGGCCGTGCGCACACCAGCTTCTTCTTCTTTTTGCCTTTTTCTCAAGCGAGCCCGCGCTTCTTGAGGAGCCTTCTAGGTTCTACCGAGGCGGCTTGCCTTCATCGATCATCTTCTTCCATTATGCGGCCTCGTCGGCGTTTGCGTACCGGTCGACCATACGGAAAAGCTTCGTTGGCGTCGGTCGGGTGGATCTCCAATCTGTGTGAAGCGAACGTCGTGACCGAATTTGAAGGCCGGACGACCGCCTCGTCCGAGATGCTCGGGATGGAGTTCCTTACTTTGATGAACCTCTGGACAAAGTGGCGCAGGGTCTCTTTGTCCGTCTGGATCAACCGCTCCAGATCACGCTCATTGCCTGGGCGAGTGTAGCAGCTTTGGAAGTTCGCGCGGAGGGCATCGCAAAGCTGCCGCCACGAGCGGATCGAGCCCTCTTTCTGGTTGAAGAGTCACGTCCTGGCCGAGCCATCGAGGACCGTGGGGAGGTAATTGGCCATGACTCTCTCATCTCCTCCAGCCGCCACGATGGCGGTGGAGTAGATCGAGAGGAACTCATCCGGGTTCTGGGTCCCGTTGAACCGCTCAATGTGGCCGGGCTTGAACTTGCCCGGCCACGCCACCTCGCGAAGGGACGCTGAAAAGGCCCGTCATCCGAAAACCGGGTTGTCACAGCGGCCCCCGCGGGAGTGGGGATTGCGACGGTCGGGCCCGATCGGTCCCCAGCGCCGCGGCTAAAGCAGCAGACAAACGCCCGGGCGCTTGAGGAAAAACATACGGAAGGCTCTGGCGCGGGTCGCCCACGCCGTGAAGTCTGCCGGAAGCTGCTCCGGCATCTTCAGAACCGCTCACGCTTCCGCGGCCCGAGCAGGGCCGGGGGCATCATGGCGGAGCGAAAGAGGGAAGGTGTTTGTGGTCCCGGGAAGCATTCCGAGACCCTTGAGCGCCAGACGGCCCTGGAAGCCCTATGTCGGCGGCGAGATTTTCGAGTTCTCGACCACAAGCACCCCATGGCCGCCAGGTCCGCTGTTGGAGAAGTTTTGGAGGCGCGCCGGCAATCGCGATGGCGCAAAGGCGCTCGGCGCTCTGGGGGGCGACGGGAGGCGACCTTGGGAAGCGGTCGCGCACGTGCTCCGGGGAGGGGTATCCGCTGGGATCTTGGCGAGGCCGATCCCAAGCCCCAGCAGCCGCCCCCCCGCTAGGCTGGCGGTGGGCGATTATCGGGGCCCCACCCGGGGACACCTCCGGGTGGTCCTCACCAGCATCGTGCTGGTGGTGGGGAGAAACCCCGGGGGACTGATGCCCGCCTTGATCGTCCTCCCTCCCCGCCATGTTGACGCTGCGGGAACACCAAGACTGCGTGGACGACACCGGGGTGGTGTCGTACACCGTGTTCCCCGGGCTGAGCTCGAGACGATCGGGAGTGGCTCGATCGCCATGGAGGTCGCCATGTTCTTCCTCGCGAGCGAGGGTATTCGATTGCAGGCGGAGGAAACGCTCTCGCGCCGCAGCCACCGGGGAAAGGCTCCTGGTCTCGATGTGACCTTCTGGGTCGGTCGCACCGCCTACGCCGTCGCTGGCGTAGTATTCATCGCCATCCTCCACGTCGTCGAAGACACAGAGGTCCTGGTTGTCTTGCGAATTTGGCATCCTCAGGGATTTCTCGCAGAAGGACTTCAGTCGATCCCCACGGACGGCGCCAGTTGTCGACGATTCGGGACAGGGTCCCCCGCCGAGCTTACTTGTTGAATGAGGGATCAACCTGGGGCCCCTTTTCTACGAGGGTTATACGTCTGAGGGTATGCCGACCAATGGGACTAAGGTATCCCGGACAATCGTGAGGCACTGGGGGTCGCTTTTTTATCTGGTTCGGGCCTCTCACGGGGGAGATAATAACCCTACGTCCGATAATTGCACTAGTATGTGAAAGTGGGTTACAAGGGCTTGCTCGGGAAGCCACGAGCGATCCTAAGGACTCCGTGAGCCGCGATGTGTATGAGAGTGTGTAGTCTGAAGGTCCAACCCTCATCCATCGTGAGAGGGGTATTTATAGGGAATTACGAGGACAAAGCAGTTATTACAGGCGTGCTCTTTGTAGAGGGCGTACAGAGCGATGCGCGCCACCACGGGTACCACGCGACGTGGGCACGATGGTAGCGGACCAAGTCAGCGCGGACCGTGGCGCGCGGATCCCGGCGCGCGATTCTGAGCCGCCACGCATTTAATGCCACGTCGCTTTGTCGAGGACCCCCGAGCTGGCTTGCTTTCGGGGCGGGTGCTGAAGGTCGGTCTGTGTCTTGTTGTCGGGCAAGGGCATGGTCGGTTGGTGTCGGGCTTCGATGGTCATCTTGGTACAGTGTACCCAATCCCCGACAAAAGCGTTAAAGTCAGATTGTATGCGATATGAAAATGAACTTACATTCAATTGTGAGTGCCAGGCAGATATGGCTTCTTGTTGTTGCATCTGATATTCTTGTTGTTGCCTCATGTAATCCTGCAACTGAATTTCTTGTCTCCTCAAATTTTCCTCCAACTTAGCCTCTCGGGCAGTACGTGTACTACTTGACGAGGCCCGAAACTCTCTCGTCAAGTCTCGAGTCATGGAGGAATCGACGAATCCATCGAACATGGAGAACCTCCCGTGACTCTTGCCACCGCCGCTCCGGTACAAGGCGCCGACGTCAACATCTCCTGCTCTCCAGTCGTAGCCCTCACCATAGGTCCGAACCATCTCCTCTCCATATTTAGCCTATGATGCATACGAGTCATAAGGAGGATCAATATTAATAGGATGCTATTTGTTCCATTATTTAAAAATATAATTATTCATTTGTTTTCCCATGTTCCTTGCCTTGCACATAGAGTATGAATCAGTATTAGCAAGTAGGTGGTGATGCAGGCTTAACTAATAACGTAATTTTGTATCTATTTTGTGAACATTGTATATTTAAGAGAATATAAATGTTGAAGAACAGTGCATGTAGCAGTTACAGACCTAGGCATTCAGAGACTATGTTGGCTGATCATCCTAGATTAACAAATTGCATTGCACAAGATAAATAAATCATTTTTTGGTCAGTACAGAAACCATAAATCTACCAAACCAATGACAAAATCTACCAAACCTATATCAAGGTCAGCAGTTGTTCTCTTCCTCTATTAAATGGTTCTTGTTTCTTGAGCAAGTTTCTTGTTTTCAATCTTTGTGGGTTATATTGATTTATTTCTATCTGAGATTTAATGGGGATATTTGTTGCTTGAACTTCTTGATTGCCATGGATCTCACTAGAAATCTGAGAAAGAATATGCTTACATCCATTCTGCAATTAAATATTCGATTCTATTCTACTTGGGTATTACAATAAATTCTCGATACTCTTGCAGATTTCTAGCTTGTTTTTGCTGTAATATCATATAGGTTAATGTTGTAGCAGTGAAATATTTTGCTTTGAAGAAGCAGTCAGACAAACAGAAGCATCGGCATATATCTATAGAGCTTGTTGCTCCACTTATTGCCCAATACAATTCCAGGTTAGATATTCCTGAATCGAATCAATGGGTAGGGGAAGAGGCAGGGGAAGGAAGCTCACCAATGACAGGAGCCATGAGGATAAGGGGAGCAGTGGTGAGGAAGTTGTGCCTGCAAGGAAGAGGAGAGGAAGGCCCCAGAAGGGCATTACCGATAAAATCGACCAAGCAGAAGTCAAGAAGTTGGTAGAGGGTGATGATGGCGACGCAGACTCTCAGGAAGTAGGAGATGATGCAAAGTTGAAGGCATCAAGAATAGAGAACAACTCTGCAGGAAATGGTAACAAGAGGAACAGGGTGCCCAAAGAAGAGAGCTCAATTCTGGACTTGAAAGAGAATAGTTCAAGCACTCGAGCAGCCGAGGCGGGGCTATAGATGGGAATGGAACATCCATAGATTCTTGGGTATCAGTTTGGCAGCTGCTCTTCAATTTTGTCAACTTCATTTGTGGTTATATTTAATTTTTATCATATTCATGTTTACTAGGACCTAAATGAAAGTAAACATATAATGATTGTAAGTCATGGAAGTTTTGGCAAGTGATGATCTAGATGATTATGATTTATAATTGTATTGTGTATCAAGCTGTTACTTTACTCTGTAGTACAAGTTATAGTTATGTGATAACTTTATGTATTCATAAATAATTCAGGGCTAAATACTGTTCTGGCCAGTACCCTGCCATCCATCTCTTTTTATCTTTTCTGTTCAAAATGCTCACTGATATTATTATCTACTCATCTGAATACATGTTCAATTCACCATTTTCTTTTAACTGAACACTTATTCTTCTAGTGAGCTTATTAAATAGGTGCTTCTGGTATTATTGGCTCATCTTTGAAATCAGATGGAGATTTGACAAACACAAGTGTGAGTTCATGATCATTACTCCAAATGTGACTCACCATGCTCAAACCAAGTTAAGTAATTGGGCATAAATCCATATCTGCACAAGTCTAATTCGATCTCATCCTTCCGCTTACGAGCGAAGTTACGGCACTTGTTGGATGGACACTTCGCTACACCACCAGGTGGATTCAAAGAGAAAATATGATCCACAAATGCTTGTGTCCTCTTTACCCATTCGTCTGTGTGAACCCCCGTTGTTCTCTAGCCGACATACATCCATGCTCGATTATCACCCATATTGATGCTACTCTATTAAAAAATGATGATACAAGAATTATCTACTAAATAAAAATACAACTAAATGCAATATTAAGAGCAAGTATATAAAACTAATCCCAAAGTGCAATACGAAGAAAATTACATAATCGTGATAATGATCCTAATCATCATGTCCTTAATTTGATTATTATACTAGCCAAATTAATGGTGGGTTTGGTATTCGATCGCCGCTTAAGCCTCAGATTAGCGAGCTAGTTAAATAATGGAAAGAACGTGCTAATTTGCAAGTTGCAACTTTAACTAATAAGATCATCTGTCATATATAGCAAATTGGGCGCCATAGATTACTGCAAAGATGATGCAATAACGTGCTGTCTAGGTTTATTGCTATTTGGTTGGTGTAACTGACCATCCCTTAATTAATTATAGGGGCTAGGAAAAGGTGTGGAAAATTTTAAACCCATGTTGGTGTGGTATTGCTGTAAGATAGCAAATCTCAGGAGGAGATAAGAAGGGAATGTGTCTTTGCTTCTTCCAGTTCTCTGCAATGTTGATGACGCTCGAGGCGGTGAGATTACACAGACACTAGTTTCAGTCTGTCCATCTCTCTAGCTATCTCTTTGCAATTACGCCGAAAGACGCACACACGCCACCACGTGAATGTATCCCCTCAACATGCAGGAAGGTTGTACTGTCTTACTAATTTGCTGCTCACTAGTTAAGAGTCGTAAGAGCATCTCCAACAGTTCCTTATCCTTACTCCTAAAACCATGTTTTGGAAATAAACGAGAAAAATATCGCTCCAACAGTCGCCCTACCCGAAAAAATCGCCGGCCGAAGTGGCCAGATATTCGCCGCTCCCCGCTTTCCTAATCAACTCCCGCGTCGATGTTTTTCCTTCTCCCGCGTAGAGAAATTCATTCGCGCCATCCCAGCCGAGCTCCACCCTTACCAACCTCCGCGCTCCGGCCATGCGGCTGCTACCCTTGCGACTCCTGCGCTCAGCCGCCGCCTCACCCCGAAGCCCCGCTCCCTCGCGTGGCGTCTTGCCCGCCCCTCCCTCGCCGCACAGCGCGGTGGAGGCGGCGCCGGCTGAACTCGCCTGGTCGGCTCCGCGGAGGGGGTACTCGCGGTTCGCGAGCGGCTTCACCCCCTGCAACCGTAGCCGCTGGGTTCTATCCTCGATGTCGAGCGCGCCAAGGGCCTCTCCCCCGAACACCTCGTCGCTGCCTGGGATGACATCAGTGCCCTCCCCTTTCCTCGTTTCCTTTCGTTTCGTCTCGTCTCGCACTATTTGTTCCGTTTTGTACTAGCATTGAGGAGATCTCGTGTGTGATGGCTGCCGTAGATAAGCTTCTAAATTCGATGCTTTGTTGTGCATGCTTGGTAATATTTCAAGCACTATTCAGAACAAACTGCCTGTTAAGATATGTGAATGATCTCTTAAAAGGAAGAAAACAAAACTAATCATCCATTGGAATGTGCTGACCTTTGTAATCTAGGACCAATCGAAAAGGACTTTACATGGTCTTTGCTAGAGTGGATGTTCAGAATTCCTGCTAATGAAAGAAAGAACATATCGGCAAAAAATTTATGCAAGTAGTTTCATTTTCGGTCGATATATTTGTCAAATATAATAATATATGCATGGTAATGGTAATGTGGTGAATGATCATTGGATGTAATTGTATTAAGCTCAGCTTGCATGTTATGGATCATGAAGGCTCAATGATGAGAATGGAGGTAGGTTGGGCCATCCAAATCAATTTCGGTATACTTTCGCATTTCTGCCTCTTCAGCCATGCAATTTTCCCCTTTTGTATACCACGTATAGAACCCTATCTACGGTGGCCAAGATCAAGCGAGAAGTTTCTTGAATTCCATACTACGGTGGCCAAGATCAATGGTTTGTGTTAGCGCATGATTCTGCTGCGCTATATCTTCGCCCAACGCCTCCAACCTCCTGGCGCACCGCCCGCTATTTCCTTGGCTATTTCTATAGCGTATCCGGCACATACTCTGTGATTATCCCTTCCTTATCTCCCGGGATCTGTTTCTATTAACCGGTGATGAGATAAGGCAAGGTCTGGTATATATATACATGTATTGACCTCTCTGATAATCAATCAATCACGTATTGCCTTTTGCCATATGCTCTCATGGTATCGAGCGAGGATCTCTGCTTGCGCTTCCGCCTATTCCCTTCCCGACACTTCTAGTCGCCGTCCCTCCTCTCGATGGCCGCCGCGTCGACATTGCCAGCGAAGGCTGCGCGGCATTATTCGCGCTTCCCTTGCGAAGCGCTGATGGCCCGACGCGGCGTCTCTTGATCTTTGTCGCCCTTAGCGCCGTTACCTCGACGCCGCCGCCTTGTGCGTTCAGCCCTCTCCGGTCCCCCTTCTTGACCTCGACTCCGATCGGTCTGCGGCAGTGTCTCCCTCGACATCGACACGTTGCGCTCTTCACGCCTAAGCGGTGGCGTCCTCAACGTCAAGGCTCGTCCCGTCACTCTCGACTTAGCGGCTTCCAACTACTCGGGTGGCGCGGCTTGATGCTCGTGGTGCTCGGCAAATATGCCCTCACCGATCATGTCCTCGTCGACACCCCGGTTCCTTGAGACCGGCTGAGCCCGCATGGACTGCGTCGTCCTCTCTGGCTCTCGGCACCATCTCCACCGAGCTTCTCGAACTCTTCATGGGAACTCGGTCACCGCTTCGCATTGTGGCGCGGGGCTTGAGCATCAATTCCTCGGCAACATGGAGAGCGTCGCTACACTGGAGGCGAGTTCGCACTTTTAGTCAAGCGCCCTCTCCATCTCCGATTCTGCCGTCGCCTCAAAAGCATGGTGATGCCCTTCTTGATCTCGTGCGAAACCGTCGGCTGACAGGGCGTTGGTTCTCACAGTCCTCCGCGGCCTCAACGAGCGATGCTCTCACATGGCCACTTTTCTCCCCATGCAAACAACCTTTTCAGACCTTTGTTGAAGCTTCGCTCCCAACCACGCTCGAAGAAATTACCGCTCAAGCGTCCTCTTGAAGCGGCGAGTGGTGCCTTCTCGCCGCCTCTCGCCCCTCAGCTGGCCACGGTGGTGGGGCCAGCAGCGGCTCTCGCGAGGGCACCTCCGGCAACAACTCGTCTGGCAGCGTCAACAACAACAATCGTCGTGGCCGCCGTCGTGGTGGTCGGAACGCCGGCAACTCCAGCACACCCTCTGGCGGCAACGGCGATCCAGGCTTCGTTCCCAACAACGGCCGTGCCCCCGCTGTGTGGCCTTCCCCCTACAATCCCTGGGCCGGGACGATTCAGATGTGGCCCGGCCCACGCGCCGGCACTCCTGCTCCTGGTCTTCTAGGCCCTCGTCCAGGGGCTCCCTTCGCTGGTGCCGTCAGCCACCTTCCACCAGCACCTACTCCTGCGCCTCCTGTGACGCCTCATGCTGCCAGTTCTCCTGCTTGGCGGCTGGCCTCCAACAAACTTTGGTCAACAAGCTTTGGTGTACTGGCTCAATGGGACCAACAAGCTTTGGTCAACGCCTTCAACACAATGACAGCATCCCCGCATGCGAATGAATGGTATATGGATACGGTGCTACCTCTCATATGACTTGGATGCGGTATCCTCTCCATTGCTCATCCTCCTAGCCATCATACTCCCTCCTCTATTGTTGTCGGCAATGGTCATTTACTTCTGTTACACATCTTGGTCTTTGCTAGTCTTGCTAGTCCTTCTTCTCGATTTCAACTTCATAATGTCTTAGTTACTCCTGACTTATTAAAAACCTTATCTCGGTTCATCAATTTACCACGATAACTCTTGTTCGTCGAGTTTGACCCTTTGGCTTCTCTGTGAAGGATCTTGATCCAAGAGCGTGATCGCCAGTGCAATAGCTCAGGATCACTCTACCCTTGCCTTCGTCTCGTCTTGCTGAAGCTCTTGTCGTCCACACCTCCAACAACACCCTATGGCACCGTCGCCTCGGCCATCCCGGTCGTGAGGCCCTTTCACGACTTTCTAGCTCGTATGGTATATCTTTCAATAAAGGCGCGATCGAGCCCGTTTGTCATGCTTGTCAACTCGGCCGCCATACTAGATTGCCTTTTTCTTCTTCTAGCTCTCGAGCCACTGCAAAGTTTGATCTTATTCATTGTGATCTTTCCATTGCGCCTTAAATCTGACACTTTTACTACCCTCTCTCATTTTTTCTCTTATGTCCGCACTCAGTTTTCCATCACCATTAAAGCTGTCCAGTGCGACAATGGCCGCGAGTTCGACAACTCTGCCTCCCGCATATTCTTTCTTTCCAATGGTGTCCATCTTCGCATGTCGTGTCCCTATACTTCTTCCCAAAATGGCCGTGCTGAACGCGTCATCCGCACTACAAACAACATTATGCGCTCCCTTCTTTTTCAGGCCGATCTTCCGCCGCCTATTGGGTCAAGCTTTACACACCGCCACCTACCTCTGAATCGGCACCCAACCAAGGTCTTACACTTCCATACACCTTACTTTGCTCTCCATAATACACACGTCTTATGACCACCTCCGTGTTTTTGGTTGCACTTGCTACCCCAACCTTTCTTCTACTGCCCCTCACAAATTGTCCCCGCGTTCCTCCTTGTGTGTTTTTCTGGGGTATTCTTCTGAGCACAAGGGCTATCGCTGCCTTGACATCTCCACCAAGTCTCATTGTCTCCGACACGTCGTTTTGAGGAGCATTCGTTTCCTTTGCTAATTCACCAACGGCTAACACTGAGGCTACTAATCTTGATTTTTTGGAGACTGATTATGCAGACTTACCTCTTCCTGCCAGCACACTCCGGCCTCCTACGTTGCTTGCACCGGCCGTCTGCCGAGGCTCGACCAGTAGCGCCGCCTGATCCTGCCCATAAGCGTCTGGTCATCCGTCCATCTTGAAAGCGCGATGGGCTGTTCAGTAGAACTTCTTGTCTCCTTCAACCGAACCTGCTGGACTTGCACCGCCTCCTGCTTCTACCGGACCTTCATCTTCAACTGCAGAGCCGAGCATAATTGGTTTACAGCAGGAACTCCCCACCTCAGCCGTTCCTGTTCCCCCTGTTACCAATACTCACAGCATGACTACTCGTGGCAAGCTTGGCTTTCGACAACCGAAGCAGCACTTCAATCTTCATTCTTCTGTGCTTTCTCCAGTACCTCGGACTTACCGTGCTGCTCTTGCTGACTCCAATTGGAGAGCGGCCATGGAGGAGGAATACGCCGCACTCCGCTCCAACCATACGTGTGATCTCGTTCCCCGTCCGCCCAACACCAACCTCGTCACTGGCAAGTGGATTTACAAGCATAAATTTCATGCTGATGGGAGTCTGGATCGGTACAAGGCCCGCTGGGTCCTTCGGGGCTTCACTCAACGCCCCGGCATTGATTTCTCGGAGACATTCAGTCCGGTGGTCAAGCACCTTTCGATCCATGCGCGTCCTCAGCCTCGCGCTCTCTCGCAACTGGCCTATTCATCAACTTGATGTCAAGAATGCCTTCCTCCATGGCACTTTGCAAGAGACAGTCTATTGCAGTCAACCTTCCGGTTTCGTGGATCCCTCTCATCCGGACTATGTCTGTCGTCTGAACAAGTCTTTATATGGGCTCAAGCAAGCTCCTCGGGCATGGTTCAGTCGTTTTGCCACATACCTTCATCCATTGGTTTTTGGAGACTAAATCGGATGCTTCCTGTTTGTTTGGCGCCGTGGAGTGCGACTTGATATACCTCCTCCATGCGTGGATGACATCGTGAATTCTGGCATCCACAGCGACTCTTCTTCAATGGGTCATCTCCTCCTTGGTCCGAGTTTTCTATGAAGGACCTCGGTGAGTTGCATTATTTCTTGGGTGTTTACGTCTCGCACCGTCACGAGGGTGCATTACTTTCAGCGTCAAGTATTGTCTTGACATTCGGATCGTGCGGTATGACTCAATGTAAGCCATGCGGCACTCACTGTCGACACTCAAGGAAGCTCTCTGCGATGGTGATCGGATCGATGACCCCACCAACTATCGCAGCATTGCGGCGCTTTGCGATACCTCACATTTACTCGACCCGACATCACCTCTGCTGTTCAACAGATCTGTTTGTATATGCATGATCCTCGGGCTCCACACCTTGCGGCCATGAAGCGGATCTTGCGGTACATTTTCGGGACTCTCGACCATGGATTGCTCCTCCACCGGTCTTCGTTTGCTGATCTAGTTGTTTTTTTCGGCCGGATTGGGCGGCTGTCCCGACGCGCCGTTCTACCTCCGGATATCTGTGTCTTCCTCGGCGATAATTTGGTATCTTGGTCGTCAAACGTCAGTCACCGTCTCCGCTCGATCTTTGAAATTGAGTACGCAGGCGGTTGCCAATGCCGTCGCCGAAGTTTGTTGGCTCCGACAACTTCTCCTCGAGTTGCACCTTCCTCCACGTCGCGCCACGGTCGTCTACTGCGACAACATTAGCGCAGTCTACCTCTCCACCAACCCGGTGCAACATCAACGGACCAAGCACATCGAGATTGATCTCCGCCGTTTCGTGAGCGTGTCGGCCTTGGCGGCGTCCGCGTCTGCATGTGCCTACCACTTCTCAATCGCCGACATCTGCACCAAGGGCTGCTGCGTCCATCTTCACCGACTTTCGCTCCAGCCTGAACGTCCGGCAAGCCGCCGCTCCGTCTGCGGGGGGGTGTTAGCGCATGATTCTGCTGCGCTATATCTTCGCCCAACGCCTCCAACCTCCTGGCGCACCGCCCGCTATTTCCTTGGCTATTTCTATAGCGTATCCGGCACATACTCTGTGATTATCCCTTCCTTATCTCCCGGGATCTGTTTCTATTAACCGGTGATGAGATAAGGCAAGGTCTGGTATATATATACATGTATTGACCTCTCTGATAATCAATCAATCACGTATTGCCTTTTGCCATACGCTCTCAGTTTGATTATCACAATAAAGAATTCAACACTACAGCACAGCAGTACCTAGAAGAGATGCAGAAATCTTTGACCGGTGGCGGAAGAACAAATCAGCACAGCCGAACACTCAAGAAAAAGCTAGCCGCGACGGGAAAGGGCCTACGGTAACAGATTGTTTTGGGAAAAAGAAGAGAGCTGTTGGAGGATGGCAGTTTTTTTTTGGAAGGCCCTAATTAAATGTATTGGGAGTTAAAGATATTGGACACTGTTGGAGATGCTCTAAGTAGATTACTTAGTCTTGTCAGTACATGATCTTGCTGCATGCAGATGCAGGCAGGTTGAGACGTTGAGTTCCTGACCGACGACCATGCATGCATGACCAGATTCCGGTGTGTGTATATATATATATATATACAGCCCAGCTATATATGCACCCTGCTGGGAAAATATTAGATGAACAAACTCCTTCCAGCAAAACTGAATGAGATGTACTTGGATATAAGTTGGCGGTGCTTGAGTGTATCTTGATCTCTCTATTATGTATCGCTAAAACATTGGGGGGGAACCACAATATTTGCTCTCAGAAGCTAGAATTTACCATGTTAAACGGTAGAAAAGATAAACGTCTACACCATCAAGAAAATCCTTGATGGGTCGAATTATATTGTGGAAAAAATCTACTTATCCCCTGAGGAATGGTGGTGAGTTGATCAATCCACTTAACTCCCTAAAGTATAATAGCAGGTATACATTATCCCCGTAAAACGATAAGAAACCATCTAAATACCCTCTAGACTGGTTTTGCCAAGTGGCGAATGGCGTGGATGATGACATGGCAATAACTCAGCGGGTGAAATAAAAAGTATCATCTCCAGCTGAAGCTCACCTGACCTGTACTGAAGAAGTGACAAGTGAGGGCGGCCATGCAACGAACGCTCTACCATGCCTGTGCCTGGCCTTGCATATATAGCTAGCGTCCAGCCGGCACACCACTCTACCTCTATTGCTTGCTCAGCTGTGAATACGGGCTATCATCGCCTTCCTCCTATCACCCCTGTTTTGTTGTTCTCATACCTAGCCCAAGACACCTCTGTTCGCTCTGTCTGCCCAAAGCTAGAGGAGGAAGGCTATACATCCCTCCAATACCTCTAATCCTGAATTTGACTGGTTTCAATTAAGATGACATCAAAGAGGAAGGGCATCTTAGTGTTAAAACGTATGCAGCCCATGATATTTCTAATTTTTTGTTCGGCTCAACAGTCAAAAGGCTGAAGTTCTTAGATGGTTACGCTTAGAGAGGAGCCCATGTCCCATCTGAGTGAACACAAACTGCCGCAGTATTCCTTCTTGCATGCTACAATGTGCTCGAAAGAGCGTTGCGTTCCTAGAAGAAAAATATGCATAATTGGATTCGATATACCACTTGGACGGCCCAAATTAAGGCCGAACTGGCCATTTTTCTTATTATTTTCCTATGAGATAATTGAGCCGTTATTTGTGCTCCTGTTAGACTTCAGGTTGAACTGTGCCATACCCTAGATTTGGCATGGAGGTTGGGAGGACTACGATTTCTAAGACAGAGTAGTATCATATACGTAAGTGTGTTTGGTTCTCTCGTCAGGCTATTTTCGAGATTCTATTAGTTAGTTCAGAACAATTCAGAAGATACAAAAGCAACACAGAAGATACTCACTGGCGAGGCGGCGGAAATGCAGCGTCGGTGGCGATCGTGCGGCGGCAGCGGTGGCGGTCGAGGAGGTCCGGACCGAGGCGAGAGGTAGGCGTCGATAACGTCGTCTTGGAGCAGCGGTGGCGGCGAGGAAGTGGCGCCGACCAGCGGCGATCTTGCGGCCAGCGAGGCGGCGCCGGCAGGTGGCCAACCGAGGCTGCGAGGTGGCGCTGGTGGCCAGGTAAACGGCGGCGAAGCGATGTGGCCAAGCGGGCGTAGGCGAAGCGGCGATGTGGCGAAGCGCAAGCGAAGCGGCGAAGCGGAAGCGGCAAGCGGCGAAGCGGCGAAGCCGGACGAAGCAGCGAAGGTGGTGGTGGCGAAGCGGCAAAGCGGTAACCTGTGTGAAGCGGCAAATGGCTGAAGCGAAACAAGCAGCCGGGCACGAAGGCAATGAGGCGATGGCAGCGCGGATGCGGCGTGGCGTGGTATGTGGGGTCATGGCGTGGCGGTGCGTTGTCGCAGATAGACAAAAGCGAGGCTCTGCGGCTGCGGTGTAACTACACCCTATATTTTCGTCGACCTAGGTCCGCACCACAACGTTTATTTTCGGCGTTGAGTTCGAGAAGCGAAAACATAGTTGTCAGTGGCAGCCCTAATTCCTATATTTTTGGCGGCTAGGGTTAGAGCCAACGAAAACATAGTGATCGTGGCAGAGCGCCCTAACCCTAACTTTTATATTTTAAATGGGTATATACTAAAGCCAAAAATTTATATATTCGATTGGCTAGGGTTAGGGCGATGAAAACATAGTAACGTGGTGAGTTCCTAACCTAACTTATATATTTTCATCTCGCGCAGTGAGGGCAAGCGAAAATATAGTTATTAATCGTCGGCTATTGTTATACCAACGAAAATATATGTATATTTTTGGCGGCTAGGGTTAGGGCCGACGAAAAAATAGTAATTGTGGCAGAGTTCCTAGCCCTAACTTATATATTTTCATCTGCCTGCAGTAGAACCGACGAAAATATAGTTATTAATCGTCGGCTATTGTTATACCGACGAAAATATAGTTATTAATCGTTGGCTCTGGTTAGGCCGACGAACATATCTGTATTAATCCTCGGCTTTTGTCAGGCCGACGAAAATATATTTTTGGCCGACGAAAAATGTTGGTTTTCCTGTAGTGAATATATATAGGATGGTTTGGCTGTGCCGTTATGCAAAAGTTCTGTGGTTTGCTTACCGCTTCTATGCTAACTAGTACCGCAAATTTGAGCATATCAGGAGCTTTGCCAAACTTCACAAACCTCATCAAGACATCAACAATAATATGCTGATTCAGTACATGTATGAGGGCCTTTGAATACATGAACCTACGGTTAGAAATCTAGTAAAATGCTAAATGTAGATTAAGATGCATTAAAAGAATATAGTTAATACCTGAGCCACAGACTTTCCCCTAGACTTGGCAATCTCTTCCAAAACCTCGGACTGTAGTACTGGATTAATTTTATATTTAATTTGGCTTCCCAGGGGAGAATAAGCAGTCACATGAATTCCCTTGTCTTTGCAGAACTCAATTAGTTTTATTCTGCTGTCAAACTGGATTTATTTCAACCTGCAAAGGTTATCTCATGAATCAATACCACTGCTGCAACAAACCAAATGCTACGAAACACTTTAACCGGCTTCAAGTTCTATACAATTAAATATCTTGTTTTCTTTTATATGAAGCAAAACATCTTGATTGGTTCCCGTAAAAGAAAAGGACATCAAAAACTAGAAATCAAAGACTAGATAATGGAAGACAGTGCCTTCATTGTTTATCCAGTTGTCAAACCTGATTAACCCCTGGGGACTTTTCCAATGGCAAGTACCTCCTGAAGCTTCTTTGTCGTGAAATTGCTAACACCAATCATTTTGGCCAGGCCAAGACGATGACATTCCTTCATTGCCTGCCATACGCCTCTCAGGTCCATTGGCATGATGTCCTCCCTTTTCATTGGGAGATGGGGTTTGCTCGCTGGGCTTTGTAGTCTTTGGCCAATGAACCGGGTACAAATCAACGTAGTCCATTTGAAGGTTCCTGCAGATGACAAGATGAGAGAATCTTGGTTACGACCAAGCTGACTGAATGCTGTATTTTTAGTACTACTAGCTATGTGCCCCTACGTTGCAACGGAAACTCAATTTACGATACAAAGTTTACTTGCAAAGAGTACTAACAATGGCAAAGGTGGGTAATTAAAGAGCAGTGGTAAAGGTGAGTAATTTTGATGAAGTGACGCGGGCAAAGGTAGGTAATTAAAGCGCAGTGGCAAAGGTGAGTAATTTTGATGAAGTGACGCGGGTAAGGGTGGGTAATTTTGATAAAGTGACACGGGAAGAAACTTTTACTTTATATAGTAGAGATTGTTTACTAGTTCTACCCATAAGATAGCTGTTACGTGAATAGTGAAATTAACATTAATTGTTTCCCATCAGTGAGCTCTGAAATTTCTAAAAAGCATAGGAAGTTCTGCAAAAATGAGAAAAATATGCAGTATGATTCGCATATCTAATTTTAAATTTTACATGCCGCCGTGACATCACAGCATGTTTTTACCACAAAAAAGTAATGCAGGCGGGCAATAAAGAAAAAATAATGTACCATAACAGTACCAATGTGGCAATATTGGGTCGAAGAATTGAATCAAATGTTATGATTCAAAAAAAAAGAAGAAGAAGAAGAAATGAATCAAATGTTGGGAATCCAACTCTAGTCCAGGACTTTCAGCTACTGCATGATTGGTTAGAACATAATAATTTAATGCTTAATTTCAAATCCTTTTTTTATAAGGGTAACATCAAATTCGTTTGCTCTTCTAAATAATTTTATTTATGAACTAAAATTTGAAGGTGCAAGTATCAATTTTAATTTGGTATTGACTTTACAATTCTTGGTATAACTTTCAAATTCTAAACAACTATTTCGTTCCAAGGATTGGGAGGAAAACATGGAAGCACTCCTGGCACGGCATGCCAATTCAAAGTCCGCCACGAACGGACGGGAACGACACCGTGCTGAGCACCACCGCCCGCCCGCCGGAGCCCGCCAGGAACACCGGGATTTCGGTGGGTTGGTCGCTGCTGCCTGGTGACACCATGGCCGGCTGGCTATCTGCGTGTTCTTGGGGTTTCTTTGTCTCGGTTTTGTATAGGGACAAGATCACAAGAGTCGTTTCCATGTTTTTCTCCAATTTTCTTATCGTGTCGTCGTGACTCGTGGTGTCTTGTGCGTAGGCACGTGGCTATGTATGTGCCTTTTTTAAATTACAATTGAGCACGCTCACGCATACCGGGTTGATTAACAGCGATCGGTTGCTTTGTTTCAACCAAAGCAGAACCAAATCCTCCAACGATTACGGGCCCAATAGCTTCCTAGACCGGCACGGTCCGTGGCTAGATCCGTCATGCCGGGCTAAAGCCCATCATAGCATAAGTATGTATGTTTTATCCACTTGTGAAAGTTTTTTAAGCAAAACTTTCCGAACTGAAAGTTCATTGAATAGAAAGTTTTCGGAATCGTAACTTTTTAAGTTGAAATTTTCAAATTTTTGATTTAAAATTTTTTGAGTTGATTTCAAGTTAAATTTTAAATCGAAATTTTTCGAACTGAAAGTTTTTTAATTGAAAGTTTTCCGACTTTAAACTTTTTATTTTAAATTCTTTTCGAGTTAAGACTTTTTAATTTGTGAATTTTCTATTTAAAATTTTTGAGTTGAAACTTTCTAATTTAATTTTTTTGTGTTGAAACTTTGTAACCTGAAAAAAAATCGAGTTGATACATTCTAATTTGAAAGTTTTGAGTTGAAACTTTCTGATTTGAAAATTTTCTAATTTAAAATTTTTGTTTTAGAGAGAAAGGGAGGGAGGTGGAGGAAGTGAGTAGTGAACAGGGAAGGAGAAATGTGGACGGAGAAGATGACATGTGGTGTCTATGAGGTTGTTCTTAAATTTAATAGTTTGTTGTTACTTTCAAACTAGTCATACCCTGAGTTAATTGCTTCATCGAAGTGACGAGCGGAAACTTATACGGCTAGATATTGTAATATATTGTATTTATTATATAAATATATTTTCTTTTAAAAATATAGTTGTATCCGTTACACAATTGTAATATTTGTAATATCAATACACGATTAATCTGCACTAATATAATCTAGCCCCACAAAATGAGTGTTGTAGTCTTCTCTTTTTCTCTCAATTAATGAGAGAATTTCTTATTTATATAAGATTAATTTGTACCATTATAATCTAGCCTCACCAAATAAGTGGTGTAGATTTTTCGTTTTTTTCTCTCAACTAATGAGAAATCTAGAAATTTTGCTTTTTCCTGATCTAAGAATTATTATAAGATTCTTTATACCTCTAAAATAAAGGAGGTATATTGAATATGCTAGTTGTTTGTAAAGATATACAGGTAAGGTATATAGCACACCTTAATCTGGATTTTCCTTGAACATAAATAAATCGAAACCGAACAGCATGTAGCTGACAGTGAGTACCGAGTAACTACTCCACATGTCATACACAGCAAAGAGAAGTAAAAAAAAAATACTGCAAATGACATAACTCCAGAATTCACCCGAAATGTAACACGCCAAGATATGGAAGCAGTAAAACCTTGGGACAAACGTAACTACTGCCCGAGTCCAGTGCCGAATGCCGTGCGCCCGGCCCGACGTACGAGCGGATGGCGTGGACGCAACCTTCGTTCCTCCCCCCCAAGAACCATGGCGCCCCCACCACGTCGCGGCCATGCCCACGCCTCGCATTATAAAACAACCACTGCGCTGCTCTGCTGCGTCTTGTGAACTCACTGCGTTGCCCTTCTCGTCTCAAGACAAGCTGAGCGTCAATGGCGGTCTCCACAGCGCAGACGAACTCCGGCGAGTCCCTGCACTCCTCCACCTTCGCGTCACGCTATGTGCGCACCTCCCTCCCGAGGTACAGATCGACAATATAATGGCGCGTCGCTTTCTAAGTCTTAATTTGAGCCATGCAGAGATTGATCATATGAGTGTGGGTGTCGCTGTCGTGTACGTACGTACGTACGAACGTAGGTTCAAGATGCCGGAGCAGTCGATCCCCAAGGACGCGGCGTACCAGATCATCAACGACGAGCTGATGCTGGACGGGAACCCGCGGCTGAACCTGGCGTCGTTCGTCACCACGTGGATGGAGCCCGAGTGCGACAAGCTCATCCAGGCCTCCGTCAACAAGAACTACGTCGACATGGACGAGTACCCCGTCACCACCGAGCTCCAGGTACGTACGACGGATCGATCTCGGCATGATTCGTGTCGATCATGTATCGCTCTGCAACTGCGTCAACATGATCCATTTTGCAACTGCGTGAAAATACAGAACCGATGCGTCAACATGATCGCGCATCTCTTCAACGCGCCGATCGGCGACGACGAGACCGCGGTTGGGGTGGGGACCGTCGGCTCCTCGGAAGCCATTATGCTTGCCGGGTTGGCGTTCAAGCGCAAGTGGCAGAACAAGAGGAAAGCCGAGGGCAAGCCCTATGACAAGCCCAACATCGTCACCGGTGCAAATGTTCAGGTACGTACAGATCAAAACTCAAGTACAGCATTTTTCAGTGGTAACACGATCATTACCCAAACAGTCACGAGTGGCGGTCACCTTGCATTTGAGATGATTTCTCGCATGCGTACGCAGGTGTGCTGGGAGAAATTCGCGCGGTATTTCGAGGTGGAGCTGAAGGAGGTGAAGCTGAAGGAAGGGTACTACGTCATGGACCCGGAGAAGGCCGTGGAGATGGTCGACGAGAACACCATCTGCGTCGCCGCCATCCTCGGCTCCACCCTCACCGGCGAGTTCGAGGACGTCAAGATGCTCAGCGATCTGCTAACGGCCAAGAACGCCGAGACAGGGTACGCGCACAACATGCAAACGAGACATATATGATCCGATCGAGGCGTGTCCAAACTGGTTAACTGGCCGGGACCGGCACGCGTAGCAAACTAGCAGTACAGATTTGGTCCATTTCGTTCGGTAATGTACTGGTTTCGTCAGGTGGGACACTCCGATCCACGTGGACGCGGCGAGCGGCGGGTTCATCGCGCCGTTCATCTACCCGGAGCTGGAGTGGGACTTCCGGCTGCCGCTGGTGAAGAGCATCAACGTGAGCGGGCACAAGTACGGCCTCGTCTACGCCGGCGTCGGGTGGGTGATCTGGAGGAGCAAGGAGGACCTGCCAGAGGAGCTCATCTTCCACATCAACTACCTCGGCGCGGACCAGCCAACCTTCACGCTCAACTTCTCCAAAGGTAGCCGGCACATATACGTGCTAAGGGCCTCGCGCTCGCCTGTGTTGCTTGATATATACGCTATAGATTGGTTTGTTTCGGTGGGTAACTAAGTTTATTCATCTGCTCTGTTGGATAGGTTCGAGCCAGATAATTGCGCAGTATTATCAGCTCATCCGTCTCGGCTTCGAGGTAATTGCAAGTTTCAATGTGTGACGATGATCCTAATTTCTACTGTTCTACTTGGGTGTCTATGTCCCAAGTGTTTTCTTGCAATTCACTGGTGAACATCTGCGCATACTACTCTGACAGACATCCCCCGCTGTGTGCATGCATGTTGCTTGTTTTCGCAAGGAACACAGAAAACTTGTGTTGTTTGTATCTGCAAGCAAAGAGTAGTCCATGCAATTCATGCATTTCAGGTGGATGTGCAGTTTGTTGGGATTCTGCTGGTTACTTGATGCCATCCGAATGTTCTTAGCTAGCTAACACTTCCTGTCTCCATTTTTTTAACTGTAGCCAACACTTCAAGTAAAGTCGCCCATCTGCATCGCAAAAACAGTTGTCTAATGCACCCAGACTTGCACAAAACTAAGGGTTTAATTTGAGTTCCGTGCATAAATTAGACCACGACGATCTCTAAGAGCTAACAAACCGTCCAAACATTTCCTGCAAAGTAAGATCAGTGGGTTGTGCTGATCATACATGTATTGATAAGTCTGCAATTTGGTGTCGTTTGCGCGCACGCAGGGCTACAAGGACATCATGCAGAACTGCCGTGACAACGCGACGGTGCTCCGTGAGGGCATCGAGAAGATGGGCTACTTCGACGTGGTGTCCAAGGACGTGAGCGTGCCGCTGGTGGCCTTCTCCCTCAGGGACTCGTCGCGGTACACGGTGTTCGAGGTGGCCGAGAGCCTGCGCCGCTTCGGCTGGATCGTGCCCGCCTACACCATGCCGGCCGACGCCGAGCACGTGGCCGTCATGCGCGTGGTCATCCGCGAGGACTTCAGCCGCAGCCTCGCCGAGCGGCTCATCGCCGACCTCAACAAGGTGATGGGGGACATGGACGCGCACGCCACCAAGAAGGCGGCCATCGCCGCCGAGCCGGCGAAGAAGACGGTGAGGGAGATCGAAAAGGAGGTGGCCACCTATTGGCGGAGGCTCGTCGCCAGGAAGAAGAGCAGCCTCGTCTGCTGATACCCCCTACACTGCGCGCTAGCTTGCAAGAATAATTCTCGATAAGACCGAGTTCTTCTTCTTCTTCTTCTTTTGTTATTTCATTTGAGCTCCCCATTTGCCTAGTTGATCTTTGTGTATGTTTGATCGTGCCAACGATCTGCTGTTGCTGACGGGTTCGTGCGTAGACACGTGTCGAGTTGAAGTGCAACTGCAATAACGTAAAATGCATCGGCATTTTAGACAGTGCTCGTCGAAATTGATATTTAGCTGGCGCGTCCACTGGATAGGGAGCCAATGAACCGCTTCTGTCCCACGTGCTGTCAGCTTTTCACATCTTCATCGACCCTCAACTGCGCGACAAACCGAGACCGATCGTATCGCCCCTCCCCCGTCTTCCTCGCGCGTTGCCGGCTGATTTGCCGTCACCCGCTGTCTCCTCTCGAATCGCTGCCGCCCCTCGTCCTCGTGGTGCATGCCCCGATGCACGTACCAAATGTCCCCGTAGACCTTGCCACTCAGCTGTAGATCTATTCGTCTTGACTACTCGGTCAACCTCTATCCCCATCAACTATGGCTGTCGCTGCCGGCCGGACCGCCACCGTAGATCGCCACGCCAGGTGAGAAGCTTCATCACTCTAATTGGAAAAAGCTCGATTGCAAGTGAAAGACTTTCTAAATTAGAGTTGAAAGTTTTTTTTTCCCAAAAAAATCCCCAGTTGAAAGTTTGGAAATTCTTGTTGAAATCTCCTACTTTTACGTTGAAAGCCAGTTTGAGAAGAGTAGCAAGCTCATTGGTGGACAAGGATTGGAATCTGTGTTCGCTCTAAATATCATCCGTGGCCGGAGAATGAAATCTCGGTAAGATCTCGTCATTTCAAATAAATTCTGGACAAATTGTGAATAGAATTTGAATTCCGGGTTTTTGAACCAAAATCTCGCCGAGATTTGCTGAGATCTCGACGAGATTTGCCGAGATCTTGGCGAAATTGGACGGTATGAAAATAGTACAAACGACGTCAAAAAAATTTTCTATTTTTTATGAAGGTTTTTGACACATAGATGATGTTCGCATAAAAATTTCAGATGACTATCAAATTTCAGGAATTTTTAAAAATTCAAATATCGCTATTGTCCTGATAAAACGCTGACCGGCAAGTTTGAACCGAATGAAAAAATGAAACAAATCACATTTAGAAAATTTTGAATATTTTTGTGCATGGTTATGATGTATCATTAATATTCCCATAAAATTCTCAGATGATGATCAAGTTTTATGAATTTTTAAAAATTTAGGACAGTGCTACTATCCTCACAAAACCTTTACCAGCAAACTTCAACAAAATGAAAAATTATACAAACCATGTTAGAAAATTTTAAAAATTTTGTGAATGGTTCTGATATATCATCAATATTTATATAAAATTTTCATCTGATGATCAAGCATCAAGAAGTTCCAAAATTTCTGACAGTGTTACGTGCTCATAAAAGCTTGATGATTAATACATAGATTTGCTTTAGCAATAAAAAATATTTAAATTTTTTGCATAAGGGTTCTAAGAAAATTCTTAAGATCTCATAAAAAAATTGAATCATTATCACACTCCAGTGAATTTATAAAATTCTTACAAGTACAATGTACCATTTATGTTATTTCTGTTTTTCATTTTTGAAATATAACAAATGAAGTTCAATGTATACATAGATTTAATTGAGCAAACAAAAAAATTGAAATTTTTTAAAAATTTTATAGAATGGTTCTGAGTCAATTATTAATCCCTCATAAAAATTTTGGATCATGATCACACTCAAGAAAATTTATAAAATTCGATAATATTCTTGTCATAATTATGTTCATTCAGTTCTTGATTTTTAAAGATAACAAATGAAGTTCAATTATTTTAAATTTTTTCAGTATGATCCTACACTCATTATTACAGTACCATAAATTTTTTACACTATTATAAAGTATGTAAAATTTTATAAAAATCCTACAATATTTATAAAGTTTTTAAAAATATCTCAAAAAATTGGTTTTTCATCAAATTTTCATAGAAGATGAGTTTCTTAAGGGTTATTGATCAATTTTCTAATCAAATCTTGTGGTCAAACATCAAATTCCGATCAAAAAACTGAGATCTCGCTGAGATTTAGTGAGATTACTGTAGCAATTCAAGTCTTCTGATTTTTTTTCATTCCAACCAGTATTTCAAATCTCGTCCCGTCCAGCAAATGAGATATTTTGAGAAACCGACCAGAGTTTGAACCCTTATGGTGGCATCAAAGCAGGAGGGACGAGCCAACATGCAGGAGCAGTGGCATGGGAAGGGGAAACCAGATGCATTGCTATCCCGCACGTTCACCTTCCAAAATGGGAAAAAAAATCATCCGTGAGATAGGTTTGTTGCTAGCAGTGGACCATGAGATAGAAGCTCCTATTGTTTGTTGGAAAAATAACATGGCATAGCATTAATTTAATTCCATAGATAGATAATAAGAACATAAAGGTAAGCGTTGCGTCTATAACATGGTTACTAGCAGTCAGTAGATTGATAAAATATGCTAGTAAAAAAACTATGCCTACACATGCTAAATAGCTCAAAAGATACATAGATATAAACAAAATTATCATAGTAGCATGCATTCTTAATAGATTTGATCACTAAAGGAATCACTTGAACCAAGAATTACTTAATCCAGAGCACTCACTGTGGGCTTGATATAGAACGGGAAGTAGCGCAGAAGCGATGAGACGATCAAAGATTAAGATAAGCAGTCGCACGGTGCGGCGCTTCACAGAAACCTAATCGCCGGCCTCCCGTGCAGGACTTCAAATGGCTGGCGTTGGATCGGAGATACTGCTCTCCCTCACGCTTGTTGCACGACAAGTGAAGGAATCGGATGACTCGGGAAGTAGCAAGAGCTAGAGGAAGCACATATCGCCAAAGAGAACCAGATTGATTTCTGTCGCATATACTTCTTGAACAGGGATGTCTCCCTTAAGAAACCGCGAACCGAAAACTGCCTTGCAAAAAAATAGCCAAACTGTCACTGGAATCTCGCAATACGGGCGAATGGACTAACCGCACGTTTTCATGCGTCTCCCTGAGTCCGCGGCGCCACGCTGATAGTCGAGGTGTAAAGTGATGTGGCATAGGCAGTACACGTGGCAAAAGGTTAAATACACTTAACAAGTCTCGATCACGGCCGCACATCATCCCAAGTCACATGAAATACACGATATATGCGCGCGTACATAGTCTAACATAGCCAACCATGTGTACCTCTAGTATTGCCACCATCTCATACTAAAGTCCATACATGAACTCCCCTTATAAGTTGGTTGCACTCCACCTAGCTAAGCAATATGGTACCAAAGACCGTACACTCAACTCAACACCCCTTTGACTTCTTCCATTGAATTAATTCATAATTAATTCCAACATTATCTCTACTATTATAAAGCAGCAGTTGGTGGCGATCCGTTCTTCCGCGGACCCCACCTTCCAGCGCCTCATTCCTGGCTCGGGCTGCGCCTCCCACCCAAACCGATCGCTTGAGATGCCCCGCCCGCCCTATCCCCAATTCGGGGATCCACCCCGCCCCAATCCTCGCGCGCCTCCTGCCTTCCAATGGCGAAACCCTAAAGCTAATCCCACGCCTCCCCCTTCTGGCACACTCGCCGCATGTCGGTGGGGGATCCACCCATTCGTGCTCCCCTTGCGTGCGGCCCACGCTGTGCTCGCCGACTCGCGCGAGGAGCTCGGCTCACTCCTTCCCCGCGTGAGAAGCTTCCCTCGCCCCGCTCCGCATGTTTGCCTGGTTGTTGATGCGCATCCTTCCTGCCTCACCGCGACTTCGAGGAGCTACCCCTATTCTTCTTCCCTCCACCACTTGCGTATGTCCATGGCTCTCCCCTCGCACCCTGTCATGAACTCTTGATCCACCCACCGACCGCGGCCTCCGGCTCCTCAGCGATGGTCTTCTGCAACTTAGGTACTACTCATCCTTCCTTTCTTCTTCTGATCCCCATACCCTCAGCCCATCTCCCCAATCCCCATCCTTCACCGCCCTAGGCTCGTGCTGCTTTACGCCATTATGCCGCATGTCAAGTACACCACCTCCGTCGCCCTCTAGCACCGTTGCGCCCTTCCGGGGCTTCGTCCTCGGCTCCCACGCCGATCCGCTCGCTTGCTCACCCTAGGTCCCTGCGCCGCTGCGCCCTTCCAGAGCTCTGTCCTTAGGTCTCCTCGGCTCTCACGCCACCCACTCGCTTGATCGGTATCCTTCAGTTGGAGGTTTGAGCTACTTGGTTGCACGGGATTTTTGCGAAGCTCTGGGACTGTGTCGATCCTGATTTGAGAGCGATTTTGTGGTTTGGTTTAGCGAATTTGGGTTCTTGCGAGGTCCAGTTGGACGCGCTGGGCGATGGCTTGCGATGATTACGAGCTATCGAGTGGCTGTTGGCCTCTGGTTTGAATTGTGTTCGGACTTTAAGTTTTTCGCAATGTCAGTTTTAGTTGCTTGATAACAAATCAGTGGCATATTTGGTATAAGGTTCCATTACTTCAATCGAAGTTTTCTGGTCGCTCCCTGATTGTTCCATTCTTGACTCGGGAGTTTTAGAATTTTTATGTTTCTCCTTATCGGTTTGGTATAGATCTACGTTATGTACAGTTTTTGAAAAGTGGTCTTATCATGTTCTGCATTTTGTTTTGCTGCAAAGTCTCTACCATTTAATTGAGTTTGACTTAATTTTATTTGTGTGCAGACATGTATGGTAAAAAGGACACAGTCTTGCGGTTTCAAGCATGTATTCACATCCTATTTTCTCTAATTTTGTATGATTTCCTCTTTTCCTTTTTGTAATATATTTTTTGTGCGGTACTACTCTGAAGTTTATATCAAAGAACAATGCTCCATTAGCTAATCCTCCTAATTTCCGTGTTCTTTGAGAAGAGAAGCCATCCATCTAATCTGTATACGATGTTCCACCCATTAGAAGTAACCATGCTTCTGACTTTCATATTTGCTACTAGCTCTTAGTTACTCTACTTGCATATGTCTATACATTATATACTACACATGGTTTCCTATTGCATAATTAGTATTAGTGTGGTTTTGTAAGTGTCATGTTATTGATATCGTTAGCAAGGATGTTGAGCTCGGATAAAGGTTATCTTTTTTAGGTATTTTCACCATACTGAAAGTATGTTAGTAGTCCGTGCCTCTTGCTCGGTATCACACAATGCATTGCAACATCATAAAGTCTTGAACTTCTTTCTTCTTTCAAAATAATGATGGATGTGTAATAGATTGAGTTTGCAAATGGTCCTTCGGTTTTAAACACATGCACGCCTGCGCACAAATGAAAATGAAGTTTGTTTAGGAACAGGTTATTGTCTAGGAGCCACTTTGAGCCATCCTAGGCTAACTTGATGCAAGCAGTATTCTACCTACAATTACTTCATATTTTACAAAGCTGCCATCTCCTTTAGTTTCTTAAGAACTACAAACTATCCACGAGTTTCTGGTACTTATCAAGAAACTGAATCAACAATGATTTATCTGTTTCATTTGTCTCTTTCTAACTTTTGCTAAATTTTATTAACATGTAAACACTAATTTAGTTAAAAAGTAAAATGTACCTTGTATATTGTAATAGTTTATTCACAGACCATTATTGAAGTTGGATACTTATTCTTGTCTTTGTTTCATAATGCGTAATGGTCATTACCCTCTCTTGAATTGGTTACTAAGATGATAGAGGATGTGGAACTTCTTGAAGAAAAGGCTAAAGTTGCTGTGTGAATCATCTGTTGCTAGTATAGGCATTCTCACCAAAGTTGAGGAGCTCAAAGAAATGTTGGATCATGCAAAGGAAGCAAATGATATGGTTTGTTCTATTTCCCAGACTTAATATTTTATATAAGAGGAAACTTCGAGTTTTCTAGCCTAAAGGAATCGACCAATTGTGCTATATACAAAGATCTTTGGTGAGGTTTTTGGCAAGAAATCTATTTTAACCACAGAGGCACGGAGCTTCAATCTCGACTTGAGGTCACGATGAGAGGAATAGTTATCTAGTTTGTAATTGAAGAGGTATTATATTAAATTTTTTGCCAATACCAACTGTATTTAGTTCATATCTACTATCCTGCATGGCCGAAAGTGAATGGCCCTCGTAGTTTATAGTCGGCATGATGTTAATTCTTTGATGGTGGAAGATGTCGAATTTTTTACTTAGACTAAGCTTCCTACCAAAACATGGAATGGATGCTCTGCAATTCCTCATTTTTCTGGTTGTCTTCAATTGTTATCTTCTTTAATCTGACGCAAATTAATTTAATGAAAGACTCAGAAAATCAAAATTGCTGATATGTAAAATAACTTGATGTTGGACACATATAGTCAGATATTGCTTTTTAAAAAAAAATTAAGTTGAATTGAAGGTAAAAGTGATCTTTAATTTTAATCTATATAGATACACCAAACTCTTGAGGAAAGATTGGCAGCTGCACAACAAGAAATTGAAGCAGCTGAGAAATTGAAGCAACAAGAAATTTAATTTTAATCTATATAGAAATAGTGAGATTTTTGGGCTGATTTTGCTCGTGTGAAATTTCTAGCATTCAACTCCTCTGTTTTACTTTGTGGACTGATGTTTGAACCTCTCTACTGCAACTGCATTCAACAAGTATGGATCGCCCCTACTGGAGAACTATTGTTGCAATGTGTATTCAAGTTGCATGGAGGTATCGGAAAAGGTAACTGAAATGAGCTGAGATGTCAAGGTTGAGCAAAGAACCCTATAGTATTCTGATATGCTCTCATGATGCTTTTCAATTTGGGCAAAGGAGGTGATGTCTATCTGAGTAGGTGCTAACTTTTAGTTAAAATTCTATATCTACAGTTGTTAAGAATAATGATCTTCTTGTGTCTACATACTTGGCGGAATGTAATCTATGGGGCTACATGTTTTTTGGCTTCCAGTTTTTATTTGGTAGAATTATGGTACTAGCTATATATTGAAATGATCACCTAAGCTATTTGTATATCTAAATTTTGTGCTTTTGTTGCAACACACGGACATTGAATCTGTCCTAAATTTGATATGGCACTGCTGCTCGGTGACACGAATGCAGTTTCCTATCTCTTATACTGTTTATTTTAAGATCTTTCGGAACAGTGGTGGAGCCAGAAAGTTCTAAAGAGGGGGGCTTTAAAAAGAGACATCCAAAATCAACTACTATAATTATCGACATATTGTAAAATAGTTGAAATTTAAATTGTATATAATATCAATTGGCTTGCGCAATCCTGGATCGGCAACAATGTCACTTGGGCTCAATTCAACATTAATATGAGCTTTCTTTTGTGTGGCAAAAGGATCCAAATCTCTAGGTTGAGATGGTGACTCCTCAGTCTCCTCTAACGGTTTTGATGTTGATAAGGGTTTAAAAAATCTCTTCATTGAAAGAATCTACTATTATTTAGCCAATCAATTTATCAATCTGTTCATAAAAAATCCACTATTATTTAGCCAACTAGGGTTTAAATAAGAAAATAATTAATCTTTATATACAAATACAATGAACACGAGTTATTAATTAATACCTGCTCTGCGTGCCTGCGGCTGCGTGGATGCGCTACGACGCTACGTGATTGAGGCAAGACGCCGAGACGGCAATTGTCGGCAAGACGCTCGTGACGCTCGTCTCCTACGGTGTGCACTACGCGGCAGCCTCACGCGGTCACGCCGTCACGTGCGAAGAGATGAAGACGGAAGACGCCGAGACGCTCAGACGCAGACGCGGAAGCCCGGAAGATGAACCGACGGAAGTCGCAAGCCGTGATTCGCGAACACGCGAAGTTACGGACGGCGTCATGCCTCATTTGCCCTCTGTGCTAAACTGCTACGCATCTACACAACGCAAGGCCTTTTCCTAATCGCTGAGCTCTTGGTGGCCGAGGCAAGGTGGGCTCCGGCACCCAAATTTCAACGCCTCCGCCTCTGTTTCGGAATATATACCAAGAATATCATCTCTACATATGTTCTAATCGAGAGAAACCATAGAAACTTTTGTAATCGGGAGAAATATATGTTTGATTTTTTAGCACAATTTTTTTATTGCCTGATCTTTATGTTTTGTTAGCAATTTTGTTTTTCGTAGCAACGCACGGGCATTGATCTAGTCTATATATTAATTTTCTAAACATGTTTTACAAAATTCCGCAGGTATTTTTGGAACATTGGATCTACATCCAACTATCGACCTCGTCTCCCTTCACCCAATTCATACTTCCCCTGCCTACCACCTCCACCTCCACGACACCCTACCGTCTCTTCCTCATCCTTCCCCATCCCGACCCGATGCCTGCCCCTTGTCTCCCCTTCGCCGTCTTCCTCTTGCACCAGCGCCAGAGCTGATTTTGTTGGAGGCATCATTCATGAGCTCATCAAAAACAGATTTGGAAGTGAGGCAGCACGTGATTCTTCAAGTACACCCAAAGGTTAGAGAATCGATACTAATCTTTTTGTAACCAAAGATTTGATAGAAATCATAAATATTTATAGTTGATTGTTGGGTAGCATTTCCGTATACTGTTTCGGAGGGCTTGAAATCTAATGTAGAATGGAAAGCAACCAGCTAGGATGATAGACGGCAAAGTTGCAATTGCCATGGCCCAACAAAGGCCGAATTCATGTTGGCGGGACTGCAGGAGTCCATCCATTACCTACCTCTACATTATTGACACTTCATTATCCTAGTCTTTAGGGCATGTACAGTGATATAGACGGCAGCTGTCTATATTATATCTCCACATCATCTATAGACAGCATTAAAAATAACTCATACAATAGATCATCTATATAATTATCTGTAATATTATATCTCAACATCATCTATAGACAGCATTAAAAATAACTAATACAATAGATCGTCTATATAATTATCTGTAATAGTCCCTTAACTGCTAAAGTGTCACGCATCCTGTGCCCTCCCTACCACCGCTGCCCCTCGGTCCACCTGTTTGAAGTCTCTCGGTGGTTGGTTTCAGAAATCTAATCCAACCGGATTGTTTTATCGAGCCACGATGGTCACAGCCACTAACAAAAATGTAGCTGACTTGTGTTAGCTCCGGGAAGGTATCATCACCGTCTCTACCCTAAATCCTAAGGTGTTTTCTCACAGATCTCTCTATATTCATCAAAAAAATTTGTTTTAACATTTGCTCCTGATCTAGTGATTGATCCGCTTCTAGTTGTAAGCTTAAACCTAGGTTTTCTAGAATATGTTTCAACAAGATATTTTTCCCGTTTGCTCGACCCCAAAACCCAATGGATTTAGTTGTGCTGGGAAGTTTTTCGTGTGTATTCTCGAGTGCATCAACTATCATCGAATTTCGAGGGCTAATGTTTTGGATTTGTGCTGCGTAGAGATGGATGGTCATGCTGCATACTATTGCAGCCTTCTTAATCCGTGCTTCTGTTACCAAAACCGGAACCGGAAAATTGCAGACATGAGGCGAGAGGGGTACGTCTTAGGGAATTAGCATATATAATTGTTGGATATGTTATATTTAAGAAAACTTCAGGTGTTTTAGGATTTTTATTGGAATGGTGATGGGGCCATGCTCTGCTGAGTGACGTGTGCAATCAATTTTTGTGTGCGTGTAAGCAATGTTTAGTTAATGTTTGGTTTTTGATATTTATTAGATAGCAGAATACATATGTGTCGAATGAAAATAGGAATTGCAGAATGCACCTTAGTTTGTTTTGTCTTGTATTTGTAATAGACTTTGCTTTGCCATATTTATGATTATCAGGGTGGGACGTATGAATTGAATACAAATAAGGCATGGACTTCAGGGAGAAGAAGCACAGTAGCGCACAATGGTTGGCAGGCCGGGCCAGGCTAGGCCGAGCGGGGCAGGCCAGGGCCTAGTAGGTCGGGCCGAGGGAAAAGGAAGGCTGCCCAGGCCGAGAAAGAAAATGGGTGGGCCAAATTCGGCCCCGAGAGAGAATAAGAAAAAAAGAATTAATTTCTAAATAAAAAATATCAAAAAATTAAAGGGAAAAAACCTATAAAAATCTTGGCAAACATTTGTAACTAAATGGAAAGAAGAGAAAGAAAGAAAATAAGGGGAAAAGAGAAGATGTGCTCACCCAATGCAAGAAACAAATGATACGCAGAGCTGTGGTACTGGTACGCTAATGCCACACTCTTGTCAACAGTATGCACCTAACAGTGCGTGAAATCCTATATGGCTAAGTTGCGTGCGCGGCAAATAGCCACGAGCCACCAGCCCACCATGCGGTTTGGCACGGCCACGCCTCTCGATCATCACCGCTTGGGCCAGGAGAAGCAAGCGCTTCTCTCTATCGCACTCGTGGGCCAAGAGAAGCAAGCACATTCCGACCAAGTCACGTACTCATGCACGAAGGTTTGTGTTCATCCAACCTTTTTCTCTCTTTCTTTCTTCTCTTTTCTTTTTATTTAGTTGCAACTTTTTTGCTAGACATTATAGTAGGTTTTTTCAACTGATCTTATTGATTGTTCTACTAATATTTAGAGTGGTGCTTCTATACTTTTCTTTTAAAAGTTGCACAAATATTAAATATGAATAAAAGGTAGATAGTGATTATTTAACCTTTCGCTTGCTTCAAAATTTGCGTAACTTATATTGGTAGAAAAACATAGAAACACTACTCTAAGGCCCTGTTTATTTGAGTTTTTTAAATTGAAAACTAAAAAGTTAAAGTCTAAACAAATTGATGGCTATTTATATAGGCTTTTCCAAAAAAACTATAAACCTCTCTATATAACTAAAAGTCAAAAGCCACCGAAAAGGTGCCTTTTGGTTTATTGAGAGTTAGATTTAGACTAATGCCATTGAAGTTAAGGTAAAATTATCTATTTTTACCATATATAAAAACCAATTACTTATTGGGTTTTAAGCAATTTAAGTTCAAAAGCTAGCTTTAAGCTATAAACCAAAAGACTTAAGCTTAAATAAATAGGATCTAATATTTATCATTTGTTTTCACTAATAGTCTCGAAATTTTCCACGAGCATATTTTATTTGTTCTATTAATAATATTTTTTTGAACATTATCAATGAGCCGGTGAACTATCGTGTTGATGAATCGATGGAACATTGAAACCAACCATACGTAACATTGACCATTCACCATTATAAGCTTAATACGCATAACATTGTCAATAAACTATCAGATCAACGAAACCGAATATGTGGAACATTTCAGTTTACCTGGGAAACATCCAACACACATTATATTTATCCCCCTACCTAATTCGAAAGATATACGATGGAATATCACCCATGAAATAATGGACACATTGGAAAGTAACGAGCGTGAAATGTTTTGTTTAATGTACTGAAACATATGTCTAATGATATTATATATTAAGGGTGTGTCTGGTAGAGCTCTAGCTTCATCAAATCCGTGTATCTGGTGGAGCTGATTCTTCCTAGCTCCACCAAATCTGTGGAGCTGAAGTTGTGAATATATTAAAAGTGTTTAGATGGATCATCTTGCTTACATTTTAGACTAAAAATATAAATTTAATTCATTTTATTTTAGTTTACAAGTTTCATATCTTAAATAAAAGGGTTAATTAGATATATACCACTGCAGGAATGGATTATTCGAGATTTGCCATCGTTCCTTTCGTATTTCTAGATTTGCCATTACGAAACCGTGTTTATTCTAAATATGCCATTGCAGATGACACGTGTCACTTCTGGTCAAACTGAGCGCAATTCGGACGATTTTGCCCCTCCGCATCAAAGTCTTGTCAGAATTTTGTAGAAATCTCCAAAAAAAATCTGAAGCTAAGATTTTTACCTTGGTGACCTAAGATCCTCATCTACCTCTGGTAAAAATATAAAAATTAAAACTTATATTTAAAACTTTTGGAAATTCAAAATAGAAAAATAAAGTTGAAAATAGCAATGTCAGAATTTTTAAAATTTAAATATAAAAGATAAATTTTTAAAACTTTATATAAGATTAATAATACTATTTCAGATCTTGATAAAAATTTTCATAAAATATTAATACCATTTTAGCCTTAAATTAAATATAAAATAAAAATAGACGGAGGGCAAAATCGTCAAGATAGAATTTGAGTCATGCGCTTCGGTTTGACCGAAGTGACACGTGTCGCCTGCAATGGTATATTTAGAATAAACACGGTTTCGTAATAGCAAATCTAGAAATACGAAAGGAACGATGGCAAATCTCGAATAATCGATTTCTGCAGTGTCATATATCTGATTAACCCTAAATAAAACTAAAACTAGGATCTAAAGCTCTACCAAAGAGTCTAAATGTATACAAGAAGCAGGCAGCCCATGAAAAGCCCGTCGATCGTGGTCGCTTTGGGGGTGAATCTCTCTGGGCTTGTGGGCTGAGCACGGAAGGCGCATACATCGATGGATTTAGCGATGGATCACATCCACTATTCTTTGATACTAGCAACCGAAAGGGCCCGAATCTGGTAGGGGCAAGTATGTAAATTCACAGTATTTAGGGTTTCCATCCTCCACCAGCAGGCGGCAGGCAGCAGCTCCTCTATATAAGAAAGAGCACCTGACAGCCCACCCCAAGCCGCCGCCGCCAATTCGACGATTTTCTTCTCCGCTCGTTTTAGAAGCTCCATCGTGATTTCCCCTTGCGGTTTCTCCCTCTCCCTGTTTTTTCTTCTTCGCTTTTCCGGTTCTTGGGGCTGTGCATTAGACGATGATGATTTACTCAATTATACCATCAAACTCTGAATCAATCATACTCTATGTTGATTGCTCAAACCTTTCGTGAGTCTAATGCGATCTTTTCCAATCGTTTTCAGATTCTCTCTCTTTTATTTACTCTTATTCTTTTATTTTTCGAGGCAATAAATTAGAGTCTCTGATGCGCTTCTTTTCAATAGCGACTTCAGCGCTGTACGTTGCCGAGAGGAAATCTGTGGGCTAAGATTCTGGCACTCGCCATCCTCTGATGTGGCTTGCTGCATTCAACTTGTCCATACAGTTCTTCCATCTCTTTCTTTCGCGTGTTGTTTCGGCGAGATTTGTTCTGTTTTCTTCGGTCTGTTTCGATTGACTCTTTACCGTAATGATATGGCTAGTATATATTTGTTTTTTCTTCGAGTATATTAGTAGCACACGATATTTTTAATATGTGAGTTTTTTTATTTACGCCAGCCCTTAAATCTGCATCGTTTCCACCATCATCATCGTTTTTTCACCGTAATTGAGTCTAATGGACCAAAAGGATGAGACACCTGAAACATGTAATCAGATCGGGTTTTCTTTTAAAAAAAACTGAATATGAGGAAGGTATATGCTTAAATATGCACTGACGCCGGGTTTGTAGCCTAGAACTATGAACACGATCCTTGGTTGATTAAATCTTGAACTCCTGATTTTACATTGATCTATAAAGCACTCCATGGGGTCCAATGAGTTTAATAAACGGAAAACATACGATTGAGTCACACGAGATGCGAGGAAGGTACTCATTGTCTCGTGGGTCTGGCCGATTTGGCAATTCAAGATTTAACGACGGTATTAGGGATGAAAATGAAACAGATATGGTTTTTTTTGTTTCCGCATTTTCTCCCGGTAACGAAATCGGAAATCTTGTAACAATGTAACTCAAATTATCTCTACGGTGAATATAAGAGCAGTGTTATATTCACTGGTATCATTACACTCACTATTTCTCTTGGATCAGATTATTATATTCTACTTCGTATCATTATCATCAACATTCTCTTGTTTGTAAATGTCCTAATATCTGTATATTATTTGTGTTATTTTTTTGTTCTATAGAATTGATTTATCTGTGGAAAATGAAACCAAAGTTATGTTAGAAATGATTTTACTGTTTTAAAATGTTCCAAAGCATTTTAAAGAATTTTTTCTGAATATTTGAACTCTATTTAATATTTTCTATAAAGTTGTTTGTATTTTCAAAATTATTTTAATTCGAAAATAAATGTAAATTCTCAATTCTCTTTTTTGTTCAAGTGGGCTAAGTTTTTAACGGAATTTTTGGTTTCATTTATACAGAATTTTTATTTCTTTTTCCGTTGAAAATGACTTTCCTGTATTCATTTCTGTTTCCGACAAAAAATTTCATTTTGTACTGACATTTTTTGTTTCTGTTTTGAAAAAAGGTTTTTGCTTTAGTTTTTTCGAAATAGTTGGAAATTCTTTTTCCATTTTCATCCCTAATCATTAGCATGGCAACAAACAAACAGTGTGTTAGCATTGCAAGCGACACTTTTCGATGGTTCACACGGTTGATGAAAATTGCTTGAAACTTGCGAAATTCGATTATACCAGTCCAGTTTAAGAAACAGAACCGATCCAATTCAAATTCAAGAAATTCAGAAAAATTTAAAAAATTATCCAAAAGTTATCTAAAATTAGTATTAATAGCCTTTTGACATTTGGCATTAAATTTTTGAGATGTTTTTGAGCAAAACTGAATATAGACCATATAAAATTATAAAATTTAGAACCGAAGGATGTGTTTTTCTTTGAAAAGTATGTTTGCAAAGCAAGCGAGCTATTATTTTACTATTTGATTATATCTTCTGTAGTGCTACTTTGTACTATTTAGTTGGCATTCGAAGGTTAGATGAAAAATGAGCTTTCAGTTGCAATCAAGGAAATTGTCGTTGAAAGGCAATTTGGAGTGTACTGTGTCCATTGTGATGTTTTTATTACTACTAAGTTGTCTCTTCCATAAATGTGAATTTTGTCATTGCTGATAAAGAGATCTAGTAAGATACCTATTATTTTGGCATGTGATTGAAGTCACAAAGCCTTTCCCCTTCTCGCTACTGACGTATGAGCAATTTTAGACAACGATTCAGTAACGTAAACCTGAAAACTTCAAACAAGAAGAATGTTCTACAGAAGTACCCATGTCATGCGAGAACTCAACATTCCATTGATTGTTTATCATTAGGTAATCCCTTCTCTATACCAAGTTATTTACAATCTACAGTATCAACTCCCCAACTCATAGCAAAAATTTCGACTCCGCTCATGTTTGGGCCCAAATCAGTGGCAATTTGGCCTACGACGGGAAAATTTACAGTAAACTCAATTACTTTTACTGAAACTTCTCCTGCCCAAGTATAACGAGCGTGGAAAACCGGATCAAATCGTCTCACTTTATCCGAGGGCTATATGGTGACGCTGTTCGGGATGCCACGGCAGGTGATGCCCGGCCCGGACGACGGCGCCATGAGCTCGTACGGCAGCACGCCCGCGCCGAACCGGTTGCGCCGGGCAGGGTCGGCGTTGCGCCGCTCGATCTCCTCCTCGGCGCGGCGCACGTCGGCCGCGAACTCGCGCACGGCCGCCAGCGCCGCCGGGTCGGCCGTCCACTCCTCGTCGGGGCGCTCCCCGAGGTACTGCTCGTCGGCCGAGTGCGTCGACAGCGTGTCGATGACCGTCATGAACGTCGTCGTCTGCGTCAGGCTGGGCAGCGCCGACAGGAAGAAGCGGTGCGGGTCCGCGACCAGGTGCGCGTACTCCGGGTCGCCCTCGGCCGGCACCAGCCGGCGCATGAGCGGCGGTCGGTTCGGGATGTACCCGCCGAGCGGGTACTGCCCGAAGTTGAGGGCCGCGTGCTGCGCCGAGCAGAGCCACACCAGCGTCGTGAGCAGGGACGCGAGGTCGCCGGGCGTCACCATGCGGGGCCACCACGGCGCGTCGCACTTGTCCTGGTGGCCGGTCTGCACGGCCTCCGTGTACCAGGACTGCAGCTCGTAGTCGCTCTGCACGGTCTCGTCGGTCGGGTAGTACGCCGCCACATAGGCGTCGCACCACCGCGAGATGGCCGACCAGAGGAGCAGCCCGTCGGTGGCGTACGGGTAGTCCTCGATGAGCAGCCGGAGCCCGTGCGGCTGGCTCGGGTCCTCCACGGCCATACCCCTGCGCGAACAACCAAACACCAAATGAATTAAGCGCCCTTTCCGTTTGTGTTGTGTCGCACGCACCGCAGCTTCGCATCTAGCAAGAGCAGAGACGGTCGAGGTGGTGACTGGTGAGGTAAAGCGTGTACCTTCTGATGAGGTCGGCGGGGAGGCCCTCCTGGTCGAGCCGCCAGAGCTCCCGGTACGCGAAGGAGCTCATCTCCATGCAGTAGCGACCGGGGGTGAACCCCGACTCGATGACGCCGTCGCCGTTGATGAGGATCTGCCGCGCCAGCGCGTTGATCTTGAGCGTGTACCGCATGTGCGGCTTGAGCAGCTTGAAGATTGGGTGCATCGCGCTCATCTGCCGGTGCGCCGCGATGATGAACGGCTCCATGCACGCGTGCGTCTTCAGCCTGTGTTTGTATAGCCGGCCCCTCAATCAAACCGTTCGGTTCTTCTGCATCGACTGCCGTGGAGATTGGAATGTCAAGTCGTAAAGAGGCATACCAGTGGTTGATGAGCTGGTGCACGCCGGCGTCGTTGGAGCAGACGTGGGCCTTGGCGAGTTGCCACAGCCAGTTGCTGGTGGCGTCGGTGGGGGCGTGAACACCCGCTTCGCGCGCTTGCAGTCGTCGGTCATCGGCGGCAGGCTCAGCTCGATCGCGATCGGCTTCAGCGTCCCCGTGACCGTCAGGAAGAAGAGCGTGCGCGTCCCGTAGGCCTTCCGGCCGTCCTGCGCATTGATCCTATCCAGGAACGGCAGGAAGATGTCATGGTAGTCTAGCATGTACAGCTTGTTCTCCTCCAGCGCCTGCTGCACCGACATGCCGTCGAGGTGCCCGATGATGTGCTCCTCCGTGATCGCCGACTCCGGCGGTCCGTAGACGGTCGGGTCGAGCTTGCTCACCACCGGGAACGCCTGGAAACGCAAGAGTAAAACAGTGGCCACCGATCTTTTAGCTCCATTGTAGATAGTGCAGACAGCAACAACATTTAGAGGGGGAGCAAGCTCTGTTTTGGAAGTTGCATAGTTGCGGTGTTTGGCGCGACAGCTACTGCTTACCTGAAGACGCTCGATGTTGACGGGGTTGATGCCCGCCAGCGCCTGCCGCGCGAACTCGTCATCACGCAGCCACGCAAACTTGTCCTCTGCCAGACGCCAAGGGGGAAAAAAGGCAACGAAACGACAGCGTCAGAACAACAATGCCGTGATCATCCGTATCCGTACCGATCGTATCGTATCTCCATGGATGATGGGGAGGCTTAAGCTTACTCTTGATGATGTCGGGGGTGTCGTAGCGGAGGAGGCCCTCGCCGTTCTCCTGGATCTTGCGGACGAAGGGGATCTTATGGAACAGCTGGTCGTGCAGGGCCTGCTTGAGGCGGAGGCCCTCCTTGAAGAGGTTGTCGACTTCGTGGAAGGCGCCGAAGTCGCGGCTGTCGGGCGACACGGAGCTGACCAGCAGCGGCATGAAGTTGTGGAGCAGCGCCTTGAGCGCGCCCTCCGACAGCATCTCGTTCTTGCCCTCCTCGAACTCCTCGTCCCGCGACACGTAGGTGGGCTCCGGGTACTCCAACCTGCTCTCCGCGCCATCGTCTGCAGTTCAATTCACATCGCCGTGCGTGTTAGCGTCAATGGTGATCGGGTGGTTCGGATACGAAAGCAACGCGTTGAACTTGACGGTTCCCTTCCGCCATGTCAGGGAGGCCGCTGTTACTATCGGAGAATTTATTGGATGGATAGATGATGGTAAGAAGGGAGAGCGAGGACGAGGCTGATTAACTTGCCTGTAACGGTTCTGGACCGGCCCGTCCGCATCCGCCGCGGGTACGGCAGCCGCTCGCCGCCGAGGACGGGGCGGGCGAACCCGACGCCCTTGTCCGGGTTGCCGAGGTCGTTGTACACGTCGTAGTCGTACACCCGGTCGGTGGTCTTGCGCTCGCCGGTGCGGTCGCCGCGCAGGTCATTGAGCTCCCGGCGCCGGAGCTCCCTCAGCCCCGGCGGCGTCTCGGACGGCAGGTACGGCTTGTTCGTGAAGAAGACGCGGGGCTTGGGGTTGACGCGGGTGGGCTGGACCCACGAGTTGCAGGTGAAGTGCGCGGGCCCCGACGGGAAGCCCTCGACGACGATGCTCTCGATGAAGAACTCAGACTGGTGCCGGTTGAACACGGTGACGGCGCCAGGCTCGCCGAAGGCCGCGTCGACGGTGAACTCCGCCGTGTACACCACCCGCTCCGCCTTGACGTCCTTCTTCTCGAACCAGCCCACCAGCCCCGACCTCTTGCTCTTCTTGGGGCCCCCCTTTCCTATCATAGCAAGCAAAGATTCACTCAGCTTAATGCAGGCTTCCAATAATTCGTCTTGATTTCAATGCCTCATACGACATGTGAGGGGAACAGATCAAGTCAATAAACAAGATTGGGGTGGTTCCACTTGCTGGTCCATTTGGACAAGATGACTCGAAAATAAACACCCCCGGTCTAAGAGGCACCAGCTGGAATATTCTCGTTCCAGCTTCTCTGACACTGAAGCAGCGAATGGAAAGCGAGGAGAGAAGAAAAAACAAAGAAAAAAAGGGGAAGCAAATTGCGCGAGTACAATTCAAAGATGCAACGCAAGAGCCCTGGAATTCCAAGAGAGATGTAGGGGCGCATCGCGAAGCTTCGCGCGCGGCGACGGAGATGACGGGGAGCTTACTTGGGTCAGTCTCCGCGCTGATGAGCTCAAGCTGGACGGTTCGGCCGACCCTGTCGGCGTAGGCGTCCGCCTGCTCGACGATGCGTTCCTTGACGTCCTCCTTCCGCTTCCGCCGCACGGTCACCACGGCCCTAGCGGCCACGCTCTGCGAGTGCGCATCCGGCCGCCCCACCTTCTCCACCGGCGCCGGCGTCACGACGACCCGCTCGGCCAGGGCGCCCACCGGCTCCGTCGACCTCACCGACCTCCTCGCCCTCCCCTGCCTCCCCGCCAGGCTCGCGAAACAGAGCCCGCCTCCCCGCTCCCGGCCGCCGCGCAGGGCCGCAGGGCCCGACAAGAACGATCTCCCCAACAGCTTCATCGACGCCATGAAAGCAGAACCTTCCCCTCGATCGCGCCAAATAAGGTTAATCGTACCCAAAAAAAAAAAAAGTTCGGTCAAGGCAGCTCCCTCTCGCGGCCGAGGGGTAGAGGAAAGGAAAGGATTGTTCTCTGTTCTCTCTCTGTTTTCTTGGACCAGTCTGTTTCTTTCTGCTGCCTTCCCCGTAGAGGGAGCATTATATAGAGGCGGATGGTGCACGGCCTGTCAGCCCACACGTGTTCCATACATCCTACGCACTCGCGCTGCGGCGGGCGTAGAGGCGAATAAAAAAGCGGGCTGGAGGTTTCGACGCAGGTGAGGAGGTGGTGAGTGACTCGCTGAGGTGAAGCGTGAAGGCGGGCGACCGAGCGTTGCGGATTGTGTGGTTGGTGATTCGGACAACAATGCCCCGGTACACCTCAACAGAAACCAGGGACCACGCTAACAAGAAAGTAGGGGTGGGTGTTTTTAAATCGAAATCGAAAAACCGAACCGAACTGAATTAACTGAATATTTTAGTTTTTTCGGTTTTCAGTTCGATTTTTATTTTGTTGTTGTTCAGTTTTTGGTTTTCAGTTCGATTTTTATTTTGCTGTTGTTCGGTTTTCGGTTCGTTTTTCGAATTCTGAAAAGCGATTAAACCAAAATACCGATCCTGTCGGCCCACCGCCCACTTCGCCCGTCACATTGGCCCAGGCCTAAGCGGCGAGGTGAGGTCTTCTGCCTCGAATGGCTGAACCCACCCGAGGATCTAAACCTAATCCCCATTCCATTCCTTGTCAGAGGCTCTGAGCCGTCTCCCCGTCGTCCCCGATCAGACCGCCACTCGATCCCCAAACCCTCCTCCGCCTCGACTCTTCTCTATGGGCCCATAGCTCCCTCTGCACCGCGGCTGCCGCCCTGACGCCTCCTCTCTGCGCCGTGGCCAAGCCCCCGACGTGTCCTCCGCGTCGCAGTCGAGCCCCCGACGCCTCCTCCCTCTGCGCCGCGGCCGCCTCCCCGACACCTCCTCAACTCCTCCGTCGACCCTCGGCTCCTTCCTCGGTACCGCGGCTGCAACATAGATGCCTCCTCGGCACTGCACGGTCGCCTCCTTGGCGCCACCCTTCCACGGTGATAACTGGCTTCTAATCTTGCTTTTTATAGCTAATCCAGCACTAGTAAAGCTCAATCTCTACGAGTAGTGGTAGTGACCAGGAGAAATGCATCTAGTAAAGTAGTGGTAGTGATCAGGACAAATGCATCTTCTACGAGATCTAATCGGTCGTATTTTTGGTTTTTCTGTCATGCAAGGCATGTACTTTCTATTCTCCAACTTTAGCATTTAAAGATGGAGTGCTTGGTTATAGTGAAACAACTTCTAGCATGATAGTAAGGTAGTCACTCCAGTTTAATAGTTTATGATTTTGAGTTCTTGACTGCTATATGATTTGCCCTCATTCTTATTCATGGATGAAGACACATTGTAGCAAGCACGGGACAAGGTTGGGTTGCCTAGGTTGCATGTAATACGGTTAACCGAACCAAATTATTTCGATTAATTCGAATTCGGTTCGGTTTCTATTTCTGTTCGGTTTGCAGATCTCAAAAACTTATTTTTTTTCAAAAACCGAATACCTAAGCTTACAAGAAAGCTTCCCTACAACTTAGTTTGGCTAATCTAATCATTTTGTAATTGTAATCATAAAAATAACCACATCTCTAAATACGAAAGCGTCAAAAGAGCTATCGGGTGGTTAGTTACGTGGACCCACCGCCTTTTTCCCATGGGAGAGGGAGAGAAGAGCACGGCTTGATCGTACCGACAGATGATAATGAACTGTAGCTTCATTTCGTTTAAAAACAAAACGGTTTCTACTTGGAATTGAAATAAACGGGAATACAAGTTTCAAGCGTCCCGCGGAAAAGGAAATAAAAAACCTAGATTCACTATGCTGGGCTAGAGGTAGAGCTCACTAATGGCGATGAAGACGGGGCAGTAACGGTGTGCTCCATGGCGTCGTCAAAGGGTTGGAATCAAGAAAGAAACGTGAAAATTCGTGTAGAAAGACAGCGTGGATGGATGTAAGAGGATCTGATGGCTTATAAGTTTTTTTTTCTTTGGACGATATTTTTAAAAAAAATTGTCTAACTCTACTATTTATTATAGAAGAAAAACAACAGATAAACTTCATACATATACTAGATCAATGCCCGTGCATTGTTACGAAAAATAAAATTGGTAACGAAACATAAAGATCAAGCAATAAAAGAAAATTGTGCTACAAGATCAAATATCTATTTCTCCCCATTACAAAAGTTTTTATGGTTTTTTCTTAGGTACGAATTAAAACCAAATATATTATACGTAGCAATATATATTACCAATCTCAAAAATCAATCAATCATTTTTATCTCTTTTTGCAATTTATATTACCAGATCGCGTTCCTCTTCCTCTCGCCATGCCCGCAGCGCACGCAGTGGAGTCCGCCTTCCTCGCCGCCCACTTCGTCAAGATGCCATGGTCAGATGGTCATCGCCTCGGAGAAAGAGACCGCCGCCACTCCCGCTTTGCACCTTCGTCTTCGGATCGCCACCTCGGTTCGTTCACATTTTCCCAGATGACCCTCTCGCCTTTGCTTACCTACTTGTCTCCATGTTCTGGCGTGCTTAGCCATCATCGACTTCACCAACCATGATGCCGAGCCCATGAAGGTGAACCAGAAAACACTAGCGCCGAGGAGCCCTCCACGCCATACGCCGCGCGCTCCTCTCTCTCGTGACGCTCAATTGAATCAACCCGCTTATCTTCAAGGGTATGCTAATGACTCTCTCACGCACGACGACGCCCCACCGGTGTTGCCAGCCGCACCGCTGCCAGACGCTTTGTTCACGCCCAATCGCCCGCGTTGGGGTCACGACACCCGTGGGCGCGGCGCCTGCTGCGTCTTCGGCGCGATTACATCGACCACGGCGCTCGGCTTCTGCACTCACGGCCATGTACGCTCGGCTCATCACTTATTAATCGGTTCATCAAGTTCATTACGCCAATGCACGACATGGGAGATCTTGAATAAATACAAAAGAAATGATTGGCGGCTATTAATTGCCGGCAATAATCAGTGATTTTGCTATAATAAGCAGCCATATTTAGAGAGATATGGCTGGCTGTAAATCAGGAAAGAATAATTAGTTATAATGACATGTCATTATTGGAGATATGACCGGGAGAGAGGCTAGGAAGAACGACGGACCGCTGCCACCAACTGCTAATTTATATATTACTAGATCAATGCCCGTGCGTTGCTACGAAAAATAAAATTGGTAACGAAACATAAAGATCAAGCAATAAAAGAAAATTGTGCTACAAGATCAAATATCTATTTCTCCCAATTACAAAAGTTTTTATGGTTTTTTCTTAGGTACGAATTAAAACCAAATATATTATACGTAGCAATATATATTACCAATCTCAAAAATCAATCAATCATTTTTATCTCTTTTTGTAATTTATATTACCAGATCGCGTTTCTCTTCCTCTCGCCATGCTCGCAGCGCACGCTGTGGAGTCCGCCTTCCTCGCCACCCACTTTGTTGCGTATGCCATGGCCGTATGGTCAGTCGCCTCGGAGAAAGAGACCACCGCCGCCACCCAGTCTTTGCACCTTCGTATCTTCTGGATCGTCACCGCCCTCGGTCTTTGTGCTCTTCTCCACTTCGGCGGTGGTCGCTGCGGCCGACGGTTCGCTACTCTTCCCAGATGACCTCTCGCCTTTGCGGCCTACTCGCTCCATGTCTCTGGCGCGATTTAGCCATCATCGACTTCACCAAACCATGATGCCGGAGCCTATGAAGGTGAACCAGAAACACCAACGCCGAGGCGCCTCCACGCCATGCGCCGCCGCGCTTCTCTCTCGCGACGCTCACCGAATCAACCGTTTATCTCTAAGGGTATGCTAATGACTCTCTCACGACGACGCCCCACCGTGTCGCCGCAACCGCACCGGCGTCAGACGCTTTGTTCACGCCCAATCGCCCGGCTGGGTCACAAAGACCCGTGGGCGTCGCGCTCTGGTCAGTCTTCCGCCGCATAGATTATTATTGACCACGACGCTCGGCCTCTTGCACCTCACGGCCATGTACGTCGGTTCGTCACTTATTAATCAGTTCGTCGAGTTCATTCGCTGCGGCGGCACGACATGAGAGATCTTGAATGAATACAAAAGAAATGATTGGTCGGCTATTAATTGCCAGCAATAATCAGGGATTTTGCTATAATAATCAACCATATTTAGAGAGATATGGCTGGCTATAAATCAGGAAAGAATAATTAGCTATAATGATCTGCTATTATTGGAGATATGACCGGGAGAGAGGCTAGGAAGAACGACGGACCGCTGCCACCAACTGCTAATTTATATATTAGTATAGATATACCTCCATACTCACACGCACACACATCCATACATTCACTTGCTTCTACAAGAGACGCTAGGTTGGATCCTCGAACCCAAATCAATGAGAAGTGCAAAGTTGGCCTTCAAAGTTGGCCTTCAGCACTAAGCTGTCGCTCAGTCCTCTTGGACAATATATTCTATCCAATAGTTTATCTCTTTTGTTTGGAAAGTTCCACAAAAGAAAACCTCTTCTTTTTTGTTTGAACGCTGGAAGATCAAATCTTGTACGTTATGCTTCGTATTTTTCTAGCATGGAGATGTCCTTACGTTGGATGCCAGCGTGGTGAATGAGACACATGTTACATGGTACAAGGTGATTTGGTGAATATGTCCTTGCATAGTGGTGGTAGGGTTACACCGTACACGCCTCCACCTCTAAACTTGTGCCCACGGTGGACATGCTTTTTGTGGGAGCTCCCAACTCTCAAAGTTGAAAGGTTTCTTTGGTTTCACGGAAGTGATGACTTTCTAGTCTTGTTCTCTTATTTTTTAAAAAATCTTGTCGTCTGGAGCGAATCTGTATCTCTAATCTTCTTTACGGTGCTCCCGTGCTCTCCTACGCAGGAGAGCGCCTATCGTGCCCCGAAAGCGGGTGGGGCTAAGCTAGCGTGGCACCTAATTGGCGAGCACAGGAGCAGCGCGTTGCCGTAGTAGCAGGAGGCAGAGACGGGAGCGGAATGCAAGCGAGCGCGATGAAGCTAGCTTGCAGTGGCAGCCAGATGTGGGAGGCGGTCTACCGTGATCAACAAGTGTGGGAGGCCATCCCTTATAGTAGGAAAGTGCGGAAACACCTTGAAGGAGATTAGATTTATAATTTCACTTAAGAAGAGACTAGATGTGAGAAAAAGGAAACAAAGAGCTAAGAAAAGTCATCGGTTCGGTTTTATGGGGGCTGACAATTTGTGGGCCTTCTTGGCTATCGTTGTAGCCTCCTTGATACCGTTTTTCCTTCCACCCAATTAGGACTGTAGATTAGCTTCAACTATCAGCTTAGTCAAATGCTAAGCTGTTAAGGCGACGAGAACTTTTCTCCTCTAAGGAGTGTGATCTCGAAAGACAACACAAGAGACGAAGAGGTTGGAGGGAGAACACCGCACTGAGAGAGCATATGGCTGAAAGGTTTTTCCTCTTTTTTTTGTGGGGACCGAAAGGTATTTCAAAATCAATATTTTTTCCGCTACATTGGTTGTATATCTAGTACTCTCGCCGTTCAATTTTATAGGACGTATTTTTTGAATGCCCGTAAATATATGAAATATATTATGTTTCAATACAAAAATTAGTATGATATTTCCTTTATATCCCTAATAAATATCTAGATTTACTTATATTTTCTACAGCTTGCATTGAATATAATACTTAGAAATAATAATTATGAGTACAGTGTAATTATTTTCAATATCTTCTTATTATATGCGTCAACAGAATATATTGAGGTTTTATCACTCGTAGAAAGTGGCTCACAAGCCTCTTTGCTAAAAAATTAAGTAGCTCAACAGGCATACAATTTATCTTTATGGGAAGAGCAAAAGAAAAAGAAAACGATACATACATGTCACTTCCTTTCCCACATTGTGCATTTCATAGTCATATTCAATATGCTTTTAAATTTATATCTCTCCCTTTTAGGGAGAGCACTAGAGGCTGCAGAACTAACCCCCCACCCCACCCCCACACACAGAATGACTTTATTTGTCCAAGTTAGATACACTGAGCACTCAACTACACATAGAAGTCTTTAAAAAAAATTGACACATAGAGTATACATAAAGTGTGTTTTTCCTCTCCCTAAAAATGAATGTCACAACGGACGACACCCGTTACTACAATCCATTCACGGCTAGAGAATATACTATTTGTGATAGAGGGAACTTCAAAAGTATCGCTTTGTATGTCATTCTAAGAACCCAATAGCTAAATTGCATGACCGTTTTGTTATTTTTGAACAAAAACTGGTGGCACAGCGTGCACTCCACTTGATCTGCAATAGCTTATTCCGGTATGCAACAATGAACTCAAAAATAGTAATGAACACAAACATCATCCATGTTAGGGACTTCACGATTTCTTAGCCGTGTCCACTATCAGAATTAGTTCCATATCCACTATCAGAATTAGTTCCATACTTCCACCGTTCCTTTGATATTCCTATACTTAGGGTCTATTTGTTTTTTCTTTGAATACTCTAAAAAGCTTATTCTGGATTGTAGTTGTAGAGAAGCTGATTCTTCAAAAGCTAGAATCCAAAAGCACATATGAAGTGGATTATGGATTCTAGTGTACATGGGTGAGCTGGATTGTGAGAATCGATTTCTAAAATCGGACTTTTTATTTTTTATTCATCTTTTGAGACCAGAATCTAGAATCAAAAGCAAAAACAAACATGCCCTTAATGTTGATAGACTTGGCCCAGATTAATATTCTTTATAAATCCAAGAAAACTTTAAAATCCTACTCATATATGATGAAAGGTGGGAATTTTAAATACCGTATTACGAGTCTAGGCGAGAGGAGACCAACTTATAATATTGGGCTGATTTTGCCTAGTTAAAACAAGCAAAAGAAAAACACATGTGTGCTCCCAGCTTCTCTTTAGAGCACTTTTATGTTACCAATATTAAATATTAGGCCCATTCTATTTAATTTAACGGATCAGATTGGTTAGGATTTAATTATACTTTCACTGGTAGTACTAATAGTAGAAATCATTTGAGCGTAGTATTGTAATTAGCTTTTTTTTTTATTTTGAACACATGTGTATTTTTCAGTGCTTTTTCTTAAAACTCGTAACTGCTTCGTGGGCCGACATTGAGGTTGATGTGTTGTACGATAGGGTTAGGGGGTATCGGTGGCCGCCGCTTGTTGTGTTCAGGAGTAACCATCAAGACGGGCTCGTCGACTGCCGTCGTGAGGTCTGCGAGTGCGTGCTTGCACGTCGTCCCCATGGTGAACGGCGGCAAGGCGGCGGTGGCCAATTGTGAGGATGAGGTGGTCAGCTCCTCCGTAGTGCCGAGGACATTCTACAAATAGCTCCTCGACTGGAGCATGCTCCTCGTGGCCATCATGGCCATCTTCAGTGGCGTATTTACTAGTGGGGCTAAGGTAGGCTTGAGCCCCACCCATGGCCCCCTAAGTTAGATAAATTTAGTGAAAATTCATCTATAAATTTATGGAAGTTACCGAGTTAAACAATCGGTTCAGTGAATTTTCGATAGAGCTTTTGAGATGCATTGTTTGTCTAGATCCAAGAGATTCATTTGTAAATTTTGAACATAGTAGGCTTCTTCGCTTTCAGAGATTTATTCAGATGATTTCTCATCGTATGATCGTAGGGTTTGGAAGCACAACTTGACTTATTCATTGATGACTTGAGAAGAGAAGAATTTTCAAGTTGTGATGATCTTGCTAGTCTCGTGGTGATGATGGTTGAAGCAAAAAGCATATTTTTATCCATTAGTCTATAGGCTTATTGAATTAGCATTAGTTTTACCTGTAAGCACGCCTACAGCTTGAAAGGGCTTTCTCAGAATGAAGATTATCAAGACAAATTTGCGTAATAAGATAAGTGATGACTGGTTAAATGATCTCATGGTATGCTACATCGAGCGAGACATATTTTCCAAGATAGACATGGAAGATATTTTGTAACGCAACGTTTTCAAAACATAAAAACCCGTAAATATCAACTATCAACTCTTAAGAAGTAATGATCGGTATGTTTTTTTTTCTTTGTAATGTTACGTATTTATATTATATGCGGCTATTAGATAAATGTTGGTATTTTTATATTATATATATCATTCTGTCATATTCTATGTTCTGAAAAAAATACAATAGTCTGGAGGTTTCAATTTTAGCCCCCTCCTTTCTAAGTTTTTGGATACGCCACTGGCCATCTTCTTGGCCACCACGTGGCAATGGACACTGCACTTGACATGTTCAGGTTTGGCCGAATTATACAAGACAGGCTCATGTTTCGGCAGGATTTCTCCATCCGGTTTTATGAGATTGGGACTGACAAGACGACGTCAATAGAGACGCTTATGAATCATTTGCAAGTGAGGAATTATGATTTGTGAACCATCTAATTGTTCTTGCAGTGCTCACTGTGGATACTAGAAAAGTTTCATTTCATTTCTTGATTCATGTAACATCCCAATTTTTGAATTTTATGGATTTCATTTGCATTTTATATTTTTATAAATTTTTGGATTTATTTAATTTATTGTGTATTTATTGATTTAAGTCTTTTGTCATTATTTATTAGAAAAGTTTAAATAAACTTTTCCTAAAAGTATTTTATTTGAGTTCCAAATGCCCTAAAAGATTTTCTACATTTTTTCTGGAATTTTTCGGATATTTTTGCTATTTATTTGGCCTTTTTTTTTTTATTCAAAATACTTTAAAAATGCGATTCAATAGTGCTGAATTGAGTCCAACAGGCCGACCCATTTTTTCACGCCACCAGCCCGCATACCATGAAACCCTAGAAAATCAGCCGCTGGATCTTGATCCAAGGCTGTCGATTGCCCGTGTCATTTGGCGTTTCAGACCGTTCATTTTGATCCAAGTGAACAGTGGAGATGTTGCCATGTCACTTTTCCGTATCGCCGCCGGATTCCATCATTGTCTATGAGTTCGTCGCATATCTCGCACCGTTCACGCCTCCCTAGGGTCTATTTAAAGCGTCGCTAGCTTCATTGAAATTCTCATCTCGAGACGCACCCGAAGCCCTAGAAAACGATACCTTAGCCATTGTTTGCACTGCACAGGAGCTCTCCATAGTTCCAGTGGTCACCGCCATGCTTTCGTGCAAGATTTCACGCCGTTGAGCTGTCTCCATCGTCACCAAGACCCTTAACGTGTTCGCTGTGGTGAGACGCTTCTGTGCCGTGTGTTAACGTCACTAGAGTCGCCCTCAATTGCCGTCACCATGGTCATCTTCTCCAATGCCGATAAGATTCTCGCCGCCATGCCATGAACACCGTCAGTGAGCTCGGTGACCATCAGATCCGAAATCAACGTGCGGGATGTAGCCACGTATGTGTGTCATTTCGTCTGGCCGCTCTCGCCTGTGGCCATCGGATCCAGATCGATAGATTTGGATTCCGCCAGGCATCACCTCCACAATAAGCTAGGCATCACCACCGCTTCGCTACCCGGTTCGCCGTTAGATCAAAAATGGATGGACATGTTTTGCCACACGTCGAGCCCACAATAGTTCTTCGCCCCACCGGTTCATCTGCCTTTTGTGATCGTGGTTGTCGGTTTTGTAATGGATGACCAGATCTATGCCACGTGTCACCCGTCGGGATAGCCACGTCGCTCTGACTTTTTGGCTCCCATTCATAGTCGCCACGGTTCGATCGGATCTGGACGATCACGATGTCGCCGCTCGTCGCCTCTACAGTAGAGCTACGTGGACCACTTCACGCTTCGCCATGTGTCCTAGCCTACGTTAGCCGTGCACCATCTGGTGCTTGTGCATAGTGCCATGATCCACCGTGAACCCGAGCCGAGCTGTGAACCTAGTGTATGCGCCCACACACGTGTCGCACTGTGGTTGTGCTACATGTCAAGCCGAGATTATGCCACATGTCCAATGACGTCAGTATGACATCATATTTCGGTTTTTTTGTTAAAAAATATTCAACTGAAAATTAATTTCTATGCTGACATCAACATAACATCATAAATGCTATTTTCCAGCAAAAAAATAATTCATTTAATTCATAATTTCCTATTTTTTATTTTTCTTTTATTTTAAACTTTGTTTAGCTGGTTCTCTCTCATACAAACTCCAACTAAGGTGGTTCTAGTTTTTAAAAATGTATAAAATTGAGCTATATCTAATGGTGAATTTTATTTAATTTTTGGTATTGAGTTTTCTCTTTTTTTTGTATTTTTGTTTTTTCACTTGTTTCACGTCGATGTTGATGTGCCCGAAACATTCGTTAGTGAGGAGCCAACTCAAGGTTCAGAGCAGGATCTAGAGCTCTTTGAAGGCAAGTTATACTTTAATTATGTTGAATCCATGTTTAAACATTATATTGTTTTAAATATTGCATACTAATTCACTTATTACTTATTTCATTTAGTTTGGGTATAGCTATTCATCCAAATTGGGATATATCCACCTTGCATATTGTGTGTCATATTTCATTTGTCACCCTAGTATGGTTTATGTCGGGGATTGGTTATTGCCCGTAAACGACCATTGAGCCCTGGCATCGACCATACTGTGTTTCGGGCGTCAGACCTGCGTGGTGTCCCCTCACAAGATTCCGACCTTCGTCAAGCGCCCCTCCCCTGAGCATGCTTGCTCGGGGGTCCTCAACCTAGCGACTCGGTCCGCCAAAGGTGCCTCGAAGGTCACCCAAAAGCCGGGCACGGTCCACGAGGAAGGCGTGCAAACAAAGACAAATTACCATGGTCTCAGGCGTCGCAATCCACGCCCATTGTACCCACGTCGCATGGTGCCCGGCGGGTGGCGCGGCAATGATTCTACGACGTCCTACGAAGAGATCGCCTCGTAATAAGCGCTGTCGTCAGAATCTCTATAAATACCTCACGCCAAGAGTTCGGGTTCGCGGCATCTACTTTCCACACGTATACTCAGAGCACGCCCCATTGTAACCACCTTCATACATCAGTGCATCACTGGACGTAGGGCTATTATCCCCCTCGCGAGAGGCCCGAACCAGATAAAAAACGACCCCTTGTGCCCTGTGATTGACTTGCTCGCCTCGCTCCGTAGCTCGGTAGGACCTCGGACGCTATACCCCTTGCGGAAAAGGGGACTTGGGTTGATCCCTCATTCAACAAGTAAGCTCGGTGGGGGACTCGTTCCCGAATCGTCGACAGCTGGCGCCGTCCGTGGGGACCTGACTGAAGTCCTTTCGCGAGGAATCCCTGAGGATGCCGAACTCACAAGACAATCAAGACCTCTGCGTCTTCGACGACGTAGAGGACGGTGACGAATACTACGACAGCGATGGCGTGGGTGGTGCGGCTGATCCCGAAGGCCACACCGAGACCGGGAGTCTTTCCGGTGGTCTGCGCGCGAGAGCGCTTCTCCGCGCATGCGAATACCCGTTCGCGAGGAAGAATCAGCGACCTCGCGTGACGATCGGGCGCCCCAACCGCCTCGAAGTTTAGCAGGGGATCGCGTCATACGACACCACTTCGTGTTGCCCGCTGATCTGGTGCTCCCCGCAGCGCTCGATGGCGGGAAGGGAAGACGATCAAGGAGAGCGCCGGTCTCCGCCGATTCTCCCGCCACCAAAGACAATGTCAAGTAGAACCGCCGGAGCCGTCCCGTGCCGAACCCGGCAATCTTCCACCGCCAATCTAGCGGGGGAGCAGGCGCCGAGGCTAGGGGCTGAACACACGAGGACCCCGGTGAATACCACTCCCCGGAGTACGTGCGCAACCGCCTTCCAAGGTCGCCCCCCGTCGCCCCTCAAAGCGCCGAGCGCCTTCGCAACATGGCGACGGTCGTGCGAGGCCTCCAGAACTTTTCCAACCAAGCGGACCTGGCAGCCATGGGGGCACTCGTGGCTGAAAACCTAGAAAAGCTCGCCATCGACATCGGCTCCTCAGACCATATGGCGCCAGGCCCCGAGTGTTTTCCGAGACCATAAGCGCCACTCCCCGGCCGATGCCTCCCGAAGTCCCGCTCAAGAGGACCGAGGGAAGCAAAGACCGACACCGCTAGGATGTTCGAGCGCTTCCGGATGGCCTTGCGGGCTCATGGCATACTCGTCCGCCCACGAAGCGCTCCGGTGCTCCACTCGAACTCGCCATCATCGCTACCGTGATGGTGTGTTCTCTCGCCTCAAGTTGTGCGCGAAAGACCGCTTGGGCCCCGGCCACCATGATCGCCATGCCCGGAGGGGTCGCCATGATCGGCATCCCTCCGCGATGTGAAATGGCCGAGCAAGTTCAAGCCCGGTCACATCGAAGCGTTTAACGGACCCGTAACCCGACGAAGTTCATCTCGATTACTCCATCGCCATCCAGCGGCCGCGGGGATGAGGGGTCATGGCTAACTACTTCCCCACGGTCCTCGATTTGCCCGCCAGACGTAGCTTTTCAACCAAAAGGAGGATCAATCCGCTTCGTGGAGGCAGCTCGAGGCCCTCCCGCAAACTTTCGAGTATTACACTCGCCGCAACGAAGCGCGACTCGAGCGCTTGATCTAGACGGACAAAGAGACGCTGCGTGACTTCGTCCAGAGGTTCATTAAGGTAAGGAACTCCATCCCGAGCATCTCGGATGAGGCGGTCGTCCGGGCCTTCAAGTTTGGGGTCCGCGATGTCCGTTTCACGCAAGACCTGGAGATCCACCCGACTGCCGCCAACGAATCGCTCAGAGGGCCGATCGCACGCTAACGCCGACGCAGGCCGCGTAATGGAAGAAAGCGCCGACGAAGGGAAGCCGCCGCCACGGCTGAGGGCCCTCGAGCAAAGGCCCTCGGGCTCGCGAGAAGAAGTTCAAAAGAAGAAGAAATCGCGGCCGGATGTGGTCGCGGCCGCCGGCGCCGCCGCCTCGTGATCCGCCAGCTTCGGAAGCGCGGGGGCGGTCAGGGTCGGCCGCGCTCACGGCGCCAAGACCAAGATGACAACGACCAAGACCACGGTGATCAGGATCACGATCACCCGGTCGCAGCGGCCGTGATCGCGAAAGGGGCGCCTGTGGCGATCGCTTCGCCCACTCCACCAAGTGGCCTGCCAGACCTCCGCAATGTAGAACACGGGCGCATCTGCTGGAGAAGTTCTACAACGGAGAGGGCCCCATGCCGACCATCCCATGCAAGGGAGAGAGCAGCAAGGGCAAGGGCCCCGCCGATGACGACGACGACATGGACTACCAGGAGCCCCAAAACCACATAGCCATCATATTCGGGGCCTCGGCATACAAATCTCACAGGACTCAAGGAGGCGTCCCGGGAGGTTGGCCACATTGCCTAGGGCAAGCCGCCTGTCAATGACTCAAGTGGTCCGAGCGCCCTCACTTTCTCCAAGGACGATTGTCCCTTGGAATGACCAAACCCCGTGAGGCTTCGGCTGTCGTGAGCCCGACCATCAACAATGCCAAGGTCGGCCGGTTCTCATCGACATGGGAGCCTTGACCTCATATCCGCCACGGTCTGGGACGAGATGCGGGTCCCTCGTTCCAAGGTCAAGAGCATAGCTGTCCCTTTCTACGGGATTGTCCCCGGCACCTCGATCAAGCCTCTTAGCCAGATCGTGTTGCCCGTGACGTTCGGGGGCCTCGCGAACTTCTGGACCAAGCTAGTCAACTTCGAGGTCGTCGGCTTCAAGTCGGCCTACAACGCCATTCTGGGCAAGCCGTCCCTCTCCAAGTTCATGGCCGCCACGCATCACGCCTAATAGTGCCTGAAGGTCCCAGGACCGAAGGGCGCTATCACTATCAAGGGCGACCACAGGGCAGCCCTGAACTGCGACGAAAAGTCTCTCGACATGGTCGGGCAATGCCTCGGCAGGGCCCCGACTAAGCACCGACGCCTCCGGCCAAAAGTTACCCTCGGCCGGAGGAGAAACTAAGGCGGTCCCTCTAAGCGAGGTCGACCCGACCAAGGTGTTCCATCCGGGATCTTCCTAGATCCCAAATAGAACTCGAAGCTCGTCACTTTCCTCCGGAGGAACGCGGACGTGTTCGCTCGGGAACCGTCCGATATGCCCGGAGTCCCAAGGGAAGTGATCGAGCACAGGCTAGCTGTTCGCCCGATTAAAAGACTCAGGCGCTAAAAGCTCAGCGATTTTCCTCGAAAAGGTGCAATTATCCCGAAGAACTCGATAAGCTCCTTAAGGCAAGCCGTGAGAGAAGTCGAGCACTTCGGAGTGGTGGCAAACCCGGTCATCGTCAAGAAAAAAGGTGGCAAGTGGCGCATGTGTGTCGACCACACCGGCCTAAACGCCACCTGTCTGAAGGACAACTTTCCCCTGCCACGCATTGATCAGCTGGTCGACGCAACGGCAGAGTCCCAGGTGATGAGCTTCCTGGACGCCTACTCGGGCTACCACCAGATTAGCTTGTTCCTGTGGACTAAGAGAAGACCTCCTTCATCACGCCCATTCAGACGTTACGCTTCACGACCATGTCGTTCGGTTCATGGAACGCAGCACGACCTTCCAAATACCGATGCGTAAGACCTTCCGGGACTAGGTAGGTCAAAACTTGGAGGTTTATGTGGATGATATCGTAGTTAAGAGTAAGCTCGCCTCGGGACACATGTGCGACCTTGAGGAAACCTTTTGTAATCTCGATAGACATCGAATAAAGCTTAACCCTGAAAAATATGTCTTGGCGTGAGAGCGGCAAAGTACTCGGTACCTTATCGGACCACAGGCATCGGGCGCCAACCCGAGAAAATCGGCTATTGAAAGGATGCGCTCGAGCTCGGCTAAGGAGGTGAGACTCGACCGGACGACGATGGCGTGCCCCGAGTCGCTTCATTTTGTCAGCGTAGCTGGCCGCCTTTTTTCAAAGTGCTCCGCAGCACGAGGGCTTCGTCTCGATAGAGGAGGTCGACCGCCTTCGAGGAGCTAAAGCAAGATTGCCCGGCCCGATCTTGGCCACGCCTTAGGTCGGGGAGCGCGCCTTCTTTACCTCGCAGCCGACACCCCAGCCGTAAGCTGATCGGTGGTAGAGCGAGAAGGACGAAGGCCCAAAGGTACCACGTCGTCAAGTCTTGCATGGACCAAATGAGCGCTACCCGGGTCGAAGTGGTTTATACTCACGTCGTAGCCTCGAGGAAGCCGCGCCACTACTTCCAAGCCCATAAGGTCGTTGTCCCACCGGCTTTCCACTTAGGAGATCCTATGAATCAGACGCCACGTCGAATAGCGAAGTGGGCTATGGAACTCGCGAGTTCGATGTCCACTCTCTGCTCCACGACAATCAAGTCCCAGATCTTAGCGACTTCGCGGGCGAGAATGGATTTAACCCCGCCAAACCCGCCACCAAGACCCACGAACTGGGACGGCCACCGGACCATGTATTTCGACGGATCCCGAGCTAACGCCGGGTCAAGGCCAGATCGGTATCCTCAGGGGAGTGCCTCCAATACGTTATCCAATTACACTTTGCCGCAACCAACAACGTGGCAGAGTATGAAGGCCTCTTGGCCGGGCTACGAGCGTGCAAGACACTCGGAGTCCAGCGACTAACTGTGAAGGGCGATTCACTGCTAGTCGTCAACCAAGTCAACAAGGAGTATCAGTGTTCCGATCACTCAATGGTGCTTTACTTGGTTGAGGTGAGGAAGATGGAGCGATATTTTAGAAATTTCAAGTACTCTACATCCCCGTAGCGACAATTCCTCGCCAACTACCTTCCAAGGTCGGTTCTCGCAGATGCCCGCCTCCGGGCGCTCGTGAGCATCTCGCACAAGCCTCCATTCCTCTCAGAGAGGAGGCAACCCCCAGATGTTCGCCGCCGGGCGCTAGCAGCATCTGCAAGAAGCCTCCATTCCTCTCAGAGAGGAGGCACAAGAGACGGCGGTAACGTCTCCTTCTCGAGCAAGGTGCAAACCGATGACGCTTATTCGCCCAAAGATCTTGCCCACGGACATCGCCGAGGAGGAAGCCGAAGCGTTTCGCTTAAAAGGCGTCCTCGCCTACAAAGCGATAGAGGGCGCTTTATACGCAAAGGAGCACTTGAGTCCTCTCCAAGTGTATATCTCGAGAAGAGGGCAATTTCCTTCTCCAAGATATCCATGAGGGCATGTGCGAAGCCCACTCGTCCTTTCGGACGCTCGTGAGCAAGGCATTCCATTTGGGATACCATCGCCAACAACTTTTGGCCGACGCTAGCACTTGTGGTGACTTGTTTGGGCAGCGCTTCCACGCCCGCAAGGCCCACCACCAACAGACGACGACTCTGAACCATCCCACTCTCATGGCCATTCTCGACCTGTGGGGCTGACATTCTCGGGCCTTTCCCTCGTGGTCGAAAGGGTTGCAAGTACTTGCTCGTGGCCATCGACACTTTCTCTAAGTGGATCGAGGCCGAGCCTGTATCAACCATTTCGGCTCAAGCAGCCAAGAGATTTTTCGGCAAAGAACGCGGGGACGCTTTTCGATCCCCAATCGCCTCATCACGGACATGGCACTCGGCTCACCAAATAACTGCTCCAAGCCTCTCGCGAGGATATCTAAACAAAAGTCTGCTTCACCTCTGTAGCTCATCCACAGAGCAACGAAGCAGCCGAGCGAGCAAATGGCCAAATCCTTCAAGGGATTAAGAAAAGGGTCTTCAAAGACCTTACCCGGCATAGCGGGTCTTGGGTGGACGAGCTCCCATCCGTCCTCGGTTCAGGCACACCACCTTGAGCCGAGCACTGGCGAGACGCCTTCCACCGTCTTCGGCACGGCGGAGGCCGCCCCGCCCGCCGAGATCGTGTTCGGGTCCCCGAGGATTCACCTGGCCGAAAGTATTCACCAAGGTCGCGAGAGTCGCCTCGACCTCGACCTCGCCGAAGAAGCGCGCCTTGGGGCACTGCTCCGGTCCGCCGTCTACCAACAATCTCTTCGCAGACACGCGGCCAAGTCAATCCGGCCCCGAGCCCTACAAGTTGGGGACCTCGTCCTACGGCTCATCCAGATACGCCCAAGGCCAACAAGCTCTCCCTGTGGGAAGGTCCTTTCACGGCCGCCTCGAGCAGCACGCCCGGGCCGCCTGCCCGGCAAGGGAAGACGGTCGGTGCTCGCGAGCTCGTGGAACATCGATCACCGCGCAAGTTTTTGTCTAAACTCATGCTCTATTTTGCATCTTATACATATATATGCGCTTTTCATTTCTTTTTTTAGGAAAGTGGCACTTTCGCCGCTCTCGCGACGTAATGTCCTGCTTCCAGAGATGTCGTGAAAATGTATATATAAGGTCACTACCTCTTGGTAAGCCGCCCACCAAGAAGGGCATACTTTTTCTTTTCTTTCACGATCTTGGCGACGAGACAAGGCGTCGGCGCAATTGGTCATCAACATTCTCGCCATCTGAAAGTTTCAAAGGCGTGCGCCTCAACAAGGTGCCACGACCAACACCCCGCCGATAAACCTCGCCACCGGGCTCTAGTCACAATAAGTCGACCACATCCGCAGATAGCTCTTGATTGCTGACATAAGTCGATACGCATGCCCCCTTGGTCGGTCCGAGAATGACTTTGGCGCTGTTTGGTCGTTACGCACCCCGTTGGGCAAATGCGTGTCCTTCCCCGCTTACGACCGCACTCGCAACACAGAGGTTCGCGCCTTAAGCGTTAGGGAAGTCTAGACCTTGCTCGTTCTTCCTCCCAGACCAAAACCACTTTCGCTGCTCGGAGAAACTAGTGCCTCGGTCGGGGGGGCGCGTTCTTTCCTAACTCTCCTGTGAACGAAGCCCGTGCTCGCAAAATAGGTGCACGACCCTCCTTCGCAGCGGGGGCTTAGGGGGGAGCGACTAACCACACGAGCATCATTTCAAAAGGTTGCGGCCGAGTGCCTCATTCTACCTTACCAGCGTAACGTCGCTTCTTTCTTAAGGACACGTTATCCTTTGCGTTGCGCATTCCGGGCTAGTGTCGCCCACGTGTCGTTCTAACCAACGATCAACCTACTTTTTACTGCTCGCCACGTGGTTTTTTGTTTACAGGGAAAAGCCAAGCAAGAGCAAAAGAGGCATCGCACCGGACGCAACCCTTAAGCAAAAGAGAGTTACATGCCCCATCAGCGGCGTCAAAAATTGCCCCAAGGTCATCAAAGGAAAACAAAGAGAAGAAGTCCCCTACGCGTCGGGCTTTGCTCCTTTGAGGGCCGCGGACAATTTCCGCCTCAGGTCGTCGATCTTCGTCTCGTAGTCGATCAACTTCTGACGGGCTTCGCGACCTTCGCGGGCTTCCTCCCGGAGCTGCTCGACCTCTTCGTTGCCTTGTTCGGCAATGTCGGCTGCCGCTCACGCTGCCCGTTCCAGCTCCGCCACCTTCGACTCAAGGGCACTGGAGTGCTGCCTCTTTACCTCGAGCTCTTGCTCGAGTTTAAGGGCTTTCTCTCCGGCTTCAGCGGCGGCCTTCACCGCCTCAAGGGACCGCTGCTTCTCCCGCTCAAGCTCCTACTAGAGCGTAAGGGCCTTCTCTTTGTTGGCGGCGGCACCTTCCTCGGCCTGGCGAGAGCGCTGTTTCTCTTGCTCAAGCTCTTGCTCAAGCCCGAGGTTCTTCTCCTTAGCACCGGCAGCGTCTTTCTCCGCCTGGCGGCATCGGTACACTAGCAGAGTGTCCCGATTCTTGAGGTCGGCCACGCACTGCTCGAGTTCGGTTATCTTGGCCCCATGAGCGGTAAGCAGCTGGGCCGTTTCCTCGAGGACGACCATCGTGGCGTCAAAATCTCCCAAGGTCTTCTCGAGGAGTCATGCGTAGGACTTCATTCACGCTCTAAGGTCTTAAAAAGCTAAGAACTACTGGCGATCAAAAAGAAGCACACTCACCTGAGCAAAGCCGGCGCGAAGATTATCCCGGAAGCGTTTGGAAACTTCGCGCTCCCGAGGATCCTCGAAGATCGGCGAGGGCTCTGCTTTCATCGGGCCCTTCCAGAGGGGCGGGTTGGTCGACGATGACGAATCATCCTCCTGGGCATGAGGTTCTGAAGGATCGATAAAGTCGCCTAGAGGGGGGGTGAATAGGCGTAATAAAATTTAAGACCTAATTAGCAGCGGAAATATCGGAATATCCGACTTGTATATCGGACTATCCGATATGTATCGGACTATCCGATATGCGAACTCGGACTATCCGATCAGAGCGTAGGAAAACCCTAAAAAGTAGATCTGAGCAATTTGGAGGGCTAGATTTCTACCAAATTAAATTTCTGAGCTAAGGCAACTACCAGAGCATAAGATCACACCAATATCTATTGCTTGTAGCTATTAAATACTTGAATCCCCAAAGATTTAGCCAAGTGAAAAGTAAACAAGTAGAAAACCTCACAAACCAAAGGATGCAGCGATTGTTCCCGAAGTTCGGATCTTTGAGGAGATCCTACGTCTCCGTTGAGGCGGCACAAAGCCGGGGTCTCTTTCAACCCTACTCCTCTAGGTGTTGCACAAAGCACTCACCTACCTTTTTGCTTGAACCCTTCCCTTGCGAAGGTGGATTCCAACCTTCACAAACTCGGCAGACTTCCCACACGAGATCGGAGCTCACCGGTGACTCCTAGCCGCCTAGGAGACCTCAATCTCCAAGAGTAATAAATGGAGTGTGGATCCGCTCTTGAAAATCACCCTAGTGCTCAAATGGACTTTCTCGGTTTTTACTCAAGACACTAGAGAACCACTTGCTCAAATCTCTCACAAATATCACAAGATGAACACAAGATGGAGCAATAGAGCAAAGGAATAGCAAGAGTGAAGTAAATGCTCAAAGTACAGGTCGGGGGTCATAAATGAAAGAGAGGGTGGGGTATTTATAGCCAAGACACAAAAAGAGCCGCTTCGCCTCAGGTCGGACTCACATCGACTATCCGACATCGACATCGGACTATCCGATCAAGGTAAATCACCGGATCGATTCCACTCAAGAAATTCAAAATTTTGTTGAGAAGAGCACTCATCGGACTATCCGATTTCACACATCGGATGTTCCAAGATTCCAGAGAGTTTTCAACGAACTCAAAGAACTTTGCAAAATTCTAAGTGTATATCTGATCGTCTGATATCGAACATCGGACATTCCGATAATTCCAGAGAGTTCCAAATCCAATGACTTAGAAAAATTTCAGATCACATCGGACTATCCGATATCGACCATCGGACATTCCGATGTTTCCCGAGAGATCCAAGTTAAAGACTTAGAAAATTTTTCAAACAACATCAGACAAATTCGACATCAATTATCTGGACAATCGACTTTTCCCGAGAGTTCCAAAGGCAACCAAAAACACTCACACGGAGAGTTCGATATCATCGGATCGTCGATATTAACATCGGACATTCCGATAATATCAAGACAACCGAAATACAAAGTGAGTGCAGTGCATGGAGACTTCCAAAACCAAATTTATAAGAGATGTTCATCGAGCACGAGGTTATTTCTAAAGCATCTACATCCCATCCCTCTTAATAGAACGGCAAACCGTCGACTCAATTAAACGAAAAATCACGCTAAATCGACGCCGGTCTTCTTTTCACTTTTGAGGGTCATCAACGTCTGTGAATGCGATCCTTTGGGACTATCACCGCTATATACTCACTTAAGCCATTAGTCCTCAATCGCTTGTCATTAATCATCCAAAACACAATTAGGGCCTAGATGCACTTTCAGTTCGCCGGCACCAGCCCCACTCTCGAAGCGGCGCTCGCCGAGTGTTCTCATTATCCTCCCGAAAGCACGTTGTTCGCCGGGGATGTAACGCCCACTGGGCATGCGGTTCGCTTCGGGCGGTGCCGTCTCATCCCGGGCATGCGATTCGCCCGGGGGCTTCGCTCCTCCATCACGGGCGGGTAATACGCCCGGAGGCACTAAGCCTTCTTGAGCGGCCTCTTCGCCCAAGGCCATGGCGTCGGCTTTCTTCCCTCCTTCCGTGCACTCCGCGCTGGGGGGGCAGGGAGCCCGCCTGGGAGAAGCGCTCCCTCAGGGGCGGAGAAGTCCATCTCGGCCCGGTCATCGGCGACGAATTTCTCTATCGCCCTCACGCCCTCGGCCATCACGATGTCGGCGGCTGCGGCGAGCAACCTCGCTAAGGCATAATCAACAAGCTCATGAGCAATTCTGCGACAGTCCGGGAAGGCCCTACGGGCTATTTTCGCCCACGTCGGAAGAGTGGGGTCAGCCCGGGTGCGCAAGGCAAGAAGCAATGAAGTCAAGGGAAGGCAAAACTCGGGGCACACCTTCGCCCGGGCCTTCGTCGCCACCAACGGACGGATTCGCGGCTGCCGCGACCACTATCTCGGCCTTCTTTTCCGCGTTCTGGGTGATCCTAGCCAGACGAGGGTCGGCCTTCTCCATGTCAATCTCGACCAGCGCCCCCTCCGAGCTTCCGCGACTTGACCGCGGGATGATGCGCGTCCAGTTCGGCGATCGCGAGGGCCCGGTCTTTTTTAGCTTGCTCAACCTCGGCCTTCAGTTTGGCGAGCTCTCTCTTTGTTGCCTCCCTTCTCGGCCGCACCATCCTTCGATCATCTTCCCTCCCCTCGACCGCTTCCACTTGAGCCCTCACACTATAGTGCTTCAGCCAAAGCCTCAAACGGCTTACCTCCTCCTTCCGGTCGGCATACTCCTTGTGGGGCGCCGGCCGGTCCTTGGACGCGACCGCCTGCCTCTTCGACGACCGGGTGGTCGCTGGTGGCGGGGCGCTCCTCTTGCTCCTTGAGCTCTTGGCCCGGGAGGCTGGGATAAGTACTCCCTTGCCGCCCGCCGAGGGCGCAAGCTCGGCCACCGCCAGGTCCAGGGCGAGCCTCTCCTGCAGCAATGCACGAAGGAGGCATCAGAAGGGCTCGGGATGCTCTCCCCCGAGCATGAACTGCGAATAAGCTTACCACTTCGCCTCGCTCGAGCACATTGCTCGGGACCTGCCGCTTGCGCTCGAGCTCCTTACCCTTGAGGGTGCCGAACAGCTCGGCCACCCTCTTCTCCGCCCAACAAGTCCGGTCGCTTAAACCGCAAAATGTGGTCAAGACGGGCCCGTAATGGCGGAGGCAAAACAAAGAATCTTCAAGGTCATGGAACTTACAGGAGGTGCCCTCCCGGGTCAGGTCGTCTCATCCGGTGATCTCGTAGAAGGGGTGCTCCCTCCTCCTCAGAGGGGACACCCTGTTCCGGAGGAAGTCACGGGCAATATCCCGGCCGGTGAGCCCCATCAGCGTGAGCTCACCGATCATCATCAGCGTCCGCTCCTCCTCAGGCGCGACGGACGGGCGCAGGATCTCGATGTGGCTCGTCGGAGTCTCGTTGTAGCGCAAGGTGCTCCCCTCCGCTTTCCGCAGATAAAACCAGTTTTCGGCCCATCCGGCCACCGAATCCTTGAGGGAGAAAGGGGGGTACTCGTACGGACGAGTGCCCCGCAGACGGAAGTACCGGGAGCCGATAATGGAGGCGCCCCCAGTACGGAACAAGGACTAGAAATGGAAGAAGAGGCTTGGTGTAGGAAGGACGCCCATGAAACCCTCGCAAAGGTGGGCGAAGATTGTCAAGACAAGGATGGAGTTAGGATTCGATGGGTGAGTTCGTGACTCACGCTTTAGGAGCACGGCTCCACGACTCGCTCTCGGGCATCCGGAGCCCGCAGGATGAACAGCCAAGACGTGATTTATCTCGTCAAGACACGGCACCGCGCCGCCTCGCCGGCCGGAAGTCGCCAAGTACCAACGCCGAGGTACCCGAAGTCTTGAAGCACCCGAAGCCTCTCCGCAATGGCCTTGCTTACGCCGAACTTTGCCATCGAGGGCGTTGTGGGGAGGGTCGTCGGAGCGGCGGAAGGAAGTTCAAAGGATGAAACGCTTTTTCAAAATTTAATTGCGAGGCGTGGGGAGGGAAAAAGGTTTCCAGAAACTATTCCCGCCTGATATTTATAGGCGGAGAAGTCGAGCGGGCGGGAAAACCGTCCCTCACGCCGATGGCCAACGCGGCATGTTCGGGCCTCAAATCGCCCCTTGAGGGCGCAGCTTCCAGCCGCCGAGTCATGCCTATAAAGCGCAGGACGGAACCGCCACGGTTCCCCTTCGCTTCAAAGGTATTGCCCGTAGATCCTTGGGCAAGATCCCGCTCTCGAGCAAGCGTTGTTTCGATGTCGGTAGCTTTATGTCGCAAAGATCCCCATACCGAGCAAGCGTTGTTCGGATGTCGCGGTAACCTTCGCCGCAATGATCCCGACTTGAGCAAGCGTTGTTCGGATGCCGCGTAGCCTTTCACCGCGAAGATCCCGCATTCGAGCAAGCGCTGTTTCTGATGTCATGCATAGCCCTTCACGGGCGCCTCGCTTAGGCTTAACTTCCCTTTAGCCTCGGTGGCTAGCCGTCGGGGATTGGTTATTGCCCGAACGACCATTGGAGCCCTACCGCATCGACCTATACTGCGTGTTTCAAGGCGTCGACCTGCGTGGTGTCCCCGCGCATTCCGACTTCGTCAACTCAGCGCTTCCCCGAAAGCATGCTTGCTCGGGGTCCTCAACCTAGCGACTTGGTCCGCCAAGGTGCCTCGAAGGTCACCCAAAAGCCGCACGGTCCACGAGGAAGGCGTGGCATTAACAAAGACAGCCCGCTTGCGTGGTGCAAGCGTCCGCAATCCACGCCCAATCGTATCTATCGCCGCATGGTGCCTCTTACGGTGGCGCAGAATAGCTTCACGACGCATTTTAACAAAGAGATCGCCTGTAATAACTGCCTTGTCGCCTATAATCCTCTATAAATACCCCCTCCCGCGAAGGGTTCGGGGTTCGCGTGCATCTACTTCCCACACGTATACTCAAAACACGCCCCATCGTAACCACCTTCATACTGAAAGTGCATCTAGGCCCCTAATTATGTTTTGGATGATTAATGACAAACGATTAAGGGACTAATGGCTTAAATGAGTTTACAAGCAGGTGATAGTCCCAAAAGAAGCGCATCTACGGACGTTGTTGACCCTCAAAACCGAAAAGATGAACGCGCCGACTTAGCGAGATCTTTTATTTTATTGAGTCGATAGGATCGCCGTACTATTAAGAGGGATGGGAGTAGGTACCCTAGAAATGATCTCTGTGCTCAGAAGAATATCTTTTGCAAAATAAGTTTTGAAAGTCTTTAAACACGACACTCACCTCTTGCTCTTTTTTTTAGGCCGATAACATCGGAATGTCCGATATGGATATCTGACATCCGATGGTATCGGATTCTCCTGTGAGTGTTTTAGTGTCTTTGGATCTCTCGAAAAGTCGGACCGTCCGATGGTTGATATCGGATCGTCCGATGTTGTTTGAAAAATTTTCTAAGTCTTTAAACATGGATCTTCGAAACATCGGAATGTCCGATGGTTGATATCGACATCCGATGTGAACTAAATTTTTTCTAAGTCCTTAGACTCGAACTCTCGGAATTATCGAATGTCCGATGTTCAATATCGACAAATCCGATATACACTTAGAATTTTACAGAGTTGCCGAGTTCGTTGAAAATCTTCGAATCATCGGAACATCCGATGTGAAATCGGATAGTCCGATGAGTGCTTTTTCTCAAAGAAAATTTTGAATTTCTTGAGTGGAGTCGATCCGGTGATTTGCATCGATCGGATAGTCCGATGTCCGACATCTGATAGTCCGATGTGGGGTCCGACACGTAAGCGTAATCGGCTTTTTTGTGTCTTGGCTATATATACCCCACCCACTCCCTCATTTATGAGCACCTACCGTGTACTAAGCATTAACTCTTCTCTTGCTATTTTCTTGCTCATTCTTGCTCTCTTGAGTTCATCCTTGAGAAATTTGTTGAGAGATTGGAGCAAGTGATTTCTAGTGCCTTATTGCAAACCGGAAAGTTCTTTTGAGCACTAGGGTGATTTTCAAGAGGGATCTACACTTCATTTATTACTCTTGAGATTGAGGTCTCCTAGACGGCTAGGAGTCACCGGCGTGCTCTCGAACCACGTGTGGGAGGCCACCGAGTTTGTGAAGGTTCGAATCCACCTCCGCAAGGGAAGGGTTCAATCAAAAGTTGGTGAGTGCTTTGTGCAACACCTAGAGGAGTTGGGTTGAAAGAAACCCGGCTTTGTGCCACTCAACGAGACGAGGATCTCCTCAAAGATCCGAACTTCGGGAAAAATCATTGCATCTCTTTGGTTTGTAAGTTTTCCATTTGTCCCTTTTTTCATGCTTGGCTAAATCTTTTGGGGATTCAAGTTTTGGTAGCTACTTGTAGTAGATATTAGTGTAATCTTATACTCTTTAGTTGCCTTAGCTCTAAATCTTTATTTGGTAGCTTCTAGCCCTTTGAATTGCTCAGATCTACTTTTTAGGTTTTCTCGCCTCGACGGATAGTCCGAGTTCGTGATATCTGGATAGTCCGATATATATCGGATAGTCCGATATACAAGTCGGATATTCCGATATTTCCGCTGCTAATTAGGTCTTAAATTTTATTACGCCTATTCACCCCCCCTCTAGGTGACTTTATCGATCCTTCAATTGGTATCAGAGCCAAATCTCCGTAATTTGGCTTAACCGCTAGGAGAATCAATATGTCGCAAGAAGATAAGAATACCAAGCCTATGACCAAGATAAGGGCACGGCCCCGTATTGGGGTTGCAATTCCATTTGATTATCGCTCTCTGTCTCAAGCTTTTCCTCATATGTCTCGCGTTCTCCTGGCCGAGCGCCTCATTTCGATGGCACTCACTATGCGGCATGGAAACATAAGATGAAGATGCACTTGAGATCGCTTCACCCTTCTATTTGGAAGATTGTGCAAACAGTTTCAAGCCTAATGATCCCGAGAATCTCACTCCCAAGAAGATAAAGATCAACACTTTAATGATCTGGTCACAATGCCTTATTCAACGCCTTGAGTGATTCCGAGTTCAACCGAGTCGATGGACTCGAGGAAGCAAAGGCTATTTGGGATAGACTCTAGTCACCACGAAGGAGTGTCAAGCGTCCGAGAATCAAGATAGAGCTCATTATTGGTGAGCTGCTTGTTCACTCTAGAAGATGGTGAATCATACACTAAAATGTTTGACCACCGATGGTGCTCAGAATCAAGCAAAAGGTCTTGGATGCACCGATCTTTCCGACAAGGCCGTGGTGAAGATTATATCATGTGATCACTCCTACCAACCGCAACCTTGTTCGCTTGATCCGAGACCGCCCAACTTTGACACTTTGACACTTCATGATGTCATTGGCGGCTCATGATGGACGAAATGATGGTGAAGGAAGCCGAGGTTGTTGAAGAACTCAAGTCCGCAAAAGAAAGGGATTGCCCTCAAGGCCGCCAAGGTAGCGCAAGCGTAAGAGAGTTCAAGTGAAGGTGAAGAGTCCTGTGGTCCGCTGACAAATGAAGATATGGCCCTATTCGTAAGAAGATTCAACAAGTTCTTCAAGAAGAAGAATTTCAAACAAGAAGGTCAATCAAAGAAATATGGAAGAAAATCAAAGGGGAGACACTCCTCAAGAAGATGCTATGAATGCGGCGAAACCAGCCATTTCATTGCCGAGTGCCCGCATAAGGAAAGTAAAGATGAGAAGCCGCACAAGAAGGACAAGTACCGGGGCAAGGACAAGGAGAAGGAGAAGAGAAAGAAGTACAAAGGCAAGGGTCGTGGTTTACATTGGAAAGGAGTGGAACTCCGACCGACGACTCGAAGTCAAATCCGACGAAGAAGGAGGAATTGCCTCCGCCATCGCCATTCCTCTACTCCGACCATGTCGAAGGGTCTCTTCGACAACTTAAGCGATGACGATGAAGTTGCTCCAATGTGCCTCATGGCATGGCAAGCACAAGGTATCAACACTTGTCTCCACTCCTCTATTGCTAATGATTGCCTAGATGAGCACGATAGTGATAGTGATAATGAGGACATTAACACCGTTCTTAAGTCTATGAAAAATTTTGATTTTCAAAAACTAAACTTGCTTCTAAAGGATATTGAAAGATTGGAGGAAGTTATAGAGCAAAAGGAAGCTACTCTCAAGCTCAAGAGGATTTGCTCATCCACTAAAAAAGAGAAAAATCGTGAGCTAGAGAAGAGCTTGTCTTTTGAAAAGAAGAAAATGTGAAATTGGTCAATAGCTCAAAAGTGACCAAGTCCGAGGTGGTTAGTCTTGAGATCACCAACGCTTCACTATTAGAGCAACTTGTTCAAGCAAACGACGCTTGCAAGGCTCTAGAGCTGAAGCTTGTTGATCTCTCGAATAGCTCCCTCACAATCATTAACAAAGACTCCAATAATTCACTACCCTCTACTAGCAATGGTTGTGCCAGATGCTTCAATATAGATGTTAATTCTTGTGTTACTAACCTTGAGACTTTGCAAGTACTAGCTCATGAAAATGAGAAGCTCAAGGAATGCTTGAAGATGGACTTCAAAAGTCCTATAAGGCTAGCAAGGGATTAGAGGAATTCCTCAGAAGCGCCAAGGTAACCCCATGAAGCATGGGCTTGGGTATATTCCACCCAAGGGCAAAGGAAGCCACATTGTGGTAGCTCCTTTTAGCAAGCCTGCTCATTTGTTAAGGGGAAGCAAATGCTAAGTATAAGGCTCAATCTACCTTCTTTGCATCATATGTGCTCAAGAGGACTAGCCTCAGTAGAGTAGTCGATGTCATATTGGGGGTAAGCCCAAAATTTCTTATGTGCGATCTATTTGGGTCCCAAAATCACTTGTCACTAACGTATGGACCTAAACAAGTTTGGGTACCAAAGAGCAAAAATTAAATTTCATTTTGTAGGCCTATGTCTCCGTGGATCAAGTTGATCTTGGATAGCGGATGTACACATCATATGACCGGAGAAAGGGTAATGTTCGCACAATTAGAAGCCAATGGATCAAATAGTGAGAGTATTATCTTCGGCGATAATGGTAAAGGTGAAGTGGTAGGTTTAGGTAAAATTCTAATCACAAATGATTTTCATATAAATAATGTCTTACTCGTTGAATCATTAAGCTACAATTTGTTGTCCATTGCTCAATTATGTGAAGCGGGCTACAATTGCGTGTTTAGTGATAAGGGTGTGGATGTCATTAAAAGGGATGATGGTTCAATGGCCGTTAAGGGTCGTTTAAAGGGAAATCTCTATCTCATAGATTTTTCTACAGATAGAATTAACCTTGAAACATGCTTAATGGCCAAATCGAGCATGGGTTGGCTTTGGCATCGCCGGCTTGCCCATGTTGATATGAGGAACCTCCATAAACTCATTAAGGGCAATCACATCCTTGACTAACGAATATTGTGTTTGAGAAAGATAGGTGTGTAGCGCATGTCAAGCCGGAAGCAAGTTGGAGCGGCTCATCCTGCCAAGAACGTGATGACTACTTCAAGACCATTGGAAATGCTTCATATGGATTTATTCGGCCCAATTGCCTACATAAGCATCGGAGGAAACAAGTATGGGTTAGTTATTGTTGATGATTTTTCTCGCTTTACTTGGGTATTTTTCTTGCATGATAAAAGTGAAGCCCAAGGAAGCTTAAAGAAGTTCATGAGAAGGGCGCAAAATGAATTTGAGGTGAAGATCAAGAAAATTCGAAGTGACAACGGCACTGAATTCAAGAACACCGCGTGGAGGAGTTCCTCGATGAAGAAGGCATCACATGAATTTCGGCCCTACTCCCCACAACAAAATGGGGTAGCCGAGAGGAAGAATCGGACTCATCGAGATGGCGCAAGACGATGCTTGACGAGTACAAGATCTCCGACATCTTTCGGCGGAGGCCATCAACACCAAGTACATAGCTCCAACCGCCTATACCTTCACAAGTTGTTAAAGAAGACGGCGACGAAGCTCCTCACCGCAGAAACCAAATGTCTCCTACTTTCGAGTATTTGGTAGCAAGTGCTATATCCTTAACAAGAAAGCTAAATCTTCTAAATTTGCTCCTAAAGTAGATGAGGGTTTCGCTTGGTTATGGGTCTAATGTTGACAAGATACCGAAGTTTTCAACAACACCACCGTGTGGTTGAAATCTCGCGTGATGTAACATTTGATGAAACTAACGGCTCTCAAGTAGAGCAAGTTGATCGATCGTGATTGACAGGAAGAACCTCCATGTGAGGCAATCAAAAGGCTAGCAATTGGAGAAGTGAGGCCTCTTGAGCAAGAAGAAGCCCCGAGCACTACAACTCATGATGCACCGTTGGATGGTGCCCCATCTTCTTCAATGCAAGCACAAGATGGATCGACTATCGCCCAAGATGATGAGGACCCAATTCAAAAGTCAAATACAACGGTGCCTCATCCAAGGGTTCATCAAAGTGTTCAACGAGATCACCCTACGACAATATTCTTGGAGACATCAACAGGGAGTATCCACTAGATCTCGTGGTTGCTAATTTTGTGAATTTTACTCTTTGTGTCGCCTCTTGAACCTCTCAAGGTAGATGAAGCTCTTCAAGATCCGGATTGGGTGATGGCAATGCAAGAGGAGTTGAACAATTTCGAAAGGAATCAGTGTGGAAGCTTGTCGAAAGACCCAAGCAAAATGTGATTGGAACAAAATGGGTGTTTAGGAACAAGCAAGACGAGAATGGAATCGTGACTAGGAACAAAGCCCTGTTGGTCGCTCAAGGGTACACACAAATCGAAGGTTTGGACTTCGATGAAACTTATGCTCCAAAGAGCTAGGCTTGAATCTATTAGAATATTACTTGCCTTTGTTACTCACCATGATTTTAAGTTGTACCAAATGGACGTGAAAAGTGCCTTCCTAAATGGACATCTCTCCGAGATGGTTTATGTTGAGCAACCGCCCGGCTTCCAAGACCCAAGTCACCCGGACCACGCCTACTTTCTCCACAAGGCTCTCTACGGACTTAAGCAAGCACCGAGAGCGTGGTTCAATGTCTCTAGATTTCCTTCTCGGTTAAGGTTTTGTAGTCGGAAAGGCCAATTCCCCACTCTCTTTACTAAACACATTGATAATGATTTATTTGTGTGTCAAATATATGTTGATGACATTATATTCGGTCTACTAATGAACACTTGTGCAAGGATTTTAGTAGGATCATGACCAAAAGGTTTGAGATGTCCATGATGGGCGAGTTGAAGTTCTTCCTTTGTTTTCAAGTAAAACAACTCAAGGAAGGAACCTTCATTTGCCAAACGAAGTACATCAAGGACATGCTCAAGAAGTTCGGAATGGAGAATGCCAAGCCTATCAAGACGCCAATGCAAGCCAACGGGCATCTAGACCTCGACAAAGAAGGTAAACCGGTCATCCAAAAGGTATATCGTTCGATGATCGGATCCTTACTTTATCTTTGTGCATCTAGGCCCGATATCATGCTTAGTGTGTGCATGTGTGCAAGATTTCAAGCCGCTCCTAAGGAGTGCCACATGATGGCCGAAAAGAATCTTGAGATATTTAGTGCACACCTCATTTCGGCTTTAGTATCCTAAAGGTTCGTCATTTGAGCTAGTCGGCTATTCCGATGCGGATTATGCCGGATGTAAGGTGGATAGGAAGAGTACTTCAGGGACATGCCAATTCCTAGGTAGATCACTTGTGTCTTGGTCCTCTAAGAAACAAAATTCGTGAGTCTTATCCACACCGGTCTAATATATTGCACGGAGTTGTTGTGCCCAATTACTTTGGATGAGACAAACGCTAAATGATTATGGCCTAACCTATAACCATGTTCCACTTTTGTGTGACAATGAGAGCGCCTATAAAATTGCCAATAATCCCGCCCAACACTTTCAAGACAAAACATATCGATATTCGCCATCACGCCTTAAGAGACCATTCCACTAAAGGCTTACATCGAGATCCAACATGTGAGCACCAATGACCAATTAGCCGATATTTTTACCAAGCCTCTTGATGAAAAGAGATTCTGCGAATTGAGAAGTGGGCTAAACATTCTAGATTCTGAACTTGACTTGAAAGATTGCATACTTGCCTTGCTTGCTAGTTGCAACCAAAATGTTTTTCAAAAGGCGATTTACTTTTTTAAAATTTTGATTCTTGGTTTGTGTCAAACCACTTGTGATCATAGCTCCTTTTGCTCCCCGTGTTCGCCGATCATAAGTGGGGAGACGGCAAAAGCGCTCACAAGTCATTCCATCTCATTCCTCAATCTCATCTATCCTTGTGCTGCAAGTTTACACATATCGGACTTTCCGATTTTTGTATCGGACTATCCGATTTCAGACACTCACATATCGGACTATCCGATGTTGAATATCTGACCGTCCGATATCTCGGTGATCGCACACATCGGATCGTCTGATGTCCTTATCGGACTATCCGATGTGGGGAGGTTTAAAAGAAGCCCGGCGGGTTTTTTCTCTCTACTCTGGCCTTTTGCCTCCAAACTCATCGGTCTTCTTCCTCCTTGGCGATTTTGGTGCCCGGAGATCATCTTCCTCGCTCCAAGGGTTTCCTACCATGATTGGATCTCTCTTGGTGGAGATTCTCTTCCTCACTCAATCCTCTCATTGATTCATCTCAAGGTAACCCTATCTTGCTTAGATCTAGGTTTCTCATCTCTTGTGAAATTTTGTCAATCCTCTTCAGAGAAGTGTTATATCCATCCCTAGGATTGCAATCCACTAATTTGTTGCTAAATGCGTGGTCCCTCATCTAGAAATCTACTTTTGCATTTTTCCGCAAATATCGGATTATCCGATCGATAGTATCGACCGTCTGATTTAACATCGACCCGACCTACCATCGGATCGTTCGACCCAAAATATCGGACTATCCGATATTTCCGTAAAACCGCAAAAGTGGGTATCTTGTTCCCATTCCTTCAACCGTCGATCATCTTCTTTCTCGTTACTTCAGATCCTATCTATATCGCTGCCACGACAAAGGGAGAAGTTGAAGAGGGCTCTTCACACAGATGAGCATGGTCAATTCAAAAGGAAGACTCCGACCGGCGGAAGAACCAAGGCAGTCGCTGGTCGAGGAAATCCTCCGGATACCTCATCTTCCGTACCCGAGGACGATGTGCCTGTTGTGTCGACTGCCCTGGTTCCAAATCCTGTTGGGGGCAAATCAAAGAAGCAAGTTGTCACGCACCCTAAGCAGAAGGGTATCACCATTTCTAAGCGCCGTCAAGCAGATGCTCCTTCTGCTCGCCTTCCTTCTACTCCATCGGCCAAGGGCAAGGGATCCTCTACCAAAGGCCCCAACCGCACTGAAAAGGAAAAGGTCCAGCCCGTAAGAAGAAGAAGAAGATCTTCTTTATCCATTGATGACCAAGCCTTCGCCGCCAGATCTTCAGAGGGTCAGGTGAACTACAAGGGTAATCCGGCCGGTTATGCGAAGGCTAGAGCGCCCGATCCTTATCTCAATAGGAAAGCTTTCTCCTCGACAAGCGTTTTGGACTTTCTTTCAACAAGACTTTTATGAGATGTTGATTCTTCCTCGCAAGAATCCGATTGTCAACATGCAGTGGGTGGACTGGGAGTATATGGAGTCTTGTGGGGATCCTGTCTTTGATGAGGTCATTGAAGCTTGTGAAAGGCTTGGAATTAAAAGGATCATGGGCATGAAGCAAGATTGGAACACCGGGTTATTGCCCAATTCTATGCCCTCTGCATGTCTCCAACGACACTATGACTTGGATGATGTATGAGAACAATACAGATGTCTGTTGGTCGCTTTGGCACCCTTTTGGGGTTTAGAGCGTAAGATTGCTTGGACAAAGATGATCTTCATAATAAGCGTGCTTTGGTTGTCGATAATCAACGCCTCTATATTGAAGATTCTCGATTTTGAGCCCGCAACACCAAGCATTTGAAGCCTATGATTGCCGCCGCCAATGCACTCCTTCGCAAGACTATCGCCTCCTAAGGAAGGTGACGATCCCACATTTTGTCCTACACCCGTGATATTCTTTGTCGATGTCACGGTGGTCGACCATTTATGGTATCTCTATACCTTTGGAATGAAATTTATGCAAATTCCTCGATCCCAAGCGCATTGTGGCTTTGCTCCTTATATCATGAGGGTAATATTGGGTGTCTCTAAGGCGAAGTTTGAGTGCGATGCAAAGCACGCTGGGTTGCAGATCGTGCCACCAAGATGTTGTTCTCAAGCTCCTCCACCACAGTGTCCTTCAAATACGACTCGCCTGCCTTGCTGTTCTGCAGCCTCATCTCACCATCTTCTTCCACCGACAAAACTCAAATACCTTGTCAAGATGGCGAAGAAGAACGCAAGCTGCTCAAGTCCATCCAGCAATATCTCGCCTCCTTGCTCAAAGGGCGCCGAGGACTCCACCGCAGACCCCTATGACTCGCTCGCCAGATCCGATCCCTCCGCATCGTAATCCGAGAGCGAGGATGAAGAATGAGTCCGCCGCTTTTTTCTCCTTTTTGGTGCCTTGATGCCAAAGGGGGAGAGAAGGTTATCTTACGACTTGTGAAAACTATTGCTGAATGGTTGGTTGGATGTTATGAATTTTTTTTTATTGTTTAATTTGGTTGTTTAAACTCTTGTTGGTGTCTTGGTTAATATTATCTTTTATGCTGATATATTACATACCTCATTTTGTTACTCGGGTTGTTTTTATCATATTATTACTTTATTGTCACTTATATGAATGCCAAGATATGGGGAGCTCCTCTTGAATTCCACCTCTAAAATTGTGTATTTAGAATCTCTAATGCACAAATTTAGGGGAGCTCAACATATCTTGGCTACTCTCAATTTCATTATTCATTATTTCTATCAAACTTTATCGTGTTGTCATCAATCACCAAAAAGGGGAGATTGAAAGTGCATCTAGGCCCCTAATTATGTTTTGGATGATTAATGACAAACGATTAAGGGACTAATGGCTTAAATGAGTTTACAAGGTGTGATAGTCCCAAAAGAAGCGATCTACTTGGACGTTGTTGACCCTCAAACCTAAAAGATGAACGGTGTCGACTTAGCGAGATCTTTTATTTTATTGAGTCGATAGGATCGCCAGACTATCAAGAGGGATGGGAGTAGGTACCCTAGAAATGATCTCGTGCTCGTAAGAATATCTTTTGCAAAACAAGTTTTGAAAGTCTTTAAACACGACACTCACCTCTTGCTCTTTTTTGTGCCGATAACATCGAATGTCCGATATGGATATCTGACATCCGATGGTATCGGATTCTCCTGTGAGTGTTTTAGTGTCTTTGGATCTCTCGAAAAGTCTGACCGTCTGATGGTTGATATCGGATCGTCCGATGTTGTTTGAAAAATTTTCTAAGTCTTTAAACTTGATCTTCGAAACATCTAATGTCCGATGGTTGATATCGACATCCGATGTGAACTGAAATTTTTTCTAAGTCCTTGACCGAACTCTCGGAATTATCTAATGTCCGATGTTCAATATCGGACACATCCGATATACACTTAGAATTTTACAGAGTTGCCGAAGTTCGTTGAAAACTTCGAATCATCGGAACATCCGATGTGTGAAATCGGATAGTCCGATGAGTGCTTTTTCTCAAAGAAAATTTTGAATTTCTTGAGTGGAGTCGATCCGTGATTTGCAATCGACGGATAGTCCGATGTCCGACATCGGATAGTCCGATGTGGGGTCCGACATGTATGTAACGGCTTTTTGTGTCTTGGCTATATATACCCCACCCACTCTCATTTATGAGCACCTACCCGTGTACTAAGCATTAACTCTTCTCTTGCTATTTTCTTGCTCATTCTTGCTCTCTTGAGTTCATCCTTGAGAAATTTGTTGAGAGATTGGAGCAAGTGATTTCTAGTGCCTTATTGCAAACCCGAAAGTTCTTTTGAGCACTAGGGTGATTTTCAAGAGGGATCTACACTTCATTTATTACTCTTGTAGATTGAGGTCTCCTAGACGGTTAGGAGTCACCGGCGGTTCCCGAACCACACGTGGGAGGCCACCGGAGTTTGTGAAGGTTCGAATCCACCTCCGCAAGGGAAGGGTTCAATCAAAAGTAGGTGAGTGCTTTGTGCAACACCTAGAGGAGTTGGGTTGAAAGAAACCCCGGCTTTGTGCCGACTCAACGGAGATGTAGGATCTCCTCAAAGATCCGAACTTCGTGGAAAAATCATTGCATCTCTTTGGTTTGTAAGTTTTCCATTTGTCCCCTTTTTCATGCTTGGCTAAATCTTTTGGGGATTCAAGTTTTGGTAGCTACTTGTAGTAGATATTAGTGTAATCTTATACTCTTTAGTTGCCTTAGCTCTAAATCTTTATTTGGTAGCTTCTAGCCCTTTGAATTGCTCAGATCTACTTTTTAGGTTTTCTCGCTACCGACGGATAATCCGATAGTATCGAGTTCGCATATCGGATAGTCCGATATACAAGTCGATATTCCGATATTTCCGCCGCTAATTAGGTCTTAAATTTTATTACGCCTATTCACCCCTCTAGGCATACTTTCTCGATCCTTCACATGTTTAATATTAGTTGGTAGCTATCTATTGCTAATGTGAGTAGTTAGAATGCAAGTAGTGTGCCTAGCCATCCCACAAATCAATATTTTATGTGAAAAGGTTAATCTTGCTTAATGAACTATGTAATATATTTATAAACTTGTATATTAGGTGCTATCACGCAATGTTATTGTTGTTGTTGATGGCATGTGTTGCATGGTAATCAACTGGAGTGGTAAAATGATTTAGATTGAGGCAAGTGACAAGAATTGTGGTGGACCAATGTGGCATTTGGGTAGTCGCATTGCATTTTATGTTATTTAATGGTTCATGGTTTTGGTCATTTTTTGTTAGTCTTGTCTTGGTCAATTAAGGACTTAGCCTTGCAAGCATTTGAATTGAGTTATTCATACAACCACATGTCCGGTATGGAACGGGTCTAGCTGATTAATTTGTGATGTCTTGGCTTTGGTACTACTAGTGGTGGTGTAAGGTTCGACCTTTTTATGAACTCACATTGTGCAAGTGGGGGCCCTGAGTGTGGTAACCAGTCCCATTAGTGTTAAAACCTTAGCAGGTAGTATTGGGTTAAGACAGAGCTCTGTAAAGGCTTTGTCATGATCTCTCCGTCGACATACCAAAGGAAATGTGTTAATTGCATGGTAACAGGAGACGATTATGTCCTGTTGGTAAAGTGTATAACCTCTACAGAGTGTCAAACCTATTGAATAGTCGATGCTTGCGGTATTGAACATTGCTTGGTGATTACAAGCAAGAGTTAGATTTTATTAAAATGAATTGGCGATGGAGGGCGTATGCCTATGAAAGTTTGGAATTTGATTTAAGGATTAAGTTGGTTTATTTGAGAAATAACTAAGAAGTTTATTATTTTATTATTTGTTTTATTGTCTTTACAATCTATTTATACTATTCTTTCATAAATGCTACTTTATTGCAAATTAACCATGTTAGTTGTTCCATTGAAATAAGCCATGCATATACTTGCATTCTATGCACAACTTGTTGAGTGCTTTAAGTATTCAACCTTGCCATCAACCAAATCACCAGTTGAGGAGTAATCTACACCTTCAAAAGAGATGGAGTTCTATGAGGAGGTGATTATCTAGGAGTTGAACCTTGTTAGATGTTTGTGGCATGTTAATAGGATTCACCGATGTTCTTCGCTCTGTTGTTGTTTATTTACTTTGATTCAGAGCCATCGAGACCTAATAAGTGTAAGGCTGACCCTAAGATCGTTAAATATATCATATTTAATATATGAAGTCATTTATTATGTTTTCACCATGTATGATTGTGATATTCATCTACGTCGAGCGTGTGTACATTAGCGTGATTCTGAACTAATGTAATATGCACAGAGGGTCTGAATTTACATATTCAGATCCAAAAATTCAGGAGACGGCGGTGAAATCGGAAATCGCGGTGACGTCGTGCCTCCGTCGGATTGTGTTCCGGGCGAGGCGATGCGATGAATCTTTGAACGTCCTGCCCTCGATGCTTCCGAAGCCCTCCGCTCCATCCCTCACGTGCTCCGCCCGCGTCTTCTCGTTAGAAAAAGAGAAGATCACGACTTCTACGACGCACATTAACGTTGTTTCCGATTTTTCTTTGCGGAGTTACTGCCTTTCGTAAGTAGTCGTCGTCTGTGTCTATGACAGGTTACGCTCTCTCGCTACAGGTTACGCTCTCTCGCTGCAAATGCAGCAGACGGTGTCGTCGAGTCACATCGAGGACTGGGACGCTTCGGCCCGTGTACGTACGTAGCAGCTCACCGGCAGCGCCCGTCGCGGTCGATCGCATCCGTGGCGCCAGGACACGGCTGGCTCCCGCCGTTTGCTGCAGGGACGTTGCAAATAAATCTGCAGCCAAGAACTGTTCCTGGCTGGCTCCGCCGCCATGTGGGACCCATGTGACAGAATGCAACCAGCAACTGCTCCAGAAGAGTAAAAGTAATTGTATCACGCATCCCGGCACTTCCAGCTTAACTATATATGCGGCTGTCTCCCTCTGCCGATGCACCAAGAGTCTAAGACAAGGCTTAGTTATGTTGTTAGCTGCCTATGTGTATCTGTAATCCTCTGCACTAGCCTTCGACGCCGTAACTAAATAGCAGCTTGGTGCCGCTGTACCATCTCATTGTTATTCCTACATTTTTATCTCATCATATATCTTACGTTGTGGGCATATATAACAGAACACCATAAGTACAGGCTTGGTCTCAAGTCATATGTGTAAATCTTATATGGAACAAGCTCAGGTCATCTAATCATGTTTGATCTGTTCCTCTCAGATTTCGCGGCCCGCAAACGCTTAGACAATTCAAAAGTCATGTATTCTCGTGAGGTCAAAGGCTAGCTGTTGCGCTAATTCTTCTCCCTCGACAAGTGTTACTACAATACGTGTTCTCATGACCCATGAAGCTAGTCCAAGTCTTGTGCGTGCATGTGTGTCAAGCTTTCTGCCCTGTCTTCTGATTTCTGACACGCATGACGCATGTATGGTGTACTATATGTTTGTACTATATGTGTGTATTCACGACACTTGTCTCTGGTTCTAGTTCTACTTTGACCCCAGATGTCCAACGCGGATTAGCCCATCTTTTCAATTTCAAGTTGCAACCCATGCGTACGTAACTACCTCTTTGCCGCCCTCTTCAAGAGACTATCCTGCGCCCTAACTAATCCAATGACCAGACCGTAGATAGCTTCGCGCGCCCTTGTCATGTCGACACATGTCACCATGCGATTTGTGACTAGCTGCATGCATGCGTGCTCTGGCTTTGGCCTAACTAGGTCAAAAAAAAAAAAAGTTGGCTTGCTTTCTGGCTAGCGGTAGTGGCCATGAGCAGCTGAGAATTGACAATAAGAAAAGATAGCTGCGAAGACCAGATCGAGTCATCGTTCTCGCACATCCAACGGATCGATATGATCGATTTGAGTTAATGTTTTGATTTGTTTGCCTTTTTTTTCTTCGTGCTATGAAAGCTAAAGAGTCAAAGGTTAAGGGTCTGTCTATTTTAGTTTTGGATTTTCTAAAAGTTGATTCTGAATTGTGGTTGTAGAGAAGCTGATTCTCTAAAAATTGAAATCCAAAAGCACATATAAAGTGGATTGTTGATTCTGGTGTACATATATAGGTGAGCTGGATTGTGAGAATCGGATTCTAGAATCAGACTGTTTGTTTTTTTATTCTGCTTTTAGGGTTAGAATTTAGAATCAAAAGCTAAAACAAACAGGCCAATATCTCTTCGGTTGTTGAATCTATATAACCCCGCTGCTTCTTACCTCTTTTGCAGATGTGTTGAGCTTATCCGTTGAGCGGAGATAATAGGCGACCTTCCTGATCTCATCGATGCGGCGTAGGGACAGGTCACCGGTGGTGGCCGATGAAATAGGCTGGCGGCGCTGCTGGAGCTCGCTGCGGTAAATGATGTCAACAGGTTGAGGGAGACGCTCGCAGGGGGAGGTGAGGAGGCGGTGGAGCTGATTGATGGGGTGGGGCTATGGCATGGCCGGAGCAAGGCGTACGAGTTACGCACGTCGCTGATGGTGGCAACCACATATGGATGACGCCTCTTTCATGCCTTGGCGCCTATGGGCAACAGGTGATGTCTCTTTCGGTCGATCGATCGATATCGAATTAAGGCGTTACAAATTTACAATCCCAAGTGTTGTAATATTATTATTTAAGTTTGTGAAATCAAAGATAATTTTAAGCTTGAGTTTGTAAACAGATACCTGGAATTTGTATGCTTCGATGAATTGATTTAAACATTTAACCATTGTACATTCAGAGTAAATATTATTATTCAGATAAGGTTAGTACTCTTTTTTAAAAAAAAATTATCGTAAATTAAGTTTTCATTGTATCGTACGGGCACATGGCTAGTCTCTACTATATATATAAAAGTGGACTGACTTTGAACTGCTTAATAGAAAAAATTATCTTTAAACTATAAATCCTAAACCAAGTATTACCCGTACGTACTCCGTGTAAAGTAGGTGCATTGCATGGAATATGCAAGTGATCTAACAGCTAAGCTAGATGCGCTGAATGGCTGCGAAGGAACAACAACGCGGACGTGGATCTCCAATCAAGATTCATAGAATCATTGCATGAGCCCAAGAACCTTCTGCTAGCTGCCACTCATTCTGATTGAATGTACGGACCACCGGAGCTATGGCTAGCCTCACGCCCTCACTTCCCGTTGCGCTAAAGTTAAGATAAAATTAGTATCTCTGCTATATATATATAAAAGTGAACCGATTTTAAGCTGCTTAGTAGAAAGAATTATCTTTAAGCTATGAGTCCTAAACAAAAAGTATTACCCGTACATACTCCGTGTAAAGTTGGTGCATTGCATGGAATATGCAAGTGATCTACGAGAGCTACGCTAGATGCACTGATCTAAGAGCTAAGCTAGATGCACTGAATGGCTGCGAAGGAACAACAATGCAGACGTGGATCTCCAATCATGATATATGGAATCATCGCAAGAGCCCAAGAAACTTCTGCTAGCACTACTATAAAAAGAGTTATATTAGACATATCATTATAGTCTGTTTTTTATAAAAATCGTCTGTAATATGTTTCGGACACATCGCAAACGGTTTGTGACTGAAACTGTCTGTGATGTCGGATCATCACAGACGGTTTTATCCATAAACCGTCTGTGATGAAAGCGAGAACTTCACAGACGGTTTGTGGATAAAACCGTCTATGATGAGAAAATATCGCAGACGGTTTTATCCACAAACCATCTGTAACGAAAGCGAGAATTTCACAAACGGTTTGTGGATAAAACCGTCTGTGATATTTCTACAGACCGTCTGTGATGTTCACCTCATCATAAACGGTTTTTGGTTAGAACCGTCTGTGATGAAGAATTCGGTCGCGTGATGCTGCGCTGCGCGGAATTCGTTTTCCTGAGTAATTCCGATTTTCTTGTTTTTTAAAAAATAGATCGTTAAGATCCATCGGCGAATCCGTGGACTGCTATAAACCGTCGGCGAATCTGTGTTTTTTTTTTTTGGGAGAAAAAAATGTATTTTTGTTTTTTGCACACCTAATCGTACTTTCAGTTTTTTTGGGTTCATTTTGCTAAAAACCGCTGGACGTAATCCCGATTTTCTTGTTTTCTTTTAAATGGATCGCTATGACTTATCGATGAATCCGTGGATTGCTATAAACCGTCGACGAATCTGTGTTTTCTTGTCTTTGGGATCCTGATTTGCTTGTTTTTTTTAAAAAAAATGATCGCTAGGACCTGCCAGCGAATTCGTAGATTGCTATAAACCATCGGCAAATCTATGTTATTTTCGTTTATTGCGAATCTATTTGTAATTTTGGTTTTTTTCAGATCTATTTTGCTAAAACCCGCTTGGAGGATCTGAATATAAATCGCGAATATAATATATAGCATACATTGAACGTACGGACCAGCGGAGCTATGGCTAGCCTCTTTCCCCGTTGCGCACGCCGTGTCTATAGCCGTATTGTGCGCGTCAAATTACCTGACATCACGAGTCGCGGCACGCGTGTACGTTTCTCTCTTTCTTTTTTCCCCTCCTTTTCTTTTCGTGTATAATATACATCCTTTGTTTAAATGTAAACATTAAAGGCTAATGTGAACAGCATCCACCTAACGTGGTTAGGTTTCGTCGTGGATTGAGACTAAAAATACTGTTGAAGGGCTATTGCTTTTTTTTTTTTGAAAATATGCTTTTTGATTTTTTGATAGAAAAATAACCGTAACTTTTAGAAACTGTTTGATAAATAGCTAATTTTTCTGTGCAATAAGCTGTAAAAGTAGGTGCAACTTAGGGGTTGTTTGGTTAGCCGCATTCAAAGAGAATTGCATCTACAGATACAAAAGACTTGTTTGGTTGGCTGCATTAGGGGTAGAGTCTGTCCCCCGAGATGCAATTACATGAGTTGAGTCAGGTTGTGGGGAAACGTAGATTTTGGTCGTTTCCTGTGGACCTGGCTGGTGGGATGTAAGCTGGGGTGCATGCAAGGCATAGGGAGACACATAAACAGTCAACCAAACACATTCTCCCTATTCTTCTCACAGCCTGGCTCAACTCATATACTCAACCAAACACCATCTCTTTGCATCTACGCAACCTGACTCTCATCAGTCTGGCTGACTCGTACGAGCCAGGCTGAGATGAGAAGGCAATCAAACAGCCTCTTAGTTTTTAGATTTTGGTTTTTGCTAATTATATATGACTTCTAATTTATACTAAAAGCCGCTTAAAAAATAAGCTGTAATATAGCCTAAGTTGGCTCTGAACATGAGAGTGATAGATGATATGAGAGAAGATTTATTTACGGGCGGGGGAAGAGCTTCCAGGTCAATGCGTTAAGATAGGACGGAAAAAATATGTATACAACGGTTTCTTTTTTTAGCATGTTTTGCCATCTGAATTTAGCAATTTTAGGGCGAAAGACATAGGAAAAATCGGTGGTGACAGAAGCTTCTATGGGCCAACGCGATCGGCAAAGGAATTTCCGGCTTTAAGATGGAAAGGATTTACGTACATGCATATACCCATCCATTCATGGGAGTAGAGATAGGCGTCGTACCGTACTGGACTGGTTTGGTACAGATTTATCGTACTTCATATCTGAACCGTGTCGTGTCAGGATGGCCCGGCTCACCTTCGACGAGTCCAAGCACGGCCCATTTGCGCTTCATGTTTGCTTCGTGCCATACCAGCTCAGACCCATCCCATTTGCACTATTGCGACGAGAAGAAAGGAACCAGAGATACATAAAGTTAAGACAGTAGACACAAATATTATAGAAAAAAGAACTAAAATTTATTTATTCTTAAAACGAGGGGATGTGCTGAACATGAGCGAGAGAGAGGGTAACAAGAGAGTGAGGACGAGAGACAATCGAGATTGAAAGAGACGGATGAGCGAAGGAGAAATTGAGAGAGACGGGTGAGACAGAGAGTTAACCCGTCTTTCTCAGGTGTCAACGGTGGGGGTGGCGTTCATGCTGTTCGGTACGTCCATAACGCTGACGCTTTGTAGGTCGATGACATTCCTATTGAGCTTCTTCCTCATGCCTTACGTCATCGGGCCAAACACGGCTCGTGATACAGTGTCGTACCGGGCCATACCGCCCATCGTGCTTGATTCTCGAGCCCAAAGACGGCCCGTGCATGTTGTCGCATCAATCAATCACGACCCACTTCTTTGGCCGGGCGGAGCTTCAGACTATACCGTGCTTATCGTACCTCAGGCCGACCCAAAAGAGCCTAATCCGAATGCCCACCTCTACATGGGAGAAAGGAAGCCGAAGGTATCTACTAATACACGATTTGGTTAAGGTCGATTTACAGGGTCACTACAAGCAAGTTTTTCATGCAAAGGTGACCAAGCTGCATTCGTCAGATTCATAAGGCAAGTCGAAGGTGAATTGATCCCTCCGTTTTGTGTACAAGGAAAGAGCTTGGCATGATGAAGGCCCTGTTTTGATGAGTGACAGTTCCTTGTAAGGTTTTAAGATTTAGTTTAAATTTAAACAAGATCTTAAAACATTCCATTGAAATACCTCTAAGCCAAACATCTCTGTTGGCGCCAAAAACTTGACGTAAGGTTTATCGGCCATAACACACCTGACGAACACTAGGTTCTGCGGTTCAAGGTGTGTCAACCGACTTGATCCTGCAATCGGTAAGAAAAATATAAAATACGATCAAAGCTGATCTTTTAGATGAATCGATTTAGATCTAATTAGCCAAAAAGCCGATCAAATCATGGATAACTGATAGGTCTAATTAGTCGATTAGGGCTAATAAAAGGACAAAGGTAGATCGACTCCGAAAAAGACAATACGCAACAAGATCGGAGAAAATCAAACTTGATTGGTATAATGGAAGATGATCAACAATCGGTGATGCGCAACTCAATTGGTTGAATCGTATTACAAGAGTCTAAATTACAAAAAGCTACTCCTAGTCGATGAGAAAAATAAAAGTAGTATTCATTGATTGGATTGTGTGTGTATTTTTCACCTGTCTATGACCATCTTTCATATCCATCGGTTGATCGTGTCTTACTACAATATGCTACAAAACGCACCAAGTATACCAAGGCTGCAGCTAAAAGAGACTCAAAGCCTTAGGAACAGAGTGGTGAAAGCTCACCACACGCTTCAAGCATCGTTGGGGTAGGTTTCCCTTCGATAACTGTACTTAATTGTAATCGTATGTCGCTTACACTATTCCTTTGATAATTGTACTCAATTGTAATTGCATGTCGGCTTACTGACGACTACTCATACCAGGGGTACCCCACAACAAAGTATACATCTATTTCAAGATCGTCTATCTCTCAGTCGTTCACACGTGGTGGTAAGGCTGGGGGCGATGCAGAATGCTGGAGGAGGTATTACCAAAGTCTCCGTCCCTCACAGATGGGACTGTCCCTAAATATTGGTTGGAACAACCAGACAATCCGATTTGGGCCCAGCTCTAGGCCCAATGTGGGGCCACGAAGACCTCACCGCCTCGCCCACCAGGGCGGTCCGACTGCTTGGTCGGACGCCCCACGGATTTTGACTCGTCATGTGTCGCACCAGAGGCTCCGACCGATTCGGTCGAGCGCCCCCGCCTCCGACCGATTGGTCAGTCCAGACGGACTCAACTCGGCAACCTTCGCGTCATTGCCGGGTCGACCCCGAAGTGGTCACCGCTCAGGCACGACACCCATGCCGGGTAGGTGGCGCTGCCCCAAGGTGGCCAAAGGGCCGATTGGTCAAAGCACGCGTCACATCCGTCAGCGCAGAGAGACGCGCCACTCCCCGAGGCAGCCGTGGCTCATCATAACGGTGTCGGCGTCTGACAAGCGTGCGGAGGGCAGGTGCACGCCTTCCCAACAGAACACCGTCCATTGTGTCTACCAACCCGGTATGGAGCAACAGGACTCACAACCGTCAAGACCAAGACCAGAACTCTTGACGCAGAGTACCCCTACCTATTTCCTCTAAACTCCCGTGTAACCTGCCCCCTCCGCCTATATAAAGGAAGGCAGGACCCTCAGAGAAGGGGCGATCACCAGTCTTCCTCCAATTCATATTCGCACCCACGCTCACGGTGGCTTGCGCTCTCAAGCCCTCCGACCTAGGCAAACACATCCGACCCCCAGCAAGCCGAAGATACAGATGAACATCTCCGAGCTCAACACTCGGACCAGCGCTAAGGGCTTGCCCTTATCCCTCACTTGTAATCCTGTGTAGTCCCTCACATCCCGTGTAATACAAGCCACCGCCACGAACTGGACGTAGGGACATTCAGCCCGAACTAGTATACATCTTGGACTCCCGTAGTCTAACCATTCAAGGAGAGGGCGCGCACGACCCCTATACTTACAAATTTACTTGCCGGTTGTACGAAACACCGACAGTTGGCGCGCCAGGTAGGGGTCTTCGCGCGCCATCATCTTCGTCCCCGGACTCCCAGTCACCTCCTTGATGGCCTTCTTCACCCGCGACTTGCTCAAGACACTTGCCCGATCAAATACCGATCGGCCATTCATGACCACCATAATAAAGAACCCTTTTCGCCTAGCGCTTCGGCCCTCGCCCGGCGGCTCTGATACTGAGTAGCACTTTGTGGTAAAAGGAAGTGCCCGCGCAGGGTGGTCCTTGGTCGATCCGGGGGACGCCTTTGGGTTGTCAATACCGTTGTTATCCTCGCTTCTCGAAGTACGGCGCTTCGACCCACGCCGAACGATTCCTAACGGTTCCTAAGAGCTACGGTCATTCAGCGAGTGCTCGTCGCGAAGGGAAATGGAAGATATCGAACAAGGTATCCGAAATATATTACATTGCGCGAAAACAAAAGTTACACACGACGCATACGAGGATCTCACCAGAGGCGTCATCGCTGCCTCGAGCTGCCACCGCCACGACGATCGCGCTCTAATGCCGCTCACCGCCCGCGACCGACTTCGCCCAGATTGGTCAAGGCCACCTTCGATCCCGGCGATGGTCGCTAGCGGTTCGAAGGAGGCGTCACGACTGGCGCAGCAGGCCAACACGTACTCCACCACGTCGGTGGCGATCCCCAGCCCCTCACGAGCGGAGCGCTCACACAAGGCGCGGGGCAGGTCGGCCAAGGCGTCGGCCGCCTGGGTGAGGCCAAAGGCTTACTCCCGACGAGTGCGGTCCAATGGCTCGCTCACCGACCCCTGGCTGCCCAAGCTCCCGCTCATGCTCTCAAGGCCCGGGCGAGCGTTGACAGGAGGGCCTCGCAGGAGGTCCAAAGACTGAGTGCACCTGCCCGCCTCTCCCGAAGTCCTCGGCCCGAGCCTACAAAGATCACCACATCCTCAGGTTGTGGCGAAGCTTCCTCAGTGATCTCGGCCGGGCAGCTCTGCGCCTCCTCAAGGCTGAAGACTCCTCCGCCGGGCTCGGCCTGGCCCGCCGCCACCCGCTCGCTTGGGAGGCAGCCCATGCGACTTAGGCGTCGAAGGAGGCCTTCACCTCGTCATTGCGGCGCGCCAGATCTGGCCGCCTGCCTCCGTGGGAGAGGGCTGAGGCCGCTCCGGCCGCGTCTGCCTCCCCTGAGGCAGCCACCGGAGGCATCATGGGCGGCAGCCGCGAGCCTGAGCCAGAAGCAGTGAGACAAAGAAGAAGTGGCTCAGCATCGAAAAAACGAAATCAAAACCATCCCGAAGCACAGCGAAAAAGACTCACTCCGGGCGGGGAATCCTAATGCGGAGGATTGACGAGGGGAGGGTGATCCTGCCCCTCGCCGAGGCAGCAGAGGACCCGGCGTTGGTACAGGGCCTCTTAGCATCGGAGCCCCACGGGCCCGCTGCCGCCTCCCGCTTCCCAGCCCTCCGGTCGTCACCGCCGTCCGTCATCTGTCGTTCGGAACGCAAGGGCCTCTCCTTCTTGCGTGGCAACAAAGCGTAGGGAGGCGAAGAGGCAGGGAAAACGGCGGGGCGCAGTCACCCCCTCCACGCGGTATTTATAGGAGCGGGCGGCGGCCGGCGGCGCTGCGCAGCGAGCCGCTACAGATTAACTCCGTGTTCGGCGGCGACGACGCGCCTTTTCCACTCCTCCCGCTGTGCATTAAAACGCGATGGGACGGCAGGAGGCCGAAGGACGCCGTGTCAGACATATCACGGCGCGACCCCTCGATTTCGACTCCAGGAATGGACCGGCCGCACCGACATAACGAAGGCAGACCTGCATGGGCCGCTGCGGCCCCAAGGTGATGAAAGGCCCATTCGCCCGCCATTCCGGCGGCTGGGCAATGGGCCTAACTGCCACAACGCCTCCGGCACGCGGAATGAACGTTAAGGCAATTTATAGCGTTTTTCTTTTCATCCCCGCGCGAATCTCCTACCCCTCCGAGTTCAAGCGCTGTGTGACGACCGCAACTCGGTTCCCGCGCACCACTCGGGGCTACAGGTTCACACGCTTACACGGGTCGGTGACCCGACTAGGCTGTTCGGTTGCCCCTAGCGGCAACCCATTCGACCCAAGTGCTACGTCCTACGCCCCAGCGGCTACGGTTTTGAAGTAGTGCTTTGCAGAAGAAGGAAGTGCCCGTGCGGTGCGATCCACAGGTGGTCGGGAACACTCCTTTCCCACGCTAAGTACGGATGAACGATTTAGCTCCTACACTCACACGGGTCGGTGACCCGACTGACTATTCGGTTCTCCCTAGCGGTAACCCTCTCGACCCATGTGCTACGGCCAACGCCCCAGCGGCTACGGTTTCGAAGTAGTACTTCGCGGTAGAAGGAAGTGCTCGTGCGGTACGATCCATAGCTGGTCGGGAACACTCCTTCTCCGTGTCAAGTGCAAGCGAGCGCCTCGCTCCTTAGATCCTTGTTTTTCCTGGGCTTCCCTTAGAAGTGTTAACATACCGACCTACGCTTGCACAACCCCCGAGGTTTCTAAAGCTATGGTCGTCGAATGTTCATCACCTCAGGGAAGTTCGAAGGATAAAGTCGGACCTACGGAATGGCCTGACTGGCCAAAACCCTAAAACAAATCTCAAGTTCATTACACGGCAAAGTTCTTTACATTGCCGAAGGCAAAAATTTAACTTTCTTCTCGTTCCCGGTGGAGGATGCTTTGCGGCGGTATCCAGTCGGCGATCTTCGTGGCATGCGGATCGACCTGGGTTCTGAACTCATCGACTTCTTCCTCGGTCCGATCCGCGGCGACCCCACTGCTGACAACGGCAAGGTCAATGTTGTCGTAGTGGGAGACGACGAAAACGAGCGCCGAAGAAGCCCCAAGCTCAATTCCCACGCTCACCGAACGCTCGGCGTGCTCGCAGACGCTGAGCCACAAGGGCGGCCGAAGCTTGACCTCAGACTGGCGGTTCAACATCCGGCGGCAGACCTCCTGGCCGATCTGCTGAAGGGTCACCAGTTCGGCAGTTCGCTCGGGCAGATCCTGCTCCGCCAGTCCCTCGCCGTCAGGGCCACTTCCCGCGACGTGGCCGCCACATCGCGTTCCTCCACCGCCAACTTCCGCGCCTCCACGGCGTCATCAAGATTCCTCTGCAACTCTGCGGATCAAAGCAATGTCAAAAAGCACGCCCGGCGATCCGCGATCACGAGGAGCTGAGCTAGGGCTGGTTTGCTCACCAGCCGCGGAGGCCGTCTGACGCTGAAGATCCTCCTCGGCCTCGACCCGGCCTCCCGTCGTCTTGTGGCGCCCTCGCGAGTTCAACTCTTCCCGGAGGCGGATCACCTCCGATGCAGATCTCTCCGCGGCGACAGCGCGCCCTGGCGCTGCTTTTGCCGCCGCCAGAGAGACTTCGAGCTCGGATATCTCGCCTCTGTGACTTGGTTATCCGACGCCTCGACAGCGCTTGAGGATCGCTTCCAGCGATCGACGGACCTCCGCCGCTCCGTCGGCCACGCGCCAGTGGCTTCCTGTTGCCTGCAGCTCGAAGGGCCAACGGTCGCCCTTCTCCTCAGCCGTCGTCCTCCGGCCATGCAGGATCCGGAGGAGCCCCGACTTTTCCACCAATCGGACCTTCAGTTCCTGCAGAACATGAGTAACCTATCAGGCTCGCCGACCGCTAAAGCCTTCGAAAGCCGAAGCCGGAGTTCGTTTTGGCTTACCTTGATGGTCGGGCGGGTTACCTCAGATACGGCGTTCAGTGCCTCGTCGGCGGACTCAAGGGCGAGAGCCAGACCCTCCCGAATCCGGCTCACTCGAACCTCGATTCGCCGAGCTCCCTCCGTGAAGGCCCCCCACGCCCTATCCTCCACCTCGTCATCCAACACGAACTGTGTCTTGCCGGCTGGATCGTTGACCTGCCAGGTCAGCACAGGCCAAGGCGTCCGGGCTTGTGGGGGGATACCCGGCGCCTCCATCTGCAACCCGGCGTCTGACGTCTGGGCCGCTTCTTCCGGCGTCGCCCGCCATCTCCGGCTCTGGTGCGCTTTCCAACAAGCCTCGGGCGACGATGGAGTTCGCAGAAAGCGCCGGATCACGCAAGCCGGCGCGGGTCCTGGTGGCAACGGCGGGAGCTCTCCTCCGTCTCCTCCGGCCTCCAGTCGAGACACCGACCCGCCAAGGGGCGCCACGGCCTCCTCGCGCTTCGGCTCCTCTCGAGCTGTTTCCTCAAGGCTGGCGCTTAACGCGCCGGCCGGACAACAAGGCGTCAACGCCGATCATAAGGTTACCGGCCGGCGAGGTCGGCGCTGCCCACACGACGCCACGACCTACGAGTGGGCCACCTCCGAGCGAGGGAACTCCAACCGCATCTTCTTCGACGGCCCCCCCGGCGGAGATGGATCGCCCCTCCGTTTTCCCGAGGGCGTCCCCGTCGGGGACACCCCCGCCTCGGGCGCAGCGACGGCAGCGATCACGCCAGCACCCTCATCTGGGCCACGGACCGTCGGCGGCTCAAGGTCAAACCCGCGATATGGGTCACTGATGCGGTCACCGTTGTTGCTCGAGGACGACTCCGGATCGGTCGTGTCCGCAATGGTCGTGTCGGAGACCTCCTCGCCTCGTGCGGTCCTCGCTGCGCGATCCTTCCTCTTCTTCTTCCGCTTCTCTTCCTTCCGCTTCTTGCGGGTGGACTCCTGTAGAGCGGACGCCTTTATGCCTCGGCCTCTGCTTCCTTCTCCCGAAGAACGCCGGGAGGTCATCCTGCCCAACCCCTGGGCGACACGGAGGCGTGGATCAGAGAATGTGCTGAGGGTTGGAGAGGAAGAAAGAAAAAGCAAAAGAAAGTCACTCGGCCTACCAAGTCCGGGGGATTCTCCGCCGAAAAGGGCTCAGGGTGGCCACCCACCGCCACGGTGGCATTCCCTCCCAACACCGCGGCCACCCTGGCCTCGAGCTCCAACACAGCGAGCTCTGCTTCCACCATCCTCACAGGATCGGATGGCCCCCTGTACTGGAACGTGGGGCGCACCCTGTGCATGAGGGGCTGGACGCGCATCTTCATGAATGCGCGCACGACGACCTCGCGGGTCAAGCCCCGGTCCTTCTGAGTTTTGATCTGGTCGACGATCAACTCCACCTTGTTCTTATCCCTTTGATTGGGGCCCCAGGTCCACTCGGACCGCGTTTCAGGAAGCCGGCCGGAGAAGACCAGAGCGCTGCCCTCCAGGATTCAAACATAGAACCACTCGGAGTGCCACCCTCGGTTTGACGACGGTAGCTTCAGGTTGATGTACTCCAGTAAGTGGCCAGGGCGCATCTGCAGGACGACACCCCCCACGGATGCCGTGGCATCCGCCGCCTTGTCCTTCCACAGTCGGGGTTGGAAGAATTGCCTCCACAACGCCCAGTGAGGCTCGATCCCCAGGAATGCCTCGCACAGCGTCATGAAGGTCGCGATGTGGAGCACGCCGTTGGGGTTGAGGTGGTGCACCTCCACCCCATAGAAATGCAGCAGCCCGCGGACGAAGCGAGAGTCTGAACCCGTGCTTGTAGAACAAGGCCGGCACGACTATCACCCCATCCTCCGGCGCAAGCTCCGCGGCCCCCGTCGGCACCCTCCATCGTGAGGCATCTTGCGGGGAGAGGAACCCCTTCCTCTCCAAGCTGTGCGCGCAGCTGGGCTGGGCGGTGCACTCCGGCCACGACATCTCCCGGGATGGAGACGGCGAAGGAGCCGAAGAAGGGGAAAGGTGATGAAATCTCTAGCTCTTCTTGCCCTCTTTTCGCAGGCGAGAAGATGAGCAGTAGGGGAAAGCAAACGCGAAGGGTCCGCTCGAGCGCCCCCCAAGCCGAATTTATAGGTGCCGAACAGGCACCAGCCAAAATAGGCAACAGCCAAATGCACACCGACCGAGCGGACGCCAATCAAGCGGACCTCGTCTCGGATGAAGCGTCAACCGTCCCGTCGGACCGCCACGCCACGCCGCTGGTGAGACGTATCGCCCCCAATCATTTCACTTCGCATTAAACTCTCGCACGCGCATTAAATGCTCGCAGGGACGCCAGGCACCGCCCGGCGGCAACGCCTCGACCTCTCGAACTCCGCCCGGCCCGCTAATCGGGCCGGCAGTATGAAAGTCCACCGGGCCGCATCGGCCTCGAGGTGGCGAGAGAGCTCGATAGCTCGCGCCAGATCCGATCCGCGCCATGGTTCCAAAGTCCTAATCCATCGAGTGGATTCAGGATCGCCCGGCATAAAACGAGTGAGGGGCGAGCACAAGGCGAACTCCCAGTGGGTCTCTAGTTGGGTCGGCGGACGACCCAATCACCTTAACTCGCATCCGAGACCATACTTCAAACTCCCCCGCGGAGCCCCTCGAAGGGTGGCAGCCAGCTGCGCCCTAGGTCGGCAGACGGCCTAGGGTCCGATACGGGCTCGAGTAAAGAAAGGTTTTTTATGGGTCGCCCCCAGTGGGTTGGACACCCGACGTAGGGTTCGTCCGCTTGGAGGTCACCAGATCTCCAGGACTCACTCGGATAACCCGTTCGTAGCTCCACGAGCACGGTGTTCAAACCAACGCATAGTAAACACGCACTTGCTCACCCCCTCGAGGTCCCATACCTGTGGACGGGGCGTACACGTGGGACAGACAGCGGCCACTCCTCTCGCAGATAGCCTCGCCCGATGAGGACTCGGGACGGACGCCCTCCGCCTAACTCTGGCGTAAAACCAGCCCTGCAAACACGTCTAGCTACGACATAAAACAAGCACTCGGTAACCAGAACCTCGCTGAGGCATCTGGGCATCCCTCCGACCAAGGCTGCGTCTAGCTACGACGTAAAACGAGCGCTCGGGAACCAGAACCTCGCTGAGGCATCTGGACATCCCTGCCGACCAAGGCCGCGTCTAGCTATGACGTAAAACTAACGCACGGGTACCAGAGCCTTGTCTAGAGGAATGATGACCGCACCGGCCGGCAGCGGTTCGGCCAGTTCTCGACCGGATCGGCTTGACATACCAATGAAGCAACCCCGACGGCTTCTCCGACCCGCTCGGGGCTTGGTTACATCCATCCAGGTGCGCTTATACAAGACTCGGCCGAACCGCCGACCAAGTCGGTCAGGCTTCATTAACCACAACAGCCTCCCGATCCACTCGGGGCTTGCGACCAACGGAGTCCGCTCGATTCACCCGGTCGGATTTTTGACCGATCAAAGCAACCCCCCAACCGGCTCTCCAACCCGCCGGGCTACATTCCACCGGGCGCTTCATACAAGACAGTCGAAACCCCGACCGTAAGTCGGGCTCGACCGATTAAAAGCGGCCACCGCAGGAGGACCCGATCGCTTCGTCGCACGGCGTTACGGCTGAGATCCGAGAGATCACATGGACAAAAGCACTCATCAGACAAAGCTAGTAACGTTCAAATGGTGCGCAAGTTACATATAATTGCCACTCGCGTCACGATAAAATAACCCGAAGACGTCAAGGTGGCCCAACGCTCTAGGCGCCGCGCGCGCTGAACCGCCTCGATGAGGGCATCCCTCGCCTTGATGAGCTTCGGGACGACGACGATCAGCGCATCAACGGCGGCGACGTCGCGGGCGGTGGCGTCTTGCTCGGCCCATTCGGCTTGGGCAAGCTCGAGGTCCTCCCAAAGCTCCGCCAGAGAGGCCTCCACGCCCAGGGGCACCGGCGCATCATCGTCTCCAAAGCTGAACATCAAGGTTCCATCCTTGGGAGAAGCCATGCGAGAAGCCAAACGTTGCAATGCAATCGAAGACCCAAAAGGCGAATGGCTCCTCCAACTCCCGCAACCGTGCCATCCCCCTATATATACTCTCAAAACACGGAAGCCGAGTGGTTCCCGACCAATAGGGGCGCGAGAAGCTGAAGCGTCGCCATAAATACAAAGAGATCATGCCGCCGAAGACGATGGGTCCACCCGGGAACGCACGCGTTTCAGGATGGCCCCGGGGGCTACTGACGACTACTCATACTAGGGGTACCCCACAGCAAAGGATACATCTATTTCAAGATCATCTATCTCTCAGTCGTTCACACATGGCGGCAAGGCTGGGGGCGATGCAGAGTGCTGGAGGAGGTATTACCAAAGTCTCCATCCCTCACAGATGGGACTGTCCCTAAATATTGGCTGGAACAACCAGACAATCCGATTTGGGCCCAGCTCTAGGCCCAATGGGGGGCCACGAAAGACCCTCAGCCTCGCCCAGGCCCACCAGGGGCGGTCCGACCTGGCCGCCTGACGCCCCACGGATTCTCGACCGTCACGTGTCGAGCACCCACAGTTCGACCGATTCGTGTCGACGTCCCCGCACCTCCGACCGATTCGGTCGGGTCCAAACGGACTCCAACTCGGCAACCTTCGCCGCGTCGCCGGTCGGCCCCGAGTTGGTCACCTGCCCCGTGGGCACGACACCCATGCTGGGGCAGGTGGCGTCGTCCCAAGGTGGCCAAAGGGCCGCATTAGTCAAAGCACCGGTCGCGTCACTCCGTCAGGCGCAGTAGAGAGACGCGCTCACTCCCGAGGCAGCTTCAGGGCTCATCATAACGGTGTCGGCGTCTGACAGGCGTGCGGAGGGCAGGTGTGCGCCTTCCCAACGGAACACCGTCCGTTGTGTCTACCAACCCGGCATGGAGCAACAGGGACCTGTCAACCGTCAAGACTGAAGACCAGGAACTCCCGGACGTAAAGTACCCCTACCTTTTTCCTCTAAACTCCCGTATAACCTGCCCCCTCCGCCTATATAAAGGGAGGCAGGACCCTTAGAGAAGGGGCGATCGCCACTCTTCCTCCAATTCATATTCGCACCCACGCTCACGGTGGCTTGCGCTCTCAAGCCCTCCGACCTAGGCAAATACATCCGACCCCCAGCAAGCCGAAGATACAGACGAACATCTCCGAGCTCAACACTCGGACGAGCGCTAAGGGCCTGCCCTTATCCCTCGCTTGTAATCCCGTGTAGTCCCTCACATCCCGTGTAATACAAGCCACCACCATGAACTGGACGTAGGGACATTCAGCCCGAACCAGTATACATCTTGGACTCCCGTAGTCTAACCATTCAAGGAGAGGGGGCGCGCGACCCCTATACTTACAAATTTACTTGCCGGTTGTATGAAACACCGACACCTACACTATTTTATCCTTTCTCAGCTGACTACATCGTTGCAAATTGCTAACGTCTTGGCATATTTGCCCACCACCTCTCTCGAGCCTCCTCCACCATCATTCCAACCGACGCCACCAGCTCTGGCAGCTACTGCAACCTCAGAGTCTTTGACCCAACTAACTTGTTGGGATTTTGCTAGGCCTATCTAGAAGATCCTGAGATAATGGCCACAGATGACTACGATGTAGACAAAAGAAAAATTCTCGAAGTATTGAGAGAAGCATCGGCCATAGTGACATCGGCTCCTAGGATGCAAGAAAAGCTTGACAAGCTCTTTGACTTAGTAATGAGGCCGCAGGAAGAAATCATGAGCAACAACCAACCGATCCTGGGATGCGATCTGCCGTTGAAGCCGATTTGCCCCCAGAAGCAATGGCTGCTCTTTTAGATGTTTGCCATCTAAATGGTGAAAAGGCAAAAGTCAACACCGCCAAGGCCCGAATTGCTCAGAGGATGGCACATGAAGTAGAACAAAAATTGCTGAATGAACATGCTAATCGGTGGCTCACACCCATAGCACAAACAAAGCCAGATAATAATACAATACACCAGTGGGATGAGATTGATCCCCACCCTAAACGAGCACGATGCCACAAATGTTCGTGCTAGAAGCCTAGATGGACATGTGCTACATTAGTCTGCAATAAGAGAATGTCTAGAAGTAGAGACAACTTATGTCTATACACTCTTCTATATCATCTAAGTACAAAACTAAAGGCAATTGTTTCTGTCAACTATATGAGATCTTATGATCTTTTAATTATGGCATGAAAACATATTTATTGTAGACAATAACTCATATAATGGTGTTTTATATTGTCTATGTGGTTGTCTTTTCACAAAGAAACAACTATGCAGTCTCACCTCCATATTAGCAAAAATCTTACGTGACAAAGCATATAGACAACTGATGTCATACCAATGTAAATGCCCTAAGGTGAATATATTTACCTGCTCGATTAGCTACCACATCTGATTTATTTTAAATACTACAATTTAAAATAAAATAACATAAAAAATATGTTGAAAAAATAATTACATCAATATATCTCTATCGTTAATTTATTTGGCGACAAAAACCTATGGATCAAATGGATTTATTGACCAAATGAATAAACGATAAAACTCATATTAAATAAAACTCACGACAATAGCACCTGTGCTCTGCTTCTTCGTTCGATTTCTCCTTAAAAAAAACAAATTGCCTACTAAACGGGAGGATTCTGGACAGCTTCTCCTACAATCAGAAGATGCCATCTACATAAAATTAGAATCCGGTTAAAACCTGATTCTCGCTGATTCTTGCTGATTCTCGCTAGCCTGGTCCAAAACATAGAAGTCGCAATTGACCCGATCCAATTCTCCAACAATCATAAACAACTTCTCTTATAATCCAAAAGCTAAAACGAAGGGGGCTATGAGTATGCATAAATAAGATGGCTAACTATACTTGAAGTCTTAACAATTTAGCTCGCTTCCTTTGCCTTTCCATTACAAGCCCCTACTATTTTATTCCAACTACTGGGATCATGTGCAGGGTTGTAGATTGAATTTTTTAAAATAATATTTTTAATAAAAATTATAGAAATAATATGCCAAAAATAAAAATTCCAAATATACCAACCTGTCGCCGCTTTAAATAGCAATAGACTCTCTGTCACCATTTGAAAAAGCGATATACTCCCTATTGCCGTTTGAAATGGCAATAGAGAGCTGTCGCCATTCCAAATAGCAATAGAGAGCGTTTTAAGAGCGCCACCGAGGCCTTCGGCCCCATTTCAACTGGGAGCCTTCAGAATCATTTCAACCGAGTGCTGCACAATGAAAGAAAGAAAAAGGAGGGGGGAGGAGGAGGAGAAGAAAAGAGGAAGTGAAAGACTATGTGGAGATCTACCAATATTGGTGATGAGTATTTAACTAAATTTGACTTTGTTATACTTTGATTTGAGTTTGATTTAAATTTAATTTTTAATTTGAAACAATTTGAGTTGAAACTACCAAGTTCTAGCTTGGTCGATTACTGTCAAGTTCTGACTTGGTCGAGTAATGCTCCACCGGCTTATGATCAAATGATTCGAGTAGATTGGGAATCACTAAGTATCGAATAGGAATGTTACCGGGTTGAGCAGAGGGTTCGTTCAAATGCTTGGTCGATTATTGCCAAGTTCTAGCTTGATCGAGTAATGCCCTGCTAGCTTGTGGTTGAATGTTTCGAGTAGATTGGGAATCGCTAATTATCGAGTAGGGTTTTTGCTGGGGCAAGCGCCCTGCCATTAGCCTATCTTGAGTCCTTAGGTTAGCCTCAAGTTACTCGATGTCGACTCATCGATTTGACTCTGAGCAGAGTTACTCGATGTCCTTGGGATATGCATTTTGAATTTGTGAGAGATTTATTGCATATCATTTTGGGTAATGTTATGTGATGTATTTTGTTTATTTTTGATGGTTGCAGGACGACGGTGCTAGATCATAGTGAGGCGGAGAATGGTAGAGACTAAACGAGGTGCGTTGGAGGTCCAGAAGGTTGAGGATCGCTGAAGATAATCAGAGACGGAGTCGTAGCAAGCCTAAAAGATAAGGAAAGGAAAAGATGCTAGTTAGATGCTGCGTGGATCGAGGAGGACCGTTAGATCATGGTCTAGTTGATAGGATAGCGGATCTAGTTAGTGTGCTTTACAAACCGTGCAAGAAAACCTGATTTGTTTGGTGGGTTTTGTGTTAGCCCTCGCATGACTATGTGAGTGGGTCAATCCTAGCCCTTGATGGAGTGCCCTAAGGTTGAGGGACTCATCCAAGGGTGGTAGATGGCTCAAGAGTAGTACAAATAGAGGGGTAGGGGTAGTCTTCCCCCTCTTAAAGGTTTTTGAGGATTTTGGTGCTCCTTTGAGTTTTACCCACTTTGTTATGAGGCTTTGTAAATCTCTTTTCCAGAAATACAAAACTCATTTCCTTATGCTTAATTTCCTTTACGCATTTACATTATGTCTTAAATTCCACAATTACATTCTTGCAATTTACATTTACACAATTTGGATTTGTCTCCCTCCTTCTACATGCTTTTGCTTTTTGTGCCGAGGATAATGATTGATGGATGAATCTTTTTTAGATCATACCCCAGTCAAATAGACAATCCATGTGTTCTTCTTGCAAGAAATCGGTTTTGTGCTCTTAAATGAATCATTCTTTAAAATTGTGTTATGGAGTATTTTGACTTGTGTTCTACCTTTTCGGAACATGTGGGAGGCTATCCAAGATCATCCTGATCATCAAAATCCCATGAGAAAATTTGAGATTAAGTTCTTGAGTTTTATTCTAATTTGATGTGCTCTTCCTTCCAAGTGAAAAAGGGTGGAACTTTGACGTCAATCCTTACGATTGAAGGTTGGAATGAGTTCCTAACATCCTAAGAAATATATTTACCAAGTTTCATGAGTTTTTGTTTAGCCGATCAAAAAATCCTCAAAATTTGCTTTTGGGTCGTGCTGTTTTCAATCTGTTCTTGCTGTTGTTCTTGAACCCGGTGCTAACACTAATTGTGAGATACTACCGGCCTTCGATGCTACCGGCCCACTTGCGGTAGCACCGTCACTACAGAACAGCTTACTCGTTTCTTTGGCTTTTCATAAGTGTTTTTCTTTGATAGCTTGTGTCGGTGTACTTTACACCGGAGTACCCTCTCCGCCGCAGAAGTGATAGGCCCAAAGAGTGGCCTGGCCTAGTTTGGCGAGAAGCCCATGCGACTGGCGAGCAGCCTGGCGGTCACGCCCTACTCGCCGGGCGATCGTGCCCTGCCCGCCGGGCGAGAAGCCCACGCGGCCCCGGCGAAGCACTGGCGGTCACGCCCTACTCATGGCGGCGGCGGCGAACGGCGCTACGGCGGCGGGCGGGCACGCCGAAGCCCAGCGCCCACTGGCGCGGAAAGCAAGTGGCGGTCACACCCGCCGCCGGGCGAAGCGCCCACGTGGCCTATAACGCGACCTGATGAGTGGGCGGGCGTCTGGGCCCCCCTTGTCAGGCCACGAAGGCAACCAAAGGAATGAGGGGAAGGCTTCGCCTCGAAGTTTCCCTCCCCTAGCACCTCATGTCAGGGTCATTAATTGTAAAGGATTCAGTTTTCGACACGACGACGGCTCATCCCTCTGACGCCTCTTACCAAACCCATCCCGGGGGCATCGTGTCCCGGGCGGACCGGGCGAGGCCACTCACCGACATTAAATGAGGTTCGAAGGACGAGGCTACGGAGGCGTGCGTAATAAATGAGTCGTGGGTCGACGTGGAAGTTAGAATAATGGATGTAATTAATGTGTTGTAGATAAGTATAACGCCTTCCTTCTCCCTCCCTGTCACCGCCTATATAAGGGCGCTCGGTGCATGGAGGAAGAGGCGGTTGGTTGACTGAAGTAGAGAACACACAGAGTAGACAGCCATTGTAAACACCCCCACATTTCCTCAACAAAGAACTGGCAGGACGTAGGGCTATTACCCAAGCTTGGGGGCCCGAACCTGGGTAAATCGCTGTGTCCACCGGTTTGCTAATTCCCGGATCCACGTTGAGAGATATTAGGGTTTCCACCATGAAGATGCCCTCATCGAACCATATCTTCCGCCTAGGAGTAGCTACTCTGCTCATTGACGGATCTTGTCAGTGAAATACTGTGACAAATTTTGTTTGGATTATTTTAAGTGGGGAAAAATTGATTTGGGATCATTCACCATCTCTGATCGCCATCTGGATCCTTCAGGAAGAAAAAAAAGGAGAGTAGGAAGAAGAAGAGGGGAGGAGGGAAAGAAGAGGGGTAGGAGGAAGAAAGGCTGTCGTTTATGCCGGTAAAATTTTTATTGTTCATTTAAATTAAAATTTAGAAATGTAATTTAGTGATAAGATTAATAGATTAGTAAGTAATTAGGTTTGTAGAGTAATAATTATTTATATAGACCACATAGCGACAAGAGTAATTAGGGTTATAAGTAATTAGTCCTATGGAGTAGCAATAGTTATTTACGTACATAACTTAGAGACCAGATTAACTAGTTTTATAATAATTTTCGGAGGCCTTCTATAGAAAATAAGGACTTTGGTCTAATTTCAGAGTATTTCGGGGACCTTCTTGCAATAAAACCGATGCCACGCATCACGTGGGCAAAAATCATGCAGCCAATGAGGGCGCACACGAGCGGTATTGAACACACGACCTCGCATAAAGCATTAATGTGCGCTACCACTGTGCCAACGTGCCGTATCAGGCAAGTGACGGAGACAAATCATTTGGACCACACTAACAGGGAGGCTAAGTAGGCGACGTGGCCGCACACGGAGCGAGCATGTCAACGAAAAATGATGTGGCTCACCCAAGAAGTCCGGAATCCCTCCATCTTTAATATACGGATTATATCTAAGTGACTAGGTAAGTCGGTAAAATTGGATATATGCCATTTTTTTAAAAAATGAACTCTGAAAAATGCTACTAAAAAAATGAAATTAGGAATTTGCCCCTCCAAAACTTGCTTCTTTGCTCTTAAACACTTTTACCCTCCCTCCTCTCTTCTTCCTCCTGGCCAGCCGTCGACACCGCTTCTCCGACGAGCTCTAGCCATGCTACCTCCTCTTTGCCACGTCATTTCCTTCGCTAACGCCATGAGCCACACCACCTTGTCAACATCGTTGTGAGCCCATCGACATCGCCATGAGTCGCAAGCTGTGCTATCTTCTTCCCTGACACCACTGAGTCCCACCACGCTAGATCCAAACCATCCCTGAATCTATCTCACACAGTTGTAGTCCTTTCCCGACGACGACGAGCAAGTTGGCCGCCAGATCCGACGTCGCCTTCGTGGATCCAGCTCGCCACTGCTGGTCTTGGGCTCACCTCGCCGCAAGGTCGGAAGAAAGAATGGTGGTGAAGAAGAGAGATGGCAAAAGTGTTCAAAAGTGACAAAAATCTGAAGAATCAAGTTTTGAAGAATGCCATATTTTGGAGTAGCATTATACGAAAGTGATACCTTTTGAAGTGATATACATGGTGTGCCAAGTAAAAGCCAGCTTGCATCACTGACCAACATAAATTCGGTGGAATGAGTGGCGCACAACATTGCCAACTAGAACATTTCTCCCTTTCTTCTTTACTTCAAAAAAAGAAGAAGAAAAGATTCACTACTAGTACCAGAAGAATTTTGCATTCTGCTGATCAAGACAAGAAGAACAAATGCAGGAAGCAAGCGAACAGTGGCGCACAGTGCCTTGAACTTAAGGGGTCACCAACTCTGCGTAGGACATTTAATGGTTAATCTGATGGATCGCATCTCAGAACAGTGGGGCAACCTGCTCCATGGACAGATTCCTGATATCTGTGAGGCTGCGATCTCGTTTTGAACTATTGTAATGTACTAGCTAGTAGTGGTACCAACTATACGCCTGCTGCACTGTGCCTCCTCACCTGCTCAGCTATAGCTGTCTCAAGTCCTGACGCCATATGGGATGCTTCAGTCCCATGACCTGGCTATATCTAGCTGTATGTCATGGCCTCCAATAATCAATCAAGTTGCAGTTTCATGGGATTGGATCCGGGACCAACTGGAGTACAAATCCTGTACAATTGTAGTGGGATTGTGTACTCGGACAAGTATGTTTTGGTCAGTTTAGTATACATCCGTGCATATCTTCAGGTATGTAGGTTTGTTCTTTTCCGAGACCGATGTTTATGCAGCTTGAGCATTGATGTGTGTGCACAGGTAGTAAGTTTTTGCCATCGGTTGTTGGTGGAGCATATAGGTAACTAGAACAATAAGCGGTGTGCACGCGTGTGAATTTCGAAAACAAATTTCTTGGTTTTTTCCGAGCAAAACGGATCAGTTGAAATAAATTTTGATGAACAAGTTTTGAATCTAAAAACAAATTTGTGTTTTTTTGAGAGAAAAACGGACTACTTAATTTTTTTTTTTGAAAAGCGAGGAAAAATGGAGCACGTTAAAACATTTTTTCCGGAAAAACGAGTACGAAAATATTTTTTCCTTTTTTGGGAGCACGAAAACATTTTTTTCGGGAAAATGGAGAAAGGATTCGTTAAAAAATGGGTCGACGACCAGCGTGAATCAAAAACAAATTTGTGTTTTCTCGGAGAAAAAACGGACCACTTTTTTTTTTAAAAACAAGGAAAAATGGACCACGCAAATACATTTTTTTCTATAAAAAACGAGGAATCTGGGCACGGGAATATTTTTTCCGTAAAGAACAGGGGAAAAGTCTAGAGATAGAAGTCGAACAAATTTTTTCGGTGGTGAAAACATTTTTTCGAGAAAACGGAGAAAGGACCTAAACGTAAAGAGCAAGGACCTAAATGTTATTTTTTGGACCTCTTCGCTATCCCGAAAAATTAGAAAAGGGCTTGTTCACGATTTGAATTTAACGGGAGGTTTTTTTCGTAAAAACGGCCAGACGAGGACCCAAACGCGAAGAAAAGGAAATCTTGCCTCTCAAAAAATCGCGAAGGACCTATTCGTAATTTGCAGGACCTATCCGTAATTTGAGAAACAGGAGTTTTTTGCAAAATCGCAAAGTGACAGTGGATAGCCTCATTGTTTCCAACCTTACAAGCTTTAATAGAAGGTATTATATCTACTTGCTCATGTGCGAGCCTTACCAATTCGTCAGTGTTGAAATAATTTTTGAATGTCTTGAAAGTACGATGTACTTTAACTTTAAGTATATTGTTTAAATGATGTTATTATACCTCTTTATCCTTTTGAGCATACCCTAATACTGATTATAAGATACTCTAAAGTGAGTCTCATGAAAAATTTTGTCATGATCCACCTTTTATAGCATAGTTTATATGTCCATTCCTTTTACATATGAAAAAGTGTATGTAGCAAAAATAAAGAGTTTCGATGAAATTTTTTCAAACATATCATATTGGAGTATTCTAGAATTATTACTGAAGTATACGAAAAGTGATAAAGAGTATAAAACGTTTGTTTAAGTGGTATATTGGAGATGATATAACTCTAGGGAGTAGTTACTCCTACCTCTGAAATACCACCAAAACGAACTTGAAATACTTTTTTATCACTTTGGGTACACTTATGTACTAATTATAAGATACTCTAATATGAACCACATGAAAAAAAATTACAAGGAAGTTCATGGTTTTTAACATATTTTGTAAATATTTTCATATACATATATAAAAAGGAGTATATCTAAAAAAATATACATACCACCTTTGAAAAATATAAGTACCACATAACTAGTCTTATATATATACGTATACTACACGTACATGCCATTCGTTACACAAAATACTCCTTATATTGTGAGATACGGCATGAGGAGTATATATATAGACTCCCAAGCGTAGAATAGCTATGGTACGCTCTGGCCAAAGAAGTGCAGGCAAAGCATCCCGCGTATGCCCGTATGTTCACTAAACGTATTTACTAGTCGTTAGTAATCAGTTACGTGGCCAATCACTAGTAAATGTAGTAAATTACAAATCCCTCATGTCATGTTTAATACACTAAGATTTGTTATCTTATTTACTATATTCTACTATAGAACAACGAATGAATTTACTACCGAATCAATAACATGTACAACCAATTTACTACTGTATGATAGTAAAATCTATACATAAATATAGTAATTTCTATATATATGTAGTAAAATATGTTATCGGCTAGCAAAATTACTATTTATTGTAGAGACTTATATCATTCTATTCTTCTCATTGTCATTAAACTACTGGTAAAAAACGTTCGTGAATCGGAGCTACGGATAAAAAGTTATATCTAAAACATATTCATGTACAAACTATGGAACACATTTATTAGTCAGTTGGTCACTATGTTGATTCAAATAGTAGCTTCATTCATTGTTCTATAGTAAAAATGTAGTAAAGAAGATAATAAACATTAGTGCATTAGATAGTAAAATGAGAGATTTATTATTACTATTCATATATATGTATTATATATATATGAATTAAGTGAGCTCTGATGCATAGCTCGATCAATTGGAGTAATCCTGATGCATTGATTAGTTGTATGTATGGTTTGATCAGACTGTGTAAACTGGCTGACGTATAGAGTATACTATCCTACACACACATTGCAATTAATCGGCATCGTCGTGCATTGGTAACTCTCGTGTTCTTTTCTTGAGGTGTTGACAAACAAGAAAAGGTTTGACCAGTAGTACAACGTAGGTAAGCGACATCGGTCGCTCGGCTATTCGTAAACAGTGAACTCGTGCTAGTTAGTATCAGCCAGCAATGCGGTCGATCGCGTGAGCGGTTTGGTAGCGGTTGAGGACTATTAACTCATTGCCAAGTAAAGTAAGCCATTTCGCTGTGCTTGGCTGCTTGCACTGGGACTGCCATGATTCGATCTCCATGACATGAGATGCCAGGAGCCGAGCAAATTGGTACTTCCTCTGTTTGTTGAATACCTATTATTCTAGCTTTCAAGTTTTTACATGTTATTCTACAATTTTGAGACTATCTTTTTCTTATATATCCCTTTTATTTGACTATTTCTAAAAACATTTCCAGTTATATACTAGGATACCACACACCATTCCAAAAATAATATGTGACAATAAAAGATGATAGCTTAGTCTTTTGTCTATATGTCCTAGTTAAAGTGTAAAATACGAAAGTTACTTACTTAGAAACAAAATGAGTCGTCAGAATCCAGACTCCGGAGTCCGGACACGTAGGATCGATCGACTTTCAACTTGATACCCAAATTATTCAACCAGGCATAATGGCCTAGCTATATTTACTTGGAAGAGTAAATAATCCCGATAGCCTCGCCTGCGTGCTTGGGAAAACCATGTGATTGCGCAGACATGCAGTTTGCACTACTGCTACTGCCAGAGCGCAAGTAGTAGCGAATTTAAGTCCGGTTGACTAACGAGGCCTACCCTACTTACTGGCTACTAGCTCGACCGATGGCATCGCTGGGCGTCCGCGTCCACGAGACGCTGCTGCTCCTCCCACTCGTCCATCCATCTACATGGCGCCATGACGACGGGGGCGGCAGCTTTACAGTAAAGTAAAGGCACGCTCGGTCGCCGGCTCGGCCTCGCCGCAAAGAGCCATGCACCCGACGATCGGCGGGCCAACGGTGACAGGGGGAAGGACGATTCGACCAATAATATAATGGGATGGGCGGGCGGGCCGCCCCGCTGGAGTTAATTGCATCGGCGCCGCGGGAGGGAGACGGATGGGTGCACACTGCACACGCGCGGCATCGACGTACAAGTAAATTGACCGTTTTTTCTCAGCGGTGTTTATTACGATTTTCTCATCGGTCTAATCTTTTTAGTGAATTGTCTGACGCATGTAACTTAGATCATTTTCAGTGAAGGTTTTATGAGGGTTTTATTCTCATTAAATGATGTGACATATCAGCAATTTAGATGACATGACATAATAATTACGAAGAGAGAGGGAATGAGTTTCATCAGAATGAAACTGGGTGTGCACTGTTTCTAAGACTATGAAACCTGTTGAAACTAGCACTGGGGGCTATAGAGTTTTATTTCATTTAACTTCGCCCAATCTTGTACCTTGCAATTAAATGTGATGGTTAGCATATGAAACCGTAAAATAAAACTGTGTATTGTGACTCATTTCATTTATCTACCCAAATCTTTTTAGATGATATAACAACCTTAAAAATCATAAAATAAAACTCTCCGTTGGGGATAGCAACACTCGGATCATGTCGCGGCTTAAGTACGCGTGGGGACCGGCCGGCGGGGGCGACCGATCGATCGGCCGGTGGTTGCATGAATTAAGGGCTACGTGGCTACATGCGTGAGATGCGTGGAGCGCGCCGGACCGCACCGGACGACCAGAGCTTTCACGTGGGCCAGGGTACAGAGCAACGGATCGACCATTTGTCTTCAACTTGAAGAACGAAAAGACAAGAGGGAGCGTTGCACCGTGCACCGCTCGCGATCGTTGGATCGGGCGGCTGGAGATCGGATCCTGGATGCTCATTTCTTGAGATATACGACCGTGGTGAGTTTCATGCGCACACTAATTCTTCCAAAAACTTAATAACACGTTAAGAAAATAATTAGGGATGGTAATGGCGCCGATCCCTGTTTCCCATAGGAAATTCTTCTATTAGGGGATGGGACGAGGAATTCCCATGCCAGGAGTTTATCGTGCCGCGTTATCACTGATAGGTGGATTTGTAGCTTAGGCTATTCCAGTGCATGGTAACATACCCATTTAATGCATGGCACATAAGTATTTTTGATGATGTGGCAAGAGAGTTAAGAGGGGGGAGAAGAAAGCTGTATCTTGAGGAAAATACCACTTAGGCACGAAATCATAAACATTGAAACTTGAATCATCTAAGTGGCCCACAATTCATACTCTCATACACATCTAGCATTTAATTATCTTGTGGGGACTAAGAAACAATCCATGATACCATGCATTGAGATAGTTGTATCTTCTATAATATCATATAACATGGCAGTTTTGGATATTGTGATAAGATACAATGTACTGTGAATAGCCTTATGACCAAAGTACTATTGGTAATTTATGCATACTGTCATGTACTTATCTTCTAAATTTGGTGTTGAAATGTTGTAATTGTTTGTTGTCATTTGGTATATTGTTCATGAAATTTTGATTGTGTTTGCCGATTTATTTTCCGGGATTAGTCCCGTTGGGAGTCGAGGACAAGGGAAATTAAACTCCACGTATGAGGATGGAGACAATAAATGCTTTAGTTATCAGGTATCGAGCATGAGAGGGCACTGCTTGTGGAGATTTCCCTATTGCCATCTCTAATCAAATAATACATTCATACTTTTAACCCAACGAGAGCAATCTGTAGAGCCCGTTTCGAAGCGTACGAACTTCACACGAAATAGTTTTGTGAAATACCAGCGGATACGGGGAAATATTCCCAGTTTTAAACAGGGTTTAATTGGTACCTTTGCATTTGGTATCTTGTTATATGCTTGTTTTGTTAGCCGGTCATTTTCCATCAACCTAAACATAAGACCTGTGGGCTGTAGCACACGGTAGCCCCGATGTTTACCTCTTTAGGTTCGGCTCGTGCGGAGTTCGCACATGAAAAATAATCTGTGTGGACAAAAAATTTCCTGTCTATTTACGTCAGATCAAACCATCGTGTTAAAGATGACAGCGAGAGCTAGTATTGCACTTCCTCTCTTTGGTACTCCCATCAGTCATGAATAGTTATTATTTTAGATATACGTATAATTAAACTTTTGAATCTTGACTGCTAATATCTTTGTAAATATTTACACTGGATACAAGAAAATCGTGTGTATAGATTTGTCTTGAAAAATATTTTCATAATATTATATTTTTATTAGGTTTATTAATATATTATAATAAAAATTAGTCATTAAAATTGTGTTTTAGACACTATGACAATGTTTAAAATAATAACTATTTATGACCGGAGGGAATAGTGAAAAGTCCGGTGTGCATAACGGTGTGCATAACAAGTAGCACTATATTTAAATAATATTTAATAGGATTACACTACATTTGTCATTATTACATGGAGTGGTACTATTTCTATCTAATCGGGGCAAGGCTCTGTTTAGAGAGTTTAAAACCAGTTTTAGCTTTTGAAAAGTCAGTAAACTTTCCCAAAAGCTCAGCTTTTAAACGGTTTTTGACATATACTAAAAGTCATATATAACTAACAAAAACAAAAAGCTGAAAGCTAAACTTGATTTGCTTTTACAGTTTATTACTGAGAAAAATTAACTATCTATTAAACAGTCTCACATAAAAAAAACTAGGACCCTATGTATTGTTCAATTCCAAGACTACTAATATTCCGATGTAACTCTTCAGCTGTTTGGTTGATAAGGAAAGTTGACGAAGACTGTGCTAGTTGTATTTCGATGGCGTAGGACAGCGAACTAGTCGATCGTTTTGTTGCTCCCATGAAGCCACGTCTGACACACAAACATCGCAAGCACGCCTGTACTACTTAACTGCTACGAGAAGGCCTAAACCAATCAATAAACAACCTGCCTAAACCGTCCAGCCATAAAGCTTTACCATGTTGGACTGAAGGAACAACTTTTTCAGAAGTTGCAACGAAGTGGGTAACCATAATTCTGTCAAAAAAAAGCTGTTAACCATAAGGAATAAATAATTTGGACCATGGAGCACTCCGGTGCTACTAGTATTCAGTCAAAGTAGCAAAAAGGAACAGCCAGCCCGGCGATCATATCAGCAGCCAAGGTGCCGCCGCGTTTTCAGAGACTGGAGAAAACCCGCAGAGCGCCACTTGAGGCCGAAGAAACGCACGCGCAAAATGTGCCGCGCTCACCTCCCGTGCCTGACGTAGCACGAGCAACCACCACCAACGGGGACATTACGGCTGGTCGCCGCGCAGCGGCCACCGTCCATCCAATGCCCGTGCCCCCGGTTCCTGGACGGAGGTGGTCGGAGCGTGACCTGCCGGAGAAACGAGAGGCCGCCCCCCGGTTCCTGGACGGAGGTGGTCGTAGCGTGACCTGCCGGAGAAACGAGAGGCCGCCCCCCGGTCACGCGACGTGCGTGCTGGAGGTTTCCCGGCGCGTGACTCGTGAGGCGGACCGGACGGACGGACGGACGGACGTTTGCGGCTGTTTGTTCCGTTCAAACGCTTTCGGTGTCTCATAGATCTGGTCAGCGTTACAAACTCCTTAAAAAAAACTGCTTTTCAAATTTCTGAGTTAAAAAATAGTCATGGCTTTTTGTAAGAAGTTGTTTAACAAACAGTTAATTTTTCTTAACAACTAGATCAATGCCCTGGCGTTCATTTAAAAATAAAATTGGTAACTTAAACATAAAGATCAAGCAATAAAAGAAAATTGTGCTACAAGATCAAACATCTATTTCTCTCTATTACAAAGTTTTTATGGATTTTTCTTGACAATTAAAATCAAATATATTACGAGCAATATATATTACCAATCTCAAAAATCAATCAATCATTTTTATCCCTTTTGCAATTTATATTAACAGATCGCGTTCTCTTTCTTCGCCATACCATCAAGACGCCGTGAAGTTTTTCCTCTTCCGCGCCACGTTCAAGACGCTATGGCCGTATGGTTAGTCGTGAGAAAGAGACCACCGCCACCATCCGCCTTTTGCACCTTCAAGTCTTCGGATAGCCACCGCCACTTGCTGCGGCTCTTCTCCGCTTGCAATGGTCTGCTGCGCGACGGTTCGCTACTCTTCCCAGATGACCTCTCGCTTTTGCGGCCTACTGCTCCATGTCTCTGGCGATTTAGCCATCAGCTTCACCACCATGATGCCGAGCCCATGAAGGTGAACCGAAAACACACAGACGCCTCCACGCCATGCGTCCGTCATTGCTCTCTTCGCGACGTTCAATTGGATCAACCCGCTTATCTACAAGGTATGCCAATGACTTTCTCACCGCCGACGCCCCACCGGTGTCGCCAGTAACCGCCGTTGCGTTGACGCTTTGTTCACGCCCAACCGCCCGCTGGGTCACGGCACCGGGCGCCACGCTCGTTGTCCTTGCAAGCATTACTAACCACTGCCGCCTCCTACACCTCACGGCCATGTACGCCGGTCCGTCACTTATTAATCGGTTCATCGAGTTCATTTGCCGCATGCACGACATAGGAGATCTTGAATGAATTCTCTTGATTGATTCTATGAAAACTGACAAAGATATATAGAGTACAAAAGAAATGATTGGCATTTATTAATTGCCGAATAATCGTGATTTTGCTATAATAATCAGCCATATTTAGAGACATATTTAGAGAGATATGGCTGACTGTAAATCAGGAAAGAATAATTAGCTATAATGACCTGCTATTATTGGGGATATGACCGGGAGAAGGGCTAGGAAGAACGACGGATCGCTGCCACCAACTGCAAATTTATATTAGTAGAGATAAGCTGCAAAAACTGGTCTCGTTTAGGTTTCAGTTTTTGACTTTTACTAGTTATGTGTGACTTCTAGTTTTATACCAAAAGCTGCTTAAATACTGAGCTATTTACGGATTTACCGGTTTTTCAGAAGTTTAATGCTGACTTAAAAGCCTCCACACAGGGTAGTACTCTTGTTCGCTTTTGATGCAGAATCAGGTCTGACGTACACATGGCGACTACCTTGATGATTTGATCTGGACAGTCCGGCGCTTCTGTCAGGTCAGGAAATTCTACCAGGCAGGCGTCTCTAGAAGATTAGACCAATGTTAAATGCAGAAAACCAGGTGCTGCGCGGTCAAACCTTTGGGTATTTCCAGTGGAATGAGTACTTGGTAAAGGTAGGTTGATGACTAGCTAAGCGAAGTATAATCCCTTTCTTTTAAGTGTAAGGAGAGTTGATTAGAGCCCGTACGGCGCATCTGGAAGACGTACACACCGACAAAGATGTGAGGCCATGTCCCTGTAAACCACTGCACAACCCAGTAACATTTTAAAAATACAAGCGATAACCTCGGGTATTCGATATGGAAATGATTAACAAATCAGACTAGCAATAATGTCGGGAGAAGTCCATGCTGACACACGCTCGAACAATTTCGTCAACCGTCGAGTGAAGCGCTCGTCGGTAAACAGCTTGGCGCTGCACGCGACGCCGACGTCAACTTGGGTATACAGTGTGTACGTGCCAGGTCTTAGTGTCTTATTAGTGTAGTTCGAACAATACACGGCATCAACAATAGACTAGGAACAGAGGCAGTGTCAGTTTGAAACCGCGACAGCAACACCTCGAAGTCAGCTCGAACAATCCATGTCCGAAGTGTAAGCAATTCCGGTCACCAAGTATGAACGGGCGAAAGGGTGAGAAGTTCACGGTTGACGAAGTGGATGTCAATATCGAGCGTAGGCAGCAGTCGGTTTGACAAGACAATGATAGTCAACGAGACCTGGGATAATCTGACCTCAGTGCAATTGCAGCGAAAAGTGCTTTCAGCAGCTCAGCACGCAATATGAGGTGGGTGGAAAAAATGAAGGAAAAGAAACCATTTTACAACCCTTAAAACTATGCTATATAGATTTTTTTATGATGTGGAGGAGAGAGAGGAGGAGAGATGAGGATGATGTTTACTATTTAACAAATAGTCATATGAATGGCTTTATATTACGTGTACCATTGTATAGACAGTTTATTAATTGTATGAGAGACTATTACAGATAACTATATAAACAATACATTGTATGAGTTGTCTTTACTACTGTCTATAGATAGTATGTAGTTGTATTACAAATAGCCCCTATCTATACCACTATACATGTTCTAATCAGGGTCTAAGTCTGATTTTTAAGGTGCAACTTCAAAACCGTGTAAAACTAAGCCCCAACCATCAAAACCAGTTCACAGCCTCCTCCATCTATTTAGAGCCGTTCTAATATGATGTGGCCGCCACGTGGATCTATAATGCCACATGGATCCACTCCTGTGTTTCCGTCGCATGCGAGGAGACAAAGGTCCCCCCCCCCCCTCGTTGAAACACCCCAAAAATTTCAAAAATGGATTTATTGTTTTTATTTGGATTTTCCCTGATTTTCTTGAATTTTATCGAATCATTTCGGATTTTATTTGCCACTTCCCGTTTTTGGCCATACTTCAAATTCCCGCTTTCCCAATCTACCTCCGCTTTACCTCGGCCGAATTGCCATTTCGCGCCGCCCTAAACCCTTCCCTTGCTTCATTGCTCACCGCTTCGCCGCCTAAGCTCTCCCAAGACGCTCACTGCGTACACCCAGCCGCTCCGTCGCCCACAGTGTCATCGTTCCCGTTCATTTGGCATCTGCATCGCCTGCCTCTCTTCGCGGCCCGGCTTCATTGATTCGCCGGCCCATTTCTTCGCCACCAACCAGCGTCAGCAGAAGCATGTGTCGCCTTCCCGTCGCCTAAAGTCAGCGCTCCCATCCCGTCGCCGTTAATTTCGCCCAAGCTTTGCAGTGCAATCATCGCGGCGCGCCGTCCCATCGCCGCTGCCCCCGTCGCCTCACCCGTCCCCTCCGCACTCATTTCCGCCGTCGCCATGATGGTGGCCCTGTTCTTTCGCTGCAGCAAGCCGCCGAGGTCTCTCTCTCTCTCTCCGCCTCCGCGCAAGCTTTTTCCCGCTCGACTCCGGCTATAAAAGCCCCCCCTTCCCGCCATTTTCGCACCTCTGAGCTCGCCAGGTCGCCCTCTCTCTTTTCCCCATTTCTTCCGCCCGCTCGTGCTCTCCCCCGCTGTGCCGAGCTCGTTCTTCTCCGCCTCCGGTGCCCACTCGCCGCCCCACCTCTCCACTCTCTCTTCCGGCCATTTCTCCCTCACTCCGAGTCCACCGTAGCCTGCTCTACCCATTTCGCTATCTCTTCCAAGCTTGAGCCCCGATCGCCGTGGCAAGTCTTCTTCCTCGGCTCGGTCGGATCGCCATCCACGCCGGTCTCTCTGGTGCCGGTCAGGTCCACTCATGACCAAATACTCCCCAATCGCTGCGCCCCGGGCCCCGCTTCGTCAGCTTCTCCCGGCACGCCTGCCAGGTAGGCCTGCCGTCACTATCCAAGCCACCTACCGTTTGTCGATGGGACTATCGCTCATCGGCCACGCCCATGGGCCGAATTCTCTTACCCTGTGCAGCCCATTGCAACAGTGTCCCTTTTCTTTTTCTTTTGGGTTTTGCTGAATTGAAAACCCGGAAAAAAATCATTTAAAATTCCGGGAAAAATCCCAAAATTCGAAAATCCAAAATGCCAAAAATACACATTCTTGACCATTTCGAACCTTTGAGTCCAAAAATGATCTTCGTTTCACCATACCTAGTCCAGAAAATTCCAAAATGCCCTGGACCCGTTAAAACCATTTTCCTCTCGATTTCTTTTCCGTTTCTTTTTCTTTGTTTTGTTTTGTTCGTTTATTTATCGATTGCATTTTCTTGCGCTAGATTCGACGTCGGAGCAACCGTTGGCACGAATCTCGGAGCAGGAGCAGTTGTCGGAGCTGTCGCAGGAACAAGAGCCGTTCGGGGCCAGACACGACATCGACCATCTCTCGTTAGGCGAACCTTTAACCTCGCAAGGCAAGCCACACTCCTTGAACATGTTTGATCCCATTATTCCGTATAATTACTGTATGTAATTAGTTACTGCATTTGTCTGTAAATAGAGTAGAAATCTAAAACGAAGTTAGTTTGGAAAGACTTGACTAGTTAAACCCACTTTCTTGTTAAAACCCTGTTGAGTACGCCATATTCAATTGTAACCCTAGGTTATCAATAATGAACTGTCGTAGGACAGTTATATTAATAAACATTGCTATTCTTTTATTATTTAAAACCCCCGGGTCTTGACTCGGGGCACATTTATAAAACACCGCCACGGTTTGGGGGCGATATTGATTGGGTGGACCACGGAAGGTGGATCTTGGCCCAATCCCCAAATCGATGACAAGCCCGGTGTGGTATGGAAAGGGTGCAGGAGAACCGGTGGTGCGGTGTGTGTCGGGCTTGTCTTGGCGACAAGATTAACCCCAGGCAAAGTAAATAACTCGAACCCTCTCAACCACAAGTTGGGTCGGTTGACTTTGTTGACATGATCCACGAGCAGATATATTGTCTTTCCCTTGGAATGCCTCTGGTGGACCCCGGTCTTTGTTGGAAGGATGGGGGGCGTTGAGGTTAGGGGTGGAGCGGAATGGTGCGCCATTGGCGGTTTTCTATGATAGGATTCCTTAGTTGGTCAGCCCGAGTAGGTTCACTTTGGCCAAGTGGGCCGCTGGAAACTGAGGATGTGCACCGCCTACTGGGTTGGAGCTAAAGAGGGGAAATTCAATGAAAGGTTATGTTCACTCGGTCTGGCCGCATGCATAAAAGTTGCATGTTCACCTCGAGTGGCATCAACGACCGTAGATATCTTGTGGGTAAAGTTGAGTAGCTCTGCAGAGTGATCTAAATGGTATTCGAATACGCCGTGCTTCCGGTCAATGAAGCTGGGTTAATTTCGGGTGATTCCGGTAACTGAGCTTGAGTAGATTTGATAATAAATTGCCGTAACCTGGATTTTGTTTAAAATCAGTGGTGGTGTTGTGATAATGATGATGATTGATTGATTTATGTTTCTTTTGTACTATACTTAATCCTAGGTCATGCATCCACCAAACGTTTAAACTTATGCCAGATCCTTCAAATTCCGTGCATGTAATATTCAGAATTTCCGTGTGGTTTGTTGAGTACGGTTGTGTACTCACCCTTGCTCCTAACTTATCTTTTAGAATTTCAAGAAGGCGACGAGTTCCAGGAGAACGTAGATGACGATGTTATTCGGTTTTGAAGGCCTTGATCTATCTGCTCGAGCCTTTCCTGTGGTTATTTTGGTAATGTATCTGGTGCTAGCCGCACCTTTTGTAAAACTCTGGCCGTTAGGCCCTTAAATTATCTATTAAATATTCGCATTTGCTTTATGTCTGGCAACGTACACTTGGTTACCTACAGCTAAATTCCTGGGTAGCTGTGAAGGTATTCATACGCACCCCCCCTAAAAAGGGCGGTCCGTTACAAGTGGTATCAGAGCTTGACTTGACCAGTAGATCAAGACCTTAAGGTGGTTTTGGAAATGTTTTTCAAAAAGGGAATATTTAAACTTAAGCAAAACAGATTACGAAAACATATAAGCATATTTGCTATCTTCTTTCTTCTCACCTCCCTCCGCCTTACCTAAAATCTCTGTTTCCAAAATTGATTTAAGGTTTCTATTCTCAACTAATTTCAAAACTCCTATATTAGCAGATGACGCATAGGTTTTCCTCATCCCTAGAAATTCTTAGTAGTCGCTTTTAGGTGGTGGGCCTGACCCAGCTCGACGACGACAAGGAGTTTTCGCCGTGGTAGATCGCTAAACTTAGATCACACCACTTTTGTGATAAGTCTTTTGGTAGTGTAACATGGGTCGTACTGGACCTTAAGACGGTACTAAGTATGACTCCATAATATAAGAAAAACTATGTTCCCTACTCTCTGATATTTTGTTTGGTCTTAATATCCGTATAACTCTACCCAACTCAAAAGAACTCCCTCTTCTCGTCTGAGCCCCTTACCTATTCATTCTGCTCTTACCCCAAGCTCTAAGTCTTACTTATCTCCTGCTTGCCCAAAATCTGCTGCAGAACCGAGTAAGAATCAGCGAAAGGCAAGATGTTTGGATCACCCCACAATCTAAGCGAGGAAGCAGAATCAACGGAAAACCCAACCAACCTGGTCCAGGTACTGGCCATGATGGAAAGGAATAGGCAGCAAGCAGAGATGCGTCATGCACAGCTAATGGAAAGAATCTTAGAACAGCTAGCCATAATAGCCCAAGGATAGTCCCAAGGACAGTTCTATGGACAGTATGGAACCGCTAGAGGATCAAGATGGTCTGATTTCCAGAAAACAAGACCACCAGTCTTTTCAAGTTCGCGAGAACCACTCGCGCGAGCGATTGGATCAGAGACATTCAACGGAGACTCAACACGATTCAATGCTCAGATAGCGAGCGAGTGTTATACGCCTCGCACCAACTACAAGGACAAGCCGCCACCTGGTGGATAAACTTTCAGACGCAGAAATCCGGACAAGAAACCACGTGGTCAGAATTTGAGGACGCATTTAGAAAGGCCCACATCCCTGCAGGCTTAATGGCAGCTAAAAGAAGAGAATTTTTGGCTCTCCGCCAAGGTGAGAGATCAGTCCTGGAATACTATCACCAATTTAACCAACTAGCACGATATGCCCCCGGAGAAATAGATACCGAAGAAAAGAAGATGGAAAGATTCTACGAAGGTTTGCAGAAAAGTTTGAAGTTCCATATTGCAGCACTTGACTTCGAGGATCTAGCAACAATGGTCGACAAATTAATGATCACCGAAGAAATCCGGAACGACTTAGAAGACACTCGGAAAAGGAAGGCACAACAACTGAGGATACAGAACCCGATACCACTAAGAATGCAAATGCCAGATCTTACTCCCAATTTCCCTGCCAAAAGACAGGCTATAGGAGAACAGGAACCGGTACCTGCTAGGTCTCAACCCAAGAAAGGGAAGTGTTTCAATTGCAAAGGAAGCCATTATGCGAAGGATTGCCCTCACAAGACCGTTCGCTGTTTCCACTACGGACAGACGGGACATTACCGACTTTGCTGCCCAAGGAGGCATTTACCATCTGCTATGGCAAAAGCTCAGGCATCCAACTTTATCTCGGCAGACCGACAGATTGTGCCGTATCAGCCGCTGAGACAACAGCAAGAGTGGCCACAAGGAAGAGCACCAGTTGAGACCGAACCAAACTCCAACGCCCCGAGAAACCCGCAAGGATGGGTAAATCATAAGTCCATCGAAGAAGCTACAGAGACCACAAACGTCATCATCGGTAAGTTCTGAATCCAGTCCCAATGATTCTTTTGACTTTGGTGCAGCCCATCCCCTCGTTTCGTTGGCTTTTGTTTGCAAGAAATTGTTTATCCTATTTCCTCCGGACTACCTCTTATGTGTTCTGACAACTCGGTACAAGTATGAAGATATGGAAGTAACCATTCAGGAAGTTAAGATCAAAACCAGTCTACTGATGATAAAAATGGAGGGACAGGATATCGTTCTTAGAGTAAATTAAGATATCCAGGCATAAGGCAGTGTTAAAGTTATGGAAGAAAAATTCATTACCCTCGCAACACAACCATGGACAACAAATGACAGTGTAAACAAACTCCGAGTTAGTGAAAAGTGAATGCAATGGCGCTCTCACCTCAGAAAATGCCAAGATCAGGAATACTAGATAAATTGACATGAAAAGTAACTTGACCTACCATGAGGAATCAATCAGAAATGGAACATCTTGACCCATCAAGAATTTTGGGAGGATCCATATATTCCATTAGGATCCAACCGGATCTCTTGGACCAAATCAAGTCGACCAGCAAGAAGATGAGAAAGTCCCGCCGTATTGAAAAGGGATGGCAGATACCAACCCCCAGAGACACTCGGAAGATGAACAGAACATATTACGGCCTTATAAGCCATATATATGATAATAAAGATATAAGAGGATTGATTTTGACAAAGAAAGTAGCCGAGGACGTCCTATGCAGTGTTGTATGTCAGAAGGGATAAGATTGACCATCAAAGGACCACCAGATCACTACAACCACTTCCGATCCAAGACAGGAAATGGGACGAGATCTGAATAGACTGTATCACCAGACAACCTAAAGACTCAACAAGGATTTGATACAATTTGAATGACAACTGGCAGATTGACCAAGAGTAACCCACTTTAATCCCAACAAGAATACTTTTGACAAGAATAAATTAACAGAGCTATACTTCACACAAATAACAAGAGCTACGTGGAAACCCAAGGAAAATTGTATCAGATTAAGGAAACAACCAACGCCCAAGTACTCGAAGTGTCTACGTAAAGCAAAAGGGACAAACTTGACAATTAAGTACAACTTGCAGACTGAGGGACAGACAGAAAAAGAGTCGGCCATCGTGAAAAATGTGCTAAGGGCAATTGCCACAGAGCATCTTGGACCACACGCTTACCATTTGCCGAGCCCTCCTACAATAGCTGCTATCAGATCCGTCAGGGAATGTCACCGTTTGGAGCCCTTACGGCAGAAGGTGTGGAACCCCATTAATTTGGACGGAGGTCGAAAAAAAAATGCCACTTTCTAGGCCACGAATCGTTCGTAATAAGGAAGCCCCTGAGAAAGTCAAAAGAGAAATGTATATATGCTGCACAAGAGGGACAAAAGAGTTATGCGGCCAACAAATGCAAGGATATCGGTTTTCGAGTCAGAGACTTGGCCTAACTAAAGCGACGCCTCAAGTCAAGGCACATATTTTAGGTTTAATGAAAGACTTACATCCAAAGAAGTTGGTCCATATCGGAATTACAAACAAGAGCAGAAGAAGTGGCCTACAAGTTACCGTCAAGACTGGGATTTACTCAATGTGACCCACGCATCCCAGTAAAGGAAAGGTCTTCGACAACCAACGACCAAGTACAGTTGAAAAGAATTAACTTGCAGAACAACTTAGGCTATGTTGAAAAGCCAATTCAGATCAACGAGAAGAGAAAACAAGAAGCTCAGAAAACAAGGGTGTCAGAAGATTCAGAGCATTGCAAGCAGATCACTTTAGAGGAAGCCACCCGAGAAAATGGGATCGGAAATGCAGCAGGATTTTCCCAACTTGTCCCCTAAGGAGTAAATCTCGGGGACGAGATTTATTTTAAGGGGGGTAGGTTGAAACACCCCAAAAATTTCAAAAATGGATTTATTGTTTTTATTTGGATTTTCCCTGATTTTCTTGAATTTTATCGAATCATTTCGGATTTTATTTGCCACTTCCCGTTTTTGGCCATACTTCAAATTCCGCATTCCAATCTGCCACTTTGGGAAACATGCCATTCGGCCCGTAAAACCCTTTCGCTTGGCCTTCATCCTCGCTCCCCATGACTGTACTCCTTTAACCAACTTTCGCCCGATACTCTACTCTGTGTCATCTTCCGCTCATTTGGCATGTGACGCTTCGCCTCTCCTTCACGCTTGGCTTTATTTGCGTTCGCTCATCCATTTCTTCTACTACTTGACATGCCCCCTCAGTTCGTGTCGCCCCCGTCGCCTAAAGTCGTCGCTCCCATAATGCTCGGTTGACTTCGAAAAGCTTTGCACCATCATCATCGCGGCCGCCCATCCATCGCCATTACCTCCCGTTCCTCACCCGTCCTCCTTGACTCGCCCTAGCCGCCATGATGGTGGCTCCACTTCACGCCAAAACCCTCGCCATTTCCTCTCTCTCTCTCTCTCCGCATCCCCTTCTCCCTTGCGACTTCGCTATAAAAGCCCCAGAGCCGCCATTTTCAGACCTCGGAGCTCGCCGGTGAGCTTCTCTTTTCCCCATTTCTTCCACCTTCTCGAGCCCTCAATCGCCGAGCCTCGTTCTTCTCCGTCTCCGGTGCCCTTCCGCCCCACCTCTCGGTCTCTCTTCCGCCATTTTCCTCACCCGAGTCCGCCATCTGCTCCTACCCATTTCTCTATCTCTTCCAAGCTTGAGCCCCGGTCGCCGTGGTGAAGTCTTCTTCCTCGGCTCGGTCGGCCTCGCCATGCGCCGGTCTCTCTGGTGCCATCGGGTCCACCCTTGACCAAATACTCCCCAATCGCTGCGCTGGCCCCGCTCCGTCGGCTTCTCCCGGCCATTGCCCGTGGGCCTTGATCGACTATCCAAGCCACCACTGGTTTGTCGATGGGACTATCGCTCTCGGCCACGCCCATGGGCCGAATTCTCTTACCCTGTGCAGCCCATTGCAACAGTGTCCCTTTTCTTTTTCTTTTGGGTTTTGCTGATTTGAAAACCCGAAAAAAAAATCATTTAAAATTCCGGGAAAAATCCAAAAATTCCCAAAAATCCAAAAATGCCAAAAATACACATTCTTGACCATTTCGAACCGCTGAGTCCAAAAATGATCTTCGTTTCGCCATACCTAGTCCAGAAAATTCCAAAAATGCCCCTGGACTCCGTTCCGGCCATTTTCCCTCTGATTTCTTTTCCGTTTCTTTTTCTTTGTTTTGTTTTGTTCGTTTATTTATCGATTGCATTTTCTTGCGCTAGATTCGACGTCGGAGCAACCGTTGGCACGAATCTCGGAGCAGGAGCAGTTGTCGGAGCTGTCGCAGGAACAAGAGCCGTTCGGGGCCAGACACGACATCGACCATCTCTCGTTAGGCGAACCTTTAACCTCGCAAGGCAAGCCACACTCCTTGAACATGTTTGATCCCATTATTCCGTATAATTACTGTATGTAATTAGTTACTGCATTTGTCTGTAAATAGAGTAGAAATCTAAAACGAAGTTAGTTTGGAAAGACTTGACTAGTTAAACCCACTTCCTTGTTAAAACCCTGTTGAGTACGCCATATTCAATTGTAACCCTAGGTTATCAATAATGAACTGTCGTAGGACAGTTATATTAATAAACATTGCTATTCTTTTATTATTTAAAACCCCCGGGTCTTGACTCGGGGCACATTTATAAAACCTGCTACGGTTTGGGGGACAGTATTGGATGGACCACGGAAGGTGGATACTGGCCTAATCCCCAAATCGATGACAAGCCCAGTGTGGTGTGGAAAGGGTACAGGAGGTACCGGTGGTGCGGTGTGTGTCGGGCTTGTCTTCGGCGATTAAGGATTAACCCCTGGGCAAAGTAAATAACTCAGAACCCTCTCAACCACAAGTTGGGTCGGTCAGCTTTGTTGACATGATCCACGTAGCTTGCATATATTGTCTTTCCCTTGGAATGCCTCTGGTGGACCCCGGTCTTTGTTGGAAGGATGGGGAGCGTTGAGGTTAGGGTGGAGCGGAATGGTGCGACCATTCGGCGGTTTTCTATGATGAGGATTCCTTAGTTGGTCAGCCCGAGTAGGTTCACTTTGGCCAAGTGGGCCGCTGGAAACTGAGGATGTGCACCGCCTACTGGGTAGGAGCTAAAGAGGGGAAATTCAATGAAAGGTTATGTTCATCTCGGTCCGGCCGCTTGCATAAAAGTTGCATGTTCACCTCGAGTGGCATCAACGACCGTAGATATCTTGTGGGTAAAGTTGAGTAGCTCTGCAGAGTGATCTAAATGGTATTCGAATACGCCGTGCTTCCGGTCAATGAAGCTGGGTTAATTTCGGTGATTCCGGTAACTGAGCTTGAGTAGATTTGATAATAAATTGCGTAACCTGGATTTTGTTTAAAATCAGTGGTGGTGTTGTGATAATGATGATGATTGATTGATTTATGTTTCTTTTGTACTATACTTAATCCTAGGTCATGCATCCACCAAATAATTAAACTTATGCGGATCCTTCAAATCCCATGCATGTAATATTGAATTTCCGTGTGGTTTGTTGAGTACGGTTGTGTACTCACCCTTGCTCCTAACTTATCTTTTAGAATTTCAAGAAGGCGGCGAGTTCGAGGAAGGCGTAGATGGCGATGTTATTTGGTTTTGAAGGCCTTGATCTATCTGCTCGAGCCTTTCCTGTGGTTATTTTGGTAATGTATCTGGTGCTGGCCGCACCTTTTGTAAAACTCTGGCCGTTAGGCCCTTAAATTATCTATTAAATATTCGCATTTGCTTTATGTCTGGCAACGTACACTTGGTTACCTACAGCTAAATTCCTGGGTAGCTGTGAAGGTATTCATACGCACCCCCCTAAAAAGGGCGGTCCGTTACATCGTTTCTCTCCCTTCTTGACTAGACGCCAACTCGGATCCAAGCTGGACTCAAAACCATTTTCAAATAGACGGAGGGCGAGGCTTGCCGGGCATTGAGAGATGGGGGATGGGCTCTACCTGATTTTGTAATTATGAGATACGAGTAGTTAAAAGAGAATTTCTCCCAAGAGAGATATCGGTTTGCATTTGGAGGACTTTCCAAGTTGTCATGTGCATCGTCCATCGTGGTCCATGGTAAGCGAGTAGCAAGCAGATAAGATAGCCGGGGTAAGAGCTTTCGGACACCGGTTACACGCAGAACATGCAATCCATGACTCTTGAGTCCAACATCTCAACTGCTTTGCTAAAAGAAAGTTAGATATGTAGATTCCCAGTCCCAGACTAGTAAAGCAAAGATGATTGGAGAGAAAGACCAGATGGTGTATGCTACAGTGGGCCAAAACCTTTCTAGAGCCCTTTGAGCAGCTTTCATTACAGAGTAACGGAAGCGCCCAAAATGAGGAAATTCGGGTACTGTCCTTCGATGCTTGGGATGATTTGCATGGACTTCAGAATGATCAGGCTCCAAGATGGATTTTACCTTTCAAGTAGAAATCCAGTGATGAGAACTTCAGGCCCAGAAAGCCGACGACAACCGAGTAACAAAACAAGGATTTGGTAACGTTAACTGCAAAAAGAACATAAGCTCAACAATATAGTGATGCTTGTACCCAGCTTATCTTTGAAAACTATTGCATGCAGAAGAACATACAGATATACAGGAAAAAGGAGGCTTTAAGAATGATGGAAAGTTCAAAATCTAAATTCAAACAGTATTGTTGCAAGTTGCTCCCTAGGCCTCTGCAAGTGAAACAAAAATTAGAAACCCTTAAGAAACAAGGAGGCACACAATGTTGTCTCCAGCAGAAATGCCTAGAGATTGCAATCCGTGTACAATGGCTCTCATTACCATTTTAGCACTGCAATAAGCGCCAATGTTAAAACCGAGTAAACCAGCATAGTTAAAAATCACAAAATAACTTTAATGTACTATATTAGGACGATTATTCCATGTATATATTTTGATGCTAGTTTCGTTGATTGAATTTTGACCTTGAGTAGAATTTGCACTAGAATGCCATGGCATGAACAAACAACCACGTTAATTGTGGATCTGTGATACTATCTACTATCAATCAGGCATCTCACAAAGTGATCCTATCATATATCAAATAGCCAACATGGCCAATTCATGCAAGTTTGGTACCACCTTGATAATTAACTTACTAAACAACAGAGCAACTTACAAAACGGATTGTTAAATAATAGTATGTCAAAATTTAAGCCAGCAAGTTGCTTGACACAAGCAGGAGAATTTGTAGAGCTTGAACTCACAAGCCAGCACAGGCAACCTGAATCAGATTGATGCCACAACAAATGAGATTGCCTTAACTCAGTGGCCCCTTCTCCAATTGTTATTGAACCATATATGCACACAGAAGCAATAGTTATTTACAATTAGGATACAGATGAAAAGAAAATAAACAATAAAAGCTGAGACACAGCATGCTATCTGACAGCTGAGGTTGCCTCGAAAAATGATGCTAAAAACAAACCATGCACAGTGAATCAATGGTGCCTAGTACAAAAGCAAGACAATGGAATTGTGCATAAGAAAAAAACACATGATTGCAGGGGCCCAACTGAACAGAATTTTACGAATAGAAAAGATAGCATAAATGCAGATACCATCAGAGCTACATCAAGAAGCTTCAGAGCTTAAGGTTGCAGAAAACAAGCATTGAGATCATAATCTTGATTAATAGAACTGAGTACCAGAGGTAATGCCAAAGGTGGCAAACCAATGAATGAAACACAAAAATGAGGTAAATAAAAGATATGGATGAAGATGAAGAGTGATGGGGGGCTAGGAGGGTTCAATCACCTGTATTATGAGGAACAGAAGAGAGATGAAATAGCACTACCATAATCCCCCAAATTGTGACTGTGCCAGGATTCCAGTGACTAAGTACATGTTAGAAGGTAAATATCATGTCATATTTTCATGTCAACATGCTGATAGTCTGTAAGACTGTAACTATCCATACAAAATTGCGACTACAAGCAGCCAAAGCCCAAAAGTGCAGGATATTGGAGTACATTGTTACACAAAGAACTTAAGAAGATGGGGAACTAAGCTCTAAGCTACAACATGGAGCAAAGACAACTTACATATCAACAAAATTGAAGGAACGTGTAAGTCTTAACATATTCCATCACTATGACACAATTAAGTTAAAAGCATAAGCTAGCCCTTGACTTCATCAAGTCTCAGGAAGTGCAAATATTTTGATCTAATAACAAAGCTTCATTCTTGATCAAGCTGTTAACAAGAACATCTCTCGAGCCCAGCTTGTTTAGCACTTCTCTTGCCTCCTTCAAATAGCCCTCATATGCCAAACCTTCAATGGATATAATGTAAGTCAAGTCATCAGGCAGGCAACCACTAGACACCATGTAAGCCAAAATATCAATAGCATAGTCTGTTTGGCCATTTCTGCAAAGCCCTAAGAGTACAGTATTGTAGAGCACATTGTGGGGTGACATATCCATCCATATCTTGCAGTTTATGAACCATCTGAATTGCCTTTTCAATTTTATCCTCTTCATCCAGACACTCAGCTAACAGCTGATAAATTTTATTTGGGTTGAATCCTTTGCTGGGCATTTCATTCAACAACCCAAAGGCTTGTTCCACTTCGCCAGCCTTGGCAAGCCTGTTTATCATTGTACTGTAAGCGATTGAATTAGGAGGGCAGACTTTCTCGGACATTTTCTTAAATACTTTCATGGCCTGCATCTTCAGTCCTTTTTTACACAAGAAACTAATTAGTGTGTTGAATGTCACATTATCTGGGAGGCAATCATTTTGGATCATCTTAGCCATTAGCTCCGCAGCATCCTCCCATTGCTCAGCACTACAAACACTTCAGTAGAGTGTTAAAGGTAACACTATCAGGTTTACAACCATAGGACTGCATGTTGCTTAGTAAGTAATAACTCCAAGGCACCATCCACATGCCCTTGCTCACAGGGGCCATTGATGATGGCATTGTGTGTGACAATATTTGACGTGTATCCATGCTTCCACATTTTCTCTAGCAGCCGAATCACCTGCGGGAGAAATCCTTTTCGACGCAATGAATTGACGATCACATTGAATGTTGCTTCACTCAGGGGACAATCCTCTCTGACCATCTCGGTTATATGTTCATTGGGCATCCTCCCACCGCTCGGCACTACACAGACCCTTCAAGACAGTGTTGTAGTTGACAGTATTTGGCTTGCACCCGTAAGAAGGCAAGCTGTTTGAGAAATCACGGGCTTCGTCCACATCTCCTTCTCTGCACATACCATCAATGATGACATTGTAAGTCACGTTGTTCGGCGCATCAGGTCGATCAGCTCCATGGCCTGCCAGTACCCCTTTCCTTGCACGCCGCCTCTAGGAGGATGTTATAGGTGACGACGTCGGGTGCGCAGCTCCGGCAAAGCATATCGTCGAGCACCACGAGCGCGTCCCTGACCCGGCCGCGGCGTGGATGAGCGGGTTGTAGGCGTACTCGCTGGGGGGCACGGGCATGCTGTCCACGACGCAGTGCGCGTCTTCGAGACGCCCCGCGCGGCAGTAATAGTCGGCCAGGGCGCTGTATGTGACGGCGGTGGCCGCGGGGCCGCACGCCTCGACGACGCGCGCGGAGTCGACCGGGCGGATGAGCCTGTTGGCGAGCGGCACGTCGGGCGGGCGGGGCGAGGACTGGACGACGCGGAGCGCCGCCGTGGACGAGGGCGCTCAGGCGGCCGTCCGCTCCATGCAGAGGCCGCGGTGGCGGTTTCGGGAGGCTCGGGGGCTCGGAGTTGGAGCTGCGGTGGCGCGGGTTGCACGTGTAAACCCATAATTAGATGTACGAATCAAAGTACATAAGAATATAGACTTAAGGCCAATTTATTTTAGGTTCTGATTCTAGATTCTGGTCAAAAAAAATAAAATCAGAAATAAACAGTTTGATTCTAGAATCTAATTCTCATAATCCAACCCACCCATATATACTAGAATCCACAATCCACTTCATATGTGCTTTTGGATTCCAGCTTTTGAAAAATTAGCTTCTCTACAACTACAATCTAGAATCAGCTTTTAAAGAATCCAAAGCTGAAACAAACAGGCCCTTATATCGTTAACTCCCAAGCAGCTATCAGTAAGAACAAAGAATTAGACCACCAGCAGCAATACTGAGAATTTTTTCTAACCAGTCCAAGTACTCAGCTTGACAACTCGTCATTTGAAAACACCTGCATTTGGCATTCACAATAGAGTAAACAGACGAATGCTCGATCACAAGATCGATGGTTAGCTTGACATAACTCGCTTGTATCTTACTACCTACTAATTAAACTGACAAAGAATTTGACATTTGGTGGTTTTTTTATATATATTTGAATTCCTTGGTTAAATAATACGAAGAAAACATTTGATTCAAGATTGGTAATTTGGATTTCTAGTGCATATGGTGATCGGTTTGTTATGTTTGGTGATTAACATAAAGTTCCTTATCAGTTGAAGGATATGAAGAATTTTTTTGGTTAAAAGTTGGTGTTTTGGGTTTTCAGTGTCAGTTGATGATTGCTTAGTTATATGTCCTGACTAACTGAAAAATCCCATAAAAACGTTTTTTTTTGTAGTTTTGTACTCTTTAAATAATATTTAGAATGCATGAATTTCATAAAAAACAACTTATTTCATATTGCTATATGCAAATTTCTCAATTTTTATACGATGCCTTAAGTTATATGTCGCTTACAACTTGCAAGAGAAGTTTAATACGTATAGTCTTGTTCATACAGTATTATACTCCCTCCATTCCAAAATATAAGGCACGCACGCATTTCAAGATTCAAACTTTGAAATCTTTGACCAATGATTTGTCTAACTATATAAAAATTTTGTGATATAAAAGTGATACTATTGAATTCATATTTAAAAGTACTTTGTAATGATAGTGATTTTGTTTGTATGAATGATATTGGATAAGAGAAATCAAAGGTCAAATATAGTTTAGAAGACCGTGCCAAGTCAAACCACGCCTTATATTTTGGAATGGAGGGAGTATATAGTAGAATATCGGTTTTTATGATATTGATAAGCATTAGATTTTGGATATGAAAATATCAAAAACTATTCTAAATCGGCGGTTGCGTGCCGGTGAATCCGCCTTTATAATACGGCGTGGGAGGTGGTAAACCACTTTCACCCTTAACGCCAGCAGTTGTTTTAGGCGTAGTAGGGCGATCGACCTACCGCCGCCAAGGTTCTTCATCCGGAGCCCCGCCGCGTAGGTGCTCTTTCGTTGTTCGACGCGTGGCGGGGTTGCTAGGAGTGTCCCGTTGACGTTGTTTCGGGCCTTGCTTCTTAGGTCCGACAAGTTTATCATTGAGGATCGGCGGCAAGATGGTGGACGCTACCGGTGCGGTCCCATGCCGACACAGTGTCTCAAAGTTTCTTACGCGCCCTAGGGCGCGGTGACGGGCCGAGGCGCTGGTGCAGCCGAGACCGAGGCGGGCAAGCCGTGGCCAAGGCCGAGGCCGGGCCGAGGCGAGGTGGTTCGCTGAACGAGGACTTCGGCGCCACGCTGGTCCTCCTCTCCATGCTCTCCGCCACGTAAAGCATGGGTAGGGAGCCCGAGGCCAGAATTGAGATATCTAAAATATCGGTTTCTATTCAGATCTCCACTTTTATTTTGCCCTCGTCTTCCAAAATGTTAGGAGCGGCCTGTTTATTTGTCCCGCTTCCGCCGCTGGGTCTTTGGTCAAGTAGTGGATCGCTTTTCTTGGCGATTAGCACCGCCAGAGCAATTTCCTGCGACTTATGGGTAACGAGCCTTGATGCCGAGAGTACTACCGATGAAGTAGATCGCCACGACTTTTGAGGGCATGGCCTCCGCCTGGGCCGACGACGAGTTTAGGCTTACGACCCGGTCAGTGGCGGCTATGTAGAGGAGCAGAGGTTCACACGCGACGGGCGCCGCAGAATCGGGTGACGCCAGAAGGCCTTCAATCGGTCAAGGGCCTCTCGAGCCTCGCGCGCCCTGCGAAGTGGTCGGATCTCCCGAAAGCGCTTTGTAGAGCGGCATCCGCGCCGCCGAGGCGAGACACGAACGCTCCAAGGTCCGCTAGGCACCTCTGCCGCCTTCTGACGCCCTTTAGGTTCGTGAATTGGCCCCATCTTCATGATCGCGAGAGACCTTCACCCGTTGATGATGTCGCGCGGATATGATGAATCCGAGGAGTTTTCTCGGGGACCCCAAAACACACTTCGGGTTGAGTTTTATGCGAACCGGCGAGGTTCGCAAAAGTCTCTTCTAGGCTCTGATGAGGTCGCCGCCTTTTCTCGACTTTATGACGATGTATGTCCCACGTGACACTCGATGTTACATGCGATCCGGTCTTCAACGGTGTACATACAAATACAGTATAAGTCGCGCTGCGCTTCTTCGAGATCAAGGGCATGGTTACGTGAACAAAACGAGCGAACGGAGTGATGAAAGAGGTGGCGAAGTGGGTCGGACTTCTTTCATCGGTAACCGTGGTAGCCCGAGTAGGCGCCTAGGAACGAGAGCGACTCGCACCCAGTGATGTGGAATCAATGACTTGGTCAATCCGAGGCAAGGAAAATGGTCCTTGGGACATGCCTTGTTCAGCCTCGTAGTCCACACACATTCTCCATTGCCCGTTTCTTTTTTTACAAGGACAAGATTGGCGAGCCACTCGTGGCGGCGACCTCTTTATGAATCCCGCCCCAAAAGCTTGGCTACTTTTCCTATGAGCCTCGGCTTTCCTCGTTAAACGGCGCAGTGTTGGGCGACCGGCCGGGCGCCAGTCGGATGTTCAGTGGTGCTCGCCGACCTCCTTGGGATGCCCTAATGTCGAGGTCTTCCAGCGAAGACATCCCGATGGTTCGTGAGGAAGTCGACGAGCGCCTTCCTATTTGGCGGGGAGGCGGACCCACCGCACAGCCTTGCTGGCCTTTCGGATCGACATGATCCTCTTCGTGTCCTCCGCGACTCGAAGGACCTGAGTCCCGACTTGCCGGAGCCGGATGGAGCTCCAGGGCCGCTCGTAGCCGTGAGCTCTAGCAGACGCGATGGTCGCCGAGGTTAGCTCGAATCGCCGCTCGCAGCTTGAAAGCAAGCCGGAAGGATGAGGACACGTGATGATGCCCCGCGGCCCCGGGATCTTCTACCGAGGTAGGTGTAGTTGGGGACCGCCATGAACTTGATGTAGCACGGCTTCCCAGAATCGGCGTGGTAGGAACTCTGAACCCCACCACCGAATGCGAGGATCTCGGCGAAGTTTGGGTCCTCCAAAGGTAACGGCGGAGTCGATCAGCCGGTGGGTAGGCTTGATGACCCGGATGACGCTGTGGAAGGGCGCTTGTTTCTGGTCCGAGGGTCGAGCGGGGGACGCCAGGCGCCGAGCTCTCGATGATGTTGATGTGGGCGGCCACCGGCCCATGAGGACTTTCGGTGAGGCGCTCGATCCTACGATGGGGTCGACGACGAGTGGGTACCTTCCGGTGATGGACGCGGTCGGTGGTCCGCCCGATCGGAAGGTGATCGGGTTTCCAGCCAAATAAGGTACTTTGGGACCACGGGTCACCGTGTGCACCTCTCAGAGGCGAAGCCGCGGCGCTTGTTCGCCAGAGCTCTCTCGTCCGCGAAGATCATAAGGCACTGTCGGATTCCGGCACCCAGCGCTAACTTTGAAACTCCCGGCCTCCGAAGTCGTCGCTTTTTCCTTGCTTTCATGGTAGCGTGGGGTTTCGAGAGAAAGCGTCTCAGACTTCGCAGATTCCTGTGATTTGTGCTCGACAGGGTACCCGTGGTTCGGCACCGGCCATCCATTAGCTTTTCAAGTGGTCGTGGTCGCTGCTACCTGTTTGTCAGATCGCTTCGGCGTCAGCGATCGGTGGTCTCGCGGCCTTCTTCCCCTCATATCGCCCGTCGGCGTGGTCGGCAGAGTCCGGCTGCCGGGGCCTGTTCTCGCCATTCTCGCTTTATGAAGATGGCACCATCGCCTCACGGAGGCGTGGTTGCTGGTGGCGAGGTCGAGCGTGTCCTTGGTGGTCCTAGGCTTGAGGCGGCACCCAGTTTAGGACCAGGCCTGCATGTGGTGTCAGATATGAACGCTCTAACGACGCGTCGCCGATGTTCTGGGGAGTTCGTTAGATCGCTGGGAGAAGCGGCTGATGTAGTCCCGAGCGCCATAGCCTTTTCAGTCCCAGAGTTCCTGTGGCGCTTCGAAGACGCTCTTCAAGTGTACGGTTCGAGCCTCGAGGCCGATTCAATGATGAAGAGGTCACTAGAGGCTGCCCGAACCGTAATCTTCTAACCGAGTCGCCACGGAGCCTCCGTGAGAAAGATCTGTCGGCGACTGTGTGGCGAGCTTATGGCGTGACGCTTTCTTCGAAGGCCGGATGGAGAGGTGGGCCAAGCGATGACGCCGGGTGTAGGAAGTCTGACGCCCGAGCGAGACCCGGCTGAGGTCATTGCTACGTAAACGCTGGCTTCGGGATGGCGCAAAGAGCGCCGCCTCGGAGAGGGAAGCGGCGCGCCAATGTACAGGTACCCGCGACATGCTGCTGCGGCGCTTACCTTTTGCGCCATGGGTGGCTCGGTCGCGGTGGTCGATAGTCTGGCCGCCATAGCACCGCCGAGTCGGGTGGTTTTGGGATGATCCGCCTGTCGGGTGCCGCCACCTCGGTGTTGGAGCGGTGGCGGCGAGGGTTTGGATTTCGGCGTTTGGGGAAGCGATGGGCGTGCCGCGTGGGCTCGGCGTCTGGTGCCTCTCCGCCTCCCCTCCCAGCCTCAGTGAAGTCATGTAGAAAACCCACACAACCACTTAACCGCTGGCCCTAGTCTCTACTATATAAAGTGAGAGTTTTTTTCCACGTCACTTCATCAAAATTACTCACTTTTGCCACTGCTCTTTAATTACCCACCTTTGCCCGCGTCACTTCATCAAAATTACCCACCTTTGCCACTGCTATTTAATTACCCACTTTTGTCCGCATCACTTCATTAAAATTACCCACCTTTGCCACTGCTCTTTAATTACCCATCTTTACCATTATTAGTGCTCTTTGCAAATAAACTTTTTTATCACAAATTGAGTTTCCGTTGCAACGCATGGACACAGAACTAGTAGAACTAGGAAGTACAGTTCAAGGCATCGATCAATATTCTTTTTCAAAAAAAAAATCATCGATCCATATTCAATTGCGCCTTCATGGAGATATGTATCGCACGAAAATACTAAATGAAAAATGGAACAAAAAAATAATCTACTACTTACAGTTAAACATCCTCTAAAAAGTACTCCTCACCACTTGTCTAAGTTTATAAGATGTATTTCATCTTAACACATAGTCGAGTAAGATATTGAAAATAACTAGATTATTCCTAATTATTATCATTAAACATTATATTCAATATATGCATGTAGAGAATTTGGAGTAAATGTGAATATTTATTTGAAGTATAGAGAGAACATCATATTAATTTTGCATTAGAATATAAATTACACCTTATATTTATAGACAAAACTATTTAAAAAATACATCTCATAAATCTCATAAAATTAGACGGTTGTACTAACAGTTAAGCATGTGAATATGTGATTAACATTATTCGTTCGAAACAAGTCTTTGATATCTGAAATTCGAGAGAATGTCAAAACGAGCCCATAGGGATCATCACAGTAACAAGCTCCAAAGAAAGTAGGCCGAATTTTAAGCCCCAAAATTAGCCCAGATAGCTTCAGTTACATGTAGAGATACACGACAACAACTTTTTGTTCCAACCAAGATAGGCTAGGAATAAAACCAAATCGAATGAAGCTATAGCGTGCAGAAGGAAAATGGTGTGCTCCAAAACTTTGAAACCGTCTCAGTTTCTCATGGATCTTCCGGTGGCCCGGTCCTCTTCATTTTACATTCACCAGCTCCACATCGAACACAAGAGTCGAGTTCTGTGGTATCGCCCCAATTCTTTGGTTTCCATAGCTACAGTGAAAGGAGGAAGCGATCAGAGTTGAAACAAGCAGCTGCTGACATGAAACCAATGCTAGTCTATATCTTACCCCATTGATGGTGGAATGGTGAGTCTTCTTTTATCCCCAACACGCATACCTACAACACGCAAACAAAGGAGCATTGTATGAGAATTAACCATAAGACTCTAAGTACAGAATATGCATCACTCCACAATTACGCGTTGGATCACAAGAAGCAAGTTCATATACCACTGATGCCGACATCCCAGCCTTTAATAACCTGCCCAACGCCTGCAGCCAAAGTAACATTAGAATCACCCGACAGGGCGACACCAGATGCTAGAGGGTAGAAGAGGAAAAAAGGTTACCTAGTCTAAACTCAGATGGCCTTCCACCAGCAGTAGAGTCAAAAATCGTGCCATTCATTAACTTGCCAATGTATTTAACAGAAACCTAGAGTAGGACACAATTATCAGTACGAGTCTGTAACCTATATATAATCTGAGAACAAAAAGTATCTCAAGTGATCAAATTGATTACAACCATGCAAAGTCATGCGGTAGGGGACACATTAAGCAATTGAAACTTGAGCATGTAAATGTCAACATTATTTGAAGCGGCTTTGAGAGATTGCATTACTAAATGGAAGCTTGAGGGGGGAATCTTCTCTTCATACCCCCTCAGAAATGTTTACCTTTTTCCCATGGGAAGCTTTTTTACCATCTGGTTTGCCCATCTCTACCTCCTGAATTATCAAACCATTGCCAAAAGTTCGTGTTTGAAGTGGCTGCTTCTTGCTCTCTGACTCCATAAGATCTGTTGATGCCTGGTTTTCACTTGTTTTCTTCTCCTGTTTTTTCTTTTTTTTATTCTTCTTTTTCTTAGCCTCCTGTGCAGTAACTTCCTCAGCATCATTATCACTGGAAAAGGGCATAAGGCAATTTTGTCAAACAATACAGAGCCATGCGAATAGCACTCATATGGGAAGAAAACACGATATATGTTATCTTAAGATACTTACATATGGTTTTCCACATCAGCTTCAGAAGAACTTATGTTCTTGTTTTTCTTTTTCTCCTGTTTTGCATCAACAGGATCAGCGGGGGAATCCTGTTGTTTGCTCTCCTTCTCTTGACTGTCCACAGCAGTCCTTTTGCCCTTGGCCTTTTTCTTTTTCTTTGACACCCCATCATTTTCAGTCTTTACCTCCCTAGAACCGTAGGCAAAATTTTAAAAATTACAACATGTTTCTATGCCCTAATTAAGGCCCTTTTTTTTGGTGTGCGTGTTTTGGGGGGGGGGGGGGCCCAACAAAAGCTCCAGTTTTAAGCGGCTTTTGGCATAAGCTAGAAGCCATATATAACTAACAAAATCTAAAAGCTGGGCTAGACCTATTTTTGCAGCTTATTGCTGAGATAAATTAGCTATTTGTCAAACGGTTTCTTATAAAAAAAACTACACCCGCTTTTCAACCCCCCCAAAAAAAAAGCTTTTCAGAAAAGCTACAACCCCCTCAAACAGGTCCTAAACAAACCAACTAGGGCAAAACAATGAACTAGCAAGTAGCATGTACCCTGAAGAGTCGCGATGATCACTAATGGCACCACTTTTCCTTTTCCTGTCCTCATTACTGGTCTCACTTTTTAGCTTCCTATTTTTTTTGGAACTACCCTCAGCACTTTTCTTTAATTCAGAAAATGATACAGGAAAGCCATCTTCATCTTCACTTTCCAAGGATTCAGCAGGTGGAGCCCTGACAACACGCTGAAGTTGAGAATTATCACCATTTTCACTGCTTCGTTTCTTGTTTGATCCCTTCTGTCCTTCACCACAAGCAGGCTTGTCATCCTCTTGAATTTCCTCAATAACAACTGCAAAATTTGTCACAGGGAAGGAAAACTCATGAAATGATGTTGGCTGAGGCTTGAAGCAATTAATATCCCAGATGACCGTATCACGTAATCTCAATGCCAATGAAAACCGATTTTATAAAACTAAGTGAAACAAGCAACAAGACATGATCTCTTTTGTTTCATGGGGAAAATAAGGCCATAGTTTGCAATGCTAATTCCATGTAAGCATGAACATTACTTCACAGTGCAGCATGTAGATAATATATTTATATGCATATACAATTGGCATGTCATCTAATCTATACATCAGTAACAGAACATGCAAATAACTGCAATCCGTTATGCACAGCAGGCATCACAGTTCCCGAAATAATGTAAATGCCCACAAAAGTAGAAATCAATGACTCTGACAAACACCAGCTTATCATACTATTAATAGGCATGTCTCCAATTGACAAAGCTCGTGATACAAGCAGGAATTTTCACATTATTAATAGAGATAAACCTCTGTGCTAACTTTAACCTGATATTACACTGTATCATCATCAGTTATCCACTGGTTATATGCACTCACAATAGCCTCTGTACAATAGTTCTCCCTTTGACTATTTCCAAAATAAAATGTAACGTCATCATAAGTCAGGAACCAGTTAAAGTGTGAAATAAAGCAAAAAAAATTATATCTAGAGGAAAACAGATCTTATGGTTGGAAACAACAATCAGGAAGAGAGGAAAAACGTAGATAACATTCAACCATATTTCCAGGGGACACACTCCCATCGATCATTTCTATGGGAAATGGAATAGCAACATGTGAAAGCATTACCTGAACTTTTGCCTCTACGCTGATTGTACATCATCTCCGCATCATCAGTCTCTGAATCATAGTCTGAATCGTCATCTTTGCTGTCTGAATGTCCCATAGCCTCACAATCAGTAACATACTGGCATGGCTTGCACAAGGGGATAAAATTCATAAGCATTACCTGTACTCATCTCCTCAGGGGATACAGGGATGATCACGGTGTTATCATCATCACCATCAGTGTCCAAGAAACCATCATCATCCGAGCCTAGCAGAGAATCACTACCAGTATCACTGTCCTCATACACATAACTGACAAAATAGTTAAGGAAAAACCGAAATCCCGGAACAACAATTCTCACAACGAAAGGCATCCAACAGCCATCAACTACAATCAAAGAAAACCAAGTAACACTAATGCTGCAAAGGATACCCAACATAGTATCCAGTAAGGTGGACGCTCCTCGGCCCGAGCACCGAGAACGTGACGAACTTCTCCTCGAACTCGAGCTCCAGGCGGCATGTCTCTGACTGCCCCGGGACCAGGACGCAAAGGAACACGGGATCCTTGTTCTTAACGCTGCACTGCACCTGTACCACGCCCTTCTTCCCACCGCCGCCGCCCTTCTCCCCCTTACCAACCTCAGCCCCCAGCGTTGCCTGCGTTGCCCATCCAACAAAACCCCACGTCGTCACGCAACATTGCAGACTCTCAGCACAACTAGAGATCCCAACAATTCCATCTCTTGCCATTAACACAGGAAGCGTCGAAATTGAAAAGGCGAGAGGATCGAAGCCGAGCGCACCTGGGTGAGGCGCAGGCGGCCGCGGCGCGAGCTGTCGGTGTGGGTGTAGGGCTTCCCGGGCTTCACCTCCGCGCCTGCGAGCGGAGCATGCGGGCGAACGATTAGTACCGTCCAGGGCAACGAAAAGCACAGAAGAGAAATCAACGGCGGCGTCCATGCCGATCGAATCGATTGTTTACCCCAGAACGAAGGCATGGCTGCGGCTCGAGCTCGACGGATGTGTCGCGAGGCGCCTCGGTGGGGAGGGGACCGGCTTGAAAAGGGTGGGTTTTTGGAAGCTTCGGGAGGGTGGTAGAAACTAGAAAGAGGGGGAGGAAGAGGAGGGCGATGCGTCGCGGCGAGAAACCCTAAAAATGGGGTTTTGGGGGAGGAGAGGCGGAGGGAAAAGGCGTCGAGGTGTGGTTTTTGCGGGTACGCCCTTCAACCTGTGAGATTTTTCTTTTCTCTCTCTCTCTCTCTTCTCTGCTATGGATTTGCGCGCCCAAGGTACACCGAAGATGTAGGCACAAATGGGAGGATTTTGGTCCAGGCATAAAATGGACCCAGTCCGAGTAATGAACGCAATCACCTCGTATTTCAACTCGAGTTACACAAATAAATATAAGCGATCATTTCACATCGCACCATTAATTTTGACATCATGTTGCGCTTTTCGCCGACACATCTAACATTAACTTGAGTTCCACTAATTTTGACATCATGTTGCGCATTTCGTTGGCACATCTAACGTTAACTTGAGTTGTGTGGCCTAGACGAGTAATTTCAAGGGAGCCGATTCCAAGGAGGTTCCATCAAGCTAGAGCCTACCCTTCACGCTGGCAACGGTAACCCCACGTTCCCTTCTCCGGTGAGTGATGGCCATGGTCTAACACCTCATAGCTCCATGGGAGGTCAAGAAGAAAGAGAAAGAAAATGCTAACTGAGGCCTCGAGAAAGGTTTTGTGGACTCTTATCGAAGCCCACGCCCAACTGTGGCCTCACATCTACTCCATCGCCCGCCACACATTCTATCGTTCCCTATTGCCACATGTACTCCATCGTCCGCCACACATTCTATCGTTCCCTATTCCAAATCCAATCGATTGAGGAGTGACCATAAGAGGAGACCGAGGGGTGAGGCGTACTTGAAAAGAAAATGTATGGCCCAGGCAGCTAGGCGGGCAGTGGCAAGCGAGGGCGAGAGACAAAGGAGCCAAGAATGAGGACGTTGATGCGCACCGTAACTTTCAGCATGCACAGTGTCAAGCAGTCCACCAGCCATGCCTCCATCACCGGCTCCTCGAAGGTCGGACTTAGTAACATTACTGTTATTTGTCGTTGGGTCGTCAAAAACCTTATGCAGCACAACAAGGAGGGGAGGGGCCACCAAGCAGGAGAGTACTAGAGGAGGATGCGGGCACGCCGCTCACAGCCGAGCAGAGAAGACAAGGAGGGGAACCTACTACTCCTACCTGCTTCCTTCCCATCTGTGAGTGTATGTGACAACGGCAAAGCCAAAATGCACCACCGACCACCACAAAAAGGAACCCCGAGCTACCTCGGTGCCCAATCTACTTCCTCCTGCTCTCAACTACTCCTCCATCTAGCCTGTGCATGTGGTTCTCCTCCGCCTACGGTTGGGACCGAATAAGGAGATGAGGAGTAGAGGACAGAGGACTAGAGAAGCTGAGGATTGCTTTTGGTATATATAAATATTAAGCTTTGATTTGTTTATTTCTATTTTCTTTCTGTTTTTCTATCTCCTAGCCAATTAGCATATAGCTATATACTTAGTACATATAATATTGTCGGTGTTTCGAGAACCGGCGAGTAAATTTGTAGGTTTAGAGGGGCTACGCGCTCCCGCTCCTTGAATGGTTAGACCGAAAAGACAGGGGTCCACGAGTTATCTTGGTTCAGGCGTAACGCCCCTACTCCGATTCAATGGGTGATCGGATGTTATTCATTCGGTGTATCCGCGTGTTACAAGCGAGGGTGAGCTCGGGCTCGGGCGCCTCGTGTCTGGGGTTACTCAAACGACTACGAGGGTGACTCGGGGTCTTGTGTTTGGTCGCTTAGATCGCCCCCCGCTCCAAAGGGCCACACCTCCCCTTATATAGCCTGGGGAGGACGGTGGCGCGGAGGTTACACGGGAGTGCGTAAAAGGAAAAAATGGATGGGGCTCCCCACGCCTTGGAGTCTGGTCTTTTGCCTCGGTGTCTGATCGCTAGACTGGCCTTCTGACGGGTGGTTGTACGTCCCGTGTTGGGTTGGTGAAGACGTAGAGGGACGGCTCGGTCCGCTCCTCCGGGAAACGGCGCACCTGCTCTCTGCTGCTGCGTCAGGGGCTGACGTCGAGGGTGTCAGCCTTCGGGGGGTGTCTCGGGAAGACGCGCAGCGTCCTGCCCCTGCTCGATTGTGACGATTCGTCGGGTCAGTCAGTCTAAGCGACCAGTAGGGGCCGGTTCCCGATGATCCGACATCTGCTTCGTGGTGGAGACGAACCGAGCTCGTTCGGAGCTGCCAATCGGTCGGACCCATTGGTTGGGTCAACCCTAGGTCCTCGTCATTTGTGGAGGTCGCGGGCGCCGGTCCTATATCGCTCGGTCGGACCGCTCTCGGGTCGGCTCGGTCGAGGTCGTGAGTCTCTATCTTTGAGCTTCGTTTGAGGCCCAGGCGCGGCGGCGGCCCGTACGCTTCTCCCGGGCCGCTGGGGATACCTATCTCCTGGGTATTCGTCAATAGCCCCCGAGCCCCCGAACGGATCGGAGAGCCGGTCGGGGGTTTGCCCCGTTCGACGGGCGCCGGTCGACATGTTGCTCTGGTACGGCCGGACCTCCGTGCCTTAGGACCGATCGATCGGCTTCTGCAATTTCCGGCGTCCGGCCAGTCGGATCTGGTCGATTCGCCGGTCTTGTATGGCGCATCCGGTGGATGGAGCCCGAGCCCCGAACGGATCGGAGAGCGGTCGGGGCTCGCCCGCGGCGAGGCGGCCGGTTGGGGACCTCGTGCTCTGGTCGAGGTCGCTCGATACCGCAAGTGCATCGGTTGAACGCAGGCGGCCTCCTCGATTCGGTTTGCCGCTAACGCCGGTGCGAAGCGATCCGGTGGATGGAGTCTCGAGCCCCGGCGGATCGGAGAGCGGTCGGGGTTTTCTTTTCGCGGCGAGGCGCCATTTTGCGTCGTGGCCCGATGTACTGTAAGGTCGGCGGCGCCGAAAATGGATAAAGCGCGCATACGCCACGCCGAAGCGGGGTGGCGGCGCTTCCCATTAATACGCCCCATCCGCGGTGTGGGACTGGAGGGTGAGCTAACGCGCTTGCCATGCGTTGGCTTGAACGCCGTCTTTCGCGAAGGTGATAGCGGGTTTGTCCGAGTGGGCCTGGCGGCCTCCCGAAGGAGAACTGCTTCGAGCGGACGTTATCCGTCGCGGGCGTCCGACTTCGGGCGACCCGCGAGAACCTTTCTTTACTCGATTCCGTGTCGGACTCTAGGTCGTCCGCCGACCCAGAGCGCAGCTGGCTGCCACTCGTCGACGGGTTCTGCGGGAGAGTGTGAAGTTTGGTCTCGAACACGATTAAAGGTGATTGGGCCGTCCGCCGGCCTAATTGGAGGCCCACTGGGAGCTCACCTTATCCTCGTCCCTCGCTCGATTTTTCGTTCGGGGTGATGCGTGCACCCACTTGGTGCTCGGGCGCTCGGAGCCCACAGCACTCGGTCGAGCCCCGGACATAAGTTGGTGAGCCCTCTCGCGGCTTCCGGGACCGTAATGGCCTTGGCGTGCCTTTCTGCTGTTGCCAGGCGCCCTTTCGAATTCGGGAACGAGGCCCGAGGAGCGGTGCGCCACTCTGCCCGATGCGTGGCCCTTTCGCTGGTCAGCATCTGTCGAGAATTAACGCAAAGGCGACCAGGATCGGCGTCGTCATCGCTGGACCGTCGCAACGGATCGGGGAGGGAACGACGCCGCTTCTCTTCGCGATATCGTTCGTTTCGGTGGCCTTTGTCGGCCGACGGGCGTTGCGTCCCTTATAAAAAGGGGAGAGCCACCGGTCGGATTCCTCCGTGTTGTCCTGTTCTCCGCTGCGAAAGAAAGAGAAAGTCGACGCGGTTGCGAGGGAAGCCAAAAAACCTAGGGGAGGAAATCCTCGCCTCAGCCCCCTTCTCCGCTCATCGGTCCTGCGCTTTCGGAGATGTCGTGGCCGGAGTGCTCCGTGCTTGACGCTCGCGTACTCGGCCTGGCGAAGAAGCGATTCCTTCCCCCGCGCGACGTATCTCGGTGGAGGGTGCCGACAGGAGCCGCGGCTCCGGAGCCTGGCGACGGCGAGATCGTCGTGTCCGCGTCCTTCTTGGCGGATTCGGCCTCCCCTCCACTCGTTTGTCGCGGACTTCTTCATTTTACAAGGTGGAGGCACACCACCGAATCCCCACGGCGTCTTGCACATTGCGATCTTCATCACGCCAGGCGAGGCCTTCTGGGGTCGAGCCCCATTGGGCCCTCTGGAGTACTTCTTCCATATCTGCGCGTTGAAGGGAAAGTCGGGCGGGCGCAGATTGGCGCCGATCGGGCGCCGCCATCAAACCGGTCCAAGCGCGCCGAGTACATCGATATGAAATCGCGCCGTCGAATCAGGATGGCACTCCGAATGGTTCTACATTCGGAACGCAGGGGACAGCGCCCCGGCCTTCACTGGGAGAGGACCGGAGGCGATGCCTGAATGGAACCGGCCGACGGACGCGAAGGAGAAGAGGAAAATGGAGGTGATCCTCGGCGGCTTCTTGGTCTCAAGAGGCGGGCTCGACGGGCGACGCTGTCGTCCGCACGTTCATGGCGAGACGCGTCCAACCCCTCATGGACAGGCCTCACCCAATGTTCGAGTACGTGGGAGCATCTGACCCCATGAGGATGGAGCATTCGGACCTCCCCTCGTCGGAGGTTGAGGCTCGGGTGATGGCCGTCCTGGTCGTGAAGGCCACGGTGGCGGTCGGCGGCGCTCCCGAGGCCTTTTGGGCGGAAAACCCCCCAAATCTGGTAATCGGGCGGCTCTTCCGCCTTCCCTGCGTTCTTCGTCTTAATTGCTTGCGTTTTGACCTGAACAGAGTTCCCACCCCCCTTTCAGGGCCTGCTTGGGGCATCCTCCCGGGCATGGCTGCCGGGGGAGAAGGAGATGAAGGCGGCGGCCCGCCAAAAAGCCGAGCTGGAGGAATCTGCTCGAAAAGAGCGCAGGGAGAGCAGGAGGAAGGAGAAGAGGGAAGCCCGCTCGGCCATGGCTGCGCGCGGTGAGGACGTGTCAGAAACGACCGCCTTCTCCTCGTTTGGCGGGGGGTCGTCCTCCAGCGACGGCAGAGATCCCGGTGATCCGTACGAAGCGTACGATTTCGGGTTGTCGTCGGGCGACGATCCGGAGCGTTAATCTGAAGTCATCGTTAGGGTGCCCAGCGGTCACCTGGCGGCGTGAGCCCTGGATGGAGGGAGAGCGGCCCGTCCTCGCCAGAGAGGCCGTGAAAGAGCGGTATTCAAAGACACCGCTTCGACGCGGTTGGTTTTGTTCCCTTTGTCATTCGCGCCGGCTTTGCTTGAGCTGCTTCTGACCGGCCCGTGCTCTTAGGGATTTCGCGGGGGAAAGCCTGACGGAGGTGGCAGAATTGCCGTTGGGACCGTCGCTGCCACTCCCGCCGGCGGAGGTTGGGGATGGGCTATCCGGGTCGGAGCAGATGGCGGAGACGGTGGTGTTGGTCGTGCCCGCAGCGACCGACGCAACAGCAGTCGCGTCTGTGGTCGTGCCGGAGTCGACCGTGGAGCCGGTACGCCACGAAGACCGGGCGACCGTCAGCGGCTCGCTGTCAGGATCGGGGGCCGACGATGGCGGAGCAGGCCTCGCGCCGCCGGTTGCTGACATGCCGCCGGTCCTGGCGCTGGAAGCTTTGCCGCTACCGTTGCCGAGGGAACAGCCCGGGGAGGAATCGCAGGCGGTGGTGGTGGTCGTTGATTCGCCGCCGGTGGCGCCAGAGGCCCCGCCGTCGGTGCGGGCTGCTGGGACGACCACAAGGGAACCCCTCCAGTCGCCACCGCCCATCTTAGTGTGGCGAGCAACAGCGACCTGACGAGGCATCATTCACCTTTGGATGACGGGCCAAGCTTGGGAGTGGGAATCCTTGCGGGAGGGCTCCTGCAGTGAAGACCGAGATGGAGGAGATTCAGGCGAGCTTGGGCGGCTCCTCAAGTCCTCCGGCAGTCTTTGGACGCGTCACCGGTGGGGTCGACCCTTGGGTGTGGTAAGTTGTGCTCGAAATTTCTCCTGCTTTTCAAATCCTGCTGGACCTTGTATTGATGTGCCGGCTTGTTGCAGCGTCTGCGAGAGCGTTCGGAGGGTAAGTCCGGGTTCCTCCGTCGCCTACACGGCCGGAGGACGGCCGCGGAGGAGGACCGCAACCAACTGGGCTCCGAGCTGCGTGAGGCGCAGGAAGCTGTGGCGCGTGAGCGGTCGGCGGCAGAGGAGGCCCGCCGGACGATGAATGAGATGGCCGATGTGTTGCAGGAGGAGCGTCAGTTGGGCCAGTCCTCGCGGACGAGGGTAACCGAACTGGAGTTCCTCCTGGCGGAAGCCAACAACGCCAGGGTTGTCGCTCAGGCGGGAGCAGCGGCGGCGAAAAAACTCGAGGAGGAGACTCGGGCCAAGCTCATCGCCATGACCGAATCGACGGCCGGTAAGACGTTGTTATTCGGGCTGATTTGGAAGGCAGTGTCGTCGAGCGTGCCCTTCTGACTTTTGCCCCGATCTTCAGAATTCCAGAAGAATGTTGGCGAAGTCGCGGAGGCGCGGCGATTGGCGGCGGAAGAGCGTGACGCGGCGGTCGCAGCGGAGGCGGTGGCTCGGTCGGCGTGGAAAGAGATGGAAGCGGCATCGACGAATCGGTCGACGAAGTTGGCGACCACAGGAAGGTCGGCGGGTTATTCGCAACCGTCTGCTTTCGGGGCGTCACGGGGCACAAGATCGCTTTCGCGACGAAGTTGGCTCGTGTCCGAGCACGTCGAGAAGTCGGTGAAGACGAGTCTTGCCGCCTGGGGCCACTTCGTTACCGTTAACACCATGTCCTTCTAACGGTATTAACTGGACAATGTCGATGGCGGATTGCCGAGAACCGGACCGACGAGGAGGTCCATCGCCGCTTCGGCCGAGCCCCATGCCCGAAAGTGATCGCCGATCGGATATCGCCCATGAGCGTTCTCCACGGGATTATGAATAATGTTAGACATTACCTTTTAAAAATGTAAAAAACTTTAACATGTAATGAATCGGGGTTCGCCTTTGTGTTCGTTCGCGAGTTTGAGCGGTTCCTTCACGTTCGGAAACCATAGCCCTGGAAACCGCCGGGGTTTTTCGGGCATAGGCGTGTTCGATTTCCCGAGGGAGACGCGAAGGAAGTGCTAACGAACCCTGAGGCCAAAAAGGCGTTTATTCGTGCTTCATGCGGGGGATGAGTGGCTCTGACTGACTTATGGCTCGCACCGTGCGGGTAGCCCTTACCGCAAAGCGCTACTTCGAAACCGTAGGGCGCCGGGCGTGGGTCGTAGGGCTTGGGTCGGACGGATTATCCGCACGGGGAGCCGAGTGGTCGGTCGGCCCACCTGCCCGTATGAGTATGAACGACGTTAGAGAACAAAATTCACGTTTCATGCGGCGGAGGAGCGGCCCCGACTGACCTGTGGCTCGCGCCGTGCGGGTAGCCCCTACCACAAAGCGCTACTTCGAAACCGTAGCCGCTGGGGCGTAGGTCGTAGCGTTTGGGTCGGACGAATTACCTGCACGGGGAGCCGAGTGGTCGGTCGGTCCACCGGCCCGTATGAGTGTGAATAACGTTGCTCCTGTGCCCCCGAGCAATTCGCGGCGACCAGGCCGTGGTCGGCGCGTATTGCAGGTCCTTCGAGATAGTCGTAAAGGAGATCAAGATTCGAGAGACTTATCTCTTTTGGTCGGTAGTCGAGCACCGGCGCGTGGCGCGCAGATTTCGAGTTGTCCGGATAAGCGGCTCAGGCGAAGATCGAAGGTCGCACCGCTTCGGCCTGGCGGCGTCCTCTTCTTGCCGTGTCGCCGGCGCATTTAATGTGGAGTTGATTTTAATGCGCGTCGCGTCGGCGCGATCGGACGATGGGCATGTCGAGAGGAGTTCGCGGGCGCCGTCGCGCGAAGGTGGTTTCTGGCTGCGTGAAACCACCCCTATAAATACGGGTGCAGGGTAGCGGAACTCACATCTGGTTCAGACGTTTGCGTGCCTTCGCCTCCTTCATCTTGGAAGCACCTCCTCGAGGACTATGGCGAGCGGTGGCGGTGATGACAGGAGGTCGGGGAAGCGGATTGCGGAAGCGGACCCCGGGGGTTCTCCTTCCAAGAAAGCTCGGACGGAGGGGGGTTCCTCCGGTGCGACAGCGAGGGGTGGCGTCGAGCTGCCCTCGCCAAGGTTCTTTATCTGGAGCCCCGCCATGTATATGTCCTTCTAGTGGTTTTAGTGGGGCGTTGGGTTGCCAATTTGAGGTTCATCTTTGATACTTGCCTCTTGCAGTCCGATCGGCCAACATGGCGCCGACAAGCGCCGCTGGGGCTCCGCACCTCAGCAATGAGGAGTGGCTGCTTTCGAGGATCAAGCGGCGAGCATGGTGGGCCTTACTGGTCGTGATCGATGCCGACCTGGTGTCCCAGTGGGGGCCTCACGCCCTCGAGATCACAGTGTGGCGGCTGCGAGCGCGGCGCAAAGCAGCGGAAGACGAGGCGGCACGGCGGGCGCGTCGGCCGCCGAGGCAGAGATAGCCCGCGCGAACGAGGATTTCGACTCCGCAGCAGTTCTCCTCTCCATGCTCGCCACCGCCACGAGAGCATGGGAGGAGCTCGAGGTCGCGGTGGAGCTGAACGAACCGGTTCAGCCCACCGCGGCGCAGTACGCTTTCGGGCTTACTCGGGCGGCCGAGGCGTTGGAGGGCCTGCCCCAGGCCCTCCGGGAGCGCTCCGCCCGAGAAGGGCGGAGGGTTGCCGCCCTGGCGGCTGAGTACGTGCTGGCGTGCTGCGCCAGCCGGTGCGGCTCCTTTGACGCAGCGGCCACCGTCTCCCACATCCGAGGCGACGCGAGCCAAGCGAGCAGAGCGAGGAGGCGGCGGTACGGCGGGTGAGCGGGCAGATCTGGAGGTCTCGGACGACGAGACCGATGCGAGCGAGGTCTCCGGGGAAGGCGACGGGGACGACGCCTTCTTTGGCCCCGACCCTTAGGGGGCCGCCGCGCTCGCCCCTAAACTCGTCGTGCAGGCGAGGCATCTTGGGCACTGGGGCGGCTCCTTCCGTCTTCGTTGTCCGACCTGCTGTTTTGCAGATTTTTGCGCCCTTTTCTGCTTCAGGACTTGCACAAGTTGTATGCTGTTTTATGTTCCCTTTCTTGTAATGGACACTTCGTGCTTTTGCTAACTCGAATCCTATCGTTCAGCCCCCTGTGCCGATCGCCTGGTCATTAGTAGCCGCCTGCGGGAACTCCTTTGCCAACCGTCCGTGGGTCGCGGGCGCGGAGGCCACTCCGCCTTGCGGACCACTACTTTAGTAGTCGTAGTCAAGAAAAACTACCGAGTTTTCACAAGGCGTGACCGTGAGTGGTCTGGCGAAGCGGGTCCTTCGCGGAGGACCTTGGGTCGACTTGGGCACCACGCAACGAGGTTACGTAGGATAGAAGCTCCCGAGCAGGTTCGCGCCGCTCGGGCGGGGTCCGGCCAAGAAAATTAGTTTCAGGGAAAGAAACGCCTAAGCTTTTCGATGTTCCAAGCGTTTGAAACAATGTTGCCATCGGCGTCTCTTAGTCGATAGGTGCCGGGCCGAATTACCTCCCCAACGGTGAAGGGGCCTTCCCATGGGGGTGAAAGCTTGTGCCTGCCAACGTTGGACTGGACTTGGCGCAGGACCAAATCGCCAACGTTGAAGGCTCGGCCGCGGACTTGGCGACTCTGATATCGTCGCAGCGTCTGCTGATACCTGGCTGATCGGAGGACGGCGACGTCGCGTGCCTCGTCGAGCTGGTCGACGGCGTCTTGTTGTGAGTCGAGTCCCCGAGCTTGGTCGAAGGTCTGCAACCTTGGAGCGCCGTACTCCAGGTCGGTTGGCAAGACAGCCTCGGCGCCGAACACCAGGAAGAACGGCGTGAACCCGGTCGACCGGGTCGGAGTGGTTCGCAGGCTCCAAAGGACGGAGGGCAGCTCGGCCGCCCATCGCCCTGCTGACTTCTCCAGTCGGTTGAAGATTCGCGGCTTGAGCCCCTGTAGGATCATGCCGTTCGCCCTCTCGGCCTGGCCGTTGGTCTGCGGGTGGGCGACAGACGCCCAGTCGACGCGGATGTTGAAGTCGTCGCAGAACTCGAGAAACTCCTTCCCCGTAAACTGCGTACCATTGTCGGTGATGATGGAGTTCGGGACCCCAAACCGGTAGATGATGTCGCGGAAGAAGTTGGCCGCCTGCGCGGACGTAATAGTGGCGACCGGCTTCGCCTCTATCCACTTGGTGAACTTGTCCACCGCGACGAAGAGGTGCGTGACGCCCCCGGGCGCCTTTTTGAAAGGTCCGAGCAGGTCGAGTCCCCAGACCGCGAACGGCCATGTGATGGGGATTGTCTGAAGGGCTTGGGCTGGCAGGTGCGTTTGTCGAGCAAAGAACTGGCACCCTTCGCAGGTGCGAACAATTTGCTCGGCGTCGGCAACGGCGGTTGGCCAATAGAAACCTTGACGGAAGGCCTTCCCCACGAGGGACCGTGGTGCCGCGTGGTGACCACACACCCCGCCGTGGATGTCGAGCAGCAGCTCCTTGCCCTGGTCAGTCAGGATGCACTTCTGGAGGACCCCTGAGGGACTCTTCTTGTAAAGGTCTTCGTTGACCAGGACAACAGACTTCGCTCGCCACGCGAGGCGCCGGGCCTCGGTCGGGTCTGGAGGGAGGGTCCCATTCGTCAAGCGATCGACGTAGGGCTTCCTCCAATCTGGTTCGGCCGCAAGCACGTCCCGACTCGAGTCGGATAGCGGCGCATTCGGTTGATTGGTGGTCGGCTCGGTATTTGGGTGGTCTCGGTGGGTCGGTCGGATGGACGGTTGGTGGAGGTCGTGGGCGAAGATCCCGGTCGGGACGGGGCCCTTGCCAGAAGCGAGGTTGGCGAGGTAGTCGGCCTCGCCGTTGTTGCGCCGGTAGCTGTGGTGGAGCTCGAACCCTTTGAACTTCTCTTCCGCCAGACGCGCCAGCGACGCCGCCATGCGTGGATCTCGGGTTCCGAGGCCTTCATGACTGGTCGACCACCGGCTTGAGTCGCCAGATATCGTAAGAGTCGCCGACGCCTAGGTCGGCGGCGATCCGGAGACCGTTGACGAGGCCGTAGATTCGGCGGCGTTGTTCAGAATAGCGTCGAAGAGCAATCGGACGGCATATTGGACTTTGTTGCCGAGCGGGGAAACGAGAACGACCCAAGCACGGCCCCATTCTTGGTGTAGGATCCGTCGAAGTACATCGTCCAGTACTCGGGATCTTCAAGCACCGGAGGGGCCTGGGCTTCGGTCCACTCTGCCACGAAGTCAGCAAGGGCTTGGGACTTGATCGCCGTCTTGGGGACGAATGAAATGTCGTGGCCGTTGAGCTCGAGTGCCCACTTGGCTATCCTCCCCGAAGCGTCGCGGTTGTGGAGGATCTCGCCCAGCGGCGAAGAGGTTACGACAGAGACGGGGTGTTGGCCGAAGTAGTGGATCAGTTTTCTCTTTGCGATTAGCACCGCGTAGAGTAGTTTCGCACTGCGTAATGCGGGTTTTGGACTCGAGAGTACTTCATCGACGAAGTAGTGGTCATTGCACTTTGAGGGCGGCCTTCTTCCGTCGCTTCGACGGCGAGTGCAGACTCACGACTTGGGTCGTGGCGGCAATGTAGAGGAGTAGAGGCTCACATGGCGCTGGCGCAGTCAGGACCGGGGGTGAGGTCAGGAGGGCCTTTAGTCGGTCAAGGGCCTCCTGAGCTTCCGGGGTCCAACTGAAGCGGTCGAATCTTCTAAGCAGTTTATAGAGCGGCATTCCACGCTCGCCGAGGCGAGACACGAAATGGCTCAAGGTCTGCGAGGCAACTGTCGACTTTGGGCGCCCTTTAGGTGGCGATTGGGCCCATCCTCATGATTCTTTGAGATCTTCACCGAGTTGGCTTCGATGCCGCGTTCGGATATCATGAAGCCGAGAAGCTTCCCCTTGGGGACCCCGAAGACGCATTTTTCGGGGTTAAGCTTTATGCGAAAGCGTCGGAGGTTCGTAAAAGTTTCTTCGAGGTCGGCGACGAGGTCGCCGGCCTTCCCGGTTTTGACGACGATGTCGTCCACGTAGACCTCGATGTTACGGCCGATCTGGTCATCGAAACAGGTGTACATGCACCGTTGATATGTAGCACCTGCGTTCTTCAGACCAAAGGGCATCGTCACGTAACAAAACGAGCCGAAGGGAGTGATAAAAGAAGTCGCGAGCTGGTCGGACTCCTTCATCGGGATCTGGTGATAACCGGAGTAGGCGTCCAGGAAGGAGAGCAATTCACACCCGGCGGTGGAATCGACGACCTGGTCGATCCGGGGCAGAGGAAAATGGTCCTTGGGACACGCCTTGTTCAGGCCCGTGTAATCAACACACATCCTCCATTGCCCGGACTTCTTTTTTACAAGGACAGGGTTGGCAAGCCACTCGGGGTGGCGTACCTCCTTTATGAACCCTGCCTCCAAAAGTTTGGCTACTTCTTCGCCTATGAGCCTGCGCTTTTCTTCGTCGAAACGGCGCAGGCGTTGGGCGACCGGCCTCGCGCCGGGTCGGATATTGAGGGTGTGCTCGGCGACCTCCCTTGGGATGCCCAGCATGTCGGAGGTCTTCCAGGCGAAGACGTCCCGGTTCGCCCGGAGGAAGTCGGCAGCCTTTCCTATTTGGCGGGAGGGGACCCTACCGACGGTCTTGGTCGGTCGGGTCGATCGCGGCCTCTTCGTGTCCTCCACGGACTCGAAGAATCCGAACCCGACTTCTCGAGGCCAGGGCGGACCGGAGGCCTCCCGCCGGTAGTCGTCGAGCTCGGTGGGACGCGATGACCGCCGGTTAACTCATAGCAATCGCTTCGCGATTGAAGGCAAAATTTGGAAGGGCGAGGCCACGGTAATGATGCCCCGTGGCCCTGGAATCTTCAGCTCCAGGTAGATGTAGTTGGGGATCGCCATAAACTTAGCGTAACATGGCCTTCCCAAGATGGCGTGGTAGGATCCCGCGAATCCCACAACCTCGAAAGTGAGGGTTTGGTCTGGAAGTTCTCGGGCCCCCAAAGGTGACAGGCGGTCGACCGCCTCGAGGGGTAGGCCTGGCGGCACAGGATGACATCGTGGAAAGGTGCCTTGCTCGGTCGTGAGGGTCGAGCGGCACTCGAGCGTCGGGCGTCTCGGCATACATGATGTTGAGGCCATTGCCGAATCCATGAGCACCTTCGGAGGCGCCGACCCCACGATGGGATCGACGACGAAGCGGGTATCTTCCCGGTGCGGGATGTGGTCGGGTGGTTCGCCCGATCAAAGGTGATCGGAGACTCGACCACCGAAGGTACCAGGACCGCCGGTCACCGTATGCACCTCGGGGTAGGCGAGCTTTTGCCGCTTGTTTGCCAGCGTAGCTCTCAAGCCACCGAAGATCATGAGGCATCCGTCGGGTTCCGGGAACCCTCCACCTGCCTTTTCTTCCCCGACCTCCGGCATCGGGTCGCGCTTCTTTCCTTTGCCCCGTGACTGCGGGGGGTTTCCGGAGAGAAAACACCTCAGGACTTCGCAGTCCCGATATTTGTGCTTGACGGGGTACTCGTGATGCGGACACGGGCTCTCCATCAATTTTTCGAAGTGGTCGGGTGCCCGCCGCGCCTGCTGCTTGTCAGGGCGGTCGGCGGCGGCGACCATTTGGTCCTCACGGACCTGCTTTCCCTTTCGCCTCCGTTTGTCGGAGCGATCGGAAGGGGCGGCGGGCTCGGAGCCGGATTCTCGTTTGGCCTTCCCTTTGTCGAAAATGGCCCCCACGGCCTCGCCGGAGGCGTGGTTGGTGGCAACGTCGAGCAGCTCCTTGGTGGTCCTGGGTTTGACGCAACCCAGCTTGTGGACCAAGGCTCTGCACGTTGTGCCATAGATGAATGCCCCCACAACGTCGGCGTCGCTGATGTCAGGGAGTTCATTACACTGTTGGGAGAAGCGCCGGATGTAGTCCCGGAGCGTTTCTCGGCCTTTGCTGCGACTTTGAGGTCCCAGAGTTCCTGGGCGCTGTAAGTGCCTCAAAATTCCGACGAAGGTGTTCTTCAAATCGGCCCAGTTCCTAATAGTCCCGGCGGGCAGGTACTCGAGCCAGGCTCGGGCTGAGTCCGCCAGGTAAATGGGGAGGTACTAAATGATAAAAAGATCATTAGTAGCTCACGGCTCGACAATGCAGCGGTAGTCTTCGAGCCAAACACCGGGGTTCGTGGCCCCCGTGTATTTGGCTATGTTGACGGGTGCCCGGAATCGGGCGGGGAAATCCGTGCGACGGATTTCCCGGGAGAATGCCTGAGGTCCCGGGCCTTCCGGCTCGGATCATGGTGGACGCCGACCGTATCGCGACCGCGAACGGGCCTGGCACGACCGACCTCTTGCGAGCGTCGAGGGTGTCGCGATAGTCGTGGCGTTGCTCGAGACGATGTCGCACCGGGGTGTAGGAGGCCTGGGGCCGTTCCAACGGCGGCGCGGCTTTCACCGGCTCGTGGCGAGCCTGGCTTCGGCGGCCCAAGGGGGACCTCGAGTGACTAGCGCCAGGGGCCGGTACATATTGTACAGCGGCATGCTCTATCGGCTCTGGAGGTCTTTGGTAGGTGGCCCCGCCTCGAGCTCGCTTCGGGGGGACGCCATGAGCAACATTGCAGCCGCGGCGAAGTTTTAGCAAGGGAGGGGAAAACACGGTGCGACGACCGGTTCTTCGCCGATCCTCAGTACTGGCGTCTTGGCGCAAGACGCTGCGCCGCGGAGCCGATGGCGGCGTGAGTTGGCTTGGCCCTGACGGGTCGACCCTCGCCTTGCCAAGTCTGGCCGCGCGCAACTCCAGTTCCCGCTGCTGGAGAAGCTCGTCGTGGTGGATCTGAGGATACCCATCTTTGGCGTCTTGGCGCCCACCTCCGGCGCCGGGGCGCGGTGGCGGCTTCTGGCTCGGGAAGTGGCGGCCGACTGGTTAACTACGCCGACCACGTTACATTCGTGGGAGTACGGTCCCGTCGATGGTCGCTCCGTGTCGGAGCTAGAGTCGGTGTCGAAAGAACTCTCGATATTTCGTGGAGGGAGGTCGTAGCGTAACCGACCATCGCCACGTAAACGCGATCGCAGAAAGGTGGTAGCGTCGCTGCCGCGGACATCTGTAGCGCCCTGCGGCGGCGGCGGTGTCTTGTGGCGCCAGCGCCAAGGCGACGCAGGTCCTCGAGTCGAAGGTGGCTGAGGGCGTGGGCGACGAGGTCTAGGCGTCCCGTGGGGGCCTGGCCACGAGGAGCGGCGGGAGCGAGCTTGAGTTCTCCCGCCGTGGTGACGGCGAAGTCGAAGGAACCGAAACGGATTCGGCTCCCGGGCGCGAGCGCGTCGCCGTCGGTAGTGGGAGCCATCAAGGAGGCAAATGGGAATCCGGAGATGCTGATGGCGCGCGAAGACCTACCGGGCGCGCTAACCGCTTGTTCGAGAACCGGCGAGTAAATTTGTAGGTTTAGAGGGGCTACGCGCTCCCGCTCCTTGAATGGTTAGACCAAAAGACAGGGGGTCCACGAGTTATACTGGTTCGGGCAGAACGTCCCTACTCCAGTTCGCGGGGTGATCGGATGTTATTCATTCCCGGTGTATCCGTCGTGTTACAAGCGAGGGCTGAGCTCGGGCTCGGGGCGCCTCGTGTACAGGGGTTACTCGGAACGACTACGAGGGTGACTCGGGGGTGCTGTGTTTGGCTGCCTAGATCGTCCCCCGCTCCAAAGGGCCACACCTCCCCTTATATAGCCTGGGGAGGACGGTGGCGCGGAGGTTACACGGGAGTGCGTAAAAGGAAAAAATGGATGGGGCTCCCCACGCCTTGGAGTCTGGTCTTTTGCCTCGGTGTCTGATCGCTAGACTGGCCTTCTGACGGGTGGTTGTACGTCCCGTGTTGGGTTGGTGAAGACGTAGAGGGACGGCTCGGTCCGCTCCTCCGGAAGCAGCGCGACTCTCTCTATTGCGTCGGCCGACGTCGAGGTGTCGACCGAAGTGTCTCGGGACGCGCAGCGTCCCCGCCTCGCTTTCGATTGTGACGATTCGTCGGGTCAGTCAGTCTAAGCGACCAAGAGGGGCGGTTCGATGATCCGACATCGCTTGGTGGAGACGAACCGAGCTCGTTCGAGTTGCTGATCGGTCGGACCCATTGGTTGGGTCAACCACAGGTCCTCGTCAGAGGTCGCGGGCGCCGGTCCTATATCGCCTGGTCGGACCGCTCTCTGGGGTCGGCTCGGTCGGAGGTCGTGAGTCTCTATGCTGGGCTTCTCGTTTGAGGCCCAGTGGCATGGCGTCCGTCACGCTTCTCCCGGACACTGGGATACCTATCTCCTGGGTATTCGTCAAATATATTGTATTATTTGAATCTTAATTACTTAATTTCTAATTTATTGTTTTTATTATTGTATTATACTTAGCCATATACGAGGCATGAGGAGGCACAGAGGTGAGCTAAAGGGAAGGAAAGAAAGCTGTTGGGCAATGCGGCAGGCCAGAGTCTAGAGGGAAGGAGAAGGGGGATTGTGAGAGCGAAGCCAGGGTGGGGGAGGCTAGGAGTGGAGCTTCCGAGCTCGCGTAGGAGACTGGTGTTGGAAGAGGTGGGGAGTGAAGATCAGGAAGCCCCGATGCTGGGAGGGGGAGGCTGGGAGCTAGAGGAACGCGCTTTTCATTATCGAGGTATGCATTTCACTCTCTTTTTTCTTTGCTTCCATTCTATTCATTTATGAATTTAGATTGCACAAGAGTAAAATATTATGTGTATATCAATTTAGATTAGTACTTTAAGCCCACTCTCTATTTTCATTCTAACTTCGCCACTACCACCGATCACAACTCCATCGTCACTCCATCGATCCTTCTCCTTTCTTCTCTAACGTTCTCGCCAACGTTGAGTAGGTGGGGGCCCATTGATTTTTCTAGAAGTGACTTTAGTTTTCCTTAGTTTCTCATGGTTTTTTCCTAAATTAAATTTTCTAGTTTTGTTCTTCTTTTGTAAGTTCTTAGTTGGATTTTATTTACCCATGATAAGTTTCATCGTACTAGCTCAACTAGACGACGAATACGTTGGGAAATCGACATCAGGTCAAGAAGGGTGCAAATAAATCACCTCTAGTTTTCTTCCGATGAACAACACCACTACCAAGGCGTAGATCCTACACATTAATGGAGATCATCGATAATCAACTTCCTGCTATTGTATTTTGTCAGCAACCAAGACACTATTGCAAGATATGGAGTTGATAGCGAGGAAGATAAAGAAGTCCAATATGTGCATCGACTCAAGGACTTAATAGTGACATGTTATTCATCTATAGTCTTTAATGTAAAAAGTCAAGTACTTATGTACTTTGCTTATGGAGTTATTGATATAAATCAAAGGATTTGTCTTAAAAAATTGACTTGAGTTGCACAAAACACTGTTGCACTAGCCATCCATCAAAATCTGGTTGGACTCAACATCCTAACATGCTTGTGGGTTGTGGCCACAATGCATAACGTGTGAGGATGGGACAAGGAGACCGCGTTTAACTACTCGCTTGCCACTTGCCATGTCGGTTTAATCCACATCAAACCCTATCTTGTTACCTTGTCTGCTTGCATGACAATTCAAGCAAGGCCTGCCTATTAGGAGGTCATATCCGACAAGGCCAGATAGATGGGCTAGTACAATGTGCAATGGCATGTCAAAATAAGTGGTGCTATGTGTTCTTAGTCATGTTGTTTTGTGCAAGTCAGGTAAAAATACTTGGTGCATTTCTAGTTGAGCTGGCGTAATGTGAAAATATTTAGTGTGATGTGAAAGGGCCGCTTTAGACCTAATGTTTTGTACAAGCAAGTCAAAACAAGTGGTTCATTGTGCAATTTACCCGTAAGACTGATGGACACAAACGTTGCACAAAATTCAAGGTTAAAACACACTGTCTATAGATATTCAAATTTAAAACATTGATCACTTTACCGACCACATCACCGCAATAGAGCAGTGCCTCTATTAGTATCCATACATCCGGGGATGGAACGCCGAGTGTTGGGTTGCTAGCACCGTACGCATGCAGAGATGGTGGAGAACGGCTAGGGTTTCGATGGTGGTGCAACTCTTGCATACAATTTCTAACTCAACCCTAAGCCTATATCCTCTTTTTATAGCCATCGGAAGCGCTCAACCCTTAGACCCAATCTGAGTCCATATTCAATTCGGCTCATTAGAACGGATCCAATCCGAACTTTGATAACCGATTGCAACGGTTCCAAACCCTTTAAGTGTGTGACACTATAGATTCATGTATATTTAGACACGACTCATAAGCATCTTTTCAACAAATAATCAATAGCGGTCCCTAGTAGTACATATTGATTCCCAAATATTCATAAAGCATCAGACGAACCTATTGTAGTGCGATAATGTAATGTTCCCTTTGCCTCATGAGATCATATCGAACTCAAGGCGAGAGTCGTGTCATCCTATGACAACTCGATCCATTCACTCATACCGTAGTGGATAAATTTATCTAGATAGACTCTCAATCACATTCAGCATGGCCATAACTTTCTTAATCCATCTACCTCGAGGGCCAATGATATCTCTCCGTTATGTAGTAAAGACAAATTTCATCTTGATCATTTATTTACCTCAACATATTTCATGGTAAACTCGAAAACTACTTTTATAACTACTTGATTAAAGAGTAACATTTGGCAGCCTCTAAGTAAATCATTACACATCTAGAAAACAAATGACGATCTCAGGTCTAAGAATCATACATACATTATGTATGAGACCAACTGATGACATATAAGAATATATAACAATTCTCGCAATCTCATATGGATCTATCCAACACATATTTTCCAACATGTGCCTACATTATTAATTATATGTCTATATATCTCTATGACCATGAAACATGGTCATTAGTCAATACATATGCTGATATATGAAACATAATTGTCTTATATTATGATAACCGATCAAAGATAACTTAAATAACATCAATACATGAAAAGAGTTTCACGAAAAGTCATATACTTGTTGATCAATTCAATCAATATTTATTCAAAAGACAAACAATTATACTATTCCATGAACATAAGACGTGATACAACCATTTTCATATTTGCCTCAAAGGCATATCAGCAACACCGCGTGCCTGCCTGGCCATAATCTTATTATTGTGAATTTGTGGTTGTCCGAGGACAACCTGGGCCACACCAAGGCCAGCTGCGCCTCGTCAACGGGAATCACCACATGTCGCCTTGTAGTTTTTCCGCACTCCTCGTGTGCGGGATTTGTATTTTCTACACTCCATATATGAAATTTGCAGACTAAAGACCATATTTGCAAGAACACACACAAAAGTTACTCCTGAAAAAATAATTTTTGAGCTACAATGGTGAAGACTTCCCTACCAAACACCCAAAAACAAACCACGTGTCCAGCTTTCACTCGCCTAAGGGTCAGTTTATTTTTGCTTTTGATTCTGGACCCAAAAGCAGAATAAAAATAAACAGTCTGATTCTAGAATTCGATTCTCATAATCCAGCTTACCCATATACACTAGAATCCACAATATACTTCATATATATTTTAGATTTTTACTTTTAAAGAATCAACTTTTCTACAACAACCATCCTGAATCAAATTTTAGAAAATCCAAATAAAAACAAACATGCTCTCGCACCTTAGCTCAGCTCATCTATCCTCATTCCTCCCTCCCTCGTCTCCACCTCCACTGACCCATTCCCACCAGATTTGCCTCGCCTCCTTTATGCCGCCTCTCCTCCCATGGCTGCAGGCCCTCGCACCTTCCCACGGCCAAATCCCCAAGCCGCAACCTTGACCCTCCTCCTCATCCTCCTCTCCTTCTCTGGCACCTCTCCCGACCCATCGTCGGCCCCCGCCCTGCTACGCGTGCCGCCGCGGCAGGTCGCGTGCACCGATGACCCCGCTCCCTCACCGCCGTCGCCGCGCCACCACCGGCACCGCCCGCCTCCACCCCCACCACCGAGGCGGCGGCTCAACTTCGGCGAGAGGCTTGGGATCGCCTTCACCGACGCAGCCGTCGCAATGCAGGTGGTCCTCAGCGCCTTCCTGGCGCTGCGCGCATGGCAGCTGCGGCGGCTAGACAAGGCCGAGGTGTCCTCCTCCACGCCCCTCACCTGACTGGAAGGATTCACCTGCCTTCCTACCCGTCGCGTTGAGTTCGTCTCGTTAGGTTCGTGGTTTAATTGTTCGTGCTCTGATGCGGTGTTGTAAAGGAAGCCATTATGACGTAGCTCTACTTCTTCTCCATTGAATTTTAGAAGCCATTCTTTTCGTCCGTGCTTGCAGAGATCGAGCACGCGAGCGCCTTGCTGTACCGTGTACAATCTGCTCCTGCTCGATGCAAGTTGTAGTAGAGAGGCTATGTGATATGAGAGCTATATTGCTATGTGATCTAGACTGCGAAATGGTGCTCTACTACTAAGTTCATTCATGTGGGGGGTGGGATTACAATTGCTTACTACTACTTATATGGGCATGAATGTACAAAATGAAAACAATTATTGCAGTGTCGCGATCTTAACACTTAAATTTGTCACCCGTAGTAGCACTTTTTAGAGTCAATGTTGCTCCATGTGAGATGATTGAGCCAACAATCACACATTTAAGTTGCAGTTATGAACCCCGGCCCCTTGTAATTCCAAGACACCTGCTAGGATAGCTTAGTGGTCAGCAAGATTGTACTTTCTGTCTTATGTTTACTTTTGAATCTGCATATGAAGCACAATAATCGATCATGATGAAAACTTCAGAGGTATCAAGTATCAACTATCTAGCAAACGTAGAAAAGCAAGAAGTTCCAGTTGTTATGGATGATGTAGATAATACTGTTATTGACACTCAACGACCGAGAGATAAAAGTAAGATCATGAAAGTCTCACATTGCTTTTTTTTTAACCAAAAGGCCTAGTGTCTTGCGCACTGAATCCCTTGACGTGAGATTTAGTGAAGTAGCACTTTTGGCCGTGGTATCTTTTTATTTCAGATCGTATTCTTCCTTTTTCATCCAGAAATGTCTACAAGAAGGATATTGCTAACTTCCATTTTACAACAAGTGAAAACATCCTACTGGCATTGACATTATCATCAGCATAGAACAGTGACATCTCTATGCATTTTAATTCTATTCCTGAACCAATGCAAAGGAAGTAAATAATGTCGAACGATCTAGTGGTGCCAAATAATGGATCTTTTCAGCTATCTATGGTAGAACCATCTTCCAAGCTTTGTACATTTATATGCCAATTCTTACAAAGGTGAAAGCAGCAATTATGTTATGGGTAGAAGTAGATTTATTTATTTCTTTATTTTATGAAGAACTGTATGCATATCTGCTATGCCCTGCTCGGTAATGTGTTAAATCCATTTTCATCGGTGCTATTTCCTCCATTATTCACCAGCTGTTCATGTTATCCTAAGCTATCTACTTCCTCTGCTGCCCTTCTGGCAGGCATTGCATGTTATTGTGAATTTGTGATGCATAAAAGGCAACTGAATCCAAAGTATACGTTGACAGATAAGGGACTTGCTAGCGCCCAAGGATCTTACTTAAAACGAAAATCTCACCTCTTCAATCTATGAAACCAAAAAAAATCATGAGGCACAACAATTTGTTACCGAGTTTGCAACGAAAACCTCTCTTGAATGCAACAATTTGTGACCATCTGATTGTCGGTTTTCTCTCGTGTGGCTAAATTAGCGCAACAAAAGCTCACACCAAAGCGACAACGCAACCATCATGCAACAAAACCACCTCTACCTGTTTTTCGCTATCCTCAAGTTTGTGCTGCTACAAGACATTGTCCTCAAACTCAACGATGCAACATTTTCAGAGAATTGTTGAACAAATTATTTTAACATCCGCAACAAAATTGCAAAACCTAAAAAGCATTGCAACAAAAGATAAACATTAATGCAACAATACAATAAAACTACCCTCAACAAAAATAAAGAATAGTTGCAACAAAGGAAAAAATTATTGAAACAACTTCAACGTTTATATGAGGATTTTGCAACATTTGAAAAGAAATGGCATAACAAAATCAAGTACCTGTTAAGACTTATTTCTCAAAATTAAAAAAATGTAGCATAACAAAACAAATCGTCGCAAAAAAGAGCCCATGGACCAGTAGGGGGGAGAGCGAGAAAGAGAGAGGCTAACCATTTATGCACGGTTTGCTTGAACTTCTCCTTGTTAAGGAACTGGAGGACAAGGAACACGAGCTTGTAGCTGAGCGATGACATGGCATCCATGCCACCCTGATGGAGTTCAATCTGCTCGGAGTCGCTGCAGGGACCTCGACTATCTTGGGCAGATAATGCTGTGGCCATGCGAATCGCGTAGATTCGAAGGGAGCCTTGTCGTCGCCCCTTTCGTGAGAAGAGAGAGGATAGATAGATGGAGAGATGTGGAAGAGGAGGGATAGGGAGAGAGAAGCAACATGATAGCTCTTTTGACAGGGGAAATGAATAGGGGCCAGATGTGAGAGGCGACGAGGTAGATAAGAACTGAGAGAGCTATGAGTGTAGTGAGCCATAGGTGTTTGATACCATATGCTCCTACCGTATGCATGATGGGTAGTGATTTCGATAAGAAAAACAATTTTTTAGGCCTACAACAGCGAAGATTTCCGAAGGAGTGGGTGACGAGGGGACGGGGTTCGTGGGTATATGCGGGGTGAGTTAATAACATGTGGGCGCCATTTATATTGGGCTCGGTTTGTCAGTGGCGTACAGGGAATTGCTGCTTGCTTAGTTGGCTAGGTGGACCGAGTTTGCCGTGTGGATGGTGGTGGGGCCAATGGGAGATGAAGAGCACGTCACCTGAGCGCCACGTCAATACTAGAAGAACTGAATTATAGGTATTCAATGCTTCTATGCATCACTCTCTTAATATAATATAAGTTACATAAATCTTATATTTATATAACTTTTTAAATAGTGTCCCATAGAAGCAGCTCCTGGCATTCGAAGGGTCTAGGAAGAGCACGTCACCTGAGCGTTATGTCAGCACTGGAAGAATCGAATTGAAGGCGTTCTCCTGTGCGATTTTTTTGCAAGTATAGTCTTCTGGCCCGTAAATCTCGTGCATGGAGAGCGCGAAAAATGCAAATCTTGCGCACGGGAAGCACAAGAAAAACTACGAGGTGACACGTGGCCATTTCCGTTGATAGTGCACCGTTCCGCCGTGCAAAATAGAAATACCGCGCTCAGGGTCAGCGCAAAAAAAAAACCATGCTATAGTACCATAGATGCCCTCTCTCGTGCTACTGTAACACATGCGGGACTATTTTTATAATTTTTTAAGGAGAGCTATTTTTGAAAAAAAAATAAGAGAAAGTATATGGTGAAAGTGGATATATGGTGAAATCATGAAAGTAATCAAACAGGGGCATTGGATTAAACTTGAATGGTTCAGATCTAGGTGGAATCCCACCTCTTCCACTTAAAGTGTGAAATTTTGTAATTTTTCTAAGAGGTTATGTGTAAAACGTGTTTAAGTGAGGAGGTGGGATTCCACTTAAATCTAAATCATTTAAATTTGATCTAATACCTCTATTTAATTATTTTCATAATTTCATCGTATATCTATTTTTACCATGTACTTCCCAAAAAAATAAAGGGCCAAATGCCCAAGTATGCTAGCATTTCACTCCTCCGCATCGACTCCCAGTTTCCCACCTGCCCACCTCCTCGACGAGTTCCCGAGCAGGCGGGGCGGCGGAGATGGCGAACGACGGCGCGGCTGCCACGCCGGCGAAGGTGACCCCGAAGAAGGCCAACCTCCTCGATCCCCACTCCATCAAGCACCTCCTAGACGAGACCATCTCGGACGTACTGCGAAATACGCTAAACCCTAACCCCCTTCTCCTCTTTGAGATCTCTCTTGCCTCTTCCCCACTTGTTTCCTCTAGATTTTGCCACTAATGAGGCAGTTCCTTTGTGCGATTAGGTCGTGAAGAACAAGGGCTACGCGGAGGACACGCGGCTGGGCAACTGGAAGCTGGCGATCGGGGCGGCCGTGATCGCCGTCGCGCTCCTCGCGCAGTTCTACCCGAAGAAGTTCCCCCAGAACCGCGAGTTCCTCCTCGGCTGCATCGCGCTATATCCTTTCCCCACTGATGTTCTCTCTATTCAGAGAATTGGTGTTAGATCTGATTTTTTTTTGTTGGGAGTTGTGTAGAATTTGTTGTGTGTTGCTGTTGGTCCCTGACTTGATAGGTCGATACGTATGTGGTGTTGAATGTGGTGCTTCTGATCCTTAGCTACACCAAGGAGAAGGATGCCATCCTCTTCACCCACCCTCCTGCGGTGAGTTTTATATTCATCTCAATTTGCTGCTATTGAATACGAAGTGTAGATCTCATCAATTACTTTAGTCCCGACTGTAGTATATATGACAAAATCAAACTTTCTTGTGTCGACTTGTGTGGCTACATCAATTAGACATCGTTGATCACGATTAGGAAGCAGTTCTGACACTGACTTAAATAAAAAGTGTATAAACTGCATGCCTTTTAGGGCAGTCCCAACTCTCCACCTCAGCTGGTGTCCATAGAATTAATTACGCTGCCAACTAAGCAAAAATCTGATGTGGCATAAGAATTAAGGAAGGGGGAGAAGGAAAAATAAAGAAACCGTGTCTTATGTAAGAAACTGGGTCGGCGCGGGTACCAAGACACAAGAAACGAGCAAAATCGGGATTGGACGTTTCTGCGCGCTTACCAAGCTGTGTTTGTGGTGCATGTATTGGTTTATTGCTCTCTCTCTTCTCTAGACACTACTCATGGAAACCATGGGTTGGGAAACTATGTATTGATTTATTGTTTTCTCTCTCCTCTAGACACTGCTCATGGAAACCATGGGTTGGGACTGCCCTTATGTGGTCTATCTTGAAATCTTGACCGAAGAGGTTGCATTTTAATGAACTATTCATGTGGTGAAGTTGCTTGTCAGTGTTGATCAATGTTTAAGAAATTTTCTCGTATTGCAATTTCTGATGATCCTCATCATTGGTATCTTAATTGCCACTGGCCCGGAAGTTCTTGAGTTCTAAAAGTTGTGATATGTTCCCTATTCTTGCTTTATAAACATTTTTGTTGCAAATGAAGACCCTTTTGTTTGAAAGATATTATGCTAATTAGGACTAATTCAGATGAGAGACGCCAGAGCCATGTTTCTGATTCACCAGGTTTTTTTAATTCATTTCCCCTCCTCTCAGGGGGCAGTTGTTCCACAGTTGCATCACAACACAGTACATGCCTCGAAAGTGTAAACTATGCCGTTCAATTCGCCCGCCCTGATGCACTATGTTGAGTGGTTGCACCAATCCGTTTGGTTTTCTGTGTGATACACTATGCTGAGTAGTTGTACACTTGTATATCACTTTTGGTTGAATGCTTGAGCACTAGTGCGGTAGTGCCTGTACTTACAGCTTACAATATTATAGATATGGTCAATGATAGAAGAACCATTTTGGATACCTTAAACATCAAGAAGGTGTTTAAGTTAATGATTTGACTATTTTGCTTCAAGACTCTGACCATAATGGCAAAGGCGCCTGGCTATTCAGTTACTTGTAGTCACTGGAGCATATATTTCAAGCAATGCTTGTAACTGGTCCAAAAATTCCCTTTTGTGAATGCCTTGCTTATTAAGATGGATGTGGTAGTGAATGCTTCACTTGTTGGACAGTGAGCACATTTTATATTGGACTATGCATAATGGTGGTTAAGAAATGTCTTTGTGATTCATCTTCATGTTCATGTTCACTACATTTGTTTCCATAAGGTTTAGAGCTTTGTTGTGATATTTTCTGTTCCAGGGTTCTTTCAATAGCACTGGCCTAGTGATCTCTTCAAAGTTAGCAAGATTCTCGGACATGTACAATCTTACAATAGCCAGTGCTGATCCACAGTCTATCTCTGCCAATAAGCCGGTCCATTTCACCAAGAGTGTTACAAAATGGTATGTATTTGTTAGTCCTCAATTCAGTGAGCTAATTGAAGTCATCGATATGTATTTCTTGTTTAAATCTGAATCATAGCGAAGGCACCTTCTTTTAGTTAACATTGTTCACACAGTTCAAGTTTATTAAATCGGAATGTAATGCTTGCCATCGAGCGTGCAATCAACTGATGCTTCTATTCTATAGTACTGTTGGGATTACTTGAAATGATAGTTAATGCATGGCTGCTCCAAATATGCTTCATATATCTAAAACCCTTTCGATAGTACTTAGTCGGCAGTTGGCAGATACTAGATACACATTGCAAATCATTAGTGTTTGCCTTCCATGTCTTATTGAAAAAAACATGCATTCTTGAGCGTAAGTGAAACTTATGGTTTAACCTGTCAGCACATGTTTTAATTCTCCAGGAAGGTTTGTCTTCGTTGTTGTATTTTGGTGTATAGGCCTATAGGGGCATTCTTGTAGCGTAACTCTTTTCTTTCCCCTTACTCTTCATTTGCACACTTATTAACAGTGTCCTTGGGCAGGTTTACCAAGGAAGGAGTTCTTGTGGAGGGCCTGTTCTGGAAGGATGTTGAGAGACTGATTGATGATTACAACAGCGAGCGCAAGAACAAATGAATTGGTAGCTCGTGTCTCTGATGTTAGACGTCTGGGGATATCCCTTTCGTGGAAGAAAGCTTAGCCTAATCAAAATAGACATTTTTGTGAAACAGCACTGTTACCGGCAAATGAAGTACCGTTCCAGACATACACCGGTGCAGTATTTTTAGCATGCAAGTTTAGCAATGGTTATTTAATCACTGTGTATGCTAACACTGTTCTGAGCTGTCTATTATATTTGTTCTGTTCTTGTCACCTTATCATTTCAACAGAAATCAGGTACCTGTTGGAGCCCATGTACTTATATTTACTTCTCCGGTGACAAATAGCTAGCTCTGGTCATAGACACGATCTCCAAAAACATAATTTTGACCACTAATTTAGAAATTAACATATTTATAAAAACCCAATAAAATTATAATATTATGAAGTATTTTTCAAGATAAATCTCCACATATGATTTTGATTTTCATGTATCTAGTTAAATATTTAAAAAGATGTTGACAGTCAAAGTTACGAGAGTTTCACAGTATCTATATCTAAAATGACAACTGTTTTTTTACTAGAGGGAGTATTTCTTCCACCATGCAAGCTGTAGGCAGGTATGTTGGTATGGTAATGTGTCAGCACTGCCTAAATGCTTGACATCATATACCAGCCTCCCATCCGAAGAATGTATGCACCAACCCAGCCCAGGGTATCTTTTAATGTATCTCACCAAGTGACTCGTTACTGTGAAAGCCGATGAACACGAGTAGTCCAAAGTAGACGGTCCATGTGCTAAACACAAGCAGCTAGAACATAATTCATTATGATGTCGAAATCAGGACATGCCGCACAAGGGTTTGGAGAAACTCGAAAATACTCAGATGATCCTAAAATAAACGGTTTGCTAACTGCTGTACATCAGATACAAAGCCTCAAAATACATGGGATTCGGGTGAGATAATTGCAGTCGAAGACCCCACTTTCGGACCACATCAGCATCGCCATCCTAGTATACCTCCATCGTAGGTGATCAACAACGATCTGACTGGGTTACAATAGCCTCAACCCGATCTATGGATGCTTGCAATCGCCCATAGTTCATACTGAAGGCAGGTTCTCCTGTGCCAACAGCCCTGCGTGTAGCAAAGATAACAATAGTTGAGTGGTAGTGATTGTGAGTTCAAATTGCCCTCGGTTAGTAGGTTATCGATAAATACTAGAATCATGGTTGCAACAATGTCTACTCACAAATCATAAGTATTTTCAGCAGTGTTGACTGTTGACTAAGACTTACCCATGGATCTCAGGAAGCACATATTCAGCTCTCCATCCAATCCTCAAATCAAACCCTGGGAACATGCTGATTTTTGATTTGTTTCTTATCTGAGAGACACCATCTCCCCCCAAGCAAGTAGAAAGCTTCCACTTCCATCCAGTTGCATTGAGCTGGAAATTGTGACCAATGCCAACCTGTATTACCATTGTCGTTAGAAGTTTTATGTATTATCAACACCACAAAAGGAACTTCTCCAATCAAAGTGAACATTCTAGAGAGGCATCTTATTTTTAACCACTTTAGCCTTTCTTGCTTTGAACGTGTTGATCATGTGTGGTATGACCAACTAATCTGATCTTTTCTATCTTGGCATGCTTATGGCATATGTTTGTTAGATTCAGATGGTAGTAAAGGTCTACATTTTTTTGCAAGGGTAATGCCCATTACTGTCTGGTGTTCTGGTGTATATGTGAAGAAAAGCAACACAGTGCTCTTTTGTGAACCATAATTTAAGGACAGATCTAAGCAAATATTACCATTTATCATCAAAGCGTATCGTTATGCCGCCCAAGAACTTTGTCATTTTAGCCACCCAGAATTTGGCATGCGATAGTGGTTAAGCAGCATCATGCATGGCTAGGTACTATAGCATAGCGAAAAATTTATGTTCTTAATTACCCCATCTGCCCATAACAAATTGTAAACCAAAAAGAGGACATCTACTCCATCATTTAGAGTTTCTCTTATTTCACATAAACTAAGAAATGAACACATGCCATTCTAGCTTAAATTAATAAAATTTGATGCATGCAAATGAGCACTTTCTGAAGAATATTGTGATCAAAATTGATGCATGTACAAGATGCAGTTTCTATAGAAAATAAGTGTGCTTAATTGAGGTGTAACAAAATATTTGTATCCAACATTCCACTATCAGAATCATGGCAGAAAATAAATAAGCTTTTTAGCACTCCAAATATTGTGTCTGAACAGCCACAACTCCTAATCTCCTTGTTTCTAAATTCTACATTTTGCTATCAGAATTACACCAGAAAATACATAGGAATAAGCTTTTTAGTACTCCACAACATCTGAACTGCTTCAACTCCTACTCTCCTTATTTCTAAATTCTACATTCCGCTATCAGAATCATGTCAGAAAATACATAAGAATAAGCTTTTTAGCACTCCATCTTCCGAACTGCCTCAACTGCTAATCTCCTTATTACTAAATTTTACTCACATCAAATATATGCATTCAAGCAAAAGATAACTGCATGCATAGAGTGGCATCTTGCCCATGAAAAAAGTTTATATAATCATGCATCGGAATGCATACCTTGTAGTTGCAATGACCAATTAACATTTATAGTTGCATCAGCAAAAGCCATATCGGCATATTGCAATTTGCAAGGAAGATATCAATGGATACTACAAATTAGCTGTCACTTGTCTCAAACAGAACTGTGCTAAATATGTTACCGGTCCTTGCTATCACAACAAGATACAAATAACAAGATTCAACGAAGAAAAGAACCTGTAGGTTGAGAAACTTTGTGACTGCTATCTTCTTGGAAAGCAGTTGTATGTCACCACTAATGGGCTTGTACTGGAACTTCCACTTCCGGTCGTAGTCCAGGGGCTTCAGAACTACTTTTGCCTCGAAATCGTTCACCTCAAGGTTATAGAACTGACGAGAACAAGACAGCATTACAGTAGGACTTAGATCTCAACACAACCGGTTTCAGACAACACATATGAGTAGCAATAACCATCGTAACAACGTAACCCTGTAACTAAAAGTCTAAATCCATCTGATTTTGAGCAGGTTGACACTGTCCCAGTGTACCATCAGGGGCAAAGATTCCATGAAGTGTCCCAATATGTCCAATACACAGGCATCGCTATTTTCTATGACTTCGGATTTTCACAATTAACAAGATCGATTCTTGTGAAAAAAATTCAAGATAAACGATTCGGTGAAGGAACAAGAGATCAACAAGCCAGTTCAATTCGTCTCCAGCCTTTGAGGTTTAGGGTTTAGGAGGAGGAAAGAGGGTGAGAGATGGGACCTACCTCGAGGTTGAGGCCGACGCGGAGGCCCTGGAGCTCCTTGCGGAACTTGAAGTGCAGCTCGGCGGGCACCACGTTGATGTGGTACAGCTCATCCAGCGTCGTCGGCCCCTCTCCGACGCCCCCTTCCGCCCCTTCGCCGCCGCCGACGCCCGAGCTCGAGGCCATCGGAAGCGAGAGAGGAGAAGAGGCTCGCTTTCCTTCTTTGGGTGGATTTGGGCGGCGGAGCGACGGCAGGGAGGAGGAAAGAACTGACCGGCCCGCGCCACCCGGCCGTAATCTGGTAAGGAGTGGCGCTTTTGCACATCACACCCCTTGCGTTTATATCCTACTGCACAGAAGGATTATCTGCGCGCTAGTATTAGTACTTCGTAAATTGGGCACATGGGGATATATGCCACTTTAAAACCTTACTATTAGAGAAATGCCACTTAGTTTTGTGTATTTAGAACCAGAAAAACTAATCTAAGCTATACCGTGTGAGCCTCAATCAATAATATAACACTAGATTATTCCCTCACAACTATGTGATAGAAATCAAGCCGTGTGATATCTCTTTACTCTCTCTCCCCTTCCAACCCCCTCTGCTTCCCATCCAACGCAGTAGTGGCTGTTGTGCGGATGTAGTGAGTGGCACATAGTCGGCATGAGGGCCCTCGATAGCAGTGGCTATAGCCATAGTGAGCGACGAGCAAGCTCATGCGGCGACGAATGAGGGAGCGCAATGGCAGCGAGCAGAGAGAGAGCTTGGTGGCGGGAGGTGAGGAGCGATGTCGTGGACAGCTTCGACGGGTTCAACTGTTGGAGTGATGAATGTTGCAGCGTTCACCATTGACAAACGTTTGTACAACCATCGCTATTGGGTAGTGTTTGGCAGGAAGTCGAGCAAGCGAGCACGTCCTTGGCCAATGCTAGACCATAGGCGAGCTTGGTGGTAGGCAAGAAGGCCATTGACTGTAGTGTCCCAGCTGGCGTGGAGCCACCATGGCGAGCGATCATATGGGTACAAAGTGAAGCGCTCCAGGAATTTTTTTGGCTCTTTCTTTGATTTTGTATGAAACTTGTTGGAACTTCTAAAACTATCGAAACATTCTTGATACTTTTGGTTGAAATTTTCTTGATATTTTTTAGTTAAAACTTGATAAAACCTATTGAAATTTGCTGAAAGTTCTTCATTTTTGAGTTGAGACTTGATGAAACATGTTAAAACTTCTTCAAACTCTTTGATTGAATCTTAAGTTCGAAAACCTAAAATTTATTGAAACTTGGTCTTGAAACTTTCTCGAGATTTTCTAGAAACACATTAAATTTGATGAAACATGTTGATATACCGTTACTACGGTACACTGTTGTTTAGTTGCTCTCGTTTAGAAATATGCCACTCACATTCTTGCTCCCTTTACAAAATACCATTAGCTTCAACTTTCCTATGTTTCTTAGCTGTTTCTCCTCTTTTTTTTCGCCATGTTTTTCTCCAGTGATCTTCCCGAATTACAACTTCTAACTTAGGATTGAATCAGACAACGTCAATCCATCCGTTCAAGCCACGTCAAACACCCTGCCATCTCTTTCAACCAAACCAAGCCATCTCGAGCAAGAACAACACCGCATCTTCTCCTCACGATGATATATCTCCGCAGGACAATCCTGCGATGGCGTCGGAGGCCTCACCTCAGTACTACCAAAGGAGGCAACGTCCTCGGCGAGCATCAATACAGTAAGAAGCTCGTGGGTGCGGCGGCGGGCAGCATCCAACGTGAACTTGGCGGTGACAAACTCAGCGACGAGGCGGCGGCGGCAATGAACTCAATGAAGAGGCGGCTGCGACAACGACAAATGCAATGATGGTGGTGGCGCATACCTCGGGGGAGAGGCAACAACGACACAATCGGCGGCGGGGCGGCAGTGACCATCACTTACACGGTGGCAGCGGCCGCGGCACATACTTCGAGGTCAGGACGGTGATGAGCTAATGGCATAATCGGCGGTGGAGTGGTGGCAAAGGCGGCGGCACCGTACGTGCCTTGAGATCGGGGTGGCGACGGTGACGAGGGAAATAATTACTTTTCTAGCTTTGTTAGTGATATGTTTTTGCAAATCTAGCCTTTGCTATATTTGCAATTCTATTTGCCGTAGTTAGGATTGAGATATTTTTGTAATTTTGTACGTAAGCCGACCAATTTTGCTAAAAAAATACTATAAAGCTAAAAAAGTGATGATTTCATGACGAGTAGCTCGGTTCTCAACTTGATCTTTAATTCTACCTTGCGTCTGGTTCAATCCAACTGAAGACAAGGAAATGGAAAGGGAAAAAAGGGACTTTCAAATTAGGATAAGTGTGTCAAGAGGAGAAAATGGCATTTTGAAAAGGAAGCACGAAACTGAGTGGCATATTTCTAAATACATGAACCAAGTGTCATTTCTCTAATTACAAGGGTTTAAAGTGGCATATTTCCAAATTTGCCTGTAAATTGTAACGTGAACTAAAGTAATCACATGGATTGATATATACTAGCCATATGCCCACCGAAACTCAATTTACGATAAAAAAAATTATTTTCAAAGAATACTAATCTTATCAGAATAATACTGTTTACTCTGAATATGCAATGGTTGAATATTTAAATTAATTCATTGAAGCATACGAATTCAAAACACCTGTTTACAAACTCGAGCTTAAAATTATATTTAATTTCATAATCTTAAATAATAACATCGCATCACTCGGGATTGTAAATTTGTAACACCATAATTCAAGATCGATGATCAACTGAGAGATGCATCATCTGTTACCCTATGGGCGCAAAGATGTTGAAGAGGTAGGCATAATCCATCAAATACTGAAGATCTCATATCCACAGGGACCTGATCTCCTCGCCTACGGGCGCGGGCTCACCACCACCTGTGTCCCGTGCTGCGATGGTGGTGGCGAGTTCTGCTACGGCGAAGGCGCTTACTAGTGAGGAGGCATAGGCGCATACTACTGTGGCGGTATGAGCACGTATTGCGGAGGAAGCTACTGTTGTGGCTGATCCCAAATCGTCGTCGGATGAGCGTGCGGGGGACCCGGTTGGTAGTACTGTAGTGGAACTTGGTAGTACTGCGACAGGGGACCTCCTGCTACTAAGGTGGCTCCCTGGGGACCTGTAGCGTTGAGACGTGCAGCTCGTTCATCGACGGTTGCATCATGTCTCTTCCCCAGAGTCGCTGGTTGCCGCCACAAAACCTTAAAATCTAGGAGAGGGGAGATGAGAGAGAATTTGAGGTTTCAACAACTTGATGCGTGGAGATTAGAGAGAGAATGATGGCGGAAAGAGTGGAACGAGTTAAATCCCCTTCCATCTTAACTGTGTATCAGATCCAACGGATTAGTTACTCTGGAGAAAAACGGACCACCACCACCAACTCTTAATTAGAAGTAGCGCGCGCACACACACATATATATATATATATATATACTAGTTCAATGCCCGTGCGTTGCTACGAAAAATAAAATTGGTAACGAAACATAAAGGTAAGCAATAAAAGAAAATTGTTTTACAAGATCAAACATTTATCTTTCCCAATTACAAAAATTTTTCCGGAGAATTGTGGTAGAAGTCGAATGTATGAGTGTATATCAAAATTTACAATCTCGCAACATATTCTTCTTACCTTCACTCTCACCCAAACACTTGTCAGATCTTAACGTCTTCAATTTGTTTATCAGTCACTACAAAAAAAGTCATTCAGTATAAAAAAAGGCTGTACCTGAGGAGCACAACAGGTTTCTGCGTGACTTGGTTTGGGTCCATGAGGAAGTATGTTTTCCTTTTTCTCTACCTGAATTCAGACATATGCATAAGGACAAAAAAAGATAGAGACTATTACAGGAATTCTATCAAGGTACTTGTCACTAATCCTAGTAAATTCAGCTTGCCTCCTTTCTGTTGGGTCTGCAATAAGATAGTTCGACATGTAAAGCTATTCGGCATGTATACTCAGCTTTGCACTTTTGCTGGGAATATTAAGACTTGATAGTTGAGATAAATAGAAACAGTACCTTCTTATAATCACTCCATAAATGTGATGTTGAAATGTTACCGATTTCATCTCTGTAATAAATAGAGTGAGCCCTTGGAGGCAATCTAGCAATAAGATGCCTAAAAGATGAGACCCCTCTTATGTAAGGTCTAGACTGATAATCAATCCCGTAAATAATAACATAGATTACATTATTTCGGACATAATTTCTCTCTCGTCTCTCTAGTTACAAGTTGAGCTACTTATAACAAGTTATAAAGGAGACAAACCTAGAAAATTCACCCTTAAGTCTGGCACCGCCATGAGCAACGTTGTAATGTTCCGTAATCTGTATGTTCCCCCAGTGAGATATCTCTATCTCCCTTATAATTTGGGCATTTATTTAGTTAGATATTTAAAATGGTGCGGTGCAATTTTGTAACATTCAGAAAAATCTATGTAAATATGCAGATACCAAGAATAACTTTGAGTGCCTCTCGGATGGTTTCTTTAGGGATGTTGACGAACGGTTCCTGCAGCAACATGGTTTCAGGCGTTTGTCAGATCATGAATCAACTGTGAATTTGTCAGGATTGAAGAGAATTCTGAGTTGAGCACACAATGATGACTTATATTAAGAGAGGAGTGAAGTAAACTGCTATGGACCTCTTTGATTCATAGGAAAAATGGAACTCTTTACTTGTTGACGAAGGAGGAGATTAGCGACGGCGAGGGGCGTTGACATAGAGAGGCGAAGAGAGGAAGAAGATGGCGTGCTCTTTACTTGTTGTGGACTTCTCTTGAACATAGTATTGTCTAATTGTTTGGACCTTATTGTTGTAGTCCAATCTCTTAATCTACAAGATCTAGTTCTATCTACTCAAGGCCCTGGAGATGTGGTGGCAGAATACTACCAATAGCACAGTGATCCAATCCAACAAACACAGATGTAAGTTTCTTCAGCACAAGTTTCTTCAGTTTGATCTTGGATTCCAGCTATTCCACATGGTTAGGCGGCAAATTAGTTTTTTTCACTATGTTGCCATATTACAGATAAGTTCTTCCTTTCATAACCAACCATGTCAAATAAAAATATGGCCAAAATGGCCCACTTCATCACATTCCAAACAAATTTCGCTACTCCATAGAATAATCTTGCATGACATTATCAATGGTTATGCAAATTAATATCACTCATTCACTTTTTGCTCATGGATACAATACATATGTCCTATACCGGTCAGATTTTCTCACGCAAGAGAGAAAACACCAATCTAAAGCAACCGTACAAAGAAAGAATGGTAGACCGGATGAAAACCCTTGACCTAATTTCTATAAAGATCGTAACCGATGGATCATTTCTTTTCATTTTCTTGATCCATAATTCCTTGAATACACGAAAGCGGTGATAAATATGTAGCAGGTCTGTCATACCTATGGAGGTGGGAGAGTGGCAATTCATCTGACAGTGAACCTCCATCTAGCTGCCTACACGAACCAAACAAACAAATGAAAATGTGAAACAACAATCAAATCTTTATGGATAACCAAACTCTAGTAGTAGCTTTTGACACAAATATCAAACTAACGAGAGCAAAGACAAGAGAAAGCATACAAATCTCACCCTTTTAGCTTAGCAAGAAGGTTTGCTCCTCTGTAAAGCACGATATACGTCTATCTTTGAACCAGCTGGGGAAAAGAAGACGCTAGGGCTGGCGGAAAGGAGACGCGGGCGGAGTCGTCCGCGCGTGGGGTTGGGGGTGGGCTGCAGTGTGCGCGGGGTAGTTTGGGGATTAGAAATTGTAGAACGGACCGCCACCAACTCAAAATTAGAAGTAGTAGAGATTCTCTATTTCTGATTAATACATGGCGATGGAAAGAAATACTAACTTTTATTGATTGCAAAGACGCACATAATCTTTCAAAGGTTCTTGAATTTAAAGAGAAGATTGTGCGCCTATATAATGTGAACGTTGACATCATTAGGTTATAGAAACCCCGAAAGGGATGGTTATATGGTAATTAATACCAAGTGGAATTTTTACGATTTTATTGATTACCTCTCTTTGAAGCTTACAGACAACATCTCGACTTGAACCAACTTCGAAAACACCTTTTCCATGAAATCCCTTCACAAGCACCTAAAAGCTTAATCGCCTTCCCAAAGTCCGCCAAAGATTGCCCAAGTTCTAACAAATGAAAATCGAGATTGTGTAATCGATCCTACAATCCGATTACAAAATTACATAACCAAGAGAGGAAGTTGAGATATTGTTGATGGCCCTGAGCGGCGAGCTTGGGTTCATTATGATACCATGCACCATGTCAATTATTTCTTTATTTTGAAAGACTAAATTTTGAGCAAGCATAAAATGTTTACTGCCATTGCATATTGGGACTGTCACTAAAAAAGTCTTACCATGAGAATGTACCATCAAACTTGCAAAGAATCTCAAAATATGGATAAAATCAAAAAGGGATTTTTGTACCTCTGTGTCTTTTCACAAGGCGGAATGCTTGTTTCTGGGCCTCTGCTAAATGATTTTCTAGCTCAAAAATGTAATGTTTAAGCTTCTCATATTCAGGAGTAGATTCCTCCACAGCTTTTCTTTTCCCGAACAACATCACCGACTTTTGATTGTACATCCTAAAAAATGGTCACCGATTGTTAATGACTAAGTGAAATTTCAATATTGAGATGAAAAGGAGAGTTGACACCATGACATTCTTTTATAATCTTATTGTCAAAGGCGTTATTCGTAATATCAAGAATGTCTTCTTGAACATTGGTGAGATACCTTAAACATCCTGTATGAAATCTGCGAGTTTCTTGAATATACCGATCTCATAAGACCTTGCTCTATCCATTTTTCGCTTCATACTCAAGCAAAATAAAACAATAATATAAGTGAAGGAACTATCAAAAGTAACTAACAAGGAATTCTTTAGTAAAATTAGCCAAGATATATAAGGCATGGAAACATGGACATAGAAAGTTCCAAGAAAACAACAAACAATGGATGGGCCTTATGATGCACAAGATTGCAAACGACTATTGCACGACCGCACTTGAAATCGTAGTATTGATTCAAATGATCGCACATTCACGATGGAGGTATCTGGTGTGATCTTTTTAGTTATCTTGATGAAATTGCTTTATTTTGTTCGGACCTCTGGTGGAGATTTCAACGTAAAATCAAATAAAATGATCACATTGCAAACCAAAGATGCGATATAAAACATGCATATGTCGGTTGCCCATGATTACTTGACTATTAATGACTACTTAAGGGCGAGATATGATAGAACTTTCCATACAAACTTATCATTCATATGTCACAAAGTTTATGTAACATAGATCCGAAGAGTCAAGAATTTATGCAAGAAAACTTAGTCAAAAAACATATAATTATGTGGACCCAAAGTCAACAAGGAAAATTTAGCACTTGGCTCGTGCAAATACTTTACCTCTTCATCTGCTGCAAAAATACTCTCAAATCTTCGCTTTGCTTAAGTTCAGGTGTGAAGCTATTCGTTGATGAATAGGTCAAGAGCTTGACGCCGCAATTCAATGAACTCTTTGCTAAACCGAATTTCTCGAGGGTAAAGAATATTAACAACAACACCCCAAGAAGCAAGAGAACACAATATCGACACCACAGTTCAAGAGTCCGAGATTGTTACGTTCTAGAGAGGATATAAGAAATAGGTTGTTAACAAAAATATAATTTGCCATATTACCAACAACATTCTTCTCTGGAAGGGAGGTATAAAATGCCTTTGTACTTCTCATAAGCCGATCATGCAACCACTCAAAATCGCTATAGCGCCGGATAACAATTTTCTCTGGTCCTCGAATTGGTAGGTTAGTCTACAGAGACAAATGCTACCAAATTAGCAAAATCATGATATGGCCAAAAACAAAATATCGCTCAAAGCGATCAATATGATACTGACTCCTAAATAGAATTAAAGCCCCAAAAAATATAGAGGGAATGAAATGTAAAGCAAATGTTGCAGTCAACTCAATCTACACAAAGCAAGTGAAGTAGCAATAGAAGCAGAACAAAAAATTGCGTACTCATTTGGCGAGTAACATGATTGCCATGTCATTCCCGCAATCATCTTGCTTGGTTTCTTGAATCAAAACTTTCAAATATTAGGTTCCTTATATATAAGTGAATATAATTTTTCCCCAAATCTGAAACTCAATCTATTTTTTACAATCCATTAGGCTACCCTCTTCATCTTGACATATTGTCTTGATGCTCCATAGTGCTCTCTATACTCTATAGCTCCTTCACGCCAACATTGAAAATCGAGAACTATTCAATTTTGTGCCATTTCCTTTCCCCAACACATACTTAGTTGTACTAATTATGGAACATCAATTAAAAGCTTCCTCTTGGAATCTAGAAGGCCATAATAAGGGTTTGCAAATCACCAAGTTCATTTATTACTAATTGTTAATAATTTTCAGTTTTGGATCTATATCGCAAATTCTAGTCCAAAATTTAGTTCCACTGTTCAGCTCTCCCATCGGCATCTCGTGTCGCGCAAAAATTGCTCTAAAATTTGGCATCGCCATATGGACATAAGCAAACAATCGACTCGGCAAAGAATTGGAAGGATTGGGGTTTGGGAACAGCGATCGAATCAGATGACCTTGGTGATGACGCGATAGGAGATGTAGGCACGGGCGTCGGTGCCCATCTTGACGGGATCCATGACAGATCGACAGAACGGCGCCCGGCCGCCGCCGGCGACCGCGGGCTTCTGATCGCTCCTCTCGCGAGAGCGCGATAGATAGATTCGGTCAGAATTACCACACAAGGCGCGCGAAAGGCCGCCGGTGCGGGGAAAGGGGAGCGGTGGAGGGGCGGGTGAGCGCAATTATCAGGGAGATCATGGCGAGCTTCCCGGCGAGGCCTCATCTCCTCGGTGCGGCAGGACGAAGCTACGGGAAGAAGAGGTGTGGTAGAGTGGGCCTTGGAGTCCCCCGACGGCGTGGCGGCCGAAGCGCTTGGCTCGGGCGGCGAGGGCGAGGAGGGTGCAGCCGGCGTCATGGTAGGGCGGCATGGTGCAGATGGCTGGGTGCGATGAAGAAGGGGTTTGGGCTTCCGTCTCCGTCTAATCCATGTGGGTTTGGGGGCAGGGGTGAGCCAACCGTGGAGCTGGGCATCCCCACGGTGTAAAAGAAGAAGGTGCGGAGGGAGAGGCAGCGGGCGAGGCCCCGGCGCGCGGAGAGCCGCCGTGTTGTCGCCGAATCTAGCCTCCGTGGCCGCCGAGAAGGGGAATGGACGGTGGGGGCATCTGGACTGGGTGAGGCTGGTGGGCGTAACAGGGAGCAGCCGTTGGTGGCCATGGCGGGAGGGGCGGCCGTGGAGGTGGCAGGGCTACGAATTTGGGGTGGAGACCGGAGGTTGGAGAGGACGGCGACGAGGGTGGGTTGCATCCCGACGCCGATCTAACCGAAATCACGGCCTGGTGAGCGTGGGGGTGAGGAGAGCGAGTGGAGGAGGAGGTGGCGAGGCAACAGGCGAAGGGGACGAGGCAGGAGGAGGGATCGCGATGGCGAGGCTACCGAGGGGGACGCGGGCAGATTGGCATGCAAGTGAAAGGAGACACTGAGACGCTTAGGGTCAAGGAAGGAGACGCAGGTGAGTCGTCATGGCGTAGGGTTGAGGGTGGGCTGCGGTGCAGCTGTGGGGTAGTTTGGGGATTAGAAATTGTAGAACGGATTGCCACCAACTCAAAATTAGAAGTAGTGTATATATATATATATATATATATATATATATATATATATATATATAGGAAGCCTTTTCCGTACTCTCGGGAGTACATACTCCCACCTTCAATATACCACCTAAATGAAAGTGTTATACTTCTTTATCACTTTCAGTATACTCTAATGATAATTTTAAGATACTCCAACACGACATAGTTGAAAAAAATCATTGGAATCCTTTATTTTTTGCTATATACCCTTTTACATATGTAAAAGAAATATATGAACAAATTATGCTACAAAGGGTGGACTTTAATGAAATTTTTTGTGGAACTCACTTTGGAGTATCTTATAATCAGTATTATAGTATACTCAAAAGGATAAAGAGGTATAATAATATCGTTTAAATGGTATACTAGAGGTGGGAGTACGTACTCCCAGGAGTATGAAACCATTTTCCTATATACATACTCCCACCTCTAATATACCACTTAAATAAACGCTTTATACTCCTTTATCACTTTCGGTATACTCCAATAATAATTCTAAGATACTCCAATATAATATGATTAAAAAAATTCATCACACCCTTTATTTTTTTTTGCTATATACTCTTTTCCATATGTATAAGGAATATGTAAACAAATTATGCTATAAAGGGTGGATTTTAATGAAATTTTCATGAAACTCACTTTGGAGTATCTTATAATTAGTATTAGAGTATACTCAAAAGGATAAAGAGGTATAACAACATCATTTAAACGGTATATTAGAGGTGGGAGTATATACACTCAGGAGTATGGAACCATTTTCCTATATATATATATATATATATATATATGGATTTACGACGGATGATCACCGGAACGTATGGATGCCCAAAATTCTAAGTTTAACTAGCATTCTTGTTGCAACTTATGATATGTTTACAAGTTTATTGCAAATTGTAAGATTTAACTTGTGTTTTGAGGCATATATGATCGGCTGTATTTTCTAGTAATTGCAAGCAAGGTTGTTAAAATCTTGATTCGAGTGTTAAAGTATCCCGGTTATACAAACCTAGATTTTTATTGAACTGATTCAATCGTAAACAGGATCTTAATATGATAAAATCTAGCAAAATTTCGGAAGTACATGATCACATTTTACATGCGATCCTACCCGATTACTCTTTCTATTTTTATCTACTATTAGTTTAACATAGAACTTGGAAGTAGTTGTTTAGTCATTCATTCATATCACACGGATTTGTATTTGTTTCACACTATTCGTTAGATAATCATGGCATCACCGAAACCGCCAAAGAAACAGGAACTTCAAAAACACACAAGAAAAAAGAGTGAAATTTTAATCTAGTTAGTGTTAGTGCTAATATCTGCCTTCATTGCAATTACTGCTGGTAAATGGTGTTCTTCTTATCATTATCCTTTTAATATAATTTATATGAATCTTAAAACAAACAAAATAATCTCTACAACTTCTAATTTAGAGTCGGTGTCAGCCGTTGGTTCCGCACCCTCAACCCATGTGTAAAAAAAACTAACCTCCGCCAAAAAAAACCAGATCGCTCCGCCCGATCACCTCTTCCTCCATTGACGCCACCCGCGACGCTGTCGTCCTCCCTCTCCGCCATCTCACTCCGCAAACTCCCCAAACGCTAGTTCCCCTTCCTCCAGCCTCCCACACTGGTGCACAACCTCAAGTTCTCCTCCAGTCCAATCCCGTCCACAAGAAGGTCCCTGTCCTCCTGCACGACGGCTGCCTTCCTTGGCGTACCCCAGCTCCTCCCCGTCGACCCCTACGCAATGCCAACTTCGTCGAGGACCACCGCCAGCCGTCATTGGGCGACTCCTCATTGCCGGCCATCGCTTCCCCCCGCGCCACCCGCTTCGCCAACGACAGCCACCGCCCTAACCGTTCCTTGGCAATGCAGGCCATGCTGGCGTCTACCGTTCATGGGGACACGCTGGCCTTCACTGTTGATCGCTTCCCCGCCTCGTCTCCCCAGCGCAACAGCCGCCCTAGTGATTCGGCGCAAGTGCGGGCTCTTTTTCCTCCTCCTCCGTGCATCTGTTATAGAATCTCCTCTTCCCACCCACCGCTTCGAGATCTCTGCTTCCTCTCCCCTTCATGATCTGTAGGGATGGCAATGGGTACCCGATACCCGATGGGTATTTACTCCATTAGGGTACAAATTTGGTCCAATAATCATACCCATGGGTACCTTAATGAAGGAAAACCTTCACCCGTCGGGTATGACGGGTACGGGTACAGGGGTACCCGTTTCACCCGTAGGTATGATTCACCTGCTTCTCGCTTGATGAGGTGAGTGTTATCAAATTTAACTTGTTCATCATGCATCCATCAAATTTCTTCATTTCTTCAACACGATACAAAAATACATAATCATCAACCATTAATGAAAAACATATCATCAAGTTGACATGTTAAAAAAATCGAAAAATTTGAATTAGCTACACATTAATACGGGTACGGGTTACCCGTCGGGTCCCCGTTACCCGCACGGGTACAGGTACAGGTACGGGTAAATTTTGTACCCGCATACGGATATAGGTATTATAACGGGTGAATTTTATTAATATGGATACAAATACGAGGTAGTGATACCCGCCGGGTATATACCCGTTGTCATCTCTAATGATCTGGCAATGGCCGCTCCCGGACCAGCCCCTACTGGTGAGCTCCTTCGCATCGAATCCCTCGAGCTCCGCTTCCCCTGCACACAACCCCCCCGGCCGCGTCTCTGACCGGTTTTCTTTTTCCACTGCTACAAAAAGATCTTCTCTCTCTATCTCTATTGGATTGGTTCATGTTATTCTCTGGTGTTTTTTGGTGGGCAGTTGAGTTGAAGTAGCAAATCTCATGCTCGATGCAGCTATCTAATCTCAGCGATGACTACATCACCTTCAAGGTCCGTTCGTCCTTTCCAGAAATCCTTGGATGTTTTTTCCCCTTGTTAATTATATCGGAACCCTAGAACCATAAGAATACCAGGGGTGCTTTGATATTTCGTACCATTTGATGTTTAAACCATGGTATATATATGGCATTCCTGGAAATCTATTTTCCTATGAATCGATCCTTGGGTGCTTTTTTCCCTTGTTAATTGTATCGGAACCCTAGAACTAGAGCAATACCAGGGGTGCTTTGATATTTTGTACTGTTCGATGTTTTATACCATGGTATATAGGTGCATTCCTGGAAATCTATTTTCCTATGAATCGATTCATACGATTTAACTGGATGAAAAATGTGATCTTTTAGGTAGCTCTGTGATGTGATGCCTTCAAATTGAATGCTTGGATGCATTTTGGGCAATTCCAATTTACTTTTATTGGTGAAGTGTATTGCTTACACAATTTAGAGCTGTTTCTCTTTCTGGTTGCATTTCATATGGTCTGTCTGTTGTACAAGTCTTGGTGTTATTTGATTGCATAAACTCTAGAATTGAAGTTTTGAACCTTGGGGGCTATATTGTTGGCATATGATACTAACTATCACCTACTTATCATCATTTGGTTTATGGACTACTAAATCGGCGTAAATTGTAAAAGTAAGGCCATTGGCACGGCTCGTGGGATTGGTTTACTTAACTAGATTGCATTGCTGAGGATGATGTAAACCAAGTCATATATCCTGCAGGCACCTCATGGGAGAGGATCTGGTATCTCTGAACCTGAAATAATTCCAACAGCTAGAGCAGCAGCTGGAGAATTCATTGAAGCACATTAGATCAAAAAAGGTAGTAATTTTAACTTAGTAGCGCAGCTGAAATCTCTTCATTTGTTTTTAACTGGACTGAAATGAAAACAAATCATGCTTGCATTACATCTGCAAATGTATTTCCTACTGTTGCAAAAAAGATGTCTTCTAGGCATATTCCTAGAGTATAATTTCCAATTGATGACTAACTGTGTAACGTACTTGTATTTGCAGAGCCACCTTATGCTGGAGTCCATTTTTGAGCTACAGAAAAAGGCAACCAAGCTGCAACCTGCTTGCAATACTGTCACTGTTGTGTATGTAGGGTCACTTGCACTACCATATCTTGGATTATATTACAAACTGCATTGGTTATTTGAAACGTGCATGCATGCATTCTGCACTAATTAGTTCCTACTCTCGATTGGCCACGCACACATGTTCAAAGCTCAATGGATGGTACTATTGTTGCATGCAGGAGAGATCACTACAGGAGGAGAACAAGACTCTACAGAAGGAAATAAGCTGCCTGCCAAATATACACTACTTAATAACTCCCTAGCTAGCTTGTGCATTGCATGCATGCACTGAGCATCACATTTCGCTGATGATTGATCTCCCAAGCCATCCATTAGTGCATGAATACTTGTTAATTTGACAAATCAAGAAGCCCATGTGTTGGATTTGATCCTGTTGCTGCAGCTGGTGGTGAGGCAGAAGGTGGTCAGGCAACAGCAAGTGCAGTACCAGACCCAAACTCAACTACACTTCCCCCACCACAAAACATCTGGTATATGGCTATTCACATAACTTAATCCATGCATTATTCATTAGTTACATCCAGATCCAGTGATCGATGTTACATATATACGGTTGTGTGTGTTTGTATGCAGTAGCTACCCGTCGGTGAAACCAGAGCAATACCAGGAGTGCTTTGATATTTCGTAATGTTCAATGTTTTATGCCATGGTATATAGGTGGCATTCTTGGAAACCTATTTTCCTATGAATCGATTCATACGATTTAACCGGATGAAAAATGTGATCTTTTAAGTAGCTCTGTGATGTGATGCCTTCAAATTGAATGTTTGGATGCATTTTGACCAATTCCAATTTACTTTTATTAGTGAAGTGTAGTTTCTCTTTCTGGTTGCATTTCATATGGTCTGTTTGTTGTACAAGTCTTGGTGGTATTTGATTGCATAGATTCTAGAATTGCAGTTTTGAACCATAGGGGCTATATTGTTGGCATATGATACTAACTATTACCTCCTTATCATCATTTGGTTTATGGACTGCTAAATCGGTGTGAATAGTAAAAGCAAGGCCATTGGTGCGGCTCGTGGGACTGGTTTACTCTTGATTACATTTATGTAATTAGGTTATTTCTGTTTTCATTGCCATTTGATGGTTAGAGGTGAAACCTTCTTTTGTTTTAACTGCTTAGGTTATTCCCAGTGGGAGTTTCAACTGAGTTTCATTCTCATTAAATGACATGACACATCATCATGTTTGGTGACATGGCAAGGTAATTATGAAGAGAGAGATAGAAATAGTTTCATAGGAGGTGAGAGAGTTTCATCTAGATGAAACCTGAGATACACGGTTACCTAGACAAAAGCTGATGTGGCACTCTTGAAAACTGGGAAATGAAACTATGCACTGGAAATGGCCTTAGAGATGTTGGATTCAAGGACAAGTGGCACCACCCCGCAATGTTGTCACTCCTGCTTGTGGTCGCGCCCAATTGGCCGGCTGGATTAATATATTATTATTTTATTATATTTTTATAAATATATTACTGTATAAATTAGATCATATGTACGTCCATAATGATATGTTTTTGTGACAGGAGGGAGTATATGGTTTAGGATCTCTTGATAATGTATATCACCCTCCTTTGCAATTCTGTTGCAACGTACGGGCATGTTACTAGTAAATAATCATTATCTACCTTTTATTAATACTTTAATATTTGTATAACTTTTAAAAAGGAAAAGTATAGAAACTGCTCTCTTCGCATGATTCTATCCAGAAAACGGGAGAATTGATCATTTGTCTTATTTTAGTTGGTGCAATTGATTATTTGTCTCATTTATCTTATTTATATATAGTCTTGGGACCCGTATATCTGTAAAATATTAAGATAAATGTAAAATATTAGGAGAAATGATCCATGACACAAATAAACGAGGATTAATCATTATTATTCCTCCGGAAAACCCCCGACCTCCAAAACCCTTTTTCTCCCTCCCACACGCGCCGGCGCCGCTATGCTGTCTATCACTCTATCGTCTATGCCGCCTCCTCTACCCGTCCCATCGCCGTGAGTCCATGACCGCCTCTTCCTCCTCCTCCCAAACCCTCCTCCACCGTCGCCTTCTCCGATGCCTCCCCACCTCCACCTCCATACCCACCTTCGGATCTGCCTGCCCCCTCGCCATCCCCCCCTCCGCTTCCTCCACTCCTCCAGCCCCAACGCCGACCCGCCGCCGCAGTACCCGCCCCGGCTGCACGCCGCCGAGCTCTGGATCGCCAAGGCGCTCGCTGTCGCTGCCTTTCTCCGCCCCCACCACCTCCCGGCCTTTCGCCGACTCGCGCCCTCCCCTCTCGCCGCCGCCGCCGCGCTCCGCCTCGTGCCGTGCGCCTCCTCCGCGCTCCTCCTCTTCGCCGCCATGCACTCCCCCCCTCTCTCCATCCCCCCGTCCGCGCACTCGTACCATCACGTCATCACGTTATTGTGCCACTCCTGCCGCCACGTCGACGCCCTCCAACTGTTCGACCAAATGACGGACCAGTACGGGTACCATCCCGACTCGCGTTTTCTCTCGTTCTTGGCCGGTTCCTGCGCCAATGCCAACCTTCTTGATGCCGCTGCAGCATTGCTCTCAAAGGCAGCACAGTTTGGTTGCCACATTGAAGCGCATGCATATAACAAGCTCATGAGTTTGTTCGTTGGCCATGGCCGGGTGCGGGATGCTGTGGCATTGTTTGAGCGGTGGCTCCAGGGGGGAGTATATTCTCCAGATGTGTGGAGCTTTAATGTTGTCATCAAGGGGGTGTGTCGAGTGGGGGATGTCCACAAGGCGCTTGAGTTTGTTGAAAGGATGGATAAGTTTGGGTGCGCACCGGATAAAGTCACACACAACATTCTTGTGGATGGGCTATGCAGGGTGAAGGAGGTGAATCGGGGTCATGAGTTATTGAGGAGGCTCCAGAGGGATGGTGTTTGCATACCCAATGTAGTGACATACACCTCAGTGATCTCAGGTTATTGTAAAGCTGGCAGGATGGTGGATGCAATTGCAGTATACAGTGACATGGTTAGGTCTGGAACAACGCCCAATGCAGTCACATACAATGTGCTTATCAATGGATATGGCAAGGCTGGGGATATGGGGTCTGCAGTGGCTGTGTATCAGCAAATGATGCTCCGTGGCTGCCCTCCTGATGTTGTGACATTTAGTTCGTTGATTGATGGGTATTGTCGGTGTGGACAGCTGGATGATGCTATGAGGATTTGGAATGAGATGGCTCAATATCATATTCAACCAAACGTGTACACCTTCTCTATCGTAATACACTCACTTTGTAAGCAGAACAGATCAGATGAAGCACTTGGTATTTTGAAGGAATTGAACATGAGAGCAGACATTGCACCACGAGCATTCATATATAATCCTGTGATTGATGTACTGTGCAAGGGTGGAAAGTTGGACGAAGCAAACTTAATCCTAATTGAGATGGAAGGGAAAGGGTGTATGCCCGACAAGTATACATATACCATTCTAATAATCGGGCACTGCATGAAGGGTAGGATATCAGAAGCCGTCGCTTTTTTCCATAAAATGGTGGAGACTGGGTGTTCCCCTGACAGTTTTACAGTTAATTCTTTTATTAGTTGCCTCTTAAAGGCTGGGATGCCTAGTGAGGTGGATCATATAATGCTTATTGCATCAGGGAGTGCTCCATGTCAGAAAGTTTCTTCTCCTGTGAGCCAAACCCTAGATATTTCAGTAGCTGTATAGTTGAATGGCACAAGAGAGAATGTAAGGAAGAGCATTTCAACTGTTTCCTGTGCGCATTGCAGGGCATCTGGCACTAGTCAAGAAGAAGAACAAGCTCTGGTGAGTTGTTTTTGTTTTTATTGTTTTGAATCAGATGCCTCTTGCATCATCTATACTTACTGGTACATTTTGTTACTTTGAACTATTTCCATTTCCATCCAACCTCATAAATTTCGAATTATCATTCTAGTTTTTCAACATGTGTTAATTTAGTAGCTTTAGTAGTATGTTTAATGTCATCTCTACATTTTAGTTCATCACAGATATAATAGCTTGGTTAGTCAGAGATAGTGACTGGGTTTTATAGTCTGTTCGACCCTTAACAAACTGTGAACAAGATTTTACACCTGTGCTAATCTGATTTTATGAAATTACAGACCTAACTAGCAGGATTCCTGATTTTATTAACATGTCTGGTCATGTAACTCTACTGGTTGTATTCAATTAAAACGTAGTTGAAGATTGGAAGGCATTATATTGATTTTTTTTACATCAGTTGTTTTGCAGCACATTCAATTCAAAGAAACTCGAATGTGTATATTGAGATCATGGTGTCACCAGGGCTATGGAACTATTGAGAAACTAATCCAAAGCAACTTCATGCTAACGAGAAAGAATAAAGCAAGCTGTTTGGTGCTCTGTGTATACTATTCAGTGCAGTGATTCAATGAGTTACATAAAGAGAAGCAAGTGGCAGATCTGCAGATTTCATGAGGACTGCTGATCTGCTGCAGTGATGCTACAGCAATTGCCCGTTGGATGCTTGACACACTCCTACACACCTCATGTGTGACTGGTCAGTTTCCTGTGTTTCGGAGCATGAGGTCCTTCAGTTACTTAGGCCCATGTGTCAAGAACCTGCTTCATTTTGGCGGTGCTGTTACCTGAATGTGGTTGAATTAGAAGTTGAAGGCTCAACGCTTATAGAATTGGATGGAAGTAATTTACCCTCTAGCTGAGGTACTTCACTTGTATTGCACGTTTTTTTTGTGCATTATTTACTCTAGTGCAGAATATTTTTTTAGTAAAGGATAGTTGATCATTTTGACTGTCATGCACATTGTTGTGCATGTTCCCAATAATCATGTCTAGCTTATTATCTTGTGTCTTAACCATGATTGTTAGTATTTAGTTCCAAGTTTCTAGTTTTCCCAACAGAATGTATGGCATGTTGAGGGGCCTAGATGTCTCATAAAGTGGGCTTATCAGAAAAGCTAATAACTTAAGTTTCTTAATGAAGTGTTAGGGTTTAAGCTCTTGGCAGCTTGAAAATTAAGCCTAGACCGTTCCAGAGAAGCCCAATTCACTGTGTAACATCATTCATCATTTCATTTGCTATATTGGAACATTTTCTATATATATATATATATATATATATTATTTTTAACTTTGCTAAGAGCTTTTCTTTTTTCTGCCATAATTGGACATTACTTTCCACTGTACAAAGTACATACTATAACTACTTTGCTTATCATCCAAGAAGGATTGCAATTGAAGTTGGTGTAGTAACTTTGAGTAATAATTCCAGTTTATGTGGCATGTTTGATTATCTATTAGGTAGTTTGTGTCTGTGTACTTTGTACTCCTTTTGCTTCATTATGTGTCTCTCTGTTGGTCAAAGAAATAATTAAATGCAGCACAAGTTAAGCTCATATGATAAGCTCTAGGAACTGTTACATCATCAATTAACCTCGCGTTAACCTCTAAAATGTCTTCATATTGGCTAAATCTGATATACAATGTAACTGAGCCTGATACAATGGGATGGTGTCAGTGAACATGGATTGATTTATACTTCGGGACTAAAGTTGGTAGCACAATATCAGTGCTATTGAACATACGCCCACTGTAAATGAGCAAATTCATTTATTTATGCTGTCAGCATCTTGTGGATTCTCCATGGATGTTGTCAAGAACTGCCATCACCCCGATGATGAAAGCCTGGTCACTGCCTGACTGCACTGCCACGTGGTAGAAGTCCTTGCTTCCTATCAGCTCTTTCTTCCCCATCTACAGCATAAAGAGTAGATGTGTTAGATCTGCCTCTTCTTCCCGGTATCGGGATGCACAAATGTTTACCCCATACACTTTCGCCTGCACATGTGCATAGCAAGCAAGCATATCACTGGAAATAATTAAACACCTCTCCTTAACTAACATCATGCTACTCTCACTTCGGAATAGGCTTTGATTTTTCCCCCCTGCTGCCCTGGAGTAGTTCTTGTTAATAATGACTCATGAGGCATCTGTAGTTCACACCTGACTTATGTACATGACATGAATGTATGTATGTGTTTGGTAAATTTAGTGATAACAAAAAGGAAATTCTACAAAATAAATATAATTTGCTTCAAAAGCAGATGTTGGGGATTATGAAGGGGTGGCATACCTGTGCCACTATTTTGCCAGTGCAATCAATTATTGTACAGTCTCTGTCTACGAAAGATCCACTGATCTCGAAGTCCCAATTTTTGCAGTGCCTCTTAGGTTCAATGTGAATTCTAATTGGTACACCCTTTGCTATGCATGATTTTGGATCAGTTAGGCTAAAGACCAACTTGTTTTTGCCTTGGTAATCCATTAAGTACCCATTCCATTTGTTCCGAGTGCTTAGAGCCTGGATAATTCCTCCCTGCAATGAAGAATTTTATTATGGTGATTGCCAAAGAAATATAGGATATAAGGATGCGAGAGGAAAAGTGTTTGTGTGTGTCTTCTTTTCTGTGTTAATTATGTGTCTGCATTGTCTCTAGAAAAATACTTGGAATTACTTGTGCCCTGCTTGTTTTATATTTGCTTCTTTCAGAGTTAGCTTGAATCAGAACAGAAAGAAGTTCTAGCTTGTTCATAAAATTTAAGAGCTAGCCTGTGCACAAATATTATGGAATAACATGAAGAAGTACATAGGAATCAGAACAACTTCATAGAGCAAATAGTTCTAAACCTTACCAATTAACTTCCATTGAGGTGAAGCACTCAAATGTCAAAACAATGGGAAATAGAGAAAATAAACCCTATTTCTAAGAGTTACTACTTTGCATTTATGACCCATTACCTTTCTAGAAAGGAATAGTATTGGTTCTCCGTCACCGTCTTTTACCATCAGCTCTCCCTTAGATCCAAGTATTCCACAGCCATCCACAATGAAAACAACATTATGACTAAGGTCAGTAACAACAAAACCACCACCATTCACTACAATGGGTCTCCTCCTGATCATCAGGGTTGTTGGAGTGCTTGAGCAAAAAATCTTGCTAATTACAGGCATGCTGTTGTCCATTTCAATTGATACTGCTCACGAAATAAAGAGAGAGAACCCTATTACTTGGTCTGAATTCCTGTTTCAGTGTGTCTCTTGCCTCAACCATGTTCTGTGGCCACTGGCCAGCAACCTAGTACTTATATTGTGGGCAGAGGATGGTTGTTTTGAAGAGACAGTCACCCAAGCTATGAAGCAAAGAAGAGCACTCATTAGGTGTTGTGGTTCAAGAGTTTCTCTACAATAGAAAGTCACAGCAAGCTCTTTTTTTCTTGCAAGTTGGATAAAAGTCCCACATAAAGCAGTTCCTGAAAACCTGCCCTGGTTGAATAGACTTTGTCTAACTTTCCTAAAGCAGCACCTTTGGTGACAGTTCTCATAAGTTTCTTCTTGCTTATTAGTTTGAAACAATCTCTCTTTTCTGTGCTTTTCTCCGTGAATACTTCTTATGTAGACTCTTAAGGCATATCGTTTGAGGTTTCAACACCATTTTTTATTCTTTTCATCTCAAACTGCTACAAATTATGCTACCAGAATTTTGTAATATGTCAAATCTAGGGGCCATAACATTATCAGATGATCTGTCCTGAAAGTGTATCTATTGACTATGCGAGTGAGGGCCATGCAACGCAGCACATGGGCAAAATAAGGATTTGAGTATTTGACTAGAAGACATTATATTTTTTACCTCTTCTTATTGCACGTATGCTTTTCGTCTGAGCAAATTAGCCTTGCTTTATCCATGTACATGGAAAAGTACTTGTGGCCTCTGGGTACATGCATCTTGTATGCTACTGGAGATCATAATCCCAAGTGCCTAATAATTATACTTTTATTTTCTGTGTTCAGCAGTTGAATTTATCTATATCAATTGGTTGGATTTGATAGCATTATTTTGTGAATATATTTTGTTCGGCAATTAACAATCTGTCAGGAAATTTGGCAATTCAGAATTGGCACAAGTATGGGTAATGAAGTTAATAACCTATGCATGGAAAGCTGCCAAGTGAAGTATGAAATTGTAAGGTTTGCATCTTGTTAGTGTCACATGGTTGATGCCCATCTTGCATATTCTATTCTTGTGCACTTCAGGAGAGTTCATCTGTTTCTAGTGTACCCTTGGACGCAACTGTTAGAAGTGAAGGCAAATGTTTCTTAAATTTCCACCGAACTTAGTGTTTTTTTTTGCCATTTTGTCAGTGCGTTCCCTATGTTAAGAGAAAATTTTGATTTCTCAGCTGTTTGCATTACGTCCTTTTGTTGTTGTTGACGAAGTGTTTTTTTCTTCCTTTGAAGCACAAGATCTCTTGAAGGTCCCTTTCATGTACTTAATCAAGCTGACTGGATGTGTTGAATCTCAGGAATCAGGATCCTTGATTTCTGAGGTAAAGTGCAAGAAAAAGGTACACTGCACGTCCTATTCTTGATGCAAATCTCACTTGAGATGAAAAGGATTCACCGCGTTCTAGTTCTGCTTCACTGGTTTTTCTCGTGTCCTATGAAAGTTCCGTATAATCTAAAACTGCACATGTCAAGCTAATTTTCTCCTCTCTGCCTTTTGATCGGCAAAAACTTGAGTAGGTCAGGACTCAGGATTCAGGAATCTCGAAATCTCTTCATGTTACTATATCCCAGTCCTTCAATGCTGAACCAATCTTAGATAACGGGAATCAATAATGGTTGAATCTTCTCTTTTGTATCTACAGCTATGGGTGAACCAATTTTGAACTTTTGATGCAGTAAACTGCACGCCGTCCATAGTCTGACCCTGCTTAACATATTATGTTGTGAATTGTGGAACAAGCATAAGATAAAGTTGTGTCCTTTTGTTGGAACCAGGAACTTCTACAAAGCTTCGGTATAAAGTGCCTAACCTAAATGTTCTCCTGCCTAACCCTATAATTATTTGTGGCCAGGAAAGTTGAACAAGGGATCGCGGAACATTGTTAAATGATTCTGGCAAGTAAAGCTGTAGTAAGTTAACAGAGGTGTGCTACCATTTCAAGGGATCCTAAGAGGAATGGTTGATGAGCCCTACTGACTACTGACTGAACCTTTGGGACTAAGCAATCACCTGCCAAAAGAAATTGGAGAGATTTTTCGTACACATGATACATCTGTAGATGTAAGTGTATAAAGCCAAAAAAAAAAACTAGTCTGTAAATGGAAACACATCTAAACTACTATCTCTGTTCCTAAATAGATTATGTTTTACTCCCTCCGGTTCACAAAAACTTGTCGGTTTGAGATAGATGCGGTTAAATTTTTGAAACTTTAGCTATCGATATTTTTTTTAATATTTAGATTGGATGCATGAAAATCATATGTGTAGATTCATCTTGAAACGTACTTTCGTAATATTATAATTTTATTAGATTTTTAAAATATATTACAATAGAAATTAGTAGTCAAAGTTGAGTTTTGGGGATTGTGTTGATGTCCAAAACGGCAACTATTTGTGACCGGAGAGAGTAAGATTTTACATTTCAACTAAGACATTGCAACATTCCAATTTTTGCATTTTATGGATTTATTATGCATTTTATAATTTTGTGAATTTTTGGAATTTATTTAATTTATTTGAATAAGCCTTTTGTTAATGACTTTTTGAAAATTTGAATAAAGTGTTGCTGAAAATATTTTATTTGAGTTCCAAATGCCCTAAAATATTTTTCAAATTTTTTTTGGAATTTTTGGGGTATTTTTGCTATTTATTTTGGCCTTGCTTATTTTTTGAATTATTTTTATTTAAAAATGCTTTAAAAATGTGGTTCGAATACTGTTGGGTTGAACCCGTGTGGGCTCGGCCCAAATTTCCTACCGCCGGCCCGAGTCGCAGACTAGCCGCCGCTTAACCCTAGTCGCAGCGAATCTAGACCGTTGGATTGGAATCTGATGCGCAGGAGCTCGCCATGTTGCGCTTGCACGTGTCATCTGATCATGCCCACGTGTACGCTCGGGATGTAGCTGCGTCGCCTTCGCCATATCTCAGCCGGATTTTGTTTTCGGCTCGATATCCGCAGCGTTTTCTGCGCCTAACATGCCTCCCTAGGGGCCTATTTAAGGTGTCACCAGTCCCATTGTAATCCTCACCCGACACCGCAACCGACGCCCTAGAGAACGCCACCCAAGCTGTCATCTGCGCCGCGCAAGAGCCCGTCGTAGTTGAAGCTTGCGCCATCGCTGTCGAGCATTGTCTGTTGCCTTTGAACCTGAATCTGAGAAGCCCGCGTCGAGATGCTTCGAACCTGGGTGAAGACGTCACCGGGGAAGTCTCGGAACGCCGTCGCCTTGGTCTTTGCCTTCGCTGTCGATTAGGTTTCTGTCGCCGTGCCATTGACGCTATCGCTAAGTTCGGTGACCGTTGGATCCGATGCTCTAGATCCAACCACGCATGCCTTGTTGCTTTGCCTGCCCGTAGTCAACCATGGTCATTGGATCTAGAATAGGTGGTTAAGATCTCACCGTGTGTCAAACCCGTGGTAACCCTAGAGTCGCTGCCCTCAGTTATCATATTCGAGACATAGGGTCCAGATGATGCTGCGTGTCGTGCATTGGGCTAGCCATGTCGGTGTGTTGCTTCGTTTGCACCCGCATAGTCGCAGTCGTCTGATCCGCAGCTAATGCTCCAGATCTTGCCGCGTATGCAAGGTGTTAGTTCGCCGCATGTCTCCATTGTCGCTATCAGTTTGGTGCCACGCATCTTGCCCGGATCTTGCCATGTGTTGTTGTCTGTCGTCAGCCGGTCTGTAGCACAGTAGCGTGATTCCACCGTGGACCAAGGTCAGCCATGGACCAAGTCCATGCGTCGACATGCGTCGGAGATTGGGCTACATGTTTGTTGACATTAGCATAACGTCATAAATATGTTTTTCTAGTAGTAAAATTATTTGATTAATTCGGATTTTCTAATTTTCTTTTATTTTAAATCTTTAGAAAACTCGTTCTCCTTTATACGAATTTCGATTGAGGTGATTCTAGTTTCTAAAAATTTATAAAATTGAGCTCTATTTAATGGTGAATCTCTACTATATAAAGCAAGAGTTTATTCCCGCGTCACTTCATCAAAATTATCCACCTTTGCCACAGCTCTTTAATTACCCACCTTTGCTATTATTAGTGATCTTTGTAAACAAACTTTTTATTGCAAATTGAGTTTCCGTTGCAACGCACGGGTACATGGCTACTTTTATTTAATTTTTGGGGTTGAGTTTGCTCTCTGTTTTTTGTATTTATTGCTTTATTTATCATTTCACGTAGACGTTGGAGTACCCAAAGTGTTCCTAAGTTAGGAGCCAACTCAAGAGCAAGGTCCAGAGCAAGATCAAAAGCTTTTTGAAGGTAAGTTGTGCTTTGATCATATTGAACCTATATTTTAAAAGTTATATTGTTTTAAATTATTGTATGCTAATTCAATATGTACTTATTTTAATTAATTTGGGATTAGCTATTCAACCAATTTGAGTTATGTCAACCTTGTCATTTGTATGCCATGGTTCATTTGTCATCTTAATATGGTTCTTTATTAGTTGGTAACTATTAATTGCCAATGTGGGTTAGAGTGCTAATAGTTTGCTTAGCTATGCAACGAGTTATTGATATTATTTACATGAGCAAATTTAATCTTGCTTATTGGAATATGGAACATATTTTGAAAATGTGTGTCACATGTTGCACACAATGTTGTTGATATTGATGATGGCACACGGTGCATGATAATCAATTAGAGTGGTGTCGATGATTCGGGAATCGATCCCTCGCCGAGCTTACTTGTTGAATGAGGGATCAATCAGGGCCCTTTTTCCGCGAAGGGTATAGCGTCTGAGGGCCTATCGACCTAAGGAGTGATGGTCGGATGGTTGCCAATGAGACCACAGACAAGAGTCTTTTTATCTTGATTCGGGCCTCTCGCGGAGGAGATAACAGCCCTATGTCTAATGGTTTATCTAATACCCAAGAGTGGATTACAGGGCACTTGCTCGGGAGCGTTTTTCTTCTTTATAGTGTCTCCTATTGAGGGTCGCTAGGTAGCCAGATTTCTCCCTTGAACACTACATACAACGGGGTATTTATAGACGATTACAGTTTTGCATCATTTATTATAGAATGACATGTTACTATTATGCCCGGACGTGGGTGTAGCTATTCTTTCGCTTTTTGCCATACCACGACGTGGGCATAGTGGGCTTAGGACGTGGCCGTACGGTCCTTTGTGTAGCCAAGTGATTAATGCCACGTCGACTTCGTAGGCCGTGCCCGACCTGCCGATCATGTCTGAAGTCCTCCTTCGGCTTTGGTCGTCCATTGTTTCTCCCGAGCAAGGATGTTGGGGGCGAGATTGATCGTTGTTGGAGCAGGCATGGTCGGCCGATTAGGGTCACCGAGGTGTGACGGTCTTTATGGGAGTCACCCAATCCCGACAAGTGGTAAAATAGACTAAGTGGTAAAATAGACTAAGACAAGTGGCAAGAGTTGTGATTTTATGGTGGGCCAGTGTGGCATTGGGGTGATCACATTGTTTTTTATAATGGTAATAGATGGTATAATGGTAATGGTGAATTTTTGGTGAGTCTTGCCTTGGTTGATTAAGGATTTAAACTTGCAAGTATTTAAACTGAGTCAATTATACAATTACATGTTTGAAATGGTATGGACATAGCTAATTAATTTGTAATGTCTAGATTTTGGTACTATCGTGGTGGTGTGGGTTCCAGGTGTACGGGTAAACTCATGTGGCCAAGGGGGCCCTGAATGTAGTAACTAGTCCTATTAGTGTTGAAATCTCAGCGGATAATACTGGGTTTAGACAGTGCATTGTAAATGCTTTGTTATGATAATTATATCTTGTGGGTAAAGTGTATAACCTCTGTGGAGTGTCAAATCTATTCGAATAACCGTGCTCATGATATTGAATAATACTCGGTGATTACAGTTGAGGGTATGCCTATGGAAGTATAGGAGATGTAAGCCTATGGAAGTATGGAAATTGATTTAAGGTTGTGAGTCAGTTTATTTGGGAAATAACTAAGAAATTTATTATTGTTAATTATTTGTTTTATTGTCATTTTAATCTATGTATGCTATTCTTTTATAAATACTGCTTTATTGCAAAGTAATCAATTCAGCCATTCAATTAGAATAAGCCATGTATATAGTATAATAGACTTGTATTCTGTGTATAACTTGTTGCGTACTTTATGTACTCACCTTTTGCAATAACAAATCAACAGTTGGAGAGGAGGCTACACCTGCTTACGAGGAGTATCAGGAGGAGACGATCAGCTAGGTTGCGAACCTTGTCGTTGTTTGTGGCAAATTGAAGGGTTGTTATGAATAAATTATTTTCACTGCAGTTTCATTATTTCTTAGTCTTAGCCCTATGTGGCGTATTCATGTAAGGTGGACCATAATGTTGTACAACAGGTTATATTTAAATTGATGAAGCTTATTTAAGTATTCGTTATGTATGATTGTGATATTCATCTATGTTGAGACTGTGTGCACTAGCATGATATTGGACTAGTGCAAAATATACAGAGAGTATGGATTTATATATTTGGGTTACGACAGACTTGTGTAAAACTGACTAGATTGATTTCCTTTATTAGCTTACTTATTGCTTTTTCATAGTGTGTGTTACTTTATTCCATAGAAATAAATAACATTGGGAATAATGAATGGTAGGGGCATACAAAGGAAAAAATAGTTAAAATTTATCTCAAAATTGTAGAATAACATGTATTTAAAAATAATATTTAAAAGCTAAAATAACATGTATACATGAAGGGGGATTAGACTAAAAGCCGCATGAAACAATACATGGCAGTTAAAATACTGCAATCATTGGATTAGAAGTTGCTACGGCAAAGAGAGATTCAAAGTAGGCGTAAGTTACACCAAGTTTTATTGACTCTAAAGCTTCATGATTTTTAATAAATCTTATGTGATGATTGGCGCTTTTGGAAAGTGGTTCTTGGATAGGGACAGAGATCAATACATGAATTCTATCTGGCTAGGCCGTGCAAGTGTGCGTTACTTTTGTGTGCTTGCTTTGAGATTTGCGGGAGATTATTCCCGAGGCATTTGAAACCGAAGCAGGCCATGATCAGCCGGCCACCCGCCGTACGACCTGACCAGGCCATTTATCATGCAGTTCAAACGTCTCATGCGAGCACCCAGCTTTAGACTCTGTTTAAAAGTATAATTTTTCAAAACTATAATTTTGATATACTATGATTTACAATTGTTTTGTCATGAATACTATAGTTTTACCAAACTCTCGTGAAACCATGGTATTTGTTGGAACTACCAACTGTTTGGATGCAACACCACAAACCATGGTATTTTAGTGGAAATAGGCAAGTAGCTAGCTAAAACCATGAAAACTTTAGGTTGGAGTGGAGTTTCAAATACTCTAAAATACCATGGTATCTACCAAACTATAGTTTTTAAAACAGAGTTTTTGGTATGGTAACTAAACACCTCATGGTATAAAATACTATAGTATTCTTAGAAACCATGGTATTGCCTAGAAATTGTGAAAATACATTGCTTCCAAACAGGACCATAGTTTCGGTTGGCTAAAGCTTCGTGTGAGCGCCCGCCGCCCGCGTTAGAGTGTGGGAGCACGGTGTAGCGTGTGTCGGCGATTCGAGAACCGGTCCCCCGCCGAGCTTACTTGTTGAATGAGGATCAACCTAAGGCCCCTTTTTCGCGGGGGGTATAGCGTCCGAGGTCCTACCGAGCTACGAATCGAGGTAACCAAAGCAGTCACAACGAGCAAGGGATCTCTTTTTTATCTGGTTCAGGCCTCTCGTGGGGAGATAATAGCCCTACGTCTAGTGGTTGCACTGATATGTGAAGATGGGTTACAAGTACTGCATACAAATGGAGATGAGATGTAAGAGTGAACCGACCCCTTTCTCCTTCGCGCGAGGAGGTATTTATAGGGGATTATAGGTGACAAAGCATTCATTACAGGGGGCGTTCTACTGTTCGGACGTGGGTATTTGTTTCGCCTTCACGGGCGCAACGCGACGTGGTGCGATGGCGCAAATGGTGGACGCGGAGACCGCGGCGCGTATTCTGTCTTGCGCGCAGACCTTGAGTAAATCACTTGATTAATGCCGCGCCGCCCTTGTAGATCGTGCCCGGCTTTTGGGCGAAGCTCGAGGTCCTTTCAGCCGGACCGGGTCGCTAGGTCGAGGACCCCCGAGCAAGCATGCTCGGGGGCGAGCATGGCGGATGACGGAGGACAGCCCGAAGGTCGGGCAGCCCGAAGACCTTTCCTGGGGGACGAGGCTCGAGCAAGGACATGCCCGGGGCCGCCGGGGTGCTACGGTCGTCTATGGAGGATATTCAACCCCGACAGCTAGCCCTCAAGGCTAAAGGGGGGGCGCTATTTTAGCTGGGGCCACCGCCTTGAGCCTCCTGATTATTGACAAGGGACCGGAACCCTACGGCGAAGGGCTACCACAGCATCTAAGCAACGCCCGCTTGGGAACAAGGGCCTTTGCGGCGAAGGGCTACCGCAGCATCCGAGCAACGCCCGCTCGGGACCCTCAAGGGCTACCGCAGCATCCGAGCAACGCCCGCTCGGGAACGAGGGTCTTTGTGGCGAAGGGCTACCGCAGCATCCGAGCAACGCCCGCTCGGGAACAAGGGTCTTTGCGGCGGAGGGCTAGGTCGGCCTTAGTCGTGGCCCGGCCGAGATACCGCTACGAAGGCAAAAGGCCGTGGAGGTTCCTTCTCCGTGGCTTCTACAGTCTGGTTCGACAGCTTTTTGGGGATCTGCGCCGCAGGCGGTTTCAAGATCGAACCGCCACGCGTTGGCCATCGGCAGACGGAGGCGGCTTTCACTTGTTCGACTTCTCCGCCTATAAATATCAGGTGGGAACAATTTCTGCAAACTTTTGACTCCCACGACTCGCAATTAGACTTGAGAAAGCATTTCGTCTCCCAAACCCCCTTCCGCTGCCCCGACGCCCTCTCCTCCGAATCCTCCCATGGCGAAGTTCGGCGCAAGCAAGACTACCGCGGAGAGGCTGCGAGTACTCCAGATTTTGGGTACCTTGGCGTGGGCACCTGGCGAATCCCTGAAGGCGAAGGACCCCGGCGCCGCCGCGATGATGAGATAAATCACGTCGCGAGTTGTACATAAATCAACGGGCGAATGCCGAAAGTGAGTTTGTGGAGTCCGTTCTCGAGGAATGTGAGTGCGAGATCACCCACTTGAACCCCAACTCCATTCTCATCTTGGCCGTGTCCTCCCATCTTTGCAAGGGCTTCGTGGGTGTCCTGCCCACGGCAAGTCTTTTCTTCCATTTCTACGCCTTGTTCCAAGACCGCGCCTTTCGCACGGTGCTCAGTATTCGTCTGCCCCCCCGCCCATCTGAGTACCCCTTCTTCTCCCTGAGAGACTCGGTGGCGGGGTGGGCTGATTACTGGTTCTATCTTCGGAAGGCAGAGGGGAGCGCACTGCGCTACACCGACGCGGCGGTGCCCAGCATCGACAGCTCACACCCGCCCATCGCGCCCGAGGAGGAACGGATCCTGATGCAGATCAGCGAGCTCATGAATATGGGGCTCACTGGCCGGGACGTCGTCAGGGACTTCCTCCGGAACAGGGTGTCCCCTCTGAGGAGGAGGGAGCACCCCTTCTTCAAGATCACCGGGTGGGACGACCTCACCGTGAGGATACCTCCGGTAAGTTTATGGTCCTGCGCAGACCTTACCTCGCATGCCACGTCAAACCCGAGCTGACTTTATCTGTTGGTCGATGGCAGCCCCGGGCTTCGACTGGGTGGAGAAGAGGGTTGGCGAGATGTTCGGGACCCCCAAGGGTAAAGAGCTCGAGAGCAAGCGGCAAATGCCGAGCAACGTGCTCGAGCGGGGCGACACGGTAAGCTGCGCCAAGTTTCATGCTCGGGGAAAGCATACCGAGCCATGCTCACATCTTCTTGGCCTCCTGGCAGGAGAAACTCGCGCTGGAGCTGGCTGTGGCCGAGCTTAGGCCCCTGGCAGGCGGTGAGGGAGTGCTCGTGCCGGCCGCTAAGGCCAAGAGTACGAGGAGCAAGAGGAAGGCCCCGCCACCGGCCACCACACGGCTATCCAAGAAGCGGGCGAGCTCGTCCGCCAATCCGGTGGGGCAGCACATGGAGTTCGCCGATCGAAAAGAGGTAAGACGCCTGAATGCCTGGTTGGAGAGCTACGGCAATGACAGTCTGGAGCAGCTTGAGGCGGAGAAGGGCCTGACCGAGGAACTGGTGCAGGCCGAACACAAGAGGTTGCAGGAGGAGGCGGCCGAGCTCCAGGCCAAGCTTAAGCGAGTCGCCGAGGCTCGGGAGGCTTTAGAGCTTGAGGCCGCGGCCGCCGCCGAGGAGGAGGACGAGGAGGACGCGCAGCCCTCAGGGTGAGGCGTGGGCGCTTGAGGAAGACGCTGGAGGCGATCGACATGGAGAAAGTCGACCCCCTCCTGGCGAGAATCAGCAGCGCCGCAAAGGAGAAGGCCAAACTTGTGGTCGCGGCGGCCACCCCGTCCGTGGGTGGCAACGAGGACTGGGCCGAAGGTGAGCCCCGAATTTTTGCTTTTTGCTTTTTCCTTCTCCTTTCCTTGTCCTTTTGCTTCATGTATCCGAGCTAACCCCACTCCCCTGACTTGGGCGAAATAACTCGTAGGACTTTCCCAGACTGCCGCAGAATAGCTCACGAGCTTATTGATTATGCCTTAGCGGGGGTGCTCGCCGATGCCGCTGACATTGCGATGGCAGAAGGAGTGGAGGCTGTAGACAAGCTCGTCGCCGATGACCCGTGCATACTGGGGATGCTTCCTGGCGGGCTCCTCGCCCAAAGATGGAGAGCATGAAGGAGGGAGAAAGTCGACCCCTGACCTTGGGCGAAAAACTACTCAGAGGTGCGGGGTCCCAGCAGACGCTTCGCTCAAGACAAGGGCGCGGAGCCCCCGAGCGAACAGCATGCTCGGGGAGAGACGGCGACCGTTTCGAGCGAACCGCATGCTCGGACAGATGCCCCGCCGTCCTCGGGCGAACAACATGCCCGGGTGGACAGCGAGAAGACACTGAGCGATCCAGCCGCTCAGGAGGAGGGTGCGATGCACCAGGGCGAACCACATGCCCGGGGGGATGATTCGTCATCCTCGACCAACCCGCCTTTCTTTAAGGGTTCTGGGGAAGGCTCCAGCCCCCTGCCGGCCCTTGAGGATCCTCGGGAGCGCGAAGTTTCCAAACGCTTCCGGGACAATCTTAGCGCCGGCTTTGCTCAGGTGAGGACGCTTCTTCTGCGACCGTCGTAATTTCTCGCTTTTTCGGGCCTTATAGCCGGCGACTGAAGTTCTTCTGCCCGCAGCTCCTTGAGAAGACCTTGGAGGATTTCGACGCCACGATGGTCGTTCCTGAAGAAACGGCCTAGCTGCTTACCGCGCATGAGGCCAAGATAGCCAAACTTGAGCAGCGTGGGTGACCTCAAGGATCGGGACACCCTGCTAGTGTACAGATGCCGCTAGGCAGAGAAAGACGCCACCGAGGCTAAGGAGAGGAACCTTGGGCTCGAGCAAGAGCTTGAGCAAGAAAAGCTGCGCTCCCGCCAGGCAAAGGAAAGCGATGCTGCTGACAAAGAAAAAGTCCTTTCGCTCGAGCGGGAGCTTGAGCAAGAAAAGTTGCGCTCCGCTGGCCAAGGAAGGCGCTGCCGCTGACAAAGAAAAAGTCCTTTCGCTCGAGCGGGAGAAGCAGCGGTCCCTTGAAGCAGTGAAGGTTGCCACCGAAACCGAGGAGAAAGCCCTTAAACTCGAGCAAGAGTTCGAGGTGAGGAAGCAGCACTCCAGCGCCCTTGAGTCGAAGGTGGCGGAGCTGGAACGGGCATTGCGAGTGGCCGCCGACCTTGCAGAACAAGACAACGAGGAGGTCGAGCAGCTCCGCGAGGAAGCCCGTCGGAAGGTGATTGATTATGAGGCCAAGATCGATGACTTGAGGCGGAAATTGTCCGCGGCCCTCAAGGGAGCGAAGCCCGGTGCGTAGGGGATTTCTTCTTTTTCTTTTTCTTTTTCTTTGATGATTTGTGGACGACTTTTGATGTCGCCGGTGGAGCGTACACTTTCTTTTGCCCATGGGCTGTGTTTGCTGTGATGTTCCTTTTGTGTGCTCCTGAGCTATTTCCTGCAAAGAACGGGCACAGGGCAGATAGCAAAATATAGGCGGGTAGAAGCGCAGGTTTGGGCGAAGCGTGTGCGGCGTAAGCCCGGAACGAGCTAGGGAACGAGTTCAGATAGGTGACGAGTTCTTAAGAAAGAAGCAGCGTCACGATGTTAAAACTGGTGTGGGGCGCTTAGCGACAACTTTTTGAAAAAGACACTTAATCGCGACAACTCGTTCCCCCCCAGCCCCCGCTGCGAATGAAGGCCGTGCACCTAAGTTCTGGGCATGGGCTCGTTCGCAGGAGAGTTGAGAAGGCACGCGCATGGCCTAAGATTCCTTAACACTTAGGACGCATACACCTAGGTTGCGAGTATGGTCGTAGGCGAGGAAAAGACGCGCGGTGGACGGACGGTGTGCGATGACCAAACACAAGCCGGACTAGATCTCCGGACCATCCAAGAGGGTGTCTGCATGCGGCTTGCATCGCGCAGCGAAAAGCTACTGCGGACCAAGGTTGGCTTATTGAGACTGGGGCCTCTGGTGGTGAGCTTTAGTGACAGGGTGTTTGTCGTGGTACCTTGTGTAGTCATGTGCGCGCCGGCCTGATTTTAGAGCGAAGGAAGGCTTGGCGCCATAGGTCTTGCTCGACCTGCACGTCTCATCACCAAGATCGTGAGAAAAATGTGCCCTTGTGCGAGACTAGACCGGCTTACCAACGGGCAGTGACCTTGCATATATTCACAAAATCATGAAGGTAATAGACGCCGCGCGGGCGAGGTAACCAGACTTGCCATTTTAGCAAAAGAAAAGGCGTATATCTACATAAGACGCAAGGCGGAGCATGTATTTAGACAAAGAACTTGCGCAATTGGTCGATGTTCCACGAGCTCGCGAGCACGCGACCGTCCTCCCTTGCCAGGCGGACAGCCCCCGGGCGTGCTACTGAGACGACCGTGAAAGGACCTTCCCACTTGGGGGAGAGCTTGTTGGCCTTCGACGTATCCTGGATTCGCCGTAGGACGAGGTCCCCGACCTGCAGGGCTCGGGGCCGAACTGACTTGGCCGCGTGCCTATGAAGAGTTTGCTGGTAGACGGCGGATCGGAGCAGCGCCCTTTCGCGCACTTCCTCGGCGAGGTCGAGGTCCAGGCGGCGCTCGCGTTCTTGGTGGATATCGTCGACCAATTGCACCCTCGGGGATCCAAGCACGATTTCGGCGGGTAGGACAGCCTCGGCACCATAGATTTATTTGGAAGGCGTTCGCCGTGGCTCGCTTCGCCGTGGTGCGCCTGAACCGGAGGATAGAAGGAAGCTCGTCCACTCATGACCCGCCATGCCGGGTGAGGTCTTTGAAGACCCTTTTCTTGATCCCCTGAAGGATTTGGCCATTTGCTCGCTCGGCCGCTCCGTTACTCTGCGGATGAGCTACAGAGGCGAAGCAGACCTTTGTTCCGATATCCTCGCAGTAGGCTTGGAACAGTTCGCTTGTGAACTGAGTGCCGTTATCTGTGATGAGGCGATTGGGGACCCCAAAGCGCGTGACCACATTGCTGCGAAAAAATCTCTTGGCTGCTTGAGCCGAAATGGTTGATACAGGCTCGGCCTCGATCCACTTGGAAAAAGTGTCGATGGCCACGAGCAAGTACTTGCAACCCTTTCGACCACGGGGAAAAGGTCCGAGAATGTCAGCCCCCCAGGTCGAGAATGGCCATGAGAGTGGGATGGTCTGCAGCAGCGTCTGTTGGTAGTGGGCCTTACGGGCGTGGGCCTTGCGCCCGACAGTCGCCACGAAAAGTGCGGCGTCATCTAAAGCTGTTGGCCAATAATATCCCAAGCGGAATGCTTTGCTTACGAGCGTTCGGAAGGACGAGTGAGCGCCACACATTCCTTCATGGATATCTCTGAGAAGGAAATGGCCCTCTTCTCGAGATATACACTTGGAGAGGACTCCAAGTGCCCCTTTGCGGTATAAGGCGCCCTCGACTAGCTTGTAAGCCGAGGATCATCTTTTAAGCCTGGAATGCTCGGTTGCTTCCTCGGGCAGTGTCCCATGGGCAAGATACTGGACGAATGGTGTCATCCAGTCCGCACCGTGCTCGAGGAAGGAGACGTAGCCGCACGTCTCTCGTGCCTCCTCTAGAGAGGGAATGGAGGGCTTTTGCAGATGCTCGACTAGCGCCCCGGGCAGGGCGGGCATCTGGTGGTTTGCCTTCTCTACAGAGGGAATGGAGGGCTTGTGCAGATGCTCAACGAGCGCCCCCGGAGGGACGGGCATCTGCGAGGAACCGACCTTGGAAAGGTGGTCGGCTAGGGAATTATCCTTCCTGGGGATGTAGAGTACTTCGAAATTTCTGAAGTACCGCTCCATCTTCCTCACTTCAACCAAGTAAAGCGCCATTGAGTGATCAGAACACTGATACTCCTTGTTGACTTGGTTGACGACCAACTGTGAATCGCCCTTCACAGTCAGTCGCTGGACCCCGAGCGCCTTGCACGCTCGCAGTCCGGCCAAAAGGCCTTCATACTCCGCCGCATTGTTGGTCGCGGCGAAGTGTAATTGGATGACGTATTGGAGGCGCTCCCCCTGAGGGGACACTAGTACGACGCCAGCCCCCGAGCGTTCGAAAGCTCGGGACTCGTGGAAGTACATGGTCCAGCGGTCGTCCTCAGATTCGTGGGCCTTGGTGTCGGGTTGGGCGGGGTTCGTCCATTCCGCTATGAAGTCTGCTAAGATCTGGGACTTGATTGCTGTGCGGGCAGAGAAGTGGACATCGAACTCTGCGAGTTCCATGACCCACTTCGCTATCCGACCGCTGGCGTCCTGATTCCTTAGGATCTCCCTAAGTGGAAAGTTGGTCAGGACAACGACCTTGTGAGCTTGGAAATATTGGCGCAGCTTCCTCGAAGCTACGAGCAGCGAGTATAAGAGCTTCTGGACCTCGGGGTAACGCTCCTTTGGTCTGTGCAAGACTTCACGACGTAGTATCTTGGACGCTGCGTCCTTCTCGCTCTCGCCAGACCGACCGCTTACGGCCTGGGGTGTCGCTGCGAGGTATAGAAGGAGCGGCTCCCCCGACCTAGGCATAGCCAAGATCGGGGGGCCGGACAGGTACTGCTTCAGCTCCTCAAAGAAGCGGCTAGCCTCCTCTGTCGAGACAAGCCCTCGTGATACTGCGGGCGCCTTGAAAAAGGGCAACCCCGCCGCCGACCGGAAATGAAGCGACTTCAGGTACGCCATCACGTCGGTCGGTCTACACCTCCTTTACGGAGCTCGGGCGCATCCTTTCGATGGCCGATTTTCTCCGGGTTGGCACCGATGCATCTGCGTCTGATGAGGTACCCGAGTACCTTGCCCGCTCTCACGCCGAAGACACATTTTTCAGGGTTAAGCTTTATTCGATGTCTATTAAGGTTACAAAATGTCTCCACAAGGTCGGACACATGACCTGAGGCGAGCTTACTCTTAACTACAATATCATCCACATAAACTTCCAAGTTTCGACCTACCGTCCGGAAAGTCTTCGCATCGGTATTTGGAAGGTCGGCCGCAGATTCGCAGACCAAAGACATGGTCGTGTAGCAGAACGTGCTGAATGGCTTGATGAAGGAGGTCTTCTCTTTGTCTCTGGGGAACAAGCTAATTTGGTGATAGCCCGAGTAGGCGTCCAGGAAGCTCATCACCTGAGACTCTGCCGTCGCGTCGACCAGCTGGTCAATGCGCGGCAACGGAAAGTTGTCCTTTGGGCAGGCGGCGTTTAGGCCAGTGTGGTCGACGCACATGCGCCAGTTGCCGCCTTTCTTCTTGACGATGACTGGGTTTGCCAGCCACTCCGAATGCTCGACTTCTCTGACGAAGCCGGCTTTAAGGAGCTTATCGAGTTCTTCCCAGATAATTGCCTCTTTGTAAGTTCAACCATCATTAGTTGTGGTTTTGGTGTTAATGACAAATCTAATCTATTGTTAATGACAAATCTCGTATTAAGATTATCCCCTAATGCGATATTATTATTAATGACAAATCTTGTATCGAGACTAACTTGTTTATTTAGAATATCTTTGGTTAGTCTCATCGCATTGAAAAATGGAAAACCCAAGGTATGTATGCGCATTCATCATAGTATTATTTGCGTACTTTGGAGTCAAGTTAAAGTATGGATATCCCGTTAACTTAACCACAATGTGCATCATGTTTCCCAATCCATATAATACATGGATGCACATATTTAGGGGGAGTTCACACTCTAACTTGAAGAATCAATTTAAATGATAATTTAAATTGAGTTCATTTGTCGTGTTAATCATTAGAGAACACTTCATCATGTGTTGATGGTGTTTCGTGATTAAGAAAGGACAAATGAATAGTTCTTAAGTATGATAAGGCATGAGTTGCATTATTGTACTTAAGACATACTTAAATCATTTCAATTGATTTAGGGTTGTGCTCAATTGATCTAAAGGCATCCATTATGTGTTAATGGAGTGCAAGAGATGATTGAGACAACCATGCATCTTGGACTAACAAGTTTCATGAGTTATGTTTGAGTTAGGTCCAAAGATGGATGAGAAGCGGGACAAGGACGACGTCATGAGTTGATGGGCGTCAAGAATGGATCCGAAGAAATGAAGTCAAGTTGATATCCGGGGAGCAAATATCGATGATTATAAAGACCCCAAAGGGATTGCTTGTCTTGTGTGCTAAAGGTATAACTAGATAGGCTAAGGACTTTTGTAGTCTTTGTGTCTAAGGTTTTACCGCCGTTCTATTAAGAGGGGTTGCCTCTTTCGCTTGAGCTTCATCATGTGTTGGTGATCTCAATCCGCGTTCACTCAAAGCTCAAATCTTATGTTGATTTGGTTTTTGCATATGGGTTAACCATTTGGCATGTGTTGCGAATGTGTTAAGACTTATGCTTGGTTGTTTTGCATTATGCTCGGATTTGCATGTGTTGCAAAGATGAAAGAGTATATGCATTTGGTTTTCGCATAATGCTTTGATTTGCATGTGTTGCAAATAGGATAAGCTAATGCGTTGGCTCTTGCGTGGAGTTCACTTTTGCATGTGTTGCATTAGTTGAAGCTTCACGTTTTGGTTCGAAATAAATCTTTCTAAAAACCGTGAGTTTGCTTGGAGCTAAGTTTTGCATGTGTTGCAAAAGGAGAGAGCTCAAGCATGATTTGTGTTTGCGTGTTTGTATGGAGCTAGAGGCTTGCATGTGTTGCGAGTAAAGAGCTCATACGGTTGATTTGGTTTTGATGTGGAGTTGGTTTTGGTGTTGCATGGAACTAGAGAATTGCATGTGTTGCAATTAGAGAGTTCATGCATCGTGAATTGATGTTGCTTGGAGCTAGACTTTTGCATGTGTTGCAAAGAGTAGTGCTCAAGCATGAAATGGTGTTTATCGTGTTATTTGCAAGTTCGTTGTGCGAATAGACTGAGGTTTATGAGTCCGGAATCCCGAGAGCATGTGAGTGGGGCTTGCAAGCGGTGTTGGCAAGTTGAATGGGTCTTGTGTTGACCTTCACATGGCTAGGGGATTAATCTCATAAACTTAAGTTTGATTTGCTTATCGTTTTGCAAATAGATCTTGAGTTGTTGGCGAAATGTGTTTTCGTCATTTGGATTTAGTTGCGGTTGTGCAAATGTGTTTTGCAAAGTGTCGGGATCATGTGTTGATCCTTACATGGCTAGAGGGTTGAGCAGCGTAAGTTCGGTGTTTGATTTGTGAAATATGTGTTTTCGCGAATTGGTTGAATTCTTTGAGCATGAGCTAAATTGGTGCAAATATGTTTTGCGGGTGTATGATCATGTGTTGATCATCTAGAAGCTCAAAGAATTGTGCTTGGAGTTTTGGAAATGAGTTTGCTTGAAAATCTGGTTTTGAGTGGTTGGACCACCCCATGAGTGGTGTGACCAATTGTCATGTGGTGCAACCGCCATGGTGTGTTAACCCTAATTGCGGTGTGACCAATGGTTGAGTGGTGTGACCATTTGTTGGGCCGGTTGGACCGGACTTGGGTTTTCGGGCGTGTTTTTTTTGCGGCGGTGCAACCGGTGAAAAGCGGTGTGGCCGCCCTGTGCGGTCACACCGCCCTAGGGTTGCGTTCGGCCGGCTGCATGCGGCGGTGCGACCGCCTTGAGCGTCTTGAGGCGACCGGCCCTAGAAATTGGCGATCGGTCTGACCAAGCCCTCATGGGCGTGTAAATTCCAGAGAGGTGGTTTTTGGGTTTCTGTTGGTCTTTGTTGTGCGGTTGGACCGATCGTCATGGTCGGACCGGGCGTGATGTGACCGGCCGGAGGGCGGTCGGACCGGCCTTGCATTCAGCCCGCTTAGCAGTCGTTTTTCGACCGTTGGTGTGAGTCGGTCGGACCGGGAGAGGTCCGGTTGGACGGTTTTTTTGTTCTGCCGTTTCACCCCAAGCGGCTAGTTTCTTTGGTGGAGGCTATAAATACCCCCTTTGGGGGCTTGGGGCTGGTGTTGCTGCATTGTTGAGTGTTTGTGGGAGTTGTGTGCATGTGTTGCTCTTCTCCATTTGCATCTTGAGCTAAGAGTGAGACTAATTGCATTCGTTGCAATTAGGAAGTGGTTTGGGTACCTCTTGTGCATGTGTTGCACTTGAGGAGGCCTTGTGCATGTGTTGCACTTGGTGATCACCGAGGAGCGCATTCGTTGTGCGGTGAGGTTCAAGTGAAGGGCGGCCTATTCTCTTGGAGGTTGCCGACTCCTAGGCGGCGAGGCGTCGTCTTGTGGAGCTCTCAAGGTGTGAAAGCCCGGCAAGTTTGTGAAGGTTCGGGTTGAGCCTACGCTGTGGCGTGAAAAACCACGACTAGTGGAAAGAGGCGGGTGCTCGAGCGGGAGCCGGTCCGAGTCATCGGGCTTGCCTCAACGTGGACTAGGGGAGACCGGCAAGTCTCCGAACACCACGGAAAAACGTCGTTTGTCTCTTGTCTCCTTTACTTTCAAGTAATTACATTTATTGTATATTCATGATTGCTTGACTTAGAATTGCTTAGTATTATTTGTTAGATCAATTTAGCAATTCATACATAGAGACATAAAATAGTTAGTGCACATAGTGAGCTTAGTTTATTTAGGCTTTAATTGTCAAAACCTAGATTATCGCCTCGCATATAAATTGATTAGGTTTTGACTTAGGGTTGATTAGCTAATTGTTTAGCTAGAGATCGAATTTTTATAAACGCCTATTCACCCCCCTCTAGGCGCATCCTCGACCCTACAAGTGGTATCGAGCCACGGTCACTCTCATTTTAGGCTTAACCGCTAGAGAGTAAAAAGGATGGCAACTAGAAGTTTAGTGCACTCCACCGATTCACATATTTTTGATGGCTCAAATTATTCATCATGGAAATTATTTATGATAAATTATTTTAAATCCATGAGCCCACAAATATGGTGGATTGTAGATGTCGGCATTTCTTCTCCGATAAATGATATTGCTCCAACTAAAGGAGAGGAGAAATGTCACATCTCGGCGCTCAAGCTACTAACGTTTTATTTAGCGTTGTGGCGTAGATATATTCAATCTCATTTGCAACCTCTCAAGTGCTCATGCAATGTGGATCAAACTTCAAGACTTATTTGAATTATCCACATCGATTGAGGATTGCAATGAGGAAGAAGTGTCGGTTGACGATTCAACTTCAACATCAAGCGATGAACCGACATCTCCTTCAACCTCAACCTCCACCTCAAGCGACAGCGAATCTTCACTTATATCAAAAATTCGTTGCTTTATGGCAAAAGGTAAAAATGAGGTATGTGATGACGAAGAGCCCTCTTATGATGATTTAATGGACATGTTAGAGGAGCTCAACAACTATCTTGGGAAGGAGAAAACTAAATATAAAACTTTAAAGCTTAGAACATGAATCACTTCAAAGTGATTATTATATGCTTAAAGAAAATCATGAAACCCTTCTTCTCAAAGAAGTTTATAAGTCTAAGGTGGATGTAGGAATTCAATGTGATTTAATTGATGATATGCCATGCTCAAAGGTTAATTCTTGCATTTCATCAAAAATTGACATGTCCACCTCTTGTGAAGACTTATTTGATATGCTTTGTTGCTCTAATGATATTGCTTCAAGTTCTTCTATGTGTTTAGATACTAATCTTGTAGAAGAAAACAAAGAGCTCAAGGCCCAAGTCATTAGATTAGAAAATGACTTGAAGAGGTGCTACAAAGGAAAAGCCGTGCTCGACGAAATCTTGAGCAAGACAAGGGCGCCTCAAGACAAGCGAGGACTTGGCTACAACTCCAAGAGGGAGAATAGCAAGATGAGGCACAACGCGCGTCACTCGAAGACCATCAAGTGCTTCAATTGCAACAAGAAGGGCCACCTCGCCTTCGTATGCCCTAATCAAGTGGATAACAAGGCCACAACACCAACTATGAGGCAAACCGGCAAGGAGCAAGTCAAATCGGTCAAGAGAGGGCCAAATAGCGTGACGTGCTTCAATTGCCGGGAAAATGGACATTTCGGTAAGGATTGTCCCAAAGGTATAACTCCTAAGCCTATTCTCATTAATAAAAATTATTTGCTTAGGAAGGATAAGAATGGCAATGTGTTTGCCAAGCTTGTCAAGTCCCCTATCTTAGGCTCAAAATAATATTCATTTGCATAGGAAGAGTAAATCTAGAAATGGGTTTGCTAAATTTGTAAAGACTCCTAAGCCCACACAACATAATCCAAATACTATGCTTAGGAGAAATAACAATAGCAAAACATTTGCTAGATTTGCTAGATCCTCTAAGCCATTTCATAATTTCAATAATCATATGCTTAGAAAGGATCAAACTAGAAATAGTTTTGCAAAGTATCAATGCCCTCCTAAGTCCTCTCACTTAAATTCAAATATTTTGCTTAGGAGGAATAATTCTCGCAAAACTATTCCTAGTCATGTTAGTCAATTCAAAAATGCTAAAGTTAGGACCATTTGGGTTCCTAAAACTCTTGTGACTAATATTGTCGGACCCAACAAGGATTGGGTACCAAAAACCGCCTAAAAGATTTTTAGATGATATGAGATGGATTGGACGCTTGCCACTCAAGAGGAGAAGGATTATATTGATCTACAAGTGGTGTCAAGCATAAAGACAATCATGACCATCATAAGCCAATGCCATCTCGGGTAACAATTATTTAAACTGATTATTATTTAAACTTATAGCCTTGTGTAGGTTATATTGCAATATTAATGAATATCAATTTAGATAACTTGTTATGACCACTTGCTCTCGCCTCTTATCTATTCTCTTAATTGCAAATCTTGAGCAAGTTAGGGAGTGGCACATTTAGGGGGAGTGTTAATTCATATTCATGTGTAACACATCCCTACATGTGCCCATATTAATAATAAGTGCATATATATATATTTTCAAAATCAACCATTTAGCCAAAAGTCAAAATTTTGTATACTATTACTAATCTTGTGAAAAACTAGTTGAAAAATGTATACAAATGCTTTTGAAATGTTTCTCAAAGGTTTTGGCTTCACAAAATCTATTTTAAAAGGAAAATGAGTTTTAACTCCAAAAACTAGTTACTAGTATCTTGATTTTGATTTAAACTTATAATTTTCATAGAATTAAAAGTAAAAGGATTTTGAAAATAATTCCAAAACAAAAATCCTAGAGTTGGTCATTCTTAACAACTTTCGTGTTCAAAAGATTTTCAAAAGACCAACCTATCAAAAGATATTTGGTTTTGAAACTCATGAAAAACTACTCTTGACCCATAATGGTCATATTCTAGCACTTAGTGAGTTTCTCCATTTGGATCCATTCTTGTGTAGAATTGTGATTCAAAATGGTATTTTAGACTCATACACATAATTCAAATCTCAATTTCTTACCCTTGCTTTCATTTGAATTCTTGTGTTAATTGAATTTGACTTTTGCTTCTTCAATTTGGACTATTTAGGTCAAAAGTCAAAAATCATATTTAAAAGGCCCAAATTTGTGAAAAGCTTTATAAAAGTATTCTAGTATGTATTTCAAAGGATTTACAAGCTTTCAAAATGAAAATATTATGTTGAAACCTAATTAGGCTCAAAAGCGATTTGATTTAATCTAAAAGGACCTATTTAGGCATATAGCTCAAATCGTGGCTTTTAAGTTGGATTTTATTATAAACCTTGGCTAGAAACATTCATGATACACCAATCTAAGCCATGAAAGTCGAAATTGCATAAAATCCAAATTGAATTGCATTTTGAGGCTTTTTGTGAAAATCAATTTCCTTTTATGCCTCAAAGCGCAAAATACCATATCTTTCAAAATAAAATTGTTTTTGAGAAAATTCTTTTTGCAATACCTTCTAATTAGTCCAAAGTTCATCTCTGCAAAATTTCATAATTTTTGGACTTCATTTGAATCTTTTGACAAAATTTGCAAAAATCTGGAGGTTTGACTGTCGGGGCAGTTGGACCGGCTTGAGGCTGATTGCACCCGCCGAGGCGGTTGGACGCCCCAGACCGGTTGGACCGGCCGTGGCCTGAGCTGTTCTGAAATTTCAGATTTTTTCGAGGTTTGCTTTGGGATATCTTTTGATTGGAACTTCCTTTTTCAAAAATTCTTTTTGCAATAGCTTCTTATGATCCCAAAGTTTATTTGTGCAAAATTTGAAAAATTCTAAAATTTGTTTGATCAAGTTTTCAAGTAGTATCAGTTATGAGCACTTTAATTGAACTAAAGAGTGATTTTCACTTGATCTTTTGAAAAGACAAAACTTGTGCAATTCAAATGCAAATAACTCCATGATTCATTCATTAAACATCTTGGGAGTTTATTCATTGCAAGTTTTGGGCACTTTAATGCTTCCAAGTGAGATCATGTCTTTATTGTGCTCGATACTAAATCTTTGAGATTTTATTGATCCTTCTTGAACTTTTGATACCCGTAAGTATATGATGCTCTGATTATATTGCTCTGATACCCATCGATCTTATCGATAAATTATTTCAAGTGGTATCAATTCTTCGTGAGTTGATCCTAAGTGGTATCAATTGAGCATTTATTTATCCATATGCTTACAAGTGGTATAATTGAGACTCTTTTCTCCAAGTGGTATCATGGATTTTATTGTTTATTTCTTCTAGTGATATCCTTGAGTATTTGATTTCCTTTTTAAGTGGTATCATTGAGTTCCTATTTTCTACAAATGGTATCATTAAGGTCATTGCTCATTCCTTCTAGTGATACCCTTGGTTAAATAAATCTCTATAAGTGGTATCATTAAATTCATTATTTCCTACAAGTGGTATTTCATTGCCTCTTTGTAGCATTACTCCGATACCCACATTCTTGAGTAAGAATTTCCTCTCAAACTAACATTGTAAGTTCAACCGCTTAAGATTTCTCTGTGTGAGAGTCTTTATGTGTTGAAATATATAAAAGAGGAAAATCTCAATTGAGCATTGTTCTTCAATCAAAATCTGAAAATGCTCAAATTCTTTGGATTTTCAAGCAAAAGCCCTTGAGATTAATTTTACAAGTGGTATCAATTGTCTCAAGTGGTATCTATTTCTTCTTGGGTTCCTCGTTTGACCCGTTTAGGCAAATTATTGGATTCTTCAAAAGAATCATATTGAAAATTTGCAAAGCCTAATAAAATGAAGAGTGAGTTAGTTGAAAAAGGGTATCATACGGGTCATTTGCTTTGGATACTATCCTTCTTTGCTTTCCATGCTTATTTGTTTTTACAAGTGGTATCCACATTTTAATGCAAGTCTTTACAAGTGGTATCCATATTTGCAAATGCTTTTTCTTCCTTTAAAAGTGGTATCCAAAATCTCGAATATGGTCTCTTTTGAGTTTTCTTCTTTTGGTATCGAGCCATATTTCAAATGAAAACTTGTTTTATTCCTGTATATCCTTTTCATTTGGGATTTTATTGCCTATCTTTTTAATTGGTATCTAAAATCTAAATCATTGCCAAGGTCATTAGTATCCTTTTAAATTCTTGTATGACCTTCATTAGATATGACCCCTGAAAGAAATTGTTAAATGCCAAAAAGGGGAGAATGATTAAAGTAAAAAGGGGGAGAATAATGAAATGCCAAAGGGAGAATTATTTCTTAAGTTAAATGCCAAAAGGGGGGATTGACACACATAATTCCAACGTTCATCTTATTAATGATATATGTTTGCCAAAAAGGGGGAGAATGTACTTCATGTTAATCTTTTGGTTCTTCCATTTTTGGTGTTTAATGCCAAAAGGGGGAGAATTATGGAAGCTTAATATCATTTGGTTTAAAAAGTATGCTTAATATGATTAAGGGGGAGAATTAATATGCATATGTGTTCAATTAGCTTAAATTCTCTCAATATGTTGTTTTTAATCCAAATGTGCTCATTAAGCTTGGATTTGTCATTAATCACCAAAAAGGGGGAGATTGTAAGTTCAACCATCATTAGTTGTGGTTTTGGTGTTAATGACAAATCTAATCTATTGTTAATGACAAATCTCGTATTAAGATTATCCCCTAATGCGATATTATTATTAATGACAAATCTTGTATCGAGACTAACTTGTTTATTTAGAATATCTTTGGTTAGTCTCATCGCATTGAAAAATGGAAAACCCAAGGTATGTATGCGCATTCATCATAGTATTATTTGCGTACTTTGGAGTCAAGTTAAAGTATGGATATCCCCGTTAACTTAACCACAATGTGCATCATGTTTCCCAATCCATATAATACATGGATGCACATATTTAGGGGGAGTTCACACTCTAACTTGAAGAATCAATTTAAATGATAATTTAAATTGAGTTCATTTGTCGTGTTAATCATTAGAGAACACTTCATCATGTGTTGATGGTGTTTCGTGATTAAGAAAGGACAAATGAATAGTTCTTAAGTATGATAAGGCATGAGTTGCATTATTGTACTTAAGACATACTTAAATCATTTCAATTGATTTAGGGTTGTGCTCAATTGATCTAAAGGCATCCATTATGTGTTAATGGAGTGCAAGAGATGATTGAGACAACCATGCATCTTGGACTAACAAGTTTCATGAGTTATGTTTGAGTTAGGTCCAAAGATGGATGAGAACGGGACAAGGACGACGTCATGAGTTGATGGGCGTCAAGAATGGATCCCGAAGAAATGAAGTCAAGTTGATATCCCGGGGGAGCAAATATGCGATGATTATAAAGACCCCAAAGGGGATTGCTTGTGCGGCGGCGAAAGGTATAACTAGATAGGCTAAGGACTTTTGTAGTCTTTGTGTCTAAGGTTTTACCGCCGTTCTATTAAGAGGGGTTGCCTCTTTCGCTTGAGCTTCATCATGTGTTGGTGATCTCAATCCGCGTTCACTCAAAGCTCAAATCTTATGTTGATTTGGTTTTTGCATATGGGTTAACCATTTGGCATGTGTTGCGAATGTGTTAAGACTTATGCTTGGTTGTTTTGCATTATGCTCGGATTTGCATGTGTTGCAAAGATGAAAGAGTATATGCATTTGGTTTTCGCATAATGCTTTGATTTGCATGTGTTGCAAATAGGATAAGCTAATCGTTGGCTCTTCGTGGAGTTCACTTTTGCATGTGTTGCATTAGTTGAAGCTTCACGTTTTGGTTCAAATAAATCTTTCTAAAACCGTGAGTTTGCTTGGAGCTAAGTTTTGCATGTGTTGCAAAAGAGAGAGCTCAAGCATGATTTGTGTTTGCGTGTTTGTATGGAGCTAGAGGCTTGCATGTGTTGCAGTAAAGAGCTCATACGGTTGATTTGGTTTTGATGTGGAGTTGGTTTTGGTGTTGCATGGAACTAGAGAATTGCATGTGTTGCAATTAGAGAGTTCATGCATCGTGAATTGATGTTGCTTGGAGCTAGACTTTTGCATGTGTTGCAAAAGTAGTGCTCAAGCATGAAATGGTGTTTATCGTGTTATTTGCAAGTTCGTTGTGCGAATAGACCGAGGTTTATGAGTCAGGAATCCGAGAGCATGTGAGTGGGGCTTGCAGCGGGTGTTGGCAAGTTGACCGGGTCTTGTGTTGACCTTCACATGGCTAGGGGATTAATCTCATAAACTTAAGTTTGATTTGCTTATCGTTTTGCAAATAGATCTTGAGTTGTTGGCGAAATGTGTTTTCGTCATTTGGATTTAGTTGCGGTTGTGCAAATGTGTTTTGCAAAGTGTCGGGATCATGTGTTGATCCTTACATGGCTAGAGGGTTGAGCAGCGTAAGTTCGGTGTTTGATTGTGAAATATGTGTTTTCGCGAATTCGGTTGAATTCTTTGAGCATGAGCTAAATTGGTGCAAATGTGTTTTGCGGGTGTATGATCATGTGTTGATCATCTAGAAGCTCAAAGAATTGTGCTTGGAGTTTTGGAAATGAGTTTGCTTGTAAATCTGGTTTTGAGTGGTTGGACCACCCCATGAGTGGTGTGACCAATTGTCATGTGGTGCAACCGCCATGGTGTGTTAACCCTAATTGCGGTGTGACCAATGGTTGAGTGGTGTGACCATTTGTTGGGCGGTTGGACCGGACTTGGGTTTTGGCGTGTTTTTTTTTGCGGCGGTGCAACCGGTGAAGCGGTGTGACCGACCTGTGCGGTCACACCGCCTAAAATTGCGTTGCGGCCGGTGCATCTGGCGGTGCGACCGCCAGCGTCTTGATGCGGACCGCCCTAAATTTGGCGATCGGTCTGACCAAGCCCTCATGGCGTGTAAATTCCAGGAGGTGGTTTTGGGTTTATGCTGGTCTTTGTTGTGCGGTTGGACCGATCGTCTGGTGGTCGGACCGGGCGCTGATGTGCCGGCCGGGCGGTCGGACCGGCCTTGCATTCAGCCAGCATAGCGGTCGTTTTTCCGACCGTTGGCTGTGAGGTCCGGTCGGACCGGGAGAGGTCCGGTTGGACCGGTTTTTGCTGTTTTCTGCCCGTTTCAGCCCCAAACGGCTAGTTTCTTTGGTGGAGGCTATAAATACCCCCTTGGGGGGCTTGGGGCTGGTGTTGCTGCATTGTTGAGTGTTTGTGGGAGTTGTGTGCATGTGTTGCTCTTCTCCATTTGCATCTTGAGCTAAGAGTGAGACTAATTGCATTCGTTGCAATTAGGAAGTGGTTTGGGTACCTCTTGTGCATGTGTTGCACTTGAGGAGGCCTTGTGCATGTGTTGCACTTGGTGATCACCGAGGAGCGCATTCGTTGTGCGGTGAGGTTCAAGTGAAGGGCGGCCTATTCTCTTGGAGGTTGCCGACTCCTAGGCAGCGTAGGCGTCGTCTTGTGAGGAGCTCTCAAGGTGTGAAAGCCCGGCAAGTTTGTGAAGGTTCGGGTTGAGCCTACTGCGGCGTGAAAAACCACGACTAGTGGAAAGAGGCGGGTGCTCGGCGGGAGCCGGTCCGAGTCATCGGGCTTGCCTCAACGTGGACTAGGGGAGACCGGTAAGTCTCCGAACACCACTAAAAACGTCGTTTGTCTCTTGTCTCCTTTACTTTCAAGTAATTACATTTATTGTATATTCATGATTGCTTGACTTAGAATTGCTTAGTATTATTTGTTAGATCAATTTAGCAATTCATACATAGAGACATAAAATAGTTAGTGCACATAGTGAGCTTAGTTTATTTAGGCTTTAATTGTCAAAACCTAGATTATCGCTTCGCATATAAATTGATTAGGTTTTGACTTAGGGTTGATTAGCTTGAATTGTTTAGCTAGAGATCGAATTTTATAAACGCCTATTCACCCCCCTCTAGGCGCATCCTCGACCCTACACTCTTTTTTCGGGAAAAATCGCTTTGAGCTTGGCGCCTGAGTCTTTATCGAGTCGAGCAGCTAGCTTTGCTCAATCACTTCCCTTGGGACTCCGGGCATGTCGAACGGTTCCCAGGCGAACATGTCCGCATTCTTCCGAAGGAAAGTGATGAGCTCGAGTTCCTATTTGGGACCTAGGGAAGATCCCGGATGGAACACCTTGGTGGTCGGCCTCGTTTAGAGGACCGCCTTGGTTTCTCCTCCCGGCCGAGGGTAACTTTGGGCGGGAATGCGTCGGCGCCTGGTCGGGGCCACGTTAGAGCATTGCCGACCATATCAAGCGACTTCTCGTCACAGTTCAGGGCCGCCTTATGATCGCCTCTGATGGTAATGACGCCCTTCGGTCCGGGGACTTTTAGGCACTGATAAGCGTGGTGTGTGGCGGCCATGAACTTGGAAAGGGACGGCCTACCAAGGATGGCGTTGTAGGCTGATTTGAAATCAACCACCTCAAAGTTGACTAGCTCGGTCCGGAAGTTGGCGAGGCCTTCGAACGTTACGGACAGAACGATCTGGCCGAGAGGCTTGATCGAGGTGCCAAGAACGATCCCGAAAAATGGGACAGCTATGCACTTGATCTTGGAACGAGGAACCTGCATCTCGTCCAGAACCGTAGCGGATATGAGGTCCAAGGAGCTTCCGCCGTCGATGAGAACCCGGCCGACCTTGGCATTGTTGATGGCCGGGCTCACGACCAACGGGAGCTTCTGAGGTTTTATCATTCCAAGGGGACAATCATCCTTGGAGAAAGTAAGGGACAGCTCGGACCACTTGAGCTGTTGCACGGGTGGCTTGCCTTGAGCGATGTGGCCAACCTCCCGCGCCGCCTCTTTCAAATCCCTGCGGGATTTATAGGCGGAGGAGCCCTCGAATATCACGGCTATATGGTTGCGGGGCTCCTGGTAACTCATGTCGTCGGCGGCGGCGGGACCCTTGCCCTTGCTACTCTCGCCTTTTCCCGGGAGAGTGGGCATGGGGCCTTCACCGTTGTAGAACTTCTCCAGGCGGTACGCCTATGTTCGGCAATTGCGGAGGTCGTGGCCGACCGCCTGGTGGAAACGAAGCGGCGGTCGCTGAAGGCGACCCTTTCCTCGTGCTCCTGGCCTCCACGAACCCGGTCGTCGCGACCTTGGTCACCGCGGCCACGATCATCGCCCTCTTGGTCGTCGCTTGCATGATCGTGGCCGACCGTCGCCTCGCGCGCCGAAAGCGGCGGCGAACGCGGCGGCGGCGATCAGCGGTGGCCACTATACCCGGCGTGTGTGACCTCTTCTGCTTCTTGATCTTCTTCTCTACGGAGCCCGAGTGCTTCTTGCTCGGGGTGCCCTCCAGTCCCGGCTGGGGCGGCAGCTTGCCCTCGTCGAGCATCTTCTTCCATTTTACGGCCTCGTCGGCGTTCGCGTAGCGGTCGGCCATACGGAACAGCTCGTTGGCCGACAGGTTTGGATGGATCTCCAGGTCTTGCGTGAAGCGGACGTCACAGACGCCGAACTTGAAGGCCCTAACAACGGCCTCATCCGAGATACTCGAGATGGAGTTCCTTACCTTAGTGAACCTCTGGACGAAGTCCCGCAAGGTTTCTTTGTCCGTCTGGATCAACCGCTCGAGGTCGCGCTCGTTGCCCGGGCGGGTATAACAGCTTTGGAAGTTGGCTCGGAGGGCTTCGCAGAGCTGCCTCCACGAGCGGATCGACCCTTCCTTTCGGTTGAGGAGCCATGTCCTGGCGGGGCCGTCGAGGATCGTTGGGAGGTAGTTAGCCATAACTCCCTCATCCCCTCCGGCCGCCAGGATGGCCGTGGAGTAAAATGAGAGGAACTCGTCCGGGTTCTGGGTTCCATTGAACCGCTCGATGTGGCCGGGCTTGAACTTGCTCGGCCACGAGACGTCACGGAGGGACGCCGAAAAGGCTCGGCACCCGAATGCCGGGCCATCGTGGTGACCCCTCTGGGCATGGTGATCACTGCGCCTAGGGCCCAGACGGTCCTTTGCGCATGGGGTGAGGCGAGAAAATATGCCCCCTGCTGGCGCGACAACGGCAGATTCGAAGTGGAACACTCGGACCGCTCGTGGGCGGACGAAGCATGCCCTCGAGCCCGCGGGGATGTCCGGGAACTGCTTCGGGCGTCCTCGTGGTACCGGTCCTGCTTCCTGCGGCCCTCCCGGCGAGACTTGAGGCGCTTCTGGCGGGAGCGGATGGGAATCTTGTTTGTGGCCTGAGAACGCTCGGGGCTTTTCTCCGACGGGGGGTCTTGGGAACCCTAGGTCGGTGGCGAGCTTTTCCAGGCTCTTAGCTACGACCGCCCCCGTAGCCGCCTGGTCCGCTTGGTTGGAGAAGTTCTGGAGGCTACGCACGACCGTCGCCATGGCTCGCAGCCGTTCGGCGCTCTGGGGAGCGGCGGGGGGCGACCTCGGGAGGCAGTCACGCACGTGCTCCGGGGAGTGGTATTCGTTGGGATCTCCGTGAGCCCGGCCTCAAGCCCCGGCGTCCCCGCCCCCGTTAGGGCGTTGATGGTCAGTCGCTAGGACCCTGGCCGGGGGCAACTCTGAGCGATTCTCGCCAGCATCATGCTGGTGACGCGGAGAAATTGCTGGAGACTGCCTCTCCTCTTGATCCTCTTCCCTTCCCGCCATGTTGACGCTGCGGGAGCACCAGGACTGCGAGGACGACACCGTGGTGCCACCCCGCGTCGCGGTCTTTCGACTGCGCTCGGGACAGTCGAGGCCGCTCGAGCCGTTGCGGAGGCCGCTAGATTCTTCCTTGCTGACGAGGGCATCGCGCCGCGAGCGGAGGAAACACTCTCGCGCTGCGGCGACCGGGGAAAGACTTCCGGACTCAGTGTGGCCTTCCGGATAGGCCGCACCACCCACGCCATCACTGGCGTAGTACGGGTCGTCGTCCTCCACGTCGTCGAAGACACAGAGGTCTTGATTGTCTTGCGAGTTTGGCATCCTCAGGGATTCCTCGCGAAAGGACTTCAGTCGATCCCCACGGACGGCGCCAGCTGTCGGCGATTCGGGAACCGGTCCCCCGCCGAGCTTACTTGTTGAATGAGGGATCAACCTAAGGCCCCTTTTTCGCGGGGGGTATAGCGTCCGAGGTCCTACCGAGCTACGAATCGAGGTAACCAAAGCAGTCACAACAAGCAAGGGATCTTTTTTTATCTGGTTCAGGCCTCTCGCGGGGGAGATAATAGCCCTACGTCCAGTGGTTGCACTGATGTGTGAAGATGGGTTACAAGTACTGCGTACAAGTGGAGATGAGATGTAAGAGTGAACCGACCCCTTTCTCCTTCGCGCGAGGAGGTATTTATAGGGGATTATAGGCGACAAAGCATTCATTACGAGGCGTTCTCTTTGTTCGAAGCGTGGCGGCCGTGTTCTCGCCCCTCCGCAAGGCGCAACGCGATGGGTGCGATGGCGCAAATGGCGGATCACGAGCTAGGCGGCGCAGGAGTTCTGTCTGTGAGAACCTTCGAGTAAATCCTTGATTAATGCCGCGCCGCCCTCGTAGATCGTGCCCGGCTTTTGGGCGAAGCTCGAGGTCCCTTCAGCCGGACCGGGTCGCTAGGTCGAGGACCCCCGAGCAAGTATGCTCAGGGGCGAGCATGGCGGATGACGGAGGACAGGGCGGCCCGAAGACCTTTCTTGGGGGATGAGGCCCGAGCAAGGACATGCCCAGGGTCGCCGGGGTGCTACGGTCGTCTATGAAGGATATTCAACCCCCGACAGTGTGTAAGGGTGTGTTTATAGTCGGCTGTTGTTCTCTTTTAATGAATAGCAGAGTTTTTTTAGATAAAGGATTACAATCCGGTCTCTGCAATAGCACACAACCGAGTCTTACAAAGGCCACAGCCGAATTTTTTTATTGAAAAAGAGACTAATAGAACTATAAATTAAAAGCAAATTCTATAATTACTTCTCCATCCATTCTTGGCAAAGGTGTCTAACGCCACAACCTCCAAAGCCTTACTTGCCAGCCGAATGGTCTCCCTGTAGTCCTCATACTGCAATAACGCTCAAAACCGCATCCAATATGTTCCCTTGAAGGTAACCTGCGAAGGAAGAATATTGTTTTTTTCTCAAGGATTAGATCATTTCGAGTGCACCAAATAACCCATAATAGGGCAGCACCCCCCACAAGAATCAGCTTTTTTTTTCACTTTTCGCAATGCTTGTTAACCAACTACCAAGCATATGGGCCATAGACCGAGGTTGTGATAAACCAATAGCAATATGTACTATTCGCCAAATAGTTTTTGAGTGTTGGCAATCAAAAAATAAATGTCGTATTATTTCATTACAATTACAAAAACAACATTTTTTATTCCCATTCCAATTTCTTTTAACTAGATTGTCCTTTGTTAAAATTACTCCTCGTCGTAAATACCAGAGGAAAATTTTAATTTTTAAAGGGAGCTTCAACGTCCAAATGAATTTACTGGTGAAAAGAGCACCCTGGTTCATCAAATGAACATACATAGATCGAACAGAGAATTGCCCATTTCTATGTAGACCCCAGTGAAAAATGTCCCTACCATCAGTAAGCTGATAATTAGCTACTTTTGCTACTAGATTGTACCATGCCGTCAATTTATCTCCTAATAATATTCTTCAAAAAGTAATCTGAGGTGGCATCTGAGTCATGACCTGTGCGACAGTATTATGTGGGTAATAGACAATGTTATACAAACTTGGAAATTGAGCCTTAAGAGGTGTAGAATCCACCCAAATATCCTCCCAAAATCTGGTTTGTGAACCATATGTCATTCAAAGAGTTTCAGTTATCATACTAGAAATCACATTTGAGGTAGAAACAAATAAGAAGCCCAATTTTCCAGGGGAATATTGTTCACCTCGGTTCTTCTGCCGACATTTACGGGCCATCTGAACTGGGCGCGTCCTGGTGTGCATTTGCCAAAGAAGAAGAACCGTCAAGAACAGAGGAAACTGGGTAGCTCCGCGGGGCCGCGGGGAACCGCGACGACCACAAATCACAAACCCGCGGCCTGCGCCTCCACAAGCGGGTGGTGCGGCAAAATACCAAATAAGCCAAGCCCATGACGCACCCCCCGCCGTGTCAGGACCCTGATTGAATCGGACTTCAAACAGCAAAACACCGAATGGATTTAAACCACCAAAACCCCAAATAAAATCGCCCAGATCTAGAAGAACAAAAGAACTACGCTACTCTAACAGAAGAAGACTCTAGAGACTAGAATATGGCAAACGTTCTGCCCTCCCATTTCACTGCCTTCCAGGTTTTATATCCACAATAGTTACATCGGGTAAATCGTAACAGACTGGGTTCGGTAAAACAGGGCAAATGTAGTAAAAGTAAATAACGACAGCTTCTTCATCTGTTCCTTTTCACAGTAATTATTGTTCCTGTCTATTAGCCGTTGGATTAAGTCTCCTCAAATCAAGTTGGATCCTGACCACCGATGTTCACTACTTGAAGTCGCTGGAACAATGTCTTCCTGCCGACTACCATTCAAACTCTCCTTCACTTTGGTTGTCTGAACTTTTGCGGTCAAATTCTTTGAAGTTCCTGACAATTCCCCCTTCTTGAGCAAGTGCTTGTCCCCAAGCCTTAAAATCTGGAAGGTGCTACATATAAAACTTCTGAATCAACCAGGGCCAATCCAGGAAGAGGTACAGCACGGCTACTAGCATGCTTCTTTAACTGGCAAAAAAGGAATACCAAATGAATACCTACAGTGAAACTTCTTTCAGTTCTCCTCCGATTAGCAAACCTTTTCATTCTGGACTGCACCTGGTTCGGATTCTTCTTGAGCCTTCTTAGCATCTTTTCTTTTTCCTTGATTGCAACTTTTGCCTCCTCAGATACACTGCATGGAATGGTTAATTCAGCAAGTTGGAATGGATGATAGCCATATAGAGCCTGGAATGGTGTTGTTTTCAAAGCTGTGTGATATGATGACCTCATGTCGGAATGCCCTCCTAAACCCGAGTTATGAGATGAATCCAACAGCACAGATATGAGGTTAGACCTTTTCCCTACATATATTCGACCCTTGCACTTAATGTTTCCAGCTTCTACTCTGAATTCATCTTTCAGGTTTGCTTCTGCTTGGAAGTCATTTAATATCTTTGCTGCCAGTCGGATTTCTCTCAATGTTTGTAATGCAATCCTCAAATGATTCAACTGTTCACTCCAGCCCTTACCATAGACAAATATGTCATCACAAAATATCAGGATAAATTTTCTTGAATACTCAGCAAAGACATCAGCGTATTCCCTCAATTTGTTTTCAATTACCTGGCTCAACTGTTTACCAACATCCTTTTGATCGTGCTCAATCGGGTTCACTTGAATAAGCAGTCCATTTACACTTTTATGTGCCAAATTCTGAGATTGCTCAGCCTTCAACATAAAGTTAATGTTAGGCTGAGAAAAATCACAAAATTGGACTTTTTGTCCTTCTTTGTTGATGGTGAGTAACTTTTCTTTGAGATCCAGTTCAATGGGACTGAATTCATATATCCAATCAGCACCGAGGATAATATTATAATTACCCAGTTTCAATAATCTGAATGAAGTAACAAGAGCTGTATTCTGTATTTCATATGCTAAGTTTTCAACTCTAGCTTCTGAGGTTAATTCTCCTCCACCAGCATCCTGAACTTTCCGGCATGGCATTGAACTCAGAGTGAATCCATTTTTAACAGTGTAGTTATAATCCATAAAGGAGTTAGTACTCCATCTTTCCACTAGTGCAATCACTGGTTTCCCATCCCTGCTCACCTTCACTGCGGATGTGACCATTCCACCCAAATCATGAACAGCATACGCAGGAATCTGCATTAATTGTTCCGAACTCCCCTTCTTTTCAGCATCATCCAGGCTTCTTGTTGTCGTAACAAATCCGGCTGGAACTCCTGGGTTGTCCTCCTCCTCCACCTCTACAGTCATTTCTTCACTTTGCATCAACAGCGTATTAAGAACATTTCTCACCCGACAACTTTGATTATGCCCTGGAGTCCAAACCTCATTACAGTGCCAACAATTTCTGTTTTGCTTCCCATTCTGATTGACTTGTGGCGTGTCCTTCATCTCACCGTTAAATGACACTGGACTTATAGTCCCGTGAGAAACCATTACTTTCTGCTTCAAACTCCCACTGACATTATTGTTCTTCCTTGCAATGAAGATGTCCCATAAGACCGACCACCATTCAAAAGGGAATCCCCTTGGGTCGTCAATTGCAACATGATTTGAAGGCACATTGCCTCCAGCATGGAATGCCTTTGCAGTTTTCTGCCGGTCCCTCTTCCATAGGTAATTATGAATGTACACATCCAACCTCTTGTCTGCTCCCCATGTGCTTTGAGCCATGGCTGCCATGTCCTCCTGTTTCAGTCTTGATATCATCAGAGAAGAATATCCAGAGTCAGTTTGAGAGTTTACAGACTCCTTTTTCTCAGCTTTCTCACCATCTAATCCATTACTGCTTGTATTGGTCTGATTTGCATTAGTGTATTCATTACCTTGCATCACTTCTTCAGGATCTTCTTCACAGACAGGATCTTCATCCTCCATTTCAGTAGCAGTTTTCTCTGAAACTAACTCCAGGTTAACAAGAAGAGTATCATCTGGTGGTATGGCGCCTTCCTCCCCAGCTACTGGTTTACCCTTCTCACCAAATCCATATTCCTTCTCTGTTTTGTTCATAGTTTTGACAGATTTAGCAAGAGCAGGACAGAAGTCTCCATTTACCTGAGGCCCAACATTCTCTGCATGAGTTCTTGACTGCACTGCTTGAGACACGGGAGGCTCGACAAAGACCACATTCCCTACCAAAACTCCTCCAGTCATACTCCTATAAGAAAGGTCTGAATCTGTTCTGATAGCAGAAGTGCAAATGGGTGAATAATGATTTCCAACCGTGTGGATTCCTGGGTACTGATTTGTTTGGAAAGGAATATCTCCAGAATGAATTCCTCTAGGACCCAAGTTTTGAGATAGTGTAGGATGCTGATAAATTGGAGTCTCACGAAGAATACTCAGCCATTCCTGATCTAATCTGATGATATAAATTAGGCCCATTTCCAACATAGTTTGTGTGATAACTCGGCAGATTGGTTGGCAGTGTTCTACTTAGAGTGTCATTAATCCCAATACCTCCCTGTGTTTGATGGTGAGTTTGTGCAGACGTTCTGACTGCTGAAGTAAACACAGACTGCCCACTAATAGCCATCGTTTGCATATCAAAAGGACTCTGCATGCTATTCTGGACTTGAGAAAAAGAAAGAGCATTCACCTGATTAAGAATATTCTGTCCAGGAATCACCATCTCCTCCAGACTACCAGATGAATTTGCGTTTTCCCGATAATCGCCCATCCTTTGCGGTGAACTCAGTAAAAGTGACTTGATCTCCGCCAGATCCGACTTCATCTCCGCCAGATCCGACTTCATACTCTCCAGATCAACATGGATCTTCTTAATCTTCTCCTGAACAACCATCTTCAAATCAACACCCCCCAGATCAAATACCAAATCCTGCACGAATCAAATCGCCACGCCAAGGATCTTCAGTGCTCTGATACCAAATGTCAGGACCCTGATTGAATCGGACTTCAAACAGCAAAACACCGAATGGATTTAAACCACCAAAACCCCAAATAAAATCGCCCAGATCTAGAAGAACAAAAGAACTACGCTACTCTAACAGAAGAAGACTCTAGAGACTAGAATATGGCAAACGTTCTGCCCTCCCATTTCACTGCCTTCCAGGTTTTATATCCACAATAGTTACATCGGGTAAATCGTAACAGACTGGGTTCGGTAAAACAGGGCAAATGTAGTAAAAGTAAATAACGACAGCTTCTTCATCTGTTCCTTTTCACAGTAATTATTGTTCCTGTCTATTAGCCGTTGGATTAAGTCTCCTCAAATCAAGTTGGATCCTGACCACCGATGTTCACTACTTGAAGTCGCTGGAACAATGTCTTCCCTGCCGACTACCATTCAAACTCTCCTTCACTTTGGTTGTCTGAACTTTTGCGGTCAAATTCTTTGAAGTTCCTGACACGCCGCCCACGCGACATCGACGCGCAAGAACGCTGCCAAGGCGTGCGCAGGCCAGGTTCTGGCCACCAGACCATGGTCGGCCGGCCACCCGCCGTACGACCAGACCAGGCGCGCTCGCTCGACGACGGCGGCGGCGTGGAGGGAGCTTCAGCTCAGGGCGTGTTGAATGGTACGAGCCACAAGGCCGAACGTCCGTGGGCATTACGTCTCTGGGCTGTTAACATATCTACCGACTGTAGGGTGAAGCCCACATATTCTTATCCACCATAGCTAAGGACTCCGCTCATATAAAAGCACAGCACCTGGATTCTCACGGCCCAGCTCAAACCAGAATACAGCACGACTTACTTTGCGTGCACGACGACCAAGATCGGGAGCCAGGGACGCAAGAAAATCCTTCGTTACCTTTAGGGCCGGAAATTAAGCTCGAGGCTCGCAGCTCGGCTCGAGCTCGGCCAGCTTCGGCTTCGGCTCGGCTCGATCGACAACGAAGCCGAGCTCGAGCTCTTTGCTTTGCTCGCTCGGCCAATGAGCGAGCTCGTAGAAGCTTCGGGCTCGGCTTCGTTGGCTCGATAGGCTCGTTAATTCGTGGATAAGTTATGAAATAAATAACATTGATGGCATTGTTATGAAACAAATAACATTGATAACTTTGAAATAATATGGAAGTAGCATCACAAGATACCTTAATGAACAAATCGAGTGGTGGTCTTTGGTAGAAGCGACTCATTCGGACATTAGCCATTCAAATGGTCCATAAAACAAGATACAAAACAATTGGTGCAGTGGTACTCTCATAAGAACAATGCAATTCATAAAAGTTGCACACTATATATACTAGTCATATATAGTTTTCCATAAGCATGATAACCATTTCGGTATTACTAATCTACAGACAGCAGGTCTTAACTCTTAAGCGACCATAGTATTTTTCTGAGCCTTCTAATAACAGCTGGGGGATTTGAGGCAGCAGGCAGTGCACGATTGAGGATTTGAGGGATGGGGCTTACTGCTTAGGGTTGGCCTAGCGCAATGAGAGGCCACATGTCGACGGCTCATGAGCCGAGCCGAAGCCGCTCGAGGCTCGACCGAGCCCGAGCCGAGCCCGGTTTTCAACTCGCCAAAGACAATGAGCCGAGCTCGGCTCGGCTCGAATAGTGACGAGCTCGGCCGAGCCTCGGCTCGATTCCACCCCTAGTTACCTTCAGGAAATCTGGTGACCGTCGCGACCGCGCTGCTTTTTGTTATCACTTACCTGGAAAGGAACGGGTAGTCGGTACTGGTGCATCACACGACGGGGTCCGACGTGTAGAGGAACGTCTCCTGGTCGTACTTGTTGAGCGGCGCGTCCAGCTCGAACCGCCGGGTCAGGTCGGTGTTCGGCAGGAACAGCCGCCCGTAGGCCCCGTACGCCACCAGGTCGGCGTACCTGTCGGCGACGGCGCGGTTTCTGTTCTCCCTCGTGTTCGAGACGGCGGCGATGAACGTCCCCTTGAAGGCCCATGCGTGGCTTCACGACGTGGAGGTAGAGCACCCCGAGCTCCAAGAGCGCGCGCGCCACGTGCTTGCCGAGCGCGTCCGGGTGTGGGAATCCACCTGGTTCACATGCTCGGTGTAGCCGTGTAGGGCGAGAGCTGTCGAACCTTTCATGCGACATGCTCGCATGTCATGTCAAGGACATAGACTTAACTGTCAGTACAGTCACAAACTCACAATGGTTTCGCTGCACGGGGGAAGAAAGATCGTTCTTCACCTGCTTCGATGGCTTTCCACGCAGCGGTCCTGAAGTCGCCGACGACGGCAGGGATCTCGTCGGGTGACTCAGCCGCCTAGGCACGGGGTCAGTCTCTACCTCATGGTCGCCTAGGCCTACGTGAGGCGAGATGAGCCTGTCGGTGCTCGAGATGGGTGCCTTCTCGTTCGGCGGCGGCAACTCTTAATCGGCACAAAAAGAGCATTGAATTAGTAGGCACTAAGCAGAGACGCCGAATCCACCTCACATTGCAATGATCAATTGGGATTGCGTGTGGCTGTGTTTGATCAACCACAGGAAAAATGCAATTATGCATCATATAAATGATCTATATCTTATTTCTCTTCACCAAATTAATTGTAGAAACGATCTCCTAAAGTCTGAATCCGAGTCGAATTCTCCAGTAACCTGACAGGAGGGTAAAAGAAGAGCATAGTACACGGCGGCCTGCGCACGAGGCACGTTGCCTCGTCTGGGGAGCATGAACCACCCTGCATAACAGATATCCAGCAAGGTGCAGTGCTCAACCTTTGAACTGAAGTTAAAACAAGTACTACTGCAAGTACTTGTTAGTGGTATGTTCTTGAGGCAACTACGGAGATGATTATATCACATCTATATTGATAAAATAATATTATTATTTTGTTTCTTGAATAAATAACATTAAGTATCGATCAATAAGTATATGACTTATTCGTGAAACTCCTTATTCATGTTTTGATATTATTCTAAATTATTACTAACCTTATATTATTATATGAGACAATTGTGATTGATAGGTTAGCATATGTATTGATTGATAATCATGTTTCACGGATCATGAATATAGGGATATCAAATGAATAGTGTGGATATATGTTAGAGAACATGGTGTTGAAGTGACACACCATAAGACAATGTGGAAATTGTTATATTCTTAAGTGCTATTAATTGGTCCCATACATGGTATATGTAGGATTCTTAAACCTGTGATTGTCACCGTTTCCTACATATGTAATAATATACTTATTAGGGGTTGCCATCAACAGGGCTATCTAGAGCACATGCGATGTGAGCAACCACATGCTCAATCAGTGGAGCTTAATCTTAGTATGAGTAGTAAACTACTAGTGAGTACCCCGTTTTATTTACTTTTCAATAAAAACTTCCACCAATCCAGATATACTTTTGAACTTCTCTCTCTTCATTTTCTTGCGCTACACTTTTACTCAAAAGATATTCCTAGAAAATTATTGGCCCAATTGATATTTTAATATTGTGAAACAACTATATTATTTTCATAATTCAATTGTTGCATATAGAAATTTGTTGAGTTTTTACATGGTTTTGCATTAGCAAAAGGGAATTTTATAAGTTGAATTTTTTAAGTTCTACTTGATTCCACGATGACTCGAGAAAGATCTAATAGATCAAAAAACTTATGATAGCACTACAATGACTAGACTATGATGATTACACAATCATATATTAGCTTGGAGAGTGAAACATGATCATTTATTCTAGTAATTAACACTTTCAAGAGTGTGTAATTTTAAATTTCGCTTAGGGCTCACAGAATGGTAGGTACAGCCCTGGTCATCAACCATGCATCTTCTTGTTTAGTTCTTCGTGCACTCGATCCATAGGTTGCAGCGCTACACCGGAAAACGGCAACCGCCAAAGCCATTTTGCAACTGCGAGCATCAGACAGTCGCAGACGCTGCCTAGTTTGCTGGGTACGTACCGACGTTCCGTGCATCCATCTTTCTGTAGGTCGAACACACAGCGATCGATGTGTTTGCAGTACAGTTGCGCGGAGACCAAACCCATGCCTCGTGTCCCGCTTGGCCCGCAGGTAGGGGGTGAAAAATGGCAGCATGATCCAAATTCATATTCGACCGTGGTCAGATTTGGAAAAGGATTTGACTATTCGGCTAGATCCGAAACGGAGTTCGGATGCTTGAATCTAGATTCTGATTAGATTCGAGTAGTTAATTTCCAGTAAATATAAAACGAGATTCGGATATCGGATTTTTTTTAAAAAAAATCAGATATCGTGTTTTTTTCAATTAGGATATCGGGCAAGGCACAGCCTACTTATTACTTTTTTTTTTATGATAGCTCATTTATCTTGATAATTAGTTAGTTCTATTGATCCTTAAATAGCATATTCTTTCTATGATATTTATTGTGTTTGGTTGATATATACTCTCTCCGGTCATAAATAATTGTCGTTTTAGATATCGACACGGTCTCTAAAATATAGCTTTCACCACTAATTTCTATTATAATATATTTCTAAAACCCAACAAAATTATAATATTATGAAAGTGCTTTCAGAGATAAATCTATATGTATGATTTTCATGTATCCAATTTAAATATTTAAAAAGATATTGACAGTCAAAGTTTTAAAAGTTTAACTACATCTATATCTAGAACGATAACCATTCGTGACCAGAGGGAGTAACTTGTTATTATAGTCATGTACTCATATAGTTTGATTCAACATATACTACTCTATATATACGTGTATTATCCGTATATCTTCATTCATTTTCAACTCGAATCCATCACATATTCGTCTTATGTCCATATCCCGAATAATCTGAATTCGTATCTGTATCCGGTAGCCCTTATCTGGTTCTAAATCTAGAAAAAATATGAGTTAAGATATGAGAAAAACAATATCACCTGTATCCGATCCGTTTTCATCCCTACCCGCAAGTGGGTTACTTGTCGTCCGACTCCCCATGTCCCCCATCCATCCATGCTCGTGCAGCCTTGGGCGAAGCACATTAACATGTGGCTGCGTGGGAAATAGTGAACCCTATGCCACGCATGTTTGAAATCTCGGATGCCTACCCCTAGGGATGTAAATAAGCTGAGCTCGAGGCTAGCCAGACTTGAACTCAGTAAAAGCTCGAGCTGAGTTCGAGCGAACTTGAGTTGAGATTTGAGTTTGGACTTAGGCTCATGTAAGCTCGATAACAATCAACAATTCAACGTGTACTAATTTTCAACTATAAATAAAGCTTAAACTTAAGCTCGGTTTGAATAAGCTTAGTAATAGTTAATGTACAATAATATTTACCAAGTGATCTATAAATTTACCAAGGTTCGCAAGTAGTTCAGCTCATTGAAGCTCATGAACTCAAGATCAAACTTGAGTTCTGCATATTGAAGCTCGTGAGCTTAAGATCAAACTAGAGCTTGGCCCGTTTGAAGCTCAAATCGAATCTAGAATAAGCCAAGCTCGGGCAGTACTGATGAGTCTCGAGCTTTTTTAGGCCCTACTCGTGCCCGCTTGAACCGGACAGTCTGCGCCGAGTGTGGTTAGGGATGGCAGTTTTACCCATAAGTTTGGGTACCTGCGGGTACCCAACCCGATAAGAATGGGTATGGGTAGCACTTTAGACTCATGGGTTTTCAGGCTTGGGTACCTCATAAGGTCAAAGGATAGGCCGGGGTGTCAATTTATACTCATGAGCACTCAATAGATATCTTATAATATATGGGCCCCACTTTTTAGAGACACACTCTAGTTACATTAATATGTACCAATCGGATTCGGGTACCCAAATTTAGTTACATCAATAGATACCCAATAAGTATGCTAGGTGCCCATATTTAGTTATATCAAACTACTCATAGGTGTTCATTGGGTTCGAGTACCCATTGAGTTCGAGTATAGACACAGATCTATGTCTAATAAAATATTAATAGGTTTGGATAGACGACATGATTTCAGATAGATGGCAGGCGTTCCCAAAAGGTACCCAACCGATGTCATCCCTAAGCGTGGTACAGTATCCTCCTTGGCGCCGCGCGTGCTTCAAACAACCGGTACTTGGGTCTTTTTTTTTTCCTCCAGTGGGTGGCTTCCTTCACGGCTCACCGGCGACCGGATTGCCGGACTGTGCACGCGCTCAAGGCTGGCTGCACATTGGATGCTTCGTCTTATCCCCATGGTAGCATCATCTTATGCCTATTAATTTCGGTCTTGCCAACTGATGGGGACAAATAACCGTAGAGCTTGTACTAGCAAAGCTTGTATTGTATGGTTATCTATGGAAAATTCAGGAAAAAAAAAAAGAAATGTTGCTCTAAAATGAGTTAATGGTAGTCCCTGTGAGAGTTAGATTTACTGCTACAAATTTCGTTACAACTACACAAATTTATCTGTCATCTGCATATACAAAGAAACAGATAAGTACGTTCTGATATAGAAATAGAGAAACTGAGATGCGGTCGTGCAAAAATGTAAGAAAAGGCGAGTCATACACATGGTCCTCGCCCGGAATTCCTTTTCTTTTTTATTTTGTGCAGCTTTTCTTTTTTTTTTCTCTCCTTTTGTTCTTCTTTTATTTCACCAACCGTGAGCATGGCCTGTACTGAAAAACGAGTTTGAACTACTAGTCCTAGGTTGGACGTGTCAAGGGTACGGCTTACAAGCATATGAAGCATCTGAGCGAGAACTAAAAAGTGTGCACAGCAACGCTCCAACCATACCAGCATCCCTTTTTTTTTTTAAGAAAACCATACTAGTATCCTCTTTCTTTCTTTTCTTTTTTTTTTTTTGAGATGGGAGACAACAGTCTCACCAGCTTCTTTTAAAGAAAAATGATAAGTTAAAGTTGCTACTGAGTTGAGTCCAACAGCAAAAGGGGGAAAAAACTGAAGGAAAAAAAGGGTAGTAAGCTGACAGCAGAGCTTGACTACCACGACAGGCCCGAAAGTTTCAAAGAAAACAGAAACCAAAGATGATATTTGCTTATTTTATAGAACCCTGAAATTCCAAAGAGAACATCACGTACCACCAGTCCTCCTTTTTTGCTAAAAAAAATCAAACTTGGTACCTTGCCAAAGTAGATCTTGATCTGCAGGTTTCTGAAGCAGAGTCCAAAATTCAAGCCAATGGCAAACATTAAAAATCAAACTGCTAGGGTTAGAAGCAGTGGCGAAGCTAGAGAGAAATAGAGGGGGGTGCGAGCATAAAGAAGTGATAAAAAATATTTATCTAATGAAGAACATTTGGATGGGAAAAAGAACCTAAACATAGACAAAATACATAATTTGATTTCGAGTCTTTAACACCTTCTGTGATTGATCCACCTAAAATCTACGTTCTTTCATTTTCATGAGGCGAGGGGGGTGCAGCATGTTGGGCTGAGAGGGGTGCATATAGGGCCAAGATATAGGAGTAATAACTAAATTTTTTTTTGAGGGGGGTGCATCTGCACCCCATAGGCCATATGTGGCTTCGCCCCTGGTTAGAAGCAAGTATATCGTTTAAGGTGGCGAGATTTCTGGCTTTCCAAATTGACCGGACCACTGCTGCAATCCCAATTACGACGAGTCTGCGTTTTGCTTTTGAGAATTGATCCAACCATCCGCTTAGAAGGTGTTAGATACTGTTAGGCATCGACTAAAGGTTGAAAGTGCAAGCCAATACAGTGCAAATAAATTTCGCCAGGGGACAAGACGAACAAATCCCCCCCGCGGCACACTCTTCTGAACCTCATGCAACCCCAACCTTCCTCAAAAGCATTTTTTTAAATAAACGGCAGGAGCGCTGTCATGCTTTAAGAAAGGAGAGCATACAATACAGCCTTAAAAGTGCAAGGTCGCTAAGAACCGTTTAGTTGTTGACACTACCAAACATTTAGATATTGCGAGAAATACTTGGTTCACTAATCTGGCTAGAATAAGATTAGTACGAAATGGCGGTACGCAGCTATCGGGCGCCTGACATGCGTGAAGCAGCGTTCAAGCGTTGGCAAAAGCATTTTTCTAGTTTTTTGTAGTCCTGCACGTCCTAAGCCACACTATGTAACACCATTGGCACTGTCGGGTAAGAGTTGTTGAAGATCCTATTATTTCTTTTCTTCAAATATTTCAGAAGGCGTACATTAGAATTCCATCCACTTACTTACGATAATGCCTGACGGCGGTAGCGCGGACTGTGCATCAGCATCCCTCGACACTGAACAGGATTGAGCTCGACTGAGGAACAAGGTGATTGATCTGAATCAAACAAAAAACCTCCCTCCATACCTACTTTGCAAAGGGACAGAGTAGGAGCAAATGGGCTGCTTATTCAGGCTCCGATCCGCACAATGGGCAGACCTTCCTCCAAAAACATGAGCCAGAGTCACATTATGAGAGAAAGTCAGGTTATACAATCTAGGAAAATGTGGGATAGAGGCTTACCTCCAATCCAATTATCCTCCCAAAACCTGGTTCTGCAACTATTACCAACCTTTCTCTTGTAAAATGACAAAAAGAGGTCCTTAACTGCCATCAAGGCTGGGGTAAGTTTCTTCTAATGTGATTCAGTGCAGTTCTCCATGGGTTATCTGAGCTGTCTTATTCTAATCTAATCATCTACGAACACTCTCCAAAAGGCACACATGTGTGTTCATGACTTCATATTGTCATTTCGGCAGTGCAGCATTTGCGAACCAGCTAGTCCAAGCATTTCAACATACCTCCTTTTAGATCTTACATACGTTGTTTTTCCATGACTTCTTTTTCTCTCTTTTTCATTTGCATTCATTAATTGACGTACACATGCAGACCACCCATCCGTGTCCCTCCTCCCTCTTTATATTCATTCACGCGAGCACGAGAACGATAGAGAAAACAAAGCCGTGAGGCAACGAGCTGATCGAGCCTGCACCAGCCAAGAAAGCAGGGCGGGACCGCAAGGCCAAGCAAAGAATGAGGGAGGCGCCGTGCAACGTCCTTCCGGGGCCGCGCCGGGCCGCCGGGCACTTCCGCCTGCCGCGCCACCGGGGCCGCAAGGTCCTCGTCGTCCGGCTTGGGGGCGGCGGCGGCACAAGGGCGGGAGGCCGCAGGCTCTGCCTCCGCCGGCTCAAGCCCGTTGGCTCCGCCGCGCCGTGTGGCGCCTCACCGCGCTCTGCGTGGCGGCGCTGTCGGGGCCCCCCGGGGTGCCCAACGCCCCGCCGCCGCGGACTGGAGTGGACCCGTACTTCGCCGCACCCTTCGTGCCGGCCGTGCTGCTGAGGCGCGCGGGACAAGACTAGCTACCAGCCAGCTGCCTCATGATGATCAAGAAGGCAACGCTAGTATATATATACCAATACCACTACTGCTCAAAGCTTTCAGTCAGTAGTGGAGCAGTAAATATGTAACGATTTAACCACTCAACGCAGGCGATGTACGTGTTGATGTCTGAACTCTGAAGATTTATCATGCGACGGCTGCTGATCACAGCCGTTTACTCTTTCTTCGGGTTTCCTTTCCTTTCCTTTCTTTTTTTCCTTCGGATCCAAGCAAAGATAAGTATGGATCATAGAAAAGTACTGTGCTATTGAAACTCCAATTACTATTGAAATAGGATTCATACTTTCCTTTGGAGGAGGATTAAGGGGAGCTATATAAACCCATGTGGTGATCACAAAGAACCCAAAAAACCAAGAAACTACAAATCAACTCATCTAAAATAAGTGATATACGAGAAGATTAAAGTATGTTATTCTTTAACACTAGATTCTTGTATAGAGTAAAGATCCGATTATCCTAAAAGGTTCGAGAGAGGTTGTGAGAGAGCAACAATCCTATGCTCTTCTGAGGTTGTGTTTAAAGAATTTGCTGTCGGTTTCGCTGAATCTTTTTCTCTCGTCGTGGTTGCTTCATTACTGTTACTTTAATTCTTTGCAAGATTTATCTTCTTTATTTTTGAGATCGTACGCGCTTATGCTATATCTCATAAAACTTTGATTTGATCCAGAGGCTGTTGCTCATAAGAAGGGTATCCTAGTGTTAGATTGTGTAATAGTTTACTTGTGAATTGTGATCCGGGGTACTATTGGCCCTACCAGTCTATTATAAATCAATCATTTGGTGTCCGATCTTCTCTGAGGATTTGCTTTGCCACCGATGTTAGTACCGACAATACCAACAGTGATCTTCCCAGGGGATTTTCTTCATGTTCCAGCCCAGTCTGTCCGAGTCGGATTGCTACTACTATTCGAACAGGCCCGGTTGCCCGGAAGTATACAAGAAAGCTACGAAAATTCTACAGTTTCGTTTTATTCTCCTTGAAAATAAGCATACCCAGGATTTTCAGTTGAGTTGAATAGGCATGAGCAGTACAAGCAAGCTGCCGTTTTGTGCCATTTTTTTTAAGTTTCCAGAGCAAGTGCCCGGTTAAGCAGTTGGTGTGTAGGGCACTCGATCGCACGTCAAGCTGATCCGCCATTAACGCCGGGTTTCAGTATGGCCTGTGTGTGGCGGGCAGAAGGAGACGATGAACATGGAATCCAATCCAATATCCGATCCCATGCACGTTGTAGTCTTCAATGCCAAGATAAGGAGAGGTACCCCCACTCCCCGGGCGTCCTGCCCCGCCTTGCGTCGCCATGTGCGCTGCTTGCTACGGCGTGGTCTAATTCTAATCGATATTCGCCGAACCTACCATGCATGCAGTCGGTGGCTTCTCAGAGGAGATCGATCGATGCACCGGTTCCCCTCGCGCTTAATTGCCTAAATCGTGAGCTCTGGCTCTTTCTTGATTGAATGGATGCGTCATTGCGTGCCTGTTTTGTTGTTTGTTCGTTCCGGTGCCCTGTCCTGTTTGCATCATGTAAGCTGGACATGCACTTCGGAACAAAGGGTTGGTTTCGGTATGGATAGGCTTTATTTATGATACGTTTAGGTAGTAGGGTGAGTGCATTAGCTCCTCATTTATGTTTGTTAACATCACCATTTATCGTATAGAGATCACTACAGTGATTCACTAGCACAGTTATTGAAAGGGTGAAAGGGAAAAGGCAGCTGCACTGACAGACAGACATTGCTATATTGCTATGGCTCTACTGCCATGATCATAGTAGCATAACAGCAAGATCACCTTGTCACACACACTCGCATACATTGACGAGTACTTCGAGATGGATACAACGAAAAGAACGGGGGAAGGATACGGACACCGAGACAGCAGCAGCAGACAGCTCATTTACATGTGCACCAGGGATCAGCAGAAACAGACTGGAGATATTATTGCAAAACCAGACATGCGAACATCAAGTGCCATGCATTCCGCTTAGTTTTGAAGCAGAAAAATGCGGTGTAAAATATAGAGCAGGCTCCCTTGAGTTTTTTTCCGCTTAAAAGCTAAAAAGTTAAAATCTAAATAAATATATAGCTTTTTATCTGAACTTTTTTAAGAACCATAAGCCTTAATGTGACTAAAAGCCCAAAACCACCAAAGCTATCCCTTTTTTTTTTGAGCTTATTAAGGGTTGGTTTTAAATTAATACTACTAAAGTTTAGATAAAATTATATATCTCTACTACATATAAAAACCAATAGTTTTTAAGCTGTTTTAGCCTAAAAGTTGGTTTTAAGCTATAAACAAAAAAAACCTAAACCTAACTAAAGAGGTCTTAAGACATCTGATGAAAGTGAAACTGTAAGAACACAAGTACATTACTACTATAAACGAATATGTTCGCTGAACTCCTCAGTCCAAAGTATTCTGGCTAAACAGAGCATAAGATACAGTGCAATCAGGGGCATTCATTTGCCCACAAATATAGCAGAAGCCGCCATTAAAAACCCGCGGCTACAATGGGAGCAGCAACTAAGAGGACCAATCGATGCTAATCAAAGTCTAGGAACTCCATCCTCTTCCTCATTGTGCCTTTCAGATCTCTTGCTTCCCTTTCTGCTTTCTCAGCCTGGGTGAAAAAAGAGGAAACAAAGTATCAGCTGCAAACAGTAATAAGGAGTCAGGATCCTATGTCAAAGCATACCAGCAAGTATACACTCTACATGTACTCAAGAAGAAAAAAAAGTTTACACCCTACAATATACATCAGCACAGGCAACAAGCATACCAAGAGTCTACCATACCTCCTTTTTATACGTATTTGTGTCGTAAAATCAGTTGTTAGATAGCCAGGAAGAAAACATGGTTTCACACAGCTGTCTGTATGTAAAATTCCATTTTTGCTCCATGCGATAGACAAAGTGCATTATAGAAGAAATAGATAATTCAAAACAATGCAGTTGATCTCAAAAGGATATAAGTTCGCAGTTGGGCTATCATCTCATGTTTATTGTTCAAGTACACTGTTAGTCTAGATTACACCGACAGAGCACCTCAAGACAGTGAACAAAGAGGGAAGGACCAAATAATGACCATGATTGCATCCATGGTTTGCATGTTATAGTTTTTCCTCGGCCTCGGGCCATGGTATGGGAAGGAGAGAGCTAAATTATACACCAAAAGTGCAACAACTAGCATAGAACTTAAGCTGAAAATCAGAAAAGAAAAAAACTAGAACTTAAAAATAATATGTAGTAGAAGTGTGTACCATTCTTATATCAGCCTCTGAAACACAAGTCATGTGAGCAGGGAGTTCATCCTTCTCATGATCCTGCTCAATGCAATACCAGATCTAAAGCATGAATATGGGCAAACGGATTTGACCATGGTAATTTTTAGTGCAACAGGGATCATTACCAATTCTCCAATCAATACAACATTCTCTCCCCGGATCACATATAGACCAAGAGGAACATCACAATATAGCTCTCCTACAATTACTCGTTCACAAGCACCCTGAAGAACAACATTTGCTGCAAAGTAAAAATATTAAAAGAGAAGCTTTATGGCAGAAAAATATGAGCTGAGACAAATGTGAAGAAAAGCGAATGTAAACACTAAACAGTGGCATACCGAACTGATCAAATGAGCAGAGGGTTCCAAGCAGCTTTCGTCCATCTCGTAGTAGGACAATAAGTTTCTCTGGAATCAAGAAGATACATAAACCGTCACTAAATAGCATCACCAAACAAACAGGGTGTGCTTCTGATGTGAAGCTAGCTATACAAGGCAACCAATACATGTGTCAAAACAATGAGGTGCAATTGTTCCTGTTTGTATTGGATGAAGCAAAAGTCAGTAGTCACATGATTCATATCGTTACTTATATTCTGCATGTGTTATTGTTTTCAATTATTTGGTAAACAACAATAGTTCTAGCTCAAAAATGCTATGCTATCCATGCACTCTCCTATCCTAGTTCCAAAATGATGTGAAATAATGAAATAAACCACATCTGTTTCTAATCTACCTATTTACACTAATTGATGATGAAGGATATGAGTACACTATTCTCACATGGCATAGTAGTGGTAGTACCCATTATCAAACAAAGTGATTAAAATGCCAATATCCTTTAGATATAGCATGAAAAGTACCCTGGAGATTTACAAAGATGCCCAAAAAAGCAATAGCTAGGTATATATTAAGTTGATCACTTCAAAAACTTCACTGGTACAGTTTAGCTCCAGTGAAGATTTGCCCAAATATACAATTAACAATCTTGCATAGCTCTGTAGCTTACCACTGCCTCAACAAGTTCCATTGCTCTTCTCACTGTACTAGTCGAAGTATCAAGCAAATGAAGCAATCATAATGATTAAGAAGAATACTTAATATAAATAAATGCACAAGTGTGAAGTGTCATCGCTTTAGAACACACATTAGAGATTCTACTGCCAAGCAGAGGTCAAACAATTAACACAAGACATCTGTAAAATGTCAAAGTCATCAACTAATCCAGAGGAGCTCAGGTGGTCAAGTGCACCTATGCTACTGGCAATACCAAAGGTGAAGCCCTTAGTGACCAATGATCATCAAATGGAGGGCTCAAATAGCAAGCCGTATAACTCTAATTCAACAAAAATTTCAACTGACTAACAATCCAAAACGTATACTTTATATTCAAGTTAATGAAAGTACATATAATCTATTAAAGCACGACTAGCAAGAAAAATAACAATCTACATTCTACAATAAGAAAAGTTTGTACACAAAATCACCATGAATGACAGGGGTGGAATTGAATTATGAGGGTTCAGTTGAACAAGGCTCAACCGCATTTTTTTTTAAATACAGTATCAGCACTAATACTTCAACCTAATATGCAATCCAATATGTCAAATATGAACCCCAGATAGCTAGCGAAATTTGTCATATGTTTGTACCCCCATCACAAAATTACTCAAATATGCAATATTTCATGATCTAGCCTATCAACCAACTGAATCTCCCACATTTTAATGCAATACAATAACTTGAATACAAGCACTCCATGCCACCATCAACAAACCAACCATATTTTTTATTAGCAATTTAGCATGACCTTTGCACACAGACCTTACATAACTACTAATATCATAGTAAAAACTACAAGTTATGGGGCCTTACTGCCTACTATAGCATAATCCACAGGTACCATTGCATGTGCTTCATGTAACCAGCTAGCGCTCTACCTAGATAGCCATAAACAACTCTAGAGTTCATCACTTTTGTAGGCCTTTTTTTTAAAAAAAAAATTGGCCTCCTTCCGAACACAATTGCAAAAATAGCCCCATCCTCAACCGCGGAAGCACTGGAAGGAGCGCGGTAGGCGCTCCCGCGGTGCAGGAGCACGGAAAGTGACACGCTCGGAGGGGCCAAATTTGCAAGAAGTTTGACATGGGGCTAGAAAAGTGAAGATTTCGCAGCTCTATGCAAGATTTCTAACAATAATGCAAGGCATTCAGCCGCAAACACTCCATGCAAAAATCTGAACTCTAGTCAGCTGTAACCTACCCAGAGCTTCCACCTTTCAGTGCACCACATCAGATTTCAACACATTTGCACCAATTTGGTGCTAGTAAGCAGATAAAAACATGATCTTTGCGCAAATTACTCACATGATTAACACCCTAGCCTGCATGACCCATCAATAGCGTCTCCTTTTAATACAATCGCAGATATTTCCAACTAAGTAACACAAAAGCGCACCAATATCTTGGAGAGAACGGATAAAAATCAAATATAAGAACAAAATTACCACACTAGGTAAGTGGGTAAGCATTGTGGTCAACTCAAGCCGGAGCCTACGCCAATCGGATCCAAGAACCCCATTAAAAATCAAATCTTGGCGCAACGGTTCCTTAATACGAACCACCAGCAGTGTCGCAGAAACTTAAAAAGACAAAAAGGAATCTCACTGTCCAAGAAGCCGGCGAGCGAGGTGGAGAGGAAGATCTCGTCGGGCCCGGCCCAAGACATCGCGCGGAACCCAAATCCGGCGCTAGAAACCGCAGCAGACGGCCCTATTCCGCCGCAGGTGGGATCGAAGCTCTATGGTTTGGTGGGGGGTTCCAGGGGATTGCTTCTAGGGTTTGAGTGGGAGAGGAATAGCGCGGATCGAAGCGGGGAGAAGCAGAGAAGGTTCGGTGAGGTTGGTTGATAAGCGGCGCGACGATGGCACTGGCCAGTGGGTCCAACTGCCCAAGGATTTGTGGGGACCGCCCACCCCACAGCCAAAGGGTGGGTTTGGTTAAAAAAAAATCAATGTGTTAAAGTTGTTTGAATCGTTCTGTCAGTAAAAGTTTTGAATAATATATTTTTAAAATAATTTTACAAAAATAATAGGCCAAATCAAAATTTTACGAGAATACATCTTTGTCGCCTTATCCTTGTCAACAAATAAATCCACGACAAAACAATCCGTCGACCAATACAAATGGCAACTAAATGAACCTGTGTCGTCATTTCATTTGGCGACAGAGAGTTTTGTCGCCATTTTAAATAGAGATAGAGTTGTATTTTTATAAAATTATTTAAAAAATAGTTATCCTAGATGGTATAAAACAAATTGAGGAATATTCCGTACAGATATTTAACATTTCATTCATCCAAAACAATGGATCAAATGTTGCAGGATCATCTCATCTCATTCAACCTCATCACACCAACCAAACACATCTTGGGTGTTTAGATTAGAGATATTTCATTGGAATGTTTTAAGATCTAATTCAAATTTAAACAAAATCCGAAAACATTCTAAGAAATTACCACTCATCCAAATAGGGTATAAGGCGTTAACACACACGCCCCCTTCCTGCCATTCTTTTTTTGAGTAAATTTAATAAAATCCTAGTTTTTTGGGTCTTTATTACACAAAACCTTAGATATTGTGGCTTATGTCACTTAACTCTAGATATTATGGTCACAATATTTCACAAAATCCAAACTGCTATTAGAGTAAAACCTTCATTGGTAAAACTTTAAAGAGTATAATATAATGCTACTAGCAAGGTGTCATCAATTCTAAATTTAGTTCTCTTCAACTACATTATTTTTTTATAGTATCCTCCCAATGCATAGGCACTGTACGAAGCGGAGATCGCCGCGATACATAGGGAGATCGTCAACTTTAATCGTGAGATGGTGCTACTGCTCAACTATAGCAGCATCAACTACGTAGGGTTGGCCAAGATCTTAAAGAAGTATGATAAGCACAGGGACTCTCATACTACACGTTAGGGTTAGCACGGTAAAAATGAGAGACAGATTTAATATAGAAAAACCTCACGAAGGAGGAAAAAACACAAAAAACAATCCACTAATTCTATTCAATTTACATGTGCATAGGGGGTAGCTTATATATAGTCAAAAGAATCTAGATACGAAAGAATTGTTGAAGATAGACTAACAACCTATTTTAATAAATCTTGATTCGATTGGATATTGAGTTATCTCTAACATATCTCACATGTAAACCGTAGGTAATAGGTATAGCCCAGCCATATCATTTGCATAGTTGCATGTCCAATCCCCAAGCTGTCTCTAAGACTTGTACAATATACTGCATCAAAGGTGGAACTTTGATACCTCCAACGACGACGATAATCCTTTTCCCGTTCCAGTGTTATACCAAGCCGTCAAATTGCATGACCGACCTGCAAGAACGCGAGTGCAACAAACGAATCAAGACAAAAGCGGTCGAAACAAAATGGAACACCCATTGTATCGAGCGCCTACGCGCCTATGGCGTGTCCCAGACCCAGGATGTTGAGACGACGCGGGTAAAGCCATTGTTGCGGGGCCCGCAATCTCGCACTCACCGACAAAGTCAACCGGCGGTGAGCAACTGATGCCATCAATCCTATATATGAGCTCCATCTATTCTGCAACATGTCCGCATCTAGCTGTAACCACCTCAAAATGCCACCCGTTGTTGTGGGTGGAGGTGATTTTGCTGTCGCTAATTCCTCAATCCATTGTCGTGTGGGGCAAGGCGGCCTTGATCGCTGACAAAGATGAAGCCCTCAGCCAACATCATTGCACCCTCATCACCCCCTCTACTCTTCGCCTTCTAATGCAAGCACATGGAATGCAGTTGGGTGAGGAGATAGATAGGGAAGAGATGCTAATGTCGTTAGCAGTGGCGGAGCCAACAAATTTTAGGAGCCTAGTCAAGCTTAACTACAGCTATTAACACGAACACGTCTATATACACATCACATAAGAAAAATTGAGAATCGCAAAAAGGTTTTTTTTAGAGTCATCGCAAGGACAAGGTGAAGTCGGCAGGAACACTCATGGAGGATAGCGGCCATTCCTTTATCAATTCAACCCTTGACATTCAAGCTAACTAACCTTACAATCCCACGTCCTGTCCATTTCAACTTCATCTTGGCCTTCCTAACCACAAGATATTTAGCCTCCATGGTGATTAAATTAAGGAGGGAAAACACAAACAAACATTGCCCATACATTCGATCTGCTGCTAGTATATCAGAAGAGAAGACTCAGTTAATTGCGTAGCTCAGAAGCCATGGCTTGGGCTGGGTAGGGCTCAGGAGCACTCAGCCCAGCCCTCCTCGGTGTTGAGGCGCACGGAGCCCAGGTTCTCACCTGAGATTGGGAGTGCTTTGCTCTGCTCTGGCCCTTCATCCTCTTCAGGAAACAGATGGGTGCAAACTGATGTAGTGGGATGTACTATCATCCATTGAGATGTCAAATTGCAGGACCTAGGGCCACGGCGCCACCATCACCACTAGCCTCGCCAGCACTTGAGCACTTGCCTGCAGCTGAGGGAGCAACGAGGCCTCCCCGTTGTCGTGGTCGACAGGTGCCCGGGCTAGCGCCCCCCTGCTCAGGAGCTGCCTCCGCCACTGGTCGTTAGTGGAGATAAACACAATGTTTTGTTGAGGACAGTGTGATTTACGAGCTTTCCTTACTGAAATTCGATCATGAGAGTGAGAAAGCCCGTACATGAGTCCACATTTTCTTGAGATCCCATCAACTCATATTTTATATAGTAGAGATTATTAAGTGTGTATCTACAGCCGAAATGGAAGTGGTTGCTCTCCTTCGCTATATAAACAACAAGAAAATATTCATTTCACACCCGTCAACTACTATTCGAGTCCATGTTACAACCCTTAATCGTAAAATCATTCACTTTTGACCCTCCAACTAACAAAACTGATGCAAATCACCCTCTCAACCTAAACTACCCTGGTATAGCCGATATGGCATCCAAATAATAAAAGTAGATGGCCCACAAAGTCAGCCTATAAAAGAGCTGCTTCTTGCTCATCTTTATTCAACATCTCTCCTCCGACTAGCACCGTCGCTCCCCTCCATGCCACCGGCGATACTGCTCCTTGCCTCCTCCCCATCTGCACCGTCAGTGATGCAGTTCCCCTCCTGCTCATTGTTGTCACCGCTGTTGATGAGCATCACCACCACCTAGTCGTCGCCAGTTTCTTCCTCACCCTCGGCTGCAGATGCTGTTACCACCACGATGCCCTACCCCTGCGAGCACCTTCGCCGTAGGTTGGTTGGATAGAGAGGATGATGGAGAGAGGGAATAGATAGGAAACATGTGTGAGGATACTGGCCCACCGGATGCATGCCAAGGTTGCTACAGTCAATGGCGTGCTCGATAAAGTTGGCACGTGCTCTACTATGACAACGTCTCCAAGGCAGCTTCTAAGATCGATATGCAAGGCAATGAAACATAGGATATTAGGAACCTGTGGACGTCGAAAAATATGATGACAGATTGATCAACTCAAACACACGCAAACACCGGGTTTAAGTCGGTTCATGGCATGCTAGCCGAGTTGATCTTGCAATCGGCAAGATGGATAAAAAAGTACGCTCAAAGCCGATTTAATGTGCTAATTGGCAAAAATCTAAACAAACATAAGAAGCTGATCAAAACAAAGGTAATGATAAGTCTAAACAACCTATTAAGGCTGAGTAGATGATTGATAAAGGTAGATTTTTTTTTGAAGAAGGCGATGTGTAAAAAAATCAAAGAAAACCAAACTAGGTGTAATCAGAGGAGATAGATAATCGGCGATGCACAACTTTACTGATCACAAAGGAACGATGATCCAAAAACTGCATCTAGGCCATGGGACAAAGAACGAGATGGTTTTGTTATGGGTGAAGGTGCAGGTGTACTGGTATGCTTTGTTGATTAACATGGTTTTCTTTTCATGGTTTTGAGTTCTGAAATATGTAGCATTGTTTTAAGTCTTTTGTATGATTCTAGTCATTTTCATTCCTTCTTTGTTGTTTGCTGTTTTGCTTCAAGTTGTTACTTTCATTCCCAGTTCCCCACCACGAGTTCTAGTGATCACTTTGATCATACTACTAACAGTGTTTATTTAGCCACATGTAACTTAACCAGTTATGCTCTTGTTGAACAATAGGTTATGGAGAGTCTGGACCACGTAATGAAGTGTAACTCACTAATAATTGCTGAATACTTGGGAGATGCAGTGAACTGTGATGCTTACCATATGACTGATCCTAGATCAGATGGACTGGGTGTATCGTCCTGTATTACAAAGAGCCTTGAAGATGCAGGCGTTTCACCAGAGGAGGTAGCTAAAATACAAGTCCCAACCAATTTTTTTTAAAAATACAATTCCCAACAGTTATTTTTTTCTCTCCAAGTTCTTCCCTAGTATTTAGTCTAATATCAAGCAGTGGTGCAGTAGAAAGGTAAATCAAAATTTTCACCTGAGGGCAAGATCCTTGTTTTTTATGTGCAATGTGGTAGTTTGAAATTGGTCGCATTTGAAAACACAACACTGTTATATTACATCATTAATTTATTTTTTATAAACTCTATGTTCTCCTGTTTAGCTGTAGTTATAGGTTCTTAGTTTCCTGTTTTCGTTATTCTTTTTTCATTTCTTCATGCAGATTAACAGTCGGTGCCTTTTGATTTCATTCTGTGCATTTTAGGTGAACTACATCAATGCACACGCAACTTCCACGCTTGCTGGTGACTTGGCTGAAGCAAGAGCTATCAAGCAGGTCTTCAATAATACATCTGAGATTAAGATCAATTCAACAAAGGTTTGCTCACTTCCATTTGGAATGCGTAATTTCATAGTTGCTCTTTTTATCTGATGTTATTTCCTTCCGGCCAGTCTGATAGGTCATTGCCTGGGTGAAGCTGGCGGCTTTGAAGCTATTGCCACTGTCGAATCCAGAACTACTGGATGGGTGCATCCTACCATTAACCAATTTGTAATTAATCATTAACTGTTTTGAATATCCTTTTGGCATCATCTTATGGTTCATACAGATAGGCTAAGTTCAAGGCAAAAACAATGTTGGCAAGAATTACTTTACACTTCTGTTTTACCTACTTTGAGTTACAAGTAAATATTAACTTACTAGTAGCGTGCCTGTGCGGAGGGTGGTTACAAGAGGGGGGTTGGTGATTTGGGGAGGGGGGGCGGCGGTTACGGGAGGAGTGGGGTTTCAGAGAGGGCCGGTTTTCTCTGGTTTTTTATTAAATGGAGTGGCATAGTGAGTAATTCTAAAGAAATATCGTATAAAAAAACTCCTGCATTATATAATAGTGATTGTAAGTTTCAAAGCCATCCATGTTTGTTACAAGCTGTTGGCGTCACAAAGACACCAAGAAAAAAAAAATCAAAATCCAGGACATTATTTCAATATGCCGCCTATAAACTTTCATTGTCAGGTTTCTTCATTGTCACGTTGTCAGAGTTTGTCATGTTTCAATCATACTCTTTTGTAGAATCCAGAGCCTGAAGTTGAATTTGATACAGTTTCACTTTTTGTCGAAAACCGCTTGAAATTTGCATATACCGCTCCGGTTCAGAAAATGTTTTGTTCGGTTTATTGCTCAAGTTTAAATTCAAATTCGGAAAATTTGAAAAAAATTATCAAAAAGTTCCCTAAAATTTGTATTAATAGCTTTATGACCTTTGGTATGAATATTTTTTTGAAAAAAGTGAAGTTTTGAATCTTACAACTTTTTTTTGCAATTTTCCCCCAATTTTCAACCTATCATTGATTTTCACAAAAACCGCTTGAAATTCGCTGATTTTCGAGCGGTTTTCGACCTTTTTGTTCGAATTTCTCTCCATAGTTTGACCAGATTTTAAATTCGTTTGATTTTCAAAACCATTCGGTTTTTTTATGAATTTCGTTCGGTTTTTCGCAAATTTCGGTACCGCCGGCTTGTCAAAATCCGAGGTCGAAACGGTATTGTTAACGCTAGATACAGCACCCAATGAGAAGAAGCAGCATGAAGTTAGTGTTGGTGAGTTCTTTCATCCCCAAACAACACCATCACAGGAAAACCTCGTCCTAGCCCCCGTCTCTCTTGAAGGAGACTCATCACAACAGTCAGTTGTTTGATCGAATATAGGATGCATGAAATTTACCATCCCTTGTTAAGTGCAGACAATCCTCTTCCTTAGCCTCTCTATCCTATACATGTTTGCTGTCTTTTCGATGCAGCCATTTCTATTTCGTTTGGATTTGGAGGGCACAATTCGGTGGTAGTATTTGCACCATTCAAGCCGTGATTCGTCTTGACTTCAGAAATATACAGCCTGCTGCAGCATCCTCTCACGGTTGATGATTTAGCGAGGAATGCCTTAACTAGATGTAGCCTGCTTGGTTTTACTGGCTTTTGTTCGTCTTCGAGGAACAAGTTTTGATTGAGTGAGTGTTGCTGCCATAATAACCGGATACGATTGTTCAGACGACAAAATTCTTTTGGGTGCTCCCCATGTATGTCATGTTGTAAGAAATCTCGAATAATGTAAATACTTCAAAAGTACAGTTTATAGTTTCTCTGGTGGTTCTTTCCGAATTTGTTGAGAGAGAATAAATAGAGTATATAAAGAAAGATTCTATTAAATCTATATATAAATTTTATATTTATAAATAAGACCATTCATAAAATAATTACACCTTAACGATGGAAGTAGATGAGATCAGCTTGCTCAAACCTATGGCGTGTATCATACCTAGGGTGAAAGCAGGCGAAAATTTTCCGACCGTTTTGAACAGCGAAGCGGAAACTCTTTTTCGAAAGCGGAAGCGGAATTTTTGATGCGGAAGCGAAGCGAATTTTTTTCCGGAAGCGAAGCGGAAGCGGAGAGTTAATTCAGCGGAAGCGAAGCAGGCGGAAATTCCGGGTAACTCAAGCCGAATTTCGAACATGCTTGCGCCGAGCCCAGCCCATCTAGCGCCTCAAAGCGGAAGTTGGAACCCTAGCGCCTCTCGAGTCTCGATCCTCGATCTGCTCCTCCAGTCTCGTCCCCGCGCCGCCCTGTGCCCCCCCGCGCCGCCCTGCTGACCAGCGACCACCACCGCGCCGCCCTACGCCCCATGGCAGCGTCTCCTCCTCGCCGGCCTTCGCCTTGCCTTGCGCTCCGCCGGCGCTTGAGTCTTGAGGCTTGAGCTTCCGGTGAGTGGAGTCGCGGGGGATGCTTGAGTGGAAAGTGCGGTGGGCCTTGAAGTGGTTTGGCTCTTCGTGGTGGCGGTGGCGGGCTATGGTCGGTTCTTGGATTTGTGTCATTGGGGCATTGTTCGTCGGTTGGGTTGGGTTAAACCGCCCGCGGCGGTTGCTCGGTGAGTTTGCTTGCTCGGTTTCTCCTCTCTGAATTTTGCAGAGAGATTGGATTTTGCTTCTTTTCGGTTCTAGTTGTTGTACTTGCGCCGACGGTCTTAGGAATATTGGGGACGTTATTGCTAGGCTGCTTTCTGTGTTGATTGATCAAAGATTAATTGTGAATGATCCGTGAGATGAATTAATGTGGAAATTAGTTGGGTGTGTTGGCTGGCAATCATCTATGCCGTGATGCCTGTGACACCGCAAATGGCAACAGATTGCACCGATCCCCCAAATCTGCTGTGCTCTTCAAACACATTTGATTGATTTAATGACCAATCTAGTGTTTACATTGTACAGATGTTAGCTTGCACCTGGAAACTATATGCACAGAGAAAAAAATCAGTATCAATCTTGCCCAAGACAAAAGAAATATTACTGTTTTATATATACCAATAAACATGGTTTGGTCTCTAATAGTGCAGTCAATTTAAACCAGATTCATTTTCATTTAGTATCTGCTTGGTGATAATAATTCGTTTTCCATGGTTGTGCGGTTGTGACATAATGCATCGTATATAGACTTTCTACCTGTGATACTTCACATCTTAAGTTACTCCTAGGATTGCTTTCATGTGAATTTTTGTAATTACTTTATATGATACTTTAGCTGGAGCTGCAAGTTAGAAACCATTCTGATCACATGACTTTAAGTACCAGTTCGATAAGAACAACGTGAAAAAAACCCACACAGATTGATATTTTGATGCTATCTTACTCAAATTGAAATTTGCTAGCTCAGACTATCCATTTCGTTTCCGTATCCGCTCCGTTCGTTTGATTCCGTTTACGTCACTATCTGTTTCGTATCCGTTTCCGGAGTTTCGATTCGTTTCGTTCTAGGTAAAATATGGAAATGGAAGCAGGACGACTATTTACCGACCGTTTCGTTCGTTTTCACCTAATCATACCTATATTAAATGTCGCAACATTGGCGGCCTCTCGGCGTTTTGGCGAGCCGGCCGCGCGGCTTGGCTCGGCAGGCCGGTCGGCTCGGCTCAAATTTTTTTTCGTGTTTAGGTCTCTCGAAAAATCCGTAATTATGTATCATTTCTACGGTTTTTTACGAAGAGGACCTTTTGGTTGAGAAAAATCGTGGATTTTTCGTGAGAAGACCCTAAATAGATAAAAAAACGTAGTAATGTTCGGATCATTCCGACTATTTTTCGCGAAAAGGACCTTTCGATTTAAAGCCTAATTTTTTCCCTAAAAGACCCCCAAGGTTTCTTTCGTCTGTTTTTTGACGTCCCATTTTTTTCGGAAAGGCACTCAAATGTTTACGCAAACCCTTCGAAGCTTGCAAAGATTATTTTTAGCGCATCGTTTCGTACAGGGAGGCGCTCCGATTTTTGCATGGACCTTTCGGAGCTTCCGGAATTTATTTTTTATCACGTCGTTTCTCTAGATATTTGCTCGAAACTTTTTAAAATTATATATTTATCTATTTTTTCCCTATTAGTCCTTCAAAGCTCATGTGATTTTTTTTTTCTTAACTTACAACGGTCGGTGCGGTATAATACGGCGTGCAGCGCGAACGTATCTAGTTACGTACAACTGGTATGAATGCTTTAAATCACCCTCGAAACCCACACTTTCTCGTGCTGCTGTCTACCTAGTACCTACCAAAGCTTTTCCCTTAACAATGGGTGGAAAGCGGAGCCCGGTCTTCTTGCCTGCCGGCCGACGCGTCAGCTGCAGGAAGCCCAAAACGCCCCCCACCGCCGGCCGTTTTCTCCGACAAGACCCAACCTAACCCACCACGGCGCCGGCCCATCCTCCGTCACGGCCTGGCCCATGTCAACCCTGGCCCCGCCGAGCCCCAACCGGATCTCCTCAAACCACGACACCCCAGCACCGCACCGCCGCACGCATCACCGACCACCAAACCAAAATGGATTCCTTCGGTTCCCCAATAACATCCCCAATTCCGCAGGCCGGCGCCGCGCCCCAAGATCTGCGGCGATGGACGACGACGACACACCTGCCGACGCCTCCCCGTCGCCCTCGCCGGCCTCCTCCCCGCTCCTAGTCGCGTCCGCGCTCCCCGTCGCTGACCCGGTCACCGTCGCCGCCGCGCCACCCACCGGCCTCTTCGCGCTCGCGCTCCCGATCCAGAAGCCCGCGGCCTCCCACAACCCCGGCGGTGGCGGCGGGAGGGAGGACGCGTGGAGCGAGGGCGCGACGTCCGCGCTCATCGACGCCTGGGGGGAGCGCTTCGTCGCGCTCGGCCGCGGCAGCCTCCGCCACCCCCAGTGGCAGGAGGTCGCCGACGCCGTCTCCTCCCGCGACGGCTACTCCAAAGCCGCCAAGTCCGACCTCCAGTGCAAGAACCGCATCGACACGCTGAAGAAGAAGTACAAGATCGAGAGGGCCAAGCCAGCCTCGTCGTGGCAGTTCTTTGACCGCCTCGACGTGCTCCTCGCGCCCACCTACAACCAAAAGCCCGGCGGCAACCTTAACGGTCGCAACCCGGTGCCCACGGCGCTGCGCGTGGACTTCCCTCAGCGAAGTCGCACGCCGCTGATGCTCGCCGCCGCGGCGGTCAAGCGGAGGCCGCCGTCACCGTCGCCGGAGCCATCGTCCGAGTCGTCTGACGGGTTCCCGCCGGAGCCGGTGCTCCCGGCGGCGAACGGGAAGAGAAGGAGGACGGACGGGGTGCGCGGGGACGGCGCCGGAAGCGCGCAGGGTCTGCAGGAGCTAGCGCAGGCAATACGGCGCCTCGGCGAGGCGTACGAGCGTGTGGAGACTGCGAAGCTGGAGCAGGCCGCCGAAATGGAGCGGCGGCGCCTGGACTTCGCGCGCGAGCTGGAGTCGCAGCGCGTGCAGTTCTTCCTCAACACGCAGATGGAGCTATCGCAGGTCAAGAATCACGCCTCTCCCGCCGCTGCCGCTGCCATCCCGGCCGGTGCCACCGCTGTCGGTGTCTCATCTAGGAGAATGGTATCGGTTACTGATGCTGGAACCACCAGCAATCACCACGGCCGGTACCGCGTCAGCGACGTTGGCAGGCACCGCCACGCCCCGCGCCCGCATTATCAGTACCACGAGAATAATGTCGCCGCCGCTGCAGCATCCAGCGACGGCGAGCAGAGCGGCGATGAGGAGGAGGACGATGACGAGGATGAAGAAGAGAGCCAGTAATGGCTCTCTGAATAACGCACCACGGGATCGGTGGTTCAATAATTTGTATCGTTAAAAGTTGCCCTGGAATTGCATTGCGCTGCAGCAACTTAGCTTATATTGAATGCAAGAAGAAATTGCAACTAGCTGGGGGTGCTGATGTGATATCATTTGTGGAAAGAATGGTGGAATCGTTGCTAGATGTTGGGAGCTGTATCAATGCTTGTTCTTTGGAAAGCAGTGTTGAGCAGTATGTACTACGTGTGAAATCTTCGTTATAATTAATTGAAGCGATTCATGTTTAGGGCGTTGTGAATATTGTGTGGTGTTAGGCCATCTCTAACCATTTCCCAGCATTCCATTCCTTTCCCTACCTCTAAAGGGAATCCCTTCCCAGATTTCATTTCTTTCTAGAAAAACACTCCAACAGCATTCTCTTCTCCATTCTCTTCCCACATTAAAAATGCTTATTTTATCATCCTCTTCTAACCACCAAATCTTGGAACCTCTAACTATTTTACCGCTTGCGGGAAGATCTTGTCGAACACCTTTGAGCACGTCACGGGGGGTTAATGCCTTAATGCCACGCATGTTGTCAGGAAGAGATGAATGATGAACTAATTGACAGCATGTATATCTTAAATAAATGAGAGCATGTATATCTTATCCTCCATCGCTTCCTGACAACATTGTACGTTTTAATAGCTTCTTCTGGAGCTTTATCCTCCAAGGTATTGTCAGGAATCTTCTGTAACCAGGAATCTATTTAATGAGAGACAACTTGCACCGGGTTATTTACATCAATCTACATTCTTGCATTTTTCAGTTTGCTATTTGCACATTTTAATCCTGACATGAAACAAAAACTGGGCAATGAGATTGGCATCGAACAAGCACACCAAATCGCAAGGGGAACAACAATTATAGACTGGGAAGGGAAGAATTTGGGGAGAGATCAGAGAAGTGCTAGAGCAGGAAGAAGAACAATAGGTGGGGAATTGGATTCTATTTCATTCATTTCATATCCCAGTTGAGTACTAGGGCTCCCTTTTAAACCCAAGCACATAGAGAACAGGTATTACATTTGTGAACCCAAACACATGAAGCATCCCATCGAGCAGTTCCATGCATGATTACAACAACATTAATTGAAAGTTTGTAAATCAACCATTACAACAACAAAAATGTAGGAAAAGCAGTCCCAATAAACTCCTTGCCCACCAGAGAGCCATTGTCAGGAATCTTCTGTAACCGGTGATCTATTTGCACATTTTAATCTTCCTTGTCAGTCTTTCTTTTTCACCTAGAGCTGGAAGAAGAATGATAGGTTGGATCTTCAACAGTTTTAACCATGTCCGGAAGAGGTAGAGCAGGAAGACAGAGCTCGTTCCAATTGCCTGATTGTTTTGTTGGTTTTTATGGATGCGACAAATGCATAGACAACAATACCTTGAAGAATTAACTGGATGCTTATGTGCTCTGTCAAGGGAGCTGATCAGTCAAGGAGAGTTCGCTTTTGGCCAGTTCTCTAAAAATAAGAACCTTTTGAAACTATCACTAACCAGAAATAATTCAATAGAAGGAAAATATCAAGGACAAAATAATAATGCTTAGTTTTACCTTGATCATCTGGTCGACCTCCTCATCAGTCATCTTCTACTTCAATGTACTATTGACAAGATACAAAACTGTCTAGCTTCAGAAGGCTCTGTTTGAAGCAGTGTCAAGCAACAGAAAAGAGCAAAAATTTCAGTTAGCCCATCCAGGATAATTACAGAAAAGAGCAAAAATTCGACTAGGGCAGAAGACATGAGTACTGAGTTGGAATTCTTATACCTAACTACTTTTCCACCAATTGGAGTTCTATTTGAGTTCCAGGATTCCCAATTGGAGTTATATTTCCAGTTATGGAGGAAGCACTACAAAAATGTACCTACAATGCATTGTACTTCTTCTCAACATAATATAAGAAAGCCAAATCATTTTGATGAGTACAGTTTCCAAAGAAAGACACCTTCTGATACGGATGTTCCTTCTCGAACAATCTCGCACTGTGTCGCAGATCGGCGGGAATTGTGGAGGACGCCGCGAGAATCGACGGCGACCTATGATCGGTTCTTGGCTAATTGGCGCCACCGCCAGCTTGACGCTGGCGGCGTCTACTAGATAAGTTTTCTTGGCAATCAAGCTTGCCTTTTCACTTTGTTATTTCTCTTATTTATAAGGTGTGCATCCTGCTTACAATCCCAATCCAAGCCATAAAAGGATCAGATCCTCTAAACCGAAACATAAAAGGAGAAGAGTCCTAAAGAAAGAAGGATAAGTAGCTAAGGAAAAATAAGATCCTGCTTAACTAATTTATGCCTGACTTGGCTCGGTTGGACCGGCCAATCTCCGGTTGGACCGGCCAATATCCGGTTGGACCGGTCAATCTCCGGTTGGACCAACCAATCTCCGGTTGGACCGGTCAATCTCCGGTTGGACCGGTCAACCCTCCTGGTTTACGGCGTCGGACATATATGCGGTCCGTAGCCGTAACAATACTCCCCCCCTCGCGACCAAGCTTGTCCTCAAGCTTGAAATCAGGGTAAGTGCGGCGCAAAACAATAGCATCCACCCAAGTCGCGTTCTCTTCTGGTTCACCCTTCCAATGCACCAAAATTGTTTGCGTTCTCAGAGAACCGGCCGCCGCAAGAAGCGGTAAGGCTCCGACTGACTCATTGAATCGGCCGAAGTGGTATCTTCAGGTAATGGTGGTGGCGCAGCTGGTGGTGTTCCTTGGAACGTCTTCAGGAGTGACACATGGAAGACATTATGAAGACGAGCGTCACTCGGAAGCTCCAGCCGATACGCAACTGCTCCCACTCGGCTGACCACTTTATAAGGTCCAAAGAAGCGAGGAGAGAGTTTATGGGAAGCCGTTGGGCGGAGAGATAACTGCCGGTGTCGCTGTACACGAAGCCAAACCCAGTCCCCTATTGCAAATTCCACTTCCCGATGATGCTCATCATAGATCTTCTTCATGCGATTCTGAGCATTAAGCAGATGTTGCCTCGCCTGTGCCAATAAAGCATCTCGATCAACCAATCGACAATCCACGCGCAGAATCGAGGTTGAACCTTCAAGATATGGGAGCAAGTCAAGGCGACCATAGACTAACTCGAAGGAGTGAGACGGCGGCGGAGTGATAAGATGAGTTATAGCGAGAACTCGCCCATGGCAAACCATGGATCCGGAGGAGGGGTTATCGGCAGCTAAGCAAATAAGATACATTTCCACCGCCCCTGTTCACTACTGTTCGCTATCCGCTTTGCGGGTGGTATGCGGTTGAGGTCAATGACTTTATCCCATAACGCTTGAAGAGGCTTTGCCAAAAAGCGCTAGTAAACACAGGTCACGATCCGAGACAATTGATTTCGCATCCCATGCAAGCGGACCACCGGCGAAGAAAAGATCGGCAACCACCGGGGCAGAAGTAGGGCGCTTGAGGGCGATGAAATGGCTATACTTAGAAAGACGATCCACCACCACTAGAATTGCTGATTTGCCTGCGGACTTGGGAAGGGCAACTATGAAATCCATGGAAACATCGGCCCATACCTGCTGGGGAATAGGGAGGGGCTGCAATAGACCTGCTGGAGCCAAAGTACTTGCCTTGTGAGCCTGACAAATGAAGCATTGCCGAATATATTCTCCACCGATCGACGAAGACCTGTCCAATAAAAATGCTGCTTGACACGATGGACCGTTTTGTGTACTCCTTCATGCGTCAAGTCGTGAAAAGCTGCTACAATGGATGGCCGGAGAGGAGACTGAGCGGGGACCACCACCCGGCCTGAGTGGTATAGTAATCCCTCCTGGGTGGTCCAAGTTGAACTGGGCGGTGGTAGGGCGGCGCCGTGCTCCGTCAGGGGTGAAGCAGTGGCGGCGAAGTTTCGGCGATCTCGCCAATCTCTCGGATCGGCATGAGGGCGAATACCAAGTATCCTGCATGTAACCGACTGGCATGGAGAGAGCACTACAACTGGCTGGACTATCGAAGGCCCGGGATAAGGCATCAGCCGCCCGGTTAGTGCGCCCCGGCTTATATTCCACACGAAAATCAAACCCCATGAGCTTGCTGACCCAATGCTGTTGCGGGGGCGTGACCAAGGCCTGTTCCAACAGATATTTAAGACTAGCGTGGTCCGTCCGCACCACAAACATCCGTCCCCATAAGTAAGGTCTCCAATGGCGAATAGCCTTCGAAAGTCCAATGAGCTCGCGCCATATGCGCCGACTTGACATGACGGTCCATGAAGTCGGCGATCAGAAATGCCACCGGATGACCCTCCCCGCGCAACACGGCGCCCACCCCATGGCTAGAAGCATCACACTCCACAATGAACGGAAGGTCGAAGTTGGGTAGACTAAGCACGGGAGCTGCCTGGAGCGCCGCTTTGAGTTGCTGGAAGGCAGATTCGGCTGCTGCTGTCCACACAAAGGCCTGACGCCGAAGGAGGTTGGTCAAGGGCTCGGCGATGCTGGCATAATGAGCAATGAAGCGGCGGTAGTACCCGGTGAGGCCCAGAAAACTCCGGACGGCTGAGGCTGATGTAGGTACCTGCCATGCCGTGACGTCCTGCACCTTGCCAGGGTCGGCCGCCACGCCATGTCCCGAAATAATGTGGCCAAGATACTTCACCTCCCCGCATGCAAAGGCGCACTTCTTTTGCTTCAGATAGAGCTGATGGTGGCGTAGGCGCTCCAGAACTAGCCGAAGGTGGGAGAGATGTTCTTCCCTTGTTGGGTCAGACACCAGATGTCGTCGAAGAAGACCAAGACAAATTTACGGAGGAAGTCATTGAGCACTTCATTCATAAGAGCCTGGAAGGTGGACGGAGCGTTGCATAAACCAAAGGCCATAACCAGGGATTCATAATGACCGTGATGAGTGCGGAAAGCCGTCTTCTCAATGTCCTCCTCGCAAGATCCTCGACTTCAGGATAACCGGACCAAGGTCCGCTTTGGAAAAAATTGAGCGCCGTGCAACTCATCGAGAAGTTCTTCTACCACCGGAATAGGGAATTTGTCTTTTATGGTCTTCTGGTTGAGTTCACGGTAGTCCACACAAAACCGCCAGGTTCCATCCTCCTTCTTCACCAACAAGACTGGCGACGAAAATGGCGATCTACTAGGCCGAATGATACCCTGGGCCAGCATCTCCGCACACTGTTTCTCGATCTCATCCTTTTGCCGGTAGGGATACCGGTAGGGTCGCACCACCACTGGATTCGTCCCCTCAGCCAGCACAATACGGTGATCGCAATGCCGTGACGGTGGTAGACCTTGTGGTTCCTGGAAAAGATCCTTGAATTCGCCGAAGGGTCTCAACCAGCGATCAAGATCCTCCATCTGAAACACTCGCGCGCCTTGCTCGGGTATGTGGCCTTGAAGGGAAACCTTTTGCCCAGCCAACCCAAACGTCATTTTGAGCGAATCAAAGTTCCATTGAATATCTCCGAGTGTCTGGAGCCACTGCACCCCCAGAACAACGTCGAACCCCTGGAGAGGGATGACAAGGAAAGGCGCCGTGAATTTGTGGAGTCCCACGGAGAAGTCACTGCTCGCCACCCGCCCGAGGCAAGGCAGCCTCCCATTGGCCACGCCAAGACCTTCGGGAACCATGGGACTCTGGTCCACCCTAATCATCGCCGCCCAGAGTCGCTAAGAAGTTGTGCGTACCGCCGCTGTCCACTAGCCCCAAAAGTTGCCGACCTGCCATAGACAGAGTCACCTGCATCGTGTTGCCTCTCTTCGGCCCCTTGACCGCCATGGCAGAAAGGGCAGCCGCTTCTTCTTCCTCTTCTAGGACTTCCTCTTCCTCCTCTTCACCTTCATTAATCACTTCACACAGGAACAGCCGTTTGCACTGATGTCCACGGGAGAAAGCTTCATCGCAATTGAAACAGAGCCCCTTTGCCCGTCTCTCAGCCATTTCATCTGGGGTGAGGCGACGGCGATAGGGAGACGATGCTGCGGAGGACATCTGGGAGCCCTGGATGCGTCCTCCGGCAAGACGGACGCTGCTGCTCGCGGCCGGTGCGCGTGGGGTGGAGGCGGATGATACAGCCACCGAAGAAGGGACGGGACCCGGAGGTCGCCCTGTTCCCCCCACGGGACCGCCACTACCAGATGACGGCGCGACCAACCCCTGGCCTCGGCCAAACGCCGGTCTTGAGCGGTGGAAAGATTGCGCCGCTTTAGCCAACCAGACGTCTTCCCGACGCTCCGCCTCTCGTGCCAGTCCAACCGCATCGGCCAGGTCCCGGGGACGATCCCGACGAACCTCCGCAGCCAGTGTGGCCGCTAACCCTGCGGTGAACAACTCCACCTGGTCACCCTTCTTCAATCCTGATGTCCGCGCGAGGAGCCGCTGGAATTCCCGTGCGTACACCTCGACTCTGTTTTCCCCCTGTTTGAGATTGGAAAGATCGCCCAAGGGTCCTGATGATGAGTATCGAGAGAACCGCTGGAGGAAGGTCTCGAAGAACTCTTTCCAACTGATATTGTCATCTTCCAACTCCCAATTATCCAAAACCTCCTGTGCTTCCCCTCTCAGATGAGCGCCCGCCATCTTCACGTAGTCTGCTTCGGGGATTTGGTAGATTTTTCCGAAGCGCTCGCACTGCTTCAGCCACAACAGGGGATCCTCTGACCCATCGTAAGTCGGCAGTTCATACCGGGGTGGCCTGGGAGTCCACCGGCGATCAGATTGATCGCCCGAGACCTGGGTGCGCTCCCCCGTATGAATATTATCCTCGCTGTCTTCCCCTACCACGCGCTGGCAAGAAGACTGGGCCTCGCGCGCCATCGGCTGCCATTCCAGGACGATGCCTTCGACCGGTCTCTTGCCTAGGAGACGTATCAAGTCGCCCATCCTTTTGTCCAGTTTAATCTCCAATGCGGCAATTCTTGCTTCCATGGCGCTTCGCCGCTTCCATGCGGCCGCAGACAGCCGGCCACCGCTTCCACTCAAATGACACGATCTTCTGGATGAACCATGGTCGGATCGCTTGGCTCTGATACCAGTTGATACGGATGTTCCTTCTCGAACAATCTCGTACCAGGTCGCAGTCCAGAGCGGGAATTCGTGGAGGACGTCGTCGGGAATCGACGGCGACCTATGATCGGTTCTTGGCTAACGGCGCCACCGGCCAGTTGACGTTGGCAGCGTCTACTAGATAAGTTTTCTTGGCAATCAAGCTTGCCTTTCAGCTTTGTTATTTCTCTTATTTATAAGGTGTGCATCCTGCTTACAATCCCAATCCAAGCCATAAAAGGATCAGATCCTCTAAACCGAAACATAAAAGGAGAAGAGTCCTAAAGAAAGAAGGATAAGTAGCTAAGGAAAAATAAGATCCTGCTTAACTAATTTATGCCTGACTTGGCTCGGTTGGACCGGCCAATCTCCGGTTGGACCGGTCAATCTCCGGTTGGACCGGCCAATCTCCGGTTGGACCGGTCAATCTCCGGTTGGACCGGTCAACCCTCCTGGTTTACGGCGTCGGACATATATGCGGTCCGTAGCCGTAACACCTTCAATAGACACAATGATTTATTTTTCCTTCTATTATTACAATCTTGAAAGCAAAATCTCATGTTGGGGTGTAGAGGAGCTGGGAGCAGAATTATCAGCATGCATCTTGAATTCTTAATTGCTGCATGTTCAAAAATCATTTCACTCACTAGCAAACAACAAAAGAGTAATCTGTCCAGAATCATTTCATTACACAAAGGAAATACCTGCAAAAGTTAAAATGGTCAGGAAAGTGTTAAGAAATACCTGGATTATTTGTTGTAAATACCAATTACCTGTTGTCATGCATAAATTATCTGCTCTGCACCATGGAAAGATTAAGAAAGAGATTATTACCTTCAATAATGTTCCAAAAGTGACAGAACCAACAATTGTTACCACAGTGAATAGAAAAATATGTTTCAGTAGCACAAGATCTTCAGGGAGCAAATAGCTGACAAGGTCCAGGACAAAGCTTCCCAACACAATGGACTTATACTAGTCCAGGACAGCACAGATGTAGATTGCAACTAATAAATATGTATCTACTATCTTTTAATTGCAAATCTTCTACTACATGTAGCTTTCAAATTGCTTGATTAGAACTTAAAATTATGAAACTCCAGTCACTGTAACAATAGCAGAACCATTTTGCTTTACAAAAAGAAGGCCTTTTTCTCCTACCTGCAATTAAGAGTGGAAAAGTTTTAGGGTTTGGATTTAGGTTTCCTATATTCACAAGATTCTGAGTATCTATCCAGGTTTTCTTCACCCAAATTGGAACCCTAAATCGAGTCTTCTGCTCACAAATCAAAGAAACCAGGCGTTCTTCCGAGTACGAATCAACATACGAAATCCCTCAAATCAACATACCAAATGACAGCAGGGTGCACCGGGAGTACCTTGAGATGTCGATCCCGCTCACGTCGTCTTCATCGGCGGTCGCTCGAGCAGAACGAATGCGTCACCGGAGCCCTCGGCTGAACACTTCCCCAGCGGCACCAACGCTCTCCGGATCCGAGCTGACGCGCGAAGTCGAGGCCGTTGGTCATCCGAGCTGCGCGAGAGGGCCAAGGGAATGGAGAGAGGACCCGGCGGGCGTGGGAATCTCTTTCCTTTCCCTTGCGTCGCCCGGCCGGGAAGGGAGAGCGTTGGAGCACGCTTCGGCTTCCGCTCGTGCTCGCTTTCCCATCGCGACGGGGATGGGAGTCGGGAGGGGAAAGCGTTGGAGATGGTCTTATGCCTTGGCTTTTGTAGAACCAGTGAAACTTGCGGGGTTTTTTTCGAGAGTACTGAGACTGAGGTTACAAAATTCAGTGAAATTTCAGAAATCTCGCCCTAGATTTTGGATTTTGGCCGGAGGAATCCAAAATCCCAGCTGGGTAAAAAAAATTAGAAAAAATTCAAAATGCTATAGTATTTTTAGATGATATAGAAAAGCATATAGACATCAGTCGTATTTAGTATTGTACATTCTCTGAGACTGCGTAGAGCCGATGTAAGTGCTTGCGGTGCTTCACATCTCCTGGTCAAAGGCAATCCTGTGAATCGAGTTGTGCTTTTGCGCCGGACTGCTGGTCATTTTAGTAATTTTTATGTATGCTAAACAGGGCCAAACTCGTGCGATAACTGATGGAGGCAAGGAGATAATTTGATTTGATGGATAATTTGATCAATTGATGGTCTTATCATCATGATACCACCACACTCTTAGTTGATGGATATCCACTCTCTACATACCCATGCAAGAACCAATGATATGGAGTAATTGGAGTGCACAATCACGCCGATCTCTTGCTCAAGCGTTGTAGGATCAAGAGGTTATCTAGGAATTAGGAAGCGAAACAAAACCTGGCCAATATCGAAATTCAAAACTCACGCATCGCGCATACATAACTAAATGTTTTTTTTAATGCAACTTCGGATGTCACATAGAATTCAAGTTCAGTTACACAAGATACAAGTGAAAAGCAGCGTCGAGGAGGTGAAAAACACATCCAACGAAATAACTGAGCTAACATTACACATCTTGTACAGCCGCATGTCAATGATACATTATGGGGCATTTTATCAATTGCACCAAGTAAAATAGGGCATATAATCAAATCCCCCTCTAAATCATCTTCCAAAGCTTGTTGCAGATCTCAACTGGTGGCGTTGTCTTCTCAAATTCGAACTTCTCTAGCTTCTTCATGTTCTTGTCAACAATATCTGATTGAAACTAAGGACTTCCACAAATGTTGTTGGTTGTAAGACAAAGCTAACAGTGAAGTGTAAAGGGAAACAGTTAACCAGTAATTTCTTTAATGCAATACGAGTTCAAAATGATTCCTTTGAATAGAAAAAACAACACTGACAAATTGAAAGGATACAGCCAGAAATCTTATCCTGGTCTTCAAAATCTGGCATGACATTTGTCACTGACACGCACATGGAAAGCATACTTCTGCACAAAAAATGAACCCAGTCAATTCAACTGATTAACAGGATGACCAATACAAGCAGCACTGCCAAATCTCATTTCATACTTAATTAGGAGGGGCACCATTCATTCAAATTTCGAGGTAGTTTTTTTGCCAAAATGGTGCTGGAGAATCTGCACAAGTTGAGGAATGCCAATGCAAAGACAGCATACTAGGCAGAGGAAAGACAAGGCAGAAGTAGCATTACACAAAATTCTAAATTGAGCAATGAACTACAATTATTGATTTCTGCTTGAATCCTAGATCTTACAATCATGAATAGCAATCCACTAAAAAAGGAACTTTCTATTGCACTGGACACCATACTGCTAGTTATGGTAATAGCCAGTTCACCAAGAAGAGACTTTCCAAGCAATTCATCATCTAAGTAATTTTCCCATTGACGATTTGAATGCAGTTACGAAAGTAAAATGCCCTGATATTTACTCAGTAACAGATAGAACAATTCTCGACTTACTGTGCCTTCATCATGTCTCTCTCCTTTTTCTTGACAGCATCCTTCCTTTCTTCTATAAAAGCCCTTTGACGGTCTAGGTTATCAAGCTCATCACGTACTGCTGTGTTGACAGCACAAGTTGTATCAGCAATGCAAATTAATGCAACTTTTCAGATGATACATATGCTGAAGTAAGAACTTATCCCAAGTCTTGGCGAAGCTGCTTCTCAACTTGGAGTTTCTCTTCCATCTCATTTTGCAGTGCGCTCAATTCATCATCAGCAATTGTTTCAGCTTTTGCTCTGTCTATCTTTTCCTTGCAGGAATTTATTTTTTCCTCATACTCTATTGTGCAAAAGAAACATCACATTCAGATGGCAATACTGTTCTCCGTTGTTCCAAAATGTGAACACCTCAAGTTGAAACAGTTCAAGTTTGTCCCTCACCAGTTCAGTAATCTGAGTGCTGTTATCTTGTTTGCGTAACGGAAAGGAAAAAAGTTGTTCTCCAGTTTATTACATTAATAGGTGCCTGAATGGTTGTAAGGTATTTCTTGAATCCTTGAAGTAAATGAGATGATTTACTCTAATGATTTGAAAAGCGTTGTAATTAAGTCGTCTGCGTCACTGGTGTATACGCAACTGCACCCAATCACCGCTGCAATATGCCCCATTTGTTCTTGGGGATGAAATGCCGTGGTTGCAACATTTTTTCAGCCTGCACTCTGGCAAGTGGCACATGTTTGAACAAACTCCGGACCAAGGTTGCAACAGGCCTTTTTTTTCTGGAGTTGATCGCTAAGAGCGACAATGCGCGATAAGGCATCGCCACCAAATTTCGCTTTCGGTTTGAACTCCACCGTAAAATCAAAGCCCAATAATTTCATCGACCCAATATTTTCCTTCGACAACAAAGATCTTCCCAAAAATAAGGCCTCCAAAATGCGACACGCTCATAGCCAATGAAAATGGATGTTGCACATGTTGCACGCGTACGCTATAAAAAATATTGTAAGCGCAAATGACTCGAGGTGTCGCCATTTAATTACTATACAAGAAGATATCATCAAAGAAAACCAGACGGTGCGGCGAAGATATGGGCCGAGAACCTCGCTCATAAGTGCTCGAAAAAAAATATTGCAAGAGTCATCCGATGGAATGAACAGTGATCAAACGTCCGATTGCATATGTGGGAAACTTCCACTTGTGGAAGTGTGCATCGGTGCGGTCCTCGTCATCCTTGTCCGCCAGTACATGAACACGTTGGGCCTTGGATAGTCTTGATGTGCCGCTGGAGAAGGACACTTGTTGTGGTCTTTGTTGGCGGGCGTGGCCTTGGCGCGGTCGGCGTGGCTGCTTGTTCGGTCTCCGAAATTAACGGGCGATCATTGATCTCCGGTCGCCTCCGGTGGGGGCCAGAGGAGGGCTTTGCCACATCCCACCTAGTAATTGCCTTGAAGTAAATGAGATGATTTACTCTAATGATTTGGTAATTAAGTCGGCAATATGCCCCATTTGTTCTCTACGGTTGCAACATTTTTTCTCTACGGTTGCAACATTTTTTCTAATACGTACAATATTTTCCTTCGACAACAGTAGAAATGCGACACAGTAAATGGATGTTGCATATATAAAACAAATTGCCATAAAACAAATCCTTTTATGAAAGATTCAACCTGAACCACCCGAATTAACAGTGGGATCGGCTACATTTCTCTAAATCTTCCGCACTGAACTTGAGCACACAATCATTTTCATCACACGAGAAGCGCTGAACACGATATGACGCGAAATCTCAACAGGGCCGGAGAGACCAGACCTTTCAATTGGAGCTCGAGGTCGCCGGACTCGGAGTGGCAGGCGGACCGCAGCATCCGGGCGCTGGCGCAGGCCCGCGCGAGGGCGTCGCCGTCCTCGCTGCCGCGGAGCACGCCCACGAGGTCGTCGCCGAGGGAGAGGAGGTTGGCCACGTCCACCCGCCTGCCCCCCTCTGCCGCCATCGGGTAGGCGGCGATCAGAACCCTAACCCCCTTTCGCTCCCGCACGCCCGCGGACCGGTGAAGAGGGATGGTGTGGGACTGTCGGTTTCCTAGGTCGAGAACTGGGCAGGGGCGGGGGTGGGTTGGTTGGTTACCTGGGTGCTCGTTTCGCCGCCAGTTCGCCGGCGTTTGGTTTAGGCGCCGCCGCCGCTTCCGGCACGACGAGCAGAGCGGTGGTTTGGCCGTTTGGGCGTGAGAGCGGCAGAGCGCACGGTATTTGATTTTGATTTTGAACCGGCTCGACTCCACCACCGCCGCCGCCGATTCAAATTTCGTTTCGGATAAAATTTGGCCGGTGATCTGAAATTTCAGCGAAATCTCGTTATTTCAGACAAAATCTGGTCAAAATTCAAATCTGGTTTCTTTCTGACCGAAATTTCTAAAATTTCGTCTAAAATCTGAACTTTCGTCCAAAATTGGTGAAATTTCAGTAAATTTCAACTAATTGAAAAATAGTTCAAACGATGTCGAAAAATTTTGATTTTTTAAAAGGTCCTACACATCAGACATATTCTCATAAAATTTTCAAGTGATGTCTATGGAATTTTTAAAAATTCGAACATTGCTACGTCCCGATAAAACGTTGATCGGCAAATTTGAACCGAATGAAAAATAGTACAAACCATATTAGAAAATTTTGAAAATTTTTGTGCATGGTTCTAATGCATCACTATTGTTTCCATTAAATTTTCAGATGGTAATCAAGCTTCAATAATTTTTAAAAATTCGGATAGTGCTACTATCCTCATAAAAGCCTTACCATCAAATTTGAACAAATTGAAAAATGGTTCAAACCACGTAGAAAAATTTTGAAACTTTTTTTTGATGGTTCTGATGTATGACTAATATTTTTATAAAAGTTTCATATGATTATCACTAGATCAATGCCCGTGCGTTGCTACGAAAAATAAAATTGGTAACGAAACATAAAAATCAAGCAATAAAAGAAAATTATGCTACAAGATTAAACATCTATTTCTCCCAATTACAAAAGTTTTTATAGTTTCTTCTTCGATATGAATTAAAACCAAATATATTGTACGTAATAATATATATTACCAATCTAAAAAAAATCAATCATTTTTATCCCTTTTTGCAATTTATATTACCAGCTCGCGTTCCTCTTCCTCTCGCCATACACAAGGCCTGCTACGCTTTGCTCGGCGTCGTCGACCTAGTCTTCCTCGTCGCCTCGCCGTCCTCGTCATCCACCGCCGCAGGGATATATGGGGCTTCCCGAGCACGAGGCGTTGGCGCCGGCCACAACCATTCCGGACCATTGGCGCCACGCTGTCGACTCGGGCGTCGACGTCTTCGCCATGCAACATCCGTATCCTCCTCGCTTGCATTCTTTCTCCTGCCGAGTACGCCATGGCGCGCTGTGGAGTCCGCCTTTCTTGCTGCCCACTTCGTCGCGCACACTATGGCCGCGTGGTCAGTCACCTCAGAGAAAGGGGCCACCGCCGCCACCCAGCCTTTGCACCTCTGCGTCTTCTGTATCGCCACCGCCCTTGGCGCCGCGCTCTTCTCCTCTTCGGCGGTAGTCTGCTGCGTCGATGGTTCGCTGCCCATGAAGGTGAACCAGAAAACACCAGCGCCGAGGCGCCCACCACGCCGTGCGCCGCCGTCGTTCTCTCGCGACGCTCACCGATCAACTGCTTATCTCCAAGGGTATGCTAATGACTCTCTCACCGCCGACAACGCCCCACCGGTGTCACGGGCAACCGCGTCAAAAGCGTCAGACGCTTTATTCACGCCCAACTCGCCGACATCGGGTCACGGCACCCGTGGGCGCCACGCTCTAGCCGTTCGCCGCGCGATTATTATCGACCACGGCGCTCGGCCTCCTGTGCCTCGCGGCCATGTACGTCGGTCCGTCACTTATTGATCAGTTCGTTGAGTTCATTCGCCACGGCGGTACGACATGGGAGATCATGAATGAATTTCCTTGATTGATTCTGTGAAAACTATGCAACATATATAGAGTACAAAAGGAATGATTGGCCGGCTATTAATTACCAAAGAATAATCGTGATTTCGCTATAATAATCACCATATTTAGAGAGAAATGGTTGGTCAGAATCAGAAAAAATAATTAGCTATAATAACTGGCCATTATTGGAGATATGGGGGGCTAGGAAGAACGGACCACTGCCACTAACTGTAAATTTATATTAGTAGAGATACTTCAAGAAGTTCCAAAAATTCTAACAATGAAACGTTTTGATAAAAGCCTGATGAACAATAGATAGATTTGTTTTAGCGATAAAAAAGGTTTAAATTTTTAAAAATTTTATAGAAGGGTGACAAGAAAATTCTAAAGATCTCATAAAAATTTGGAATCATGATCATACTTCAGGTGAAATTATAAAATTCTTACAAAGCATTGTTGTAAGTTCAAGAGTCTTTGGTTTTGGTGATTGATGTTAATTAATGTTTAATCTATGTTTAATGACAAACCTAATCTTTATGAGACTAACATGTTTTATTGAGCATATATATTTAGCGATCTCATATTTGGATGAAAAATGGAAAACCCAAGGTATGTACGCAGATTCCTTCTAGTATTTAATTGCATACTTTGGATTCGAAAGTTAAAGTATAAATGTCCCCATTATATTAACCATAAACGTGCATCATGTTTCTCAATATGATATGGATGCACATACTTAGGGGGAGTTTATGATTTAACTCGAAAGTTTCAATGTATTGATCCATTCCTTATTGACACATATAAAGATCAAGACATAGAAACTAAATCCTTGAGTATATATTTGAATTGCCTAGTTTTAGTATACTCATGGTAATATAGGATATACTCCAATGGGATCAAATTGAATATGTGTATATTATATCCAAGTCAATCATATTTATGCACACATACATGTGGGATTTATTCTATAGTTGATGACTTAGAGTAACGATCAATTCCATATAGCCTACACATTATGGATCATTATTTTTCATCAACATGAGTATGTGAAAACTTGTGTAGTTAATATATACTCATATCAATTTAGATAAAAATTTAAATTGAGTTCATTTGTTTTGTTAATCATTAAAGAACATTTCATCATGTGTTGATGGTGTTTCTTGATTAATTAAGGACAAATGAATAGTTTTTAAGTATAATGAAGCATGTGTTGCATTATTGTACTTAAGACACATTTAATCATTCAAATTGATTTAGGTTGTGCTCAATTGATCTAAAGGCATCCATTATGTGTTAATGGAGTGCAAGAGATAATTGAGACAACCATGCATCTTGGACTAACTATTTGTATGAGTTGTGATTGAATTAGGTTCAAAGATGAATGAGATGATGAGAACGGGACAAAAACGGCATCATGAGGTGATGGGAGTCAAGAGTGGATCCCGAAGTTAAAAGAGGAGTCGAGTGATGATCCCGGGGGAGCATATGAAGTGAAAATCATAAAGACCCCAAAGGGGATTGCTTGCGTGCGGCGGCAAAGGTATAACTAGATAGGCTAAGGATTTTGTAGTCTTTGAGTCTAGTTTTATCGCCGTACTATTAAGAGGGTTGTGTCCTAGCTTGAGCTTCATCATGTGTTGATGATCTCAATCCAGCTGCTCACTCGAGCTCAAACCATTTGGATTTGGTTTTTGTATAAGAGTTAACCATTTGGCATGTGTTGCGAATGGGTTGCTTATGCTTGGTTGTTGATTGCTTTATGCTCGGATTTGCATGTGTTGCAAAGAAGAAGAGCATATGCATTTGGTTTTCGCATAGAGCTTTAATTTGCATGTGTTGCAAATAGGATAAGCAATATGCGTTGACTCTTACGTGAAGTTCACTTTTGCATGTGTTGCAAATGTTGAAGCTTCATGTTTTATTTACAAAACAAATCCTTCCAAAACTTGTGGTTGCTTGGAGCTAAGTTTTGCATGAGTTGCAAAAGGAGAGAGCTCAAGCACGATTTGGTGTTTTTGTGTTTGTATGGAGCTAGAGGCTTGCATGTGTTGCAAATAGAGAGCTCATGCATTTGAGTGAGTTTTGGTTTTGCTTGGAGCTAGGTTTTTGCATGTGTTGCAAAACGAGGATGCTCGAGAAAGTTGGATTTGGAGTTTTCGTATGGTTCTTTGAAGTATGTGAATAGAATTTGCAAATATATTTTGCAAATTGTTTTGATCATGAGTTGATCATCACTTGATTCAAGTTTTAATCTTGTTGACCTCTTTCTAGCTTGTAGTCATGCCCTTCATCAAGTCTATGCGAGGGATTTCGGAAAATCAGTTTTTAGACTTGAAAGACTACATTAGAGTTTTATTTTGGTGATGTTTAAAAATATCTATAGTTGCCTAAATCTTAAAAATAGGTGGAGATTGTAGCCCTCGTGATAAGCTTCGAATAGAATCAAAGATCACCTAAATCGGAGTTCGGAGTAAAAGTTACGACCGTTTTAGTGTCAGTGGCGTAATGATCCGACCGCCCTAAGGCGGTCTCGATGGCCCCTCATCCGGTGTGACCGGACCTCAAAGTGTGAAATTTCCGAACATGTGTTTTCTTGCTCATTTGAGGGATGCACGATCGAGGACCTCCGTCACACCGGATGAGCGGTCGGACCAGGATTTTTGCGGTCACACCGCCATGTAATCAGTCGATTTTCGATCGTTGTTCTGTGAGGGCTTGGTCGGACCGGCTTGTCGAGTTTTTTTCTGCTTTGCCCCCAAACGGCTAGTTTTCCTTTATGGGCTATAAAAGGGACCTTGGGGGCAAGTGGCAAGGTCTTGGTGTTCTTGTGAGTTTTATGGGAGGTGGTTGCATGTGTTGCCTTCGCTCAATTTGATTCTTGAGCTAGTGTGAGACTAATTGCATGTGTTGCAATTAGTAAGTGATTTGAGAGCCTCTTGTGCATGTGTTGCACTTGAGGGAGGCCTTGTGCATGTGTTGCACTTGGTGATCACCAGGAGCGCATGTGTTGTGCTCGGTGAAGTTCAAGCGGAGGAGCGGCTTGTTACTCTTGGAGGTTGCCGACTCCTAGACGGCGTAGGCGTCGTGCGCGAGAGCTCTCAAGGTTGTGAGAAGCCCCGGCAAAGTTTGTGAAGGTTCGGGTTGAGCCTACGCGAAAGCGTGAAAAACCACGTCTAGTGAAAAGAGGCGAGTGCTCGAGCGGGAGTCGGTCCAAGTGGTTGGGCTTGCCTCAACGTGGGCTAGGGGAGACCGACAAGTCTCCGAACACCACGGAAAAACATCGTTTGCCTCTTGTCTCCTTTACTTTCAAGTATTTACATTTATTGTGTATTGTTCAATTATTTGATTGTAATTAGAATTGCTTAGTATTAATTATTTGTTCAATATAGCAATTCTTGTGTAGAGACATAATTTAGTTAGTGCACTAGTGAGCCTAGTTAATTTAGGCCTTAATTGTCAAAACCTAGTTTATCGCTTCCGCATATATCTTTGATTAGGTTTTGACATAAGGGTTGATTAGAGCGATTGTTTAGTGAGCGATCGAATTTTGTAAAACGCCTATTCACCCCCCTCTAGGCGCATCCTCGACCCTACAATTGTATCATTTATGTTCTTGCTCTTTTTGTTTTTTGAAATATAAGAAATGAGGTTCAGTGCTTACATATATTTGATTAAGCAAACAAAAAAGTTGAAATTTTAATTTGTGAAGTTAGAAATTTCGGCAACATTATGACTGAAATTCGGAGTTTGAGGTCACAATTGGAATCAATCAATGTATATTTGCATGACAGTGAATAGACACGAAATAAAATTGATACATTTGAGAATTTATCACATATTTACATCGCAATAAAATCAATGTATATTTGCATCACGTATCTACGTGTACTAGTACGCCTATGGTTGAAACTCCACCTCCTCGTCATCAACAATGACCTCGTGATACCTCATCTCGTGTTGTTGCTTGTACTCTTCCCAGGTCATGTCGCGTGGTAGCCAAGCAGACTTTCAATGTTCGTAATGAAGCAGCCAGCCGCTATAATTCTCGAACTGGTAAAGGTACTGACACTGATAGATGAGTATCATGCGTACGGATCGGCGTATAGATCAGTGTAGTCAAACGATAAAGAGATGTTCGATCCGTTACAACTCTGTCTATAACTGTTTCCAATATACTCAGTTGGGAACTGAAAAGACTGGCTACTACACCATGAGCCTACGTCATTCTGTGGTTGTGCTGCTTGCCACCCACCTCCACCACTCGATACGCCATTCCCCTTACTACGAGTCTGCCTTTGTAAGCTACCTCTCTGTTGTGATCCTGGTGGTGATTTTGGCTGTGAACGAATACGCATAGTATATCGGCCGTGAAATACGGGCACTCGACCTTCTTTCCTGAAATTGCATTAACATGTAACCGCTTGGACCATACCCTCCCTAGCTTCTACCTCGCCCCCTGCTTGAATGTAGTGTCAATACGGAGTTCTGCGGGGCACTACTCCGTAAGGTCTATATCGATGGACGCTTCGCTTTCTTGTCTTGATTTGCTCCTCCCGAATATTTCGTTGAGAGTGGATTGGACTGATGTCCTCCTTGCAGCACTCCCAGATTCGAACCCTGGGTCAAACCTTGGCTCCTGAGGTTCTCTGGAGGCTCTTAAAGCCATCTTTAGCTGCTCTTATTCGGTATGATACTCATTGGCGAAGGTGTCCCAGTCGTCGCAAGTCTCCTTCTTACGGAGCCGCTCTGCCTCCTTCTCCTTCTTCTCTCGACATCCATGGAGGTCCACGAGCATGACCTGTCTAACCACTTTAGGCACGCCGGGACAGGCCTTCACATCGCTAGCGCGGTTAGCCAGATGTTGCTTTTGACGAGTCACCCCTCCACCCTTCATGACATGACTGCAGTAGTTACACTTCGACCTAGAGCCGATGCGCTCTCCGTGCTCTCATACGGTGCCCTCACAATCTACCATCACTAGAGCCTGCAACGAAACACAAAATATGCCCATGATCGTAATGAGGTAATGCGAGAAAATTAAAAGGATTGATTGTGTCTATTAGCATATCCATGGTCATATAGGATCTAAGGTTTGAGTCCATAACTAATGGCAAACTGAGAGCTCCATTCCTCTCTGCGTTGCAGTGTCTAGGAAATAACTTCTTACTTGTCAATAATAGGTTGATAGTTTCTATCATGTCGGTAACTTATACCAATTGTGGAAATTTAGTAAGATTCGATAATATGGTAGAGTTTTCAAGGTAGATTGTGTTCTTCCTGGAGGCACCAATTTATGGATAAGCAATAGGAAGCTATAGTCAGATGATCTATAATTTCGCTTCATAATTGTTAGCCTCAGAAAGTGCTCATAGATAGGACTACTAGTTACTAATATCAGCCTATCAACACCCTAACGAAAAATATACTAATAAGTAGAGTTTTCAAGGTAGATTTTGTTCTTCCTGGAGGCACCAATTTATGGATAAGCAATAGGAAGCTATAGTCAGATGATTTATAATTTTGCTTCATAATTGTTAGCCTCAGAAAGTGCTCACAGATAGGACTACTAGTTACTAGTATCAGACTATCAACACCCTAACGAAAAATATACTAATTATAAGTGCTAATATCCTGCTAAGCCATGTAGATTATTAATTGGTAATCTTTGTAAGTATGTATAGACTATTATGGAAGTGATTATCATGAACGAAATCCAGTGCAAAATTGACTAACCGGCGAAATTCTTTGTGGCCGAAATTTCGCTTGTTCAGCCCAAAATTTCGCTCTAAATAGGTGAAATTTCGCTCCCGGGAGTTGTAATCTTCTTCCTGTTGATCGGAAATGGCCAGATGTTTCCCGGATTGGAGAGAATGGGTAAGCTTTGTACAAGAAAAGGTGAAGAACTAGAGGAAAGTGACGATGCTATGTGCTCGTGAAGAGTATGATTTGTGAAGCAGGCAACCAGGCACCAATGATTGAGGGCCTTTCAAACCACAGTGTGTCACATGTAGGAAAATATTTAATTCTCAGTCCTATAAGACACCAGCACCTCTAACTCAGCGGTAAATCTCAAGGCTAGCAAACATAAGGTCCTGAGTTCAAGTCTTAGCCATGGCTTTTTTTGTAACTATTTTTTTTACATAGTTCTAGGCATGAAAAAATTATAAATTTTTTGTGAATAGTTGGAAAGCATTGATGATATTCTCATAAAATTTTTAGGTCCTGATCAATCATAACAAATTCTCAAAAAATGTGGAGGTTTTACTTCACAATAGCTTTTTTTGCATAGTTCCAAGCATGCAAAAATTATGAAATTTTTTTTACATCATTGGAAAGCATCAATGATATTCTCATAAAATTTTTAGATCATGATCAACCATAAAAAGTTCCCAAAATATGTGAACGTGGTACTTCGCAGTTTTCGGACTTCAGAGCACATACTTGTACCATATATAATTTTTTATTGAGCAACCAAAACAGGTTGAAATTTTTTGAAACTTGCACAAAATGTTTATGAGGGAATTATAAAAATTTTAAGTCACAATTAAACTTGAAAAAATTATAAAATTCTAACATGTTTATTACCTCATTTGTGCTAATTCTATTTTTTATTTTTAAAAGATAACAAATGAAGTTAAAATATTTTTAAAAAATTTCTATATAATCCTAGACTTGTTAAGATGATACCATAAATTTTTTATATCATGAAAAAGCTTATTCAATTTTATAAATTTTGTCAATGTTTCTATTGAAATTTTAAAATGTCTCAAAAATAACTTTTTCGACAAATTATCATCAAAGGTCACCTTATTATAACTTATTGATGCAATTCTGGTCAAATATGGTCGTAAAACATTGAAATCTGGATTTAATTCCCAAAATTTCGATCGATTTGGCCAAAATTTTGCCGAAAAAAATGAAAGTATTGTAGCAATTTTAATTTTTTTTCAAAATTTTTAATTCGGCTGGTAATTTAAAATTCGTTGTGTCTCAAATCCTAGATTTTGGTGAAAATTCGTTGAAATTTTATTCCCTGCTCCACCAACGGAAGCGTCTCCAAACGGCAGCACTGTCCATCGGCTTTGCACTTAGTTCGAGTCCGATTGACTGTGTGGTTGTTCTTGGTGCACCTTTCAATTTTCATAAATAGACTATATTAAATTTAGTGTACCATAAAAGAACTATAAATTCAAGAGTAAAATTTATAGAAAACTATAGTTGCTTCATAACATGCATAGCATTTCAGACTTTAGTTTGAAACACCAAACATGACCTTATAAGTCTCATACTCGCACACAAAGCGATGTCATGTCCGCTCTGACTAGTGTGTGTGTGTATATACACTATTAAAGTGGAAGAGATTTCTGCAAGTCCAGCGTGTCATGTCATCAAATTTGTAAAAAAATCTCTAAGAATTTGGAAGTTACAGATCCTTCCACCATTTGTTTTTGTAAAAAAAACCCAAAAATTTTAAAATTAAGTCCAGATCCTCCCAACTTTTTTTTTAAAAAAAATTCCATTGTTACGAAAATTCGCTGACACCTCCTGGCCAGCCCATTTTGAAAAGAGGCCAACGTGGTTCAAAAACACAACTAGATTTGGAATAAGTTCTTTTTAAAAAAACTCATGGTTTCAGAAAATTTTCGCCTAGCCACGGGCCAAGCCATTTTGCAGAGTGCCCCATGCCATATCACGGAGAAACTCCTAGCTCTTTGCAAAAATTAATCATAATGGTGCTGGTACATGTGTTGTCCAAAAAGTACTAGAAGGCTCAAACATTACATCGCATGACTGTATAAAAGAAAGGTCTGCCAAAAACAGGTTCATGTCTCGAATGCGCATCCTCTACCGTAATGGTACCCTACCATTGAGCCACTTTCGTGTAGGCCCCACGCGTGCCGCATGGCTGGACGGGCTCTTGGGTCTTCGCACTGGCAATGAAATGCTGCACTGAGCGCTCTCGCGACCTCTTCCGCGTGGTTTGGTCACTGGGATTTGGGATAACATTAGGCCATTCCCAGTGGAGAGTTTCATTTCACGGTTTCCAAGATTGCCATGTTATCTAAAGAGATTTGAGTAGATGAATAAAACAAGGACCACAATGCACAGTTTCATTTCACGGTTTCATATGCTAACCATTACATTTAATTGCAAGGCATAAGATTGGGCGAAGTTGGATGAAATGAAACTCTATAGCCCCTAATGTTAGTTTCAACAGGTTTCATAGTCTTGGAAACAGTGTACACCCAGTTTCATCCTGATGAAACTCATTCTCTCTCTCTCTTCATAATTATCATGCCATGTCATCCAAATTTCTGATGTGTCACATCATTTAATGGGAATGAAACCCTCATAAAACCTCCACTGGGAATAGCCTTAGGGCAGTCCCAACCCATGATTTCCATGAGCAGTGTCTAGAGGAGAGAGAGAGAGCAATAAACACCTATGGTTTTCATGAACAGTGTCTAGAGGAGAGAGAGAGAGAGCAATAAATCAATGCATGCACCACAAACACACCTTGATCAGCGCGCAGAAACATCCAACCCCGATTTTGCTTGTTTCTTGCGTCTTGATGCCAGCGTCGACCCAGTTTCTTGTATGAGACACAATTTCTTTGTTTTTCCTTCTCTCCCTTCCTTAATTCCTATGTCACATCAGATTTTTGCTTAGTTAGCAGCGTAATTAATTCTATAGATACCAGTTGAGATGAAGGGTTGAGACTGCCCTTAGGAATGTCCCTTCCGTGGAGAGGACAGATTGCATTCAGAAAATGACAAGATGTCCACATAAATGCAGCATTGGCCATCGGGTATGTCTCGATTAGCTCAAATGCCTGTGGTTTGAGCGCAATTGAAGTTCTTATCTCTGGAATATGATTTTAGATTAAAAACTCCTTCGATTTTTGAAGCAAGAACTCCCTTGCAATTTAGGTGCAGAATTTTATTCTCATACAGGTGATCATGTTCCCAATTCCCATCAGGGTTCACGAACAGCAGGAATTATGAGCATCTCATTCGGCACGTTGCAAGTAGCTACACATGCAAGAACTCGAAATCGCACTTTTTATCAGGCAACAAGATCACACACTGATTATTCTTCTCAATCTGACACTACGTACGGAACGCCCATCTTTACAACGAGAGGACGATCAGGATGGACACGGTAGTCAGCTTGACGGCGTCGTCGTCCACCTTGCGCAGCGGCGACTCGCCGCCGCCCAGGCCGTCGAACGCGCCCTCGCAGTCGGTGGCTGCGCTCCTGACCACGCGCATGTCGGCCACGTACGCCTCCGTGTTCCCGGTGGCCAGCGCGTGGACGGCGCTGTGCACGACGTTCTGCGCCTCGATATACCGCTGCCGGCACGTTGCCAGCGCGGCCCGCACGCCCTCCGCCCAGTCCCCACGCCGCAGCATCGCCTTGATCGTGCCCACCGCGGCCGTGTAGTTGGCCAGCGTCAAGTTCGTGGCGATCACGGCCAGCCCGCGCGCGTCGGCGCCGGCGCTCCCCGGCGCCACCTGGAGCGACGCCACGCAGAAGGACGCCAGGTCCTCGTGGCCGTGCTCGCCCGCCGTCGCCTTCGCGCAGGTCTCCTCCACGGAGGCGACCGCCGCGTGGGAGCCGGCCAGGAGGAGGAGGAGAGAGAAGAGAAGATTCGCTGCCATTGCGTGTGCACTGTGGTCTTGCTTGGATTGGATTGCCACGTTTTTGTTTGCTAGGGTGGTGTTGAGGCTTTTGGTGGGGTTATGTTCTTGTGGGTTAGGGAGACCGTTTTTTTTCTTCTAATAAATGGGCAAATCTTGTGCAGATGGTTGTCCTTCGGTCTTATTTAATGAAAGGCACCGATAACATGAAAATGGATCCTCGGTCATAATTATAAATGAGAAAAAACAGAGAAGCATGATGTTGCATATATATATTTTTTCTTTTCGCATGCGTAGCTGGATATAAAAGTATTACCACGGCAGATCTGTTGGATTACAAGGTTGAAGATGGATGTTCAAGAAGAAATCACGAGGATACAAGAAATTCTTGCAGATGAAAATCTGAAGACAGATGTGGCAGAGAATAAAACCAACAAACCAGGTAGATCAATCTAGTCCATCTGTAGTTTATGAAAGTAATGCACCTCAATTGTCGGTGGATATGAATAGGGCTGGCTTAGCAGTGGGTACTTTGGGAGTTCAGATGGATATAGTGGGAGTAGTCGAAAATCAACCAGCACTAAATTGTATGGCCCCTGTTTTTACACCTGCCATTCGAACTACTTCCTATCCAAACATGAGGACTGCTGGAACTGGTTTTAACTCTTTAACCCAAGTGGCACAGCTAATGCACTCTGGTCCGCAGTATGGTAATGGAGGCCAATCACTACCTGGTTATTTTCATCCGGTTTTTCCATCTTATGGCCAGCCAGGAAATGTATATGGTGGGGTTACTTCTACACAGAACTTGCATTATCTAGGAGTTCAGGTTGTGGATGCACAAAGGAATTCTTTCTGTGGGGAAGTTAATCAGACTCATCCATATGCAAAAGCTATTATCAAGGGGCCAAAGCTGGAACTGTCGGTCTTTTTGGGTGATAATCCGATTGGATGGATCAATCAATGTGAGAAATTCTTTGAAATGGTGGGTCCTCCACATGAACATTGGGTCAATTTGGCTATTGGTCACTTGGTTGGCAAAGCTAATGCATGGTTTAAAGGTATTGGCATATCTTGGGTTTCTTTGACTTGGCCTCAATTTTGCGCTATTCTTTGTGATCGGTTTTCGGAAGCGAGTGCTCATGAAGCGGTAGAGAAGCTACAGGAAATTAAGCACATCAACTCGGTGGGGAAGTATATTGATTACTTTGAAAAGTGTGTAGAATTGGTGAAACTGACCACCCTTATCTATAGGAGAATTACTTATTGAGCTATATTATTGGGGGACTCAAAGAAGAAATCAAGTATAATGTTAGCAACCACCAGCCCAGAGGGTTACTTGAAGCGTATTGGTATGCGAAGTTGGAAGAAAAAGCAGTTGGAGCCCAAAAATCCAATTCTTCTAGTGGGGGGTCAAGGTAGAAAACATCCATTCCCATGAAATCCGAAAATTCACCTTAGGTTAAGTCTGAAATCAAAAACTTTCAGAAGAATCCGTCTGCAGGAAAAATGTGTTGGCATTGTCATGAACCTTGGAGCCCAAGGCATCTTCAACACTACAAAATCAAAAATGCCTTACACACTTTATTGATGCTAGGTGAGGAGCGAAATATGTCAACTGAAGAAGATGAAGTTTTGGCAGAATTGTCTGGATCGTTACAGCGCCCGTAGTCCTAGTAAGGATGTTACAGTGGACGCTGATGAACAGTTAATGCATATTTCAGCATATGCAGCACATGGAATTTGACGAGGACTGAAGAAACCTCCGACAAAGTCAACATACGGTCAACAGGGGGCCCTAGCTCGAGCTCGGACCACGGCATCGCCGACCAAGACCTGGGTTGTGCGATTCCCTCATGACCTCGGGCTTGGGAGCATCAAGACCTCGTGGTCGAGGCGATCATCCGGCCTCGACGGAGGTCTAGCTCAGGAGCCAGAGCGTGCACCTACGCGATGGTTACCAAGACCGTGAATGCGGGAGTTAAGGCTGACGTGGGCGGCGGATTCGGAACAGTTACCGCCACCTTCAAGGCGCACGAGGCCACGATCTCCGGGAATCTCTCCCGGTCGTTTCTGGCAACGGCCGGGGGGGTATAAGTCTCCATGAGGCAGGAATGACGGGGAGAGGCGCGATCGACTGACATCAATGTACCATCAATACGCCATCAGCACACCAGCAGTAGACTACTAGACACACCAAAGGCGCTCAAGCTCGAGCTGTAAATCACTTCCTGTACTCACGATTAGTGAATTCCTCCGCCTTAGGAGAAGACTGGACGTAGAGCTGTTACCCTCGTGGGGCCTCGAACCAAGATAATCTATCGTCTCGCCACGACGCCGCCCGACCCACGCCCTCACCATTGTTGAGTGAAGCGCTCTCTGGGTCCCTCATTCACACCGATCCCCTTTTCACTTTTGCGGTCAGGCGATCCCAATCGTCGACAGCTGGCGCCCACCATGGGGCCCGAAAGCTTCGCTCATCTGGAAGAAGTTCAAGATTTTCGAGGTATAGCGTCCTTCGCAACAACACATTCTGCGAGCTCGGGCTCGAGCGTCGTCCCCGAGCGCGGAAGTTCCACGTCCCTGTTTTCGCCCTCGCCCCCGCTCGCGAGCAGCATGTCCTCATGGCGGATAGCCATGGCGTGAGTGCGGTGGCGGGAGATCGCGACCCGCAGACCCCTGAAGGTGCTCGTCGGATGGTGCATGTCGCCGTCATCCAGGCCATAACTGCTCTCCGGCGAGAAGACCAAGAGAAGGCTGGGACTTCATCCAGCTTTCCCCCTCGGGCGAGCGCCTCCGCGCCATCGCCCGGGTTATGGCCGATCCCAATCGGGTGAGGTCAGAACTTTTTGGCCGAGCTTTCACCGATGAGCTCGATAGGGCTGCGTTTGAGGTCATGCCTCCGCAACACCGAAGTCACCACTTTGGGTCCCGTTCCCTGAGAAGTGACGACAACTCCTCGCGCCGATAACAGCGCCTTCACCGATCACCTCCTCGTCAGGAGGAAACGTCTCACCGACAATCCCTGGAAATTAGCTCGGACCCCTCTGCGCCGCCGTCCTCTGGAAACGACCTTAGATGGTGATCGGCGTCGACAAAGCCGCGGCGGCGCTCTCTCCAGCAGGAGTATGGCTGGAAGCTTTTCGCCAGACATCCCGCCGAGGCGTCGCAGGGTTCATGATCGCCTGCGTTGTTGCCTAGTGATTCTCACGCTCGTCGTCGCGATCAGCACGGTCGACGGTTCGACCACTGAGGCACACTCCGTGGCCGTCCCGAGCAACTTTTCGCTCAGGGAAGTCTTGAGGAACCCGGCGGCCGGAGGACGCATCGCCAAGTGGGCTATGGAGCGGCGTTGCTCGACGGGTGTGTAGCGCGCGACGCCATTACGTTGTAGGTGCTCGCCGACTTCGTGGTCGAGCAAACGTCGCAGCCCGCTTTCGAGCTCGAGGTCGGGGAGGAGAAACCCTGGGTCATGTACTTCGACGGCTCGAGTTCCTTCAAACGCTCGGGGGCTGGAATTCTTATTCTCACCCCGCATGGCGGGAGGCTAAGGTATGCGGTTCGTTTTGGGGTTCTCGGTGGCTAACAATGTGGCAGAGTATGAAGCTCTCCTGGCGGGTCTTCGAGCTTGCAAGGCACTGGGCGTGCGCTGGCCGATAGTCAAGGGCGACTCCCAGCCTGTGGTCAATCAGTTCAACAAAGACTACCCGTGCTCGGGAGACTCGATGGCCAAGTACCTCGCCGAAGCTCGGGTCGTCTGGCGACGCGGTTCCTCCGGACGTCATCCTGGAGACCTTGGCGTCACCTTCGATATCCGATCAAGAGGTCTATGTCGCCATCATCGAAGGTATTCCCTCATGGGCTGAACCAATTTGCGATTTTCTTGCGCAAGGTACGCTCCGTCCGACCCCGCCGAGAGGAGCAGGATCAAGCGTCGGGCGTCTTTATATAAGCTCGTTGATGGTAAACTTTACCGACGGAATGTCTCTAGAATTCTGACAAGGTGCATCACCACGGAGAAGGGTAAGTACTTATTGAACAACATCCACTCTAGCCTCTGTGGAGCACATTCTTCTTTCCGGACGATGGTCGGTAAGGCCTTTTGCATGGGGTTCTACTGGTCAACGGCACTTCAGGATGCTCATGACATCGTCCGTACCTGTCGAGTTTGCCAATTTCATGCTCAGAAGTCGCATCAACCTGCCTACACACTCCAGACCATCCCGCTCGCTTGGCCCTTCTCGACACGGGGGTTGGACATCCTCGGCCCTTTTCCACAAGCGGTTAGGGGCAAGAAGTTCTTGTTCGTTGTCGTCGACACCTTTACCAAGGGGGTCGAGGCCGAGCCCGTCTCGACCATCACGGCTCGAGCGGCCGTCAGGTTTTTCCGCTCGTTCGTGGTCACCAGGTATGGGGTTCCATGCATAATTATAACTGACAATGGAACACAATTTACCAGTAAACTGTTCCAGGAATATTGCGAAAACATCGGCACCAAAGTATGCAATGCTTCGGTGACCCATCCACAAAGCAATAGAGCAGTAGAGCGCGCCAACGGACAGATTGTTCAAGGCGTCAAGAAACGAGTATAAGATGAGTTTGAATGACACGGCCAGACCTAGGTGGACGAACTTCCCACTGTCTTATGGTCTATTCGTACCACTGACAGCCGAGCAACAGGGTCCACACCCTTCCGGCTTGTGTTCGGTACCGAAACCGTCCTACCTCCAGAGGTCACGCTGGACTCTGCTAGGGTTAGCTTGGTCGATCAGATCGACTTCGAGCAAGAATGGTCACTTGACCTCGCCCTGGTAGAAGAAGTAAGATGCCGTGCACTGCTACGATCAACACACTACCTGCAAGCTCTTTGCAGACATGCGTCTCGATCGGTACGACCTAGGAAGCTCCTTGTTGGGGACCTAGCCCTAAGACGAATTTAGGGCTCGTCCAACACCAACAAGTTATCCCCACAGTGGGAGGGCCCCTATAGAGTTGTTTTAACAGACGCACGGGCTTTAGGCTAGGATGCCCGATGGCAGAGAGCTCTCTAGCTCGTGGAACATTGACCAGCTTCGACAATTCTATGTGTAACGCCTTTATCTTCAATTTCAATACAGCTATTATTCAATCATTATGTTGGTCTTGGTATTCTTTTATTGTTCATATTTTCGTACTGGTTTGGGTTTGATATTTCTCTGAATCCGACCTGCATACAAGTGCTCTTGGTCTTGGCCCCGAATGTCGCCAGCTTAAAAATCACCCCCAGTGATCGAGCTACTCATAAGCCGAATCTCTTCGTACTCAAGCTCCCCCTGCATCAGGATTCGAGTCAAGCCCACATTCAATACCAACCAACAAAGCACATGGTCGTGGTCGGGATTCAAAAGTCTCTCCTAGAAACGACCTTAACACCTTTGGGTCTAAGCTTTACCCTATGGGTCTCTATTAAGTTGTACTTAGTGAATTTTGGGGTCGAAATTTTTTCGACCTTGCAGGACAAAGGTTTGGAGGTCTCTGTGATTGCGCCCAAGGTCGGCGCTGCTTGACCTTGGCCACAACGGGGGCTGGACAAGGGTATACTCCCTCAAAGAAAGGCTAAGTACACAATGAAAACTTTTGTGTCCTAAACGGGGAACAACTCAGACACAAGCTATTTTTGGCAAAATAGCTTCGTCTCATTAATCTTTTACCTTACAAAGATTTCTACTTACAAGTTGGCAGATCTAACCGTATCTACAGGTCGGCCATATCCTGGATGAGCTTCTCTTACTCTAGCTCGCCAACCGCGACCCAACTCTATGGGTCCGCACGGATGCGTCCCTGGCCCGATGAACGGCGCGGCACCAGCTCGAAGGTGGTCTCCTCCTTTTCCTCTTCGGACTTGGGCTCACCCTGGACAACGGGCATTGTCAGGATGAGCGAGCATTGAGCTCGGGGGCTCAGGGTCTACGATGAAGAAAAAACTGCTAAGCTAAAGGTAGTAAAGACTACACAGCAGAGAGAGAGACAAGTACCTGGGCCACTGGCCTTTGCCTCGCAAGGGCTGGCGGGTATCTCGGCTTCCTGAGGGTGTGGCGGCGTCCCTTCGTCGGGTACCACGAGCTTGGGAACCCTGGGCCCTCGGTGGCTCCAGGTCATTGAGTAGGAGGTCGGGACCCCTGGGTCCCCGAGGATCTGAGGTCCTGGCGGCGTCCGCAACTCGTTGCTGCTGCAGAGGGAAAGAAGAAGCCAAAGAAGAAGACTGCACAAAATTGACGAGCTCGGGGGCTCGACCACGAGAGAGCTCGCCACAGCACGGTCGCCCCACTCAACATGCGGCCTCTTGGGAGCCCGGTCACTAGCTCTGTCCGGGGGCGGCCTCTTGCCCGCCTTTTTGCCTTTGTTCGACCCAGGCAACGACAACATTCTCCTCGCTGTATCGAACAGCTCTTGGTGGTCCTGCAGGCATACCCAGGGGTCGCCAGGTGTCCAACATCGAAGCCCTTTTTTGGTCTCCGCCCGACCTCGACCTTGGGCCCAGAGCAGCCGAAAGATCGTTTCCTCCGTCCAAGATAGGAGGCTCGAGGTTGTCCCGAGCACCTTGTTCCGACCTTGAGCCTCTGGGGCTAGCTGACGAGGACTGAAGAAACCTCCGACAAATTCAACATACGATCAACAGCGGGCCCTGGCTTGAGCTCGGGCCACGGCATCGCCGACCAAGATCTGGGTTGTTCGGTTCCCTCATGACCTCGGGCTTGGGAGCATCAAGACCTCGTGGTCAGGGGCAGTCATCCGGCTCCTGATCGGGAGGTCTAGCTCGGGAGCCAGAGCGTGCACCTACGCGACGGTTACCAAGACCGTGAATGCAGGAGTTAAGGCTGACGTGGGCGGCGGATTCGGAACAGTTACTGCCACCTTCAAGGCGCACGAGGCCACGATCTCCGGGAATCTCTCCCGGCTATTTCTGGCAACGGCCGGGGGGGGTATAAGTCTCCATGAGGCAGGAATGACGGGGAGAGGCGCAATCGACTGACATCAACGTACCATCAATACACCATCAGCACACCAGCAGTAGACTACTAGACACACCAAAGGCGCTCAAGCTCGAGCTGTAAACCACTTCCTGTACTCACGATTAGTGAATTCCTCTGCCTTAGGAGAAGATCGGACGAGATTCATTACCCTCGTGGGGCTCGAACCAAGATAATCTCTTTGTCTCCTTTCACGACGCCCGCCCGACCTACGTCCTCACCATTGTTGAGTGAAGGCTCTCTGGGTCCCTCATTCACACCGATCCCCTTTTCACTTTTGCGGTCAGGCGATCCCGATCGTCGACAGAATTGATGGTCCAATTACTTTTTCTTTGGTGATGTATATTGGAAATGGAAATATGAAAGCTATTGCATTAGTGGACAGTGGGTGTACAAATTCATTTATGAATTATGATTTTGCAGTGGGTAATGGTTACTCTGTCATTATTATGCCACAGAGAAGAGTCGTGGTGGTAGGTGGGGGCGAGTTAGTTACTGATGCTAAGGTGGACAACTTGTAGTATAAAATCTAGGACACCCTCTTTATTACCACTTTTAAATTGTTGAACTTGGGTAATTATGATATAATTCTTGGAGCTAACTGGATTTATGATTATAGCCCGATTGAGCTAGACCTCAAAGAAAAACTCTTGACAGCGAATAAAGATGGCCAAAGAATCCAATTCCAAGATTATACACAGCCAACTGACAAGTGTTTAATGACTACGGGTCAATTCCAGAAGCTGGCAAGAAAGGGGGCAAGTGAACTCTTTGTTCAAGTGAATATGCTGGAATCTGACAGCTAAGAAGCTAGAAATCATTCAAGTCCTAAAATAGAAGAAATACTAAACTCATATGCTGATGTATTTGCTGAGATGGAAGGATTGCCTCCAAAATGGGATTGTGATCACATTATTCATCTTAAACCTGGGGTTGACCCACCCAATTTGAGGCCATATCGCATTCCACATCATCAAAGGACTGCTCTCGAAGAAATAATCAAAGGAATGTTGAAGACAGGAGAGATTAGACCTAGCAGCAACCCATATTCTTCTCCGGTGGTCATGGTTAGAAAAAAAGAAGGTGCATGGTGAATGTTTGTAAATTTCAGGCAATTAAATGCATTGACCATTAAGAACAAGTTTCCCATGACGATAATTGAAGATTTGCTTGATGAGTTACATGGATCAATTATTTTCTCCAAAATGGACCTTCGGTCGGGATATCATCAAATTCAGATAAGGGAAGAAGATATTCCAAAAACAGCGTTCAAAACTCATTTAGGACATTATGAATACACGGTAATGCCTTTTGGCTTAACCAATGCTCCACCTACTTTTCAAGCACTAATGAATACTGTTTTTGCGGAATGTGTGAGGAAGTCTTGGTTTTTTTTTTGATGATATATTGATTTATAACAAAAGCTTTAGTAATCATTTGAACCACTTGAAAATAGCTTTGCAATTGTTGAGAGAACATCGGTTGGTAGCAAAGAAAACCAAGTGTATCTTTGGGGTGAGCAGCATTGAGTATTTGGGGCACGTCATTTGCTCAGTTGGAGTATCAACTGATCCAAAGAAAATAGCCGATGTTCTTAATTGGCCACAACCTGATTCAGTCACTAAGCTAAGAGGATTTCTAGATTTGACTAGATATTACAAACGTTTTGTGAAAGATTATGGGAAAATTTGCAAGCCGCTCTTTGACTTATTGAAGAATGATAATTTCCATTAGAGCCCTGAACATTCAGCAGTGTTTGAGCAACTGAAACATATTATGACTTCATGTCTAGTTTTGGCACTTCCTGATTTTAGCAAGCCTTTTCAATTGGAAACCGATGCTAGTGGAATGCGTATTGGGGCAGTTCTCATGCAGTCTGAGAGGCCCATCGCCTACTTCAGCAAAACTCTAGGTCCAAGGGCATCTGCCAAATCTATTTATGATAAGGAGGCAATGGCTGTATTGGAGGCCCTAAAGAAGTGGAGACATTATCTTTTGGGAAACACTATGATAATCAAAACCGATCAATAGAGTTTGAGGTTTATTACTTCTCAAAAATTAGTAGCGGGTATTCAACATAAATTGATGCTCAAGCTTTTGGAGTTTGATTTCAAAATCGAGTATAGAAAAGGAAGGGAAAACCTTGTAGCAGACGCATTGTCAAGGGTTGATTATTCATCTGCTAACAATGAATTGTGTGTTGCAATCGGCTATGTTATTCCAGAGTGGGTGCATGAGGTGAAGGCCAGCTATGTAAATGACCCAATGGTAGAAAAATTACTTGAAGGAATACAGGACAATCAGGATTCCACCAGCAAGTACAGGTTGGAAGAGGGATCGATCAAGTACAAAGGAAGATTATTGGTGAGTAATACCACTGAACTGAGAACAAAGCTTCTGTAATCTTTTCATACTTCAGCCATTGGTGGCCATTTTGGAATGAGAGCAACATTCCATCGAATCAAAAGATTGTTTTACTGGCCGAAGCTGCGCAAGAGGGTGGAGTATTTTGTACAAGAGTGTCCTATATGTCAATTAACCAAAGATGAACATCTTCAGATCCCAGGGTTGCTTAATCCTCTTGATATACCGGAGATGGCATGGTCGCATCTCTATGGATTTCATCGAGGGACTACCAAATTCTTATGGGAAGGAGGTGATCTTGGTGGTGGTTGATAGAATGATAGGCTTTCAAAGTATGCACATTTCATGGCACTATCTCATCCATACACTGTACCACAAGTTGTGAAGCTTTTTATGGATAATGTCTTTAAGCTCCATGGTATGCCAATTGCTATTATTATAGATCGTGATTGAATTTTTACAACCAATTGTTCCAAGAAATATTCCAGCTTCTTAAGGTGTCACTCCGGTTCAGTTCGGCATATCATCCTCAAACGAATGGCAAAACAGAACATGTAAATCAATGTTTGGAAGCATATTTGCGGAGCATGGTCTTCCAAAAACCTAGAAAATGGATGAATTGGTTGACTCTGGCTGAATAGTGGTACACCACATCGTATCACACCTGATTGAAGTCTACTCCATTCCAAGCTCTTTACGGATACCCTCCACCACAACTAGCTGAGCTGTCCATACCATGTAAGATTTCATAGGATGCTAGAGTTACCATTGAAGAGAAGGATGAGATGATGAAGAAGCTTAAACACAATTTGATCCAAGCTCAAAACCGTATTAAGAGATTTGCTGATAAAAGAAGATCAGATAGAAGTTTCAAAGTGGGAGATATGGTTTGCCTGAAAATGCAACTGTATCGGCAAAACACATTTGGTTTGCAAGGATCCTTAAAGCTTCGCTCTAAATATTATGGGCCCTTTCGAGTCATGAGTAAAATTGGAGTAGTCGCATACAAATTGCAATTTCCAGTGGATGCAGGAATCCATCCCGTGTTTCACGTCAGTCAACTCAAGAGCATATTGGTCAGACGGCTATACCGTTGCCGGGATTGCCCTTAGTGAATTCACAAGGAAGAATTAAAATAGAACCTTTAGCAATTCTTGACTGGAGGATGGTGCCAGGAAGGAAGCGACTCTTACTCAGTGGCTCATTCATTGGATGAATTTGTCTACAATGGATGCCACCTGGGAGGATGCAAGCTTCATCACTCATACTTTCCCAGATTTCCGACCTTGAGGACAAGTTCGTACTCAGCAGGGGGCAATGTCAGGACTAGAGGTAGAAGAAAACAGCACAGTTCAAATTCGGCAATGAAGATACCGATTCAGCGACATCGCTTAATCGGAGTCTACGGACCAGATTACATCTCCTAATGGCTCGATGACGAAGAATAGTAATTTCTAGCAAAAGTAGTGCTAAAAGAGCTAGTCTGTTATTTTACTTTACCTTTCTGTTTTGATTACCATGACCGAGTTATCGCAGTGAAAAACCAATGTAATGGGTATAAATACCCTGAATGTCTGAAATGGAGAAGCAAAGCATATTCTCATATCTAGAGTGTTCTTAGTTTGTTACAGTAATTTGTCTGTTCTTGTGTTCTTGCAACTTGAGTTACGGTTTTTACTTCCTTCCTGGATCTTTGTGTTTATATTTATCATACTTGTGGTTTATAGCATTTTCATTGACAATAAAGTTTGTGAAAGCTAGATCGATTGGAAATGGTTGGTGATTGTTTGGTGTACATGTGATATGTCGCAAATTGAAGACGAGCAAGCTCTATACTATGCTTGCTTGATTAATTAATTGGCTTACGTGAACTCATCATAGACGATTGCAATTTGAAACTGACTATGGGTTGAAAAATCATCTATGATAATCTATAGTTATCACTGACTATTTGATATAGACGGTTCATAAAACCATTTATAATACGGTTCACAAAATCGTCTATAATATGATTCACAAATTTATAAACCGTCTGTGATGTTGATGTGAGCAGCAGTGACCACCACCTCCTCTTCCGATGCAAGAAGTGCCAACTTGTGAGTTCGGCCTGCAGGTCTACAGGGCTGAAACCCCTCGATGGCTCCGACTCCGAGGCTCCTCGAGGCGCGGAGAGGATAAGAAACAAGCGGGCCACGATTTTTCTCCTCTCTCCGTCGTTCTTGAATCTCAGACGACAAACCTGGGCCACGAATCGCACCATAATCGAGAACCTTCCTTCGCCGCACGCTACCGTGCACACCGGCCCAGAGAAGTCTCAAACCCATCAACCATCACTACACTCTGTGCTCTACTTCATCAAGCGCGGTGAAATGGCGAGCCCAATGGTGGCCACCCCAGTCCGGCTCCAGACCACCGGCGGCCTCGGTCTCAGCTTCTCCTCCACCCCCGCGGCAGGAAGAACCAGGCGGCGGTTCGCGGCGGTGCGGGCGTCGGCGGAGGCGATGGCGACGGAGAAGCTCGGCATCAGGGTGGAGCGCAACCCGCCGGAGTCCCGCCTCTCCGATCTCGGCGTCCGCCAGTGGCCCAAGTGAGTAGCATTAATCCCAGTCTCACCGCCCTCCTCTCGCTTCTCTATATCCGGCTGTGCTTCTTGGCGATGAACCCGATCGGTGACGATGTGATGCCGGTGTGGATGGGACGGCGCCTGGCTGCAGGTGGGGGTGCGAGGCGAGCAAGTTCCCGTGGACGTACTCGGCCAAGGAGACGTGCTACCTGCTGCAGGGCAAGGTGAAGGTCTACCCCGACGGCGAGGCGGACTTCGTGGAGATCGCCGCGGGGGACCTGGTGGTGTTCCCCAAGGGCATGAGCTGCACCTGGGACGTCTCCGACGCGGTCGACAAGCACTACAAGTTCGAGTAGACTGGAGATTGGCAGACAGATTGCGATGTATGTATGGTAATAATCGTAATACTTGAATGCGTCGTACCTTGTATCCCTGCTCTGATGGGCGGCTGATGCCAACCATGTTATGCTCCAGTGTTATGGATCAATCTACTGCAGTCCAATAAAACTCCGGATTAGTGGATTATGCAATGGTCGATGCCGTGCCCAATCTCCTTAGATCTTTTTGTTTCATGGTCATATTTACTGCTTGTTGCCTGAACAATGTGCAGCTATTTACAAGTGATCATTTTGTAGCAATGAAGCAGTTTCTGTACTACGTACAATGCCCATAGAGGCACATAGCTCCCGCAGGAACAGGTTTAGGCTTGAATCAGTGTGGACACTACACCTGAACCTTTCTTTTCTTAACAGAGAGTAATACTTACAGCGATACAACTGAGATTTTGCTATGAACACTAGAGCTGTTGGAAGCGAAATCACATGCTCATCGCGCTTGATGAAGAAAGCGCAACTTCTCCATCCTCATCGCTTCCTGTTCCACCTCCCATCCGCAAAATTCTCCAAGAAATGTTCTTGCCTTAATCGGAGTTCAGAGCTCAGACAGCAAACCAGGAAGCACATGATTAGCACACACTACCATCCTCACAGAGACCGATCCAAAGCACCGTCCGTCTCCAGAACCCGGTTGGTCACCGAGCCCACTGCTTCTACGTTGACAACAGCCGCGTCAATTCTTTCTGCTCCTGACTTTACATCTGGAAATGGAATCTACACGGAAGCAGCGGCTCATGAATATTCTTCGCCCTGTTCGCAAGACGCACATCAAGGAGTAAGTAGGCGCATGACAGGAAAGATATTAATCAGAAAACGAACCTCATACATGGCATCCATGAGAATGTTCTCAAGAATAGCCCTTAATCCTCGTGCACCCATATTTTGGGACATGGCAGCACCCACATTTTGGGAGATGGCACTTTTGGCGATCATTCTAAGTGCACCATCAGTCAAGTGAAGATTAACCTGGAACAGAAGTTGCAACTCCCGAGTCACATGACGAAAAATATTTCCTTGCTTAATCTCTGACGTTCATGCTGAACAATCTCTTGAATTGTTTACCCAAAGCACTCTTTGGCTCCATCAGAACCTGACAGGATAGAAGGCAGAAGGGTACATGGGAAGATTATACACCATGGATGGAGTTTAGACATTATGGCTCCAAAGGTCCAACCAAGATAAAGAAATTCATAAAAGCAAGAGAGTTTTTAAGACAAAAACGTGGCAAGTTGTTGCTGGAAGAGAAGAAAGACTTCCCACTCCAGTGAGGATTACCAGAACAAGTTGGTCTTCAGTTAGAGCTGCCAAGCTAACAAGGATAGGAAAGCGTCCAATGAACTCCGGAATTAGTCCATTAAGTTATTAGATCACCACTCGACCTAAAAACAGAGAACAATATAAAATTATAAACACACTGACAATAAAGCTCGGTGAATATATACATATTATGCATTTACACTGGAGCTAAAGGCTTCTCAAGAAAATTGGCCATAGACTCCTTACTGATTCTAACAAGGCTGATGTCACTTGCGCACTTGGTAGTACCGCCTGTTTTCATGTTTGCACGGACTGGTGCCCCAAAACCAATACAAGAATCCCACCGAGTATATTATAAACAAGAGTTTGTTCATAAAGGAATTTAGAAGATTGAGAGAATAGATTCCTAGCAATAGCCACATTGCAATTTTCTGTTTGTTTGGACTTACAATTCCCTCTCTGTAATTATTTGATTATTTACTGCAATAAAAGTTCCCGTTCAGGCTGGGTGTTAAGCCCACCAAAGTTCGGTCAAAAGAAAAGAATATAGAAGAACGCTGCAGACAGCAGATTGAAAACAGTTGATATAACTTCACCCCTCTGATATGGTTTTCTCCGAGTCCACAAAAGCACCGCTGCAAATAAAAAGGATGTCCTTTGTATCTATCTGCATCGTAACATGAAGAACTTACAGAAATTAAATTTGACACATATACATATCTTAAGGAATAGATGGTTCAGAGAGACAGTATGAAGAAAGGATGCAGTTGTGTTGAAAATAGGACCACGTTGATTTCTTATAATCAGTCATGCAAACCAATTCTATCCAACATAAGAATTGGTAACAGAAATGATATGTTCTGCGCCTAGTGTGATCATAAATGAAGAATTCTGGCTGCCATTTTCTGATATAATGTACAAAAGAATGGACCGAGTGAAATTTTCAAGGGGAAATATAGCATGAAGTATAAATGTACCTTCTCATGGACCAACATCATATCCAAGCAATTTGTTTGCCCACAAGCGGAAGAGAAACTCCAAACACAGGAAAAAGCACTGAATGAGTTCAGTAGGCTCATCGTGCAAATTGAAAATGAATAAATCTGGAAAATATTATAATGCTAGAAGCCTAGAAGCCCCAGGGTGCACCAGAAAGTACGATGTGTTGATGACTGCAAAAAATAAAATGAAGCAAGCCTTTTAGGATCTACATTTTCACCACAAGGATGGTTGCGTGCTCCTTTGTCAAGGACATTGACTATCTGCTTATGTACACACTCCAAAAGCAACAAGAATCCATATGAAGAGAGAGAAACAAGGGATTAACTTCTTATGACAAAACCAAGATATCCCCAAGTAGATTGTGTGGTGGATCGTGGAATTATTGTGATACTGATTAGCGAATAACTCATAACTGATTAGCGAATAACTCATTAAATTGAAAATTTGCAGCCACCCAAATGAATTATTTCCTTTCACAAAGGCACAAACAAAGCCCTTATTTTCTAAGTATTGTTAGATAATTGATGGAAAAAGATAATTAGTCCTTCAATCCAATGCTTTGTATCAATATCTTATAGCAAGTTGACAATAAATTTTGCATGATATGCACAGGAAAACATTTGTATTATCAGGGTATTGCAGGCTTGTAGCAGCTGTTCAACCACCAGTACTAACATCATCTTGAGTGACTAGAAAACAGAGTAGCATATATTATTATTTGCTACATTGGTGTTAACAACTGACAGGATGATGACTATAAAGTAAGCTGTGCTTAACCCATTTCATGTCAGGCACAACCGTTTAATACTTACATCCATTTTACAATTCAGCACGCCAAACCCAAGGAGCATGTCTGCCAAGTGCTAACTGGATCAACAGCAAGTAAAATGATGCATATGCCTCACCGTGCCTTCCAGCATTTTCAGCAATGCCTGCTGCACACCTTCACCCGACACATCTCTACTAATGTTAAGGTTCTCTGCCTGCAATTTGATATGTTAAAATGAAATGCTGGCCAGTGGCCATATTAGCAGCAGCAATTTATGAATCAAAAGTTAAATCAGTTCGAACCTTCTTTGTGATCTTATCGATTTCATCAATGTACACCATCCCCTGTTGAGCTGCTTGCACATTAAACTACAACCTAATTAATGTCAAGGGTGGAACAGCTGAAGCTAATTTTCAAAGGTAAGATGTTAAAAGAGAAATCAACAGATTTAATTTGTTTCCACTTTCAACACAAGCAAATACAATTCAACAGCATACCGTCAGCAATTTATATAGTATAGATTCTACATCTTCTCCAACATATCCTGACTGTAGCAAAGCAAAAACTTCAGCTATCAAATTGGCCACAAGTTAAAAATCTAAGAAGGATCTAGATAGGCAGCATTGTTGTGCAATCATGCAATGCAATCCAACTAAGAAAAGTTTCAAAAATTCTGAAAAAAATCATGGATGTACATCTCATCTTACCCCATCTACATATAAAATTTCATGATCAAATTAGTCCTATGCTAGAAGTTACAAAAAGACAAATTTTCGACAAACTTGAATAGTTCAAATGCACCCCAAATTTGTCTTTTTGTAACTTCTAGTATATGACGAATTTGATCATGAAAGGTAAGATGATATGTACATCCATGATTTTTTCAGAATTTTTGAAACTTTTCTTAGTTGAATTCTAGCATATATTAGTAATGAACAAACGTGAACTCATGAAATATCGGTAATGTCTTTTAATACATATTTTAGCTCAGTGGCCTGGGCAGAAGTTTTAGGACATATGAATCCATGCATGCTCAACCATGTAGCTGGCAATCTACAATTTCCTAAGCAATACACTAAAAAATTGAAATGGCAAGTACTCTACAGTGATGTGACGACTCGTATAATTAGCCTAGGGTACTAATAGTAACACTGTCATTACCCTTAAGTTAATTACACAAATCTCGGCAAAACCGCCGGCAAAATATTGGAGAATCCAATGTTTTACCAGCTACTATACCGTGTTCAGAGTGTTGCAGCAGAACAATAATTAGAAACTGCATGAAAATATATTTATTGCTAGCCAAGTAGGGCTATATGTTCATTACATAACATTATAGTACTTCCCTGTACAACAAAAGAGAACGACTGCTGCCTGCACATACTAAATACCTCCTAGGAGCATAATAAGGGCTATAGAGACTCTTAATACTCCTGGTAGTAGTCGGTATAATAATAACCCTTCGAGCCATCATCTTGATAACCTTGGGAGTAGCCTTCATCCTCAGCCTGGTAGGCGGATCCATCAGGATCTCTTTCTAGAAAAAGGGAAAATATAAGAGTGAGTACAATGTACTTAGCAAGCAATAATGCATTATGATGATTTTCTCTCCTCCATCCAATATCTTTCCTCCAAATATGAGTTTAACAAAATTAGGTTTTTAGATTTCTCTAAGGGTTGAAAATTTTAATTATTGAAAATTTACTACTATCACCCGTATATGAGTCAGACTTAGTTATCGTAGCCTCCAATTCAAGAGATAGGCTTGAATTCAAGATTTTGACCCTGCACAGGTTCGTGTCACTTTACCCATAACGGCCTCCACCACAGAGGCTTGAGAATGTTTATGGCTACTCTGGTATTAGATCTCCAACCTTGTACTCGAGCGGGGAGCCTCCACTAGGTCATCCCACACCCGCGGCTACAGTTGTACCCCAGCACCTCTGGCAGTACCCACGAGCTTCAAATATATCGCCCCTCTCACATTTCATCATCACACTCTCATCTCACGTCCCCTAGGTCATACTGGCATTTTCCAGCTCAACCATAATTAACTTACCCATTGTGAAGATCATAATACTTTTATAGGACAACCTTTTCTGATAGCGATTTATCTCGCTATGGTTGACAATAAAATACTGCTCATTGCTCGAGTGTAGGTGTTTGACCTTCTATGCTAGCCATGTAGAGGGCTCCACCGGCAATTCTCCTTCTCATCGGCGCCTCTAACCCCCATACTTATCACTAATAACAGATCCACGACTCCATTCGTGGACGCTAAACATCATTTTAACCATTTCCAAAACACAACACAATTCCATCATTTTATTCACCACATTCTATCATTCACATCCGATTCAATGCTTCATTTTCAAAAGTAAAATTTTGATGCGGTGATGACATGCTTACTATAAGGAAAGCATTGAAAATCCTGTAATAAGAGATGATCTAAGAATCTTGCCTGGTATAATATTGATTTGGTTACGATTGATGGGGGTGATTTGAGTTGAGACACGAAACAACAGAATACGCTAAGGCATTTGAGTTTCATTTATTTAACTTGGTGTCCAACCAATTATGATCTGCCGTTCAAATTTTACAATGGCACCAATTAAACGAATTCACTTTGACGATTTTTACGCGATCCACTGATTGATAAATAGAATCAACGCGGTTCGCGGCGCGAGTTATTTTTCTACCTCTACATTTTCTCTTCTTTCCTTTTCTTTTCCTTTTTCTTTTCTTTTTTCTTCTTTCTTCTCTTTTTTTTCTTTTCCTACCCTTCTCTCTTTCCTACCTTTCCTTACTTCCTCCTTATTTCCTCTCTGCCCCTTTCTTTTTCCTCTAGCCTTTGGCCGATTTGGCTGAACTGCTCCTTTCTAGCGATTTGGCCGAAGCCATTCATCTGCATCTCCCTCACTTGCTTCGGTCGCTTCTCCTCTCCCGGCCGCACCTCGCATCCTCTCCCTCCTGCTACTTCTCTCCCTCAACTCTCTCGGTGGCTCTCCCCACCTGGCGCCTCTTCTCCATGGCTTGGCGCCGCCTCCCTGCCTTGACTCTGGCCGGTCGGCGTGAGAATCAGCCTGGCTCTGACCTCGGCAGCCCGGCCTGGCTCTCTCACTTCCGCACTGCGCCATGGCCACCGGAGCTGCCCCGCCGGCACCCCCTCTACCTCTACTTCCTACTTGTGCTAGGGTTCTACCCTTTGTTTTACTTTTCTGCATTTTGCTTGAATGCTACTCCCTCCGTTCATTTTTATAAGGCTTATTTTTTGAATGATCTTGTTCAGAAATATAAGGCTTGCATGTAGATTTAATGAGGCCTTTCTTTTTATACCCCTATTTATTCTCTCTTAACCATATGCATTTATTCATTACCATTCACACAAAATATATCTTTCATCTTCCAAGATAATTAAGTGGGGGCATCTAAGTCATTTTCTCTCATACCTTTCTCAATTTCAACGTAACCTTAATCCTTGTGCAAAGTCAAAATACGCCTTATAAAAATAAACGGAGGGAGTATTTATTTTGGATGAGGGGTTCTATGATGAATCATGGGACGGGCTGAGCTATACACAAGAACATATGCTACTCTAACCCTGATGGCTATCCCACCTACTGAAAACCCGGGGAATGATCCGATCTACCTCCCCATGCTACCACATTGGCTACCTCCTACCCCGATCTACCCTCTGCCATGAAAACCCGCACTGTAGCCACAACTAAACTACTGACATGGATACCTGGGTTAGTTCGGTTGGAATGGAGGCTGACTGAATGGGGTTGATGCTGGGGAAGAAGAGGTGATGTTGGCTCCGGCTTTTGGATGCCTCCACCTTCCTCTTCGGGTTGCTTCTAGATGATTACCCTCCCTCTTCTGGTTGGCCTCCTACTCCTCCTTCTCTGCACCTCCTTTGGTTGCTAGCTTGCTCTTGAGCTTGGTTGCTTCGGTTGGGGCTTGGCTGGTGCTGGAAGAAGGGAAGCACTCTAGCTGCTTCAGCTGGAACAGCTGTGCTCTGTGGGCTCTCGGTTTGTGTGAAATGGGGGACAGGAAAGGCTTGGCTGGCCTCTGGTTGGCTCTCGGCTGGCTTTATGTATCCCTTGGCATGCCTAATGACCATTCTGCCCTTAGATTTTTACTACTTTCTATTGGCCTTAGGGGCATTATGGTCATCATGCGCCTAAAACACTAACGGTACCCGCAACCGTACTAGATAAGTCTAAAATGCCGAATGATGAATCCCAAAAAATGTCGAGAGGTGCCTATCTGGGTCCCGGACAAATCGGGTACCTCGATGAGCGATACCTTTCATTGCGGGACTGACGGCATTCTCTAATCCTTATATTTTATTATTTTGCCTAATTCACTTTTAATGTTTAATTAATTCATTAAATAAACTGATAAGCCCCAGGTTATCACAAGTGAGTAAAAACAACATAGCATGATTGGATAAATACTTCAATGCAGAAGTTATTGATAGTACATTGCAAACATCGTTTACATAAGTTTTTTAATTAATCCATACAAGGTTTTACAAAATAATATTGATAGCATGCTAAGGCATTACATTTCCATTTTTCCACTCTGGAATATAAACACTTATGCAATACTTGCCTGTGTCAATGTCATCGCATCAGCAATTACAAATGGCACATTTACAAATCCAACTAATGTCTTAGCAAGTAAAGTTTTGCCTGCAAATGGAACATGCCAAACCAAATCATGGTGAGTGAACTATCTTTTATAGGCAACCAAATATTATCCAGGGCTCCAGGCACATAGCATTGGCCGAATCTGCAATGGTAGGAAATGTCTTACCGGAGCCAGTTGGCCCCATTAAAAGTACAATGCTTTTATCTAGTTCAATGTTATCCTCGTTGTAAGCTTCACCATGAAAAATACCCGAATATGCACCGGACCATGTTTTAGCTGACAAACCAAACAATTAGTCACTGAATCACAACAGATTCTAATTTCTATTGCTACTGGAATTTGTCATCACTATGAATCTATCAAGGGATCATTTAGAAAGCACATTAGAATTGACACCTTTTGTGAAGATTGATGGTATATTCGTTTGTAGTGGTTGTATACTGCCACATAAAGCACCTGCTCATTTAAAGTGTGTGTGTGTGTATATATAGATATGTGTGTGTGTGCACCATGATTTCAAATGCCCAAATTCAAGCTAAATTCGGATATATTTTTTGAAACTTTCAGTTTTAGAGTATATGTTCATCATCTATAACAATTCAAATGAAACACATACCTTCAGAAAAATATACTCAAATTCAAAGATTTGAACGAATTTAGATTGTCTACTTTGCTGATTTATATAAAAAATCAGCACATACCTACAATCAAACTATTACCAAAAAAAAAAACTCTAGTTTGAATTTCAGTTCAAACTTATTTGAACTACTTAGTAAACTGGTTAAACTCAATATCCTAAAAATTTCACATGCAAATATGTAGGGAAACTACCCATTCTGAATCATGGTGCCCTAGGTAATTGTGATATATACATTCAGTATGTTAACTTATGCTATTAAACCCCCCCATACAGGAAGCAGTGTCATATCCACCATCAATCCTGCAAATTTCTGTTGACACATAGTAACAAATGAAATTTACCATGTCCTAATCTATATATACCATCAGATCATACATGACTGCACAAAATTAGAACAATTCTGACGTTAAGAATATTTTTCTTCTGCATCATTTATTCACAGAACTAAACTGAGACCAGCTGAGCTCATGAGGAGAACTTGAAAGCAGTAATGACCCTTCGTTGGACAAGTGATCGACTAAACCACGGCTAGACGAACAAGACCAGCTCCACATCTCACCTGGTTATTAGTATATAACAGCACATGAACAGATAAAAACAAATCTTCACTCCCAATTCACCATCCTGAGGATCGAAAAAAGATCAAAATTACCATTCCCAATTGAAACAAACCAAGAACCACAAGTCCTACTACCGTTGTACAATACGACAAATAAATGCCGACAGATCCCCAATTTAAACCACCAAACAGGCAGAATCAAAGGAAGGACTCACCTTCTTAGCTCTCCCCTGCCCGATCACATACCTGTCGAGCCCCTCGCAGATCTCCTTGACGCCGCTCCGGTCCCCGTCGTAGGAGGCGACCTAGACCTGAGGAGGCTCAGCCGACCTCGACGACGGTGCCCTGGAGCGGGACGGGGAGGTGGGGACCGAAGAAGTAGGCGGTTCGGTAGCTGGGGCAGACGTTGAGCGCCCGCTAGCCGCCGCCGGAGGTGGAGGGCGTGGGCGGCGGGTGGCGGCAGAAGAGGACGCTCATATGCTTGTAGCAGCGCGGGCTGGGCGCCTCTACGCGGATGCGACGCGTCTCGGGCTCGACGCCGCCGTCGCCGCCACCGTCCCACTTTGGCCGCCCCAGGACGTGCCGGTGGAGTGGCTGCTTCAGCGCGGGGTACTACGGAGGAAGCGGCGCGCGCGGCGGAGGCGACAAGGCGCCGCTACCTGAAAATCCCCGACATGGCTGGGACCTCGGGGAGGGAGCGCGATGCGACGTTGAACGGTGTGGGGTCGCGTGGATTGGTGCGAGCGAGCGATCGAGCGAATCAATATGCTTTTTTGTGTGCAGCTATCGGTGGCGCGTAGTGTTTTTGGGAAGAATGTTGCAGACGAGTGAACCGTGGCTTCTTATTCCTCAGTTTAACTTCTCGTACATGACAGTGAAGTGAATACTTGTACACACATACTTTGAGAAACTGACAAGCATATTTGCAGGCACACTAACACTTTCAGATGGTTCAGAGCTCGACCTTCTTGGCATGGTGCTCCTCTCCGCCGGCGTCGGCGCCGATGCTCTTCTTGTCGGTGGCGGCGCCGTCTTCGCCCCCGGAGATGCCGACGACGCGGGGGCCCTTGATCTGGTCGGGCGCGAGCTTCCGGAAGCGCACGGTGAGGACGCCGGCGTCGAGGGATGCGGCGATGGTGTCGAGGTCGGCGTTGTCGGGGAGGCGGAGCTGGCGCCAGAACCTGCCGTAGGAGCGCTCCTCCCGGTGCCAGTGGTGCCCCTTGCTCTTCTCCTCCCGCCGCCGCTCGCCGCTGATCCGCAGCACCCGGTTCTCCTCGATCTCGACCCTCAGGTCCTCCTTCCTCATGCCCGGCACGTCGACGACGATCTCGTGGGAGTCGGGGGTCTCGCGCCAGTCCACGCGGGCCATGGAAACCATGGCCACGTCGTCGCGGTCGAACCCGAAGGGTACGTGCTCCAGGATCCGGAATGGGTCTGCGAGGAGGCCCACGTCGGACAGCGGCGCCATCGCCGCCGCCGCCGCCTCGTCGCCCCCGCGTCTGCCACCGCCGAACCACGGTAGCAGCGCGCCGTCCGCCGTGGCGGCCACCGCCGCCACCACGGCAATGCACGCAAGCACCGCCGCGGCTGTCTTCGGCGACATCATCACGGATTCAAGGACGTTCTTCACGTGATCAACAGCAGGTTAGGCAAATAGTTCTCCACTTAAGCTCGCTAATACAGATGCAAGTCGTAATTCAGAGGCTATCTGGTGGGTAATGTGCGTTCGTGCGAGCTTTGTTGATCGTGTTTCTTGGTCGAGGATGTACGCATGTATGGCGCGATGGCGACGGGATGGCAAGGGGGTAGATTTATAGCTTGAAGAGAGCATTGCAGAAAGGTGGCGAGCGAGCGAGAAGGTTCGACGACGAATCGACGAGCTCGAGAGGTTTCGAGCGTGTTCATTGCTGACGACCTACAAAATTAACGGCGGCAGGAGAGATTTCCCGAAGGATCTCAGCGTTCTGTGTGGGCCAGCCCATTCGGGCCAGGCCCAACTGACCTCGTTTATATTTACTACTAGCGAATGCTGTGCCGAATAAAAATAATATTAAGTAGCATGTAAATATGTTATCACTGGATTTAGCTTGTGTCTCTTCTATTCAGCTTGACTTATACTATGGGTTTGTTTGTTTTTGTTTTGGAGTTCAAAACTGATTCTGGATTGTGATAGTAGAGGAGCTGATTCTTTAAAAGTTGAAATACAAAAATAGATACGAAATAGATTGTAAATTTTAGTGTATTGAGTGGACTGGATTGTAAGAATCGATTTCTAAAATTGAACTGTTTGTTTTTTTATGCTATTTTAGGCTAGCATTGAGAATCAAGAGCAAAAGATAAACAGGACCTATGCCATCGGCTTTCACACCGTTGTTCGGGTAGTACCTGTCTAACGACGATGGCATGGCAGCATGTGCGGCGCGTTCCGTAATTCATCTAGAGCTGAGGAAGAGAGCAGCAAACGTCCATGATAAGGTAAAGGTGCAATCGAACTGACGAAAGACAGCCAGGCACAGAAAACTGGCCAGGCGATTTTCTATCAACAGAGAATACTCGCAAATTCAACAGATCCGCAAATGCAGATCACAATCACGGGGCGCCAACGGAGCACTGTATAGCAGGGTTCACTTGATCGTGAAAAACCGACTCAAAAATCGCAAAAACCGGCTGTATCAAGCCGGTTCAAAAACCTAAACCGTTCATTAAACCGGTCAAATTCAAAAAATTCAGAAAAATTTATGTCACGTAAACCGGTCAAAAATCAGTGAAAATTGAGCTATTTTCGATGCAAATCAACGAAAATCGCTCAACAAATCGGACACAAAAAAATCGATTTTAGAGAAAACCGGTGAATTTTTTATTTTTAAATTTTTTTCCCTAAAACGTTTGATTTTGAAACCCTTTGGTTTTTGTTGATTTTCGCTCTATTTTCACAGTAAACCGGTACCGTCAAGACTTCGATTTTCAACGCTAAATTAGTTTGGTTAGCCCTACTGCATAGTAGGGAGTACCAACCAATGGCAGACGCTAGGAAGTGAAGCAGGAAATGGGCGTAAGACCATCTCCAAGGGTTTCCCTTTATTTCATTCCTTTCCCCACTCTGAAGGGAATCCCTTTCCAAATTTCATTCTCTTCCTAGAAAAACACTCCAACAGCATTCCCTTCCCACATTAAAAATACTTATTTTATCATTCTCTTCTAACTACCAATTTCTCCTCCTTTTCACCACCTGAGAAGAACAAAATCACTTCGTTTGCACTATTCTCCACTGAGCAACAGATTTCCTCAAATTTTAAGTTCCACGCCACAGAGGTTTTCTTTTAATATTAAAAGTCTTGAATACATGCACAGAGGAAAAAAAAGTACAAAGCAGACTTTCGTCATAACACTTTTAGGCAACGAATTTTCCTAATCTTCTTTGAGTTGCAAGCAATGATCACGTCTTCAATGCTATCTCCACCCATGACAGACCAACCATCATCCTGGAAGTCAGAACTACTAGCTCAAAAATAGAGTTCGAAAAAGAAACTATGAGACAAATGAAACCAACCGTCACCAGGGAAACTATGAGACAAATGAAACTAACCGTGAAGAGGATCGATTCTTCTCGTTCTTCTTGAAAGAACGCTATCCGATCTATTTTCCATCTCCGACAGAATCCTGCCAACTGATCAGCACAGGCAACAAGGATCAACTACCATTCATAAGCAAGAATATAATACAGACAAGCACAATGTCAACTAGGTTACTAGAACAGAAAAATATACTAAAGGAAGAACATACTGCAGACAAGCACAAGTTCAACTAGAACAGTTTCATCAGCATATTTCTGCTGCCTTGGCATGTTACTTATCTCCCTACACATCTCCATTTCAACTAAACATGATGTGCATTACTAAAAAAGTTGAAAGATTTGCAAGTTTTATGAGGTGATAGATCAGGATTACTCACTTGCTCCATTGTGCGGTGAGCTTTTGAGGTGTTGTAGAGGGGTTTGGGCCTGAGCTTGTACGTGTAAACTGCATGTGATTGCTGCAAAGCAGGAAAGCAGAAACAATAACTGCTCCAATCCCCTCGATTCCATATCAGTAAGCTGCCATTACAAAAGCTCCAAACATTACTCTCCTATCTCAATCCGGACATAAAAAAGAATAGAAGAAAGCAAAAGCTATCGATTTGCAAAGCAGTATTTTTGCATGTGCTAGCCCATCAATTGGATTCCAGTTACTGAAATACTGATACATAACTGTAGTATAAGAGAATGTACATATCAACCTGCCATTGCATGCTTTCCATGTTATGTGAAATTTCAAGTTTGGTTGGACCAAGGTACATGTCAGTTTCTTCTGCCTAACATCTCAAGAAATCTAATTTGCCATCGCTTCAGACTAACTTTCAGAAAGATGATTTCTGATCACATTATGAAAATTTGACCTTGCTTCCATGCCTAACCTTACCAGTTGTCAGTGCGCTCTGCAGTTCTTCTATACGAAGAATACACGGCGGGAATTTAACTCCGTCAAATACGGTAAGATTGGCAGTGTTATCTAGATACCAACTCAGATTTCTCGGTAACACTGAATATTGGAAATATGACTATTGACATGCTAATGTTGAAAATTCAGAATGAATGATAGGCAGGCTTCAGCGAACTATCCATGTCAGTATTTCGTTGACTGAGTTCGTTTTTATTGGAAAACTTGACGAAAGGGGAGAAACAAAACACAGTATCAAACATGGGCAAGCTATTGAAGTTCTTCTTACAGTTGATTGGAAAATCATTCTTCTGAGAAGCAACCAAGAAATGCAAAGCAAGGGGTGATACACCACTCTGATAACAAGCAATTAAGTTTTTATTACTTCAGATTTCTCTTCGCCACCCTACCCTTTACCCAATCGTGTGCCCTATCATGCAAATGATATCAGTAGAATTCCCCTAAATTATTGAGATGATTTAGAGTACAAATTTAGCAAAGCAAGATGCAAATTTTGTTGAAACTAAGTTAGCTAACATCTGTGCTAAATCTTGGCATAAGATCCGATGTCCTGAATATTAACACCCACCGAAGCCTAACGAATCGGACGCACCTACACCCAAGAAATTTCCAGACCAATCGCGAACCAAAGTGACTTCCCGATTCCCCAAAGATCCATCTTTCCAACGCAGAGAACCACAGCCGGTCCAAAACTGACGCATGAGGCCAAAATCGCCCATGAATCGATCGATTCCTCTCTTCCTCCTCAAGGCGAGGATCGAGTCAGCAGATTGACAAATGGTTCCAGAGGCCACGAACCTGCCATGGCGTGCGGTCGGCTCCTCCCCTTGCCGCTGGCCCAATCGCGCGACGCAAACACGATCCGGTGGGCGGTGGTCGGCAGCGTCGTTACTTTCGCCGTTTAAATCGAGTCGGAGACAACTATCTCTCCTGTCCTGGTGGAGTAGCCGCCCACGCGGTGCCTGCAGACGCGTGGCCTTCCGGCTCCCACCGGCTCGGTTGCTCTCTGCCGCCGCTTCTTACCTCCAGTGTGAAGTCTTCCCTGCCGCACGACCGCTCTACGGATCCGACTCGGCGCGCGAACTGGAGGCCGTTGGTGCTCCGAGATGCGGGAGAGGTGGAGAGGAAAGGAGAGAGGTTCCGGCGGGGAAGGGTTTCTCGCTCCTATCCCTCTCGTCGCGCACACGGGAAGGGATGCCGTTGGAGCAGCTGTTTTTGTGTGGGAGGGCTCGCTTTCTCCTCGCGACGGGAACGAGACTCGGGAGCAAACACCGTTGGAGTTGGTCTAACAAGATCAGTGGACGGGAATGTTAGCTCAGCTACTTTACCTGAAACAAAAAGGGAAAAGGAAATATGCCAGCTAAGGGTGCGTTTGGTTGGTGGGATAAGGTTGAATAAGATGGGATGGTCCTGTACCATTTAGTTCTATTATTTTGAGTGAATGGAATAGTTCAACATCTATAGAGAATATTCTTTAAATTTGTATTACACCAATCAAAAATATGGATAACATTTTTCTTAAACCATCTCATATATGTACCACTTGGTACAAGTAACCAAACACATAGTAAGAACATGAAAGTGCCATGGAATCTAGAGCACAAAGTCTGCTTGCTAATTTGCCATGCTTAGTCAAATTGATGTCGTTGCAAATGAGCCAATCCAATTAGGGGTGCAATCGGATCGGATGTTTACCGACTGATCGACTGGATACCTTCAAATCGGATTCGACTTGTTGAGTCAGATAGTTATCGGATTCAAATTTGGTTTCGGATATTTCGGTATCGGATTCGGAAGAATACTATCCGTTGGATAGGGATTTTCCGTGAGTTTTCTCGAATATTTCCGAAAAGCTATGTATCATATATCCGAACACAACCCAAGCAAATCTCTGGCCGAACACAGCCCAAGCAAGTCTCCTACTAGCCGGAGCTCGGCCAGCCCGCCTTGACGCCAGCGCCGACCTACCTCCTTCCGCGCTATTTGATGCTCCGGTTGCCATCAGCACACGTCGGCCCTTCACACGCGGCCTTCGCGCCGCCACCCTTCAGCTCCTACTCCAGGCCGCCACCTACGTCAGCCGCCCGCCCCACGACCAGAGCAGCGGTTGCCTCCATCGTTTTCGGGAGCACCAGCCTGCGCTCTTCAGCTCCCACCGCAGCCGCCTTCAGCACCGACACCGTCCTCCACTCTGGCCAACACCACCTCCTCGGGCGGTGCCTTACCCGTGCCCTCACTCCGGACCGGCCATCGCCACCTCTACTCCCCAGCCGGTCACCTCTTGCGACGCCGCCTTCCGCCATTCGCCCAATCCGCACAAATGGGCGCCTCATGACTTAGCCTTGAACTCGCGCTAGCTTCATGCAGCCTCACGCACCACCTCCCGCCGGCCGCCAGCCCGACCATTCAGCTTCCACACCCGTGAGAACCGCCCATGACAGCCAAATGCCCAGCCAGATTTGAAACAAATCCCAAAAGGGGGTTTTAAGCTGAATTTTTGGATCCCAGCTCTAGCTTCTGGCTTTTGTCTCCAGTTTCTCGACTTTTCAACGCAGCTTATCAGCTTCTCGGCTCCATGTAGTTCTATACTACACTATTAATTGAAGCGCAGAGTACAATCATTAAATCACGAGTTTACATTTGTGCTCTATGTTTGGGATGGAACAATTGCTGTCTAATCTCAACTCCCTGTGAGGCATATCTCTACACGATATCCAACAAAAAAATATTCGGTACCATAACGATTCCGCTCCTTATTCACTTCAAATCTACGATCGATATTATCTGTACCATATTCATATCTGGTTTCGAATATGATAAAAAAATATGGTTTAAGATACGGAAAGAGCAATATCCGACTGAATCCGAGCCGATTGCACCCCTAAATCCAATATACTCAACTGAAATTGAAATAACCAGTATTCACAAGGGCAACGCATCCTCAACACACCCTATCAGCACGAGGCAAAGAGATCTAGTGAAACTCCAAACTCATACCGGAATTTAATCTACTTCTGCAGGCTAGGAGGTCAAGTGTCATAGCATAACTACAAACATTTTCAAAATTAGTCAACTTGGGCCATTTCTCCCAAAACTTGTTAGTGTGAACAACGCATTAGCTCTATATCTTTTGTGAATGAGAAAGGAAGGCAGTTTCAGTGCCACAAATCAGCAGGATTCCCCAACCATACAATAGCAATTACAAGGAATAAAAAAATGTGTCTTCCCAAACTTATCTTCTATTCATGATTTAATATACAAGCAGGGTGCCAATAGAAGAAGAGAATTAAAGGCTTGAAATGCTAACGCAATCAGGGGGAAAGAGTAACTACATTTATATATAATTTATGTGAGGCTGGCATTATCTATGGAGTATAATGCTAACACTGTAACACAATCAGAAGAATACTAATCCACTCACAATTGAATAACTTCTTCACTTGCTGTGGAATCAACAAAGACAAAGCACATGAAAATCTAATACACAACTACACAGACATAGATGTTTTTTGAGTCTGAATCCCAATGATCGTCGGGCTATCACAATGCATTACACTGAATTAGACATTCATGCGCGTGGTGACTATGCTGTATTTTCAAAATTTGAAACTTTATCTGGACGGCTAGACCCATGTATCTGAACGGTGCCACTACCAGTTGTCGTAATCTAGCACTTGCATGTCAGAGAGCTCAGGGTCTCCTCGACAAAGCAGGCCAACCAGCACTCTCACCAACAAAGAATTGTCATTTGTTTGATATATGATCTCTACGGACGTGTGGTGAATGATTTACGACTAACTGTAACTGGACATTGAGTCAGTTCGTGTATTCTGCACATCTCACAGTGCAACTGCAATCCCTACTCGTGCGTGATAATCTGATGGCCGACTACCTGTAACTAAGGCCCTGCGATCGACTTCACAACTCTGGAGCATCACAAGCTGGACTGTTTTTTGAAACAGACAATGCTCCAAATATGTGAATCCTTACATTTTCTCCGCAGGCGCAAATAACAAACACCCTTACACCAACAGTATAATGTATTTTTTCAACAAATTCTCTCAAGAGACAGTATAATGTCCGTACTTTTCACCAACCGTTGGAGTCACAACATCGATCTAAAGATCTGAACTTTTTGTTAGCAGGCACATCATTTGACTCGGGTCCGGGAGGAGGTAGAGACAGAAAGAAGGCGCGGGCGGTCGATGCTACCTTGGGGGAAGCGGCATTACTTCCGGATGCTGCTGCGGCACATTCAGTGGGCGGAGGGGCTGTGGAGGCAGCTGTACGCGGTCTCGCCGACGAGGTAGATGCCGAAGGCGACGCCGAGGCCCGGGGTGGCGCGGCGCGGCGCAGCTGGCTGCCCACCATCCGGTGCCTTCGCCACTCGTCCCGCCGCCGGAAGAACCCCACATCGCGTTCAGCGCCTTCGCTCCTCCTCCCGACGACATCGTCGCCACCGCTTCGCTTCTTGATCTGCTCTCCGTTTCACGGGATATTTAACTATTTGCCGGGTCCGACTGCTGTGCAATCATGCTTCCGTGCAATCCAACATTAGAAAAGTTTCAAAAATTCTGAAAAAAATCATGGATGTAAATCTCATCTTACCCCATCTACATATAAAATTTCATGATCAAATTCATCCTATGCTAGAAGTTACAAAAAAGATAAATTTCTAACAAACTTGAATAGTTCAAATGCACCCCAAATTTGTCTCTTTTTTTTTAACTTCTAGCATAGGATGAATTTGATCATGAAATTTTATATGTAGATGGGGTAAGATGAAATGTACATCCATGATTTTTTCAGAATTTTTGAAACTTTTTTAATGGATACACGATGATTGCAGGAAGCATGATTGCCTTGGCATGGTCGGACCCCTATTTGCCATCCTTACGAGTAGCCGCTCTCTAAATACCAGTTTTAGAATGTCCATAACACATTTGTCACTGGAGAAAGAAATACTATATTTTTGTCACTTTGACTGACGTGACACGCCACGCCCCTCGCCACCGTGGATTACCTATCCAAGCTATCTATAATATTCATGTAGTGATTTGGTTAAACATGTTCTTATGTAGAAATGCTAAAAGTCAGATGTAATAAGTGGGCTCCATTCTGTTAGACAAGTGTTGTACCATGCACCATCTTAATGCATGTTGACCAAAAATAAGTACTTAGTTGGATTAGTCATTACACAACATGAGCTAATAAGGAACTAGGAAAAAAACTTACGGGGTTATGTAGTTGTTTACTAGTAAGAAATAAATCCGTCGAATTTACGCTCTTTCATGTATCGTGGGCCTGACTCATATCGAACTTGAAATTTTTCGAAATCTGAAAACACTATTCAATAGCATTTTAACAAAGTACAAAATTAGATCCTAGAGAATAACATTAGAGATCTCTTTGATGGTTAGCAATGAAGGTTAACACAAACATTAGTATGAAGGTTAAGAGAGTAATGATTTACTAGCCCAATGGAAGTTCGAGAAAACTGGATGGCAATTAACTCATGCATGCAAGTTCACAGACATAGATCAAATTATCATCCTAACAAAGACAAGAGTGATCAACAAACCATATTGGCCTTCTCGGAAGGTAATCCACGGTGGCGAGGTGGCGTGGCGTGCCACGTCGGTCAAAGTGGTAAAAATGTAGCATCTTTCTTTCTCCGGTGGTAAATATATTATAGACATTCTAAAACTGATATTTGGAGAGTGGTCACTCGTAAGGATAGCAAATAGTTAAATATCGGCGAGCAAGCAGGCTAGACCAAAACTAGGCCAAGCCGGTGAGATGAGCTTTAGATGGGCCAAATTGGGCTCAAAGCAGGCCGAAATAGGCCCGTAACGTTTTTTCAGACGGATTTGCAATGCTGATTAAGCTGTGATAATGTGCTATTCTTTTTGGTATCTAGCAAAGACTGATTTTCATATTGAAGCTTTTCGTGGATATAGAACATGTCTTTCCCTACCTCTAATTTTTGTTAAAAGCTTTGGGGAAATTTTACACCCTTTTTTTTACAAAATTTTCAGCTTTTGTTGTATTTGAACATGACATGCCCCCAATTAGTAGAGGCTAGTAGGCCAGTGTGGATTTCGTGCTTGTATGCAACTTATTTCAGTAACTTCTGTCAACTTTTGTTTCCTGCAGAAGAGCTGCACATCATTGTCATTGTATATATAAAGTGAGAGTTTCTTCCCACGTTACTTCATCAAAATTACTCATCTTTACCACTACTCTTTAATTACCCACCTTTGCCACTGTTAATGCTCGTAATTACCCACATTTGCCACTGCTCTTTAATTACCCACCTTTGCTACTATTAGTGCTCTTTGCAAATAAACTTTTTGTCGCAAATTGAGTTTTCGTTGCAACGCACGGATACATGACTAGTCATTGTATTAATAGAAAGGGAGTACAACTGTAGGGCTAGAAACAACAGCCAGTTATTAAACTTTGAGATGTGCGGTAACTGGTTAAGTAGCTAAGGCAAGTGATTAAGGTAGGACCTGCTTAGCAGATGGTGGTAACTCACCCCAATTCACGCGCCCCCACACCTCGCGCACACATATGTGCATGGTTGTCAGGATCGTAGAAAAGGACAAGGGAAAACATAATGGCCTAGTAATTATGTTAGTGTTGATTACGTGGACGATGTCTCCAGAATATCTAGCACATTCGGTATTCCAGATCGTCGCAAATGGAAATGCACAAAAGATATGCAAGGAGTGAACCGGAGTGATCTCCTTTCTTTTAGGAAAAGAGGGGAAATTTGTGTGGATTACATTCTTGTGTTTGTCTTTTAATGTCAACTGTTTTCTCTGGGTGTGTATTTTCTTCTTCTTCTTCTCGAGGAGTGTGTGTTCTTCTCTATGCTGAATCAGGATTTGTGCTTTTCTATGATGCTATAGCGATCTAGTCTTGTAATTCATCTCAATTAGCAGAATATTTGGTATATAACTCTAATGTCTATTTCATAAAGGGTAGGTCAATCCAGGACAACTTTATGTCTGTTCGCAATTTCGCAAGGGATTTGCATAGGAAAAGAATTCCTTCCATTCTGCTCAAGCTAGACATTTCCAGGGCATTCGATTCGGTCAGTTGGGAATATCTCATTGAGCTGCTGCATAAGATGGGGTTTGGCCCTCGATGGAGAGAATGGATATCGCTTGTCTAGGCGCCCTCCTCGTCAAAGGTGTTACTTAATGGATCCCCAGGGCTGAACATTCGACACAGGAGAGGGCTTCGGCAAAGAGACCCGTTGTCGCCGATGCTGTTTATCCTTGCCATCGACCCCCTATAATGCCTCTTTGCCAAAGCCGTCGCGGACAGTGTTATCGGTCACTTGCCCTCCACGCGAGACAACCTTCGAACATCGCTTTGCGCTGATGATGTGGTTTTTTTTGCCAGCCCAACCACTCAGGACCTGCAAACCATCAGCACTGTGCTATCAGTGTTTGGGCATGCTACAGGGCTTCACACGAATATTCAGAAGTTTCAGATCTATCCCATTAGGTGTGAGAGTCTGGATTTACAGACTGTGTTGCAGGGATTCCCGACTCAAACGCAGCAATTCCCGTGCAAGTATTTAGGGCTACCGTTACACCCTACTAGAATTAGAAAGATTGATGTGCAGCCCATCTTGGGCAGGGCAAGTGCCCGGCTAGCAGGTTGGAAAGGTCGCCTTCTATCCAAGGCAGCGAGGCTGATCTTGGTGGATTCGGTGCTCATAGCTCTAGCAACATACCGTATTTCTGTGCTTCCCATCTCCAAATGGGCAATCAAAAAATTAGATAGGATCAAGAGAAGTTTTGTTTGGGCAGGGGAGGAAACATGTTCAGCGGTCATTATCTAGTAAATTGGAAAAAGGTCTACAAACCAAAGAAGCTAGGGGGCCTCGGCCTTAAGGATTTAGAGTGTTTTGCTCGGGCTTTAAGGCTCCGATAGCTGTGGTTCGAGTGGAACGACAGGCAAAGACCCTGGGTAGGAATGGACACGCCATGCAATGCCGTTGACAGATCTCTCTTTTGGGCAAGTACCTCCGTCGTGCTTGGAGACGGGAGGACAGCTAGGTTCTGGACGACCCCATGGCTTAACAGAATTTCTCCAAAAGACATGGCGCCGCTTTGTTTTCGCTTGGTAAGGGACAATTAAACCGGTTTTTCAGAGTTATACATGGAGGATCGAGGCAGCTGCTTGGATCTCGCGAGCCCGCAGCTTTATCAATTTTTCTCCTCTGGCAGGCTATTCAGCAGGTACATTTAAGGCAGGATAATCCGGTCAGTTTTCTCTGAAATGGACGTCGGATGGCAAATATTCAGCAAAATCAGCATATTTAGTCCAATTCCGGGGGGGCATTTCCGATGGAAATTACAGGTTAATATGGAAGGCCACGGCAGAAAGCAAATGCAAATTTTTCGCATGGTTTTTCCTCCAGAACAGGATTCTCACTGCGAACAGGCTAGCGGCCACAGGATGGCCACATTCTGGGGTCTGTCCCCTTTGTGGTACCGAGCCAGAGTCGGAAAGCATTTTTGCTACTATGCCCTTTTGCAAACCAGATTTGGAGGAAGATTTTCACCTTTTTGCGCCTCTCTCCTCGCATGCCTCGGACAAAAGTGCAACCGGCGCAATGGTGGACAACCATTAGGCATCAGGTGCCTAACCACTCTCGCGGGAGGGTTGATAACATTCTAATATATTCGTTCTGGAATATTTGGAAAGAAAAGAATGCAAGAATTTTCAAAAATATGTATAGCTCCGCCCAGTCAGTTTTCTACCGCATATCGCAGGATATCGCTAACAGGAGGATGGCAACCCACACAGGTGTTCAATAGGGTGCGGTCCACGACCATTCCTAGTCGCCAAAAGAGGGGAGAAGGCGGCATAAGAGGAGTCGGCAGGCCCGTGCCTTAGTTCTGCGTGGGGTTCAGGAAGGCTGTCCTGGCTGCCGTGTTGTAATCGGGAGGTCCCTAGTGTCCTAGCGATTTCGGCCGGGAGTTTCACTAGTCGGTAGTGATCGGTGGCCGTGGGCTTGTTTTTTTGCTATTTTTCTTTTGCCCTCCCTGGAGGTTTCGGTGTTGTTTCCAATAAACTCTAATGTCTATATATTATTAATCTAATCCTATCAAAATAAGTGTTGTAGATCATTCTATCTTTTTTCCTTGATTAATTTAAGAGTTCCTATGTTTGTTTTTCTTTTTTAGGGTTATTGTAGGATTTTCATGCCTCAAAACGAATGAGATGCTTTGAATCTCACTAGTTGTTTGTATTTGTATAGATAGATATATTGATACTCTTTTTGCTCATGCATTTTTTTAAAGTGGCTGTAAATTAGAGAACAAACATAATGTTTTAGTTGCACCTCAATGTGCTTACCTGAAAGCTCAAATTATTACAGAATGGTGATGTATTTAACTTGCAGCTCCATGCTGATGAACAACGTGATACCGGCCACCAGAAATCATTATGGGTACCAGTATTTGTAATACGATCCATTATAGTGATTTTAGATGTTATTTTAAAAGAACTCAAGAACTAATGTTGTTTTTCAAGGTTGAGGGAACAACAAAATTTGAGGAAAAATAATGGAAAAACCAATGGAAAAGATACTTTTTTGGAATCTACTGGGAAACCAGGGTGTTATCAACATCCAGATGGGGTCAAGGGCGGAGCTAGGCCTCGGCAGCCAGGGAAATGGCCTTAGGCCTAGGCCAACTAGTAGTGGAAAACTTCTCTATATATAGCGAAATTTTAAGTCCTTGTCTAAGATGTCCAAGTCAGTAGCACATAATCCTTCCCTTCCCAGCACACCAAGCCAGTACAATAGCACACTACTGTTTGTGACAGCCCATAGCACACAAAGTTGAGAAGTGAGAATCCCTATCGGCTATCAGGATCTGTCTCCTCTCTCTCTACCTCTCTCTTGTAGACGAAACAAGAGATGAAGGCCGAGACACAATAGTAGCTCAGTGTCCAAGACAGCAAGCCCTCTACCCTACGCCCTCCTCAAGTAGTCATCCATCGGCCGCCGTCAATTTTAGGTGATTTTCTCTTAATCCTTACTTTGTTGCATTATATTACACACATCAAATTAGCCAATTAAAGATTAATTGATTGAATTCAATTTGATATAATAGACACAATTTGTTCTTTGGTATATCTCCTTATTGAATTGGCATTGATTTTACCCATTACAATCGCAACAGTACAAAGGGTCTTCTCAACTACAAATATTATTAAGACTGAGTTACGGAATAAGATGAGCGACAAATAGATGAGTGATAGCATGGTATAATGTATTTGTAAGTATTGAAAATAACAAGATTTTACAATATTTTCAAAATATGAGGCTGCGTAAGCAAAAACTACCTTATGCTATAGGTATGTTACATTCTTGTTTTGCAATTTGCATCAATAATTAACTTTGCAATTTCTTCTTTTAGGGTTCATGTTCTTGTACTATTGTTGATGAAGATATGATTGGCACGGATACACCTAACTTTCATTAGTTAGGTGTTAACTTTTGTACTGCTTCACTACGCTATTTTTGCCATGATTTATCTCATCCACTAGTTTATGACCCCATAATTTCGAGTCAGTGCAAGCAAAACATTAGCATATCAAGCTCACATAAATATACTTGAATAAAAAGGAAAGGAACAAAGCAGTTCAAGTGAGTGTCAGAGGCACTACACCGTCGTCCTAATCCACACACCTTACCAGCATAAACCACAACTTAAAAGCTAAACCCTATCAAACCTCTCATCGCTTATGCTAATCCATGTATAATCTAATCCAATTGGCACTCAAGAGTGGAACCAATCGCCCATGGCCATCCATCTCCCTCCACTACTTTTTCCCCCAGTGTTCTTCCTTTGTCTGGCTCTCCAAGATAATGCAACTAGTTTAAGCCCATGGGTTTTAAAAAGACTTCAAATTGCACTAAATTAGCTTGCATTTGTGAGGCCTTCGGTCAGTGCATGACTTGATCAAAAGTTTTGCTGGATCCTTTGTTATGCAGAAAAAAAAAACCTTGTCTTGTGCCTTTTTTTCCCCAGCTACTTTGCCTTGCAAGGAAAATGCTGACCAGCTGGATTGAGCATTATTCCGCTTGTTTATGCCGCCTCAGGATATGTTTAACCGTGCTTAAGAGGATTGATCTCAAATGTGTAGGTCCTGTACTCTTTGTTCACGATCCTTCAGTTTTAGCATTGATTTTTGCTCACACTAGGATGACAGTCGCTGAATTTTATGCACCAATTGATTTACCCAAAAACTGAAAGTTATCGAGGAAAGACGAACAATCTAATCACATTTTAAGACTCCTCAAATTAGTACTCAACCAGATCTTTGATGCGGATTATATATATGCAGGAACAATTTACTACTCCAGAGTAGAACTTGTTCCTCGAAATGTAATTATCCTTTGAGTAATAACACAGAACGGAGACAAAAATGAGTTGCTGTTTATTAGCTAACAACCTTTGACAGGGAAAGTTCTAGTCAGCTTCTAGTTTTATAGTCATGTCAACGTAAAAGCTAAACTAAGTGGCTCATTTTAAGGTCACTACTCACCATCATCTTTGACCTCCCGTTTGATCTTCTGCGGCCAGAGAATTCGGAAGCATCGATTTCTCTGAAGACGACACGTAGGCTACGCCCTAGCTAAGATACCTGACAGGCCTACTCTTTCATCAGATTTGGCAAGTTTTTACCAGCAACTGGCTCATTTACCACTCCCTGCCTTCTGAATCAGCTGATTTTTTAAAAAATATATATTTTATTCAAATTGCAAAAATATATTTCAATTGAAAAATATTGTAAATTATACCTCTGTCGCCGTTTAAAACGACGAGAGAGAATGTCGACATATGATATGGCGATAAAGAGTTGTATCGCTATTTGAATTGATGAAAAACAACCATATCGGCACCACGTAGATGAAAAAAACGGTCGGCCTCCCTATCGCCAAATGAAATAGCAACAGAAGCCTCCCGCCGCAAAAATCGACCGTTGGTTTAGCGATAGAGGGGGCACGCGCCTTTGTCACCAAACCAACTAGCGATAGAGACCGCGAAGCGGTTACTATTTGGCGCGAGGAGCTCACTGTCGCCAATTGAAATGGCGATAGGTTCCTATCGTCAAATGGTTTAGTGACAGAGGCATGTTACCCTTTTATTTGGCGACAGAGAGGTTATATCAGTGTTGACTCAACTTTTTCTGCGTTTTGCGCTATTGTGGCCCAACTATATGGTAACAGATGTATAGTTTTGCAATTTTTTCAAATCAAGATATATTTTTGCAATTTGAATTAAAAACTGTATTATTTAAAAAATTCTGAATCAGCTAGCAAAAGTTTGGTTGGATTTTGGCCAGCGATCGATTTGCTACCAATTATTTTGGTGAGTTTCAAAATCTAGCTACACTTGGTTCAGGTGAAATCTTCGGTAGCCAAATTATCCACTTAGATTTTAGATTTGGTTGTATCCAAATTTTAGTCATGGAAATTTGGCATGCCCCTCTCTGTAAGCCAAACACATCTAAGTACTCAAATTAGGATGTTTGATTTCTAGTTAGCGTCGTGGCCATCATCAAATCTATACATCTACCTTCCAAACGAAATGTTATGCAGGATATATCTGCATCATCGTGCTTTAGACGAAGGCGGACGGCACAGTGTGGCGGTTCCTGTTCACCTTCATATCGATTGTTCGATTTTCCACCAAAAAGAACTCAAGGCTCTGGGAAAACACCCATGAAGTTACCAATGCCAGAAAGGGATCCCAAATCTGATCAGACAGGATTCTCGATGCTCTCTTGATGGCAAAATGACCTGCCCAAAATACGGTTGATCCCTGCAGGATCTTTGACCAATACAAGTGACAAGTCCTTGAAGCTAAGATGACTAGGCTGCAACTGCATGATCTGTAAAAACCAGTACCACCACTTTGCTACATGACTGATAGTCTGCTACACATGCAGTACATAGCATGTGAGGCATGACAAGGCGGTTGCAATGCTGCAGTACATTCAAGTTTCAACTACGGGCAGGGAGGTATAGCATATAGATAGCTACCACCGATGCGCTCACAAGTTGATTGCAATGCACAATCAAACTTGATGTTTTCTGCATTGCAACTTGCGACACGCGGCATTCAACAAAGGACCTAGCTCGACACCCAGGGTCAAAAGTCTGTTAATTTTAAACGATCGTCCATGTCACAGAGCCGTAGATATATACAAACAAACTAAAACCGCATGAAAGAGAAAAAGGCATCTGCCGATTTGCTCCAGTGAGTCGAAAAGGAGCAACAGATAGGTCGCCAGATTGACTTTCTTTAGGTACAGTGGTAGTGCACCATGCTAACTGCACCATGTCATGCACTGCAAGTAGTTCTTTGGCATTTAAAGGCGATAGGGAGATGAGGTGTGACATGACACAATGTGTAACTAGAACTGAACTCACCCCTTAGTTGAGTTGATCCCCCAACCCAACAACCCGCCTGAAATGCTAGTGCCATTTGTGCGGCGCCCAATTGCTCCTTGTGCAACCAAAAGTAACAGGACACATGGTCATATATATATTTGTAGCATACTGTGCTTGCATTGGACTGCATAGAGGAATTGATGTGTGATACTGGTAAAGGAGAGAGAAGAAGAGGAATGGACAGGGAGATGGTTGCAGAGTATGAGCTGAATGAGATAGATGACACCTTGCATGGCTCTGTGGGGAGCAGGCTCTCCTTGTTTGCAAGGGAGTTCAAGTCAAGGAGGAGCAGCAGCTGGCACGGCAGCAGTGCATTGAGGCTTCCCAAGAATTGCTATGACAGCTTTGTCATACATCCTAATGGAAGGTATGCCAAGAATCTCCCTCTAGATCTCTCGTCAGTTCAGCTTAATGTAGCTACCCAAACTGGCTGTCAAATAGTACTGAAAAAAAGATGATGCTAATACCGCATGCGAAGGCAACAATGGGTAACCAATTAGAGAAGTTTTGCATGAGAATGAGAGAGTTCTGATTGAGACAGAATGGCGAGAGGTTTCAGTGCCATGCCATGCATGACGCCGTGTTTCTTGCTCTGTCCGCTGCAGATGGTACAGGATCTGGGTGAACATGATGTTCCTGTGGTCCATATACTCCACCTTCTTCACCCCCTTCGAGTTCAGCTTCTTCCGGGGCCTCCCCGAGCAGCTCCTGGACCTCGAGTGCGTGCAGCTTGTCTTCCTCGCCGACGTCGTCGTGCACTTCTTCCTTGCGTACAAGGATGCTCACACCTACAGGATGGTGTACGACAAGCGGAGAATCGCGCTACGGTGAGGCCGGTTCCTCTGAGAATATGACCAGTGACCACAGCTCAATTCTCAAAATAAAGTGAAGATAGAATGACATGAAAAAAGCAAGAGCATATATATCTAAGAATGTTTTGATTTTCTGATGTTTGTTCTTAGCTACATCAAGGGCAGCTTCACTCTTGATATCCTCGGCTGCTTCCCTTGGGATGCCATCTACAAAGTAACATCACAATCTTAAAAACCAGTACCATTCTGCATCTGAAAGAAGAAAGATTTATTCGCGATGTATATATGGTTGATCCTTGTGTCAGGTCACAGGAAGAATGGAGATCGTCAGGTACCTGGTGTGGCTCAGGCTGTACAGAGCCAGGAAGATCATGGACTTCTTCAAGAAGATGGAGAAGGACATCCGCATCAGCTACCTCTTCACGAGGATCGTGAAGCTCATCACCGTCGAGCTCTACTGCACGCACACCGCCGCCTGCGTCTTCTACTACCTCGCCACCACTCTGCCGCCGGCGCACGAGGGGAGCACCTGGATCGGGAGCCTGGTCCTGGGAGAGTACAAGTACATCAACTTCAGAGAGATCGACCTGCTGACTCGCTACGTCACCTCGCTGTATCTGGCCATTGTCACCATGGCAACAGTTGGTATGTTATCATCGTATCTATCTAAAGACAATTACCAAAAAATGCAAGGAAACAAAATCTCAATTCTTGATTTCCCATACATGCTAAATATAAGAGTGCTGAAAAATACATGCAGGTTATGGTGATATCCATGCAGTGAACACAAGGAGATGACCTTCACCGTGGTGTACATCTCGTTCAGCATACTCCTTGGTGCGTACCTGATTGGCAACATGACTGCACTCATTGTCAAGGGCTCAAAGACCGAAAGATTTAGGGACAAGATGACTGACGTCATCAGGTACATGAACAGGAACAAGCTGGGCAGTGATATCAGGTCCCAGGTGAAGACTCACCTGATGCTGCAGTACGAGAGCAGCTACACCAGAGATAGAGTTGTCGATGACATACCGGTGGCAGTTCGATCTAAGGTGCCAGTTTTCTCTGACCAAAAACAGATGAGGAGTGATTTAAATTGTTTTGAGCAGTTAAGTATATATAAGCTGTTGTTTGATTTTGTTTCGCAGATGTCCCAGACATTGTACTTGGACATTGTTTCAAAAGTGCACCTGTTCAAAGGATGCTCAGAGGACTTCCTAAGCCAGATTGTAAGATTTTGATGGATTCATGTTTATCCCATTACAGTTAGTCCAATTATAGAATTCACTCAACTCTTCAATCGATTATTTCAGGTGGTAAAATTACATGAAGAATTCTTCCTCCCAGGGGAAGTTATCTTAGAGCAAGGCACTGTGGTGGATCAAATTTATATTGTGGCACACGGATGTCTGGTACTACTTGTCACTGACATTAAGATTTAGGCGGTTCCTGTTCACCTTCATATCGATTGTTCGATTTTCCACCAAAAAGAACTCAAGGCTCTGGGAAAACACCCATGAAGTTACCAATGCCAGAAAGGGATCCCAAATCTGATCAGACAGGATTCTCGATGCTCTCTTGATGGCAAAATGACCTGCCCAAAATACGGTTGATCCCTGCAGGATCTTTGACCAATACAAGTGACAAGTCCTTGAAGCTAAGATGACTAGGCTGCAACTGCATGATCTGTAAAAACCAGTACCACCACTTTGCTACATGACTGATAGTCTGCTACACATGCAGTACATAGCATGTGAGGCATGACAAGGCGGTTGCAATGCTGCAGTACATTCAAGTTTCAACTACGGGCAGGGAGGTATAGCATATAGATAGCTACCACCGATGCGCTCACAAGTTGATTGCAATGCACAATCAAACTTGATGTTTTCTGCATTGCAACTTGCGACACGCGGCATTCAACAAAGGACCTAGCTCGACACCCAGGGTCAAAAGTCTGTTAATTTTAAACGATCGTCCATGTCACAGAGCCGTAGATATATACAAACAAACTAAAACCGCATGAAAGAGAAAAAGGCATCTGCCGATTTGCTCCAGTGAGTCGAAAAGGAGCAACAGATAGGTCGCCAGATTGACTTTCTTTAGGTACAGTGGTAGTGCACCATGCTAACTGCACCATGTCATGCACTGCAAGTAGTTCTTTGGCATTTAAAGGCGATAGGGAGATGAGGTGTGACATGACACAATGTGTAGCTAGAACTGAACTCACCCCTTAGTTGAGTTGATCCCCCAACCCAACAACCCGCCTGAAATGCTAGTGCCATTTGTGCGGCGCCCAATTGCTCCTTGTGCAACCAAAAGTAACAGGACACATGGTCATATATATATTTGTAGCATACTGTGCTTGCATTGGACTGCATAGAGGAATTGATGTGTGATACTGGTAAAGGAGAGAGAAGAAGAGGAATGGACAGGGAGATGGTTGCAGAGTATGAGCTGAATGAGATAGATGACACCTTGCATGGCTCTGTGGGGAGCAGGCCTCCTTGTTTGCAAGGGAGTTCAAGTCAAGGAGGAGCAGCAGCTGGCACGGCAGCAGTGCATTGAGGCTTCCCAAGAATTGCTATGACAGCTTTGTCATACATCCTAATGGAAGGTATGCCAAGAATCTCCCTCTAGATCTCTCGTCAGTTCAGCTTAATGTAGCTACCCAAACTGGCTGTCAAATAGTACTGAAAAAAAGATGATGCTAATACCGCATGCGAAGGCAACAATGGGTAACCAATTAGAGAAGTTTTGCATGAGAATGAGAGAGTTCTGATTGAGACAGAGATGGCGAGAGGTTTCAGTGCCATGCCATGCATGACGCCGTGTTTCTTGCTCTGTCCGCTGCAGATGGTACAGGATCTGGGTGAACATGATGTTCCTGTGGTCCATATACTCCACCTTCTTCACCCCCTTCGAGTTCAGCTTCTTCCGGGGCCTCCCCGAGCAGCTGCTGGACCTCGAGTGCGTGCAGCTTGTCTTCCTCGCCGACGTCGTCGTGCACTTCTTCCTTGCGTACAAGGATGCTCACACCTACAGGATGGTGTACGACAAGCGGAGAATCGCGCTACGGTGAGGCTGGTTCCTCTGAGAATATGACCAGTGACCACAGCTCAATTCTCAAAATAAAGTGAAGATAGAATGACATGAAAAAGCAAGAGCATATATATCTAAGAATGTTTTGATTTTCTGATGTTTGTTCTTAGCTACATCAAGGGAAGCTTCACTCTTGATATCCTCGGCTGCTTCCCTTGGGATGCCATCTACAAAGTAACATCACAATCTTAAAAACCAGTACCATTCTGCATCTGAAAGAAGAAAGATTTATTCGCGATATATATATGGTTGATCCGTGTGTCAGGTCACAGGAAGAATGGAGATCGTCAGGTACCTGGTGTGGCTCAGGCTGTACAGAGCCAGGAAGATCATGGACTTCTTCAAGAAGATGGAGAAGGACATCCGCATCAGCTACCTCTTCACGAGGATCGTGAAGCTCATCACCGTCGAGCTCTACTGCACGCACACCGCCGCCTGCGTCTTCTACTACCTCGCCACCACTCTGCCGCCGGCGCACGAGGGGAGCACCTGGATCGGGAGCCTGGTCCTGGGAGAGTACAAGTACATCAACTTCAGAGAGATCGACCTGCTGACTCGCTACGTCACCTCGCTGTATCTGGCCATTGTCACCATGGCAACAGTTGGTATGTTATCATCGTATCTATCTAAAGACAATTACCAAAAAAATGCAAGGAAACAAAATCTCAATTCTTGATTTCCCATACATGCTAAATATAAGAGTGCTGAAAAATACATGCAGGTTATGGTGATATCCATGCAGTGAACACAAGGGAGATGACCTTCACCGTGGTGTACATCTCGTTCAGCATACTCCTTGGTGCGTACCTGATTGGCAACATGACTGCACTCATTGTCAAGGGCTCAAAGACCGAAAGATTTAGGGACAAGATGACTGACGTCATCAGGTACATGAACAGGAACAAGCTGGGCAGTGATATCAGGTCCCAGGTGAAGGCTCACCTGATGCTGCAGTACGAGAGCAGCTACACTAGAGATAGAGTTGTCGATGACATACCGGTGGCAGTTCGATCTAAGGTGCCAGTTTTCTCTGACCAAATACAGATGAGGAGTGATTTAAATTGTTTTGAGCAGTTAGGTATATATATAAGCTGTTGTTTGATTTTGTTTCGCAGATGTCCCAGACATTGTACTTGGACATTGTTTCAAAAGTGCACCTGTTCAAAGGATGCTCAGAGGACTTCCTAAGCCAGATTGTAAGATTTTGATGGATTCATGTTTATCCAATTACGGTTAGTCCAATTATAGAATTCACTCAACTCTTCAATCGATTATTTCAGGTGGTAAAATTACATGAAGAATTCTTCCTCCCAGGGGAAGTTATCTTAGAGCAAGGCACTGTGGTGGATCAAATTTATATTGTGGCACACGGATGTCTGGTACTACTTGTCACTGACATTAAGATTTATAACCATGATCGTATATATATGATCTGTTCGTAAGACAAACCTACATAAATCAAAAGAATCCCACATCTGCACTGTATGACTGACCTTCATTCGCCCTGTTCCATGTACTGTGGCAGGAAGAGGTCGCCACTGGAGAAGGTGGATCAGAAGAGATCATCTCAGAACTGCTGCCTTATGACATCGTTGGCGATGTCGCTGTAATCTGCAACATTCCAGAACCATACACAGTTAGAGTCTGTGAACTTTGCAGCCTTTTGAGAATTGACAAGCAAGCTCTGACTAGTATCTTACAAATTTACTTCAAGGATAGCCGTCAGATATTGAGCAACCTACTAAAGGTAAATCTCACTAGAATCATATTTTAGCACTTCGAGGAAAAATTTAGCGATAAACATTTCTTCTGCAGGGGAAAGAAACCGAGTCAAAGGGGAAGCAATTGGAATCAGATATCACATATCTGTTAGCAAAGCAAGAAGTAGAACTGGTCCTTGGAGTCAACAATGCTGCCTATCATGGTGACTTGTTTCGTTTGAAAGGCTTAATCAGTGCAGGAGCAGATCCAAGTAAACCAGATTATGATGGCAGGACAGCATTAGTATGTCATCTCACTCATAGAATCATTCCTCGAATTAGAGCGGTTCATTTTAACTGCAAGACTTCATTCAAATGCAACATGACGCATCTTTCTTTTCCTTTTATAATATATATATATATATAGGAAAATGATTCTATACTCCTGGGTGTACGTACTCCCACCTCTAATATACCGTTTAAATGATGTTGTTATACCTCTTTATCTTTTTGAGTATACTCTAATACTGATTATAAGATACTCCAAAGTGAGTTCCATGAAAAATTTCATTAAAATCCACCCTTTATAGCATAATTTATTTACATATAGAAAAAGAGTATATAGCAAAAAAATAAAGGGTCTGATAAAAATTTTTCAATCATGTTGTATTGGAGTATCTTAGAATTATTATTGAAGTATACTGAAAATGATAAAAAAGTATAAAGCGTTTATTTAAGTAGTATATTAAAGGTAGGAGTATGTACTCTCCTGAGTACTAAAAAGGCTTCATATATATATATATATATATATTTGAAATTGGCCAGGAGAAGCATAAAATATTTTTTAAGAAATTGTTTTGGCAAAAAAACCACTTGTAGAAATCATTGCAATGAATATATTTTTCCAAGTCTTTAACTTTCTCCCTTGCATTTACCTTGCAGCATGTTGCTACCTTAAGAGGGTTTGAAGATATCGTCAGGTTCCTTATCCAGAGAGGAGCAAATATCAACAGTATAGGTACGAAAGAAACAGTTCAAAGCAAATAGTAAAAGACTCTTTTAACCAAATCTCTTGTTATGTATATAAAAGGAACATGTTTGAAAATGCAGATAAGTTTGGAAATTCACCACTGCTGCTAGCAGTAAAATCAGGGCATGACAGGATCATCTCGCTTCTCGTTGAGCATGGTGCGATCCTGAACCTGGAAGACGCAGGAAGCTACCTGTGCAGAGTAGTCACAGATGGCAAGATCGACCTGCTGAAGAGGCTGCTAAAATTTGGAATCGATCCAAACTGCAGGAACTATGATCAGAGGACACCGCTTCACATTGCAGCTGCCGAGGGCCTGCACCTTGTCGCCAGCACGTTGATAGAATTTGGAGCAGACGTTTTGGCCAAAGACAGGTACACAGCATACACAAGCTTTGGATTTCATTTGCTCAGCAGACGAAATTTCTTTCCTTGACGCAACGAATGACTGCAGGTGGGGAAACACACCGCTGGACGAGGGCCGAAGGTGCAGCAGCAAGCCACTGGTCAGGATTCTGGAGCAGGCTAGAACTGCTGCAATCAAGCAGTGATCGAGATCGCCCTTTGATTAAAAATCTGTGTTCATGCGGGAAACACTGGCAATGAAATATTTTTTCTTAGGCAATAAAATGTTTTTTTACAGTAAAAGGACACAGTACACATGCACTACACAGGTGCACGTTCACTACACACTAGGAATTTCGCAGACTATAGGGCCTCACAAAACACGGGGTGGTGAGAACAAACACCTTTTTTTTTTTTTTAAGGGCAGCAAGAGAATTGCTGCAATACTTATATTAAGAAGGAAAAAGAAGATAAGGGTGGGTCCTGTTTTTTAAGGAAAAAATCGGATCCGAGAAAAAACCTTACAAATTATCGCCACTTACAAGTAAAGCACACTTGACTGTAAGGAACCACTAAATACGAAAAAACACACCCAGAATAGACATTCTACAAGATGCGCTAAGCCGAAGGCTTAGGTGATAAAGCAAAACCACGGGTGAGAATTGCAGCCTTGATCGCTGAGGCCACCTGCTCAAGCGATCTCGCCTTCCCTTGGAAGATGCGTTGATTTCGCTCTAGCCATAAATTCCACCAGAAGTAGATACAGCGGCCGTCCAGATCTCTTCGTATTTCTTTATCAAATCGTGTTCTGAGAACAAACACCTCACCCCACGAAAAAAAATATATAATTACCTGGTTGAGTACTCAATATCCAGGTATTCAGAGGCCCCGCTTTGAAGGTCGGTGAAACTTAAACCCAGGGTTCTTTCAGCCCCAAACTCAACCACTCCTTGTGGAGTCTTCTTCCTCATGTCAACAGCAAGCACCCATGCCATGTCTAGGTGGTCAGGCTTGATTATCAAGTAAACTAGATCGTCATCTTGTAAGCTCCGAACAGGCGAGTCTCTTCAAGGTTGGCTTTGTGGCCTCATTGCCCTGCAGATTAGGCAGCATATCAGTATGCCTCCGGTTGTCTATCGATATACTGGAAACATTCTTAAATATGTGGTCCTCGTGCCACTTCCAAGAACTGTCAGCCATTCTGCTTCATGTGGCAACCGTGAACCGTCCAACCTTAGGAGACGAAGGTGTCGTCGGTGAAATGATCTCGGTCTGATCTTAATGCACGTCTCAAAGTACTTGATGCGACCTTGGACAGCAACGATGTCTCGGAAAGACCTTGCAGAACCCATGCAAGACCCGTCGCGGATCATCGGCATCGGCAAGTCGGCAACGGAGAGTCAGCGAGCACGTCGAAGACCAGGATACCCCGCCTGAGGCTCCCAGCCCATTGAACCATCTTCTCCTCCGATCGTGACCACCTTGTTTATACATTCTAACGAGATGCTCTGTGGCACTGGCGGATCGACATGCCCGTGCCTCGTGGTGGAACGGATGGAGGTCGTACTCCGGTACTCGTACACGCCACGGCGGAGTGTGGGATGGAGATCGGCGACGACGTAGCTATCGCCGTTGTGGGTGCAGCGGGCAGGATTCCAACTTCGTTGTCACAAGAAAAGAAGGGTGGGGGGTTGGGGAGAACGCGAAGCGACGGCCTCCCCGAGTGCTGGGCCTCGTGGATGAAGTAGTCGTTACTCTTCTGGATGTCGAGGCAGGATAGAGGGCAGATGGCGATGCGGAGGAGGACGAAGCCGTCCTCCGCGGCGAGGATACTAGGCCCAATGGCGAATCCGTCGGGATCCATTTCAGGGCAGTGGATGCAGAAGTAGGACGCGCGGCGGCCGGGCGATACAGAAGGTCACCTTGATGGACCGGCCGGCGCTCGTGGTGCCGAATTCGGTGGTGGCGTTCTCGCGGTCGGCGATGTAGGCCTGGACGTCGAGGACCCAGCCTCGGCGACGAGCATCGTCGGGGGATGGTGGGCGGGCGGATGGAGGGAGGCGTCCAGCAGCATGGTCTTGAAGTCCTTGGAGCAGCTTCGATCTCTTCTCCGCGTCTGATGGATGGAGAGGGAGGAAAACGATCGACGAGACGAGGAAATCAACGGAGTGGAGGCAGGGATTGATCTGTTCCTGGTGGTGGAGCAAGGAAGTAGGGAGTGACAGCGGCGGCGGCGGCGGCGGAAACAGGGGAGGCCGAGGCTAGAGTATAAACAGGGGAGGACCCAGCAGATCAGCTGCAAAAGCCTATAAAAATCAGTGGGTTTTTTTAATGCGAATATGCATTTGTTCACTATTTTATGGTTAAAAATTTTAATTAACTAGCAGAGTTACCCGCATAACTGTGCGGCGTCTAAATATAATGATATAATTGTCTTTAATATATAACTCTACTTCTAATTATTAAATACAATTATATTTGTTATATAACTCTATTTATATATAATTAATCAGACTTTGTTTTAATCTGCCCCACTAAAATAAGTGGTGGAGATCCTTTTAATGATTGAAATACAATTATATTTATGATCAGGGCTTGGCCCGATGGCGTGACCGAGCGGTGCTTAGTAAAATCGCCTCGCGTGAAAGTCGGCTCGGCGGGTGTGTGAAGAAGGCGAGTCACCGCTGCTGGGTGTGCGGGCGTGCGTGTGTGTGGGGTGCGTGTGTGCGTATGTAGCTCATCTGTTATTTTTTTCTTCTATAATGTATGCCAGTACTCTAGCCAATTTTTTTTTTAAAATATAATTATATTTGTTATATATGATTAATCTGCACTGTTATAATAGGGTCCCACCAAAATAAGTGGTGGAGATCCTTCTATTTTCTTCCGATTAATGTAAGAAGTTATCACACATTATTGTGCTATGGTAGAAATCTGATGGATGTGTGAGAGGACAGCAATCACTTGGAGTACAAGGAAGACGAAGAAATTAAGAAATACATATCTCTACTATATAAAGTGAGAGTTTCTTCCCACGTCACTTCATCAAAATTACCTATCTTTGCCATTGCTCTTTAATTACCTACCTTTGCCCGCGTCACTTTATCAAAATTAACCACCTTGCCACTGCTCTTTAATTACCCACCTTTACCCGCACCACTTCATCAAAATTATCCACCTTTACCACTGCTCTTTAATTACCCACTCTTGCCACTGTTAGTGCTCTTAGCAAATAAACCTTTTATCGCAAATTGAGTTTTTATTGTAACGCACAAGCACATGGCTAGTAGCAGTAAAGTACAAGTTCATGGATTATTTGGTGCTCTGACCATAGGGCAACAAGCAAGACTCACCTGGTTGGATGGGCTTTGGCCTCGTGCATACCTACTCCGGCAACGTCCAATAGAGGGAGAAAATAAAACGACCCACACATTATCCGGTTGGCCACTAGCCTTTTTATTTGTTTTAGATAGATCGTAACTGCATTTGGTTCACGCTGAATCCAATCCATGTTTCCCCTGACTCTCGAGCAGCACCATTCCTTACCCCCACCCCCCTATATTCACATCTATTCTATTGCAAAACTTAAATATCAGATTGATAAGATAATTATTTGCATCAATTAGTTTTCTTCATTTATTCTTCTTTATTGTATGTGCATAGAGAGAGCGAATTGAGTGATTTCTTCCAAAGATTATTCTACCTTTCCATTGGGAACTAAGAGATTGATTTTCTTCCAAAGAAGTTTCATGAGTACCCAGATCCTATGACATGAAGATCAGGCAACCCCGTTCATCTTGGTATTATTTTCTGGAACTAACGACCTACTTTTTACTTCTAGTATTGTCTCATTTAATATGCATGATGGTAAAGAAGATGGTGAGCTAAATACTAAACAACCTGCACCACTGGAGATAAAGGATGAGAAGATAACCATAGGTAAAGACGAAATACTTGCTATCCTGAGGATGGATCATGAAGGAACGCTACCTACAACACCTATATCAACTGAAGAGAATGTTAAAGGTAAAAATAGAGGTATTGAATTAATAGAACATCACGAAAAGGTGATTAAAAGTGAGAACTCTATGTTTCTTTAATGATTTCACGTTCTAAATTTAATATGCTTAATTTACATAATGTGAAATTGATTATTCATAAGAAAGTTCTTACTAGAATATCCCCTAATGATTTTTTTTTGTATTATATCATGTTTGATGAACTAAAAGAGCTATCTAGTATGATTGATAAGATCTCTAAAATTGCATGTCTAAAATCACTATTATGTACCTATGCCTACACTTATAAATATTCCATGGTTGCAAATGATAAGTATAGAAAACAACGAATATTTCAACTCGAGCAACATAAGGGAATAATATGGGATGTACATCTTAAAAATACATAAGCAAATATTATAAAGGTCTTTTGGGCCACGAGATAGCAATCATTTTTCAATAATTGAATCTAGCCCACACACAAACATTCTCTGAAAAAGAGGTGATGGAGGCAATTTTTCAAATAGAACATAATAAGGCTCGAGACAGGAAGGATTCCTGCCGAATTTTATCGATATTATGGGAGGACATTACGAATGATTTCTTTGGCGATGTTCCAAGATTTTCACAATGGTGTTTTGCCTCTGTTCGTCGAATTTTGAATTATCATGCTTTTGCCAAAGACTAAAGATGATAAGTAAATACAACATTATAGGTCGATTTGTCTTTTGAATGTCAACTTTAAAATATTTTCTAAAGTTGGCACAAATAAGATCACAGTGTGGCTGAGCATGTTATATGTCCTACTGAGACGGTTTTCATACCGTAGGAACATAAGGGATGGCGTGATTATTCTTTATGAAACTATCCATGAGATGCATAAGAAAAAATGGACAATATGATTTTTAAGGACTTTGAAAAGGTCTATGACAAGGTCAAATGGCCTTTTCTTCAATAGACTTTAAGGATGATCATCGGCATCGGCAAGTCGGCAACGGAGAGTCAGCGAGCACGTCGAAGACCAGGATACCCCGCCTGAGGCTCCCAGCCCATTGAACCATCTTCTCCTCCGATCGTGACCACCTTGTTTATACATTCTAACGAGATGCTCTGTGGCACTGGCTGATCGACATGCCCGTGCCTCGTGGTGGAACGGATGGAGGTCGTACTCCGGTACTCGTACACGCCACGGCGGAGTGTGGGATGGAGATCGGCGACGACGTAGCTATCGCCGTTGTGGGTGCAGCGGGGCAGGATTCCAACTTCGTTGTCACAAGAAAAGAAGGGGTGGGGGTTGGGGAGAACGCGAAGCGACGGCCTCCCCCAGTGCTGGGCCTCGTGGATGAAGTAGTCGTTACTCTTCTGGATGTCGAGGCAGGATAGAGGGCAGATGGCGATGCGGAGGAGGACGAAGCCGTCCTCCGCGGCGAGGATACTAGGCCCAATGGCGAATCCGTCGGGATCCATTTCAGGGCAGTGGATGCAGAAGTAGGACGCGCGGCGGCCGGGCAATACAGAAGGTCACCTTGATGGACCGGCCGGCGCTCGTGGTGCCGAATTCGGTGGTGGCGTTCTCGCGGTCGGCGATGTAGGCCTGGACGTCGAGGACCCAGCCTCGGCGACGAGCATCGTCGGGGATGGTGGGCGGGCGGATGGAGGAGGCGTCCAGCAGCATGGTCTTGAAGTCCTTGGAGCAGCTTCGATCTCTTCTCCGCGTCTGATGGATGGAGAGGGAGGAAAACGATCGACGAGACGAGGAAATCAACGGAGTGGAGGCAGGGATTGATCTGTTCCTGGTGATGGAGCAAGGAAGCAGGGAGTGACAGCGGCGGCGGCGGAAACAGGGGAGGCCGAGGCTAGAGTATAAACAAAGCTCAAATTGTAAGGACCCAGCAGATCAGCTGCAAAAGCTGTGAAAATCAGTGGGTTTTTTTAATGCGAATATGCATTTGTTCACTATTTTATGGTTAAAATTTTTAATTAACTAGCAGAGTTACCCATACAACTGTGCGGCGTCTAAATATAATGATATAATTGTCTTTAATATATAACTCTACTTCTAATTATTAAATACAATTATATTTGTTATATAACTCTATTTATATATAATTAATCTGCACTGTTTTAATCTGCCCCACTAAAATAAGTGGTGGAGATCCTTTTAATGATTGAAATACAATTATATTTGCGATCGGGGCTTCGGCCCGATGGCGTGACCGAGCGGTGCTTAGTCCGTCCCGCGTTGAGTCGCTCGGCCGGGTGTGTGTGAAGAAGCGAGCTTGCTGAGGTGCTGCGTGCTGGTGTGTAGATGCGTGTGTGCGTATGTAGCTCATCTTATTTTTTTCTTCTATAATGTATGCCAGTACTCTAGCCAATTTTTTTTTTAAAATATAATTATATTTGTTATATATGATTAATCTGCACTGTTATAATAGGGTCCCACCAAAATAAGTGGTGGAGATCCTTCTATTTTTCTTCCGATTAATGTAAGAATTTCTAGAATTTAGGATTATTGTGGGATTTTCTTGCCCTTAAAACAAAGGAGGTGCTTTAAATATCACCCATTGTTTATATATATATATATATAGGCGGCGTATTCAGTGCAAACCTCTCTTTTGGTGCAATCATGCAAACTTCTAATCTCAGCTCTTAGATCCCTCCTCAATGGCTAGATTAAAATTGGTGGGATTCCCCTAATCCACTTATAACTCTTTTCCACAAAACCCCCTAGAAATCTTTTTTCTTCTTCCACTTTCCTCCTCTTCATCCTAGCATCCAGCCCAGGCGTCGACGAGGTTCTCCACGGCGTTGCTCTGGCTACTGAGCAGAATCCTACGTCGTCATTTGCCGGCCCGCCGCTCCCATTCTTCCGCCCGCTCCCGGCCGGCATGTTCACGCAGGAGATCCGCAGAAGTCGCTTCGACCGCCACATCGTCTCCTCTACACCACGCTCATCGAAAGCGAGGAGATGAGGCCGCCTAATAAAATCTCCAAGATATCTGCCACCCCACCCGAATCTTCACGATTAGTTGTTTAAATCCCCGATCTCCACGGTTCCCGAATTGGTCCGTGCATAATCCATGCGTAAAGGTTTGCCCTGGTAGTATTTACGCCTTGCGGTAATCTTGTCCATCTCTCTTGGGAAATTCACGGTCGGTTTAGATCGGTTGACGTGTTGTTTCGATCGGTTTCTTGATTTTTATCCCCAAGATTGAATTTTTGAGGTGGGTTTCCTTTGTTCCTGTTCTTGGTGGGGATTGCATGACATCATGGGTGATCGGGGGTTTTCTGGGGTTTGACCTTGATCGGCCTTGAGTATGAGATGATCTGCGATGATAATTATTTGCATCAATTAGTTTTCTTCATTTATTCTTCTTTATTGTATGTGCATAGAGAGCGAATTGAGTGATTTCTTCCAAAGATTATTCTACCTTTCCATTGGGAACTAAGAGATTGATTTTCTTCCAAAGAAGTTTCATGAGTACCCAGATCCTATGACATGAAGATCAGGCAACCCTGTTCATCTTGGTATTATTTTCTGGAACTAACGACCTACTTTTTACTTCTAGTATTGTCTCATTTAATATGCATGATGGTAAAGAAGATGGTGAGCTAAATACTAAACAACCTGCACCACTGGAGATAAAGGATGAGAAGATAACCATAGGTAAAGACGAAATACTTGCTATCCTGAGGATGGATCATGAAGGAACGCTACCTACAACACCTATATCAACTGAAGAGAATGTTAAAGGTAAAAATAGAGGTATTGAATTAATAGAACATCACGAAAAGGTGATTAAAAGTGAGAACTCTATGTTTCTTTAATGATTTCACGTTCTAAATTTAATATGCTTAATTTACATAATGTGAAATTGATTATTCATAAGAAAGTTCTTACTAGAATATCCCTAATGATTTTTTTTGTATTATATCATGTTTGATGAACTAAAAGAGCTATCTAGTATGATTGATAAGATCTCTAAAATTGCATGTCTAAAATCACTATTATGTACCTATGCTACACTTATAAATATTCCATGGTTGCAAATGATAAGTATAGAAAACAACGAATATTTCAACTCGAGCAACATAAGGGAATAATAGCTGGGGATGTACATCTTAAAAAATACATAAGCAAATATTATAAAGGTCTTTTTGGGCCACCAGATAGCAATCATTTTTCAATAATTGAATCTAGCCCACACACAAACATTCTCTGAAAAAGAGGTGATGGAGGCAATTTTTCAAATAGAACATAATAAGGCTCTGAGACAGGAAGGATTCCCTGCCGAATTTTATCAGATATTATGGGAGGACATTACGAATGATTTGCTGGCGATGTTCCAAGATTTTCACAATGGTGTTTTGCCTCTGTTCAGTCCGAATTTTCGAATTATCATGCTTTTGCCAAAGACTAAAGATGATAAGTAAATACAACATTATAGGTCGATTTGTCTTTTGAATGTCAACTTTAAAATATTTTCTAAAGTTGGCACAAATAAGATCACAGCTGTGGCTGAGCATGTTATATGTCCTACGCAGACGGTTTTCATACCAGGTAGGAACATAAGGGATGGCGTGATTATTCTTTATGAAACTATCCATGAGATGCATAAGAAAAAAATGGACAATATGATTTTTAAGGACTTTGAAAAGGTCTATGACAAGGTCAAATGGCCTTTTCTTCAATAGACTTTAAGGATGAAAGATTTCTCACCATAGTGTTGTACATGGGTTGAGAACTTTGTTATCAGAGAAAAGTGTTGGCATCAAAGTCAATAATTATATTGGTTTGTATTTTTAGACTCGTAAAGGGCTCCGTCAAGGTGAGCCTTTATCTCCTATATTATTTAACATCATCGTGGATATGTTGGCGTTAATGTTAGATCATGCCAAAAAGGATGGGCAAATAAGTGGAGTGGTACTTCATTTGGTGGATGATGGGTTATCTATTTTACAGTATGTTGATGATACTATTTTATTTATAGAACATAATTTCGAGCATGCCAAAAACATGAAATTATTGTATGTGCTTTTGAATAATTTTCCGGTCTAAAAAAAATTCCATAAAAGTGAAATATTTTGTTTTGGTGCTACTATTCTCATTATATTCAGATTTTTGGTTATGGGTTGGGCAATTTGCACTTTCGATGCCTTGGCATACTAATTCATTACAGAAAACTGAGAATTAGTGAGTGGAAGGGGGTATAAGAATGATTCGAGCAACCGTTGAGTAATTGGAGAGGCAAGAATTTATCTACTGGAGGTCGGCTTACCCATGTTTATGTAATCTTTTTTTTTAGATACCATGTGGGATTCTCAAAGAGTTGGATTATTACAGATCCAGATTTTTCTGACAAAGTGATAATCATCAAAAGAAATATAGGTTAGTTAAGTGAAATATATTATGCTAACCTCAAAACCAAGGAGGCATTGGTATTCAAGACCTTGATGTCAAAAATATTTGCTTGATTAGTAAATGGCTTTTCGAGCTTCTCAATGAAGATGGTGTCTCGCATATTCTTCTCAAAAGAAAATATCTGGGGAATAAAATTTTATCTTACGTAGAAGGAAAGCCGAAGACCCTTAGTTTTGATCTAGGCTAAACATCATTTCTTTAGATTTTGGACCTTTTAACTTCGTAATGGATATCAAACTCGATTACGGTAGGATACATGGCTTGGGAAACAACCCACTCATCATAAAATGCACACAACTCTTTCAAATTGTCCAGACTAAAAATGCCATAGTGGCTGAAGTAATGAGTTCGGTCCCATTCAATGTGTCTTTACATCGAACTATTATGGAACATAATTTACTGGTCTTGCATGAGCTTGTCACAAAGTTTGCTAGTGTGCAATTAACACCAGAATAAGATGTTTTTCGATGGAATCTCCATCAGAATGGGTAGTTTTCAGTTCAGTCGATGTATAAAGACTTAATATATCAAAATGTTCCAATTACAAATTGTAAATTATGGAAGTTTAACATACCTTTAAAAATAAAAAAAATATGGTACCTATGTCGTGAGTCATATTGATAAAAGATAACCTCAGATAATGAAATTGGAGTGGTAGTACAAAATGTGGTATTTGTAATAATGAGAAAACGATACAACACATCTTTTTTGATCGCCACTTTGCTCATTTCACGTGGTGCGTCATTCAAGTGGCTTTTAATTTATCACCTTCTATTAGTATGACTAATATATTTAGGAGCTGGTTATTGGAGATAGGAAAAGATTTAAGGGCTCACATTTTTGTTAGGGCTGCCGCTTTATATTGGTCAATTTCGCTGTGTCAAAACGATGTGGTTTTTATAAGAAAAAAACTCTAATCCAGTACAAGTTATCTACATTTGCACCAATTGGTTACGTTTGTGCTCTATGTTGCAGCTTCCGGACAACCGTGATATGGTATCATCGGGATGCAAATTGGTGGAGTTTGTAGTCAGGAATCTCTTCATAGGGCATGGATAGAGAACTTATGTTTTATTATTCCTATAGTTTGTTGTGCCTATTTTATTTTCTTTGTGACAGCAGTTTGGTTGTAACTGTGTAATAATTGTCCGGCTGTGTGCATCTTAAGATACAGAGATCGGAAGATATAATATTGCATTGTCTAAAAATATCATCTGTGTTCATTTCGCATTTACTCTTTTCACCCGTGTTCATGTAACTGTAAGCTTAATGGAGGACAGTGCTTACTGCTCTGTCGTCTGCATGTGATTACATTAGGCAAATATGGGCTTTATAAATTTGGTCCGGCGTCCCTCTGGGGAAGGGTGTTTTTTTTACACATTTTTTAAAATTTTTAATAGGCCCAAAAGGCTTTTTTCTAAATTATTGTTGTTTTCCTAAAAAGGTTAACCTTTGGTAAGAACTTTGAAATTTCCCAGTAAATGGGTCCACTATTCAAACCCAATTTTCCTCCCTCCCGCGTCTCGCCATCGCCCCCCCGCGTGCACCCTCCAGGGGCGCAAAACATCCCCCCCATTTTTCGACCGTTCGAATTCTCGTGCCAATCCATGCGTAAAGTTTGCCTGGTAGTATTTACGCCTGGTAATCTTGTCCATCTCTCTTGGAAATTCACGGTCGGTTTAGATCGGTTGATCTAGTTGTTTCGATCGGTTTCTTGATTTTATCCCCAAGATTGAATTTTTGAGGTGGGTTTCCTTTGTTCCGTGTTCTTGGTGGGGATTAGCCTGCCTGCAAGGGTGATCGGGGGTTTTTAAGGGGTTTGCGACCTTGATCGGCCTTGGAGTATGAGATGATGCGGCGATGGATGCGTTCTCGGCGCCAATTCTCTGCATTCTACAAGAGTTTTTATGATCTTTATGAATCGATGCGGATTGCGTGATGGAATTATGATTCTTGTGATTTTACTTCTGCTAGCTCTAATTTTTTGTATACATAGGCATTGTTTGAGGGTATCTTTGTCGGGGTGAGGGATCAAATTTTGGCCTTTTACCTTTTGTTTGGTTGCCAAAATTTTATGCGCCATTGCGAGAATGTTTGTTTCAGAATTTTAGGAGAAAAATAATTCGTGGCTCGCTACCTGGTTGTCTCGATCCCCGTTGTTCGTCCAAATCTTTCTTTAGTTTGATGAAGACTTGCTGTCCTGCGTAAAGCCATTTGTTCTGTTTCCATGTGGCGTTTGCCTTTGCTTTTTTATGGGCGTGCCCGGCCAGGCGGCGAAAGGAGATGAGGCCGGCGGCTTACGGCAGACGAATTCCGTTGCCTTTGCTTTTTATGGGCGTGCACCCGGCCAGGCGAAGCGAGGAGATGAGGGCGGCGGCTGACACGAGGATTCGAGCTCGCGCGCCGACAACGTCGTGGAGAACCTCGTCGGCGTCTGGATGGATGCTAGGATGAAGAGGAGGAAGTGGGGAGAAGAAAAAGATTTCTAGGGGTTTTGTGGAAAAGAGTTATAAGTGGATTAGAGGAATCCACCAATTTTAATCTAGCCATTGAGGAGGGATCTAAGAGCTGAGATTAGGAGTTTGCATGATTGCATTCCAAAGAGAGGTTTTACCTTTGAATACGCCGCCATATATATATATATATATATATATATATATATATATATATATATATATATATATGAAAAAATATTAAGCTGTATCGAATATTAACATATGTTCCTTTGTCAATTCCTTTACTACATGAGAATTGTATAATTTCTAATAACATGTGCTTGTTTATTGTTAGGTATGAAGATATCAAAGAGGTATCATAAAGTTATCACACATTATTGTGCTATGGTAGAAATCTGAAGGATGTGTCAGAGGACAGCAATCACTTGGAGTACAAGGAAGACGAAGAAATCAAGAAATACATATAGCAGTAAAGTACAAGTTCATGGATTATTTGGTGCTCTGGCCATACGGCAACAAGCAAGACTCACCTGGTTGGATGGGCTTTGGCCTCATGCATGCCTACTCCAGCAACGTCCAATAGAGGGAGAAAATAAAACGACTGGTGGTTTTTGGGAGAAGAAAAAACCAAAGACGGTTTTGAGAGAAGTTTTAAAACCCACACATTATCCGGTTGGCCACTAGACTTTGTTGTAAAACGTAGTCGATCACCCGCTCTAATCGACAACATACGAACGAGAACACTTGAAACAAGAAAAAGGATACACAGGATATATGGTGTAATTCTCTCTCGTTTTTATTCAATTGATCGTTTACAATGAAAAGCACTCGATATATATAGCAATATGAGAGATGAGTTTGAATTCACCCACATCTTTAAGAGATAGGGTCCTAAATCGAATCTGTGCATGTCTTTCTGAGATTTCAAAAGTGTATCACCCGGTCTGTCAAGAGTTACTGAAAAGCAAAAGAAGAAAAATGTGATGATGATGATGAAGATGTTCTCTCCAATCTTTGCTTCTTCAAGGTCAGAGTCATCCTCAATTCCCCATCCTCAAGTTCCATGTCATCCCCCCAATGGCATAGCGTAATCCCCAATTTAGGCCGCAGATCAATGCCCAAGGACCTAGAAGCCACACGCGAAACTTCCCTCCATGCTCGCCGTCGCCGACACGTCGGCCCAAATCATTCAGAGCCCACAGGTCGGTCACACAGGTCGCCGCTCCCTGTACAACTCGGAACGATATCTGCAAAGCAAGCTTGCCTCCTCTTCTCCTCGCACGCAGCGAGCGTGTCGTCGATGTGTAATCTGCAATCCACGCACATGTGCAAGCACATCCAAAGTCAAAAGAATCTGACCTCAAAACTTCACATCCAATTCTCCCAGTTTCGGCACAATATACATTGCAAAATTAGCATGATGTTTATCAAAACCCTTGAGTGATAATGTTTTCGCCTCACTACTAATCACCGAGTAGCACTTTCCTCACCATAATGGTATGGAAACAACGTAACGTAGCGAGGGGAGCAGCGGAAGCGCGCCAATCTCGAGGACGCCGCTAGCTAGTCGCCTTCGCCTAGCCGCGCGCGCAGCAGCAGCAGCAGGTGGTCATGCACGCGGCCATGCACCGGCTCCCTACGTCACAGCAGCAGCAGCTCGACGCGGCGATGGGCGGCGGCGCGGACGGCCGCGGCCACGGCCACCGGCCGGCGCGGCCAGCTCCGCGGCGCGCCAAGCTCAAGATCCTCCTCGTCGTCATCGCCACCAACCTCGTCTCCGTCTACCTCTTCTCCGGCGCGTCGCTGTCCCTCCACCTGCCGGCCACCGCGCCGAGCATCCACCTCTGGGACTCCTCCGCGCTGCTGCGCGACCTCAACGCCACCCGCGCCGCGCTCTCCGTGTCGCGCGCGGAGCTCGCTGCACTCCGGGCTCAATGCAACACGTCGTCGCTCCTTCTCGAGTCCGTGCTCGCTGGGCTCGGCGCTGTCCACGGCGATAAGCCCACGGCCCAGGACTTCAACGGATGGCCCGAGGAGCCCGCCGGCGAGCTCAAGCTTGCCATCGAGCCGCACCGGCTGCCCCTCGGCTTCTCCGTGAACTTCGGCACCGACGAGCTCTACCCGGGCCTCGGCTTCGCCTGCCGCAACTTCCAGGAGGAGCTCACGCAGTACATGACCTACAACGCCAGCGCCGAGTGCCCTGACGACGACGCCCTCGCGCTGCAGCTCATGCTCAAGGGGTGTGAGCCGCTGCCCCGCCGCCGCTGCAGGCCGAGGTCTCCGGCGGGGTACGTCGAGCCGAGCCCTCTCCCGGCAAGCCTCTGGTCCATCCCGCCGGACACCACAGTGAACTGGTCGCCGTACACGTGCAAGAACTACACCTGCCTCGTGAACCGCGCCCGCTCCAAGGGCGGGTCGTACGACTGCAAGGACTGCTTCGACCTGGCTGGTAAGGAGCGGCGGCGGTGGCTCACCGACAACGGCGGCCCCGGGTTCAGCATCGACGGAGTGCTGCGCTCCAGGCCGCCGGGCACGGTGCGCATCGGGCTCGACATCGGCGGCGGCACGGGCACCTTCGCGGCGCGTATGCGGGAGCGCAACGTGACCGTGGTGACCACGACGCTGGACCTGGACGCGCCCTTCAACCGGTTCGTCGCGTCGCGCGGGCTCGTGCCGCTGCACGTCAGCCTCGTGCAGCGGCTCCCCTTCGCCGACGGCGTGCTGGACATCGTGCACTCCATGCATGTGCTCAGCAACTGGGTGCCCGACGCCGTGCTCGAGTTCGCGCTCTTCGACATCTACCGGGTGCTCCGGCCCGGCGGCGTCTTCTGGCTCGATCACTTCTTCTGCCTCGGCCCGCAGCTCAACGGCACCTACGTGCCCATCCTCGACCGAGTCGGCTTCCGCCGCCTTCGGTGGAAGGCCGGCCGGAAGCTCGACCGCGGCGCCGAGAGGAACGAGTGGTACGTCTCGGCGTTGCTCGAGAAGCCCATGACATGACCGACGAGATTGATCGCGGCATCACGTGAGGTGATGGCCGTTTCGTCATTCGCTTGTTGTTTGTTCATCTGTTCATCTGTTGTTCTGTTTCGGGTGCGTACGATTGTGATGATACAGGGTTAAGAGAATTATACGGAAGGTGAGGATAGACGACGAGATTGTGGCAAAATTTAGATGGTTTCTGAAACATTTTACAAGAAATAATTTAGTATAATTGTCATACAACACTTCCTGCTACTATGTGTAGTGCATGTCGGATGTTGTTACCAGAAGAACTCTATCAGATGCAGCACAAGCTGATCCAAACCAATGCATCTCATCATGTACTATACAATTGAAGATAGCTATTGGTCTGAGACTCCCCGGCTAATTCAGTTCATCATGCACTCCACTTCGTATGACACCATATCTGTAGTTTAGTGATAATTTCACACATCTCGGTATTACATGCATCGTTGATTCTACTGTTGGTGAATGGTGATAGTTCTACTCGTGGCTTAGTATACCAGTTGGAACTACGGATGACTATGTTCAGAACAATAGGCATACGGCATACCAATTGACTTACTTGTTTGTGTTAAGAGAGCATCCTCAGCTCTACTCAGGGCCAGGTTGTTTTAGTTTCAGGTTGTTTTAGTTTTTTATTCTGGATTCTGGCATTAAAAGTATAATAAAAAACAAACAGCCTTATTCTAGAATCTGATTCTCACAATCCAACTCACCCGTATGCACTGAAATCCACAATCCACTTCATATGTGCTTTTGGATTTCAACTTTTAGAGAATCAACTCTTTACAACCACAATCTAGAATCAGTTCTCGGAGAGAATCCAAAAAAAATGTCTAATAATCATGCGAATAATTTTTGGATTTAAATCAGTCACTTTTTCTAAATCAATGGTCCGTATCATGCCACCCATCCATATAAAATAAAACCCACCCCACCCCACCCCAGCCTACCCTCCCCGCCTACTTTCCCGGTAGCCGCTACATCCATCACCAGTTCACCACTAGACTTGCCTCCACTGCCGCCTCCAACTTGCGGCGCAACTGCTGGTTGCCTGGTAAACCCAACAAAACCTAGCCCTAACTCGCTACCGCCGTCACTAGATAACATGAACTCGCCGAAGACAGGGGGGGGGGGGCATGTTATATAACAATTCTGGAAAAAAAGTGTTTGACATCTACCGGATTTTTCTATCTACAAACGCTGTCAGATACTCTGCTTATGCCGGACGAATTGACTTAACCTGCCGCAACTCTCAAAGCACAGCAGGATCGCTAGACAGTAATCACCACACACAAGGCAGCAGCTGACGCGAAGAAACCTTATCACGGTAATTACAGGCATCTATTTCAATACCATAACAGCATCAGCAACACTTACTAGGCCTAGCTATTCTCAACACTGATATGAAAATCAGAACACTTCCATGCAAAAGTTTGATATGTCAAGCGCTAGTCAGTGCCAGTGAAATGCTATTCCACCACTCAGCATCGCATTTGCAGCACTACAATGTCATGAAAAAGCAAATATAATCGGACAGTCATAATAAAAGATGTTGCAGTAGCATCACATGGTTTATGCTAGGGACTAGCTAGTGTTCACGGTACTTGCACCACGCAGAAACAACAGATTGCCTTCCTCGTTAGCAAGACCGGATGTTTTTTAAACTAAAACAGTGACCAACATGCAGAATAAAATATCAATACGCAGGATCAAATGCCTTTAGGACACCAATAGAACTGAAACGAGATGAAATCATAACCATCAAGTAGACTAGCACATGACTAGCAGCGTTCAAGCCATGATCTTGGCCGACCTCATGTAAAGGCTGTCCACAACCTTTCCAAAGTTCGAAATGGTTTCAAGTGTAGCAGGGAAGATTTCCTCAGTCTTGGGATCCTCAAAGATAATGAGGCAACCAGCACCTTGATCCAGAGTCCCAGCAAATTTCTTGTCAAGGATCATCTGTGACAGCTTCTTCTCAACATGATCAACTGGCAATTCAATCATCTGTGCGATATGTGCAATCTCCACCCTTGAGTAGGGCTCAATCAACCTGCAGAGATTCTGCTCCAGGAGGGTATCATAAAGAGATGAAAGATGCCTGTGAACAATAGGATCCTCCTCCAGCTGGGTTTGGTAATCACGAAGGGCAGTTTCAAAGTATTTGAGAGATCTTTTAGAGTACGCATCAGCTACAGCTTTCATAGCATCAACATCAGGACCAAGATACTTCAGGCCAGCCTTAGATGAGATTATTCCTGCAACATCATCAGCTTGGTTAACCATTATCTTGCACAAGAGCATGTACTTCAAGCTAAAAATGGCCTTTGGGTCCTCCAGAGCACTGAAAGCTTCGAATGCTTCAAAGAAGTAGCTGTAAGCAGTCTTGTAATCCTTTTCTTCCGCATGAAGGATTCCACTCTGCAGATCAATAGTGCCCTGCTGAGCCGGTGGAACATAAATGGCATTCGCCGCTGTTCTTGCGGCAGTCAAAGAAGCTTTGGCCTTTGGCAGGTTTCTCAGAGAGAAGTGGAGTTTGCTCTCCAGAAGGTCAATGTCCACAAGAAGCAACTTGTCATCAAGTCTCCTGACTTCCTTGATAAGACCAGTAAGGAGGGTAAGGGCTTCAGTGTACTCCTGATTCTCTAACAGAAGGGCCGCTAACCTCGCCTCCACACGCTGCCTGAGGAACGTACGCTTCTCTGCACGGGTCCATTCCACCATCTCCTTGCAAAGTGAGATCTGAAGATCAGATGTTCCAGGTATCTTGGCAACAGCATCGATGATTCCTCGGACAATTTTTGCAGTCTTTGCCTTGGGAATCAGTGAGAAAAATGGCCTGAGCTGGGTCAAAAGATTTCGCAGCTCCTCAGCTCGGTTCTCTTTAGTGAGGTGGTTTGTAAGATTTATAATCGCAACTTCTTTTGTCCTCAATGCATCGGCAGAAGAAGATGGGTCTTGGAGCACACGGTAAAGGATTGAAATGGACTCTGAAGCATCCTTAGCCTCCTGAGCCTTTGCAATTGACTCGGTGTTTGCCAGAATGTATGACGATTCCATCGAAGAAGACATGATCACTCCCTAAACTGTCAATACAATATATAGGTTACAAAGTGAATCAGAATCAGCCAGAACAAAAAAGGAAAACAATCCAATGTAACACCCAGTACCAAAAACTGCAACATCTGGAAAGCGCGCACATGAATTTCTATTGCAATGCCTCAAATTAAAACATGAAAAACAGATTGTGAATAAAAATTACGATACAGTCACTACAAATGGGTTCTTTCAACACACAGATTGTGAATAAAAATTACGATACCGTCACTACAAATGGGTTCTTTCAACACTGAGAAATATATTTTGGTGAATGAAGTAGATGCATTAGTTGTGGCTTTGAGAAAATACATATGAAGAAGAAAACAACTAGTCAGCTACTGCATGTGGAAGTTATTATGAGTCAAAAGAGCCAACTTCATCCAAGAACATCTCGCAAAACTTCGGTTTCAATGAAAAACTTTACTTTCATCATGAGTATACAACCATATTCATTAAATTGACGAGATAATAACCCGAGAGCAATATTGGGCAAAATCACTGTGTGTCAACGGTGTCCCAAGAAACATACGGGCACGGAGTGTCGCACTAGATTGGGAGCTACGAGCCTACGACGCCCTATTCTGCTAAATTCATGGCAGACGTCGTTTTGCTTTCGACAAATTCGCGGAAGTTCCATGCTACTAGTACCTCTGTAAATCAATACATAATACAATCAAACCCTTATCCAAGCTAGGTTGCAAACCAAAATTTGTAAGGCTAATTGTGATAACCAAAATTATTAAACCCTAATCTCACAACGATCAGGACAAGGCAGACGAGAACCACGCCACAAGCAGGATCCAATTTTTCTGGATTAACGAAGTCGGTGGACTTGTGGTACACTTCAGGTCGATCGATGACTAACCCTACCCGTAAATCCGATCTTCTTTGAGCCGTCAATAGGGCAACAGAAGGAGCAAGAGTAGGCACTCACCTGCTACGGAACCCAGCGGATAGCGTCGTACGGCGCGCCGGACGACGGATCAGCGGCAGATCTGTGGGAGGCGGCCCGGCGGTGTGCCCCTGGAATCCCAACACTCGGATCTGCTACGGACGCGACGGAGGCTGGGCAAGAAAGGTGGGGCGCAGAGGCGGGCGGGCGGAGACGGAAGTAGCGTGAGGCGGCAGCCGGCGGCGGCGGAGATGGAGTTGGAGACGTCGAGTCGAGTCGACCGTAGCCTGGAGAGGGGCGATTTTTTCTTTTTTCGAGTGCGTGTGTGTGTTTATAATCCTCTTGAGAAAATGCTATGAATTTTAAAAAGTAGGCCTTTTTTTTCTTCCTTTTTTGCGTTCGTGGGCTGAGTTCGAATCGAAGCCTATTTCTGAGTTCGCAACCGATGACGGACGTTAGGCCGAGTTTTGGCCCAAACAAAAGCGGGCTAATCTCAATTAAAACTAATAGCCATATAAATTGCGTACAATATCATTGTGGCCCATTCACATCGAGGCGCAAATAACTTCCATGTCCATGCCTGATTTCGACCGCAATTGGCTATATGAACCTGCATTTGATTGAACGCATGAAAAAAAAAGCGGAAATACGATATGCAGCGAGCGCCCCCACCGCCCATCGCGTCATTACTGCGGTTAGGGTTAACGATAACAGAACAAAGATGGAAATTTGAGCTCTTCTCGGCACCGAATTTTGTCAAAAATCGGTAAAAATTAATCGATTTGCAAATTCAAATTTTTTAAATTTGGCGGTAAAAAAGCGGCGAAAAAACGAAAACTGACCGATTTTACTTGATTTTTGATTGGTTTTGTTCGATTTTTGACCTAGATCGACACACTCAATGATTGGTTTTCAATTTCGATTTTCCACCAGTTTTCTTCAATTTTCAATTGGTTTTGTCTAATTTTGAACTGATTTACATCAAAAATCGGCATACTCAAAGAAAATTAGAAAAAATAAGAAAAATGGAAAAAATTATAGAAAATAGTAATAAATTTTATTAATCTATAAAACACCTTAGAGAAATTTTAATAAATTTTTAATTCATTTATTGCTTTTGAAAAATTAAAAACAACAATTAATGAAAAGAAACAAAGATACCATCAGATTTATTATAAAATTTACAAGCTTGATCATGCTATGATATTTTAATATATCATAAACAGTTCCCAAGGATCATGTAGTAAAATTTTTAAAATATTAGACTTCATTTAGTGGCCCTAGAAAAATTAAAAATAGAAGAGCATATATAAAGACAGTAGTATTTTCAGAATTTTATAAAACTCCACATGTCTGATCATTATCTAAAAACTTTACAACATCATTAACAATGCCTCAGGACTTCATACAAATTTTTTAAAATTTATAATATGATTTGGTAGATCAATGAAATTAGGAATTGATGACTGCTTTGCCCTGTTTTTTTCTTTTTTCAATTATGTATATTTGGATTTGCTCAAAACATCTCCAATTTTGTATTTTTTTTAATTTTCTTCCCAAATGTTAAAAAGCTATTAATATTAATTTTAGGGATTTTTGGATATTTTTTTAAAAAATTTAAATTTAAATTTGAATTAGATTCCAAATTTGAACCGGCTTGATAATTGAGCTAAATCTAGAGAAGTAAAGTTCTGAGATAGGAATCCGTAGTCCGTATAAGCAGAGATTGGTAGCATATATACTAGCATGCTAACCATAGGACAGGTGCAAGGTTCTTCCTAAAAAAGAAGATGCCAAGGTTTTTTTGGGGTACAAAAAAGGTGACAATGATTTTTTTATTCTTTCTTACCATATTATTCTTCCTCTACTTTTTTTAGTTTTTTTTGTTGTACAACATTTTTATGTGTTCTATTATTTTTTATGTTAGTCAACTAATTGCCCTTATTTGTTCATACACATTTTTTATTCTGTTCACTAATAGTTTTGATCTATTCTCTTTTTTTTTCTCTTTTCTTTTCGTTTAATCCACCTTTTGTTGTTAATGTTGCAGCAGGTCCTTTTGTTGTTCCCTGTGCTCACCTTTTTCCCACTATTGTTCTATCAATATTTTTTTTTATTTGTTAAGCTAATTGCCTTGATTTGCCTCTCAACCGGTCATTTCACCTTGCTCTATCATTGGAGCATCGTCGATAAATTGTTGGAATATTATGATGAACTGTTCAAATATTAAAACTGAACTTAAGGAACATTGCCCTATCTCCCCATAGAACTTAGGTGGTGTTTGGTTCAAACTTTGGTGGTGTAACGGTAATGGAATCAAATCCCAAGGTTATCCATTCCATGGTAAAGGAAAACACCATTTGTTTGGTTCATTAATGTAACGTCTTCTATTTCCTTAATCTTGTTTGGTTAGGGACAAGTAACATTTCCTTAATCTTGTTTGGCTAGAGACAAGTAACAACTTTCCTACCAAAATATATACACTAATCAGCAAACATGCGTATTCATTTCATTTCCTGGAACATGCGTATGGCATTTCAATCTCAGTACATGAATGCTTATCAATCTCAGTACATGAATCCCAATCACACAAGAGCATAGGATGGCAGTATATGAAAACTGTCACTAAACATCTCTAGCTCATTCTGTTTAAGCACATTTTGAGCATGAGTACCCCTCGACATGTGTTGTCATTACTCACTGATCATCCACAAATTCATACATGGATCAAATTAACATAAAAATCTACTAGCATCACCATAAGCCGAAAATACCTCTGATAGTTGAATTAATGCTATTAACTGGCAAGGCACCTTTTGGCTAGGGATAGTGTTCGGAATCCACCTTTGATTGATACTTTCACTACGCTTCAATTGATTGAGTAAAATGCACGGCAGGAGAGTAGAAGCGATTTACTGAGAAGAAGCATGAAATCGATGAACATAACCAAAAGAGCGCTCTATGTGCCAAGATATAAGACAAATATCTAGAGGATCGACCACAACCAACAAACATGGTGGAGCTCGAAATGTTCATAAAAGAGTGTCTTATATACCTATATATGAATAATCTAAATGATAACTAAAAAAGACTTGCATGCTTCAAGAAATATTGAATTTCATACAAACCATCATAGGGCTGCTATCTATTTGACCAAAAAAGTGTGAAGATACATTGTCTTAACCCATTCGATTCAACTGATAGCAAGGTTCAATTAATTAATAAAGAGAAGAAGAGAGCAAGCGATGCATTTCAAGACTACCACATGGGTTCAAGCCAACTACATGATAAATTTATAAAATCAAGCGGTCTTGAATGTGTGATAACTAATACATTCTCGAGAGAAGTTGTATCTGCACTATACAATTTTAACACCTACACAAGAAAACTAACCATACCATTCGGGAAACATAGCATCACAATAACGAGATACATATCCCATAATGTCATGTGTCGATAAGCGATCCTGTTCAGATTAATTGAGTACTGAGAGCAACCCAACCAACCAATCGCGCAAAATCTGAACCAAAGAGGAGGAGAAACTGGTAATGAACAAAAATTAATCCCAAGAGTGTAAATAAAAAAACCGAGTTATCTTCAGCATCAATTCTGCAAATATATTCTTCAAAAGTGTGAAACTTTCTGTCAGTGATCCAAATTTATTCCTCCAATAGGGGGCTTTGTTATCTATTGAAAGGATTGAGCATAGCAAAATAGCAAATAGTAACCTAAAATGTAAAATTATCCCTTTTTTTTCTCTACGAGAAAGACCAACCCTTTTTAGTAGGAAAGGGATCAAGCGATTATTCAAATAATGCCTGACAATGCCCCCATCGAAAGCAAAGCTTATTAGGATTGAGAACAAGTTGCGGTGAGAATTGTGACCTATGTTCTTCCACTTCCTAAAGAATCTCGAATGTTTGTTTTTCAACTATGCATAAAAGAGCTGTGCCAAACTGCTATTTGAACAAGTTCATAGGTCACCCATGAATTATTGGAACAATGAAATAGGATGCATAGAACATGTCATTTTACCTACTTAAATATCTAACACCCACTAATTACATTCCCTCTACATAATTAAAAAAAATGTACTAGAACATCGTTCATGAACTATTGAAATATTTTACATTTTTACCTACTTGTTAATGACCTGCAAAGCTGCAAAGAAGCCTTTCCGCGTCAATGGAATAGAAAAACTAAATGGCCGGCTTTCATGCATGTAAATCAAAAGAAGCATCCATATAGCTGCCTTTAAATCTTTATTGTAGTGATCGATCGAAATACTACTATACTACAGGACATGAGACAATAGTGTAATCCGCTACAGAAGGAAACACGAGGTTAACTAAGGTCCTGTTTAGGAGAGCTCACTACTACAGTAACAGTCATCACTTCTTGGCTCGTCACGCCATTACTTCTTGGTTTATGAGAGGCATTGGCTGCAGTGATACTCGGGGTTATCACCGCGGCTCTGGAACCGGCAATGATAATAGATATCACCGCCGGTTCATTGTACTAACCCAAGTGATACTCGACTATCTCTGCCGGTTTACAATATAACCCGGCAGTGATATTCGACTATCTCTGCCGGTTCACACTAGAATCCGGCAGTGATATATGTATATCTCTGCCAACTTATACCAAGAACCGACAGTGATATATGTATATCACTGCCGGTTCCTGGACGAACCGGCGGTGACAACCAAATTCTGAAAAAATTTGTAGATATACTTCATAGATTACTCCACCTATGTATAAAATTGTAGGTTCAAATTCAATAGCAAGAAGGATTTGAGTTCATATGGGCAAAGTTGGCAGGGGATATTTCAATTGAACAGCTGAATCACACTGTGAACACCGATGTTTGCAGGTTGCTGTGTGATTTCTCATGCCCCAAGGATATGGAAGACCCGACTTGCAATCACATTTGTTCAATCTTACCTTGAGCTTTTCCCAATCGTAGTCCGATGATAATTGCTCCTGTGGGGATCTTTGGCTACATGGTAGCGAGGAGTTGAAACTTGTTCACAATTTTTTTTTGTAAGTCCTGATATGTATTGAATTTGAACCTACAATTTTATACATAGGTGGAGTAATCTATGAAGTACATCTACAAAAATTTTCAGAGTTTTCGTGACTTTTATTAGTTGGTGTGCACGGTGTGTATACGGGAAGCCCTATGTGAACATGATATGTTGCCTTCAAATATATAGTATATAAAGCGTCGTTAGATCATAATTAAAATATATTAAAGCATCACAATATTTAGTTTTTACAATAGTCTGTTTACAAATGTAGTATGAGTACATCTCGTTCACTTTGGTTTTTCAGCGACTCCAGTAGAATTAAAATTGCTCGTGGAACTCGCCGCTTGGATTGATGATCCGATCGTGAATGAATCCAAATGATCTCGCTCTTGAATTGCTAAAATTTCATTAGCGAGAACTTATTGGTTCTCATCTTGAGTACTGTTATTGAAGAAAAGAGAAATTTAATTAATGATGATAGATGTTAAATGAAAGAAAAGTAGGCATCAATGTGTAATTATATACCATGGCTTCGTTATAGCCGACACTCTTCGTAATAATTGCATGTATATTTGTACATACGTAGTATGCACATAAATTATTTCCTTGGTCCTGTCTCATGCATGGAAAGTCTGTTATTATTTGAAAATCTTTCTTGTAGGGACGATGCCGACTACTTTTCTTGCAATATCGTGCGAATGCCCTGTGAATGATTTTAAATAGTAATTAACCTTAAATATGTACAATAGAATAAAATATTACTAGAGCAATAACGCAACGATCGAGTTTACCTGTTCATCATGTCCCAAAAATTTTGATACAGATCAAGTTGTTTTCTCAGCGAGTCCAAGACAAAAATCCTACTAGCATCTAACTCGATGACGAGGAGGACCCAGTGAAAACTAGACATATATGTTAACATAGACTATTAGTCTCACATCGTGTCACGCAAAAATAGTAAAACAATATTAGAAGTAAGGTAATACGTATTTAAAGTTATAGGGTAAAACTACGAAGGTTTTGTATTGCAGCTTCAAGAAAGTTTTAAATAAATAGTCCTCAACAAACTATGGACTCTGCCAGATGATTTTCTCGTTGACAAGCCCCGGATCGAGAAATCCTAAATTTTCATTGCCATTTCTACATATCTGTATCTCCATTCTACATATATAAAAAAGAAGTTAGATATACAGTTAAATGGTACAAGAATATACAATAATATAAATAGAGACTTACAAAATCCACAGTCTGAGTATTGCCGCGCCCAGAGCATCTTACTGGTACAACATATATAATTCGCAGAACTCTACCCAGAACATGTTATCCCCATTGTGAAAATCCGATTCTTTGTATCTGACTGGGAACGCCTCCATACCCTTTTCGCACTGCTGCATGTAATACTGATGGACGCGCCGCAATTGTGTTGTTAGGTTCTCTAAATGAGCTGGTTCAACCAAATAGCTGTTCTAAAAAGAACTTCCACCTTAGACCTAGCTCGTGATTACGGTTGTTCAAAGATCTTTTTCACTTGCGACATCAATGCGTCAAGACTAACCATCTTCAAGTATTGCTTTACAAGATCGCTTCGTAGTCCGACATTTTGAAGGTTGAAGCCATACTGTCTCTTTGGCTTTTGCCATACTCAAGAAAAACTTCTGCGCATTAGCATTGACTTTAGTCTTCTTAGGTGATAGCGCCTTTTGGAATTGAGATGTTACGTAGGCCTTTATTTCCTTTTTTCGTTCTTCTTTAGTCATCTCGAGGTAATTTTTCTGAGGCTATGCTGACTTCACAGATGACCGAGATTTGCTACAAGACGATGCGGACTTCCGAGATGGTGCTGATGTTCAATTCTTCTTATGTGTCAGTGGAGGAGTTGGACTTTTTCTGGATGGTGCTGGCGGAGGAGTTGGACTTTTCCTAACTGGTGCCGGCGGAGGAGTTGCACTTTTCCTAGGCAACAGGTCTGCGTGTGGAGAGTGCGGCTCATCATCGTCGTTGTCGTTATCGGCCTCATCGTTTGAGCCAAACATAATCAAGCTCTTGCGCCACGCGAGGAAGCCATGCACGTTTTCTCCAAGTTTGTTTTTTCATCCTCGCCAGAATCTCTACCTTCATTTTGCGATATTGTCGGACTACAATTGTCTACTTCGACCCCGGCGAATCCCCGGTATTAGGCGGCGGTCAGCAGAACTCTGCGAGAGCCACATGGCCAAGCCGCCATCGCCACCTTGATGGTAATGCCATGTCGCGGACAAATGCATCTTGCACAGTGTCGGTTACGTGATGTCATCCATTGGAAAATGGAGTCCATGCTCTTAGGAATCCTGTGGACGCGCTAGCTGCTCCTATGAACACCGTGGATCGAGGTTCCGAGGGTTGTCATCGAGTGGCGGTCGTGGTGAGAGCTTCTGATCGCTTGCTCCACAACTTTATCCACCGCTCAGTCGCTTAACGCTCTTGCCACAAAGATCTTGTATTTGACGGTCCGCTTGATCTTTTCTTATTCTTTTCGACCGCTTGTACAACGATCGCCGCCTAGGAAGCCTTCTTTCCACAGACCAAACCAACTCCTCGGTGCGCCCAGATGCTCCTTGTTACCTGTGGCAATCGGCTCATCATTCTCCTTCGTGCTCCGAAAAAGCCTTGATAAGGCGCACGTGAGCATCTGATATTTTCCGCGACACTTCCTGGGCTCTATCACTCCTGAAGCTCAAGCTGCCATCTTCCGAGATAGAAGCCCCCCTCCCAAGCAACCAGTGCTTCAATCATTCACTCAACTTGGCCGTCGCAGGAATGACGCCCATGCGGGTTAGCTCTTCTTCGCACCTATCCCATGCAGGTATTTTCTTCACGTAGCCACTAGTGCCTAGTGTGTGAGGGTACATATTCTTATCCGCGTTAGCCTTGTTCTTCTGACTCACTATCTGGCTTCTTGAATTCTTACGCATACAAAGTCCTCCCAAAATTCCCTTATCTTTGGATACATGTTAAAATTTGGCGTTTCATTCTTCTTCACATAGTTCTTATTCAGCATCGTCTTCCAATTCTTCCACGATGTGCACATGATACTTAGTGCACGTTTCTTTGCAACCAAGTCGGACCCTTGGGGGAACTGGAATACTTCTTTTAGCTTGTCCCATAGCAAGTCCTTCAGGTCATCGGGAACCACCCACTGATCACCTCGGCGCCCGGTCCATGATCTATAGCTGATGGGCACATTATCCCTAGCAAGTACTCCGCAGGCTGTCCTGTACGGCCCCAACGCTGACGCGGGTATAGCAGGTTCCCCGACTGCCGAGAGCTCGACTATATTGTGAACACCCTTAGGCATCTTGCTCGGACCACGGCCTGCGCGCCGCCTTTGTTCATCAGACGTTTGAGCCTGCAATTGGATCTTGTTATTAGTCGTCTGACCCTACAATATTTTGGGAATCACAACGTACTAATACTTTACCTCGCCCATGTTAGTGGCGTCAGCTTGGTCCATGGCAATGGGGTCAGTTTGGTCCATGGCAGTGGCACCAGGTTGCTCCATATCAATATCCTGTAGGTTCAGGTAGTCCCTTGGGCTACCCGTTCCTACTTCGTCTATATTCGAGGGCCGAACTCCCTCTTGCACTTGTCCCTGATTCGAGGCCATTCCTAGTAATCAGAAATGTTATTGGGTTAATTATATTGCATTTATTTATGGTTGCTACATAACATCAAACTTATGAATTCAAACAATGGTAATTTTGTTAGAGTTGAGAGGAAATCAAGTCATGTTGTGACCTCATGCTACAAACATGTGCACATGTAACTTTAAAATGATACTTATACATTAGAAAAAAATTCACATGATACATATACATCTCAAAATGAAAAAATAATATGAAAAAATTCATATATTCTTTAGAATATATTTTCTTAATAAAAAATAATGAATCATTCTTATTCCACACTACAATGATTTTCAAAAAATAAGCCCCTGCAAGTTCAAGAAGCATGGCTGCCAGGAGAGCGTCCGGTACACTGAGAGGCGGAGCCACGAGGTGACGTGCTTGCTTGACATGGAATAATTGATTTTACAATTGTTTTCGGGATTGTGATATATTGTGTCACTTTTTATACACATACATGTTTATACACACACATATATATTTTTATACACATACATCTTTCAAGGTCACACACACACACACACACACACACACACATATATATATTTAAACACATACATTTTTGGTCAACAAAATATACATACACATATCACAAAATACACATACATATATCACAAAATACACATACACATATCACATTCTTTCTCGCCAACAGAATATTATTAATATGGCAATAGAAAACTAGATCCATTGAAGAACACATACAAATATTTAAAAGACACATCAACTGACAAAAGTCAAGAAAAATTCTGAAAAAAATTTTAGATGTACTTCATAGATTACTCTACCTATGTATAAAATTTTAGATTCAAATTCATTATATATCAAGAGTTACAAGAGAAAATTTGACAAGTTTAAAGAGTTTAAAATGTCGAATTTTTCTTTTTAATTCTCGATATATAATGAATTTGATCTTGAAATTTCATACATAGGTAGGGTAATCTATGAAGTACATCTACAATTTTTTTAGAATTTTTCGTGACTTTTTGTTAGTTGGTTGTGCACGTGTATTACAGGAAGGCCTGTGTGCACGAGGATACGCTGCCCACATACAAATATTTAAAAGACTTAGAGGTGACACCCATACTCCACTTAAGTGTATGCTCACTGTCACCCAAAAGTCACCCATACTCCATGAAGAACACATACAAATATTTAAAAGAACACATACAAATATTTAAAAGACTTCAAGGTGACACCCATACTCCACTTAAGTGCATGCTCACTGTCACTCAAAAGTCACCCATACTCCACTGAAGAACACATACAAATATTTAAAAGATTTAGAGGTGACACCCATAATGAAAGGACCGATATGTCGCCTAGAGGGGGGGTGAATAGGCATAATTAAAATTTGCAATTAAATAAAATCACCCGAGGGTCAAATCCGGACTGTCCGAGTTAATTGTCCGGATAGTCCGGAGTTAATGTCCGGATAGTCCGGAGTAAATGTCCGGAGTGTCCGGACAAGTGACCTCGAAATGAGAATTTTAAATCCTTGTAAATTTTCAACAATCTAGCTGAATACAAATGTTCTAAATGGTTTGGTACCTTAGAAAAATATAGATCTAGAGCCAACCACTAAGATGAAGTAGATCGGGCACCAAAAGATTCAAGAACTACAAACCCTAGCTCAAGCAAATGAAGAACACAAAGACAACGATTTTTATCAAGTTCGGATTCTGAAGGAATCCACGCTCCGTTGAGGAGGCACAAAGCCCTGGTCCCTCTTGACCCCTTTCCTCCGGTGTTGCACTAAGCACTCCATGGGTCTTCACTTCTTGCCCCTTTCCTTTGGAGGCGAGGCTTGCCTTCACAAACGATCGAGGCTCTCCACACGAGGATTGGAGGCTCCGGTGACTTCTTGCCGCCTAGGAGCCCTTCAAACTCCAAGAGTAATGAACACGCCGCTAAATCGACTTGGAGGATGAAACTTGTGCTCAAGAATCAAACAAGCAAGCTCAAATAACTTGAATCCCCTCCTTTCTCCCCAAAGATGCAAATCAAATCAAAGATTTAAGTGGGAGAAAGAAGCTAGGGCTTGAGAGAGTGAGAGAGTGAGCTCTAGACTTGAATTTGCAATGAATGGGGTTGGTAACGGTTAGAAATGGAGTGAGGGTTTAAATAGGGCTCCCAAAATCCAACCGTTACCTTGGTATCGCAAACTCCGGAGTGTCCGACAAATAGTCCCGAGTGTCCGGACTTAACTCGCTTTTACACACAGGAGGGTGAGCCCGAGTGTCGGACAATATCTCCGGAAACTCCGACAAAAACCCGGATACTCCGAACAATAATCCCGAGTGTCCGAACTAAATGTCCGGATACTCTGACTTACGAAGAAATTCAACCGAGACCCCGGCCGAGTGTCCGGATTTAATCCCTGATACTCGGACATTTTCCTGAGTGTCCGGACTAAATATCCAGATACTCCGGACAGACCTCCTCGGCCAAGAGTACCCTTTCAACGGAAATGCATGATTTTAAAATTCTTTTGAGATGCAATTTTCATCCTATGAGCACAAGCATATCCTAGAAGCGATTTTCCGTCATATCCCCTTAATAGTACGGCTATCCTTAGAATCAATAAAATAAAAGATTTACAACCAAGTCTTGATGCGCTTTCTTCAAATTTTAAACATGGTGGGGATCTCCAATCGCCTTTCCAACAATGATATCTCCTTGATAAGCGCATAGAATCTCACTTGCAGATTAGTATACATAATTGTGTTGCCATAAATCACCAAAACACTTTGAGGGGCCTAGATGCACTTTCAATCTCCCCTTTTGGTGAATTGATGACAACACAATTGATTTAGATAAAATTTGAGAAGATATAGTATTTGGAGGACCAAATACATGGGGTGGAGCTCCCCTAAATACATGCATTGGAGAAGTTTGAGTAGATTCTTGAAATGCACATATTTAAGAGAAAGGGGTGCAAGAGCTCCCCCTAAATTGTTGCTTATGATAGAATATGACATGATAATCAATAAGTAATTTTGCACAAGTAAGTAGATATGACATGATATCACACAAATGCATAACGGAAAGGAAATTGATATTAAGCAAATAGTTCGACATCCAATCAACCAGGTTCACGAACACAACCACAAGCACAAGTAAAGGTTCAACGAGATACGAAAACAAAACAAAGCACAACCAAGCACGGCAAAGAAATAAATCTAGCTCTCTCTCCCTTTGGCATCAAGACACCAAAAAGGAAGAGTCTACCGCTAAGAACTACTCGTCGTCGGTGGAAGGCTCAGTAGTCCTCCTCTCGCTATCGCCGCCGCCGCCCATCGACGGCCTCGAGGTGCGAGGAGGTGGTAGATCAAGAGCTGCCGGTAGAGGAATCCATCGCAGATACATGAACCGATTCCTCGGACTCGCCATCGGCTGGAAGATCCTCACCGCCGGGCGGTGTAGGCGCGAACTCACGGCGGTGCTCACGAAGCTCACGACGTCTCCTTGACTTGTTCGAGACACATCTTGGCAAAGGCGTAATTGCACTTGAGCATTCTTTTGATAGTGTCGTGGCTCGTGTGAGGAGAACCTTCTCCCGTGGGAGAAACTGGAGCGGCCGGAGCTGGTGGAGGAGCAGAAGCTGGAGGAGGCGCAGACGGAGCAAAAGACCGGGTGACAGGAGGACGACCCCTAGGACGCTTGTCCACAGGAGCTGCAGGAACTGACTGAGGACGGACCTTATAGGATACATGCTCCACATCCTTCACGAAGTCGAGGCCCGTGACATGCTCAATCATAGCCATAATAAACGGCGCATATCCGCAGCTGCTGGAGTTGCTCAAAGAGTTGTAGCGGATGGCCTCCCAGATGAAATCAACCACGTCAAATCCATGAGTGCGCTCGACCAAATGAAATAGTAAATTTCTAACATAAGAATTGATGGTTGACGCATCTCCCTCCTTGGGCCAAAGAGTAACCCGAAGCAACCGAAGAAGAACAGCTGGCACTGGCTTCAGACCCTTGATAGTGCCCATCACAACATGCCGAGATGAGTCATATAAATCTCCAAAGTCGCCAGAGCCATGACCTTCTTATCATGCACTTGGCATCCCCATCACCGACCGCAGATGCAACACTCTAGCAAAGGTCCTCTTGGTCACCACGCATCACGCTTTATCGGTCATCCACCAAATTGCATCTTGCTTTTTATCAAAATAGAGAGTAGCATAAAATTGCATGATTACCTCATCATTCCAAGAATGCATAAAGCTCATAATGTCCTTCACTTTATGCCGCTCACAAATCTCGATGACCTCGTCGAAGATGGGATTTTGAGCCTCAGACATATATAGCCAATCAATCCTCTTCATCTTCATCACGGGACGCTCCATAGGCAGAAGAACTGTCTCATAAAAATCAGAGTGGAACCTGTTCCAGAACCGCTTGTCGACGTACTGATCTTGGTGGAACTCGAGCGGATCTTTGTTCCTTTGCGCAACTATGGCCTTGCCCTTGCCAGACCCCACACGATAGTCAACCACACGAAGTGGCATCATCTGGCCTGGATATCTCCACTGGGGCTGAAGCTTCTCAAGGGGCCCAATCACCAACCTTGACTCTTGATACTGCTTCTTTTTCTGCTCACGACGCCTAGCATGTTCATCCGCATGATGCTCTTCGGCAGGATTTTCTTGAGGGTTACTTTGAGCAGGAGACGGAGCAGCGGGAGGAGCGGTGAGGAGGTTTGCACGGCCTTGGGGAATTTTCTTCACGCCTAGCCTTTTCCTTTTGGGAGCGCCGGAAGGTGAGGAAGGAGGTGACTCAACTGGCGCCACTGGCACCAGAACCACCTTGCGAAGAAGCCATCTAAGAGGGAACAAGGATTGGAGTGAAAAAGAGTTGCACGAAAGCAGATTTCACAATTTAAATTTTTGGGCGAGAGGTACAGCTCGGATACTCAGGACATTTAGTCCGGACCGTCTGAACAATTTCTCCTGATACTCACGGGTATTTAGTCCAGAGTGTCGGGGTTTTGTCCGGATACTCGGATAAAATATCCAGGAGACTCGGGTTGTGTTGATTCGAACCCAAAACCTAAATTGCAAACAATGAGGAATCTCTTACAACCACATTCTAGGATTTCAACAAGAATAAGAGTGAACTCAAAGAAAGAAGCCCTAACCCAAGGAATTTCATGGATCAAAAGAGATTAGGGCAAAAGATGTCATACCACAAAGATGAACCACCAAAAGCGAAGAAAAGTCGAGGGAGATCCTTCCCAAGCCCTCCAAGGATGATCTGGAGGCTCAAGGTGAGAAACACGCCGAGATGGAGGAGACCCGGAGGGCGGCTAGGAAGCGAAGTTTTGAGGAGGATGCTTGGTTGAAACAAATGAGAGAAGAGAGAGAAAGAATGCCTCAAGACGGCTTAAATACCCAAAGCCATCTCAGTCCGGACACTCCGGACATTTAGTTCGGATACTCCGGACAATTTGTCCGGATACTCCGGACAATTAATCCGGACTGTCCGGGCTGAAAGCTCGGGATCCAAAGAGGAATTTCAAGGATTTGAAATGGATGATTGACTCGAAGAATTGAGAAAAGAAATCCTAAGAGGGGCCTTTGCACACTGTGACTAGCGAACACAAAATCAAACAATCCATAGTCACATGTCATTGGGCACGATCCGAAGATCAAATATTTCAACCAACACAAAAAGATTAGAGAAAAGGATCAAATGAACTTTTCTAAAATATTTTGCACACATCAATCAATAGTGTGCACCTTTCAAGCCAAAATGCGAGAATCAAGAATATTTAGCCCACTCCTCAATTCACAAAATCTCTTCTCATCAAGAGGTTTTGTAAATATATCGGCTAATTGATCATTTGTGCTCACATGTTGGACATCGATATCGCCTTTAGTGGAATGATCCCTTAGGAAATGGTGGCGAATATCAATATGCTTTGTGAGGAATGTTGGACGGGGTTGTTGGCAATTTTTATGGCACTCTCATTGTCATACAAAAGTGGCACACGGTTATAGGTTAGGCCATAATTATTTAGAGTTTGCCTCATCCAAAGCAATTGCGCACAACAACTCCCGGCGGCTATATATTCGGCTTCGGCTGTGGATAGGGCTACGGAATTTTGCTTCTTAGAGGACCAAGAGACAAGGGATCTACCTAAGAATTGACATGTCCCCGAAGTACTTTTCCTATCCACTTTACATCCGGCATAATCCGCATCGGAATAGCCGACTAACTCAAATGATGAACCTTTAGGATACCAAAGCCCGAAATGAGGAGTGTGCACTAAATACCTCAAGATTCTCTTTACGGCCACCATGTGGCACTCTTTTGGAGCGGCTTGAAAACGTGCACACATGCACACACTAAGCATGATATCGGGCCTAGATGCACAAAGATAGAGTAAAGAGCCGATCATCGAACGATATACCTTTTGGATGACCGGTTTACCTTCTTTGTCGAGGTCTAGATGCCCGTTGGCTTGCATCGGCATCTTGATTGGCTTGGCGTTCTCCATGCCGAACTTCTTGAGCATGTCCTTGATGTACTTTGTTTGGCATATAAAAGTTCCTTCCTTCAGCTTGTTTGACTTGAAACCGAGGAAGAACTTTAACTTGCCCATCATGGACATCTCGAATCTTTTAGTCATTATCCTGCTAAAATCCTTGCATAAATGTTCATTAGTAGATCCAAATATAATGTCATCAACATATATTTGGCACAAAAATAAATCATCATCGATATGTTTAGTGAAGAGGGTGGGTCGGCCTTCCGACTACAAACCCTTGATCGAGAGAAAATTGCGAAGACACTCAAACCACGCTCTAGGTGCTTGCTTAAGCCCATAAAGAGCCTTATGTAGAAAGTAACGTGGTCCGGATGCTCGGGTCTTCAAACGGGTGGTTGCTCGACGAGACCATTTAGAGTGGTCCATTCAAGAAGGCGCTTTTCACGCCCATTTGATACAACTTGAAATCATGGTGAGTAGCAAAGGCAAGTAATATTCTAATAGATTCAAGCCTAGCTACGGGAGCATATGTTTCATCGAAATCCAAACCTTCTATTTGCGTGAAGCCTTGAGCAACCAACCGTGCTTTGTTTCTAGTCACTATTCCGTTCTCATCTTGCTTGTTCCGAAACACCCACTTGGTTCCGATCACGTTTTGCTTGGGTCTTTCGACAAGCTTCCACACTTGATTTCTCTCGAAGTTGTTCAACTCCTCTTGCATAGCCATCACCCAATCCGGATCTTGGAGAGCTTCTTCTACCTTGAGTGGTTCAAGAGAAGAAACAAAAGAGTAAAATTCACAAAAATTTGCAAGTCGAGATCTAGTGGATACTCCCTTGTTAATGTCTCCAAGAATGTTGTCAACCGGGTGATCGCGTTGTATGCGTTGATGAACTCTCGGATGAGGAGTTGTTGTATTTATATGTTGAATCGGACCTCCGTCATCTTGAGAGGTGTTGGAACCATCTTGAGCTTGAATGGAAGAGGGAGGATCAACACTTGGAGCACTGATGTCCGGAATGTCCGGGGTTAAGTCCGGACACTCCGGAGATTTTGTCCGGATACTCCGGACATTATCCCGGACACTCCGCATTGGGGTGCTCGGGATTACATCCTGCTCCACCGGTTTCACCTCCCCAATGGCCAATTTCTTGATTGCTTCAAGATGGAGGTTCTTCCTATCAATTTCATCACAATTAACTTGTTCTACTTGAGAACAGTTAGTTTCATCAAATGTTACGTCACGCGAGATTTCAACTACACCGGTGGTGTTATTGAAAACCCGATATGCGTAAGCATTCGATCCATAACCAAGTAAAAATCCTTCATCTACTTTAGGAGCAAATTTAGAAGACTTAGCCTTTTTGTTGAGGATGTAGCATTTACTCCCAAAGACTCGGAAGTAGGATACATTTGGCTTCTTCGGTATGAGGAGCTCAGTCTGCCGCCTTCTTTAACAACTTGTGAAGATATAGTCGGTTGAGCTGTGGCACGCGGTGTTGACGGCCTCCGCCTGAATATGCCGGAGACCTTGTACTCGTCAAGCATTGTGCGCCATCTCATTGAGGGTTCGATTCTTCCTCTCGCTACCCCATTCTGTTGAGGGAGTAGGGGCCGAGAACTTCGTGTTGATTCCTTCTTCGCCGAGAAACTCCTCAACACCGGTATTCTTGAATTCGTGCCGTTGTCGCTCAAATTCTCTTGATCTTTACGCCAAACTCATTTTGAGCCCTTCTCATGAATTTCTTTAAGCTTCCTTGGACTTCGCTTTTATCATGCAAGAAAAATACCCAAGTAAAGCGAGAAAATCATCAACAATAATTAACCCATACTTGTTTCCTCCGATGCTTATGTAGGCGATCGGGCGAATAAGTCCATGTGAAGCATCTCTAGAGGTCTTGTGGTGGTCATCACATTCTTGGCGGGATGGGAAGCTCCAACTTGTTTCCCCATTGACATGCGCTACACACCTGTCTTTCTCAAAGACAACATTCGTTAGTCCAAGGATGTGGTTGCCCTTAATGAGTTTGTGAAGATTCCTCATACCAACATGGGCAAGCGGCGATGCCATAACCAACCCATGCTAGATTTAGCCATTAGGCACGCTTTCAAGGTTAACTCTATCCGTAGTGAAGTCTACAAGATAGAGATTCCTTTCAACCGCCCTTAACGGCTATTGAACCATCATCCTTCTTAACGACATCCACACCCTTATCGCTAAACACACAATTGTAGCCCGCTTCACATAATTGAGCAACGGACAACAAATTGTAGCTTAGCGACTCGACAAGTAAACATTGTTTATGTGAAAATCATTGGTAATCAAGATCTTACCTAAACCTACCACTTCACCTTTTCCGTTGTCGCCAAAGATGATGCTCTCACTATTTGATCCATTGGCTTCCAAATGCGCTAACATTGCCCTTTCTCCCAATATGTGATGCGACATCCGCTATCCAAGATCCAACTTGTTCCAACGGAGATGTAGGCCTACAAAATGAAATTTAGATTTTGCTCTTTGGTACCCAAACTTGTTTAGGTCCACGACGTTAGTGACAAGTGATTTGGGGACCCAAATAGATCGCACATTAGAGGTACTTTTGGATTTACCTCCAATGGGGCATGCAACTACTACGACCATGGTTAGTTCTCTTAAGTACATATGAGGCAAAGAAAGTAGAATGAGTTTTGTACTTAGAGTTTTCCTTGCTCTTAACAAATTGGATGGGCTTGTTTAGCGGAGCAATCACAATATTGCTCTTTTTCCTTTGGGAGGAGTATATCCAAGCCCATGCTTCATGATATTATCTTGACGCTTACCTAGGAACTCCTCTAGTCCCTTACTTGCCTTGTAGGACTTTTGAAGTCCATCTTCAAGCAATCCCTTGAGCTTTCATTTTCATATGCTAATACTTGCAATGTCTCAAGGTTAGTGGCACAAGCATTAACATCTACATTGAAGCATCTAGCACAACCATTGCTAGTAGAGGGTAAAGAAGAATTAGAACTAATGGATGAGGTAATCGGAGGGCTATTCTTGAGATCAACAAGCTTCAACTCTAGAGCCTTGCAAGCATCTTTCGACTTCGCAAGTTCCTCTTGAGTGAAGCGAGGTGATCTCAAGACTAGTCACCTCGGATTTGGTTACTTTTAAGTTCTTAACCAATTCCTCATTCTTCTCTTTTTCAAAAGATAAGCTCTTCTCTAGCTCACGGTTTTTCTCCTTTTCGAGGATGAGTAAATCCTCTTGAGCCTCAAGAGTAGCTTTCTTTTGTTCTACAACTTTCTCCAATTTTTCAATGTCTTTTAAGAGCAAGTTTAATTTGTCAATGTCGAAATTCTTCATAGATTTAAGCACAGTGTTAATATCATCATCATCACTATCGCTATCGTGCTCATCTAGACATTCATTAGCAATGGAGGGAGTAAAGTCTTTTGATGATACCTTGTGCCCCTTTGCCATAAGGCACATTGGAGCGTTGTCGTCATCGTCGCTCAAGTTGTCGAAGAGGTTCTTCGACGTTGTTGAGGTGGTAGGCACGGCGATGGCGATTTTGAGGCAATCCCTCCTTCCTCGTCGGGACTCGGAGCTTGAGTCGAATCGGAGTTTGAATCCCATTCTTCTCCAATATGTGCTTGTCCCTTGTGCTTGTAGTGCTTGAATTTCTTACTCTTTTCTTTGTCTTTGCCCCGGTATTTGTCTTTCTTGTGAGGCTTCTCATCTTTGCTCTCCTTGTGCGGGCACTCGGCAATGAAGTGCCCGGTTTCACCGCATTCATAGCATCTTCGAGTAGAATGTCTCCCCTTGGATTTTCTTCCATAGTTCCTTGATTGACCTCCTTGTTTGAAATTTTTCTTCTTGAAGAACTTGTTGAATCTTCGCACAAATAGAGCCATATCTTCATTTGTCAATGGACCACTAGACTCTTCGTCCTCACTTGTGCTTTCTTCTGGCTTGGCGGCGCAACCTTAGACGGCCTTTAGAGCGATGCCCTTTTCTTCCAGACTTGAGTTCTTCCACAACCTCGGCTTCCTTCACCATCATCTCGTCCATCATGAGTCGCCAATGACATCATGAGATGTCAAAGTGTCGAAGTTGGGCCGATCTCGGATCAACTGAACAAGGTTGCGGTTGGTGGGAGTGATCACGCGAAGTATTATCTTCACCACGGCCTTGTCAGAAAGATCAGTGCACCCAAGACCTTTGGCTTGATTTACAAGCACCATTAGCCGGTCAAACATCTTAGTGTATGATTCACCATCTTCCAAGGTGAACCGGCTTAGCTCGCCAATAATGAGCTCTATCTTCGATTCTCGAACGCTTGACACTCCTTCATGACTGACTAGGAGTCTATCCCAAATGGCCTTCGCTTCCTCGAGTCCATCGACTCGGTTGAACTCGGAATCACTTAAGGCGTTGAATAAGGCATTGACTGCCAAATCATTGAAATGTTGATCTTTGTCTTCTTCGGGAGTAAGATTCTCGGGATCATTAGGCTTGAAACTGGCTCGCACAATCTTCCGGATAGAGGGTGAAGCGATCTCAAGTGCATCTTCATCTTATGTTTCCATGCCGCATAGTGAGTGCCATCAAAGTGAGGCGCCAACGAGGGCACGGAGACATATGAGGAAGAGCTTGGGACATCGAGGAACGATAATCAAAAGGAATTGCAACCCCAATACGGAGCCGTGCCCTTATCTTGGTCATGGGTTTGGTATTCTTATCTTCTTGCGACATATTGATTCTCCTAGCGGTTAAGCCAAATTACGGAGATTTGGCTCGATACCAATTGAAAGGACCGATATATCGCCTAGAGGGGGGTGAATAGGCGTAATTAAAATTTGCAATTAAATAAAATCACCCGAGGGTCAAATCCGGATCGTCAAGAAGTTAATTGTCCGGATAGTCAGGAGTTAATGTCCGGATAGTCCGAGTAAATGTCAGGAGTGTCCAGGACAAGTGACCTCGAAATGAGAATTTTAAATCCTTGCAAATTTTCAACAATCTAGCTGAATACAAATGTTCTAAATGGTTTGGTACCTTAGAAAAATATAGATCTAGAGCCAACCACTAAGATGAAGTAGATCGGGCACCAAAAGATTCAAGAACTACAAACCCTAGCTCAAGCAAATGAAGAACACAAAGACAACGATTTTTACGAAGTTCGGATTCTTGAAGGAATCCCTCGTCTCCATTGAGGAGGCACAAAGCCGGGTCCCTCTTGACCCCTTTCCTCCGGTGTTGCACGAAGCACTCAGCATGGTCTTCACTTCTTGCCCCTTTCCTTTGGAGGCGAGGCTTGCCTTCACAAACCACTGAGGCTCTCCACACGAGGGATTGGAGGCTCCCGGTGACTTCTTGCCGTCTAGGAGCCCTTCAAACTCCAAGAGTAATGAACACGCCGCTAAATCGACTTGGAGGATGAAACTTGTGCTCAAGAATCAAACAAGCAAGCTCAAATCACTTGAATCCCCTCCTTTCTCCCCAAAGATGCAAATCAAATCAAAGATTTAAGTGGGAGAAAGAAGCTAGGGCTTGAGAGAGTGAGAGAGTGAGCTCTAGACTTGAATCTTTGCAATGAATGGGGTTGGTAGCGGTTAGAAATGGAGTGAGGGTTTAAATAGGGCTCCCAAAATCCAAGCTGTTACCTTAGTGTTGCGCAAACTCCGAGTGTCAGGACAAATAGTCCGGAGTGTCCGGACTTAACTCGCTTTACACACCGAGAGGTGAGCAGAGTGTCCGGACAATATCTCCGAAACTCGGACAAAACCCCGGATACTCCGAACAATAATCCGGAGTGTGGGACTAAATGTCCGGATACTCGGACTTAGAAGAAATTCAGCAGGAACCTGGCCCTGAGTGTCCGGATTTAATCCCGGATACTCGGACATTTTCCAGTGTCAGGACTAAATATCCAGGATACTCGGACGGACCTCTCGGCAGAGTACCCTTTCAGCGGAAATGCATGATTTTAAAATTCTTTTGAGATGCAATTTTCATCCTATGAGCACAAGCATATCCTAGAAGCGATTTTCCGTCAGTATCCCCCTTAATAAGTACCGGCTATCCTTAGACTCAATAAAATAAAGATTTACAAAAGAAGTCTTGATGCGCTTTCTTCAAATTTTAAACATGGTGGGGATCTCCAATCGCCTTTCCAACAATGATATCTCCTTGATAAGCTGCATAGAATCTCACTTGCACCGTTAGTATACATAATTGTGTTGCCATAAATCACCAAAACACTTTGAGGGGCCTAAATGCACTTTCACATACTCTACTTAAGTGTATGCTCACTGTCACCCAAAAGTCACCCGGGAAACCTCTCGTGGGCACCCGGAAATATGAATCGATTCCTCACACGTGCGTTGGACTTAGAGGTGACGAATATTTAAAAGACTTACAATGTTATGTTCTGTATCGAACTAATTATGGGGAATTGTAACATCACTGCCGGTTCTAGAGTAAAACCGGTAGTGAAAATGGTCTTGTCACTGCCGGTTTGTAGTCGAACCGACAATGATAAATCACTACCGGTTTTACATATAAACCGGCAGTGATATCTTCTTATCACTGCCGGTTCTTTATAAAACCGGCAATGATATTGCCTCCATTCCTGCAGGAAATTTATACTATTCGATCACTCTTGATTTAAGTTAGAACCGGCGCGTGCAGCGGTGATAATATTATCACTGCCGGCTCGGTTCTACCGGCGATGATGGGGGTCATGGATGATGATCTGTAGTAGTGGCTCCAGATCCCAACTCTAGCTCATATCTGAAACTTATAGACTAAAATAAAGTGAATAAAGTTTATATTTTTAGTCTAAAATGTAAACAAGATGATTTACCTAAACACTCTTAATGCACCCACAGCTCCAGCTCCAGAAATTTCTGGAGCTAGAAATACTCTGCTCCACCAACTCCACAGATTTTGGTGGAGGTGAAGCTGTCCCAAACATCCCCTAAGAAGGATGAGGGCCACTTGAGTACGTATACCGGCAAGGCACCGAGAGCTTCACTCTGTACTTGCAAGTACGTTACGTAGGACAACGTACGACGAGGGGGGCTCGGTAGCCGGAGGAGGAGCAGGAGACCAGCCGTTGTCGGTGATGTCGGTGGTGAGGCTCGAGGACACACCGACATGGACCGTCGCGTTGGTGTGCTCCGTCATCGTTCTCATCTCCGTCTTCGAGCACGCGCTCCGTTACCTCGGCAAGGTGATCAAACCAAGAACCAACGACCTTCCAGCTTCTTGATAACTAAGTTTCCAATGTCACTGCAGAGCTAGCTACTAGTGACAAATGATTGATCCCGTACTTGCTTTGTCTCAAGTTTTCACAAGCAGTGTTAATGATATGTTCGGAGACAATCACAAAGATGATCATGTTTCTTCTATATTTATGATATTTTGGATAATATATTATTTTGTCTCTTGAATAAATACCATTTGTATTGAGCAACAAGTATGTGACTTGTTTATGAAACTCTTTATTCATGTTTTGATGTTATTCTAAATTATTCCCAACCTTATATTATTATATGGGACAATTATGATTTATAAATCAACACATTATTGATCGACAATCATATTTTATAGATCATACATACGAGGCCACAATATTTTGCACCGTAAACAATTTCCTGACCATTGGTAATTTGTCAGGCTACAGTACGAAGGGAACTAAAGTGTTTCCTATTTATGAAGAGGAGACTGAGAGTTTGTGGCTACCGAATTGCAAAAAAATTATATGTATAGGTCATCGTAGGTTTCTACCTCGAAGTCATCGCTATCTTCATTCACTGAATCCAACAAATTAAGCAAGTTTGAGTACTTATGTACTCTGTAAGACTTGTAGTGTATCGCAAATATATAATAAATGCAGTCTATATCAACAGAATAGTTTCTATGGTTATTTTGCATAAAGCGAAGTTGAACATGAAATATCAAATAGTAATTTGCAAACGAAATTTGTAAGAGCAAGTTTGACTAATATGTATATAACAAGTAAACATAATATAATTGTAATAACTCATAGTCCTATATGATTGTGAGTACCGAATCATCCTTTGCCAATCCCTAGCATAAAATCTGAAATAACAACTTTCTAACAAATATTTCGATACTTATCCCTATTTTTTAAAATATTAAAAACTATAACTAGTGTCAGTGCACCAAGTTTCCTATAACCGCAGGAATGGCTTTTCAAAAAGTTTTAACCTTTACAGAGGTGTACATCTTTATCAAAAAAAATAACCAACTCTTTTTGCCAAATTGTTAGCACACTTCCTTTGGTGTGCCCAGAGAGATCATAACTTAACCGTTATATTACATAGACCTAACTTTGCACCAGTCCGATTACGACAAACCCATCCTATGGCGGCAGAAGATATTTATAATCATTGTAATACTAATAGTTATACACCCCATTGTATCACTTGACGCACATCGTTGTATCAGCAGGTGTTATTTTCAACACCTCAGTGAGGACACCCCTTTGAGCAATCTATCCTAGAAAGCCCGTACTATTATAGCATTCTAATGTGCAAAGTTAAATCTAAGTAACTTAATATATTAAGGCCATCCTATATTAGCACTTGTGGTTGTACTAATAAATCTTGAATTATAAAGTACGTAGTTCGGTCCTTAATCTGATCCGGGCGATAAATCTCCCTCTATCTATGTGCAAGTCACATGCATATTCGGCTATTGCCAATAATCACCTGCAACAAATCATAGTTTTATTGGCCATTTTTACTAAAATATCAGTATCTTTTAGTCATATCCAACCTTTTTAAATTATAAAGAACAACATGACCTGACCATTCCATGTTCCATTCTAAAGCATGACCAAGCATGATCAATATGTAATCGCATATATCCAAGCTGATATTATGTATTATCTAGCCTTATCCTAGGTTTATCAAGGTTGACAATTTAATATTTATTAAGGAAGTTTTATGAAATAAGGCTATAACTACCAGTACCACAATATAGCCAATTTAATGAAAATACACGCATGCATAATAGATTTGATAAAAATAATATAAATTAATTGAAATAATAGGATTAACATGGTCAAAGGGGGTGCTTGTCTTTCTCAATGAATGCAGGAACTATCTTGAGGTCGAGGTCGATAGTAGTAGCCTTTGGTATGTTGGTGTCGACATGTGATTAATGTAAAGAAATGACAATAAGAGGCAAAAAGGAAATCAAAGAAAATCAAATCCAAAGATGCATTAAAAGAGAAGGTTATAGTGATAAAAAGATTTTAAGGACTGATTTCTCATTATTTAAATTTGTTTTCTTATATTATGAATTTCTAAAGGTTATATTATAAGAGGTTAGGTTTCTATTAGGGTTTAAGTGAAAATCATGTAAATGCAACCATTTTTGTAGTATCAGAAGGTCTTGACCTTAGGGGTGTCTTGAAATTGGTTTTGCATGTTTTAACTTTTATTTGTAAAGGTTATTCATATTCCCATTGTTTGTGCATACAAATAAAATCTTTTATGAACTTTAATTCAAACCAACTCAAACATTAAATATTTTTGCAAATCTCTACTTCTTGTGGTTATAGTGATTTTTCTAAATTTATTTCATTATTTTTTAAACTAAATGTCATATCTACTATTGTTTGAATTTTTAATACATTGAAAAATAACCTATTTTCAAATTTAATTTAAATCATGTCCAAATCTAAATATTTTACAGAAATAGAATGTTCAGTGTACCAAAAAATTTATAAATTTATTTTACCATTTTAGGAGTTAGGTTTTAAAAATTGTATATGGTGACTTATACTAGGTTATATACAAATTTAAATTCAAAAATTTTGATCCAAGTTTCAAAATTAATATTTTCTATATTCTGAAATTTCATGATTTTATAGGAATTTATAAATTTATTTTACTCTATTTGGACATAAGATGCAAAAGTTATTAAAGTTTGAATACTCTAGGGTTTGGAAATTGCCAAAAAGGGGAAATTACGCTTTTCAACAGCTAGTGAAGGCGTCTTTCCATTTTTGGGTTGCTTTTGAATTAACCATGCTGACAAGTTATTCCTGCAGGCTAGTGGTCGACTCGATGAGGCGTGATGATAGCCGGGCCCCATGGCGATGACCCTTAGAGAGGCAGTAGTGAGGGCTGCTCCGATTGTGCTCACGCTCACCTGAGGGCTCAACAAGTAGGAGGGAGCCACCGGGATCCAAGGAAGGGCTTGGCTAGGTTTGGAGGTGGTGGCCGGAGGAGGTCTCGCGGCGGCGACCAATGGTGTGAGGTGGCAGCGATGGCTGGGAGGGAGAAAGAAGGTGGCTAAGCTCGGAAGAACATAGGGAATAGATTCAAGGGAGTCGGGGAGGCCCATTTTACCTCATTACCATGCTGGAGACTTGTCAGGTTGAGCTACCATCGTGCGTCGGACTTGGAGAAGAAGGTTGGGTTGGGCTTCAGGGATCCACCAAGGTGGTTCTTGTACAATGAATCAGATAGATATTCACCATAGCATCGGATTTAGTCTTAGGCTCAAGTTTCAGGTTTGCAAGCAATGGAGGAATATGATGGTTCAATATGCTTTGGCTCGACGCAAGGAGGGACTAGGGGGTGTGGTGAGCAATGGTGAGGTGTGGTTGGCCTTAAATAGGAGAGTATGGAGGAGCATGTCAATGTGGCATCGCAATGTAGCTTGAGACAGCGGTCTTAGGTGGACAGTGGCACAAATTTTCCAGTCCATGGCGGTGCAAAATATGGTGAAATCTATCCGTGGCAAGGTATGGGTAATGTTTGGCCATATACGACGCTGGATTTGGTCGGTTGAGACGTGATGGTTCAGTTTGACCAGAGTTCTACAGGGAGAAATGACAGCACGCTGGCTGAGGAAGAAGCCAGGCATGGTTGAGTTCCACGGTTGGGATACTGGCTAAAGGGCCACTGCTAGTTGGCTTAGGCAATGGGCGGCTCGGCGTTGAAGCTTTGCGCTTGATCGAGATTTGGTGATGTCCTACTCGACAGCGAATCAACCGAGAGTTGTTTACCATGGCAAGGATCAGGAAAGGGTGAGGCTGGCTCAACTAAGGAGAGGGCAAGGTAGCCAGAGCTGATGGCACTGCCAAGTGGGCCCGGGAAAAAGGTAGGTCCCACATGGCAGTGAACAAAATTAGAAGGCTGGAAACTTCTAGTTTGGGCAGAGTTGGGTTGTCAAATTTAATTGGGCTATCATTATTTGTCAATTTTTTTTGTAAAATTCCAAGGTAATCCTTATCTTACCATAAAAATTTCATACCCTGATATTACTTGTGCAATTTTATAAAATTCTGACAAGGTCACTATGTCAATTATATGTTTTCTATTTTTTATTTTTAAGGTAAAAATTTAGGTTAAATTCATTTGGATATTTTTATATGTTATCCTAAGGGTTTACATATATTACCATAAAATTTTTGGATGATTATCAAATCTATACAATTTTATAAAATTCTGACGGTCTTGCACTGGTTTTAAATTGCTACTATTTTTTATTTTCTAAATGCATCAGATAAGGCTCATTATTTTTAAAATTTTTCCTGTAAGGCACTTTAAAGCTGTATAAGAAAAATAAAAAATTTTAGAGTATGATCACGCTCTTACAAGTTTAAATTAATCTGACAATGTCACTATTCTTAGTCTTCAAATACTACTTTTGATTTCCTTAAGGCATTAAATGCTTTAAAACTCCATTAAAACTTTTTGGAGATGTTCTAAAGTTATCTTTAGATTTAAATATATTTTTCTAGATTTTATCCTTATGTGATTTTAAATTGTAAAGATTGGAAAATAGATATTCAATTAATGAAAATGTTTTTTTCATAAAGACCAAAATTCAAGAAAAACAGGAAAGAGGGAAATTCAGAATAAAATCAAAATTTCAACTAAAATTTATGTTTTACCTATTTTTACATTTTTTGGAATGTTACAACACATTTGAGAGCAATTTGGCAATGGAATGTATGGGCTAATTGGTTCGAAATCTTTGGCCTTTGCTGGTTTGTCCTGTTTCGGTATTGGTGTAATGGCTGCTTCGGTAAGGAGATTGAAACGGTTCCCCAAACAATTGTGGATGCATTGGATGATATTCCAACAATACCTATAAAAGGTACCAGTGAAGCCATCCGGTCTAGGGTCCTTTTCTGCTGGCAATTGTGCAATTGCATGCCTCACTTCTTTCTCGGTGAAGGGGGCTTCCTGGTGTTGTAGATCATCGGAAGGCAATTGAAGTTTAGTCTAGTCAATGCCATTTGATTGTGATGCCCTTGTATCAAGGATCTGAGTGAAGTGGTTGTGGATTTCTCTTGCCTTATCTAGATGTGAGCTGACAATGCCACTTGAAGTTTAGAGTGCCTAGATGAAGTTTTACGCCTTCTAGCTTTCACTTTAAGGTGAGTGCATTTTTTAGCTCATAGTTTTGAGTACTTGTAGCACAATGGCTTAAAATCTCAATAGGAAAAACAAAATCTCGAGGCTGCTGAGATTTCCGGTTGCCAATGGTTTGGAATTTTCTGTTTGAATTTAAATTTAAAATTTAAGAATAAAAGCTTCCACAATTATGATCTAATCGTAAGCACATATTTGTAACAGTGGTAAGACCGTAAGAGCCAGGCTTGTGTGTGGGTGGACTTGGATTCAAATCCTACGTAATCGGATTCGAACCTAGAACGACATGCACACAAGACTAGTACCTTACTAGTAGGGATAAAAATGGAAACGAATTTTACATTGTTTTGGAGAAAAACGGAAACAGAATCCTTTTTGGAAATGGAAATGGAAAATGTCGGTATGGAAACGGAAACAAATTTTTTTTATCGGAAACAGAAACAGGAGAGTCATTTTTTACGAAAACAGAAAAAGAAATTCCTTATAAGTGAAACCAAAAATTCCGTCGAAAACTTGGCCCACTTGGCCCAAAAAGGCGAATAGAGAATTTACTTTTTTCGAATTAAAAAAATTTCAAAAATACAAATGGCTTTATAGAAATTTCAAATAGAGTTAAAAAATTCTCAAAAATACTTTGGATCATTTTTAACCTAGAAAAATTATTTCTAGCACAATTTTGGTTTTATTTTTCATGAATAAATTAATTCTATAAATCTAAAAATAGCAAAATAGCATTTATAAACTCTAGAAAATCTAGAATAAATTTTATAAAATCATAAATGATCATTAAAAAATAATATGTATATTTTAGGGTATTACACCCTTATAGTTGGAGGAGTAAGAGGATGTCGATGATAATGATATAGGGGAGGACATGATGGTCAGATCTGGGGGACAAATAGCAAGCCTTCAGCTGACAAATTTAAGAAAAAAACTTGCTAGTGATACCGGTGTACATAACATTGTTCTTGTATCCGACTTGGAGATGAAATGAGTTATATTATTTTTACGGTCATGTATATTGTGAGCATGTACTATGTTTTTGTGGAATTTTTCACTTTCGTTTCCGTATCCGCTCCGTTCTGTTTTGTATCCGTTTCAGTCACTATCCGTTTCCGGGGCTTTCGATTTCGTTTCCATTATCGGTAAAAAATGCAGAAATGAACGACCATTTACCGACCGTTTCCGTTCCGTTTTCGTTATACTTACAGTATAGCGGGTCGGCGGCTACGAGCCTACGATGTTGTGTTTTAGTTCATGGTTTCAAGCTAAGAGCTTTTATTATTAGATTTAAAATTCAAACTCAAACCTTTTTTTGGCCGATTATAAAATATCTCAGTACCCTGTGATAGATCCGGTTACACCCACTGGCGGAGCCACCGAGGGGGCGTGATGGGGCCTGGGGCCCCCCGGTCGGCATTTGCTAGCTGTAAGGATTATTGATTAACAACAGAGATTCAATTGCTTGCTTCTAGCATATACATACTCCATCGATTAGTAATTAATTAATTACCTAATGGCTGTGATGATCATAGTAGACTATAAAACAGCACTGAATCGATCTGTTCCAACAAATCACAAGGATAACCAAGAAGAATGTCTCCTAGCATATATTTTTGCTCCATTTCTCATATTAAAGAACCTAGTTGAGAATATTTGCTGGCGTAAGGAAATATAAGTAGGCTAATTTATGAACATTTGGACTGGTATATATTTGTATTAAAATTTGAGGCTACAAATAGATAGTATGGGCATGTAGATATGTAGGTATATATATCCTTTGTTTTCTCTAATTAAAGAAGTCTCATATAGAATGTACAGGGTTAACATCGGTGAGATCACACAAGAGTTCAATTCTTAAGCTGCAATTGTACCTTCTAAAGCATTTATATATTGTACTTACTATATTAAGTGCTACGTTCCTTAAATCCTTACAAGCTACAAGTGTTACATATTGTATTTACTATATATTAAACTTTGAATATCAATGAATCAATCATTAGTAGAGGTTCACTTCATTCTTAGACCCCTCCTTTAAAATTTTTGGCTCCGCCACTAGTTACACCGGTAGCCATATGAATTTTTCCTCCTGCTGGTAGAATTGGGTGAGCCACAATACCTGCAAAATCTAGCCCCCTATTGCTCTCTCTCTCTTGGCAAAACTAGCATTCCACGAATTTATTTGTAAAAATGGTCACATCTCCCACTATAAAAGGCGTGGCAAATAACATCTATCCCCTACCGCGTCTGGGGAGCGTGGAACCGACCGAGCGCCACGACAACGAGTGCGAGCGTGTACCATAGGTGGCATGGGTAGGACAGGCTGCAGGAAGGATGCGAAGTGGGCAGTGTTTCCGAGCTCGCTGGACACGATAGAAGACACGTATTATCTATTGTACTTTTTATCATAGGAGATGAGGTTATTTTTACAAATGTACTAAGGGCCAGCGAGAGCGAGAGCGAGAGAGAGAGAGAGAGAGAGAGAGAGAGAGGGGGGAGGAGGAGGAGAGGGAGCTAAAGATACGCACAGTTTCGTGAGCCAGTACATAGGCTCAAGTCTCAAGACAGCCGTCTTTTCGGATGGTGTCGCGGACCACCTCAGGGATTTGGGCTGAGAGGTCGCTCGGAGGCGCAAGCGAAGTGCTGCCGCGGCTGATGATGTTGGCTGTCTGGGTGCAGCGGCGATGGAATCCTGTTGCAGGACGTGCGAGAGTAGCCGGCTGAACTACGGAAGTGTTTCAAGCAACGTAGTAGCGGGTTATCTTTAATTATTATTATTAAGCACTATATTTAATATATATATATATAATATAACGTAATGATAGATATTTATTAGAGATATCAATGAACATTATACTAATTTTGTATTATAATATAAAATATGCCATATATTTAGGAAAAAATTCATATAACACTCTAAATTTTATTCAAAAGTCCGTTCAACATCCTAAACTTTGAACCGATTATCTAGCTACTAAACTTTTTAATCCCATTCGTTCAACACTCTAAGATGGTTTTGTAAAGGGAAAGATCCATATAACATTATGAAATTTGCTCAAAAGTTCATCTGACATCATAAATTTAGAAACTAGTTATCTAACACTCCGAACTTTTCAATCCTGTTCGTTTAATACCTTAAGCTTTTAACCGGTTTCGGGATGTTAATTGAACCGGATTGAAAAGTTTATGGTGCTAGATAACTAGTTTCAAAATTTAGAGTGTTGGAGTGTTATATAGACCTTATTCCCTACAAAAACCAGTTTAGGGTGTTAAACGAACAGGATTAGAAAGTTCGGATGCTAGATAATCGATTTCAAATTTTAGAGTGTTAGATGAGCTTTTTAAAAAAGTTTAAGGTGTTATATGGATTTTTACCCTTATGAACTTGGACAGATGAAGTATTTGGTTTGACGTCTCTTTAAAGCTCCCAAAACAGAACTAGCTTTCGTGGCTTCTCATTTTACGCTAAATTCTGCTTAAAAAGTAGGTTTTTCATTTATGGACTTTCTATATAAAACATGCGTTCCACACGAGCCTTTATTTTACTAAGTTGAAACCTTTAACTTGTTTCACGTAACTTCAGCTTCAAATCTAGACCAGTAAGCTAGCATTGGTAGAGAGGACAAGGCACTACTATATCCTCTCATGTATTTCTCCCAGGAAAAGAGAATGTACTATTTCACGAAACCTCGCTACAGTGTGCAACTGTGCATGCACATAGGTTGTTGTTCTCCAGTAAATCACCAAAACAATGGAAGAACGACGAGCTATAGATATCACCAGATGCATACGCGCGGCGCTACGTCTCGTCGTGATTTTCTGTAACCCTATTTTTTTATTTTTTTTAAAAGGGCATGATCTAGCTTTGGATGTAATTATCTTAAACCACAAGATCTTTTTAACTGGAACTTGCAAAACCATAAGTGTTTTTGCAAACCACATGGTGATGGGAGGACTTGAACGCATTTTTAGAATTTTCGAAGAGGCTTTTGTGAAAGAGCCGGTAGGGATTTGAACGTAATTCTAGAATTTTTGAGGGACCTAAACGTAATTTTAAAGGTTTTTACGAAAAGCCAGTAGGAGGATCCGAACCCAAATTCGAAACTTCCAAGGACCTCTCTGCAAGCTTGGTGACATGGCACATTTGTCTGGCCAGAACCCCATTATCTCTAATATAGTTAGTACTAGTTGTTTCGCAGTCTCGCGCATTGCTGTGGGTGGGAAAAAAGTACCAAGATATGCAGAGATTTTAACACAGAGATGATTTTATCGGGAAAACCTCTGAAAAAGAATTTAAAAGTATTGATTTGCTTTAAATTTTTTTGTAAAAACAGTGCTTTATTTTTTTAATAAATTATTCCTTAAAAAATTTAATGCCACGTATTGCGATAGTTAGATTAAATTTTTATTTTTTTTAAAATAATTCAAAAATATTTTTAAAATAATAATAAAAAATACTGTAGATATAGTAATGTAGAAACTACAGTATTTGGCACCACGTGGCCCGTGCAGTCCAGTGGAACCGTACCTCTCTAAGAATATTAGAGCCTGTTTATTTTAGTTTTGGATTCTCTAAAAGCTGATTCTAGATTGTGGTTATAGAAGCCGATTCTCCAAAAGCTAGAATCCAAAAGCATATATAAAGTGGATTGTGGATTTTAGTGTATATGGGTGGACTGGATTGTGAGAATCGGATTCTAAAATCAGACTGTTAGTTTCTGATTCTGCTTTTAGGGTCATAATCCAGAATCAAAAGTTAAAAGTTAAAAAGAAAACACTCGAAAAGTAATATCTCCAAAAGATAGAAGATACAACTTTTAGGAAAAAAACAAATTATAATTTTATATATAATGAAAGATAGAATTATAAAAGATAGAATTTTCTCTTTTTGTAACTCTCGATATATAATGAATTTGATCTTGAAATTTCATACATAGGTAGGGCAATCTATGAAGTACATCTACAAATTTTTTCAGAATTTTATGTGACTTTTGTTAGTTAATTGTGCGCAGTGTGTACACGTAAAAGACTATGTCTTGACAAGATATCGTTTCTCATATATATATATATATATATATATATATATATATATATATATATATATATATATATATATATATATAAACACACGTGTGTAACTCGAAATAATCCACCAAATCGCTACAATGAAAAATCAACTAATTAAGAATATATTTATCGACCAAGTGGCCTCCTAAGAGCCTCTCCTTTCTTCTGAAAAAAGAGCCACCCCTTTAAAGATGGATAAGAACCGCACACCCGGAACAACATATATCTTTACTGATCGGCCATGCAAGACGATGGAGGAGGATTGGAACGGTACTGATGATGAAAGAATATCCATATAAAAAAAATGTGGGATGTGCTTGGACGGCATGCATTCTTCCTCATGTACGTTGTCGATCTCTTGCACGTACGTACGTTGCATCTATTGCAGGAGTGTGAAGTTACCTCTCATGAGTGGCTATATTACCTGCCAGTGCAAACAAACACTCCAGCCCAGTTTGGAATATACGAATTTTACAAAAATTTCATGAAATGCTCTCAGCTGATATATAATTTCCTAGCTACAAGATTCGCACCCAAGTAGCTAGGGAGGAAACACGTACCCTAGTTCGAAAAGGAAATTAAAGATCTATGCAAAATATATTCGTTCATGGTACGTAAGGGCCTATTAGAGAATTTGACATGAATTTTGTAAATCGTCCAAAATATTTTAAGAATTTTTTCGTTCCAAACAATCATCAAGGCCTTACTTTCGGAGGAACCGTGTAGTAAGTATCAGCCAAGAAAGAACTAAAGATCATCCCTTCCTTTTTTTTTCCTGAAAACCAACGGACTTTCATCTGATAAGACAGCCTGTGTGGTATATATCCTTGCCTAGCTAGAACATCCTCATGCAACGCAAGCACTCCTGTCTTTTTCCCCCCTACTTAGTGTCCGTTCGAAATACAGGAACTTTACAAAAATTTGTATAGGAATTAAACAGTTTAATCTCTGCAGGATTCGAAAAATGCTCCTGTACATTTAACTACGACTTAATTTGTAACGTCGTGGGCTTGCTCGTACACAAGATTATCTTCAATAACACGTACCGTACCGAAGACATTTGACAATACACCGATCATACGTACGTACGTACGTAGACGGCTTGTAGATCTGTCCAGGGAATTCTGATGCCACTCAAAACAGCAGAAGGCATCATCAACTAGCGCGCGCGGGGCCCCACATGAAAGAGAACTAGGTGGCGAGCCACGTGGTTCTCGCAACCAGGGACGATCGTCACGCTCACCGCCGGCGCCGGCAGCTTTTCTCCGTGCGCCCCCTGTTTGCCGGGCGGTGGCATGGCACCCTCCCTTGCACTGTTGCATGCGCCGGCCGTGCGTCTGTGCCTAGGGTGTGTTTGGTTGGAGTTTCACGGCTTCACCTAGAAGACCAGGAAAAAAAAACGGCACAGAAATCGGTGTGTCGTAGCGGTGTGGTTGGTTGGGTCGCCTAGGACCGTCGGAGTGCACTGCTTGGGAGGTGGCTGCGTTTGCGTCGCGCTCCAGCCGGGCGGGCGGGTAGCCAAGCGTCCGCGGTGCGTCGCTGGGCTGATCCACGGCCGTGGGATGCACGAGAGCGACGTGCGGAAGCCGCGAGTGGGCGGAGCTTTCGATGCTGCTGGCCCGTGGGCGCGGCGCTGAATCTTGGCAGCGTGCAGGTGCGGCCTGGCCGGGCGTACGTGCACGGCGGTTTGAGTCTGATGCATGGCACGGCATCAAAAACGGTTACGGTTTGAGATATAAAATCGTTTGGTAAATCGGTTTAATTAAAAAAATTTAAAAAAATCTATGCGTCGAAAGAAGCTGAAAACCGCTCAAAAACCATTGAAAACCACTCGAAAACCGTTTTTTTAGAAACATTCAATTGGTCGGTTGGTTTTGGTACAAAACCGAGTGGTTTTTCGTTGAAAACCGAACGGTTTTTAATTTTTTTGAATTTTTTTTCAAATTTTTTTATTTTTAACCCTTCGGTTCTTGACGGTTTTCGAGCGGTTTTTACGATTTATATTACGATTTTTGAATTTTGAATTTCGAGCGATTTTTTCAAAAACGGTTTTTAAAACCCTGCCTGATGGCGCCAATACGCGCGGAGTTTTGTCGTCTGTGGCAGATGTTCCAACCGTACATTGAGCACTTCGTTGCTACGCCATTTTGATGTTTTCTTGGCAAAGAGTGGTATATATATAGGGGATGGTGAAATGGGTACCATGATTTCAAATGCGCGAATTCAAGTCAAATTTGGCTATATTTTTTTTTGAAACTTTTAGTTTTAGAGTATACACGGATTTATAATAATTCAAATGAAACACATATTTAAAATATATACTTGAATTCAAAGATTTGAACGAATTTAGATCACTTGCTTTGCTAATTTATATATAAAATCATCACATACCTACTATCATCAAAAAAGAAAACTCTAGTTTGAATTTCATTTCAAACTTATTTGAACTAGTTAAACTCTCGTTCGAACGAAATTTCAAATTCATGTAGAGCGATGATGGAATTAGTCACATATTACTTGTCTAAAATGAGTTTTAGCAATATATAATGCATGTTGGATCTAAATATAGAACTTTCAAATGAATTCTTTTACACGAATTGGGGATAAAAGTGTAAGCAAGCTACTATGCATATGTGGGCCTGTCCCACGACGGATTGGGTTTTGAGTGGATTTGGGTCAACATGTTACAAATAGTATCAGAGCATCAATCTTCGTTGAATGGGCACGTGTGGAACGAGGATGCGGGCTATGCGCATGGCGCATATGGGCCTTGAGTGGATACATGGTATGACATATGTGCTAGCAGTGAACACATAGATGTGTACCAAGGGATGGTTTTGGGTATTTACTGTGTATACTGTGTGCTGTCGAGGGTATCAGCCATTGAGAGCGGTGAATATAATACTTCGCCCTGTTATGTGAAGGTTTATGTAGAGTGGTAGTGAGATTAGTCTCATATTACTTATCTAAACTGAGTTGTAATAATATATAATACATGTTGAGTCTAAATATAGTACATCCGACTTAACTTTTTTACACGAAGGGAGGACAAAAATATAATCGAGGTGTTATACATGTATGGGCATGCTCTACATGGGCTAGATTTCCAACAGATTTGGATCAATGTTACAGTAAACGTCTCCTACACTCCCATATTGTGGTAGGTCTATCATGATCTTATATTATAGTAGGTGACATATATTATTTCTTGAAACTTTCATGGTCAAAAAAAAAATGATTACTCTGTTCGAACGGATACCAAACTTTGAAAAAATAGGCAGAGAGCACCTCTAAAAAAAATAAAAAGTCACCCGTGTGAGCCGGTGGCGCAGCATGATAGGCATGCACGCAACGGGAGCTTAGATATAAACGTAGACACACGTGCATATTGATTATTGGAGTTCATTGTTTCGAACACAGTTACACTTAAGATCGCAATGCAAACGTGAGTGCATGTGTCGCGCGCACACTAACTCTTGCCTCTTGCCTTGCCACGCGTCGCGATCGCACACCCTCGATCTCAAACGTGCAGAATTGTCGGTGAGTGGGAACTCGGAAGAGCCGGAGGATCTAGGGTTTTTGTTTCCGCAACCCTTATTTTTTACAGCAAAGATCACATCGAGCTGAGCGAGCGAGGACTTTGTCGTGAATTCGTACGCTTTCGACAAGAGGGAGATCTGCGGATCTGGCGAGTGGACTAACTTTATTTTTACCCGTAGCTTGAAGAAACCGAAGTGCCAGGCTGTCGAGCATCTTTTGACCGTGAAGATACAGGACACCTTTTGTAGGATCCAACCTAAGATTTGAAATTTTGTTTTCGGTTACATCACGTAAGAAAGTAAATTTTGAAATTTTAAAATTTTGAATAAAATTCGGTTAAAATTTTAAAAATAAATTTAAAATCTAGAACTAAATGATTTAAAATTTTATGGAAATTTTCCAGTATTATCATAAAACTTTCAGATGAAGATCACGCTTGAGGAATTTTCAAAAATTCCGACAGTGACAGTGTCCAGAGAAAACACTGATCGACAAATTTTAACCGAACAAAAAATAGTGCAAACTAAGTTAGAAAATTTTTAAAATTTTTGTGGATGGTCCTGACATATCAGTAACGTTACCATAACATTTTCAGAGATGATCAAGCATGAGGAATTTATAAAAATTTCAGAAAGTGCTACTAAAGGCTGACTTGTAAATTTCAACCAAATGAAAAATAGTACAAATCAAGTTAGAAAATTTTGATATTTTTTATGAATGGTTATGACGCATCTATAATATTCCCCAAAATTTTTTAGATAACGATCAAATTTGAGAAATTTTTAAAAATTATGATAGTGCTACTATCTTGAAAAAAGCCTTATGGTGCTACATATATTGATTCCATAGATTTGATTGCGCAATCAAAATAATTTAATTTTTTTTGAAACTTTTAGAGAAGGATGCTAAGATAATGCTTAAGCTGTCATCAAAATTTTAGATCATGCTCAGCTCGAGCAAATTTATAAATTTCTGACACGTTTACTGTCTCAATTTTGTTCATTCTATTTTATAATTTTTAAATATAAAAAATGAAGTCCGATTGTTTTGGAATTTTTTTTGCATAATCCTAGACATTTAAAGATTATACCATAATTTTTTTGAGCATTAACAAGCTTATAAAATTTTACAAAAATCTGAAAGTGTTTCTGCTATTTTTTCTAAATCTCAAAAATTTGGTTTTTCAACAAAATTTTAATGGAAGATGACATTATTAAGGGTTATTGACCCAAATCCGGTCCTCAAAAGTTAAAATATAGTCAAATATTAGAAATTTGGGTGAAATTTGATGAAATTACTATAACAATTTAATTTTTTTACAATTTTTTATCTTGCCAAGATTTTGAATCTCATCCTCGGCCAAATTCTGAAATCTCGGACAGAATTTCTAAAATTTCACCTGGATTTTGAACTATGATCCAACAGGTAGTTACATTGTGGTGTCCAAACGGGTTGCTCTGCACGGCATGGCTCGTTTAAAAACCAGCACGACCCATTTAGGCACGGCCTGTTTTGGCCCAGCCAGCAAACGGACCATGTCGTGCCGGCCCATGGGTCGAGGCCGTAGCCCAAGCATAGCCTGAGTGGTTCCTTGGTCATGTCATGCTGGCACAAGTCCAAACGGGCTGTGCTGGGCCGAGGCTAGCCCATTTTGGCACCGAAATTGAAAAAATTCTAAAAAAGTTAGAAAATTTGGAAAATCCTAAAAGTTTGAAAAAATCCATAAAAATAAGAAAAAATCTAGAATAATTAGAAATATTTTTTGAAAATTATATAAATTAGGAAAAACAAAAAATACGATATAAAATTCTAAAAGGGGACAAATAATTAGAATTAAATAATGAGTTTTTATTAATGTTTAGTTGCATTGTTAAAACATTGCCAAGTAAAAACTTAACATCAAAAAACCTTGGCAAAGAAAAAATAATACAACCTATAGCTAAGTGATACAGGAAAAAAAAGTAAAGATTGCAATTATTCTTCCTTACTACCTAGCTAAAGATTTTCAAACGTCACCGCCAGCTTAACATTTTATATAGTGTGTTGAGCTCGTTAATCAACTTCTTCCCAATCTTTCACAGCGAAAAATATTTTCATCATCTCACTTATCAGATTTGTTGTTCTTTTCTTGTTATTCTTCAAGATAAACTGAAAACAGACTCTGAAGAAATCATGAAGACAAGAATTGTTAACATATATCGTGCTAATATGGAAAGCACTGGATATGTTATCTTGTGCTCATGCCACCATTGCAAAATATTGAAGTCCTCCTCTTGCTACTCGTGGTAGTTGATAATATCGCTGTTGAGATAGGCAGCTAGCTCCCCACTACTTATTGTTGTGTCCACACTTGATATTCTTGTACTCAAAACTCCTTAAGATAGAACCATTTGCACCACCCCATATCTTTCCCCATGCAGTTTTCTTATTACCTGTTGTGGGTGCTGGTGGAGGTCGCTGTAGGCGAGCACTAGCAAACTTCTGATTGTACTTAGCATAGACTTGAGATAAGTTAGCATCAATATTTGAAAAATAACTAGAATAATCAGTACCCACTGCATCACTTAGAAGTGAGAGAACATTAGCAAATCCTCAAACTTTAGCTCTAGGATCTAAAATAAATGCAAATGCATATAACATAGGAATTTCTTCCTAATATTTCAAAAAATTAGTTTATCATTTCCGTGGTTCCTTAAGTGGGTAGCAATTTCTATAATATGATGCATAATTAAAGGAGAGGTTGAGTAATAAACTCTAGATAAAGCAATAGTGAAATCATAAAAAAGTTCCAAAAATGATAGTAAGTATTCAGCCATGTACCAATGTTTCTCTGTGAGTAGCGGTTGACCATATTGACTATGATAGTACGTGTTAATAAAAATAATAAATATGCTCTTATAGGGTAGGAGTGACTTAAGCATTAAGCAAGTAGAATTTCATCTAACAGTTATATCCAAACCAAACTTATATAGACGGACCTCCATTACAATACAATAGTTCTTATATGCTACTACTCGTTGATTAGAATAATTTAAGAAAGATATTGCAGTGCGAAAAAGGTTAACGTATGGGTCTAACCTCTTTAAACAAGATTTAACTATAAGATTAATAATATAGCAAACACAACGTTGATGTAACAAGAAAGATTCAGTGTACGAATTAAAACTTGGAGTAAGAATGTTCATTGTAGAAGTATTTGTTACACCATTATCTAATATTATTGCACAAATTTTATCTGTAAGACCAAAATGTTCCGCAACTTTTATAATACAATCACCAGTGTATGCCACGTCAATTAATTTGAATTCTATAATTATCTTATATAGTTGCCAGTTATTGTTCATGTAATGAGCAACTGCACTAAGTTAATCCTATTTAGCCCTACCACTCCATATGTTTATTGTCAAAGACATAGAAAAAATACAGGTATTAAAGAGCTCTTTTAGCTTATCACGATAATTATTATAGTATTTAATAAGATCTCTAGCTGTTGTCAGTCTAGAAACTACACAAAATCTAGGATTATGAGTGGTCATAATATAGTTTTCAAATTTTGGTGACTCACCAAAGTTTAAAGGTAGAGAAACGATTAAACGACAAAGAGATTCATGAGTTATCTTGGGAAGTTCTAGTGATATACCATACCGTCGAGGTTGTATTAATGTAGTTATGTCTATCTCATAGCCACACTCTCTTTTTTATAGCTCTTAGCATGTCTCTTCAAGTGCTCTGTTCCACTTAAAGATTTCACAGTTAATTTATGCTTACAATACTTATAAATAGCATACCTACTTTGGATACCGTCTAATATCTTGAAAATCTACTCAAATCTTCTCAGGCTCCTGATGTACTGCATCTTGATCTTTTTGCCATGGTGCTTGCCGATGCAATAACACTTGTAGATCCTGAGGATAGTATAGGTATTGCAGTTTCTTCAGCTTTATAGGATGCATGAAGCTACTTGGGTGAAATCTTGAAATTAGAAGTTAGGAAGGACGCAAAATCCTAGTGCTCCATAAAGAAAACTGCAAGAAATAATCATGCTATTATTAATTTAATCTCACTAAAAATAATAAGGACAATGAAAAATTAAATCACTATTCTTACCTTGATTTGTTGACAAAAGTTCAAAGTCGGATTTTCAATTTTTGGCAAAACTATTTTGAATTTTGCCAAATTATCACCAAGAGCAAGAGAATGCAGATAAGAGATTGTAAGTTTGCTGGTGACGAAATGAGGTGGGTGCTACCCTATTTGTAGGAATTTTTTTTTGATTTTTTTGGAATTTTTTCATATTTTTTTGAATTTTTTAAAGCATCTAACAACTAAAAATGGTTATATTTCAAATAAACGGGCTAGTCCAGGCCACAAAGTGTCGAGCCGTGCTATGCCTAGGCCTACCGTGCTGATGTGCCAACCCAAGCACGATCCTGTCGATTGGGTAGTGCTTACAGTGCCGAGCCTCAGGCTGGCCCGTTTGGCATGGCCCACCTGGCCATCACTAAGGTAGTAAATATGGTAAACAGCTAGGCTAACGTTGGGTACTCCGAGTGCATTGTTTCTAAAACTGTTTCTATGAGGTAAGAGAACACATTAAATGGATGCTTAGATACTTACTAACCCAATGCATAGTATCTATAAGTTGTATCTATCGATCAAACAAGATTATTTATTATTGTTTGTGAGAAAAGACCAATTGTAACCTATTTTTCTATGTGACTAATTCCTTGGTCCTCTCAAATAGCAAAATGATTCATGCAAGACCACAAAACTTGTAAAATTGAAACGGTTCAATCCATAGTGCAATTTCAAAGTTGTTTCTAGCTCCTTGGTTTTATTAAATTCAATTCTAAGTAGTCTTCTTATGTTCATGATATCTTTCTTTGAAATTCCCAAGGGGGTTGTGCATAAGCTTGATTCTTATCGATCTCGGTTTTTTTGGCAAGGTAATAATACGAAGAGAAAATATCGTCTTGCTAAGTGGGATATCATTTGTCGTCCTAAAGATCAAGGAGGACTGGGTATTGTTGACCTTCAGCTTAAGAATAAATGTCTTCTCAGCAAATGGCTATTTAAACTATTAAATGAAGATGAGATTTGGCAGACTTTGCTTAAAAATAAATATTTGAGTTCTAAATGTTTGTCCCAAGTTCATATTAAACCAGGGGACTCACAATTTTGGAAAGGCCTATTGAAGGTTAAAAATGTTTTCCTGGGTTGTGGTTCATTTAAGATAAGAGATGGTTCTCAAGCTAGGTTTTGGGAAGACATTTGGGTGGGTTCTACTCCTCTTATGGTGCAATTTCCAAGTCTGTATAACATTGTTCATTACCCACATAGTACTGTGGAGAATGTTATGTCACAAATGCCACCAAATATTAATTTTCATAGAGCATTATTAGGGGATAAATTAACAGCATGGTATAATCTAGTTGCTAAAGCAGCACATTGCCAGCTTACAATTGGAAAGGATATTTTTCTCTGGGGTTTACATGGAAATGGTCAGTTCTCTGTACGATCTATGTATGCATATTTAATGAATCAGGGTATTCCTTTCAATAGTAAGTTCATTTGGAAGTTGAAACTTCCTTTGAAAATTAAGATTTTTCTCTGGTATGTACAACGCGGCGTAATTCTAACAAAGGACAATCTAGTTAAACTCAATTGGTATGGGAATCAAAAATGTTGTTTTTGTGATTGTAATGAAACAATACAACATTTATTCTTTGATTGCCATATTTCAAAGATTATTTGGAGAATTGTACATGTTGCTACTGGTATATCGCCCCCCACATCTATGGCTAATATGATTGGTTGTTGGTTATCGGGTATTGAACAGGGTGAAAAAAGATTGATTCTTGTAGGGGGTGCTGCTATTCTTTGGGTTATTTGGTGCACTCGCAATGATCTAATCTTTGAGAAAAAACAATGTTCTTCTTTTATGCAGGTTATTTTCAGGGGAACGTATTGGCTGCGGTTTTGGGCGCTATTGCAGCATGAAAACAAAAGGGAGTTTATCCGTCTGGCAAGTAGGTCACTGGAGATTGTGGCGATGGAGATATTTGCCAAGTCTGGATGGCAAAGCAATTATAGACTTTACTTTTAGCTTTGAGTTCTATTTGCCCTTTTTTATTCCTTAAAGTTAGAGGGCTATGGCCTTTGTAAAACTCGGTTATGTGCAATTGCAGAGACCGGATGTTTATCCTTTATCAAAAAAAAAAGATCCTCTCAAATAGACTGTATCTTGTATGAGATACAGTTTCGTTATCTTGCTTCATTAACTATCCCTTCGTATCGCTCTTTATCTTACATGGCTCATTCTTAGAAATGATTGACTAAGAGCACTATAAGTGCCATAAAGAATTTCGACGCGTTTCAAAAAATAAAGAACTTCCTGTTTTTGTTGTTTGAATCAGTGGCAGGCTATATACCAACGAATTTGGACTGCTGCAAATTAATATTTCGTTCGGTCGTAAAAGAGTGACCTATCGATTTTTTAAAGTCAAAATTAAAGTTTGAATCTTTGACTATTAAATTCTCTTATTATAATTTTAAAAGTTATAAACATACAAAATTACGAATGTACCTTTTATGAAAAGTTATCACTCATATCATTTTGTATATCCAAACTATATATTTTAAATAGTAATATCTTTAGTTAAAATTAGTAAAATTTTGGCTAACCCATCTGGATTCTGGAATTTTGGGAACCATGCAAGAACATCAGTTCCAAGGGAACGGACAGACAGCGCCTCAAGTAAATTAAGCACCTATATATGCAATGGATCTTACTACTCCTGGTACAGAAATAACTACTACGACCCCATTTGGAAAATGAGAGTTTTGTAGGATTTTTATAAAAATTACATTGTATTTTACAAAATGATTTCGACAATATACGTATGAAATTCTTGCATTGGAACTTTCATTAATTGATCATACTTCACAGTAAGAACCAAAACTGCACCAATTAATTTTGAAAATAGAAATTGTTTTCCTAGAGGTATCAAATGTCTCTGGTAAATTCCTACCATGCGTGGAAGGCGTGCACATATATATAGGTAGGTCATATAAGTATAGTATGTTTGGATGTATGTCTACCTCGTACTCTCAGAAAAAGATACCGAGTCCCTAATCTGTCACGCAAAACGCACACTGCGTCAATGCCTTTGGGAATTTTTTACTGTTCTGGCTTCATTTGTGGCATTTTTTCCTAAAATAGTCGTGCAGCGGATGAAATAGTAGAATTAGCCCCTACACAGTAACCTTCAGCGAATCCCGTCCGCAGGAAAATTTTTAAAAATTTTTCCATGCCGAATCCAGTGGACTGGTTCCGTTGAATTTTTTTTAAAAAATTTTTATTACCTCCAGCGGATCCAGTCCGTTGAATCTGTTTTTTTTTACAACGAGACAAATTCTTAAAGAATTTTTGGTGCTACAGTAGCCAACTTTTTTCGAGGCTACAGTGACCTCCAGACTACAGTGATGTTTTTTTAGGTTTCATTTCCTCATAGGTAAATCTACAAAACTCTCGCTGAATCGCCTCGAAAAAATAGTTCACGAGTTCCAGCGGTTCGAAATTGTTGGAGGTCACTATAGCGCCAAAAATTCTTTAAGAATTCATCCAGCCGTAAAAAAAAGAAAAATCAGCGGATCTAGTCCACTGGATTCGGTGTGAAAAAAAATTTAACAATTTTCCCGCGGACTGGATTCATTGAAGGTTACTGTGTAGAGGCTAATTCTACGATTTTGTTCGTTGCATGGCTATTTTTTAAAAAAACGCAAACAAGACTAGAACAGTAAAAAAATTCTGCTTTTGGTGCCATGGTTGACCAAATTTTGTGAGTCAAACCTCGAGGATGATGCACAAAGACAATTCTTGCCCCTTCATTCACCGAGACACTGGTTTACATGCCACGTGTCAAGCCCTCCCTCCTCTCTCTCTCTACAACAAATGGTCCGCATTCCGTCGTCTTCTTTCTCCTCTTTATCTCTTCGATCTTCTCTTGTTCCTGATCTACTTCTCGTTCCATTCTCATTCTCATTTCTGCTCTCCCTCCTCAGCATTCTCCTTTTCTCCCTTCCATCTTTCTCCACCCACCGGACGCAGGGGCGCCATTCTCTACTCAGTGACTCCAGTAGATCATGGTCGAATTTTTCTTTTTTCTAGCCCATTGATAAACTCTTCTTGGCAAATCTAGCCCCTTTCGGATAAATTTATAAAAATAGCACCCTCCTTGGCTGCAAAAGTCACGGTATGTAACACTTGTCACCTGTTTGCTCCTGTGACCTGTCGCAAGTTTCCTACCAAGCTCTCTTTTCTCGGTACTTTGATCAATTAATCACATAAATAATCACTTTATTTATTTAATCACTTAATTGATTACTTTACTTAATTAAGTTACTTAATTAATCAAGTACCTACTTACCGAGCTAGGCATGCTCGACAGGTCCCTGCTGTTGAGCTTTTATTGCGTGATAGATGGCCTACCAAGTCTAGAGCTACTGTTGTTGTGATGGACTATGCTTCTACGGTATACAGAGTGTGGTAGGTAATGGAGAGACTAACAAGATGAAAAACTCATCATGGTTGACTTGTGCAACAAGCACAAGCCAGCCTTGGTGGTAGGGTTGTGCATGGTTTTACCGAACTGAAAAAATCGTGCCTAAAAAATCGAACCAAACCAGTCAATTTGGTTTGACCGGTATATAGTATATTTGGTATTGTATGACAAAAATTTGACTTTTGGGACACTATTTTTTCGGTAAAAACAGTGAGTAAACAAAAATAAACCGAATACCGAAATAAAAAAATACATAGATAATTAGATAAAGTAATGGTCAAATGTGTATGAAGTATGATTTCACAAGAAAATAATATCACTAGATTTATCAAAGTAATGGTCATAATAATATTTTCTAATGTATAATTAAATAGAGTGATGATCAAATGTCTATATTATAGAAAATATCTCGATATCCAAAACGACAAGTAGAACGTAAAAAAGAACAATTCACACTAGTTTGTTAAATGTGATATTTACCGACATCGAACCGAAATATAACGGCATTTACCGATACCAAACCAAAGTTCTGTTTAGTATATTTGTTATCACATTTTAATTACTGTATTTGAAAAACCGTATTTATCCCTGCCAGGTGGCCACCTCGACGCTCCCTGCCAGCCGCCCACCATCAACGCCGAGGGCTAGCTAGGAGGCCGTTCTCTCTAATTTGAATTTCACTCGAATTAATTGTTCCAGATAGGGTGAAAGCGGGCGAAATTTTCGACAGATTCGAACGACAGCGGAAGCGAAGCTCATTTTGGAAGCGAAGCGAATTTTTGATGCGGAAGCGAAAGCGAATTTTTTTGGAAGCGGAAGCGGAGAGCTAATTCCGCGGAAGCGGAAGCACGGAAATTCCGTGTAATTCAAACCGAATTTCGAATCGGGCCACCAATACTACTTGAACCCTAGTGATCTCGGTCGTCCTCGGTCCAGTAGAAATTTGTCAGGGCCCCCCTGCGCTGCCCTTCTGCGCCTCCTGCTAGCCCCGCCCTAGCGCCTCCCTATGGCCTGGCGACAGCCATCCGCCTCCTACGCCCCCAGCGACCCCCACGCTTGTTGCCTCGCCCACCGCTTCCTCCCTGCGCCGCCCTACGCCAGGTGCCTCCCTGCGCCCCCGGCGACCCCCACTGGCTGCGCCCCCACGCGCCTCCCTGTGGCGACCCCCCGCGCCTCCCTGGCCCGGCCCATGGCGACACCCACGCGCTTCGCCCGATCGAGCCGCAGGCCTCTGCCGGAGCTCGAGGTGATGATATCGATCGTATTTGTTGGATGACGGGATGATTGATTTGTTGAATTGTTGATGAATGATGATGCATTGATGAATGATGATGCATTGATGCCTTCCCTAAGTTACCTTGATGCCATTTTTGTTGGATGACAGGATGATTGATTGGTTAATGTGGTTATGGGCTGTGAATTGTTGGATGCCAGCAATAATTCAAGTTCAATTGTTGCTTAGGTAGTTGTCAAATGTTCAAGAATATACAAGCCTAAATTAGGGATGCTGCCGCCTGCCAGTGCCAAGAGTAGCTGTCAAGTGGTTATGATTTTTTCAGGAGGGATGCATTAGATATTATCCATACATCATCATTCATCAATGCTGAGTGATTATATATAATGTTTCTTTTGAGTATTTGACAACACTGATTGATCATATATAGCATTTCTTTTGAGTATGTGACAATATGGATCGACTCTATATAATGCTTCTGTGTTGTGCAAATTCATCGTTTACTTAAATACTGATATGTTTGTACAACAGTCGGGCATGTACCTCCCTCATGTAATTTATATTTTTCTGTATTATATTATAGCTGGAAGCTTCATGTGTAATCCTTTTACTTAATCCAACGTGATGCTGTCATGAAGAAGGAAATTTTCATTTCTGACTGAGCCACCTTTTTTTGTGCTAGTTCTGTTGTCAGTCTATAACTAGAAGATCTTTGGCAGTGCTATACATCTTTGGCGACCATGGACAATCTTTGCAAGTATGAGCAGAAGATTGCAAGTGCAAGCGACATCCCTGCTTTGCTGTGAGTGAGTCACTTACATTCTTTGGAGCCTCCGGTGCTACTCCAAATCCAAATGTTGCAGTTGCTACTCCAAGTGCAAGTGTGGATTTAACTGATGAAACTGAGTGCAAGCCACCTCCTGGAAAGAAAGCTAAGAAAACCACCTCTGATGTGTGGGTGCACTTCACCAAGTATGAGGTTAATTGAAAGATGCCAAGGGCAACAATGTTGTACTGACTATGGGCTAAGTGCAACAAGACCGGATGTTGCTACAAAGGTCGGTGTGAGAGCAGTAGAGGAACATCGGGTTTCAAAAGTCACTTGAAACATAAGCATTTTATCTTGACCGGGCAGCAAACAATCAACTTGAAGAAGAGTGAGGGCGACGAAACACAAGCATCTATTGAGACTTATAGGTATGATGAGGCGGTCAGTTTGAAAAAATTTTACCTCGCAATTATCATGCATGAATATCCCTTCAATATTGTTGAGCATGAGTACTTTGTGGACTTTATCAAGTGTTTGCGTCCTACTTTTCCAATTAAAAGTCGCATTACCGTGAGGAAAGATATATTGAATATGTTTGTGGAGGAAAAGAAAAAACTGTATGAGTACTTTAAAACACTTGAATGTCGCTTTAGTACAACCATGGATATGTGGACATCTAATCAAAACAAAGGCTACATGTGCATCACAGTACATTGGATAGATGACAGTTGGTGTATGCAAAAAAGGATTATCAAGTTCATGCATGTAGAAGGACATCATTCAGGAAAAAATTTGTGCTTAGCATTTTATGATAGCATAGTGGATTGGAATCTTGATAGGAGATTGCTTGCACTTACTTTGGACAATGCTTCAGCAAATGATAAATGTGTTCAGGGGATAGTAAGTAAACTCAATAAGATATCTCCATTAATCTGCGATGGCATCTTTTTCCATGTGAGATGTTTGAATCATATTTTGAACTTGGTTGCCCAAGATGGTTTAAAAACGATTGCACCGGCCATTGCAAATATTAGAAATCTGATTGCAATTGTGAAGAACTCTCCTTTGCAATATGAAGAGTTTAAGAAATGTGCTTCAGAGTGTGACTTAGATGTGACAAGGGGTCTCTCTTTGGATGTTCCTACAAGATGGAACTCCACATATCTTATCTTTGAAGAGTGCAATTTACTATAAAGATGCTTTTGGTAGGCTTTTTCTTGAATTCAAGTAAATATAAGAAATGTGCTCCAACTTCCAAGAATTGGGCTATGGCAACATCGATATCTACATGCTTGAAGCTTTTTATGATGCTCTTGAAGCTGTTCTCGGCACTAAATATCCAAGCTGCGAATCTATTTTTTAGAAAGTTTTGTCAAATTAAGATTGCAATTGCGAATGGTGTTGCGACTTTGACCCAGTAATTACAGCTATGGCACATTCGATGAGAATTAAATATGATAAGTATTGGGAAAAATCCAACATAGCACTTGCTGTAGCATGCTTTTTTGATCCTAGATACAAGAGAAATGTAGTGGAGTATTATGCACCAAAGATTTACCCTGCCACTTCTATGCAAGAGATTGATAATTTTACTAAAGTTGTTTATGAGTTGTTCCAAGTTTATGTCTCTACTTCAAAGAAGATAGTCTGTAGTGCTACAAATGTGCACCAAGTGGGTTCTCAACTTGATATTGATGAGGATGATGATCTTGACAAGTTCTTGCATAGCATCAGTCAATCAGATCATGTTACAAAAAATGAGTTGGAAATGTACTTGGAGCAACCTTTAGCATCTACAAAAGACAAGAATTTCGATGTCTTATTATGGTGGAAGGTTAAGCAAGTTGAGTTCCCTATTCTCTCCAAGCTTGCTCGTGATGTGCTATCTATTCAAGTATCAACGGTTGCTTCAGAATCCGCATTCAGTGCCGGTGGACGGGTTGTTGACCCATTTCGCAGCCGTCTAGATCCTGAGATTGTGCAATCTTTAATTTGTATTAAAGATTGGACCGCAGCATCAAAAGGTAACATTTTAGTTTACATCAATAGTTTGTTCATCATGTGAAAATATTTAAGTCTAATCAGGTTTTACTAATCATTCAGGTGGTACCATTGCATCTATCATGGTGAGATGGATGTGGATATCCTTGAAAGACATTTTGCAAGCTCTATAGAAACGGTTTGCCTTTTCTTATCTAACTTTGAAACCATATTGTGCAAATCAAGTAAAATTTCAGTTTAGTGTGCTTCTATTTGTCTTCTCAAGAAGATTAATGTTGTTTCATGCTTGCCTTTGTAGTTGAATGAGCAAGAGGATGTCGATGGTGCTGATATGGAGGAAAACATGATGGACTGATATTGCGATAAATAGCTTAGAATATGATGGACTATGTGTTTGCTATTATGTTGTGATGTTGAACACTTGAACTATATCTGTTTGCTATTATGTTGTGATGGGAAACTATGTGCTTGCTATTAATTATGTTATGATGTGAAACTATATGTGTTTGTTATTATATTATGATGTGGAACTATTTATGTTTGTTATTATAGTATGATGTGTTCGTTGGTTTTGAGCTAAACAATGTTCACATGTCTTTGTTCATACAATGCTTAATGTTGGCTAATGCTATTAAGATGTTACTGTAAGTGTAACTAAAATACCATTTAAAGTTGGTATGTTTGGAACTTTTGATAGATCATGTACCACGTCTTTGTGGAATTTTCCGCTTTCGTTTTCGTATCCGATCCGTTCCGTTTCGCTTCCGTTTCCGTCACTACCTGTTTCCGTTTCCGTTCCGGGTTTCGATTTACGTTACGTTACGGTATAAAATATGGAAACGAAGCGAATAGCTATTTACCGACCGTTTCGCACTGTTTTCACCCCTAGTTCCAGACATGGGTAGCATGGGTGTTTTTCGAAAAAAAAAACAAGTACTTTAGTGTTAACGGTGACGTCATTGACAACGATAGCAAATAAAGGCAAATTTTTGAAAAGCAGTGGCATATAGACCGTCTGTTTCACGGGGACATATCCAGTGCAATCATGAGTTTGGTGCAATCATCGTGCAATCCAACTAAGAAAAGTTTCAAAAAATTCTGAAAAAAATCATGGATGTACATCTCATCTTACCCCATCTACATATAAAATTTCATCATCAAATTCGTCCTATGCTAGGAGTTACAAAAAAGACAAATTTGGGGTGCATTTGAACTATTCAAGTTTGTCAGAAATTTGTCTTTTTTATTACTCTTAACATAGGATGAATTTGATCATAAAATTTTATATGTAGATGGGGCAAGATGAGATGTACATCCATGATTTTTTTCAGAATTTTTTGAAACTTTTCTTAGTTGGATTGCACGGTGATTGTACCAAACTCATGATTGCACTGGATATGTCCCCCTGTTTCGTAGTGGCAAATCAGGGAGGGATGAGAACTTTGCGGTGGCATAGATTTTTTTTTCAAAAAAAATATGTAGTTGTTGTAAGCGTGTTACATGAAAATTCATTCCCTGCAAAGATAATGAGAAACAATTGAGAACAAGAAATCAAGCTAGCTAGTTATTACAAGATTCGAAAAAAGCAAAAGAAGGATAGAAATATATTTTGACATAAATTCTAATATAATATATAATTTAATATATTATTAAAATAAGGCTAAAGGAAGATTCTATGTTTGCTCTAAGTGGCTATAAATTCTCTTATTAATCAAGAAAAAATTAAAAAGATCTACACTATTTATTTTGGCGTGTCCAGGTTATAACATAGTGTTGATTATGTCAGAGCTATATATTACAATTGTATAAGAAATACAACTATACTTTTAATCACAAGCATTTGCGTTGTATAAGAAATACAAGTCTATTTCAGATTTAAGCATGTTTATTATAGTATCTAGGCGCACAATTGCACAGAAAATTCAGCTAGTTGATATTATTTTCATGCTACTTTTTACATTTATAATGTTCTTTTAACATTATGTAACCACCTAGAAACCATTGCTGACAAATAATTAGAACCCTAGGCTGTGCTACTTTTTTAACAATAATTTTCATGATAAACTGGTAACCTATTCATGATAGTCACCATGGTCTTCCACTGTGAAGTGACAATATACTTGGCCTTAATTTGATATGCTCATATATATCTTCATAAACATTCTTGAAGCAAAGAAAAATATGTTGGAAATGAAGTATTGCTGCTAGCATTGTGAAATAATGTAAAGAGGATTTTCTAAAAGAAAGTAAATAAGAAGACTGTCTAGGTCACCTTCTACATTTTTTTTTGCAAATATACCAACTACTTAACAAAGACGTAAATTAATTAGCGCTATTGTGCGTGTGTGTTTTTAAAAAGATTCATTTTATCTGAACAAAGGCCAGGATAATATTAAGAACTGCAGAAGAGGACCGTAATTCATCCAAGAACTAGATCTGTATCACAAAATCCAAAACATAGAACAAGAAAACCATACTGTTATCTACGAGTAGGTCCGGCCCGTCGCGTTGCGGCCGCCCGACGTCGGCATGAACGCCAGCACCAGCAACACCAGCAGCATTGCCACCGGCACTAGCATCAGCATCGACGGCGGCGGAGGCAGAGGCGGCAGGACGAGCGGGAGGATCACCAGCAACGCGGTGACGCACACGAGCAGGAGGAGCGACTCCACCGAGAAGTACTTGCCGCAGAAGCTACCGCTGCCACTGGGCTCCTCGCTGCAGTGTGCTCTCTGATCGGAAGGTGAAAACGGCGACGACGACGTGCTTCCGCCACTGCCGTTTTCTCCTCCTCTGCCGCTCTCCATGTCGTTGGCCGCGGTAGACGATTGGCACTTGGGATTGTTATTGATCAGTTCTTGGATGTCCTCCGGGGGCTCATTTCTTGGGCCCAAGAACATGATCGAGGTGCATTCGATTGATACGTTGCCCGTTTTTGTGTGTCTTCTTATAGTTGAAGAGATAGCGCGCACTGCTAGCTAGAGCATATAGTTTAAGCTCGCTGCTAGCTAGAGCATAGAGTTTAAGCTCTCATATATAGCTCTGAATGCTTGCCCAATCAGATCAGATCTAGTTAGCCTGCGACTTGTCCAAAAAAAAAAAAAAGACTGAATCAGCATGTGAAGCGATCGAACTAATAATCAGTTCCATGCGTAAGCTTTACGTATAGGTTTTCATCACCAAGAAAAGTTGGTAATATAAAGCCATAGAAAAAGGGAAGGAAAACATCATAAAGGAGAGGCCGGCTTAAAAAAAAAGCATCATAAAGGAGGCGATTGACATTCCTTGTTCTTTCAGAAAAGGGGACCCAGCTCGCTAATTTGCTAAAGAACAAACAGGACGAAATGATTATATTGCACAACACAACAATTATTTATTTGATCAGTAGAACTAAACACAAAAAAATATTTGATCAGTAGAACTAAACACAAGAGTAATTAATAGCTGCTTATAGATCGATCGATCAAGCTCCATATATAGGAATACATATATATATATATACTCCATATATAAGACCGCAACAAGGACAATCTTAATTAGTATCCAACTAGTTAAGAGCCTTTGCGCACATATGTAAGCAAGGTATACACATGCGCCGAAAGGTATCACATACGATCACATGCAAACACATGCAGCGATTCAAGAGTCGCCACCAAAGCTAGGCAGATGGCGATCGATTGATCGTATCGTACGTACAAACTAAAGCATACCAGGTGAGATCGATGGCAGCTAGCAGCATCTTTTCATGCCCATCGTCATCTAGCTTGGTATCAGCTAGCTAGCTAGCACTGATCAGGACTTGGACAACCGCTAGCTCCTGCGTGGACTGCGAGATCGATACAGAAGGACAGTAGACGAGAAGCTCAAGCAATTAGAAAGAGACGGGGAGAGAGAGAAGGGGGGGTTAGCTAGGCGAGAGAATAGAGACGGCCGGGGGTGGATGGATGCACTGCATCAAGCGCGATTAGTCATCGCCTCCGATGCAAGTTGTGGCGATGGTGGGGGAATATATATTATAAGCGCAAGGGGCATTTCTTTTCCGCAGGGATGGAATCATGGAAAGGAACGGGATCCAGGCGGGGTGGAGGGGCCGGTTCGTCTCCCCTGCCCATCCTGGCTGCTGCCCTCGTACGTGATCTTCCTTGGCTTTTCTGTGCTGTGCACCTGCATGGCCCCGACCCCTGCCGCGCTCCTCGGCCAGACAGCGCAGCACATGTGTATACGATCGAGTGCGGATCAAGCTAGCTTATTGTTGTCTGTGCTTTGCCGCGCGGCATTGTTAATCGTACCGGAAATCTAGGGGCGTCGGCTGTACTACTTTACTTCCGTCTCGCTCGGCCTGTCCTTGCAAAGAGATAGTTTAGCTAGTGTCAATATCACGTATATATAGTAATACACTTATACTTTCATCCTTAATTAGTCTGTGTTTGGTATAGCTTTAACTCCATCAGTTCTGTGGATCTAGTGGAGTTGGGTATTTCTAATTTCACCAGATCTGTAGAGATGGAACTCTGGGTATATTAAGAGTGTTTAGAGCATCTCCAACGGTTCCTAATATTTAGACTCCCAATATTCTTAGATTGAAACCTTCCCAAAAAAATTTGGGTCTACAAAATACCTTGTTCTCCAACAGTTCCTATATTTTCTCCCAAAAACACCTTTGAATTGGTCCGGTGGGCCATCCTGGGCGCGAAATAATGTTGATTGGGAGCGCGGACAGAGCGCCTAAAAATGAGAGTCGGGTGCTGTTTTTGGGTGTGCAAAATTGAGGAGTTAGAAAGAGGAACTGTTGGAGTACTTTTTTTGCAATCAAGCCCAAAATCGAGGTTTGGCAATGGATTTTAAACATCTTTGTTGGAGATGCTCTTAGGTGGGCCATCTTATTTACACTTTAGACTAAAAATATAAACTTGATTCACTTTATTTTAACCAGCAAGTTTCAAATCTGACATGAAGCTGAGATCTGAAGCTCTACTAAACAGAGCCTTACTCTCGGTAAAAATGTTAACTGATAGGTACTACATATATTTGAGCCTAACCATCACTATACAATTGCTATAACTTTTAAATAAACAATGTAAAACAAATTAATTCCACCATCATCCTACATGAGCTTTTACGTTAACGGCCCGGATATTAGAGCCAGTGAGAAAGGAGTCACGGGATGTAGCGTCGTGGTGATGCGATTTGTTCCGGTAGTCTGCTTTCCACTAGCAAGGGCTGACGCATTGTGGTGAGTCGGTCTCAATTGCCTAACTCTCGGTTCCTTTAATCGCAAATTAAATAGATAGGGGTACCGGCGTATCGAGTAAAGATTAAATTAGTGGATGTTAGATGCTAATTGCTACATAATCATGATCTCCGATGCCAAGGGCAAGCTCCCTCCCACAATTACCGTCTCGCTCGGGGGCAGAACCCAACCGAAAAATTGGGCAGGGTGTTGTCTTTATAATTTGAATAAAATAAAATATACTGATATACAATACAAAAACTTCGGAGGGGCATATTCCCCAACTGGTGATCTCGTGCTTTTTTACGCCCCCCGGCCCTTCCTTTTTGAAAATTTTAAATAGGGAATCAAAACTTTCGGTAGGAAAAATGAACTTTCAACCGGAAATTTTGAGAATTTTAAATTGCAAATTTGAGCTTTCAACTGGGATTTCAAGTTTTCATCCAGAACTTGTGAAGTTATGGTCAGGGTTTCAAAAACCGCGAAAACCGTTCGAAAACCTTATTACTCCGGTTCAAGATCCAAAACCGCTTGATAATTAAACCAGTCTAATTAAAAAATAAAAAATTTTGAAAAAACTTATGTGTTTGAAAACCGTTGAAAAACTACGATTTTTCGTGAAATACCGCGGTTTTAAAAAACTATTTTTAAAGAACATTTAATTGGTCAGGTGCGATATTTTATTGAAAACCGAACGGTTTTCAATTTTTTTTGAATTTTTTTCAATTTTTTTTTATTTCTTAACCCTTCGGTTTCTGACGGTTTTCAAGCGATTTTTGCGGTTTTTGTACCGCGATTCGAACCAGTTTTTAAAAATCAGTTTTTGAAACCCTGGTTATGGTAGGGGGGCGTGGAGTTTGCTAAAGGAGTGAGGAAGAGCACAACGTGTAGGGAGGATGAGGGATGTCGGAGGGGAATGCAAGATGGTGGTATTTGATGGCTTGCAGTTAGGATGATGGCAACAGGACTATTTCCTCGTAGGGAATAACCTCTCATCCCCACTCCCTATTTAGCTATCGGGGTCTATTTTTCTCTTGATCCAATCCCTACGGAGGATTTGGTGGGGAACAAAGCCTAATAAGAATCTAAATTTGAATTAAGTTAAGTACTTCCATAAATTTACCATATGGTTATGTAAAAATATACTAATTTATTAGCACACGAGATGGTAGAATAATAGTAAATAAGTTATATGCTATAGATTTTACAAAATTATATTAATCTAGAGACAAAATATAATGTTTTGGCATGTATATATAAATCTACGTGTAAATGAGTATTTATCGATGTAAGAGAGCAGAGAAGAAAAACATGTGGAGATGGAACATGAAGATGCAAAATAGCGGATGTGGCGCTAGGTGACAAAGTAGCGATGAGGCGGCGGAGATCACAGTACGGCTCTGGTAGATCTCCGTGGGACATGTGTCTGTTTCGATAAATTTATCTCACTAAACCTGGCTAAAATTTAGTTACCAAATTGGCTACTAATATTTTAGCAAAATTAGCCAAAAAAGATAAACAAGAGAAGGAATCATTCTAAAATTTGGTAGCAAATCAAATACTTATTAAATTTAGCCAACTCTATCAAAATTTGGTCAGACAAGCATGATAGCTATTGGAAGCAAATCACACACACCCTTATTCGATTTCATAGAATTCTCTGGATACAAGTATTCTAGTGGGCACACCCAAGAAGGGGTACATCTAAGAATTAATTTAATGTAATTAAACCATGCTTACCAATTAAATGATTAAAGTGATGTGTTTGGTGCAGTGATTTAAATAATTTTGCTATATATAGCATATTGTGGTGCAATCAACCCTCCCGTGCAATCACCGTGCAATCTAACTAACAAAAGTTTCGAAAAATTCTGAAAAAAATCATGGATGTACATCTCATCTTACCCCATCTACATATAAAATTTCATGATCAAATTCGTCCTATGCTAGAAGTTACAAAAAAGACAAATTTGTCAGAAATTTGTCTTTTTTGTAACTTCTAGCATAGGACGAATTTGATCATGAAATTTTATATGTAGATGGGGTAAGATGAGATGTACATCCATGATTTTTTTCAGAATTTTTCAAAACTTTTGTTAGTTGGATTGCACGGTGATTGATGATTGATGATATACTATATGCCGCTTATATATAGCTCTACGATAGTTTTGATATAGCTTTTTTAGACATAAAGCGCTATGTGATGGAATAAAATTCCGTAAACACAGCTATAACTGTTATAGCCATTATATTGATAGCTATTTCCAATATTTTTGTAGTTGCGATAGCTATGCTATGCTATATGTGTCAATTCTTTTTATATTTCTAAACATTAATTTTGTTTGTTTATAATATTCTTATTTTATAATATTTGTTATACTTAAATTAAATTAATTTAGCTCATAGAAATAATAAATGTTAGTTTAAATCCAAATCTATCTCCTAAATTAGCATAATTATATAGATTACTTTGTATTACACATTGTACAACTAATATATAACGATTATAACATGTATTCTGAATTTAAATATAATTTATTATATATAAATTACCAATACCATACACTTAAAATAGTAAACCACAGTGTGTAGCATAGCTTTTATGATAGCCGCTACAGCCGTAATAGTTTTTTCATATCTCTCATTATGATGGACCACGAATTGCAATTTAAATCCTTAGTTTGGAGAGAATATAGTGAGAAATCTTGGAGGGAGAGAAGGGGATCAAAGAGGAGTGTAAGATGATAAGGTGGATCAATGGACTAGAGCGATGAAAGAAAGATACTATTCAAGATAAGATCGAGATGCTAGAAGAAAGAGAGATGCTAATCTCGACTGACGTTAATACAGGTTTTAGCCGGTTATAGTTTTCAAAACCCGCTTATGTCCTTTTGATGGCTGATTGGACAACTAGAAATCATATCCTCACATGTGTGCACTACTAAAAAAAAGATTTATATTAGACCTCTCATCACTGACCCCTCTAACAAAAAACCGTCAGTAGTGACTACCGTACTTATCACTAATGGTTTTTGGCTATAAGAGCCAAAAAACCAAAAACTATCAATGGTGACTACCGTACTCTCATCAGTGATCCTTCTCGTAAAAAATCATCAGTGATGGTTGCGATAGTCATTACTGATGGTTTTTGGCTAGAAGGGTCAGTGATTAGGGCCCTCATCATGGACCCGTCTAGCCAAAAACCGTCAGTGATGACTACAGTATGTGTTATAAATAATAAGATATATATGTTATAAATAATGATATATATGTATTATAAATAAATACTGAGATATATGTGTTATAAATAAGAGTAAATTGCTTATTTGCCACTGAAAGTTGGCCGGTTCCCCAAAATGCCATCGCGAAGATTGTCTTCCTCCATTGCCATCTGATCTCAAATTGCCTTCCCAAAATGCCATCATGAATCCATTTGGTCGTGAACTGACCAGTTAGTTGACACGTGAAAAGACCAAATTGCCCTCCTTTTGAGTGTGCTGCCCTATTTAAATCTATCAAATGTGCTTAGAATTTTATGAAAATTTTTAGAGATGATCTTAAGAGAGTACTAACATTTCTGTAAAAATTTGAGAGCATGAGCAACTCTGTGATTTTCTGGAAAAATCGTTTAGTGATTCTGTCTTAATGAAAGAATTGCCTAATTTAAATCTATCAAATGTGCTTAGAATTTTATGAAAATTTTTGGAGATGATCTTAAGAGAGTACTAACATTTCTATAAAAATTTGAGAGCATGAGCAGCTCTGTGATTTTCTGGAAAAATCTTTTAGCGATTCTACCTAAATGAAAGAATCTAAATTTTGATTTTTAGAAGCACTAAATAAATTCAAAAATTTATGAAATTTTTGGAGTGGTTCCTTGGGTTATTTAGAATTTAAATAAAATATTTCTAGGCTTTTAAATGTTTTGAATTCATTTCGCCGTCAAGTTAGCACACGAGGGCAACTCGGTCTTTTCGCGTGCCGACAAGCAGTCGATTCACGACCAAATGGACGGCGGTGACATTTTGGGAAGGCAATTTGAGATCGGATGGCAATGGAGGGAAGACAATCTTCGCGATGGCAGTTTGGAAAACCGGCCAACTTTCAGTGGCAAATAAGCAATTATCTCTATAAATAATGAGATGTATGTGTGTTATAAACAATGAGACATGTAACATCATGAAAAATTCAAAAATAGAAAACATATAAAATTAAATGAGTAAAATGAAAAATAAAATTTGGATTGTGATTACATTCTGAATTTTCTAGCATTATTGGTTTTTCTTGGGTTTTTGCTCTAAAAGAGAAGTCTTTTACAATGAATTAAGTAAAAGGTAAATGTAAGAAAGTAAAAATATACATCAACAAAAATCTACAAAAATTATATTAAAATAAAAGAAGTCTCAAGAGCTCCTTTTCTGTAGTCAAAAGCAATATGAACACATTAATGAATGAAAAGAAATGAGAATTAATGGAATTTGACTGAAAATAGTGGCTTGATAGATTTTTTGTAAAAACCTGCAGAGTTTACCTCGAGCTGAAATTTTAGCCATACTCTCCTGAGAGCAATATCAATCTCTAGCAAAATATAAAAAAATACCTACATTTAGTGCCTTTTAAAATTCTAAAACAGAAAACTAAAAAATCTGAAAATTTCAATGTTAGATTTATTAGGAAATAAATAAGCAAGATCTCAAGAACACTTAGACCATAACAAATCTTTCCATAAATTTACAAAAATTCTTGACCTAATTAAAATGCTAAATTAAATGAAAAACAGAGAAGATTAACATGAACAATATTGCTTGTCAGAAATATTAGAATATTTATACAAAATATTTTAACTCAAAAATTTTACAGAGTGTAGAGAACCCTCTCGAAACTTCCACAAAATCTGTGACATGATTTGACAGCCCAAATAAATGCCTAAGCAAGTACCGTCTGGATAACCAAATAGAATTGCCTTCTTTTCATCTCTGCCATGTGGGCCCGGCTACTGTATGGGACCCACTTACCAGGTCACTGCCCTCTCCTCCTTTTGTGATCAGAACCGACTACCTCACCTCATCTCTGCTGCGGCAAGAAAATCCGACCAAATATAATATAATACCTCTTCTATTTCTGAGAGGATTATCGTGCTTTTGTTGATTTGAGCCGGCTCAGCCGGCCGGCCAGCTCGGCTCAAGAAAAAAATTCGTGTTTAGGTTTCTACAAAAATCCATAATTACGTATAGATCTTTTGTACGATTTTTTACAAAGAGAACCTTCTGCTTTAGAAAAAAATGTGAATCTTTCGTGAAAGGACTCTAAATAAATACCGAAAAAACTTAGTGACGTTTGGATCATTCCGGCTATTTTTCACGAAAAAGGACCTTTGATTTATCGCAATCACTTTTTTACGAAGAGAACCCTCTGCTTTACAAAAAAATCACGAATCTTTCGTGAAAAGCCCTAAATAAATAACAAAAAAAACGTAGTGGCGTTTGGATCATTCTGGCTATTTTTCATGAAAACGACCTTTCAATTTATCGCAATCGCGGATGCGTTTGTATTCTTTCAACCGTTTCGCGTGTTTCCTCGATGATTTTAAAAAACAAAACTCTGACGAAAAAAACAAAATTGTTTCCACGAAAAAGACAACACATGCAACGTATTACGATGCGTAAAATATCCTAGTTCACTACTACAGTAGGCATCCTTGTAGGGCAAAATATCCTGTGCAATTAAATATTTGGTGAAACCACCATGCAACCTTACTAACAAAAGTTTCAAAAAATTCTGAAAAAATCATGGATGTACATCTCAGCTTAACCCATCTACATATAAAATTTCATGATCAAATTCGTCCTATGCTAGAAATTACAAAAAAGACAAAGTTGATCATGAACTGGAACTATTCCTGTTCATGATTAAGTTTGTCTTTTTTATTACTCTTAGCATAGGATAAATTTGATCATGAAATTTTATATGTAGATGGGGTAAGCTGAGATGTATATCCATGATTTTTTCAGAATTTTTTAAAACTTTTGTTAGTAGGGTTGCACGATGATTTCACCAAATATTTAATTGCACATGATATTTTGCCTTCTTGTAGAGCCGACATGCATTCATAACTCACCACTGCCACGCGCTGCCACAGTGTCCTTACCTCCTCAAATTATGCTACCACGGCCGGCTTTGGCAGCCGCAATTTCCACCATCTCTTTGCCCAAGTTTATACCCTGCTCCTACGGTCTTTTTCGCCTATAAAAGCCAACAAATGCTCATCAGTAGCATCATACATTCTACATTCTCCTTGAAGCTCCACAAACCAAGCTTAAGAATGCTCCCTAAGACAAGACCATGCTATTCTGTAGAAATAATTCTATTAAAAGTATAACCCTGCGTATTATAAACCCTAAAATCTATAATACAAATAAATGAACTTATGAAATAGGAAATCGGTAATTAAATTATTTATATTACCAGAACTTTCAACCCTAATTCATCTTTAAATTGGTTTCATTTGATTTTTGCCTCTTATTGTCAATGCTTCTTATTGCTATTGTACAATATGATAATCATGTGTGGAGTAGACCCCTGAACCAACAATGCGAGGCAAGTACCCTTTGATCATATTGATTCCAGTGTTTTAATTTTTGTTTTGTTTTATTAAATCCATTTATGCATACGTGTATTTTCTGTAAATTTGCTATATTGTGGAACTGGTGGATATACCTATTATCTTATGAAACTTCCTTAATAAATATTGAACTATGAATCTTGATAACCCTAGAATAAGGTTGATGGTATACAATGTCAACATGGGTATATGCGATTACATAATAATCATGCTTTGCCATGTTTAGTAATGGAATCATGAATAAAGAGACATGTTATTCTTTATGAATTAAAGATGTTGGATACGATTAAAGGTTGTTGGTATTTTGGTTAAAAATAAAAATAAAACTATGATTTGATGTAGGCAATTATTAGCAATAGTCGGAGGTGTATATGACTTGCACATAGTATAGGAAAAGATTATTGCCTAGACCTGATTATGGACTGAACATAGTGCACATTAAATCTAAGAATATCCATACAACCACAAGTGTTGGTAATTTACTCAAAACTAGGTTTGCACATTGGAAGGCTGGAGTAGTATAAGATTTTTGGATTGATTGCTCAAAGGAACGTCCACACCAAGGTAAGTATGGAACAAACATTTATCGATACAATGGTGTACACCATATTATAGAAACAAGTGAGACAATGGAAGGTGAAACCATTTGTCGTACTGTGTGTAAAATATCTTCTACCGCTATAGTATGGGTTTGTCGTCACAAGAGCTGGTGCAAAATTAAGTCTATATAATGTAACGGTTATGGTTCACACAGCGACGCCGACTATGATTCACCTCAGGTGAATGAGTTCAATGATGTGGTTAACTTGGGTGGAGGCTCCGACGAATGAAGTTGTATGGTTATATATGTTTTTGTGACAATTTTCCTATAGTGGGCACACCAAAAGAAGTGTGCTAATAGCTTGCACAAAGAGTCGATCATGTCTTGTGGATAAAGTTGTATACCTCTGCAGAGTGTAAAACTTTTTAAAAAGCTGTTCCCGCTGTCAAGGGACACTTGGTGCGCTTGCACTAGTTAGAAATTTTGGTATTTTCTAAATGGTTTGAATTGGAGATATTTGTTGGAAGATGTTTGTTTCAGATTATATGCCAGGGAATAGCAATAAGATGATGCGGTACTCACAATCATAGAGAATTGTGAGTTGTTACTTTATGCTTACATACTTGTTATTTTCATACCTGTCAAACTTGCTTTTATAAAATCTCGTTTGCAAATTACCACTTGATATACATGTTTAATATTGCTTTATGCAAATTAACTGTAGAAGCCTCCTATGACATAGCCTGTATTATTGCATTTTGCAAATACACATTAAGTCTTGTTGAGTACGAAAGTACTTAACCTTACTTAATATGTGGTTTTAGATGGAGAGGAAAATGAAGCCCAGAAGGTACCTACTTCGCCGCAGGATACGAGAATTTTGACAATGCAACTTTCTAGGGATTACACCTTGCTAATTGCCTGATGGTTGGATAGATACATTACAAGACTTTTGCTTCTTTCCGCTGCAACATACTCTAAATTATAAGACTACATTGTATAAATTACTTCAATTTTAATAATAAAGTGTATGGATGTGATTTCAATTGTTGAGAATGTGCGTACTAGCCACTGATCATAGGACTAGTATTATATGCACATAGATCATGCTTCTTGGTATTCTGTACCAAAAAGAATAGTCGTTATAAGACATATGTGTTATAGATTAATAATGCGATGTATGTGTTATAAATAAATAATGAGATGTATGTGTGATGTTAATTTTCATTAATGGTTTGAAACCGTCTATATGTGCACTTCTTATTATTAACACATGTTTACAGACGGTTCATAAAATCATCTGTGATGAGATTTTTAAACTATCTACGATGAGTTTTTATGTAGTAGTGATGGTAGACAAAATCAGTTAAAAAAGGTTCTTGCCCAACTAGACTGGGAAGAAGCTTGGAAGATATCTAGCCAATCAGCTATGGGACGAAAAATAATTAATTGACAACATATATCAGTTTCATACTTTGGCCATCTCTAGTGACGTCTTCAAAATTATAGCAAGAATATTACTCCCTCCAATCACAAATAGTTGAAGTTTGGAACATAGATGTAGTCAAACTTTTGAAAACTTGACTATCAATATCTTTTAAATATTTATATTAGATACAAGAAAATCAAACATTTAGATTTGTCTCATTTTTTTCATAATATTGTAATTTTATTAGGCTTTATAAATATATTATTATAGAAATTAATAGTCAAAACTATATTTTAGAAACAATGTCAATATCCAATATGACAACTATGTATGACCATTACAGGAAGCCGACATTTTTTCGTCGGCCATGAACCGACGATAACAAGGGGTTTCCCGACGAAAATAGCCATTTTAAATAAACTTAAAAAACGGTGAAAAAAATTCGATTTAAAAACGCAATGTTTTAAATTGAATTCGTAAACGAAAATAATGTATTTTCATCGGTACAGCCTAGCCGACGAAAGAACAATCCGATGGCTGTAGTTTTTTGTCGGCCTTAATGTAGCCGACGAAAATGCTATTAATTTCATCGGCCCAAGTAGCCGACGAAACTAATGGCGTATTTTTAATCGGCATAGATAATGAAACGAAAATACTAGACATTTCCCGATATTTTAAAGTCGAGAATGCTAAGCCAAACGAAACAACTGGGATTTTCCCCCAATTTTTTCGTTGGCATAGATAGCCGACGAAAATACTGGACATTTCCCTAGTATTTTAGTTGGTGGAATCATGCAATTGCTCTTAGAGGGCGAAAGGAGGCTATAGAACCTTTGAGCGTCCGGCCGGGCTCTTCTTGAATTAACCTCAAAATCCCTACCAATATCATTCAACATCTCATCCATCCTATCTTCATCCTCATGGTCTGTCTCAATGGGTTGTGCCTCACCATGCTCGTACCATGTCATATAGTCCGGCATAAAACCAAACTTGCATAGGTGACGTTCCACATCCGACTTAACATGCCGAGCAAAGTTTCGACACTTGTTACAGAGGCACTTTACAACACCACCTGCAGCCCCTCTGAACGCATTGTCCATGAGCGTCGTGTGTTGACCCCCATTCTCTTGAATGTGCCCCGTCTTACTCCAACCATCGTACATCCATCTTCTATCATCACCCATTATGGACGCTAAAAACGAGCAACAAGATCAATCACAGTGTGCTATGGTTGCTAACAAGAGCTCTACTAGGAAAGATAGGTCCTAAACCTACCCAAGAATGGATGCCAGAGCACGGATTTATGACGAGCCTTACGATCCGAACGAAATTTCGGCAGTATAACCCCGCTGTTCTCCGAATGCACGCCTAGTTTTGGTGCATCGGAGAACAACTGGATTATGCTGCCATGATTTCGTTCGGACCGTTGGGCTCGTCATAAACCCTACATATGCTCTAGCGTCCATTCCTAAGCTGTCTAAATTAAATTGGACAATTCTGGAACGGCACACCTCACAAGTAAATGTGAGATGCGCCGTTCCCGAACGGGTGACGCCTAGGCTTGGCTGACCAAATTGATTCTACTTAATAGCTAATCAAGCAATATTATATAACTCATCAACAACTAATTAAAAGCTAATCATCTAATTGACCAGGTTTTCTTGTTTGTCCACTCTCCTCCCACCGATTTACAAACAAAACGGAGTAGAAAAAACTCAAACTAAAAATATTTGTATTATATGAAACTAAAGCTTTTGTTACAACTATTGGTATAAAAACAACTAGATCTGCCAAATAAGAACGATATTGATAGATATTGCCACCATAAGTTCTTCTAGAATGCTATATTTTCTAATGAGTTTTACTTCCATCTTACTAATTGTATACATTGAAGATCAATGTCAATGTTTCAAATGAGTTTTACTTACATCTTACTAATTGCATACAAAATTACTAATTGTATACATTGAAGATCAATGTCAATGTTTTACAAATTAATAATTGTATACAAAATTACTAACCGTATACATTGAAGTTTTATTTACATCTTACCAATTGAAGATCAATATCAGTGTCAATGTTTCAAAATTACTAATTGTATACATTGAAGATCAATGTCAATGTTTCAAAATTTTCTAATGAGTTTTACTTACGTCTTACTAATTACATAAAAATTACCAATTGTATACATTGAAAACACACATGTAAGCATTGGACAATTTCGTAGCAACAGAACATACAACTATGCTCTAAAACACACATGTAAGCATTGGACTATTTTATTTACGTATTTCAAAATTACAACTATTTTGTAGCAACATAACATACATGTAAGCATCCACTAAAATTACAACTATTTTGTATCATCCACTAAAACACACATGTAAACATAGTATCTGAAATATCTTGCTTGGGAATTCACCTTGGTTGGGAAGCTAGTGGCGTCTTGAGGCATGACAGCGGCCGGTGACACCGGGAGGGCAGCGGCGGCGGCGTGAGGATGCTGGCGGCAACAGTGGCGAAATGGAGAAGCGGCGCAAGAGCGAGGCGGCGGCGGTGTGTGGCGAAGCGGCGTGGCGGCGGCGAGGAAGACGGTGGCTCGGCGAAGCGGTGGGGTGGCGATTGGCGAAGCGGCGAAGCGGCGGCGGTGAAAGCGGCGCAAGCGATGGCGCGCGAAGCGATAAGCGGCGGTGGGCGGCGTGAAACGCAAGCGGCGAAGCGGAAAAGCGGCGGCTTCGGTGCGGCGGCGAAGGGCGGACGGGTGGCGGCGCTTCGGCCGCGAGATGGCGAAGCGATTAATTGGGAGGCGCAGTGAATGAGTACACGACGGGTGGCGATGAGGGTTATCGCCATATTTTCGTTGGCTAATATGACCGGCGAAAACATATCTATTTTAAATCGGCCATGTGGGCGGCGAAAATAGATATTCATGCCACGTGGCACTAGATGAGTGGGTCGAGATGTTTTCGTCGGCGTGAACCGACGAAAAAATTTGAAATTCAAGTGCCGCCTCCTCGCGGATTGTTTTCGTCGGTTTATGAAAAGACCGAAGCGAAAATATATATATATTAATAAATCGGCTATTAGTTACGATGAAGCGAAAATAAATATACTTTCGTCGGCTTTCTTTGGGCCAGCGGAAATGTTTTATTATTTTAAATGCGTCCTGTAGAAGGCCGACGAAAATATCTTGGGCCTACGAAAAATTGTCGTTTTCCTGTAGTGGACCGGAGGAGTAGAACAGAGAAGGAAGCTCACTGACCTTGGTCAGATTCGCATTTTTTAAAAAATAAAAGTTTCGTACGGATTTTTAAGAGAAAGGAGATAGTAAAGTAACACACATTCGTGACTTTCTGATAGATTCCTATGATATAACAAAAAGGCAAATGTTCGTGATGATCTAAGAAATCGCAGCTGTAGTAAGAGACAAATTAGCCAGGGACGCACTCATTCCCAGCGTGGCAGAGCCTCCAGTTTGTTACGTTCCACGTGAATCACACGGCAAACACCCATGATTAGTTCCACAATGGGTACGCTGCAACTACGACTGCGAGTGCGCATCGCTATCAAATGGCACAGGATATTCTCGCTTGTGAAAAGACCCGAGCTTGTGTTTGTTACACAGTATTCTATATTGTTTTATATTAGAGATTACTAATATTCTGTATTAGCTTGTATAGATATTGTCTTATATAGTTTTTTCTTTTGTATCCTTACGTTTATGCGTATATTCTGACCTATTAGCCTTATTATGAGTATATATACAAATGCTATTCATAATATGGTATCAAATCGGGTTGATAAACCTTAGCCGCCACCCGCCTTCTTCCGTCGCCGCTGCCCCAGGAGGAGCAATCTCCACTCGGAGGTGGACAACTCCGACTTGCAGCACCAGCAAGATCTGAGCCGGCTCTGCCCCGCGCCAGATCGTTATCACCATCTCTGTGCCCTTTTAGCCCCGCCGTGCCTCCGTTCCACTCTGATCCGTGCTGCCCCGCGCTAGATCTGTTGTCCTCGAGCATCGCCACCCCTGATCTGGACGCCATCAAACGTACTTAGTTCGAGCTCGAGGATGATGAACCGAGTTATGCTCTTCTTCCTGGTGCTGTAAAAGCTGCTATATGGGCTGATGCTAGGCCACTGCTTGTGCTGCTATTTGGGCTAGACCCTCAGGTCTTTGCAGGCTAATCTAGATGCTTTGTGAGGATCTAGTGTGGCCATTGCTATTTGGGCTAAGAATTCTTGTAGTTGCTAGATCTGCTGCTGCTAGTATTCTCAGTTATCTTTGAGTCTTTTTAGATCCTGTTTATTTAGACTTAGACTTTTTAGCTTATAGTTTAAAGTTAGTTTTTTTGGTTTAAATAGTTTAAAAGCTAATGGATTTTATACGTGATAGAGGTGGATAATTTTATATAACTTTAGTGTTATTACTCTAAAACCAACCATCAATAAGCTAAAAAAAAGTCTCTATCCAGTGGTTTTTAGCTTTTAATTATATGGAAGCTTATGGCTTTTGAAAAGCTCGGATAAAAAGCTATTCGTTTGTTTAGACTTTAGCTTTTTAGTTTTTAAATCGGTAAAAAAGTCCAAATAAATAGAACCATATTTTCTGTGTTATTACTTCCGCTGTGTCTATATAAGTCTATAGCACTATCTCTAAGTTCGTCCATGCAGTCAGTCAGTCAGCGGAACTAGACGAAAGAGAGATGCTAATCTCGACTGATGTTAATATAGGTTTTGGCCCGGGTATAGTTTTCAAAACCCGCTTGTCCTTTTGATGGTTGATGGCGAAATAATATACCCGTGGGTCCAAATTTGGATCCAGACCCGGACCCATCGGGTCGGGTACCCGCGGGTACCCGGATCCACGGGTATTTTTGCCATCCCTACTGCTGTTATGACTAATGCTCTAGGTCAGCTTCTACACATGGATACTGTGGGACCAGCAAGAATAAAATCTGCAGGAGGTAAGTGGTATGTTCTTGTGATTGTTGATGATTACTATAGGTACTCTTGGGTATATTTCATGACTACCAAAGATGAAGCTTTTGAATTGTTTCAAGAGTTTGCATTAAGGTTGCTAAAGGAATTGCCTGAAGCACTTAAAGTAATTAGGAGTGATAATGGAGGAGAATTCAAGAACAATCTTTTGGTTCTTTACATTACGAACATGGAATTGAGCATCAATTTTCTTACGCTTTCGAGTTCCTCAACAAAATGGTGTTGTTGAGAGGAAAAATCGTACACTAGTTGAGATGGCTAGGACAATGCTTGATGAATATTCTACTCCTAGGAAGTTTTGGGCTGAAGCTATTTCTCTTGCTTGCTACATTTCAAATAGAGTATTTTTGAGAGCAAAGCTTCATAGAACTTCTTATAAACTTCGGTTTGGGCGTACTCCTAGCATCTCCCATATCGTGTTTTTGGTTGCAAATGTTTCATTCTCAAACATGTAAATCTTGATAAGTTTGAATCTAGATGCTCGGATGGATTGTTTTTGGTTATGCTCTTCATACTCGTGGTTACCGTGTGTCTTTGAATTTAGAAACTAATAAAATTGTTGAGACTTGTGAAGTCACTTTTGATGAGGCTAGTCCGGTACTAGACACGAATTTTCGAGGATACAAGTTACTTGCAATTCGAAAGTATCTTTTTGGAAGAAAGTGATGATGAAGATGAAGATGAAAGTAGTAATCAAGTTGGCAACTCTACTCATTAATTCAAACCACAGGAAGAAAATCAGCAAACATCTTTGGAAATTCTTCCGCAAACACACATGGTATTGGACCTCGGGCATCTTGAAATTTCAGCACCATTGCATATTCAACGAAGACATCCTCTGAGCAGATGATTGGTAAGTTAAATGCGTGTGCTTCAAACAGTACAATACTAATGCCTCATATGCTCATCTTGCTTTTGTTGCATCTTTTGAACCCCAAGATGTAAGTCACGCGTTATCGATGAGTCTTGGATTAATGCCATGCATGAAGAACTTGAGAATTTTGAGCGCAATAAGGTTTGGGTTTTAGTTCCACCTCCTTTAGGTCGAATATCATTGGAACTAAATGGGTTTTAAGAATAAACAAAGTCAAGATGGGGTTGTTGTTAGAAACAAAGCTAGATTGGTTGCTCAAGGTTTTACTCAAATTGAAGGACTTGATTTTGATGAAACTTTTGCACTGTTGCTAGACTTGAAGCCATTAGAATTTTGTTGGCCTTTCTTTGCATCTAAAGGTTTTAGATTGTATCAAATGGACGTCAAAAATGCTTTTTCTAAATGGTTTTATTTCGAAGAAGTTTATGTCAAACAACCTTTGGATTTGAAAATCTGAAATACCAGACCATGTTTTAAGTTGTCCAAAGCTTTATATGGTTTAAAACAAGCTCCTCGGGCTTGGTATGATAGGCTTAAATCATATTTCTTTGGAAAATGATTTTGAAATGGGTAAAGTTGATAAAACCTTATTTTCTCTCAAGCATGGCAATGATCATTACTTGTTGATTTATGTGGATGATATCATTTTTGTGGTACTTCTCATGCTCTTGTTGCCAAGTTTTGAGACACTATGAGCGAGGAATTTGAGATGAGTATGATGGGTGAGCTCACATACTTTACGGGTTTACAAGTCAAGCAAACAAGGCAAGGTATCTTTATTCACCAAACGAAGTACACAAAAGATCTTCTTGACGTTTTGAGATGGAAACATGCAAACCAATTTCCACACCTATTGGCACAACAACTACCTTGGATCCGGATGAAGAAGGAGAACCGGTTAATCAAAAGGAGTATCGAAGCATGATTGGATCGCTTCTTTATCTCTTTGCTTCAAGGCCGGATATACACTTTGCGGTGTGTTTGTGTGCTCGTTTTCAAGCTTCCCCGTGCTTCTCATCGACAAGCGGTAAAAGCGAATTCTTCGCTATTTACAATCCACTTTAGAGTTTGGCTTATGGTACTCATCATCATCATGTTTATCACTTAGAGCCTTCTCGATGCTGATTTTATGGGTTGTAGAATTAACGGAAAAGTACCTCTGGAACATGTCATTTTATTGGTACATCTTTAGTTGCTTGGTCATCTAGAAAACAAGTTTCGTTGCTCTCTCAAGCTGCTGAATCTGAATATGTTCTTCTGCTTTGCATCTTTGTGCTCAAGTGCTTTGGATGATATCAGCTTTAAAGGATTTTGGATTAAACTTAGATAGTGTTCCCCTTTTCTATGATAACACTAGTGCTATTAATATTGCTAAAAATTCAGTGCAACATTCTCGAACCAAGCATATTGACATTCGCTATCATTTCCTTCGAGATCATGTGGAAAAGGGAGATGTTGTGTTGCATTTTGTTGATTCTGAATTGCAAGTTGCTGATATTTTCACAAAACCACTTGATGCTTCTCGATTTGCCTTTTTGAGAGGAGAGCTGGGTGTTATGCATTCCATGAGCTTGTTTTGAGGGGGAGTTTTATGCCAAGTCTGTTACTTAATGAGCTTACTTTATCATATTTCTTTATATATTATGTAAGTGAGCTTATATATGATAATCTAAATTGCTTTACTTGAACTAAAAGTGACATTGCGGAATTCCTTGGTTTGACTGTCTATAGCTAATACTTTGTGATATCTTGCTTCTATAGGCGTGATAATGAATCGTCTTAATAAATTTGGGCTATAAAGCATGTGTATTTTCAGCTTTACTCTTTCATAGACTATTTAATCTCTTTGCATGTTTACAATAAAAGAAAAGGGAATAAAAAAAGGGGACTCAAATCTGCAAGAAGCTTGTCAAAATTATCAAAAATAAGCAAAAGCTTCAAGATGTATGCTTCAAGCATGACATTCCCTAAAAGATAAGATGTATGCTACAAGCATGCCATTCCCTAAAAGATAAGATGTATGCTTCAAGCATGCCATTCATTGAAAATAAAAAAGTATGCTTCAAGCATGCCACATGCAGTTTACTGTTATCAAGATTAATTTGGTCTACTAGACTGGAGTTGAAACTACTTGCTTGCCCTGAGTTGTTAGTTGCTTCATTTTTTTGGCCTAGTGTTTTCTGTCAAGATTTTACTTAGTACTTGGCTATAGTTGATTAAATTGAGGTTGAGATGCATGTCACTCCCTAACTTGTTAAATAATATTAAGTTCATGTATTATGCTTATTATGTGATCTATAAGGTTATATGATCAAGGAAGCTCATTGGTTCTTGTCTTGGCACTCATTTGTTTTTCCTTGCTGAAATCATTGTCAAAGGGGGAGAAGAAGAAGAAAGCTTACATTCAGGGGGAGAAGTGAAATGTTTTATTGTCAAAAGGGGGAAATTTTGGAGTTCACACACAATTTGGTTTCCTTTTAGGTGGAGATTTTTCACTTTGCTTTTTGATCACTTTGCTTTCTGTTTTAAAATGAAATTTCTTAAAATCTTTTCTCGTGAGGTTAATGCCAATGTTCAGGTCCAAAGGGTGTTGCCAATGTTTTCATCAAGGGGGAGATTGTGAGATCATGTGATGAAAAATTGGTTGAATGGTGAAATTGGCATTGTAAAGTGACTTTCATTATAGCATGTGTGGTGCTTGTGCATATGCTATGTTGAGGTAATTATTATGCTGGGGATAGCATGATGGATTCTGTTTGATGCAATGCACTCGTGTGAGTGGTTGCATGGATTGACTTTGAGTCAAGTCGTGGACTTGTGCTCGTGCAGCTTTCTGTGTTTATTCATGTGCGGTGTTGTTCGAGGCTAACGTGGTCGATGACGGACCGGAACTAGGTTCATGGAGGCGAGGTTCGGGACTAGGTTCGGGAGGAATCGAGGTCTTGGTGGTCAAGGATGTCATGCGGGGCGTTCGGGCTGAGAACATGCACATGGAGGCGGTTAGTCACGTAATTACAATGAGTGGTACGTACATACGTGCAAGAGTTGTTTTTGGCCACGTTGGGCCAAGTTGAGATGTATCTGAGACTCTTTCCATGTTGGAAGCGGAGTTGTATTCTATCTCGTTTGGACCGCTCTGTATAAATAAGGGAGGTATCCCTGTTTATTCTTGAGCGTTCGAGTTTGAGGTTTGTACTCTTATGTTGGAGTATTTTAGACAATGAAATAAAAATCAATCTTCCAGAGAGCTTCTTCTTGCGGTTATGATTTGCTCTTGGCCGGCATAGTTGATCAATCGCTTGAAGTTTTGTTCATCACAAAGATCACGAAGTTCATCACGGAGTTCGGTTCTTTGCAAAGGTATCATCTTGCGAAGGTAATATCTTTTGATCCGTAGATCCGATCGGATTGATTCTTGTTGGGTTTGATTTGTAATTGAATCTAGTTTCTACAGTTAAAATTTTATATCAATCCAATGGTTAGATCTTTGGTAATTTGTGGTCACCCAGATTGATGTCCTGCTCGCCTGACTGCTCGCGTGGTCGCCCAGATTCAGTCATCTTACGAAGGACATAACTTTAGATCCGTAGATCCGATTGATCTGATTCTTTTTGTGTTAGCTGTGGAATTGAGTCTAGTTTCTACAGTTAAAATTTCACATCAATCCAACGGCTAGATCTTCGGGATTTTCTATTTTAGTGGATATGTATCGGTCTGCTCGCCCAGACTGTGCGCGTGGTCGCCCAACTGTTCACGTGGTCGCCCAACCTGCTCGACCAAGTGCCAACCTGCTCGCCCAAGTCCCAACCTGCTCGCCCAAGTGCCCAACCTGCTCGCCCAAGTGTCCTACTGCTCGCCCAAGTGTGTGTCCTACTGGTCGCCCAGGTGCTCAAACTGGTCGCCCAAGTATTCTACTGGTCGCCCAAGTGCTCTACTGGTCGCCCAGACTTCTAAACTGGTCTCCCAACTTTGTGAACTGGTCTTCAAGCAAGTTGAGTTTGAATTGGGGTGTTTCAAAAAGTTTAAAAATAAGATTTTAGCTTCCACGCAATCATTCACCCCCCCTCTGATTGACGCCATCCGATCCTACAATTGACAGCATATATCAGTTTCATACTATGCCATCTCTCGTGACACCTTCAAAATTATAGCAAGAATATTACAATATCACTTCCTCTAATCATAAATAGTTGTCGTTTGGGACATATGTGCAGTTAAACTTTCGAAATCTTGGCTATTAATATCTTTTTAAATATTTAAATTAGATACATCAAAATCATAAATATAGATTTGTCTTAAAAATATTTTCATAATATTATGATTTTATTAGGTTTTATAAATATATTATAATATAAATTATTGATCAAAACTATATTTTAGAGACCATATCGATGTCCAAAATGATAATTATTTATAAGCGGAGGAGTACAACAGAGAAGTTAGCTCGGTGACTTGATGGCCGTATTCTTTTTTTTTGTAAAATAAAAGTCTCGTACGGATTTTTAAGAGATGGGAGATAGTCAAGTAACAAGCGTTTGTGACTTTACGAGAGATTCCCATTATATAACAAAAGAGGCAAATGCTCGTGATGATATAAGAAATCCCGGTGTAGTAAGAGACAAATTAGCGAGTTAGGGATGATAATTTTACCCGATTATTCGTGTATACCTGCAGATAAAAACTTTAATAGAGGTGGATATGTTCCTCTTTTATTATCCGCAGGTATGTTTATGGGGGGCTAAACTTTACTCGACTTGCAAACAGGTATGGGTATGGGGGAGCTTCACCGTATCCGTTCCGTTCGATTACATGCCACCTTCTATTGACATATGAAAAATTGGTTGAATGGTGAAATTGGCATTGTAAAGTGACTTTGATTATAGCATGTGTGGTGCTTGTGCATGTGCTATGTTGAGGTAATTATTATGCTGGGGATAGCATGATGGATTCTGTTTGATGCAATGCACTCGTGTGAGTGGTTGCATGGATTGACTTTGAGTCAAGTCGTGGACTTGTGCTCGTGCACGGTTTCTGTGTTTATTCATGTGCAGGTGTTGCTCGAGGGCGAACGTGGTCGATGACGGGACGGAACTAGGTTCATGGAGGAACCGAGGTTCGGGACTAGGTTCGAGGAGGAATCGAGGTTTTGGTGGTCAAGGATGTCATGCGGGGACGTTCGGGCAGAGAACATGCACATGGAGGTTTGGTTAGTCACGTAATTACGGCAGTGTGGGTGTACATACGTGTAAGAGTTGTTTTGGCCACGTTGGGCCAAGTTGAGATGTATCTGAGACTCTTTCCATGTTGGAAGCGGAGTTGTATTCTATCTCGTTTAGATTGCTCTGTATAAATAAGGGGAGGTGTCCCCTGTTTATTCTTGAGCGTTCAGGTTTGAGGGTTTGTACTCTTGTGTTGGAGTATTTTAGACAACGAAATAAAAATCAATCTTCCAGAGAGCTTCTTCTTGCGGTTATGATTTGCTCTTGGCTTCGACATAGTTGATCAATCGCTTGAAGTTTTGTTCATCACAGCAGTCACGAAGTTCATCACGGAGTTCGGTTCTTTGCAAAGGTATCATCTTACGAAGGTAATATCTTTTGATCCGTAGATCCGATCGGATTGATTCTTATTGGGTTTGATTCGTAATTGAATCTAGTTTCTACAGTTAAAATTTCATATCAATCCAATAGTTAGATCTTTGGTAATTTGTGGTCGCCCAGATTGATGTCCTGCTCGCCTGACTGCTCGCGTGGTTGCCCAGATTCAGTCATCTTGCGAAGGACATAACTTTAGATCCGTAGATCCGATTGACCTGATTCTTTTGTGTTAGCTGCGGAATTGAGTCTAGTTTCTACAGTTAAAATTTCACATCAATCCAACGGCTAAATCTTCGGAATTTTCTATTTTAGTGGATGTGTATCGGTCTGCTCTCCCAGACTGTGCGCGTGGTCGCCCAACTGTTCACGTGGTCGCCCAACCTGCTCGCCCAAGTGCCCAACCTGCTCGCCCAAGTGTTCTACTGTTCGCCCAAGTGTCCTACTGGTCGCCCAGGCGCCCTACCTGCTCGCCCAGGTGCCCAAACTGCTCGCCCAAGTGTCCTACTGGTCGCCCAGGTGCTCAAACTGGTCGCCCAAGTATTCTACTGGTCGCCCAAGTGCTCTACTGGTCGCCCAGACTTCTAAACTAGTCTCCCAACTTTGTGAACTGGTCTTCAAGCAAGTTGAGTTTGAATTGGGGTGTTTCAAAAAGTTTAAAAATAAGATTTTAGCTTCCACGCAATCATTCACCCCCCTCTGATTGACGCCATCCGATCCTACAAGTGGTATCAGAGCAAGGTTGAGGTATGGCGTCAGATAAGTATGTTAATGTCCCCCTATGCTTAATGATTCAAATTTTTCTTACTGAAAAAGTCGCATGCAATCCTATATTGAAGCTCAAGGTAATGATGTTTGGCGCAAAGTCTCTCGCATATGATGTTCTGATATAGTCACTAATGATAATAAAGAGACGTTGATTTAAATGCTAAAGCTAAAAACTTGATTTTTCAAGGAATCTCTGAAAAAGAATTTGATCGAGTTTCTCATTTACGTTCGCACATTCAGTTTGGAAGACATTATGTGACTATCATGAAGGTTCAACTAAGATTAAGAAAGTGCAAAAATATTTACCAAAAGGACTTTTCGATTTTGTTATGAAACCGGTGAATCAATTGATGATCTTTACTCTCGATTTGAGAAAATTTTGTGCAATTTGCGTGGTGTTGGAGTTAACAATCCGATGAGGAGAATGCTAGTAAGATTTTGAGATCTCGACTCATGAATGGCGCATGGTTATTCTTGCAATCAACCAAAGCTGTTGATTTGGATCGTTGACCATGGATGATCTGTATTCTAGGTTGAAAACTTATGAGATGGATTCTTTATCACCTAGAGTGATAAAACCTCTACACATGCACTTGTTGCTAACTTGAGACGTCTTACGGATTACCATCTTCATCTCCTTATGCGCATTAGCTTCTTTTTCCGATGAACAGTTTGAGATGCTCCACGAAGAAGATCTTGTGCTCATTTCTTCACGTATTTGTTAAAGCACTCAACAATGTGAGGATGAGGAGGCGGAGGCACTACTTGAGGGCCTTTCAAGCTGCTTTGAGTGTAGTCTTCTCGGGCATATCAAAGCAAATTGTCCCAAGTTGAAAAAGAAGGAAGAAAGAGAACCAAGACAACGCATGACTCAAGACATACTACTCCTAGGCGTTCCAATTTTCGAAAAGTCGCTAAGAAAGTCTTAGCTGTCTTGGAGGAGTGTGATCTTAGTGATGTGGACTTTGAGAGTGACAATGAGCCACGGGACAAGAAGGGAGATACTGATGATGACTTCACTGGCATGTGCTTTATGGCTAAAAGGGATAATGACAGTGATTTTGATTTTGATGAGGTAGGACCTTCTTATGATGAACTTGAGTATGTTGTGGTTAAATTAGTTTCTGAACTTAAAAAATCTAAGAAGGCTCTTAAAGAAAAAGATCTAGAAATTGATAGTTCTAATTATGAAATTGCAAGGCTTAGATCTTTGATTCTGATGATGATGCTGTAAGTCATGTGACTTAATTCACAATGAGCTTGTTTCACTTAGGAAAGAACATGCTTCTCTGTTAAAGCAAGATAGGAAAATGAGAAACAAATGAAAAATGCTAGTTTGTTCAACCATTGATCTGCATGATTCAACTTCTTGTTCAAAATGCTCCATCTTTGGAATTGAAGTTGCATGATGCAAATGCTAGAGTTTCTCAAATGACGGATGCCTTGCTCACTCATGAAGTTCTTTCTGCTCAAATTGTCAAAAGCAGAAAGGAATAGTGGATGTTCCTGTAACAATTGTTTAACCTTGTCTAGAAAGGTTGATTACTTGGAAAAATCGTTAGAAGCGTTTTACTAAAGGAAAGAAAAACCTAAACATGATTTTGGATCAATCAAAAGTCGCACTCATAACAAAGGTTTAGGTTTTGATTCTTATGCTCATCATAAAACACATGTTCCCTTTGTTGTCAAAGTTCTTGAAAGTGGAAAGTTTGAAATTGCAAATAAGCCTAAGAAAATTGTTTTTAAATCTGCTGGAATTTTATCTTCTACTGTGATGAATGCAAATGTTGCTTCTACTTCTAAAGTTAAGCATTATGTTAAGTACACTTGCACTCATTGTGGTAGAGATGGACATTTAGTAGATTTTTGCTTTAAACTAGCCAAACAACGAAGCAAGAAAAAGCTAAAGCTAGGTCTAATTTGAGATGAGCACGCTTTACTCCTCATTATGTGCCTAAGGTGATCACGAACACCTTTTGTTGCAAGAAACACGAGAGAGAGCAAAACTGATTTTGTATACAAGTATACTCGTGTTGTGCCTACTCGTCGTGTGTCTCAGTGCTGGATTCCTAAATGTCTTTTATCTAACCCCAGTCTTGAGACATCGACATCCTCTTTTGTGTAGACTGTGAAAGAGAGGAAGGAGAACATATGGTTCATAGATTCGGATGTTCAAGACATATATTTGGTGATTCAAAATGGTTCTCCTCCCTCACACAAAGTTCAGTGATGAGATCATCACTTTTGGCGACAATTCAAAGGGAAGAATTCTTGGAAGAGGAATTGTGCGAGTCAATGAAAACTTCATTCTCAAGGATGTAGCTTTGGTAAGCAAGCTCAAATATAATTTGCTCTCAGTTTCTCAGTTGCTTGATGAAGATCTTGAGGTAAGATTTCAGAAAAATTCTTGTCGTATATTAGATGTTTCGAAAATCTAGTATGCAACATCACTCGTATTGGTCGCTTGTTTAAAGGTGATTTTCATGTCCAACATCTGAATGACATGTCTTGTATCTCATGTTTCAAAAGATCTAACTTTTGGCATCGTAGACTTGGTCATATTGGTTTTGATCACCTTTCACGCATTAGTAAATCAAATTTTCTCGAGAGGTTTGCTGAATTAAAGTATGACAAAACAAGTAATTTGACTTGCTCTCCTGTCAACATGGAAAAATGATCGCACCTAAACATTTTCCTATCCTTCTTTGTTTAGGGATGTAAGGTCCGGTACCTCCGGGTCCAACCTCTGTGGATCCGAACCGAAACCGAAATTTAGACCAGACTGGACCGAGTCGATCACGGGTCCAAACTCGGACTGAGACCGAACCCGATGGATACGGACCCAAACGGTGCAGAACCCATTACCGAGCAGACAAGTTTTGGAATTTGGATAGCTTTTTTCAATTTTTGCGCTCGTTTGGTCGGGCTCGAGCCAAGCGTAAGCCAATTTTGACCCATCGTAAACACAGAGATCGGCGTTCGGCGTTCCCATCTAAGGTGGCGGTGGCCCTCCTTTTGTAACCGCGCGCCGACCCGGCCGCTCGCGCCGCGGCGATGTGGTACTAATGTTCTTCTTGTTCTTGTGCCGTTTCCTCTCATCGGCTCGGCGGCCCATTTAAAGCGTTGCTCGCCCTTTGTCCAAGCATGCAGCACCATGATTGCCTCAGAGCCGAGCTCCGCCTCCATCTCACGCTCATGACTGCAACTGCGTCGGTTACTTAGGGCGAGATTGGGCGGGGCGATGAGCACAAAGCCGCTCTCGTCGGAAGCATCCACTCGCCGTCGAGTTGGGGTTTTAGCGGCAGCCAGGCAGACGAGACGAATCGATGGTTGGTGGAACTGGACCGGTTAATTGCGGCCCATGCCGAAAAGCGGATTGGACGCGGAACCACCGTGGTGGCGACCCATGCCACATCAGCCCACAAGTGAGAATGTGGTCGGTGCGGATACCCACGGGTCCAAAGCAGGACCGGACGGACCGAACCGGACCGGACGAAATAATATACCGTGGGTCCAAATTTGGACCAGACCGGACCCATCGAATTGGTACATGAATGCCGGACCCCAGGTATTTTGCCATCCCTCTGCTGTTATGACTAATGCTCTAGGTCACTTCTACACATGGATCTTGTGGGACCAAAGAAGAATAAAATCTGCAGGAGGTAAGTGGTATGTTCTTGTGATTGTTGATGATTACTATAGGTACTCTTGGGTATATTTCATGACTACCAAAGATGAAGCTTTTGAATTGTTTCAAGAGTTTGCATTAAGGTTGCTAAAGGAATTGCCTGAAGCACTTAAAGTAATTAGGAGTGATAATGGAGGAGAATTCAAGAACAATCTTTTTGGTTCTTTCTGTTCTGAACATGGAATTGAGCATCAATTTTCTTCTGCTCGAGTTCCTCAACAAAATGGTGTTGTTGAGAGGAAAAATCGTACACTAGTTGAGATGGCTAGGACAATGCTTGATGAATATTCTACTCCTAGGAAGTTTTGGGCTGAAGCTATTTCTACTGCTTGCTACATTTCAAATAGAGTATTTTTGAGAGCAAAGCTTCATAGAACTTCTTATAAACTTCGGTTTGGACGTACTCCTAGCATCTCCCATATGCGTGTTTTTGGTTGCAAATGTTTCATTCTCAAACATGTAAATCTTGATAAGTTTGAATCTAGATGCTCAGATGGATTGTTTTTTGGTTATGCTCTTCATACTCGTGGTTACCGTGTGCTGAATTTAGAAACTAATAAAATTGTTGAGACTTGTGAAGTCACTTTTGATGAGGCTAGTCCTGGTACTAGACCTGAATTTTCAGGGATACAAGTTACTTGCAATTCTGAAAGTATCTTTTTGGAAGAAAGTGATGATGAAGATGAAGATGAAAGTAGTAATCAAGTTGGCAACTCGGCTCAGCCAATTCAGCCACAGGAAGAAAATCAGCAAACATCTTTGGAAATTCTTCCAGCAAACACACATGGTATTGGACCTCAGGCATCTTCAGAAATTTCAGCACCATTGCATATTCAACGAAGACATCCTCCTGAACAGATGATTGGTGAGTTAAATGTGCGTGTGCTTCGAAACAGGTACAATACTAATGCCTCATATGCTCATACTGCTTTTGTTGCATCTTTTGAACCCCAAGATGTAAGTCACGCGTTATCTGATGAGTCTTGGATTAATGCCATGCATGAAGAACTTGAGAATTTTGAGCGCAATAAGGTTTGGGTTTTAGTTCCACCTCCTTTAGGTCGAATATCATTGGAACTAAATGGGTTTTAAGAATAAACAAAGTCAAGATGGGGTTGTTGTTAGAAACAAAGCTAGATTGGTTGCTCAAGGTTTTACTCAAATTGAAGGACTTGATTTTGATGAAACTTTTGCACTGTTGCTAGACTTGAAGCCATTAGAATTTTGTTGGCCTTTCTTTGCATCTAAAGGTTTTAGATTGTATCAAATGGACGTCAAAATGCTTTTTCTAAATGGTTTTATTTCGAAGAAGTTTATGTCAAACAACCTCTGGATTTGAAAATCCAAATACCTGACCATGTTTTTAAGTTGTCCAAAGCTTTATATGGTTTAAAACAAGCTCCTCGGGCTTGGTATGATAGGCTTAAATCATATTTTTTGGAAAATGATTTTGAAATGGGTAAAGTTGATAAAACCTTGTTTTCTCTCAAGCATGGCAATGATCATTACTTGTTGATTTATGTGGATGATATCATTTTTGTGGTACTTCTCATGCTCTTGTTGCCAAGTTTTGAGACACTATGAGCGTGGAATTTGAGATGAGTATGATGGGTGAGCTCACATACTTTACGGGTTTACAAGTCAAGCAAACAAGGCAAGGTATCTTTATTCACCAAACGAAGTACACAAAAGATCTTCTTCGACGTTTTGAGATGGAAACATGCAAACCAATTTCCACACCTATTGGCACAACAACTACCTTGGATCCGGATGAAGAAGGAGAACCGGTTAATCAAAAGGAGTATCGAAGCATGATTGGATCGCTTCTTTATCTCACTGCTTCAAGGCCGGATATACACTTTGCGGTGTGTTTGTGTGCTCGTTTTCAAGCTTCCCCACGTGCTTCTCATCGACAAGCGGTAAAACGAATTCTTCGCTATTTACAATCCACTTTAGAGTTTGGCTTATGGTACTCATCATCATCATGTTTATCACTTAGAGCCTTCTCTGATGCTGATTTTACGGGTTGTAGAATTAACAGGAAAAGTACCTCTGGAACATGTCATTTTATTGGTACATCTTTAGTTGCTTGGTCATCTAGAAAACAAGTTTCATTGCTCTCTCAACCGCTGAATCTGAATATGTTCTTCTTTGCCGCATGTTTGTGCTCAAGTGCTTTGGATGATATCAACTTTAAAGGATTTTGGATTAAACTTAGATAGTGTTCCCTTTTCTATGATAACACTAGTGCTATTAATATTGCTAAAATTGATTGCAACATTCTCGAACCAAGCATATTGACATTCGCTATCATTTCCTTCGAGATCATGTGGAAAAGGGAGATGTTGTGTTGCATTTTGTTGATTCTGAATTGCAAGTTCTTGATATTTTCACAAAACCACTTGATGCTTCTCGATTTGCCTTTTTGAGAGGAGAGTGGGTGTTATGCATTCCATGAGCTTGTTTTGAGGGGAGTTTTATGCCAAGTCTGTTACTTAATGAGCTTACTTTATCATATTTCTTTATATATTATGTAATTGAGCTTATATATGATAATCTAAATTGCTTTACTTGAACTAAAAGTGACATTTGCGAATTCCTTGGTTTGTTGTCTATAGCTAATACTTTGTGATATCTTGCTTCTATAGGCGTGATAATGAATCGTCTTAATAAATTTGGGCTATAAAGCATGTGTATTTTCAGCTTTACTCTTTCATAGACTATTTAATCTCTTTGCATGTTTACAATAAAAGAAAAGGGAATAAAAAAAGGGGACTCAAATCTGCAAGAAGCTTGTCAAAATTATCAAAATAAGCAAAAGCTTCAAGATGTATGCTTCAAGCATGACATTCCCTAAAAGATAAGATGTATGCTACAAGCATGCCATTCCCTAAAAGATAAGATGTATGCTTCAAGCATGCCATTCATTGAAAATAAAAGAAGTATGCTTCAAGCATGCCACATGCAGTTTACTGTTATCAAGATTAATTTGGTCTACTAGACTGGAGTTGAAACTACTTGCTTGCCCTGAGTTGTTAGTTGCTTCATTTTTTGGCCTAGTGTTTTCTGTCAAGATTTTACTTAGTACTTGGCTATAGTTGATTAAATTGAGGTTGAGATGCATGTCACTCCCTAACTTGTTAAATAATATTAAGTTCATGTATTATGCTTATTATGTGATCTATAAGGTTATATGATCAAGGAAGCTCATTGGTTCTTGTCTTGGCACTCATTTGTTTTTCCTTGCTGAAATCATTGTCAAAGGGGGAGAAGAAGAAAGCTTACATCTGTGGGGAGAAGTGAAATGTTTTATTGTCAAAAGGGGAAATTTTGGAGTTCACACACAATTTGGTTTCCTTTTAGGTGGAGATTTTTCACTTTGCTTTTTGATCACTTTGCTTTCTGTTTTAAAATGAAATTTCTTAAAATCTTTTCTCGTGAGGTTAATGCCAATGTTCAGTCCAAAGGGTGTTGCCAATGTTTTCATCAAGGGGAGATTGTGAGATCATGTGATGAAAAATTGGTTGAATGGTGAAATTGGCATTGTAAAGTGACTTTCATTATAGCATGTGTGGTGCTTGTGCATATGCTATGTTGAGGTAATTATTATGCTGGGGATAGCATGATGGATTCTGTTTGATGCAATGCACTCGTGTGAGTGGTTGCATGGATTGACTTTGAGTCAAGTCGTGGACTTGTGCTCGTGCACGGTTTCTGTGTTTATTCATGTGCAAGTGTTGTTCGAGGGCTTAACGTGGTCGATGACGGACCGAACTAGGTTCATGGAGGAACCGAGGTTCGGGACTAGGTTCGTGGAGGAATCGAGGTCTTGGTGGTCAAGGATGTCATGCGGGACGTTAGGGCTAGAGAACATGCACATGGAGGTCGGTTAGTCACGTAATTACAAAGGTGGGCTGTACATACGTGTAAGAGTTGTTTTTGGCCACGTTGGGCCAAGTTGAGATGTATCTGAGACTCTTTCCATGTTGGAAGCGGAGTTGTATTCTATCTCGCTTGGATTGCTCAGATAAATAAGGGAGGTGTCCTTGTTTATTCTTGAGCGTTCAGGTTTGAGGGTTTGTACTCTTGTGTTGGAGTATTTTAGACAATGAAATAAAAATCAATCTTCCAGAGAGCTTCTTCTTGCGGTTATGATTTGCTCTTGGCTTCGGCATAGTTGATCAATCGCTTGAAGTTTTGTTCATCACAGCAGTCACGAAGTTCATCACGGAGTTCGGTTCTTTGCAAAGGTATCATCTTGCGAAGGTAATATCTTTTGATCCGTAGATCCGATCGGATTGATTCTTGTTGGGTTTGATTTGTAATTGAATCTAGTTTCTACAGTTAAAATTTTATATCAATCCAATGGTTAGATCTTTGGTAATTTGTGGTCACCCAGATTGATGTCCTGCTCGCCTGACTGCTCGCGTGGTCGCCCAGATTCAGTCATCTTGCAAAGGACATAACTTTAGATCCGTAGATCCGATTGATCTGATTCTTTTTGTGTTAGCTGTGGAATTGAGTCTAGTTTCTACAGTTAAAATTTCACATCAATCCAACGGCTAGATCTTCGGGATTTTCTATTTTAGTGGATGTGTATCGGTCTGCTCGCCCAGACTGTGCGCGTGGTCGCCCAACTGATCACGTGGTCGCCCAACCTGCTCGACCAAGTGCCAACCTGCTCGCCCAAGTCCCAACCTGCTCGCCCAAGTGCCCAACCTGCTCGCCCAAGTGTCCTACTGCTCGCCCAAGTGTGTGTCCTACTGGTCGCCCAGGTGCTCAAACCGTCGCCCAAGTATTCTCTTGGTCGCCCAAGTGCTCTCTTGGTCGCCTGCACTTCTAAACCTGGTCTCCCAACTTTGTGAACTGGTCTTCAAGCAAGTTGAGTTTGAATTGGGGTGTTTCAAAAGTTTAAAAATAAGATTTTAGCTTCCACGCAATCATTCACCCCCCTCGATTGACGCCATCCGATCCTACAATTGACAAAGATATATCGGTTTCATACTATGCCATCTCTCGTGACACCTTCAAAATTATAGCAAGAATATTACAATATCACTTCCTCTAATCATAAATAGTTGTCGTTTGGGACATATGTGCGATTAAACTTTCAAATCTTGGCTATTAATATCTTTTTAAATATTTAAATTAGATACATCAAAATCATAAATATAGATTTGTCTTAAAAATATTTTCATAATATTATGATTTTATTAGGTTTTATAAATATATTATAATATAAATTATTGATCAAAACTATATTTTAGAGACCATATCGATGTCCAAAATGATAATTATTTATAACTGGAGGAGTACAACAGAGAAGTTAGCTCGGTGACTTTGGTCGTATTTTTTTTTTTGTAAAAATAAAAGTCTCGTACGGATTTTTAAGAGAAGGGAGATAGTCAAGTAACAAACGTTTGTGACTTTCTGAGAGATTCCCATTATATAACAAAAGAGGCAAATGCTCGTGATGATATAAGAAATCCCAGCTGTAGTAAGAGACAAATTAGCCAGGTTAGGGATGATAATTTTACCCGATTATTCGTGTATACCTGCAGATAAAAACTTTAATAGAGGTGGATATGTTCCTCTTTTATTATCCGCAGGTATGTTTATAGGAGGCTAAACTTTACTCGACAAGCAAACAGGTATGGGTATGGGGGAGCTTCACCGTATCCGTTCCGTTCGATTACATGCACCCGATTGCTAGGCTTAGGTACGCACCCATTCCCAGCGTGGCAAGAGCCGCAGAGTATCGATTTTATTACGTTCCACATGAATCACATGGCAAACACTGACGATTAGTTCCACAATGGATATGCTGCAACTACGACTCTGCGAGTGCACATCGCTAGCAATGGCACAAGATATTATCGCTTGTGAAAAAGAACGGAACTTGTTTTTGTTAGACAGCATCTTATATTGTTTTGTATCTTACATAGATATTATCTCATATGGGTTTTCCTTATATACCCTTATGCATATGTATATATTATGGTCTATTGGCTTTATGATGAATATATATACATGCATTATTTATAACATGATATCTGGGCAGGTTGTGAAACCCTAACCGCTACCTGCGTTCTTTTGTTGCCGCTACCCCTGCGAAGAGCAATCTCCACTCTTAGAGGCAGCCACCTTCGAGTTGACACAGTAGCAAGATCCGAGCTGGCTCTACCCTATGCTAGATCCCTGCTGCCATCTCTGCACCGGCTTAGACTATCTCCAGCGTGTTCCCGTCCCGTTTCCCTTCCCTTCGCGATGGGAAAACGAGTGCGATGGGAACGCGAGCGAGGCTCCAGCGGCTTCCCCTCCGGGGTCCTGCGCGGAAGGGAGAAGAGAGAGAATCCCGATCGGTGGAGAACCTCTCTCCTTTCCCTTCCACTCAACAAGCGGTTGGAGGCCCCTGCGCGCGCTGCGGCGGAAGAGGTCACGGAGCGGCGCGGAACCGGGGGCGATGTTGTGAAGTCGGCGACGGCAACAGGCGGTGGAAGGTGAAGTAGGCAACGACAGTGGTTGCTGAGGGAGGACCTGGGCGTCTTCTCCGGTGTGCACGGAGGCCCCTGGCGCGTCCACGCAAGGCAAGAAATTTCCCCCAAATTTCCCCCGAGTTTTCTGTTGAATGTGCGATGGCGATTCTGGTTTAGGGTTTTGGGCGTTGTGCGATGGGGTGAATGGTGCACGGTGCTGCTCCGATCTGGGTCGATTAGCTGCTTTAGGGTTTTTGGTGCAGACCGAAGGTAGGCTCGATCTGCCATTGGTGGTTAATTTGCTTGATGGCACCCTCATTCCAGACCGATCTGAGCTGATCTGTGAGGAATGATTTGCTTGATTCCCCCTCATTTCACCCTCATGTCAGACCGAATCAAGGTTCATTCGACCCTCATGTCAGTGTGGTGTGCTCCGATCTGTGATGAATGATTAGCTTTCATATGAGTGTGGGAGCAGCATCATCTAGGCCAGTAGTAAAAGTCGTAGTTCACCATGATTATTACTCGTAGCTGTAACTCAATCTCAGGGATGAAACATGCTCACACGCTCACACGCCAGTCTCAGGGATTAAGTTTGCGTATGAGTTAATTTGCAGTTTTGTCTCATGAATTTAATCTATTGTAGAGCTGTCGATTAGGACATTTCCCTCACTGAGCTGATGAGCTGATGCATGAACAATGTTAATGAACTTTCATATATGTACCTCGATTCATTGAAATGGGCTGGAAATTTAGACTTACTGACAGAAAACTTATGTGCTCCAGTAGTGCTAGCTGTAGTCAAGGTGCTTAATATTCTTGAACATAGAAATTTTGACTTACTGACTGAATACTCCTGTGGACTAGTAGTAGTAGCTGTAATCAAAGTTTTCGTTTTCAGATTTACTTTAGTTTCTGATTTACTTAAGTTTTCAGATTTTGCTATAACAAACTTAGTTAACATTTGCGAATTTGCTATAACAGATTTTGCTAAGTCTCAGATTTAGTGAAGTATTCAGATTTTGGTATAAAAAATTGTCGCTCTCAGATTTAGTTCAGTTGCAGATTTAGTTAAGTTTCACATGGAAGCATGCGTCAGCAGGTTCCTTGGCCTAAATAACTAGTTTTGGTTTAGTAACTAGTTTTGGTTTAGTAACTAGTCTTGATTTTGTTGGGATTGATTTCCTTACTAGTTTTGATTTAGTTACTAGTTATTGTAATAACTAGTTTTGATTTAGTCACTAGTTATTCTGATAACAAGTTACTAGTTTTGATTTAGTAACTAGTTTTGATTTAGTTACTAGTTATTCTAATAACTACCTGTCAGTTTTGAGTTAGCTCTCAGTTCTGAGTTATTTTAATAACGAGCTCTCACTTTTCGCGTACGCAATGAAGCCGTCGACTCCGCTGCTCCTGGCCGCCTGGGTATAACTCCACCACACCGTTCTGGGTATACTGAGTATAGCTCTCAGTTCAGTTCTGGGTATAGCTCTCAGTTCTGGGTATAGCTCCCAGAAGTGCAGATTCAGTTGTGGCATTCTTTATTTTTGCTCCTATGAAGTAAGAATGGTTCAGTCATTTCCTTCGTTCTTTTCTACTCTTTCTGGAAACACGTCAAGAGCAGAAACAAAACAGAAAGCAAACATTTAGCAGTGGATTCTGTAATTTTGGTACTTACGACCATGCGAAGCTAAATACATTGTGAGTTGTTTGGACTTTGGGCAAATTCAGAGCATCCCTTCTAGTGGCAGCAAACAGAACCTGAGAGATGCTTCATGTTTGCGGTGGTGCGAAATTAAATTTTCTGTTGGAACATCCAAGTAGAGTTCTGTTTATGGTTCATATAGTATTGTGTCTTTATCAATTCCTAGTTCTGCTGATGGAAATGATTTGTGTCAGCAACTTGTAAAATTTGCCCATGTGTAGTACCTTTCCCTTTCGAATTGGCCTTGCTAGGATTGTAAAACAGAATTAAGGGACAAGAAATGTTGTAGTATGAAAGGTTAATTAAGTTGTGGCAGTAGCAGAGAATGCAGTCCCTTATGGGGATGGTGATCCTACAAATGGCGTCGACCCTGACGACGTCATCCCTGCTGACTATGTGGAACCACCGGTGCCTTATGAGACCGGTTCTGATGGGGCTAGCTCAGAGGGATGGGAGTCCGACCGCTCGGGGCATCTGAACCTCTAATACGTGTCATAGCCGCCTTCTACGGTGGTGTGTATGTAGAACTATGGTGGAATGGGACAACTTGCCATGTCTAATGTTTTGTGTGGTGCGTAGTAATATGTAATGTTCATGCTGGAATGTGACAACTTGCCATGTGTGACAACTTTCTATTGTTAACTCTGTGAACTGTGCACTAATATCTAATGTTCATGCTGGAATGTGATAACTTGCCATGTGTGACAACTTTGTATTGTTAACTCTGTGTACTGTGTACTTAACCCTTTTTGTCATGGAATTTGTGAATAGGGATATCATGGATCCATTTCTTCAGAGTATGCTCAATGAGGGAGGTGATAACATGAACTGCAATTATCCTGGGGGCCAGCCAAACATAAGCATGGTGCCGCCTGAGGGTATGGATCCTTTGGTCGAGTCCCCGATTTCGTCCTTCTCACCCGGTTGGGGTGATTCCTCCAGGACGGAGAGGACCTCACAAAAGGGTAAGAAGAAGAAGTCCGTACCAAAGACTTCGAGGAAAAACTGGAATGCAGAGGAGGAAGATCTGCTACTGTCGGCATGGCTTAATGTTAGCCAAGACTCTATTGTTGAGACAGATCAATCTGCAGCGAGCTATTGGGGGAAAATTGTAAGTGCGGAGTCTAGCAAATCACTGGACTACGAGATCTCAGAAGGCTATAATCAATCACTGGCAAACTATAAGTGCGGAGTCTAGCAAATTTGCAGGTTACATGTAGAAGGTGGACGATATTCACCCTAGCAGCAGTACTATCAAAAATAGGGTAAGTAAGAGATATTAGTTGCATTTAAATTTTCCCAATTGTGTTTTCCCTTTATTTGCACTTACACATTTCTTTACTTCACCATTGCAAGATTGGCATGGCGATGAAGATGTTCAAGGATATTGAGGGAAGGGCCTACGCTTTTATGCACCTTTGGTCCACTCTGAGTAAGCACCCGAAGTGGTGCGCTTACCTAGATGGAAAGCGACAGAAGGCACAGGATGTGGCCCCAGCACGCTGTACTCCCGGTACAGGACCTTTTAGTCCTGTCGCAGATGATGCGGAGTCCGGTGGCTCTCGTCAGCAGCCTAGGCCGATTGGGCGCGATGCCGCTAGGAAGGCTTGAGCACGGGGTGCATTAGGCAGCACGTCATCGGTCGGCATGGTGACCGGGGTGTGTAGAGAAGAGCTGGCACAAATCAGCCAACACAAGGCTGAACTAGTGGATCTATGGCGTCAAGAGGTATCCATCATGAAGCGTGCAGAGGAGGACAAGATAATGGCGATGGATCTCAGCAGCATGGATGAGGTTTCTCGGCAGTACTTCACGCGTCGCAAGGAGGAGATTATAGCCAGTAGGTACGGGCCGTGATGATGCGGACATTTGGGTTGTGCTCCCTACGATTATTGTGTTTTGGACTGTTCGCTTTCACAATGTGCTTTCGAATGTAACTTTCACTATGTGTTTTGGACTGTGTTACTTTCAGTACTTCTGCAGGACTCTGTTACTTTCACTACTTGTTATGGACTATGTTAATGACACTACTTGTTATGGACTGTGTTATTTTCACAATTTGTGTTGTCATCATTGTGTTGTGCACTATGTTACTTGGACAATGTGTGGCGATGATTTATTCCATCACAACATGCGGACACAAATACAACACATAAAGAACTGAAACAACTAGCTTAACGTGTACAACATAAAGACCTGAAACAACTAGATTAATGTGTACATCAAACTAGAGAAGTCATTGACATATCGACGCTTAGTCCCCACCATGAATGGACCAAAGGTGCTCCACAAGATCGTTCATAAGCAGGCGATGTTTATTCCTATCACGGATCTCTTGTGTTGCCTCGATGAAATGGAGGATAGACGGACTAGACGGCCTTGATATTGCAGCTGGGTTATCCATGAAGTCATATATGAAGTCTTGGGTGGGACCGTCCCTCTCATCCTCAATAATCATGTTATGCATGATGATACAAGCAATCATTATGTTGTTGTCGGTGTTTCGCAAAACCGGCAGTAGATTTGTAAGTCTAGGGCCGCACGTCCCCGCTCCTTGAATGGTTAGACTCAGGAGTCCAAGATTTATACTGGTTCGGGCCGAATATCCCTACTTCTAGTTCGTGGTGGTAGATCTCGTTGCTCAGAGTGTGGCGAATTACAAGCAAGAACTAAGGACATGCCCTTAGTACTCATCCGAGTGAGGAAACTCAGGAGCTATGAACGCCCACCCGGGTCGGAAGGCTCGAATCGAGTCGGTAGAGCAATGAGGTAGTGTGTCAGGAATGAGAGAGTTTTTCCCCGCGCCTTCCTAGAGGGCCTACCCCCATTTATATAGTCGGAGGGGGCAGGTTACACGGATTTTTAGAGAAAAGAGGTAGGGGTAGGCTACACCCGGGAGTTCCGGTCTTCGGTCTCGACGATCGACGGATTCCTGTTCATCCCATGCCGGGTTGGTAGACACAACGGGTGACGTTCCGTCGGAAAGGTGCGCACCTGCCCTCTGCACGCCTGTCAGATGCTGACGCCATCATGCTGTGCCACTGGTGTTGCCTCGGGTGGAGACGCGTCTTACTGCTGCGCCTGTCGGAGTGATGGGACGGGTACTTGACCTTTGGCGGCCCCCTGGCCATCTTGGGAAGGAGCCTCCTGCCCCAACGTTGCTATCGTGTCCAAGGGTAGGTGGCCAACTCGGAGCCGACTGGTGACACGGTGAAGGTCGTTGAAGCGGAGTTGCCAAGGCTCCGACTGGGGGCCTGGTCAGGGCCTTCGGGGACGCCTGACCAGCCCTCTGATCGGAAACCATGGGGACGCTTGACTGGGGTCTTGGCTGGGCGCCCGTGGGCCCGACGAGGCCGAGGATCCTTCGCGTCCCCTTCACTGTGGGGTATCCCTGGTATGAGTATTCGTCAGTCGTGTAGGGTGGATTCGTCCCAGAGTCTAGCAGGCCCTTTCACAATTGCAAATCAAGCTTGAAGGACACCGAAAGCTCGCTCCACGTCCTTGCGCACTGAAGCTTGCACATTGCCGAAATGGACACGCTTGTTCTCTCGGGCCGCATGGATTGGTTTCACAAATGTCGCCCACTCTGGGTAAATACCGTCGGCAAGGTAGTACCCCGTAGTGTATGTGTTGTCGTTGATGGTGTAGTTGACATCGGGGCTATTGCCATCAGTTAACCTGGATAGAACGTTAGATCTATGCAGCACATTAATGTCATTGAGGCTACCTGGCATACCGAAGAAGGCATGCCAGATCCAAAGATCGTATGAGGCCACGGCCTCCAAAACTAATGTGGGTTTGTGAATCTGCCCTGTAAATTGACCCTGCAGTGCCTTCGGGCATTTCTTCCATACCCAATGCATACAGTCAATGCTTCCAAGCATTCCCGAAAAACCTCGCATTGCCCCAACGGCAAGCAGACGATCTGTGTCTGCCTGAGTAGGGGCTCGGAGGTATTCATCCTTGAATATATTGACTACGGCCCTAACAAAACTCTTTAGGGCTTCAATGGCAGTGCTGGCTCCAATATGAACATACTCGTCAGTCGCATCGGTAGAGGTACCGTACGCAAGCTGACGGATAGCAGCGATCATCTTTTGAAGAGCAGACAAGCCCAGCCTTTCGGCACCATCTCTCTTCTGCTTGAACCATTCATCACGGGCCTCTACGGCACTTGCAATCTTAACGAATAGGTTCCTGCTCATCCGGAACCTGGAAGAGCATACCACAAATTAGTGAAATGACAGGGGTCATAGTCGAAAAGCACGACCTCTCACATACCTACGCCTGAAGAGTGCGTGACCGTACACAGGTGTGTCTAAAAAGTAGTCATTGTATAGCCTTGCCGCACCCTCGAGGTGTCCTCGGTGCAGCACCGCTCGGCCAGGAACTGAGCCCCCCCACCATGGGATGCTCTCTTGTGCTGCTAGTTCCTCCTCCTCAATGGCAATGCGCACAAGCAGATCGTCCTCTTCCTCCTCCAGCAACATAAGTTGATGAGCACGCCAGAAAAGCTCGGACCACCACGAAACCAACTCATGGTTCTTGCTAGCTCTCAAATGAGATGAAGTCAGAGCTACACACAACCTCCTTCAAAAGCCAATGTTGTGTTGATGGTAACTCTTCACCCTGCCTCCCCTTTTTATGGAGGATGTTGAAGGTTGCTTCTCATGGAAGGAACTGGGGGCAAGTCACAGCTCCTTCCAGGACAAGCCAGCTGTGGACAAGTGACAGCTCCTTCCAGGACAAGCCAGCTATGGGCAAGTGACAGCTCCTTGCAGGACAAGTGACAACTCCTTCCAGGGCAAGGAACCTCTGCACATGCTACTTCTTTCTCCAGTAAGCAACACATATAAATAAAAATTATGTATATACTATTTTTTTAACAATAATGCAAATTACATATTTTTTATATTACGCAACCTCATTTATTATAAAATTAATTTTTTCATTCCAAAAAATGTACGGAATACATCATAAACAAGTCAAATACACTCTCGTATAAAATACGGTACAAACTTTGGCGGTTAAAGTATATGCTTAAAATATGGATGAAGGGATGGGAAGGGAATTTGGAAGGGATGCTGTTGGAGATGCAGTCTGGGAAGGGAAGGGAATCTGGGGGTGGGAAGAGATTCTGGGAAGAGAAATCGCTGGAGATAGTCTTAGCCCCGCGCTGGTTCTGTCCTACTTTGATCCACGCCACTTGACACTGGATCTGTCATCCCTGAGCACCGCTGCCCCCGATTTGGCCGTCGTCAAACGTACTCGGGTCAAACTCGAGGATGATGAACCAAGGGCCAACGATGATGAAGAGACCCGGATCCGATGGAGACGACAGTTGATGGTGATGATATCACCGATGTGGAGGCAGAGGTTGCCCGTGGACAATGTGGTTGATCTGCGCCCTGGCATCCGGGCATGACTTGTTCGGCTCGGTGTAGCACACGATCTCGCGCCGACGCTTGCTGCAGAGCAACATCATGTCGCCCCTGTAGACGTCGAGCCCCACCATGGTGGCCAGGCTCAACGCCACCGTGGAGTTGTGGTGACCAGAGTTCTGCCCTTCTTCCAGTCCGCAAATCTCGCTACTTGGCCGATCTGTCACACTTTGCTGTCTTTGCTATTGGGGCTAAGACCCTCTGGGGTCTTTGAAGACTAATCCAGGTGATTTGTGAATCTGGTATGGCTATTGCTATTTGGGCTAAGAACCTTTGTGCTTGCTAGATCTACTACTGGTATTCTTAGTTATCTTTGAGTCTTTTCATTCTTATTGTTACTGCTTTCGTTGCAACCATTCAAATCTTTAGCATCTATCTCTAAGTTCGTCGATGTAGCATGAGTCCACATATTTCTTGTCAGTCAGTCGATTCCTTTTCTAGCTGTCCTTTGCATGGCCGCAATCGCCGCTCTTCTCTTTGAGCTGCTGTAAATGTAGAAGTCATTATGATGTCGTCACTTTTCTCTAAGTCGACGCCCTGACCTTATAAAGCCGCCGCGCTTCTTACTCACTGTGCCTCCACTGCACTTCTAGTGCACTGTGCCACCGCAGTCTTGGGCTTCGATCTATGCCGCCATGCTTCTATCTATCACTCTTCGACTTGATTTCATAGCTCTCTCTATTTGTGTTGGCTTCATCTTCTTTGTTTTGTAGTTGTGCTCCTACTTGCCTCTGCTTTCTCAGCCCTACACTTTGTTCTTTATAGGCTGTCGCACAATCCTTTATGGGAGATCATATGATACTTGACACATTTTCTAAGAGCTGTACGCTATGATGACAACTTAAAGACTAAAACTTTGGATTTTTTTCTATTTTAGTGTCTACAAGTGCTATTAGTATTGCTTGAAACTCGGTGAAGCATAAGTTTACTAAGCATATTAGTGTTGATACTTCCTACAAGTGATCATAGGTGCAGGATCAGGTCGTAACTCTTCAGTATGTGTCTTCAGAGTTTCAGTTGGCAGACTTCTCTAAAAAGGCACAGACTTAAGCTTAGCATATTTTTCTCTTCAAACTCAATGTTGTTGATTCACCATAGAGGGTTACACAGTATCCTTTATTGCCTTGTATAAAGATTGCTAGTATCATGTATTGCCTCGTATAAATATTGTCTTATATAGGCTTTCCTTTTTGTACCTTTACTTACATGTATATATTCTAGCCAATTGGCTTCATGATGAATACAAGTACAAGTGCTTTTTTTCCTCCAGAACACATGGATGATCAAACGCCTTCTTTTATTCCTGTTTTAAGTCTCCAACAAATAGATTTGCACAGTTCGGGTCAAGGGTTGTAACAGAATTAACTAGGCATGACACTAGCAAAACTTAGATAATGACCATCAAACAGCTATACAACCAAAGTGAATGAATGTGCAGCATTTGCTGCATCTCTTCTTCATTCTCTAGTATCTCGTGGCTCCTCACCCTGATCTCCTCCATCAGGTAGTCATCAACACCTCCACGGTTCTCCTGTAACCGGGACCAACCATCAAAAGGGTTGAGAGCCGAAGAGTGCATGGGCTGACCACGTGCTGAGAATTCGAAGTTTTGCTGCTGCTGTGGAGGTCCTAGTGCTAGCATGTTGGAGCTTCTTGATGCTTGAGTTTGGATGGAGGAGCTATTTAACTGGCCTACAGGGAGCAATGAACTCAAGTCATATTGTATGGTAGTACTTGGTCAAGTGTCCTGAGGATTGGATGCATATCTTGCTGCCTGGTTTCCGTTGGATGAGATTCTAGCTCCTTCTGCCGAACAGAGCAAAAGAGCTACTAACTTCAATATAATAGTAATTAGCAAAGTGAATAATAAAATTGCTAGCTGAGCTTATAAATGCAGCATCATGCTAATCTCGAGAATACACCAAAGCAGCAACGCTGTGAACAAAGCTTTTCTAAGCACCAAGGTAAATTGAATTAGTAAAATAGCCATTCTAAAATAATTTGCATTCATGAAGTCTAAACAACAAGGGTAAGACTATTGTTACTTGTAAGACCTTCTAGCATTCCACTTTTGTGTATTTCAAACATGTTATTATAATCCAACAGATACAAAACAACATTAAAAAAAATTGCCATTTTCGAGAGCAGCAGACACTGAGAACAGAATGGTTAGTCCTGTAAAGATGACAGGCAGATAGAAACTGGAATCATGCGGTTCAGATCATAAGAAAGGGGAAGTTCATTTTTCGAAAGACAAAAAACCACTGCCCAAGAAGCATAACATTCGGAAAATGTATGTTTAGCTACATGAGCCCAAATCCAGATACCTTCACTCATACGGCTCATGGAAGATTGCTCAACATATGCAGGTCCTCCTGTCAATTGTTTCTGTGAGTGCGATGAACCATACGAAGCAAGGTAGCTTGTTGAAGCTTTTGCAGCATCACTTCTTGTTGTGACAGATTTCTTTTTCTGCTTGAATTTCAACAGTGCCTTGCCATCATATTCTACAACATTGATCCAACCATAAGCTTGCTGCACCAATGTATCCACTGTTAAAGTAGACTTGTATAGGGTGTTATTTGCTATTTACCCTCTATTGTATATGTATATATCTTGGCCTATTGGCCCATTAGCAATACAAGCTGCTATTCTAACATGGTATCAGAGCTAGGCTGTAGCCCTAGCTAGGGTTCCTTAGCCTAGCACTGTAGCAGTAGCCGCCGCCCGTCCTCGCCGGCGACGCCACCGCCGTCGCCGTAGCTCCCTCCGGCGGCGCCCTCCTCTCTTCTCTCTCTCCTCTGCCCTTCATCCTTTGCTTTCGGTCGAGCGTCGGCATCCTCCACCTCCAGGCGCTGCCTCCCTTTGGCTTCCTCTCTAGCAGTGACGTCTCTTCCCCCACGCGGCAACGCCTCCTCCGTTCCTCTCCAGGCCGCCGCCTGCTGCCTCCTCTCCAGCGCCGGCGTCCTCTCCGTCATAGCTAGCAGCAGCAACAAAAAAAAATCTCCACTGCCCAGCTCCAGTCCGATGTCCCTCCTCTGCCCAACCTACTCCTTCAGTGCTCATCTGAGATGGCCATTGCATCTCGTTCCTCAGGACCGATGCCTCTTCCGCCCGTCATGTTTGATGGGACCAACTTCCGGGAGTGGTCCACAATGCTCCGGGTCTCACTTGACAGCCAACGTCTATGGGGTCACCTCACTGGAGCTTGTCTTCGCCCACCAGTTCCAGTTCGCCCAGTTCAGCCTATGGTCGGGCCGGATAGTGCTCGATCCCAGCAGATGTTCTAGTAGCATACGAGCAGGACACTGATCAGTACGTCGCCGATCTGCAGACTCTCGAGGGCTGTTAGGCGGATGAGGCTCGTGTTGTTGCTGTCATCTTAGGTAATATGAAGGTTGAGCTTGCCATGGATCTGGCCGCTATTCTTTCTTCTCAGCTGATGTGGGAGCGTGCGCAGGCTCAGTTCCAGCCGAGCAACGATGCTCTCTACACCTCTACACTGGAGCTGGCGAGCTCTCTTCGTCAGCTGGACTCCACCGTCGATACCTTCTACCAGCAGATTACTAACGTGTGGCATCAGCTTGACTCCTTGGAGCCTCCCTTCAACCCGACCTGCGACTGCTGTGGCCTTCATCGGGACCACAAGAGTGCTATTTGCATCTTTGAGTTCCTCCGCCGGCTTCAACTAGAGTTCGAGCAACTCCGTGCTCAGCTGCTGGCTTGCTCTCTGCGATCGTCCTTGGTTGAGGCACTCACCCTGGTCTGTGCAGAGGAGACTCGTCTTCGTGGCATTCTCTCATCTTCCTCATCGGTCCTGATCACTTCCACACCTCCTCCTGCGACTGCTCCTCTCCCAACATCGGCAGGAGGCTCGGTTGCTATGGTGAGCACCGTTGGTGCAATGGTTCGCTGTAACTACTGCGAGAAGACAGGGAACACAATTGAGCAGTGCAAGAGGTGGCCTTAGAACCGAAAGGGTGGAGGTGGTGGAGTTGGTGCCTCTCGCCCACCTAGCGCCCTGCTGACAGCCATGCAAGATGTGACTTAGCGCCTTGAGCGCATGAAGCGCTGTTTGGGGGCGACTCCTCTAGGACTATCTGTTGCCAGTCTTCTTTCAGGTATATAGTTGCCCTGAATTATTTACTTTGAGGCCTCTTTTCATATGATATCTGATTCCACTCACCTTAGCCCACTGAGTTCTTCAGCCATCCCTATGTCTGTCAGGACGGCTGATGGTGCTTGCCTTTCAGTTGCTGGTCGGGGCACTCTTCACACTTTTTGTTTTCATGTTCTTTTGTTTCACATGTTCCTCGCCTCGATTTGCAGCTGATCTCTGCTGGTCAAGCTCGTTGACCTTGATTGTCGTATCATTCTTGAGGCTGACTCTTGTTCTATTCAGGATTGTCTAACCGGGACCCTGGTTGGTACTGGTCATCGAGTCCGTGACTCTCAGCGTCTTTGAGAGCTTGACTGGCTTCGCCTTCCCTCCGCTTCCATCACGTCCACCTCAAAGCAGCCTGACGATCATTGCCGTCTCGATGTCACTTGTCCTTGCCACCTATACGCCGGCTTTTGCTCGATGGCATCATCGTTTAGATCACATGTGTGGGTCTCGTCTTTCTTTGTTAGTGAGTCGTGGTGTTCTTGGGAAGGTTTCTGGTGATACCTCCCTGTCCTGTATGGGCTGTAAGCTTGGGAAGCAACTACAGCTACCCTATCACACCAGTGACTTGGTGTCTCTTCAACCGTTTGATTTTATTCATTCTGATGTATGGGGCCCAGCTCCATTCGTTTCGAAAGGGGGTCATCGCTACTATGTGATCTTTATTGATGATTTCTCTCGTTACACTTGGATCTATTTTTTGACCTCTAGGCATCAAGTGTTGTCGGCTTACCAGGTCTTCGCTGCCATGGTCTGCACACAGTTTGACTTGCCTATTCGTGTCTTCCGTGCTGACTCTGCTAGTGAGTACCTATCCACCTCTCTTTGTCAGTATATCTTTGAGGGCACTCTTCCTCAATACTCTTGTACTGGTGCCCACGCTCAGAATGATGTCTCTGAGCGCAAGCATCGTCACTTTCTTGAAACTGCTCAGAGTGATGATGCAGTATTCCTCTATTTCGCCCCACTTCTGGGCTGAGGCTGTCTCTACTGCTGTCTACCTTGTGAATCTTCAGCCTCCTACTGCTCTTCAAGGAGCCACCCCTGTTGAGCGTCTCTTTAGCAGGACTCCTCAGTACAGTCACCTTCGTGCGTTCGAGTGTGTTGTCTTTGTGCTTCTTCAGCCCCGTAAGCGGACGAAGCTGACTGCTCAGTCTGTTGAGTGCATTTTTCTTGGCTATGATGCTGAGCGCAAGGGTTATCGTTGTTGGGACCCTGTGGCTCGCAGGATCCGAGTCTCCCGAGATGTCACCTTTGATGAGTCTCGATCCTTCTTCACCCGTGATCCTTCTTCTAGCCCGCACTCTACTTCTGATTCACTCTCCTTCCTCACTCTACCTGATGCTTCCTCCTATCCACCACCACCCTCTCCTCCATCCCTACCTTTACCTGCATCCTCGCCACCATCACCCTCACCTTCCATTCTAGTCTCTTTGTCCGCTGCCCCACCCTCTCTCTCGCCACCTCAGCAGCCTCCCTTTGCCTTTACGCCTCCTCCTGTCCATTTCCACTACACTCGTCGTCCACCTCCTCCCAGTTCCTCCTCCCTTCTAGGTCTGGCTCCTCCCACTTCAGAATCCTCTCCCTCTGCTCCTATTTCAGAGTCTACCTCTCCTGCTCATTCACTGCGGTATGCTCTTCATGATCGGAGTACGATTCCTCGTCCCGATCGCTACGGTTTTGTTGCTCCTGCTACCGCTTCCTCTAAGCCTACTTCCTATCGTGATGCTGTTACTCATCCTGAGTGGCAGTCCGCTATGGCTAAGGAGCTTGCTGCTCTAGAGCGCACTGGAACTTGGGACCTTGCCCCTCTTCTCGCTTCTATCACTCCTATCACGTGCAAATGGGTCTGTAAGATTAAGACTCGCTCTGATAGCTCTATTGAGCGCTATAAGGTGCGTCTCGTTGCACGTGGTTTCCAGTAGGAGTATGGGCGTGACTATGAGGAGATCTTCGCTCCTGTTGCTCACAGGACCACTGTGCACACACTTGTGGCCATTGCTTCTGTTCGCCGGTGGACCATCTCCCAGCTTGATGTGAAGAACGCTTTTCTTCACGGTGAGCTACGTGAGGTCTATATGCACCCACCTCCTGGCTATTTTGTGCCAGATGGCTACGTGTGTCGCCTTCGTCGTTCTCTTTATGGGCTCAAGCAAACCCCTCGTGCTTGGTTTGAGCACTTCACCTCTGTTGTCACCACTGTTGGTTTTGTTGCCAGTGAGCACGACCTTGCTCTCTTCGTTCACACTTCTCCTCGTGGTTGTACTCTTCTTCTTCTCTATGTGGATGACATGCTCATCACTAGTGATGATCCTCAGTATGTTGCCTTTGTGAAGGTGTCTCAGTGAGCAATTCCAGATGTCTGATTTGGGTCCTCTTCGGTATTTCCTTGGGGTTGGGGTCACTTCCACGCCTGAGGGCTACTGCCTCTCCCAGTGAAAGTACATTCAGGATCTCCTTGATCGGGCATGTCTCACCAATCAGCGTACTGTTGCCACTCCTATGGAGCTTCACCTTCAACTTCGTCCTACTGACGGTACTCCTTTTGAGGATCCTACTCGCTACCGCCACCTAGTTGGGAGTCTTGTTTACCTTAGCATTACTCGCCCTAACATCTCCCATGTTGTTCACATCTTGAGCCAGTTTATGCAGACTCCTACTCAGATACACTACAGTCACCTCCTTCGAGTCTTGCGGTATCTTCGTGGTACCATTGATCGCCGTATGTTTTTCTCTTGCTCCAGCCCTTTGCAGCTCCAAGCCTATTTAGATGCTTCTTGGGCTAGCGATTCCTCTGGTCGCAAGTCCCTCTGCTTATTGTGTCTTCCTTGGTTCTTCTCTGATTGCCTGGAAGACCAAGAAGTAGATCGCATTCTCGCTCAAGATCGAGGTGAGTTGAAGCTACCGCCTCTGTGACGGCTGAGGTGACTTGGTTACGATAGCTCCTAGCAGATTTGGGTGTCACTGTCTCTACCCCTATGACAGTGTGCTCCGACAGTATCGGCGTGATCAGCATTGCTCGAGATCTGGTGAAACACGAGCTCACCAAGCACATTGGCGGTGATGCTTCCTATGTCTGGTCGCAGGTGCAGCAGTAGGTGGTTGCCCTTCAGTATGTGCCTTCTGACGTTCAGATCGCCGATTTCTTCACTAAGGCACAAACTAAGGCGCATCATGATCATCTCTCCAAACTCAATGTTGTGGATCCACCTTGAGTTTGAAGGGTGTGTTAAAGTAGACTTGTATAGGGTGTTATTTGCTATTTACCCTCTATTGTACATGTATATATCTTAGCCCATTAGCAATACAAGCTGCTATTCTAACATCCACAAACACCTGCGACCAAGTAAACTGAGATTGTGGATTTGCAACAAAAGTTTTGTATTTTAGCTATAACCATACAAGGATCAAATTGCAAGTATAGTGTTAGTGTAATTCCCCCTAAACAATAAAATATGTTGACATTAGGAGGAACATATTTATTGATTATATCATCCGCAATTGCCTGAATCTCAAGACGTTCCTTAAACCAGTCATATACTTTATTAAGATAGGTAACTAACCCGAGTCCCCCCTCTGAGAACTGTATATGATAATTTCATCTCATACTGCTCAAGTAGAAACACACAAATTTTCAATCAATATTACAAAAAATAGTTCAGAACTTTGAAATTTTTTCTTTATAAGCCGCTCGTCGCCTTTTTTTGCAGAAATAGTCCCCTTGTGTCATAATTTACAAATTCGGCTCCCTGTCAGAGCGCGAAAGACCCAATAAGTGATGCATGTCACCTACTGTGGGCCAGCGTCAGCAGCCATGCGGCCGGCTAGAACCGTCACAGGCCGGAGCAAGGTGTAGGAGGCGACAGGGTAGAGCCAAGCACCAGGGCTTCGGCCGGCACCGAGCCGTAAGGGGGAGAAGCCGGGCTGGGCCAGCACTGAGAAGAGGGGAGGCATGGGAGTAGGAGCCAACCGAGTGGAATGGAGGGGAAGAGAAGGCCGTTAGCCATGGGAGAGTGAGGAGAGGAGGGAGAGTAGATAAGCGTGAGGAGAGGAGTGTGCAACAAGAGCAAGAAAGAGGGAGGAGATGAGGCAGAAACGAGAGGCTTCGACCAGCACAAGGCTGGCCGAATGGCTGTCTGTCAGGAGAGAAAAAGGGAAGCAAGAAAGAAAAGAGAAAGACAAGGCAGGGAAGAAAGAAAGGAAAAAAGAAAAAGAGAAAGGAAGGAAAAGAGAAGAAAAAGAAAAAGGAAAAATAGGGTCAAACCCCTACACTCGGGCAATAAGTTGTATTTCAGTACCAACCATAGCGAGATAAATCAGTGTTAGAAAAGATTGCCCTATGAAAGTTTTATGATCTCCACAATGGGTAAGTAAATTATAGTCGAGCTGGGAAATAACGATATGACCCGGGGGATTGTGAAATTGAATGTGACGAGGGCGGTATATTTGAAGCCCAGAAGCGTACTACCGAAGGTGCCAGAGTACAACTGTATCTGCGGGTTGTGGGATGACCTAGTCAAGGCTCCCCACTCGAGTATAGGGTTAGAGATCTAATACTGGACTAGCGATAAACGTTCTGGAGCCTCACAGGATGGGACCGTCATGGGTAAAGTGGTACGAACCTGCACAAGATCAAAATCTTGAATTCAAGCCTGTCTCCTGAATTGGAGGCTACGGAAGCTAAGACTGCCTCATATACGAGTGCTAGTAGTTGATTTAAAAAATTAAAATATCCAACCCTTAAAGAAAACCAAAAACCTAATTTCTGTAAAAATGGAGTTTGAGGGAGGAAAGTGGTAGTTGGAGAGAAAAGCTTCATATTGCATTTGTTATCTAAAGCTTGTTGAGTACTCTGTACTCACTCTTCTATTTCCCCCTTTTCTAGAAGGAGATTTTGATGGATCATCGTATGAGGCCTATTCTCAGGAGCAGTACCAGGGTTATCAGGAGGATCCCTCCGAGGGCTATTACTACTTCGACTACCAGGAGGGGTAGGAGTTGATATAGGCCCTATTATCAGTCTAGGAGGTAATTAGGGTAATATAGGTAATAGTGTTATCTTTTGCTATACAGGGGATAGTTGTAATATTATATAATGGTCGTAGAGCCCTGCGTGGCATGAAATGAATATATTTTCATTCAGTCTCTAATTATTATTCTGTTGTAACACTCTAAACATGGCATAGTAGCTGATAAAGTATTGGATATTCTGATGTTTTGTCGGTGGCTATGTCGAGATTCGTGTGATTATCTTAGGGTGATGATAGTGTTACTATCGCTACCTGGCCTAATTATACGGGTCGCCACACATATTTTGACCGACCTTATGGATATCAAGAAGAGAGTTTAGAACTCTGAGGCAAGAAAGTCTTGTGACCGAGTATATGCATCACTTCAATTATCTCTCCCGATATGCCCCTACCAATATTTCAGATGAAACCAAAAAGGTAAAGCTATTTCGGGGCCACCTCAACCAAGAGATACAGCTAGTTCTTGTACCTTTGGACATCCCCGACTTCCAAGACATTGGTTGACAAGGCTGAAACTTGGAAAGATAAATGTCATGTGCTTGAGAAGTCATGCAAATGCAAGTGGGTTGCCCAAAAATCAGCAAGCAGCAGTCCGCAGAGACCACGTGTGTGGCAACCCCCTGTTGTCTGTTAGTTAGTTCCCAACCACCAAGGTATGAAGCACCAACCCCACGACCTCTACAGCAAGCCTTCCACCCTCCTTATGGTGGACCGCCGTCCGGGAATAACAAGGCCATAGATATCGATTGCTTCCATTGTGGCAAGTATGGCCACTATGTGGCTCATTGCTCGAAGAAGGTTCAAAGTGCTGCCCTAGGTGCGCCATCCCGTGCTCCCTAGAGACCTTCGATGCCTAGACAAGGATGTTGAGCCCCGCTGTACTAGAACAAAGCCCCGAGGCCCATTCAAAGCTTCGACCGAGGCCAGGTGAACCACGTGTGACAGCTGAGGAAGCACAAGATGGGCCCGATGTGGTGTTGGGTATATTCCTTGTTAACTCAGCTCCTACAGTGGTTTTATTTGATTGTAGAGCATCTCATTCCTTTATATCCAAGAGTTACACTGCACAACAATGCATGATTATGGATTTTCTAGACAACTCTATGATAGTGTAATGGCTGGGGTTAGAACTCAGGGATGAGACGGTACGCCCATAGGTGGAAATAGAAATAAGTTGGGTAAAGTTTCTAGCAAACCTGATTGTACTAGAATCACAAGGGTTAGATGCCATCTTATAGATGGATTGGTTGTCCAAAAATTAAGGACAGATAAATTGTGCTAACCAATCAATTGACCTTGTTAGTAAGGATGGGAGCCACATCACTTTTGTGTCCAATCGAGCAAAGTCATTGTTTTTGCCCCTCTGCTGCCTCATGGGTTTGGAATTAAATCAAATGCCAGTGGTGCATTTGTATTCCGATGTCTTTCCCAAAGGATTGCCCAAAATGCTGCCGGATAGAGACATGGAGTTCACAATCAAGTTGCTACCCGGAACAGCACTGATATCAAAAAGACCCTACCAAATGCCACCTAATGAGCTACCGATTGTTCAACAAAGTGACCATCAAGAACAAGTACCTGTTATCAAGGATTGATGACTTATTTGACCAAATGAATGGAGCTCGTGTCTTCTCCAAAATTGACCTAAGGTTAGGCTAGCACCAGTTAAAAATCAGATTGGAGAACATTCCAAAGAACTCGATATAGATTATATGAGTACGCCATTATGTCCTTCAAATTGACTAATGCTCCTGCATACTTCATGAACTTAATGAATAAGGTGTTTATAGAGTTTTTGGACAGATTTTTGATAGTATTTATAGATGGTAGTCTTATATATTCGAGGAGTGAAGATGAGCATGAGTATTATCGGAGGTTGGAATTCAAAAAGCTCTGAGAGCACAAGTTGCACGCAAAATTCAGCAAGTGTGAATTTTGGTTGAAAGATATTGCCTTTTTAGGACATGTGCCATCAATTTTGGTTGAAAGATATTGCCTTTTTAGGACATGTGCTGTCCAAGGATGGAGTGGCAGTAGACCAAGGTAAGGTTAAGGATGTGGTTGAATGGAGGCAGGCTAAGATCGCTTCAGACGCCCAAAGCTTTCTTGGTTTGGCCGGATACTACATCGGTTCATCAAAAACTTCTCCAAGATTGCAAAGCCAATGACGCAACTTCTCAGGAAAGAAAAGGAAATTTGAATGGACAACAGAATGTAAGAAGAGTTTCCAAGAATTGAAGATGAGGTTGAACTCAGCCCCCATGCTAGTTTTGCCAGATATACACAAGGATTTCGATATCTATTACGGCGCATCTAGCCATGGACTTTGGTGTGTGCTCATGCAAAAACGAAAGGTTGTGGCTTATGCCAGCTAAGACCACATGAAGCAAATTATTCTACCCATGTCTTGGAATTGGCAACCATAGTGCATGCACTAAAGATTTGGCGACATTACCATATTGGTAACCATTGCGAGATATATACAAACCACAAGAGCTTAAAGTATATATTCACACAATCAAACCTTAACCGAAGACAAAGAAAGTGGTTAGAATTAATCAAGAATTGCGAACTTGGAATACATTACCACCCCAAAAAAGCAAATGTCATGGTCGATGCTCTGAGTCGAAGATCCTATTGCAACAACCTAATGATCAAGCAGAAATAGACGGCTCTACATAAAGACTTTCAGCGTCTTACCTTAGAGTTCGTACAAGGACTTGTTGCTACCTTGAAAGTAAAACTCACCTTAGAATAGCAAATCCAGATACCTCAAAACGGGAGTAAGGATATCGAGAAAATCAAGGGCAGTAAGAAGAAATGTGTTGTTATGAAATTTTCTATGGATGAGCAAGGTGCCATATGGTATAGGAAGCGCTTGGTTATACCAAACGACAAGGAGCTTAAGAAGTTAATTCTTTAGGAGGCTCATGAAGAACCATATACCATACACCTAGGTAGTACGAAAATGTATCGGGACTTGAAACAGAACTTTTGGTGGTCTAAAATGAAAAGAGAGATAGCAAGGTTCATCACTGAGAGTGATGTGTGTCAAAGGTTCAAGGCCAAACATCAACAACTCACAGGATTTCTACAACCATCGCTAATACCCAAGTGGAAATGGGAAGAAGTCGGGATGGACTTTATCATAGGATTGCCAAAATCGTCAAAAGGACATGATTCGATATGGGTTATAGTAGATCGACTGACCAAAGTTGCCCACTTCATACCAGTAAAAATGTGGGACCATGGATCAAAGTTGGCCGAGTTGTACATGTCCAAGATAGTATATTTCCATGGAGTGCCAAAAAAGATAGTTTTCGATCGAGGTACTCAATTTGCCTCCCACTTTTGGAAAAAGCTTGCAGAAAGTTTTGGGCATGACATTATCTTTTAGTTCAGCGGATCACCCTTAGACTGGAGGTCAAGACCAAGCACGTAAATCAAATTTTGGAAGATATGCTTATAAATTGTGTGCTATCTTATGGACCAAACTAGGATAAGTGCTTTCCGTACACCAAATTCTCCTACAACAACAGCTATCAAGTAAGCCTACATGTGGCCCCTTTTGAAGCCCTATATGGGAGAAAGTGTAGGACACCCCTCAACTAGTCCGAGACTAGAGAAAGATGAGTGTTTGGTCTGGCATCCATAGTCGAGGTCGAGGAGCAAAGTTAAAATTAATAAGAACTTGATTAAAAGAGTAGTCCAAGCATAAGAGCTACACCTATCATCACCTCCGAGAGCTAAGCTTTGAGCCAAGAGATCATGTGTAGTTGAAGGTCTCACCACTCCGAGGTACCTACCATTTTCAAGTTCGTGAAAAGTTGGCCCCATGGTACATCGGACCATACCTTATAATTGCAAGGAAAGGAGAAATAGTGTACCAGTTAGAGCTACCACCCAAGCTCTTAGATGTGCGTGACATATTTCACATATCTCAGCTCAAGAAGTGCCTACGAGTGCCCACCGAGCAAACTCCTTTTGAAAATATAGAGTCATCACAGGACCTTACTTATCCAGTACACCCAATTTGGATTTTGGAAGAAACTAAGCGTCGTACCAGGAATCAAACCACCAAAATGTGCAAAGTACAATGGAGCAACAATACTAAGGATTAAGTAACTTGGGAGCGAGAAGACCACCTTAGGACTGAATTCTCGCATCTCTTTTCTAAGCCTTCCAAATCTCAAAGACAAGATTTTTCATAAGGGGCGTAGGTCTATAACATCCCAAAATGCCCTAAAAAGTTCATTCTAATTTAAAAAGTTTATGCTGCATTTTCTACCTTTTTCTAGAATTTTCTATTTTATAGAAATTGCTTTTTCCATTTTCTGTTTGTTGTTTCTAAATTTTGAAAATTATTTAAAAATGGTGCAAAGTATGAAAATATTTTATTTGGATTCTAAATATTTTATTTCATAATTTTTGAAGTTTGTTTACTATTTATAAAATTCAAACTTGTTTCTATGCAATTAAAGCTCTTGGAAAAATATTTTAAAATCCAGTTTTTAGAAAGCGACCGACCGAAAACCTATTTCTTCCACGAGAAAGCGTATTCCAGCCGATACGCCTTCTCTCTTAACCCTCTCCCTCTCACTGACTCATAGGCCCATGCATTTGGGGCCTTTTTCTACCTCCTGCCAATCCAGTAGAGAGCATAGTTCGCTCTTTCTCTCTCTCGCCCCATCGCTGACCCGTGGACACCCAGGCCCTTGCCATAGAAACCATCCGCCATGTCGCCACCGCAGAATGCCACCCGTGCACCCTCGCGCCTCCCCGCTATTCGCCTAGCGTAGCCGACGCATTTCGTAGCGTCGCTTTCGATTTGTGACCACATTGCCCACAATTTCATCGCCTCACATAGCCATTGCAGCACCCGTCTTGTTGTTGAACTGCCTCCCATTTTCCTTGTCCTTTTCCGCGCGTTGCCAACTGAAGAGAAGCACCTGAGCACTAAGCCATCGATGTCTCGCCGCAAGTACTCGCGAAACCTTCCCGAGCCCCTCGCCTCTACTTAAGGTCCTGTTAGCGCATCATCTCCTTCACCTCGCCACCCCTAGCTTCCCTCCCAAGCGCCACAAAGATTGGTCTTGTGGATCGCTAGAAATGTCATCGTCTTCTTCAACGTTGACAAGAACGCCTCCACGCTACAACAACCCTGGTGATCTCCTGTGATCAACACACATGTCAATATCTTGCTTAAGCTTTGCCCTCACGCTTTCTGTGCTTAACGAAGTAGTTGCATCCAAGTGAGACCGAGCCAATTTCATCTTCCTCGTTGCCGGTGTATGTGTACCTGATTAAAGTCACCACGACACCTTGTTTCTGGTAAGCTCCTTCCCTATCTGTCAGCGTCACCTTGTGTTCCATAATTTGCTGAAGAAAACCCCTCACTTTATTGCTTGGTTTCGGCGGGAGGTATCAACACCGTGCCAATCACTTGTTTTAAAGCTGCCACTGACATTTTTGCTATCACGGCTTCTCAAGTGAGCTTCCTGTCGATTCCTTGCTCTGGCACCTTCCTTGGCTTGCATTGCATGTGAACTGAAGCGCCCATCTGGTAGCCTCTATTTCTCTACAACCTGTTGGGCACCGTATGAGTCTTCGCCGCCGCCCCTACTCACCATCAATCAGACACCCTAGTGCCTCTCTGTCATCGCCAGACCACCCAATATGCTCCCGGTAGCCCCTAGATGCTAGTGCGCTAGTTAAGTCGTAAGTTATAGCGTAGCTGTCCATGGCATTGCCGCTCCGATGACCATTGGGGCCCATGCCCGCCACCATAGTGTTGCTTAAGCCCCTTGATGCTAACCTGATGACCCGGTCCAAGTTCTCTACCCTCTTGCGTCGAGTTCGCTGATGACCCGAGACACCTTGCCACTCAAAGTCGCTGCACCGCTTTGTTAGAAAATATGCCTTCTCTGTCAAAAAAATGTAATCTCCGAGATTACGCCTTCAACATCACCCCTCCTTTTTCTTTTTCAGTATTTTCTCAACCGAGCTAAATTCAAATGTTTATAACTTTTGCATACAAACTCCAAATTGAGAAACCAATTTCTAAATTTTTCTAAATCATGCTCTTTCTTAATTTGAATTTAAGTTCTATTTGTATTTGCTTGGTTCTTATTTGTGCTTTTCGATGTGATATGTAGAGTACGATGCCCTGAAGACTACCCTCATCAAACCAGAAGGCGATCAAGTGTTCAACAAGCAAGGTAAGCACCCCGTTTGATCATATTTGAACTCATTTTCACTATTATATATGTTGTGCTTAAAACTATTATGCATGTGTGTAATCTTAGTAAAACTTACTCTATTAGTAAGGATATTAGATGTATCCAATTGTTGTGTTCATCATACCTTGATAAATTTATACCTTTACCATTGTCACCCTAGTAACACTATCCATTGTCCTTAAATATTGAACATGAAATTGTACAGTAGAACTGATTGCTAGATGCTTAGCCATGCATATACCATTATTAGACCACTAGCTTGGATGATGACCAAAATTTCCAAATGGGAAATACTTATGATATGGTTCAGAGGAGGTACCTATGATGTTTTGGGTACACATGAAAATGGAAAACATGATTTAGACTTGAGCGTTGTTGGGGAAAGGTGCAGGTGCATGCGGGGTATGTGGCAGTCTCACCTAGGTCACTAAGGACCGATCTATTGTGCCCTTTTCATACAACCACATGTCTGGAATGGATAGCCCTACCATAATAGTTGCCGTGTTCTAGCAATTTAGCCGCAGGTTGCATTGATAGGTGGAAATTGGACTAGTGTAGGCAGGGAATGGGACGTCCATGCTCGTAGGAGTTTTTGTGGTGACTCAAAAGCTTAACAACACAACTATAAGCTATTAAGGTTGGAGAGAACTCCACACCTTGAGATGCAGATCATAGGGCGATGATTGTTATAACCGACAATGTAAAAGCTTTGTTATTATCTCTTAGTCACACACCAAAGGAAGTGTGTAATGACCAACATTATGAGATGATCATGTCGTGTACATGGTTATCACGGCGCCCCGGCGAGGCGAGTTGCCTCCGGGGCGCCTGGACGCCTAGGCGAGGATTAGACGACTAATACAAAAATATATATATAACATTGAGCTCCCCCGTCACCTCAATATCGCATCCATCTCTCCCCCACATCAAGCTCCTCCGTTTATGCCTCCCCCGTTGCGCGTCCATCTCTCCCCCATCGAGCTCCTCTCCTGTCGCCTCCCCCGTTGAGGTCCCTTGTCTCCTCCCCCATCGAGCTCCCCCGCCTCCCCTATCGAGCTCCCCAATCGCGCTCCTCCATCGTCTCCCCCATCGCCTCCCCCATCTCCCCGATCGAGCTTCCTTGTCGCTTCCCCCATCTTGACCTCACCTCAACCTTGTAACCGACGTCGGTGATGGAGCAGAGGTGGCGGTGAAGCCCGACTGGAGGCGACGCGGATCCAGTGCCGGTGAGCCTGGATCTAGCGCCGGAGAAGTAACTGGTGACCTCGGAGGAGCAGATCCGGCGCGGAGGCGAGTGGAAGAGCGGATCTAGCGCAAATCTGGAGGCAACGGAGGTGCTAGTGACCTCGAAGGCACAGATCCGACGAGGAGGCGCGTGGTGGAGCGGATCCGGCGCAGATCTGTTGCTGGAACTTGTCCGGTCTTCCCGGTGGATGGGGGCGGTGGCGCAATGCAAAGCAGTGACGGCTGGCGCAGACGGCGGTGTGGGCAACTAGGTGACGAAGACCAGAGCTAGGCGAGGCGAGCTACCGAACTTCCTCCGGCGCCGAGACACCTAGGCGAACGCCTAGGTGTTGCCTAGTTGACGACTTAATAACAATGGTCGTGTAGGTAAAAACTACAATCTTTGTAGAGTGTTAATATATTCGAATAGCCATGTCCCCGGTCATGAACATCGCTTGTTGATATTCCACAATAAGTAGTGTTGTATTTTAAAATTGATTTGGTAATATATGGATAGGGAATCCATGCACCGTTTGGTAGGCAAGAGGACTTTGCCGAGTTCTAATGTTGTGGCAGGACACCATTGGTTGTCTATGATACTTATGTTTTATTATTATTTGCTTATCAAATACAAATGCTTTTATAAATTCCTTTTGCAATCTACTAATCATTATAGTCAAATAAATCTTGCTTTGTACAAAACTAGAAAACCTGATAGGATAACCATCCTTTGACATAGCCTTGATACTATATACATTTGTGTAAAAGTCTTGTGGACTACAATTTTGGTACCCAACCGTTGCTTATTGAACATATTCAAAAGATGGAGTTGAAGACCCGTTATGTGGATACTTTTACGTCTCAAGCTTTGATGACAAAGAGGACGCTATCTAGGTTGCCCCCAGTCGGTTGCATGTGGGAGGGCTGAGAACGCAAGCTGCGCTCTGTGGTCATTTGGTGCTTCTTATTCTGCTTTCGCCATATTATTTGTTATGTGAACTATTTGGCCGGTCGACCTTGTTACTAAAACTAGTCATATATGACTTAACTTTGAATGTTTAATATTATGTACTAGTCTGTCAATTCTTTCATGTATAGATATGATATGTCAATGTTGAATGTGTGTGCAAGTTATTGATCGTGAGACTAGCACAATATACACATAGGGGTCAGAATGCAAATTCTGAGTCTCGACATGATATTCTAATATCAAGTATATCAGTTTATAGATTATCAAGTGGTGATAAGATATTAAACTTCCATCAATCAGCGTTACCAAGGCATTCAGAAGATACTAACCCTCCCGTTTTCAGTGAGATTTTCAGCTGAAATGTACTGATCGACAGAAATCAAACCGGTGAAATCATATATGTTATTGAATACTGCACCAACACTTCTTGCATCACTTGAGTAGTATATATAATGCTTGCCACTCAAAACACATGTCTTTGCATGTCAACAAGGCTTTCCCACATCTTATTTGACATACCACTGCCAAGAATCTGCAAAGAGCCAATAGAAGAAACTGATATTTGGTTATGAATCAACAACGTCCATAACCCATAGCCATAAGTTGCAAATAGACATAATGTAACTTACACTTCTTAACTTATGTTGGTCTCTAACAAGAAGTTGAAGAAAATGTTCGACCATATATATTCCACTTGAGTTTAGCTTCTTGTGGAACACACCATCCTTTCCAATCTTTTCCAATCTCCAAACATCATCCTTTGGGGCAGGAGGGAAATGTTTCTTGTACACTACAAAAAATTAGGGAATGTAATACATTTTAAGAACCACATATTATATTATTTAACAATGACACTAAATCAGTAAAGAACACAAAAACATACGTTCTCCTCTGTGATCTTTAACAGTAAAAGCCTCTGTCTTTGCCTCCTTAATATGAATTCCTTCACAAAATCCTGAAGAGACTCTCAACCCAAGTCTAAATTTCCTGATTCTTATCCAGCTGGAATTGTCAGTGAAGATAAGCTCTCCTATGGTACCTACACCTTCTTTAAGTGTCACCTGAAGGTCACCAGTTAAAAGAGGACTCTTCCCTTCACGTTCTTTGACAATGTGGCTCTCAAATTCCTCTTCGGTCCAATCCTCGTCTTCCTCTTTATAAAAATCACCCTCAAGCACAAGAACATCCAGTTTTGCAAATGACTCAACTCCTGAAGTAACAACATGTCCAGTGCTTGCATCCAGCAGCACAACATGTATTGCTGCTTCTTGCTCGCCTTCCACTTTTCCTCCAGTAAAGAGTGGGAGTGATAACCTAGTCCTAAACTCAAGCTGAAGATTTCTACCATAGGGGGTGTTTGGTTCAGCTCCAACTCCATCAAAATCCGTTGAGTTGGTGAAGTAGGATATTCCTAACTCCAGAAATTTATGAAGTTGGAGCTGTAGGTACATTAAGAGTGTTTAGGTGGGTCACCTTATTTATATTTTAGACTAAAAATATAAACTTAATTCACTTTATTTTAGCCTACAAGCTCCAGATCTGAGGTAGAGTTAAGATCTGGAGCTCTGCCAAATAGGGCCTTAGGCTTTCGATTCTTTTGGGAGAGGTCTTGTTTTTATTCGGTATATGAAATTCAACTTAATGTGGCAGATCCAAAAAAACTTTATAAATATATGTCTTTATCCCTGCATAAAATGCACCAACAAGTGTAATAAGAAAGAACAAGTTGCGTGATCCTGTACCTTCCCTGAATTCTAGCAGGAGCTACAGGACCAATTTTGGCTAAAGCGTGCTCTACTTCTTCACTGACCTACACAGCAAATAATGTGTGGCAACTGATCAAGAAAGTGGCCAGATGGGTATATCAACAAGTTCAATAAAAGATGCAAGTTTTTTTTAAAAAAAACTCACAACCAGTTTAGCGGCTGGTGTCCGCCTTGGCACGAAATCGTGCTCTGGGCGGAGGTCAGCTGCGCTGGGCGAACACGCAGGCGAGAGTAGGCGGAGCTCGGCGGTGAAAATCGGAGGAAAGTGGAAGCCTAGGCGGTGCCAGGTGGGATAAGAGGGGAAAACAGGGTGGGGGGAGGCTAAATTACCGAGCTCCAGAGGAAATCGACCCGAGCCCGACTGCGAGCAGCAATCCTCCCCGCCGCAGGATCCTCGCCGGGCCTCGTCGCCTTCCCCGCCGCCGGCGCCCGAGTTCCTCCCTGCCTCCCGCGCCCGAGATCCTCTTGCCTCCCCGCCGCCTGCGCCTGTCGCCAGCGCCCGGATCTCGTCATCCCCGCCTCCGCATCCAGATCTCGTTGTCCCCGCCTCCACGCCGCCAGCGCCCGAATCTCGTCGTCCCCGCCTCTGCGCCGCTAGCGCCTAAGCTCTTCCTCGGTTCCTCCCGCGCTAGCGCCTGAGCAGGCGAGCCTTCAGCCCTTCAGCCAGCCAACGAGGTAATCTTCCTGCTTCCTACCGATTTGCTTTGTAAGGCCGGGGGTTATTTACTTGGCAGTGGCACTAGTATTATTTGCTTCAGTGAAGTCATAGTGTCAATGTGTCATACTGCCTAAAGCCCTGAACACTCAGTGCTAGATCAATGATATATACTTGGTAGTTGGCACTAGGATTATTTACTGTTATGTACTTATGTTGGATTGCTAGATTAGTGCTAGATCAGTGTTGTCTACTAGGTTGGTTGATGAATAGAGAAGTTGGTGAAAACCAAATAATATGTGTGGAACTTAATTTTGTGACTATATTATGTACGAGACTTAGTTTTGTGACTATATTATGTGTGAAACTATGTTTTGTGACTATATTCCATCTTTCATGTGTGTCATTCACTCTTTTGTTTCGCTGCAACCTGCCATTTTATGATTTCCACCTAGGCGGGCTAGGCGCTAGGCAGTGAGCCTCCGCCCGCCTACCGCCTAGCGCTTTTTTTAACATTGCTCACAACTCTTCAGAGAATTGGCTCCAGTGATGAACAAAGCTTCTGCAAACTGTCCAACTTGAGGGCTTCTACAATCACGAAAAACGAACAAGACAACTTGACAAGGTAAACCATCAGGAAAAATTATTAAAGCATGGTACGAACAATTCTTCAAGGTCAACGAAACAAACAAACAAAGGGAGCACACCTAACCCAACTGAAAGTCTGAAACAATCAATTAGAGTCTTAGATTTGCAGATCATTGTTGTACAATAAATTACCAGGATAAAATCCTAGATGAATTATGGTCATAGGACATATAAATCTACAAAGCAAACAGACAAATGCCTATTAAGAACTTCATTCAACATTCAGAAATTCAGATCATGGTAGACAACACCTTGTGGACATTTGGAAAGTGAAGGCTGTCGTAGTTAGATTACTTAAAAAGGAAAACAATGTTGATTTAAGTCCTCTTCCAGTGAATGTCAATCGCAGAGAGGAAAACTAAATACTCTAGTAAAAAAAGACCCCATCTTTCTATTGTACACTGAAAAGTATAGATGTTTGAAAGGAGATGAATAGCACCCTTAAAAGTCCCAACCAAGGCACTAATTCTATGTGGTAGTGTGGATGACACTACACTTTTGAGCTCATAATCATCCTTTGAAGTTCTTTCGGCTGAAACTACTACTCCAGGACTTGTCCTCATTTCTGACACAGAAACTCTGTTTTGAATCCGGTTCTTAATTTTTTGGAAGGAAAATCCCATTCTCCATTAACTAATCCATTCAAGTGAAACTGATCCACTGAACTTCTACTGCCCAATTCGAGCTCTCTAAAAGCGTAGGCACAGATTTAAAGCAATCCAACTACCTTTTCCTGCGAACAAATACACACTTGTCGATATTTACGCAGCTTAGTCGTCAGTCTAAAAGCAAAGCTGCTTGGACAAAAACCAAGCATAGCTACAGCTCCACACTAGATTACAATTTGCATCTCTTACTAAGTCGCACCCTAAGTTAGGGATCAATTTTTACTCCGAATTTAAGTTACTGTGAAGCTACGGAACACTCATCCCGAACTAAATCACCAACCTAAACCCTAAGCAGTACCCCAAATCCTCAAACAAACAACTCATTCCTGCAAACTCACCTCGCCAGGACAGGGACGCGCGGGCGCTTGAGCGCACGCTCGCCGCCGCCGCCGCCGCCGTGGTCGAGCGCTCGCTTCGAGCCCGGCCGCTCCAGGTGCCGCCCCTGCGTCTGCATCGCCGCGTACGCCTCGCTCCTGCCGCCGTCAGTCAGATCTGCACCCACGATCGCAAACCTCGAATCAAAAAATCCCCTCCAAAACCCCGTAAAATCCAGCACCCGAATCACAGCCAAGGAGGCGCCCTACCGAATCGCAGCAGCCGGCACAGAACCTGTAGGGAAAATCGCCGCAAGCGAGCGGATGAGACGCGTGCTTGGGCTGCTCTGCTCGCGTCGAGCCGGAGCAGAGCAGCAGCGACTGGACGACGGCTTGGGGCGCGCACGAGCGCGAGCGAGCGAGCCAGCGAGAGGGGGGAGATCTGTATGTACGTGCCCGCCTAAGGCCGCCGTTTTGTTTACTGCTTTTGGTTCGCGTAAGAGGAGTGGCCCGCGGGGGTAAAGTGGGACCGGATGTCAGTGGGGAAGGTGGAATTTTCGTGAGGGCAGTGCAATTTTCGTAACCAGAAGGTGCTCGTTTGTTGTGATGAAATCCAAAATAAATTGAATTTATTTTCTCTGTGCTATCACAATACTAAAATGTAACCAATATGTTACAATTTACAATCTACGCAAGTGATTTTGAGAAAATCCACCAACACAAATGAACAGTTTGCTACACCAATCATTTGGAGGCAATAAAGAAATTAACATTGTGAATCTAAATCTGGACTGTTAGAAGAATTTTTTTTATTAGGAGTACAATATTTTCATCTCACATAAAAAGGCTCTTCAAGTAAAGAAAGGGAATTAAAAAGTAGCAAATAGTGCTTGACAAAAAGAAGGAAAATTGTGCGTAAGAATAAGAGAGAACGGAATCTTACACATATTTTCTTGGCTGGAATTGATATAGGTTGTGAGTACAGATTTCCACTAAGTTTATAAAGATAACAAACTTCGAATCAGCATAAAACCCATATGGATATAGCAATCGTCGATTTGATGCTTCCCCTGAATCGCATGTAATAATACAAACAGAGGGTATAAGATCCAATGATGCATGAATTGGACTCACCAGGAAACCTCGGTACAAAATGCAAGCTTGAAGTTGTACATCATTACATAACATTCAACCATAATTTTTTTTACTATGAGCTATATGCCTATATCTAACTATCGCAATGTTAAATAAAAACAGTACAGTGTGCAAAGTTTAATAAACCAAATTCATGTGGAATTACAGATGGTACAATCCATTTTTTACATCTGTTATGAACCATATCCTAGTGCAGCATTTAGTAATTGCAAATATAACCTTCCATTGTGGATGTTATTACGGGAGTGTTTGGCACAGCTCTAGTTTTACTAAAATCCGTGGAGTTGGTGGAGCACAGTATTCCTAGCTCCAAAAATTTATGGAATTAGAGTTGTGGGTACATCAAGAGTATTTAGGTGGGGTCATCTTATTTATATCTGAGGTGGAGTTGGGATCTAGAACTCTGCCAAAAAGAGCCTACAGCAACATCAGTCAATTAAGCCTGAGCCATATTGCGATCCAATTAATTTTCTACCAGGAACTGAGCCAATATACCCCAGCAGAGGAGTTAAATGAGTTTGCAAATTTAAAATTGTTTGAATTTGGAAAGTGACCAATCCAATCTGAGGGTGCAAATGTACAATTCTATCCCAGAAAATCTACAATAAATATGAGGCCCTTCGTACTCCCCGGTACCACCATTTGTGCAGCAACCTACAATGGATTGTATGGATGCACCTGTTGGCCTCTGTCTGCTTTGATTACTTCACTGATGCATCCTGTTATCCATCTCTTGATTGCAGTGAGCAGCACCCAGTTGTTTGTCGCTCGCAGGCATCATGCTTCCTTCCACTCATATATTGACAAGTATTGGATACACTGGGAGTCCCCATTGATGGCAAGCAAGGCATCAGCCTCCCCAGTGCCTCTGATGAAAGTCACCACTCAGAATCAGAAAAGTCCAGGCAAATTTGTAGGTACGAAATGGTACTACTATTGTAGAATAGACTCACCTCCCTTTCCTTTTTTTTTTAGAGGACGACCTTTTCATTTGTTGAGAAGCAGAAATCAAGAACAAAATCTAGTTTCCGTACAGAAAAGCATCGAACACAACAGTAAAAAAATGGAGTTGATTTAGTAGCGGTGAACAGGGAGCCAACTGAATCAGTATTTTGATCACATCCGGATACAGAATGAGAACATAGGAGCCCTGGGTCTCTATGCGTACAAAGTTTTTTTCACCTCTGTCTTCAACAGTTAGTATGCTTGTGTCTGCAGTTGTGTTCACCTTTGCTGCTTTGCTGCGGAGATTAAGAGTTCATAACATTACAGTTTGTGTGCACGACAGATCAGAAATAAATTTTTTGATATCAGTTTTCTGGGACATATGCAAGGCCATTCAATGCAATAGTAGTTGTGCATATTTGGCTTTTGGTTTGCAAACCTGCAATTAGAGAGCAATAATGAGAAACAATTTCTTGTATCTCAGTGGATATTAGTTGCTCAAGCAATATTTTCCGTGCAGTTTCTTCTATAGGTAAAGGGGTTTAAAAATTAAAGGTGAATAAAACTGTTCCACACCTTCCTATGGAAATGATGCTTATAATCTACCCAGAAAAATGTATAGAAAGGGCTCACTGGCTCAGGATAGTAGTCATAGGCAGCAAATATAAATGACAAATTTATTATATGTCTGCAAAACTATTAAATGTATACAACGACCAAGGTAAAAGAAGATTCAAGTTCAGTAAAACAATAATCACATACTGTCTGACAAGACCATGTGATCATGAATTCTTATTACTACACTTGCAGTAAATTCCATGATTCCATCGTATCTCTACAGAAATTATGACTTGAACAAATTATGGAAATACAATCAGTGCTACTATCCGCTTACTTATCAGGCTTATTAAGAAACTAAATAAAAACTTTGATTTCCCTATCCATATTTCTGATAATAGCACTTGCAATATAATAAGATTCCAGACCGTATTATCAATGAAAAAATAGTAAATCACCGAAAGAAAAAAAATAGCATGCAATCTCAAGTTATATCATCAGCAGTTCAGTAAATCACCATCAGGCATGTCAAACACAGAAAAGAATAAGTCTAGTTTTAGAAATTGTGGCCTTGTGGTCAACCAAAAATGAGGTACCGAAACATTTATGAATAGCTCTCTGCATAACATGTCACATATATAATACCCACTAAAAGGGCCAGAACACTAATGCTTTGATAATTAGCTACCATGAATTCCTCTACATTATGCAAATTGCAAAGTTGCATAGCTAATTGAAATCTATCTACCGGGCCTGAGTTATAATAGCTAAAATTAAAAGAAAGGGTCCATATCAAGTACAATCTAAATTAACTAAAATTTGGGATAAAAAATTAAATAAAATTAGCAATTTGACTTCCATACAATTTCCAAAGTAAACCCATAAATAGCTAAAATTTGGAACAATAATTAAATAAAAATTAGCAAATTAAAACAAAGATTCTATGTCAAATACAAGCCAAATTAACTAAACTATTGAATAAAAGAAAGATCTCATTTCATGTACAATCTAAATTAACTGAATTTCAGAATGAAAAATTAAGGAAAATTAGCAATGTTGGAGATAACTCAAATATCTCTAACTACCATATCTCTTGGTTCTATCCAAATAGGTTGTTAGTCCAAGTCGTTTACAACTAAAACTTTTTTTGCCATATAAGCCAACTCCTGTATTTGTAATCTTTGAAATATTATAGTGAATTATTTCCCATGATTTTTTCCCACAAGAATTTTTCACGTTAAATCTTTGTCTTCAATATTATGCCATGCTGCTATCCCTAACAAGTGGTATCAAAGTCCAAACAAGTGGTATTAAAGCACTACCTGGGTTTTCAATCTATTGTCGCTGTCCCAGAACATCGGCGACACCTCCACGTTGTCCGCCTTCATCGCCAGCACATCGACGCTGGCCCACGCCTCGTATAGAAATTGGATTTTTATACGAAGTCCAACACAAAGTATGATCCAAGAATATACAAATTAGGAATAAATTAAAGGATAATTAGATATCTGATTTATATGTATATTAAAACACTAAATTTCAAAAATATTAACATTCATAATAAGATCTATTGCCTATCCCAATTATAAACTACAAGCAAATTTTCACATTAATTAAAAAAAATATTTAGCGTCCATTTAACATAATCAAGTTAAAGTAGCTATCATGTATATCCAAATTAATGAACAGAAGTGACTTTATTTAAGAAGCTAGCTCGTGCAAATGCATAGGTTGTTGACTAGGGACAATATGATGTTTTCCTTCATTCAAAACAATTGACCTTAGAAACATCACACAACTCGAAATGATGGGATTGTCATCACCAAGGAGAACTAATTTTTATCCTCTATCTTGAGAAACAACTGTCAAATTCAATAATTCATAACCAAAGAAATAATACAACCTCAAAGTAGACCTATTGGAAGTGTGACATCAAGTGCTATTATGTATGAAAAAAAGCATAGTCAAAAGCAATAAAATTGGAGGTAAAAAAAGCATTAGATTGCACATGCTTGAAGGTGGTTGATCTCATTTGAAAATGGGAGGGAGAAGAATACCACGAATCTCAACCTAAAGCAAAGCATCGATTCTACGATTGTTCTTTCACATCACAAATTAGACAGTCCTTTCCCAGAGACCTTCGCATCCAAATTTCTCCACAACATCGGTTGCTATCCCTAATAAAAAGTAATTGGAATGGAGCGCATAGGAAATTTGATGTGGGAATGCTAAATCCCAAAGTATTAAGAACAAAATACCAAGAAAAAGAAAGGGATCAGGGCCGCCTGAGACCACTGATTGTCGCTCCTATCCTCGAACTCCTAGCAAACCGAGGTCAGCCCCATGACTCCTCCATGTAGATCACCTCAAGTCCCCCCCCCGGTGGTCTTGCTGAGCCCATGACGTGGTTGGCGCCTAGCTCATTTGGCCACCAGTATAGACGACCATCGCGCTCGTTGCCATCTTGCATCCACTGCCGCACTAAGATCCTCTTGTACCCATATAGCCTATGCACACCTGTCGTATACCTCACCATCCCCTAGCAAGTCATAGAAGAGGAGGGGGCAAAGAGAATTAGAAAGGAAAGAGTGAATAAGTTGGTGCGGTTTATGCTCAGAGTTTCTTAGTAGGAGTTGCCAATAGAATGTGGGAGGGCAGATAGTGCACGTGCCTCAAGGGAAAGACTGGGAAGGGGACTGTGGATGATGGCCAAGGATGGCTGACAACATAGGTTGCAAGGATAGTGTTGAGGGATGCAACTGACGAGCGTGCATGCCATGCACTCAAGTGGGCGGTTGGTGAAGAAAGAGATGTGCAATTGAGTTGCCTGTTGTCAAAATAGTTGATAACAGTGGGACACATGTGGCATCATGGAGACAAATGACCACGACGCCTACCTCAGAATCGAGGACAGGGTGGTTGCGTGGAATTGAGGATACTACACAGAGGAAGTGGATAAGAGTAGAGGTGGCGATGGTGGCGATAGGGGTGAGGCGGGCTAGGGCAAGGAGCGCTGGGTCAACGGGCGTAGCTATGGCTCTGATGACAACATGGGGGTGATATTGGCGTGTTCAGGTGGTGAGACAGCCGTTGCAAGTAGGGAAGTGGACAGCGTGTGACAGCGTAATCAAAGGTTGCTGCACAAAAAGAAGGGAAAAAGAGCAGTGGTGGTAGCTGTGGTAGAGATGAGGCTGGGTGAAGTGAGGGGCAGTGGGTCAAAAGGCGGTAGGGGTGGGCATAGGGGCCATGAGATCGGGGTTGGTGGAGGATGATACTAATGTGATGGTTAGGATGATGCCGATGTGTTGATTGGCCCATGTGTCAGCGTGTTTTTTCTGGTTTTTGTTGGTTTATTAGAGCCGGTTTTTCTTGGGAATGCAGTGGTGCGGATGGGAGGAGCTCTATGGGCATGGGATGGCATGATCACCCTACTGGTGGGGGCAAACTCCTTTTGTTAATCAAGATGTTGGGATGCGGTATGAATGCATGTGCTAACTGGTATGTATCTTTTTTAATGTGAGAAGGGGTTAATAGAAATCATTATTGGTCTAGGCTTTTTAAAACTTTTCAATCAGCTGACAACGTCCTTTCACGGTTATTTGTATTGAGGCGCTTCATTTGATTAAGAATGAAATACTGGCAGATTGTTAAGGTGGTCATAACACATAGGTGCATTAGAAAAAGGCCTTGAGTGTGGTGGTTGTACCATTGCATAAATATGTCCGTTCGGCTTTTGGGTGATACTTTGTGATATCATAGAATAGTTCAGTTCATTTCGAAGGAAAATTAACTGAAAATTAGATACACACGGAGGACGATGATAAGCCAGTTTAATTTCATGAATGAATGCTATCCATAGTTTTTTTATCATGATTTAAAAAAACTTGATGATGAAATTTTGTCCTTTCTAGGAATTTTGTAAGTCACTGCAATTTAACACACCTCTCTTGAAGATATTAAGTTACTAAAGAAATTTAGGAGAATGCCTATAAGTTTTTTAAATAGACCTTTAACCATTTTTTTAGAAAAAACTGACTTGTTACAAATTTATAAGCCATAAATCTATTCTAAATAAATAGTTTAGATGACCTACTTGAAAGAAATTAACTTTCTAGCATATACCAAATGACATTTATATTAAGCCCTACAATGGGATTTTGTTCTGATTGAACCAATTAAACTTCAACTTTCCTTGAAATAGTATTTTTAATTTACCTCTGCTTGAGTTAGGCTCCGTTTGGCATTGCAATGAATTATGATAATCTCGTTTGGTTGAACCGCATTTAGAAATTTGAGTGTTTGGCTAACTACTTCTTTCTTAATCAAGTTGCAAACAAATACATTATTGCATTCCAAAACATATATATGAAATGAAATGTGGGAAGAATAATTATTGGATAACATAATTGATCCAACTTTAATATAATTTAACAGACTGAATAATAGACTTTTTACAACATCTTTTGTCACAGCAGCTTAACAAATAAGCACAACACAACAACCGAAATCCGAAACAGAACCTCAAGCGTTGAACCCAGGTCAAAGACTTGGGATTCCGAAGTCCCCACCTTGTCAGCTCGGAATCTCCAATATATGCATGTATTGAATATCGTTACCCTTTTCATCAGTCGTCCAATATCAAGAGAATCACAAGGAAAGAAAATTATATACATAATGGCTAACATATATAGCTCAGCCCTTTGGCCACGGACTGTCAGCTGGTGCTGTTCTTTCACAGTGGTTTTGTCAGTTCAGTTTCCCTGCCACTCCCTCAGCGTTGCTCCGATTATTCGACGTCCAACTATATGGCCGCGTCAATCTGTGGGGATTATTCTAAGTTAAAGAGATGCACTGCGAGTTTTTTTTTTTTTTTGGGCATTCTCTAATATGTAGCGAGGTGCAAAGCATAAATAATGGCCATCACCTGTGACTGTATTAGCTTATATGTCCAATAAGAACAAATCAATTAATTGGATTCAGCAGCCAAACGCATTGCCTCACCCTTTTTTTTTTTTTTTTTGAAAAAAGGGTATTGCCTCTTAAAGTATCATTCAAAGATGTAAATCCGAATAATGCATCTGAAACACCGATGTTTGTCATCTAAGACGGTGGTACGCCAGTTGATTTTCAGGTAATAATCAGGGAAGACAGTACTAATCTATTGTCTTTTATCTAAACATATCAGCATTAGAAACGGCATATATATGGCATGAAAGCACACTACTACGAGAGACAGCCAAGATTAGTCCTTGAAGCAACAAGCAAGCAGCTAGCTAGTTAACTGCAACTGGAAATTAAGCTAAGTTCAAAGCAATTGTAGGACAGAATATTTACAGACTTGCAGTACTACACTACGGCAAGCATTTCCATAAAAAGCTTCTCATCAGTATGCCTGACAATATTCCATGCATGAATGATCCTTGAACGCTACAATCACCCAAATCAGAAGTCCCATAATTAAAATGATAAGTGATAACAGAAGAACACAAGAAATGACGCGAAGAAATTAAGCTAATTAATGGAAGACGAACTGCTGCTAGCTAGCTCATGCATGCATATCATAGCTTCAGGGACAGATCTATCATCTCATCGGCAAGCTCTCCGTTGCCCCTTGCACCGGACGACGAGGCTGCACCACCTGATCCCTGCAGATGATGACGATGCTTCCGGCCCTCTCCCCACGCTTCGGCGGCGTCCGGGTCTGCGGAGCGCGGAGCGCTTTCACCGCCAACCTTACCGTGCCCTCCCGCCGCCGCCAACGACGAAGATGCGGCGGCCTCCCGGCCCCGCCTGGCCAGGTTGCGCTGCATCTTGTGTGCGTTCTGGTGGCCGCCGAGCGCCTGCGAGCTCCGGAACTTCCTGGGGCAGTAGCAGCAGGAGAACACCGCCTGGAAGCTCGGCGGCGACGATGGCGACGGCTGCAGAGACAGGTTCAGGTTGAGCCCCTCCTCCCTGTCCATCCCCATGTCCATGGCCCGGCCGGCTAGGCTAGCTCTACCTCACGTACAAGTGCCCAAGAACCCAGAAATTAATGATCCTGATAAAATGTGGCGTATCACCCAGGCCTGGAGGTTCCATGATATTATGGCCGGCCGGCGTGGCTGTTGGGCTGCCTGTCGGAACCAAACAGTTCACACTGACTCCACAGCGCTAGCACAACACATTTGCAGTAAAACTAGGTAGGAAATCGAACGCAACTAACGGCGTCTGAGACGTCGCTGCATGCGCGCATGCCCATGGAGTTAATCCGCGCCTCTCTTTCCTGGCCACCCTACCTATCTACTCTACGCCTCGTGCCGTCTCTGCGCTAGCTAGCTTTCACCTCTGACTTGTTCGATGTGTATGTGCATGGCAATGTGCTGAGCTCGCAGTGCAGCACACGGGGCCGAGGGGAGGGACCAGGCCCGCAGTTCGGATTGGTGAAACGGAACTCGAAACGGTTTAGAGTACGTACTTGGTTCATATTTGTAATAGAAATTGGAAGAACGCGAACCCGAATCTCGACTCGAACGAACTGTGTTTGTCCAGGCCAACTCCGATAGGCCTTCCTAGGCCAGACATGGGCGATGTCCCATCAGGATGCACAGGAAATCTATCTACAGCTACACCCCAAGCCCTGAAGAGTGTAGGCTTGCGTGTATGGTCCCTAACACCTCTTGTATACGTGTTATCTCTCCTTATCTTCTTCCTACCTGAATCACCTGGGGATGAACTTCAATTCTGAAACAGCGACAGTCGAACCGCCTCCGCGGCCGATCGACAGGTGTGGATCCTACATACAGGGTTGGGGTCAAGTGACCCAATTCCATCTAACTTAACCCATGTGCATCATGGTTTTACAAAGTATTATTACTAATTCATGCTTATAGTGACCCCAATGTGTGTTTATAGCGACCCCAATGACTTCTTAACCTGGATCCGCCCCTGCCGATCGATCGATCTATCTGTCTGGCTAGTTGCATTTAGTTATTAAGGGCACTTCCATAGCTATCATGCATTTGTGCTAGAATTAAATCTACTGACCGCAAGTCCGGAGACAGAGCAATAAGAAGGTGGAAACTGGAGAGGACAGTTCAGAAAAACCCTGGTGGTTCAAGGTAGGCAGTAGAGACGGTACTATATGAGGAAGTTAAGGTTTCACAAGAGGATGGTCCAGTGAGTTGCCTTCACGAATCAGAGTGCAGGAAGTGTTGGGGTGAACAGGACGCTTCACCTGCTCGGAATCGACGGACTAATTATGGAGACGAACATGGGCTGGTCGATCGATCCTCGTGCATTCAGATGCAGCCTGCGTGCGTTCATTGGCCTGCAGAGGCCGGGGAGGAGTGCGTGCATCAGAGAGAGACTAGAGCTTTTTCTAGGGCCTATACTACCTACGTTATCTCTGAAACTCTGAATGCCTGCCTGCGTCAGAAATTCAGTATTCTCCAAGTATACAAATTTGTTTGCTCATACTGTCATACATGACTACATACTCTCACACATGGGCAGAACATATATATACTTACGTACGAAAAGATGTCATGGCATATCTATTTTGATTCCTTTTTTATAGTTTGGCCTCAGTAAGAACTTGTTACTCGATCTCGTAGCTAGCCTGTTATTACCACGTTTTCGGATTGCATATATAGGGGACACCCACGCATGTAGCTGTGTACTGTTTGCTGCATCTGTATGCATGTATCCTTAGGCCTTTCACATGGCAGCAGCTAGCGCTACTGGAGTACCACTGGTTTAGTCCTGTCACCGTTTACAGTAGGCGCTCTGTGCTACTACAATGTGTGGCAGCTGCATCGCTTGCCAGAGAAACGGCAATGTCACAAGACGATGTCGGAGCAGCTGGACATAAGCTACCTAGCGTACGTTTTCTACTAAAGTGTAGAATCCAGGTTTTGAACGTAGACGTCAGGCAAAAGTCGATTGGATCGTCTGCACGCGCGTCTTGGCCCTATACTGTTCATCCCTGTAGGGAATCACTCCCTAAGTCTCTAGATGTGCTTCACACAGACCTCTCCCGGAGAAAACTCGCGTTGTCTTAACAAATTAAGAAGATGAACACACGACGAGGGACAATGACACACAACCGAGTCCTTTCTTTTGGTGAAGTGCAACTCAGCGTCCTATTCTTCTCTCTGTTCTCTTAAATAGATAAGCTAGATTACATGCATGAACTAAAAGCCTCACCGGAACTCATGCCACGTTCCTCAAGAAGTGGTCCACTAATTAACTCAACGAACTTAACCCTAATCTTCCTACACGCACGTGACCAACATAACCGCATGTGTGCAACTACCACAAAAGTATCGTGCACACTTTGCACTTGTACATGGCATGCAATATTAGTTCCAACATTCTCCCCTTTAATCTTGTCATGTCACCTATTGAGATTGATCACCCGCAACCTCTTGCCACATGTAGACATTCTCCTCCTGTGGATGACACCTTCACAACGTCGATCTCCACAGCCACTCATGGCATCCAGTAGCAGCCTCACCCCACTGTTCATGCGCAGCACGTCTTCATCTTGTAGCAGCCTCACACAGCCACTCATGCCATCCAGTGCGAGTGAGACATCATTGTATATGGTCTCTCACTGCCAATAGATGCCTCCTCCACGGGTGCCTTCCACGACTCATCACGCCATAGTCGATCTCGCACTAACTCACCTTGCATCGGGTTCACATCAACTGCCATGCCATCTCCTCGTGGCTCTTGCGCCCCGTCAAGTGCGCTTGTCAGCCTTGCATCTACTACTCATGTGATCATCATTGGCTTCACGCCTTAACATCGAGATGTCATACCAGCAGTCTCCGTTGGCTCCATGCCAATTTTTCTTACGACAATGGCCTCACACCACCGTCGTAGGCTTCACACAGAATTGTCTCTTGGTGGCTTCACACCACCATTCATGCATGTTCCCCAGTGGCTTTACACTGCTATCGTTATCATAGCAACCTCGCACCGCCATCGTTGTTGGCATCACACCAACTTCTCCTTGCAGTGGAATCACACCGCCGTCACCGTCGGCATCACACTGATTCTTCTTCACAGTGGTCTCACACTGCCACCTCCACAACATGGCCTCCCACCGCCGTCTGTGGACTCCAACACAAGCATGCCATCACAACAACCTCTTACTTCCAGCCTCGACAACAATGCTGCCTCTTGATGCCAGCCTCGACATAGCATCAGATGCCCCAGCCCCCACTTCACATGGAGCCTCATCGTTGCTAAGTCAACGTTGGGCAGCATCACCTTCAACATATCCTCGGGATCGAACCACGCTCCGATACCAAATGTGGAGAATCACTCTCTAACTCTGTAGAAGTGCCTCACACACTCCTCTACCCGGAGAAAACTCACACATTATCTCAAGGAAGAAGAAAAACAAACAAGGGACAATAACACAACCCAGCCTTTTCTTTTGATGACGCGCAACTCAGCATCCTTTAATTCTCTTTGTTCTTCTAAATAGATATGCTAGATTACATGCATGGACTAAGAGCCCCACCCGAACTCACGCCACCTTCGTCAAGGAGTGCTCCACTAAATCAACAAACTAACCACTCAACTAACTTAACTCTAATATTTCTACATGCACCTGACCAACACAACTACATGTAGGGGTGGAAATAAAACTTGAGGCTTGTGAGTCAGCTCAGCTCGAATCCAGCTCGAGTTAGCTCTACTCGGGCTTGTGATATATACATATCAAGTCGAGCCTCATTCCCAACTTGCCGAGATAACAGACTGAGCCCGAACTGCTCGTGAGTGGCTTGGTAGCATAGCGGGCCAGCACAAAGCCCTAAACCAAACCCAAACTAAGAACAAAACCGAAGCACACCCCCTCCACAGTTGTCTAGCTCACCTTCCTGGGCCCACACCACCACCACCACTAAGAGCATCTCCAGCAAAGGCCCCTAAAACAGGGCCTCTATTTTGGATTTAGGGACTCCCTCTATTTTTTGAGGCCCTATTTTCAGAGCACAAGTCCAGCAACATCCCCTAAATCTCAGCTCCTATTTTACTTTTTCTCCTATTTTGACATATCCGCTACGTATAATCTTCATTTGACACCACTAAAATTCAATCAAAAATATTTGTAATACATAAAACATAAGCATATTAACATTTACAATTTAAAAACATGATATTTAAAATTTAAATTTAAAATTTTCAAAACATGATATTTAAAATTTAAATTTAAAATTTTCAAAATTTTCAGCAGCAGATGCAGATGCAACAGTTGCAACTCATTCAGCAAAGACACGCTCAGCTGCAGCGAACTAATGCAAATCATCCTTCACTTAACTCCCTATTTTAAGGTTTAGGGGCTCCCTGGGAATTGGGGCTGAGGAGGCAAATTTAGGGGCCTCCTAATTTTAGAGGCTGGATTAGGGGTTTTGCTGGATCTGTATTTTTTACTAAAGTCCCTATTTTAAGGTTTAGGGGCTGGTTTAGGGGCTCTGCTGGAGATGCTCTAAGGCTCACCCCACCCACCACCGAATCCCGCTCTCAAATGTGACGATGCCCTCCTCCTCCACCGCCACGATGTTCGCAGCAACCGCCGACCCCGTACTCCCTGCCGCCTTCCTCTCAGTCTCGTCCCTGCTCCTCCCTGCCTCTCGCCGCTGTCTCCCCCGTCCCCTCCCATGCCTTCTTCCTCCCCCGCACGTGCAAGCCCTGCGCGCTCGTCGTCTTCGTGCTCGTCCTCAGCCCGACCTTGACCGCCGTGTTGCAACTCCACCGAATGTGGGGGAGTTCGCCAGCTTTGTGCAGCTGCATAGGAACCAAATCTTGCCTCTCGGGTTCGCTTCCCTCGGGATGGACGTTGGTGGCAGCGGCGGGGGCAACGGTGAAGGGAACGACGGGGGTGGTGGGGGCGGGGATGCAGATGTGGTGGTTGAGGAGGAGGGAGTAGCACGGGCAAAGGCGCTGAAGAAGGAGGTCACCGCGCATCCGCCGAGGCCATCAAGGCTGCCTTCATCCAGGAGTTCGGTGACGACTACTAGGTTGCAGGGGCGAAGCCCAGTTGTGGCAGGTGGGTGCAGATGCACCCCCCTCAAAAAAAAATTTTAGTTATTACCCCCATATCTTGGTCTTATATGCACTCCCCTCAGCCCAACATGCTGCACCCCCCTCGCCTCAGCCCAACAGAAGATGTTAAAGACTCGAAGTCAAATTATGTATTTTGTCTATGTTTATGTTCTTTTTTCCATCCAAACGTTCTTCATTAGGTAAATATTTTTCATCACTTCTTTATGCTCGCACCCCCCTCTATTTCTCTCTAGCTTCGCCACTGCTAGGTTGGGATCGGCTTCGCTTACTCACCTATTTGCTCCCTGAATTTTGTGATACACCTGTAGCTGCTGCTTGCTAGGCTCTGTTATTAGTATTTTGGTACTATGTTACTTGAATGTGCAAATTGCGAGTTGTTTGGAGCTTGGTATGGTAAATTTGTTAGCCATTCGATGCTGATCACGAGCTATTTGGAAAATTCTGAGCTCTGGTAGCTTGGCTCACGAGCCACCACGAGTTGGCTCCAACCAGTAGCCAAGCTTGGTTTCTAGCTCATTTAGCCGAGTTGAGTCGAGCCGCAATTCGGACAAGCCTATGCTTGGCTCGAGTCAGCTCGGCTCGGCTTGTTTCCAGCCAAATATATGCATGCAACTACACAAAAGTATCTTGCACACATTGCACTTTTATCATGATTAATTCCAACAATCCCCACAGTTGCAATGTTCCATCAGGCGTTCAGGCCCCGCCGGCTGGCAGTAGAGTTAACTTGCTGTCCAGAAAGCCTCCTATGCATTTTAACTGCAGGCCAGTTCATTGTCTTCTGGCCGGCGTATATTTATACGGGTAAAAAATCTAAAAGTTTTTCGTGTTAACCATGAAAACTTTGCTTCATTTATGTTCCCTGTTTTTATTCACTGATAAAAATGTTTTGTTCTCCAGGCACCAAACGAATCTCACTTTTCAGTTGTCACTGGTGTTGTGTAATACTTGTGCTATCCCAATCTGACCCATCTCCATCTCAGCTGAAACGTAGCTAGCTTGGTAAATGTGGTTGTATTTCCTGCGTTTGGGTGTAATATAATACGGCACCATTTAACGAACATGCTGTCAAACTCGATTGGTTATGTTTTTTAAAAATAACGAATTGAGTGTGAGCCCTGCTCTAGTTTGATGCTGGATTTGTTTGATTGTCAGTTCTCCATTGTCTCGTAGAAACCTTTAGCATCAGCCGTTGCAAAGTAATATACAGCACAAAATATTTTAGCTTTTGCAGATTTCTTAATTCTTTTCTTGTTTGGTCTATTCTTGTAGACCGTGGGTCTAATTTTCGTGCAATTACATATCGCAGATGTTTCAGGTAAGAGTAATGAAACTACCCAGACTATTATCCATGCCCAGGAGATCATTAGCATAAATCAATAACATGCATAATTGAATTAATTAACAACAGATTAATCACTAACTTTATTCAATACAAATATTGTACAACAGTATCAATTACATTACACAAGGAAATTCATTTAAATCAAAAAAATAAAGATTACAAGAATGTGTAAATTTTCTAAAATCTAAGCTTCATTTGATTTGCGGCCTTAATCCCTGAAAATTGTTAGTCCTCAAGTAGATAAATGAAAGGCAAGCAGTAGAAAATAATTAAAAGATAAATTCAATACTGTCGAACCCTTTTTACATCAATTAATTGGGGATTCACTCATTGAGATACCTGACTATTCGGGGCTGGTCGACACCTCTCGCTATATTAGGTTTCATTATTCAGCATTAAATCAACTTACTATTTATCGGGTAACCATAGCATTGCACAAATAGTGCCAAAATATCCTATAGTAAAAAGGGTAAAAGACTCCATGATAAAGAGTAAAAGCATCACTGTCTTAGGGGATAAAAGACAGCCCCAGCCAAATAACCCCTCCAGTCAAAGCCATTTTCCCCGAAGCCACTAGAGAACAACCAAGCTAAGCAAGCAAGCCACATTTTCCTTCTTCCATACACCACCACAACCGAAGGCCAAGCCAATAAGCCAAATTCCAGGAGCAAGCAAGCCAAGAGGAGGCCACGAGCAGTGGGAGCAAGCAACAACCAAGCTTATCCTCAAGAACTAAGGCGAGAAGCAAGGTACTAGAAGCGGCCAGCCAAGAATTCCACCACCAGCAACCAAAGAGCAAAAGGAACACCGCATCCCATCGCCATCAACCTCACTACCATCACAACCCATCCCCATCTCAATCTCAACCTCACCAGGTATGGTGCGATTGCCGTACATTCAAGATTTAGATCAATCGTAGAAACATAGTGACGAATACTCCTACCAGGGGTACCCCACAGCGAAGTATACATCTATTTCAAGATTGTATTTCTCTCAGTCATCTGGACTCAGAGTCCAGACTGACGACGATACAGAGTGCTGGAAGGGATGTTATCAAAGCCTCCGCCCCTCGCAGATGGGATTATCCCTAAATATCGGCTGGATCGCCGGATGAACCATCTTGAGTCCATCTCTAGGCCCAAAGGGACACGAAGGGTTACTCGGTCTCAATCAAGCCCGCCGAGGGCGCCCCAACCGGGCTACCGATCGGGTGTCCCCACATGCTCCAACCGGGCTACCGATCGGGCGTCCCCACATGCTCCGACCAGGCAACTGGTCGAGCGTTCTCACGGGCTCCAACCAGACTCCCGGACGGAGCCTCGGTAAATCTCCGTCGCTTAACAGTCAACTCCAAGCCGGTTGCCAGTCCCAGGCCCCTTCCCGAGACAACACCGGGGGGCCGCTAAGTCAAGCACCAATCCCTTCACCCCGTTAGGCACAATGGAGGGACACGCTCCTTCTCAAGGCGGTACCAGGGCACAGCATAAGCAACGTCAGCGTCTGATAGGCGGACAGAGGGCAGGCGCGCACCTTCCCAATGGAACACTGTCCGTTGTGTCTACCAACCCAGGCGTGAGATGGACAGCGACCTATCAAGCGCCAAGACCGAAGACCGGGACTCCCGGGCATAGTATACCCCTACATCTTTCCTCCGTATTCCCGTGTAACCTGCCCCCTCCGACTATATAAAGGGAGGCAGGCCCTCTAGGGAAGGGGACGGATCCGCTTTTCTCATTTTGCCTCGTTCGCTCATCCGACCTCACCCGGGCCCTCCGACCCGAGTGAGCGCTCTGAGCTCTCAGGCTCCCCACTCGAACGAGCGTTAAGGGCCTATCCTTAGCTCTCGCTTGTAATCCGCCATACTCTGAGCAATGAGATCCACCACCACGAACTGGAAGTAGGGATATTCGGCCCGAACCAGTATACATCTTGGACTCCCGAGTCTAACCATTCAAGGAGCGGGGACGCGCGGCCCCTGGACTTACAAATTTACTTGCCGGTTCTACGAAACACCGACAGTTAACGCCGCAGCTAGGCGAGTTAGTCGTGCTGGTATAACGCCGCAGCTAGGCGAGGGGCATCCATCCCGAGTCCTCGTCTGACGAGGCTATCTGCGGGAGGAGAGGCCGTTGTCGGTCCCACGTGTACGCCCCGTCCGCAGGTGTGGGACCTGGAGGGGGTGAGCAAGCGCGTGTTTGCCATACGTCGGCCGAACACCGTGCTCGTGGAGCTACAAACGGGTTATCCGAGTGGGCCCTGGAGACCAAACGATCTCCGAGCGGACGATCCCTGCGTCGGGTGTCCGACCACTGGGCGACCCATAAAAACCTTTCTTTACTCAATCCGTGTCGGACCCGAGCCGTTCAGTAACGAAGGGTGCAGTGGTTCTCTGCCCTTCTGGGCTCCGGAGAGTTTGAAGTATGGTCTCGGACACGAGTTAAGGCGATTGGGTCGTTCGCCAACCCAACTAAAGACCCACCGAGGGTTTGCCTTGAACTGGCCCCTCGCTCGCTTTGACTGCCGGGGCGGTTTTAGGGATCCACTTGGTGGATTTTGCCTTAAGCGCCCGCGCGAGTCTTAATCGCGGGCATTCGAGCCTCTCGCCACCTCGAGGCGTTCGGCCGGTGGGCTTTCATACCGCCGGCCACCGAGCCGCCAGAGGCGAGATCGGAGGTCGCAGGGCGCCCCGCCCGGCGATGCCTGGCGCTTGCGCCGCATTCAATGCGCGTGCGGAAATTAAATGCGAAGCGAAATGATTGGGAGCGATACGTCTCACCAGCGGGGCGGCGTGGCGGTTTGAATGGACGGGCGACGCTTCATCCGAGACAAGGTCTTGACTGGCGTCCGCCCGGTCGGGTGTACGTTTGGCTGTTGCCTGTTTGGCCGGTGCCTGTTCGGCGCCTATATAGCCGGCGCTGGAGGGTGGTAGGGCACGCTCCTGCCTTTACTTTCGCTCCCTCTTCGCCTTTGCCCTTCTTGCCTCCTGCCTTCGCCTGAGACGAGAAAAAGGAAAAAAGGAGTCGGGAGAGAGTCGCTTACATTTTTCTCCTCCGGCTTTCGATCGCTCGCATCCCGGAGATGTCGTGGTCGGAGTGCACCGCTCAACCCAGCCGCGCGCTCGGTCTGGAGAGGAAAGGGTTCCTCCCCTCGCAGGATGTTTCGAAGTGGAGGGTAACGACGGGGGCCGCGGAACCAGCGCCGGCGGAAGGGGAGATCGTGGTGCCCGCCTGGTTCTATGAGTGCGGGTTCGGACTCCCGCTTCATCCCTTCGTCCGCGGGATGCTACACCACTACGGGGTGGAGGTGCACCATCTCAACCCCAACGGCGTGCTCCACATAGCGATCTTCATGACGCTGTGTGAGGCATTCCTGGGGATTGAGCCCCACTGGGCGCTGTGGAAGTACTTCTTCCATGCCCGGTTGTGGAAGGATAAGGCGGCAGACGCCACGGCGTCCATGGAGGTGCGACCTGCACTGCAAGACCGTCATGGTCGAATACATCCCCTTGAAGCTGCCGTCGTCGAATCGGGGGTGGCACTCCGAGTGGCTCTATGCTCGGAACCTGGGAGACAGCGCCCCGGTCTTCACTGGTCGTCTCCCTGAGTCAAAGGACGAATGGGGCTGGGGCCCCGATAAAAGGGAGAAGAAGAAGATGGCGCCGATTCTGGAGCGGATTAGGCTCGGTGAGCGGGCTCGACCGAAAGCCGCTGTTATGCTGCGTTCATGAGAATGCGCGTGCAACCCCTTATGGAAAGGGCGCGCCCGATGTACTCGTACAGCGGGGCATCTGACCCCATGAGGATGGTCACAGCCGAGCTCACCGCGTCGGAGCTTGAGGCCAGGGTGGCCGTCGTGCTGGTCGGGAGCGCCACCGTGGCGGCGGGTGGCGGCCCGACCCCTTCTCGGCGGGGAACCCCCCGGATTTGGTAAGCCGAATGATTCCTTTCTTCTTCTCCTTCCATCCCCTTGGCCTTTAGCATGCGGTTTGATCGGCGCCTTTGTGCTCCCCAGGGGCTGGGCAGGATGGTGTCCCGGGCGCTGCTGCCAGGGGAGAAGCAGCAGAAGGCCCAGGCCCGCAAGGTGGCCGCCCTGAAGGAATCCGACCGCAAGAAGCGGTAGGAGGAGGAAAGGAAGAAGAAGAGGAGAGAGCGCGCGATTAAGATCGCGCGCGGCGAGGAGACCTCCGTGTCGACTGCTGTCAGTATGGCCGATGCGGAGTCGTTCTCGAGCGACGGTGGTGGCGACAACTTCGATGATCCGTATGAGGCCTTCCTCGGGCCACAGACCGGTGGCCAGCCCAACGAGGGCGCCGGCACGAGCGTCGCCATCGTCGGGTCCCAGGCAGAGGTCCCCTGGGGGGAGATGTCCCTGGGAAAGCGAAAGGGCGATTCGCCTCCGCCGGGGAGGTCGGCGAAGAGGACGCAGCAGCTGCTGCCGTTCCCTCGCTCGACGGTGGCATGCTCTGGAGCGGAGGTGGTTCAGCGAGATCCGGCGCTGGGTCTGCCTCCGGTGGAGGTTGGGACGTTGAACGCCGAACCGTCGCTGTCAGCAGAATTGGGACCACCGTCGGAGGCTCCGGAGGGGTTGAGGCGCGAGGAGATTCTGGCACCCATTGACGGGTCGGGGTCCCGGTCGGAGGCCGCAGGAGACGAAGAAGATCTTCGCCGCCGCCGACCTGGACACCATGCGCCTGGCGCTGTTCTCGACGTCAGACCCAAAGGCCCGACAGAGGGGGTGATCCAGACGCCGGAGGCGGTTGATACCGAGCAGCAGGTGGAGGCGGCGCACGTCCACCCGCGACCTACGGCCCCCTGGCCTGTGCTAACCTTGTCGGGCAGCGATCCGACCGGCAAGTCGTTGCTCGTGCTGGACATCGAGGCAGAGGCCAGGTCGTGGGGGGCCTGCCAAGAGGGTGCGCAACGGGTGGAGGCTCACCTGAGCCAGATTCGGCAGGGTCTGGCTTTCGCCCTTGGCTCAGCTGACGGGGCGCTGAAAATCATCTCTGACATCACCCGTCCGACCATCCAGGTAAGCTCGCCAGACAGCTTAGCTTCCGCCTTTGACTTGCTTTAGTGGCCAGCAGGCTAAATGCAGTGCCCGGGCTTTTGCAGTTGTTAAAGGATCAGTCGGGAGAGAAGTCGGCGTCCCTCCACATTTTGCACGAGCGGATGATGGCCGCCGCGAAGGAGGACGGTCGTCAGCACTCCGAGCCGCGCGAGGCTCGGGAAGCCCTGGCGCGCGAGCGGACGGAGGCGGAAGAGACCCGACGGGAGCTGCTCGAGAAGCGTTGGATAACCGAGTCCCAGGAGGTGAGGATATCCGAGCTCGAGGCACTTCTGGCAAGGGCCAACAGCGCCAAGGATGCCGCTGTTGCCGCAGAAAAGGCCGCGCGGTCGGAGGCGGTGCGCCTTCAAGGCGAGCGCGACCAAGCTCGGTGAGTCGACTCGCCAGAAGGACGCCTCATGAAAGCGAGGCCCAAGCTAAGGCCGAGGAGGACCTCCAACACCTGGAGACTTCCACAGCTAGTAAGCAAACCGATCCTGGTCCAGCCTTCTGCGATCGAATCGTTGAACCTTCTTTTTGACTTTGCTTCGATATGTAGAGTTGCGGAAGGATCTCAGCGACACCGTGGAGTCGCAGAAGTTGGCGGTGGAGGAATGTGATGTAGCGGTTACGTCACGCGCGGTGGCCTTGACGGCGAAGGAGATGGCGGAGAAGGACTTGCTCGCGCAAGCCGCCGAGCTGACGACCCTTCAGGTGGTCGGCGGGGAGATCCGTGATCAAGTGCTTGGGACCGCTGGGCAAGGTCCAAACTCGCTTGCCGCCGCACTGGCCCGTGTGCCGGAGCACGTCAAGAGCTCGGTGAGTTAGGGGATCGAGCTCGGGGCTTGTTCGGCGCTGGTCTTCGCCCTTTCCCACTACAGCGGCATCGACCTTGCCGTTGTTAGCAGTGGGGTCACAGCGAACCGGACCGACAAAGAGGTCGAAGGCTTCAGGAACAGGTCGACCCACACGCCGCGGCGATCGCCAGCCGGATACCACCAAGGAGCATCCTCGACCGAAAACAGGAGGAAAGTTAAACATTTCGATTTTTGTAATAACTTCGTTTTTGTAGTGAACTGAAGTTTCGTTTTGGTTGGGCCGTTCCGTAGGCCCGATTCTATTTTTCGCGCTTTCCCAAAGATGATGAACATTCGATGATCGTAGCTTTTAGGAACCGCGGAGGTTGCATAAGCGTGGGTCGACATGTTAGCACTTTTGGGAAGGCTCAAAAAGGAACAAGGACCTAAGGAGCAAAACGCTCGCTCGCACTCATCACGGGAAAGGAGTGTCTCCGACCAGCAGTGGCTCGAACCACACGGGCACTTCCCTTTACCACGAAGCACCACTTCGCGACCGTAGCCGCTGGGGCGTAGGCCGTAGCGCTTGGGTCGAGAGGGTTACCGTTAGGTAGAGCCGAACGGCCGGTCGGGTCACCGATCCGTGTAAGTGCGCAGATCTACGGCCCTCGAGCGGCGCGTGGGAACCAAGCTCGCAGTTTCCACGTGGCGCTTGATTTCAGAAAAAGGGGAAACGCGCGGGAATAAGGAAAAGCTTAGGGAAACAATTCACCTTATCTTTTTCTCCGCGAGGTGGAGATGTCGTGGCGGCTGGGTCTTCTGCTCGGCCCTTGGGCCGGGGCGGCCCAGATAGGTGATGCCTCGCACCAGCCGTCAGCGCGGCCAGCCTGACCCGGGGCCGAAAATCGAAGAGTCACGCTGCGCCTTCCCGGTCCTTTCGCCCCGCCAGTCTCGTCGTATTTTAATGCGAGGTGGGAGACGTGGACTGGACACGTCCTATCGCGTGGGACGTGGAGTTAATGCGCGTGCGGCGCGGCGCGTTGCGGGCAACACTCGCCGATCGCTTCGCCCGCGATATAACATCTGTGGCGAGGAGCAACCATGCATAGCCATTCTTGCTGTCTTCCTACTCTCCCTTTGCCTCTTCGCGATAAGGGAAGGGAAGGGGAGAAGACTCAAGTGGTGATGGTGAGCGGGGGCGACGATCGGAGGGTCGGCAAGCGGGAGGCGGCGGCGGATCCCCTGGGGTCGGACCCCAAGAGATCCCGCACCATCGCCCGGTCGTCCTCGCGTGCGAGGAGAGGGGGGCTCGCACTGCCCTTGTCGACCTTCCGTGTCAGGGATCCTCTTTTGGAGTGAGCTTCTTCGCTCAATGTCGGGATGATTTTGATTCCGACTTGCTGACGGCGAGCATTTTCCTTCTTCACTGCAGAGCTTCTGGCTCGGGATTAGGCCGGCCGTCAGCCGTGGTCGCGATGACCGCCTCGGCAGGGGAGGCGGGCACCGCTGGGGCCGCTCCGGATGCTCCTCCGACCGCCTCGGGCGGTCCCCCGGGGGCTCGAGCCGCGTCTGTGATGACGCGTCTAGAAGCCTCCCTGCGGATCCGAGCCGCAGCGGCCGCCGCCCAGGAGGCGGAGATGCTGCAGCAGCGGGCCTGGATCCGAGCCCTGGAGGAGAAGCTCACCGAGGCGCGCGAGGAGGCGTGGGCGTTGCGGTTTCGGGCCGGCGCCGCGGAGGAGGAGCTGGCCAAGACGCACGAGGAGCGCTGGACCCTACGCGAGGATCTCATGAACGTGCTCGGTCCGGCCTTCGAGAGCATGGCCAGGAGCTTCAGGCCTCTGGGGGTGGGGCTACAGGAGCCGCCGGAGCGTAATGAGCTACATTACGCCTTTGGCCTCTCCCGCGCAGCCAACGCCCTGGCCGACCTACCTCGCACCTACGCGAGCGCTCTGCTCGCGAGGGGCGGGAGGTCGCCGTCGCCGTGGCGGAGTATGTGCTGGCCTGCTGTGCCAGCCGCAATGCCTCCTTCGATCCGATCGGGACCGTCGGCGGGGTCAAAGGAGACGCAGACCGGGCGTGGGCTAGAGTGTGGCCGGCGGCGAAGATCGTGGCAGGGCTCGTCGCGGTCGACGCGAGCAGCGACAGCTCTAAGGACGACGACTTCGCCGGATGAGCCTCCAGGCGGTCGTGTCTAACTTTTGCTTCTCGAAGGTGTAATCGTGTGTATGTCTGATGTCATGGATTTTGGGGGATTTTGCCAGATATTTCGCATTTCTTTTCTGTAATGTACACTCATCGAGTGACCATAGCCCTCAGGAGCCGCGGGGGTCGCTAGAGCGTAGGTCGGAGTGCAAAGGCTTTGAGGCAAATGCGAAAAATGGCAAAGGGCCCAAACAGTCCAAAAGACGCGTCCGAGATCGACCATGGATCACCCCGCATGGGCTTCCCCTTTTCCACGAGGCGCCATTGCATGGCCGTAGCCGGCCGGGCGTGAGGCCATAGCGCCGGGTTGAGAGGGTCAACGCTCTCAAGGGATCTAATGGCCGGTCGGGACGCTATCTTAAATAACATACAAGCAAACAGCCCCCGAGCCGCGTGCGCGAGGACCAGGATATGGTCGGCGCGCAACACTTTCGAACCCGAGGATTTGGTAAAACGTGCGAATAAAGATGAAGGTCGGGACGGAATCTCCTTAGCTTCTCAATATCGAGCGTTTGACACGGCGTGATCCTCGGCCATTGAATCGAAGGTGCCGAAGTCGGAGGATCCCCATGGCGCTTAAGGAACCGGCGGCGGCATGTTCGGACGGCAACACGCTCTCTACGGCTCCGGAGGCTCGATAGCCGGACCTTGGCCCGGGTCCCCGGTCGGGACGCCATGAGCAAGATTGCCATTGCAGGCGATGCTCTAACGGGCGTGGGGGAAGCACGGAAGACCGTGTGACCCCGACGATTGTTGGAGAAAAAGCCATCAAGGAGGAGATGGGAATCCGGAGATCACGAAGATGACGCGCGAGGCCCCTACCTGGCGCGCCAACTGTCGGTGTTTCGTAGAACCGGCAAGTAAATTTGTAAGTCCAGGGGCCGCGCGTCCCCGCTCCTTGAATGGTTAGACTCGAGAGTCCAAGATGTATACTGGTTCGGGCCGAATATCCCTACTTCCAGTTCGTGGTGGTGGATCTCATTGCTCGAGTATGGCGGATTACAAGCGAGCTAAGGCGAGGCCCTTAACGCTCGTTCGAGTGGGGAACCCGAGAGCTCAGGCGCCACTCGGGTCGGAGGGCCGGGTGAGGTCGAATGAGCGAACGAGGCAAAATGAGAAAAGCGGATCCGTCCCCTTCCCTAGAGGGCCTGCCTCCCTTTATATAGTCGGAGGGGGCAGGTTACACGGGAATACGGAGGAAAGATGTAGGGGTATACTATGCCCGGGAGTCCCGGTCTTCGGTCTTGGCGCCTGACAGGTCGCTGTCCATCCCACGCCTGGGTTGGTAGACACAACGGACAGTGTTCCATTGGGAAGGTGCGCGCCTGCCCTCTGTCCGCCTGTCAGACGCTGACGTTGCTTATGTTGTGCCCTGGTACCGCCTTGAGACGGAGCGTGTCCCTCCATTGTGCCTGACGGGGTGAAGGGACTGGTGCTTGACTTAGCGGCCCCCCGGTGTTGTCTCGGGAAGGGGCCTGGGATTGGCAACCGGCTTGGAGTTGACCGTTAAGTGACGGAGATTTATCGAGGCTCCGTCCGGGAGTCTGGCCAGAGCCCGTGAGAACGCCCGACCAGTTGCCTGGTCGGAGCATGTGGGGACGCCCGACCAATTGCCTGGTCGGAGCATGTGGGGACGCCCGATCGGTAGCTCGGTCGGAGCATGTGGGGACGCCCGATCGGTAGCCCGGTCGGGGCGCCCTCGGCGGGCTTGATTGAGACCGAGTAACCCTTCGTGTCCCTTTGGGCCTAGAGATGGACTCAAGATGGTTCATCCGGTGATCCAGCCAATATTTAGGGATAATCCCATCTGCGAGGGGCGGAGGCTTTGATAACATCCCTTCCAGCACTCTGTATCGTCGTCAGTCTAGACTCTGAGTCCAGATGACTGAGAGAAATACGATCTTGAAATAGATGTATACTTCGCTGTGGGGTACCCCTGGTAGAAGTGTTCGTCACATAGAATCCATATAGGAAGAATAAATGTTACTAAAGTTTCAGCGAGTGTGTGTGCTAGAGATTGTGCCGCGCGTGCACGACAACCTCCTCACACTCTCCAGCATACGAGAGATCACCGAGTATTGTCACGACTCCATCCATCAATAGCAAATTCATCCATGTTCATCATTAACCCATACCTCAAACCCCACATATGAAATCATCTAACATCGCATAACAAAAAGCAATGAGGAATTGGTAAATAAAATGGCAAGACAGGGAGGTGGCAACGGTAGGCAGAGAGGAGGAGGCTGGCCATCATCCATCACCAGCCACCAAGGGTAGAACATGGGGAGGCCAGCACGAGGCCAAGTTATGGAAGGCTGGCATTGGGGTCGAGCGAGGCCTAGACCAAGGCAGTCAAGGGCCGATGCAGCCGAGGAGGGGAGGCGGGGAGGCCCAACAACCACAGGCGGAGACTGATAATCCTAGGTGTCGGGGCCAAGTGGGTTGAGGGCTTGTGGAGGGGAGAAGGCAGGCCGACAGCAGCTGGTGGTCGAGGGAGTGAGACCTGGGGGAGGGGAGGAGCAGGCCGACGCGAAGCCAGAGGGGGACAACCCCGCCCGATGGCGACGACTCAGCGACCAAAGTGTGAGGCGGGCATAGGCGGTCTTGAGGGAGGTGCAGGCAGAGCAAGGACCGACGGGGTTGCTCGGCAGCAAGGCCGAAGGCGGTCGGGGGGGTGGATGGCCGGCTGAAGGAGGTAGGTGACGAGTAGGCAGCCGAGTGGCGTGAGATGCCCGGCCGAGCTAGACTAGGCGAGGGAGACCCGAGGGGATCGCCAAAGGGGTGGCAGCCAAGAGTCGGCAGGAGAGCCAAGAGAGAGGGAGAGATGAGATGAAGAAGAGTCTAGGGAATTGATAAGAACAGTTGAGGGGAAGAAAAAAAGAAAGATGAAAAGAAAAGGGAAAAGAAAGAGAAAGGAAAAGGAAAAAAAAGAAAAAAAAGGAAGGAAGAAGAAAAAAGGAAAATGGAGAAGAGAAAAATAATAAAGTGACAATACTAATAATAACTAGAGAGATGGTAACCATGCCAACAAGACATAACACTAACCTTAGAAAATTTAATAAAAATAAGAAGTGGGACGAATAATATCAGATAAATAACTAAAGAAACTAATAAAATTAGCAACCACCGTACTGATTAAAAATAGGAAGGAAATACCTCTACTGAAATGAAATCATGATCTAACATTTTAATAACGCATTGAAAATACACCAATTTAAATACAGCAATTTAAAATATCCTAAAATAAAATACACTCGGTTAAAATATGTCAAATTCAAATACTTTAAATTAAAATACACAGTCTACATATATTAATTTAACACAAGTCAGAGAAGGTTGGAATCTTAAAATATATAATAAATTAATAATCATTTGAGGTATAATTTTCCATAATTTCAGGAAATAAATTCAATCCGTTAGGCAACCACCTTCAGCCATTGTGTGAGGACGATTACTTTTATCAAAATTCAGACAAGTTTCCATGATTATATAATTTCTAATTAAATGTATTTGGCTATATGTGTTATCATTGATGCATTGGAATAATTCTTTTGAAAAAAAAACCCTAAATCAAATATAGTTGGAAATTTGATTTGATGATGAGAAGATGATGTATATGCATACATATACGAAAGAAGTACCGTCGATGTACATTGAAGTCAGAGTATAACTAGTAGTATATGTATGAGAGGAATATCGTCAATGTGCATTGAAGTCGAGATATAGTTGGTATTAGAATTATCGCCGATGTGCATTGAAGTCATGATACAATTGGTATTAGAAGTATCGTCGATGTGCATTGAAGTCGGGGTACAGTTGGTATTAGGAGTACTACTGATGTGCATTGAAGTCAGGGTACAGTTGGAATTCGAAGTATCATCGATGTGCATTGAAGTTGAAATATGGTGGGTATGGAATGTATCGTCGATGTGCATTGAAGTCGAAGTACAGGTAGAATTCAAAGTATCCCTGATGTGCATTGAAGTCAGAATACAGTGGGTATGGGGTGTATCACCAATGTGCATTGAAGTTGGAGTACAACTAGTATTGTATATATGAGGATTGGTTGTAGCATGTTTGATAATTGAGAAATGGAAATGCAGATTTTCATAATTAAAAACCTATTTTCTTAAAAACGATTTGAGGAAGGATTCATGAGATGTTTTTGGAGAAAACTCATATAATGTATTTTGTTATTATTGCTTGTTGAGTACTTTTGTATTCATTTGGTGGTCAAGTGGCTGGTTTGGACATGGATCCCAAGGGTGCCTATGAGGCATGGGGTGAGGGTTATCTGTAGAATCATATACACAAGGATGTAAGCTACCAGGAGGGTTAGGATATTGGGTAGATTGTACACCACTTTGTTAGACCTTAGATGATTAATGCTTTTGTATTATATTTTTGATGTACTTGGATAGTATGTATAACAAATATACTGGACTTGTAGTCATGCATGGCAATGGATCGTAATAAGTTTCCATTTCAATTTATAATTATTGTTCTGCTGCAACACTCTGAACACGGTATATTAATTGATAAAACGTCAGGTGTGCTCAATGTTTTGATTAGTTAGTATATTGAGATTCGTATAATTATCTCAGAGTAATGATGGTGTTACTGCCATTATCCTGGGCTAATTATGCGAGTCACCACAAACTATACACATTTGAAAATATAACATTTAACAGATTTTGCATACATATAATCCTTATATTAGACCTCGGGGAATTCCGGCCACGCGTGAGCCACATCGATTTCCACCGACGTGTTTTCTCCGCGCACAGACATGTTGTCCGCTTTGCGCCACACTTTGATACGGCTTAAGTAATTTTCACTCCCGCTTGGTCACGGCAGCCTACGTGGCACAACAGTAGCGTGCCTCACACTAGCGTGTAGTGTCACACGTTCAAGTCCCCCACCCGTGCGCACGTGCATTGCCCTAGGTTTTTTCCCATGTGATGAGTGGCTCGACGGCGTGCCACTGGGTTTTTTTTGCAAAAAGGCCCTAAAAATCCCCTAAATTACATTTAAGTCCTTTTTGCGGAAAAGCCCTCTGAAAATTCCAAAAATATGTCTGTCTCCACTTTTCCCTAGAAGACCCCCTTGAAAATTTTAAAATTACATCAAGGTCCATTTTAGCTCCCATTTTTTGGAAAAGCCTCCAAAAGTCCCAAAAATAAATTACATCTAAAAAATTTTGAAGCCCCTAAAAAATTTTGAATTTTGTTTTTCCCACACAAGCCCTCTGAAAATTTCAAAATTATTCTCGTCTCCACTTTTGCCTATACCCGAGAAGACCCCCTCAAAAATTTTTGAAATAACATCTAGGTTCGTTTTGGCGCCCAAATTTTTGTGGAAAAGCCTCCAAAAGTCCTAAAAATATATAGCCCAATTTTGCCATCCTATATTACATCTGCATCCCTTTTTACAGAAAAGCTCCTAAAAACCCAAAATTAGTTTTTTTAACACGTAGGCCCTCCAAAAAATTCCAAAATTACATTCAGCTCTACTTTTCCCGAGAAGACTCCCTTGGAAATTTTCTAAATTACATCTAGGTCCATTTTGACGACCGATTTTCTCCTAAAAACCCCTAGAAATCCAAAAAAATTACATCCCTGTCCATTTTCCATGATAAGGCATCGAAAAAACATGAAATTCACTTTTCTACGTAAATGCCCTTCGAAATCCCAAAATTCAGGTCTTTTTTATAGGAAAAAAAACCAAAATTCGTTTTCCATTCATGTAGGCCCCTCGAAAATTTTGACATTATGTCTGTGTCTGCTTTTTCCTGAGATAACCCTTTGGGGAATTTCTAAAATTACATCTTGGAGGCGTTGGTCTTTTCGCGAAAAAGCCCTAGGAAATTCCCTAAATTACATCTAAGTACATTTTACATGGATAAGCTCCTAAAATCCCAAATTTTGTTTTTTTAAGCATAGGCTCTCCGAAAATTCCAAAATTTTGTTTGGCACCACTTTTTCTAAAGGAGACACCCCAAAAAATTTTGAAATAACATCTAGGTCCATTTTATCACCTAAATTTTAGAAACACCCAAAAAATACAACTCTGTCCATTTTCCATCGTTCTAGATTACATCTAAGACCCTTTTTTTTGCAGAAAAGCCCCTAAAAAGTTTTGAAATTCGCCTTTTACCACAAAGGCCCTCCGAAAAATTCCAAAATTATGTTCAGCTCTTCTTTTCCCAAGAAGACCCCCTAAGAAATTTCTAGCATTACATCTAGGTCCGTTTTGGGGCTAGGTTTTTAGCAAAAAGACCCTAAAAATCCAAGAAATTACATCCCCTTCTTTTTTCATGGTGAGGCGATCGAAGAAAACTCAAAATTCACTTTTCCACGCATTGTCCATTCGAAAATCCCAAAATCTCGATATTTTTTAAAGGCCCCTAAAAAATTTCCAAAATTATAACTAGATTCGTTGATATGCCAAGAAAGCCCCAAAAATTCTAAAATTCCATCCTGGTTGGCTTTTTCAAAACTAACCCGCCCTACAAATTTTCGGGATTAAATCCGACATTACATCCAGCCCCTTTTTGCGAGAAGACCCTAAAAAAATCTAAAAATGGTTTTTTTGCAAGATGCGGGTTTTTTGCCCGCTAGCCACGTAGCGACTGGCACGGCTTGGGCCACGCCTGTGCATCTAGTATAACAACGGTGAGCAACCTCAAGATTGTGGGGTCATCTCCAATGAATAGCCTCTACGTAGAACATGTGCCTTTGTAAAAAAAAATACATAACATCTTAATAATATGGACTAAAGTTGGCCAGATGGGCCGTGTTAAACGGGCTGGCCAGAGGCACGGGAGTTGGGCCCGGCACTAGACACGACACGGCACGACATGTATAGTGCCCGTGCCAGCAAGGCACGACTAACCGTCTTGCGTGCGGGCTCGACCTTTGGCGTGGGCGACACGAACGCACGGCACTATGAACAGCTCAAAATAATATTTGAAGTTTGTGAATTTGTGTTTGTGGGCTTTTGCATGTATTTGTGTCTGTGGAGTAACTGATAAAGCGATAAACTGATCTTGTATATTGTTAATTTGTTATGGATGCATGTATATTGTTTAATGTTTATGCTTGTGGTTTTACTTATCAAGTTTTCAAAATCTGAATCAGAATTAAGAATTGGTGATTGTTGATGTGCTCATTATGCTACTGCTGGTCTAAAATTTTGTTTGAGGGAGTTTTTGTTGTATAGTGCTGATGGGCTATTCGTGCAGTGCTGGGCACGATCTTCGCCAGGTGGTAAACGCAACCTGATTAACTGTTCATGTCGTCGCGTGCCGTTCCTAAGCGAAGTCGTGCTCGTCTTGTCTTGCCGTCTTTGCCCATTTGGCTACCTATAATATGGACTATTGCTGCAAACCTCATAAAAGAATTGGTTTCATAGTTATCCCTGATTTTTCTTTTCCTCTTGAGTAAATTTCACAAAACTATAGTTTTTTACAAATTATCATAAAACTATAGGTTTTAGCTTCTATTTCATGAAATTATAAATTTTAGGAGAGCTTGTATCACAAAATTGCAGGTTTTAGAATTAGTTGTTTCTTGTAGCAAGCATGACAGTGCAGGCTCACATGACAGCCTCACACTCGAGTAAAACAAAAAATAGCGACGCATGAGACTGTTATGTGGGCCCACACTGTTGGACCCATTAAGGAATGATCAATTCTAAAATCTGTAGTTTTGTGGCACAATTTCTTCTGAAATCTGTAGTATTGTGAAATATGATCTTAAACCAGTAGTTTTCTCATAGTTTGTACAAAAAACTTGCAGTTTATAAAATTTACTCTACTCTTTGTAAATTACTATTGTACTTCTATATTATTATTACTTTAATTTATATATCACTACTAAAGAATGGACCAATAGCTGAAAACCATCGGAAAAATAGGAGTAGCCGTTAGGAAATAACCGTCACATAACGTCTCAAGGCTAGAGCAACATGGAAATCAAAAGTGTCTAACGGTCAACCGTTAAAAAATTATTTCCCGACAGCAATCCCTACACGTAATGACGGGAAAATATTTGAGCAGTGCTTCAATACTTTTCCTTCTGATACAAGTTGTAAAGATCTTGAAGCAAATGAATGGATAAGTAATTACCATCTACCTTTCATTCATGTTTTAATATTTGTGCAACTGTTAAAAAGAAAATCATAGAAACACCTCTCAAAATATTTTCACTAAGCACTTGCAGACATATCCGTGACTACTAATCGTTAGGAAAAATTGCTTCCTCTCAAAATATTTTCACTCAAGCACTTGCAGACATATCCGTGACTAATAATCGTTAGGAAAAATCGTCAGGGATATGTTTCCCGTTGGTTAGTCCCACAAGGCATTTGTTGTTTACCTGTCGGCTTCATATTGCCGTCAGGAAAAATCATCATGGATATATTTTCGATAGTCATATTACCACCAGAAAAAATTGTTAGGGATATATTCTGGCAATCATATTACCGCCAGGAAAGATCGTTAGGGATATATTCCCTCCGTTCATTTTTATTTCGTGTATTTTGGCTTTGCACAAGGTTGTATTGCAATTGAGAAATATATGAGAGAAAATGACTTAAATACCCCACTGAATCACACATGGGAAGCCAGGCACTACCCCGTTTTATTGTTCAGTAAATTGCACAAGAGTAGTAGTTAATTAGAATTTTGTATTGCAACATATATTTACATGGATTGTTCAACTTGGCTCCAAGAACATGTATCAAACCAACCAACATACTTACTAATTCAAAACAGAATACCAGGTTGACTAGGTTGCTCTCGTGGTGACACTGCCAAGCATTTAGAAGAATTAGTATACCTAAAAAAAGAATAGACATGAGAAACTAGCAAATCATGAGTTAGGAAAATAATAGAACAAATCATCAAAATGCCCTAATCAATTAACCAGTAGCAGTACAATGAATTATTGAACTAGTATGATACAGGTCGTCAGCAGCATAACAAGCGTTGGGGAAAGGTTTATGTGCGTCGGCGTCTCTAGGTGGCTGCATGGCATGAGGCCACGCCAGGTGACAGGAGTCGCAGCTAAGCCACAAAGTCGTATTCAGGTTATAGATAAAGTAGTAACAGTTCAGTTTGCCTCTTATCTAAAGAGTTGTTATTAGAAGATAAGGTAGTTAAGTATGCTAGGATTCTTATCTCTAGTTAAGTCCAATTGGGACTCTTATCCTTAGAGGCCAGGATGATGCCATGATGTCCTTTAAAAGGGGGTGTCACCCTGTTTCGAGTCAATCAATAGATCAATTTCAGTCATAGGTGGAAGGTCTCTCGAATTGAGATCCAGTGATCGCTTCCGGCTAAGCGATACTTATCAGCCACCACAGCTCGTTCCAGCGAGCCTCCTCCTTCTCAATCCTCTTGCCCTATGTGCAGCCCTGTCTACCGTCGAGGTTCTTCCTATTCAAGATTGGTTGATCTCCTTGCGTCAGGATGCTGCTGTCTAGGAACAATGCACTCAACTCTAGCAATCCGACTAGGACTATGGGTGGGCAGTCGTGGACGGTCTCCTATTTCCAGGGTCGGTTGTTTACTCTCAAGGAGTCGGCCCTCATACCCACCATAATCTGTGCAGTTCATGCTCTCACTCATGAAGGGGTGCACAAAACTTTGCACCGGTTGCGTCAAAAAAATTATTGGCCCAGTATGCGCACTTCAGTTCAGCATGTCGTCAACCAATGTGCCATCTGCCAACAGCATAAATCATCCGCACTACAATCGACCGGACTGCTCCAACCGCTAGCCATTCCACATCATGTGTGAGCAGATGTTTCCCTGGATCTCATTACAGCACTACCCAAGTCCCAGGGCAAAACGGTGCTGTTAGTGGTGGTGGATCGGCTCTCCAAATATGCCCACTTCATGGCTATTGCACATCCCTTCACGACTTCTTCGGTAGCCCAGATCTTCTTTGATCAGGCAGTGATCGAGATTCAGTCTTCACAAGTGCCTTTTGGCAGGATTTGTTTCAGCATTGTGGTACAACCCTCCACATTTCTTCTTACCATCCCCAAACCAACGGGCAAACCGAGGTGGTCAATCGCACCATTGAGATGTACTTGCGTTGCTTCACCTCCAACTTGCCCACTTCATGGGTACGATGGGTTCCATGGGCGGAACTTTGCTACAACACCTCCTTTCACTCCTCCCATCGAACCACACCATTCGAGCTTGTCTATGGGCGTCCTCCTCCACCTCTACTGCCTTACCAGACAGGTGCATCATCTTTGGATGCAGTTGACCAGCAGTTAGCTGACCACCACTTGCTACTGGACTACGCCAAGGCATTTTTGTTGATGTCCCAAAATCGCATACGGCAAATCTACGATGCTCATTATCGGGACACCACTTTTGAGGTTGGTGACTGGGCCTGGCTTCACTTGCAACATCACCGTCAACACTCGCTGCGCTCGCATGCTTCCCACAAACTTACACCACATTCTTCGGTCCCATCGATATCATTACCAAGATTGGGCTTGTGGCTTATCGCTTGGCATTGCCACCGAATGCTCGCATTTATGATGTCTTCCATGTGTCCCTCCTGAAACCCTTTGCTGGTACACCTCCTGCAGTGCCACCACCTCTGCCGGACTCTTTAGAACCAGTCTCGACTCTTGCTCCTCATGCTATTTTGTGCACTCGCCTCATTAATGGCCAGCAAGAATTTTTTGTGCACTGGAAGGATGATGCACTAGACAATGCTACTTGGATGGCTGCTAAAGATTTAGGTTTTAGCCTAAACAGTGGGGGCATCTCAATGAAATTTTATACAAGCAACATTGCTCATGACCTGCTCATGGCCAAGTAAACTTGCCTATGGTCATATTACAAACCAGATTGCACAATTGTGATAGCAAGGAGTACTAATTGAATGGCAACATATTGGTAAGGGGTAAGCTTGGCTTAGCTCATTTTGTCTCTAGATAAGCTAAATGGCATCTTATTAACATGATGACAACTAAAAGAAAACTGTAATTTGAATATTGCAGAAAGTATTAGATCTGAAAACAAATAGAAAAATAAAACAGATGAATACAAGACTATCTCTGCGAGACATTTCAACAAACTTATGGTGGGCAAGTTAATCTGCTAGTATATCAAACATACATGAAGCTTTTTTTCCCTCCTAGAGCAGATGGACTGAACCTGGGAAGAAGCAAATCTCGAACAACAGGTGATAAGCCACAACAGCCTACCTGGTTTGTAAATGTCAGAATGCAGTTGGACGGCAAGCCGCTGGAGTAGCAGCCACCTCTATCCATACCATCTCCGCTACTCGACGTCGAGGGATCCAGATCTGTGGCCACTACTGCTCCTAGACATGGGGGTCAGACCAGATCTATGAATGCAACACAGTAGCTCCTCGAGATGGCGTCGGGGGATCCAAATCTACTCAAGGTGGCGCCTGGAGGGGATGGAGATGTAACATGTAAGTGAGCGGGATTTGAGGAAGTGGAGGCTCAAGGCAAAGACATGAGGAGGTAGCCGGAGGTTGAGGGTTTGGAGGTTAGAGGGTAGTGGTAGGGGCTTGGGGCGAGACCTACATGGTAGCGGCAGTGGTGGCTCCTCCGGAGGTTAGGGTTCCGATGGACTGCAGAACTGGGAGGGTTTGGGTGGTGGACTGCGGAGGATGATGGCGAAAGTGGCTGGAGTTGGCGGCAGCAGATTTGGGAGCTCCCTAGTCACCTCACGCACCCAGGCCATTGCAAGCCGCGTGGCAAATGCTGGCCACACGGCCCACACCCATGCAAGGTTAAAAAACCACCGAAATCTCGTAAATCTCGACAGTTAGCTAAATCTCGGTTTTATTTTACCAGTTTATGATTTTTTATGATCGGATTTGGTCTAATAACTTTTAAGAAAGTCATCTTTCATGAAAATTAATTTTGAAAAACCAAATTTTTGACACGTTTTAAAATTTTGATCGAAATACTATCAGATTTTTAGAAAATTATACAAACTAGATCATGATCTAAAAATTTATGTTACTATCTTTAGTACTGTAGAATCATATAGGAAAATTTTCAAAATAATTGAACTTTATTTGTTATTTTTAAAGAATGAAAAACAAAATGAACATAATTAGGATAGTAATCTTGTCGAATTTTATAAATTTTCTCAAGTGTGATCATGATCCAAAATTTTTATAATTTTCTCAAGTGTGATCATGATCCAAAATTTTTATGAGAGATTAAGAATTTCCTCAGTACCATTATATAAAATTTTTAAAAATTTTAAACTTTTTATTTTCTTAATCAAATCTATGCAAGCATTGAACTTCATTAGTTATATTTCAAAAATAAAAAACAGAAAGAACATAAATGGTACAGTGCCGTTATAAGAATTTGTAAATTAACAGGCATGTGATCATAATTCAAAATTTTTATGAGATCTTTAGCATTTCTTTAGCACCCTTCTGTAAAATTCTCAAAAATTCTAAACTTTTTTAATTGCTAAAGCAAACCTATGTAGTAATCATCAGGCATTTATCAGGACATAACAATGTTAGAATTTTTTAAAATACTTGAAGCTTGATCATCATCTAAAAATTTCAAAACCATATTAATGGTACATCAAGACTGTCCAAAAAAATCTTAATTTTTTTTAACATGGTTTAAACCATTTTTCATTTGATTAAAGTTTGCTAGTAAAGATTTTATTAGGATAGTAACACTTTCTGAATTTTTAAAAATACATGAAGCTTGATCATCATTTAAAAATTTTATGGGAATATTAGTGAGGCATCATAACAAGGAAAAAAAATTAAAAAATTTTATAACATGGTTTGTTCCATTTTTCATTCGATTCAAACTTGTCAGTCAGCATTTATCAAGATAGTAACAATGTTCAAATTTTTAAAGATTCCTCAACCTTAATAATCATTTAAAATTTTTATTAGAACATTATTGATATGTCAGACCACTTCACAAAAAATTTTAAAAATTTTTGATGTCATTTGAGTTATTTTTTGCTCAGTGCAAATTCACCAAAATCTTGGCAAATCTCGCTAAGATTTTGGAAATTTTAGCCAAAATTTCGGTTTTCATAGTGCAAAAAAATTGTATTTGATTTTTTTTCTTTTGTATTTCGTCAGGGATTTGTCCAAAATTTTGAGATTTCGACGGGATTTCGGATTTCAGCCACCTCCAAGATGTTGGTGTACTTTGCTTAGACCTAGTTTGTTAGTGCACTTAGCAAAACTTAAATAATTTAGGTTTTAATTGTTAAAATTCTTAATTCTAGTATTACTTGATCATCTGTTGCAATTAGAGTCAAAGAATTTTTAAAAATCTCCTATTCACCATCCTCTAGTTGGTTATCCTGGATCCTACATCATCTATCATATGTGTCTATCACAGATAGTTTTTATCTAAAATCGTCTATCACAGATGGTTTTTATTTCTTAGCAGAACTTTCATGAGTAGTATCTATTGTTCCAAGTTTTCTTCTCCTTAGATATTTCTGCAATGATATTTCATGGTACAACCAGTTATAAATTTTATAATTAAATATCTAAACATCTTATATGCTTTAAGGCACAACTTGTCTAGACAGGATCATCTTAAAGTATGAAATTTGTAGCACTTTCATTTACTTTCTTATTCTAATGTTGATAGATTCCAAGGTAAAATCTAATTCCATACACAATTTATCTTGAAAGTTATCATACTCTAATTTAACTTTCACTTTATCGTCATACCCGAATAAGAATACCATAGACAGCGTATTTTCACTCTAGTCTTAGCCATGAACAGCACAAGAGTGAGCCGATTCCTGCACAAGACCAGATTGAAAATAGGTTGCCTATGGTATTCTCATTCGGGGATAAGGATAAAGTGAAAGCGATAAATCAGAGTATGACAACTTTCGGAATGAACCGTTGATGAATTGGATTTTGCCTTGGAATCTATCAATATTACAATAAGAAGTAGATGAAAGTTCTACAGATGTTCATACTTTAAGATGATCCTGGCCAGACAAGCCGTGCCTCGATGCATCTAGGATGTTAAGATATTTAATTACAAAATTTATAACTGGTTATGCCTTATAAATGTCATTGCAGAAATATCTAAAGAGAAGAGAAATTTTGAACAACAGATACTATTCATGAAAGTTCTACCAAGAGAGGAAGGAAGACTTATGGTTCCAATAAGCAGGCAACCACTTTTCAGTCATTGGATTCGAGATGAACAAATATTAAGGATAATTTTAGGTGACAATACAAGTTATAATACCACAAATATCAACAAGAATATATATATATATATTGAGAAACAACATTAAATATCATGTTGTTGTGAAAATGGTGGCTTGGTATATTATCAGTAACCATGTCAAATTAAATACAAAAACCTTTATATTACCTTTATAAGCTTAGTTTTGACTTCTTCTAGCTCTGTATTCGCTCTACGTTAATCTCTTACTTCCACTATACCAGGACCATATAATCAAAATTGAACCAGACAATTAACTAAGCAAATAAGATATTGAACTCTTATCTACCTAAATTATTCACCATAAAATATTTAAAGTCAATTTCACTATTTATGACATGATCATAGAAAGATCAAGATAATAGCCAAATAGGCTATATAAAATAAAATATAACATGATCATAGAAAGATTAGAAGCTATAAGAACAGGGCATCTATCTACTTTCTACAATGACATCCTCAAGCTCAAAGACAATAAAATAAAGCAATGCTTTCTTCCATTAACAGAAAGCAACTCTATAGTTCAAGACCACATTCACTACTTTAATTATTTTAATTCATCAATAGACCCATAGCATCATTGAACAACAATATGTGCATCCAGGGGAGAAACAACCAGTGGCACAAGGGCTCGAGAGGAGAAACATATAGTAGCAAATTAATATTTACCACATGCCATCCAAACATCAACAGGCATTAAGATAGTGTACGCCATCCGAACGTAACCATGGTGTATGCCATCTAAAGGTCAACATTAAGATAGTGTAAGCACTGAAGAAATAATTAAAACAAATTATCATATGAGACTGCTAATTATTACCATATAAAACTATATATATATATATATATATATATATATATATATATATATATATATATATATATATATATATATATATATATATATATATAAACAGTAAAAAGAGCTATTGAACCATATATACACACATACATGCGTACTATCATATTGATGTCTCCAACACATGATGTATATGTATATATGATTAGAATTTAAGAGCTAGCCAGCTAGTAGCAAATTAATATTTAACACATGCCATCCGATTATCCGAATATGGTTATGCTATATGTCATCTAAAGATCAACATGTATCAAGATAGTGTATGCCACCCAAATATAGCAATAGTGTATGCCATCCAAAGATCAATATCAAGATAGTGTATGCCATCCAAAGATCAACATCAAGATAGTGGCCCTAAGCAATGGATTGAATATTTGCACTCTTCAGATACCTTAGGGCTTGGGGATGAGGCGGCCGACGACAGGCGGGGATGAGGCGACGAGATCGGGGATGAGGTGGCTGGCGATGGGAACGGGGATTAGACAGCCGGTGACGGGTTGGGTTAGAAGACCAATCATCACTTGTAAGATTTTGTTTGGGTAAACAATATAGTGTGTACAAACCCTAGTACGGTTTATATAATATGGAAGGGTTATCATAGACGATTCTATCTAAGAACCGTCTATGATATGCTAATATCACAGACGATTCGTGATTAAAACCGTTTGTGATATATCACAGACAGTTTTAGCCTATCACAGATAATTATTAGCATGTATTGTAACTTTGACGGTTGTGCTTGGAAAATCATCTATAATTAGCTTTAATATAGACAATTTTTTAAAACCGCCTGTAATGAGAAATCTTACATAGGCCTTTCTGTAATAGTAAATTGACACGGTAATGAACAGCTATCTTGCTCACGCTTTGACAAACACGGGCAATACTGGTAATGAACACTAGTTATGCTAGGGCTCATGGAGCACGATTGATGGCCCGCATCACTTATTCTGTATCAAACAATGGTCAGTCAAATTAAACAAAAAACAACTGATCATGCGCAGGTCATTTCATAACCAATTCAAGCGTGTCACATATTCACATTTCATCTAATTAAGTCAATTAAGACAACCGCATCTTGCTCCTCAGACTAAGAGTCGCTAGCTCGTGCCTCTCTAAAGCCAACAAATGAATCGACGAACTTGTATACTGATCAAACACTCAAAGTTGATCACTTCATATGAAGTAGACAAAAATGTAATCCTAACCGCCTTTCTTTTAACTAATACCCGGCATGCCAAAAAATTTGAGAAACACTGTGATTCACCTCTTGATAGGCTAAATTTGTTGATTAAATTGGTTCTGATTTCAATGGTTTGAGATTTTGAAGACTTTAGAACTATTTATATTATATTTTTAGCAAATTTCAAATATATATGTTGGATTATGATATTACAAAATTATTATATAAGGCTATAGAGTTGTATATGTGAATTGTACATCTCTATAGAAATTTTTTTCTAATTTCATCATCGGATGTAAACGTACAAGGAGACTAGCCCTGAATTTAAAGGATGAGAAGATCTACCATAAGATCTATATAAATAATATGGGACTAACTATGCCAAATAGCCATATATACATAGTGGGTCGGTTTCCAAAGTATCCACAAATGAATTATTACACAACACACTAGTACTCTCTTATCTTTTCCCTACGTTTTTAGGGGGAAATACGATGAATGACACTCAATTCGTTCGCCTCGCGCAGAATGACATTAAATTGGGACGCCGATCTGAAAGCGACATCGTGCCATCAATTTCTCCCTCCGGTGACATTCGCCTATTGAATTGTGAAATGCCCTTGAGTCAGCATAGTGAGGGATTTTATTTGGAGTTTTAAGCTTTTCTTTTTGGAAATAATTTTTACAGAAATATTTATGTGAAATTCAAAATTACAGAAATTCAAAATAATTCAAAATTACGTGAAATTCAAAATAATTTTTTACAGAAATAATACAGGGTACATTTTGAATTTCGTGAATATTCAAAATAATTTTGAATTTCGTGCATAATACAAAATTATTTCTATTGTTATTGCTCAAAAATTCAAAATTCAAAATAATTTTGAATATTCACGAAATTTTGTATTATTCGTGAATATTCAAAATAATTTTGTATTATGCACGAAATTCAAAATTATTTTGAATATTCACGAAATTAAAAAAAAATTGTATTATGCACGAAATTCTTTTGAATATTTTGTATTATGCACGAAATTCAAAATTCGAGAATATTCAACAAATTCGTGAACATTCACAATTATGCACGAAATTCATGAAATTTTGTATTATTCGTGAATATTCAAAATAATTTTGTATTATGCACGAAATTCAAAATTATTTTGAATATTCACGAAATTCAAAAAAATTTGTATTATGCACGAAATTCAAAATTCGTGAATATTCAACAAATTCGTGAACATTCACAATTATGCACGAAATTCACAAAATTTTGTATTATTCGTGAATATTCAAAATAATTTTGTATTATGCACGAAATTCAAAATTATTTTGAATATTCACGAAATTCAAAATTTTTTTGAAATTCAAAATGTACCATGTATTATTTCTGTAAAAAATATTTTGAATTTCACGTAATTTTGAATTTCTGTTATTTTGAATTTCACGTAAATATTTCTGTAAAAATTATTTCCAAAAAGAAAAGCTTAAAACTCCAAATAAAATCCTCACTATGTCGATTCAAGGGCATTTCATCAATTCAATAGGCGAATGTCACTGGTGGGAGAAATTGGATGGCACGTGTCGCTTCAGATCGAGCGCCCCAATTTAATGTCATTCTGTGCGAGGCGAACGAATTGAGTGTCATTCATCGTATTTTCCCCGTTTTTAGACCCTGTTTGGCAGAATTCTAGATCCTAACTCTACCTTAGATCTAGAGCTTGTTGGTTAAAATAAAGTAAATTCAGTTTATATTTTTAATCTAAAATGTAAATAAGATAATCCACATAAACACTTTTAATGTATCCACAACTCTAACTCTATAAATTTCTAGAGCTAGAAATACTCTATCTCACTAACTCTAACGGAATTTAGTGAAGTTGAAGATGTGCCAAACAATCTCCCCTAAGTCTGTCCCCGTTTGCTTTTCGCTATCTAATTCCAAATTGCTTCTCCATGTTGGTGAGGCAGCCCATCATGTCAAGTCGGCACAGCGGGCAGGTGCTCCCCTTCTCGAACCACGAGGCCATACACCCTCGGTGGAACGTGTGGCCGCAGGACGGCAGGGTGAACGTGGGATCACCGGCCGCGCCGCGGCCCGGGGCAGACAAGGCCTCCAGGCAGACGGCGCAGCGCATGTCCGGGGCCCAGCCAGGCTGGAAAGGCATCGCCGCGGCCGCGGCCTCGCACGCCAGCAACAGCGCCTCCGGCTTGACGTACATGACGCTCTCATGGACGGACAGAGAGATGTCGAAGGCGTGCCTGCGCTTCTGCTCGCCATCGGGATCATCATCTGCCGCGCTCACCTGGCTGACGATCTCGTCAGCGGCGGAACGGAGCGCGGGTTCGTACCAGTCGCCCGCGGCGGGGTCGAGCAGCGCGCGGGGCGTCGGCGCCAGCGCAAACAGCATGTCGCGGACCGCGGAGCGGCAGGCGTCGCGGCTTCGGAGGACGGCGGGGTCGACGCCATCGAGAGAGCTCTCGTGGGCGGTGGCCTCCTCCTCCTCGGACTCGACCTCCGGCCCCGGGCCCCCTATCTGGTGGGATCCGTAGGACGTCGTCCGGGAGCAGCGCAGGCGCAGGGAGCACGCGCCGGCGCCGCCCGTGTCCTCCCGCCTCACGACGCGCACCGGGGAAGGCGAGACGTGGTGCTTCAGCGCCACCGCGAGCGGGCGCGGCAAATAATTCGTCAGCGAGGCTGTAGCCATCCTAAATCGGCGTTCCTCTCCACCGCGCCGCATCCGCACGTACGAAGTCGCCGTTTATGCAACGTACACCGGCGCTGTCCAGTCCGAAAAGAATTTGACAACTCTCCGTGTCCGTCTCGGGCTCGGCCATTCGGACTCGGAGTGCACAGCGGCAACCAGCCGAGCAAACCAGGCCGAAGTTCAGGCACCGTCGCAGTCGCTTCAGACATGTCCGTGCTTCGTCACACGTCACGTACCACCTCAATCTGCATTATGCACCGGCGGCGCACAGGCAGACGCACGTACGCGAATAGTAACTTTCATTTCGCCGCGGCGCCAAGCGGCGCGAGGCGAGCGTGGAGTGGGCGGCTCATGACGGTGAAGAAGGGAGGAGATCGATCACGGCGATGAGGCGTCGCCGGCGTTCCTCCATTGTCGTTGGACTCTTGGATGCGTACGCCCTAGCCCTACCGGCCATACATGGTGGCGTACTGGTCGACCGGTTTGGGTGGTTTCTTGTGAGTTGTGACTAATTAGCTCTTCCTCGTGGTTAATTTGGCGGCCAGAAATGGGTGTTTTTTTATATGTAAAGTTTGTCTCGTCTCTTATACGATACTTATTATCAAGAATTTTGCAAATTTTTAATGGTATGCAAGGAATTAATCCCACAGAAATGCTGGATCGCAATCCAAAGGTGACCGGTCAGGCCGATCCGTTGCAGGAGGATATATAGATGTAATACAAAGGGGTTGCCCATGCTGATATTAGTAATTTCACTGCTTGTTTACGTCTACGGTATCCCGAATGGCTTCTAAGTAAGCAGCAAACCGACGGAAAGGGGGACGCTTGATCTGAAGTTGGCATTTTGATGTCGCCTTCTTTGCCTACTTAATTAGGACCTCTTTGAAACATAAGAATGTAAAAACATAGAAACAGAATAAACACATGAATTTGTTAGGAATGCAAGTGTAAAATAGAGGATTGGAAAACGTAGAAAAAACATAGGAATACCCATTTGGATAGGACGTAGGAAAAAACATAGAAAAACTACCTCCATCCTACGCGAATGGGTGAAAAAAAGAGGTTAGAGTCCATGTTTCTCTCATGAAATTCATATGGAATTGTAGGGAACGTAGGGTAGTCATATGGAATTTTATGGGCTCATTTGTGTAGTTCAAATGGTAGAATAGGATCAAATTCCATATGAATTGGTTTCATCCTAAATTCCTTCTATCCAAAAAGAGACCTTATCATCAATCGCCCATTGGGTCCGCGTTCCTATGCTGCACCCGGACCGATGGGAATCGGTGACAGGCCTCGACCAATGGAACCAGGATCGCATTAACTGCCAGCCGTCACTCCGAAAAGGGGTAAAAACACTGGTTATACTAACCTGCTGGTAGTGGTGGAAGGAGCGAAACAATAGAGTTTTCCAAAGAAGCTGGGGGTCCCAAGCACAAATCCTTCAGTCCATCAAAGATGAGGCCACCACCTGGACCTTAGCAGGAGCTTCAAACCTCAGGAAGCTGCTCCATAGCCAGCATTAGCCCAGGTGTCCTTAGGTCCTCTTGGGGGGATCGCGTCCTCTGCGCCACCCCGCCTTTCTATTCTGTAATTTGCATCCGTCATATTCTGTTTTATGTACTCTGGCCTTTTGGCCTTCTCTTTTTAATCTAATATAATCACAGCTTTGCTGTTTTCAAAAAAAAAAAGAGACCTTAAGATGGCAAATTAGGATGTGATCAGTTCAGTGCCTAACTTTTCTATACTGGGGCATGTTTAGTTACTTACCATGTTGACACAATTTTGTCTCAAAAGTGTGGGCAAGACACAGTTTGTCGTACAAATCGTTCACAAAATTATGCCAACTATTATGATTATGAGACCAAACAACAAAGTAAGGGAGGCTTCAAGGGTCCCAAGGGGCTCATCGAAGCCTATAGAATGTGGGAAACGGGTAAAGATGACTCGATCATACAAGTAATGAATAAATACAGATGTTCTAACCCCCTTCAATAGTGCCTATGGGGCTCTATTTATAGTACCAAGAGGTGGTGGAATTTTACAAGGTTGCCCCCCCTAAAGAGCTACAGTATCAAAGGCACGATAATCCTTTTGCTCTACTAGACGCCCACATATCACTTGGCATAAGCTCCTACTAGGCGATGCGTGGCATACCCACCATGGGCCTAGTCCATTGGGCCAGGCAGATCCTATTTGTCTTGAGCATTTGGGGGCTAGATCTGACGGTTACCAAATGGGACCCCTCTTGCTCTATGCTCACATGGCTGAAGTGCCGGACATTGGGGCCACTCCCACAAATAGCAAAATTTGACAAAAGTGTCAATAACTAATGGGGTAAGGATAAGAAAGTGTGATAACATTTGATAAAAAAAAGTGTCAATAATATGTAGGGCATAGAGATAAGAAAAGTGTGACAACACTTGATAAAATAAGTTTCAAAAACATGTTGGATATAAGAATAAGAAAATATGGTAACATTCGACAAAAAGTGTCAATAACACATAAGTATAGAAATAAAATAGTGCGGTATGCTACAAATTTGGTCAAGAACACCAACCTAACAAAGTAAAAATTTCTTAACTCCTGTGTGTCTCACTTTCGCAATTATTCGGTTAGTTAACAAAAGCAAGATATGTCACACTTTCCCAGTTCTACTGTCCATCACTACAGAGATCTTGCTCAGTGTCCTCGGCTTTTACCGACAACACAGATGCCAAAACCGCCGACACAGGCCTCTGTCGTCGGCCTCCCGACGACACAAGTCCTACGACACAGAGTCGACGACACAACCAACCTATGTCGACGGCCACAATAAATCCCGACGACACAGATGCCATCCGGGGCCGGCCCGACACCCAGACATTTGTCGTCGGCTTAACTCAAGCTGCCGATACAGATGGGACACTTGTGTCATCGGCCAACTTAAAGCTGCCGATACAGAGGGGACACTTGTGTCCTCGGCCTAATTAATGCTGCCGACACAGAGTGGACATCTGTGTCCTCGGCTCAGGCTATAGCCGGCGACCACAGACCCTTTCGGTGCGTAACACAGGGCTATTTTGTGTCGTCGGCATGATTAGAGCTGAGGACACAGGTTGTAAAAATAAAAAAAATACTGGGAATTTTAAAAAAAAATCCAATTTTAACCTGCAAAAAAACCCCATTCCCAGCAGTTTTATATCCCCAATTGACCAGAACAATCACAACATATAATTTCACACATATTACCACATTCGCATTCACCAATACAATGCACAAATGATCACCATCGACACAGATAACAAAATGCATCAATAAGTCCCAAATTCAGCTCACAAACCAAAAGAGTACATCACATTCACAATCAACATGTCTATGTAGAACATGACATACTATTCTACCAACAAAACAAATAACTAAGATTGCGAACCAAGCAAAAGGATCGCAAACACGTCGTCGATTTAATTGATCTCATGGCCGATCTTGTGCCATCGAATCACCTCCTGCGGAGCATTCGCCGCAGAGCGAGCACTGAGGCGGACACCTGCAAGATTAGAGGAAACCACAATGTTCAAAACTTTTGTGCATTTGTGTACTTGTATGAATAGTTCGCGAAAATTGGAACAAAATGCATTACCCCCGTTGTCAGCGTCTGCGTGAAGAACGGCGGCGGAGGTGGCATCTGGGTGGCCGGAGGGTCCCGCCGCAACGATCGTGGATATGATATGTTAGCATATGAAACGTGTAAGTACAACGTAGCTACGTACACAATCTTAATTACCTGGAAATAGTTGTACATCCAGAGGTTCTGACTCTGGAGGGCCTCGTACCGCCTCCTATCCTCCTCTCGCTCCGCCTGCCTCCGCTGCTCATTCGCCTGCCTCTGCTGCTGCAACTCTGCGATCATCTTCGCCTGGGCTTCTAGCAGTAATCGCGAAGAGGCGGCTGTTGTCGACGTGTCTGACTTGGCCTCAGACGAAGTCGGGCGCCACCACCGAAGTCCATGAAGCCAGAGCCACGCCGTGACTCCTCCCACCGAGGCTGGTCGTAGATGACCGGAGGGTCGACCGGCATGGTCAAGGGGTCTGATCGGCACCGTGCTTCTCCTTCATGGCTGCCTTGTATGTATCTGCGAAACAAATAAGATATGAAGTGGATTAGCTCGGCACAGATTTGCGATGAGTCAGAGAGCAATAAAAGAGAAAGTCACTTACAATCTTCTCTGGGCAGCAAGGGGCCATCGGTGGTTCGCATCGTCAGGCGGACACGGGCGTGTGCTCAAGGCCCACACGGTGAACTCGTCGGGCTCAAGTCCCGTGATGAAACTCCTGCAGCTCAATTTCAAATGTGAAATGAAAAGCTGAATTGACAAGAATGCGAGAGTTGTACTTAGTATACTTACGATATCGCGCGACGTGACCCATGCCTCGTCCACCTAGGTAGGTCACAGATCTCGGGTTGGCTTCTCGATTCCCCTGTTCCTCTTGGACCTCTCAATCCACTCCTTCGATGCCCACATCTTGCGAGATCCCTCCAGCGTGTGGACACTTGTCCATCCGGTCCGGACGCCAAGGCAGTACTCCTTCGCCTCGAGGTATCACGCAAGGCATGTGCCCTCGAGATCTTCATCCCGTGCTCTTGTAGTGCTTCATCACGCGTCCGTGGCATAACCCGATGGCGCCCACGACCGTCTTTGCCGCCATTGTGTCGAGCACAGGGCGACAAGCATGATAGTCGTCCTGGGATGCGTCAGGGCCAAGCTGATACCTCGCCTGAAACGAAACAAACACGTGAAGCTATAAACACGAAAACATTAATAGAAATGACAACTTACCCAGAACTCGGCTATGCAATGATCCGCGACAGTGCCTCCTTGGTCGTCCTCCACGAGCGAGTAGTCGCTCCATCTAGTCACTGGGCGTCGAGCACCACCCTCGCCCACTCGCCCGGGGTAGAGCTGCTTCAAGATCACCCCTAGCAAGTGGCCCGGCTCCTGCTTACCCTTGTTGAGGCAAACCAAGCCACTGCATGAAGAATTCATAACAAGTAGTTAGCAAGTTTGTGGTTAGCAATAAAAGACATCGAAAATTTGTAGCACATACCTTCGCCCGCTAGAAACAACTATCAAGATATCTGTCATTTGGATCTGTGGGGCTTTTGGCAATTTATTCGCCCGACTCTTCTTGGATCTCGCAGAGCTCGAGGCGGAGACACCCCGACTCGGTACCAACAGACTCCCATGGACTCCAGTCCTCGTCCCGTCCTCATCCCCTCCTCAAGTGCACGATGCCAAGAACCCCAACGGCTCATCGTCGTCCTCCTCCTCCACCTCCTCCTCCTCCTCCGGGAGTCGGTGGTAGCCACCTCCTCCTCCTCCTCCTCCTCCGGGAAGCGTCGTCTTGGGGTGAGTGCCTGCCTGCACTCCTCATGCCCCCCCCCTTCGAAGACCTTCTTCAACTTGAAGCCAACTTCTTCAGAATCGAGCCATCTGCACAAATTAAATTAAATGACATAAAGTACATTGATATTAATTGAAACGAGTAAAATATAAATGTATATAAAATTAAATGACATAAAGTACATTGATATTAATTGAAACGAATAAAATATAAATGTATATAAAATTAAATGACATAAAGTATATAAAATTAAACCTATAAAATTAAATAGCTTAAAAATCTTCGGCTTCCTCTTCCTCTTCCTCTTCCTCTTCCTCTACCCTTTCCTCCTCTTCTTCTCCTTCTACATGAGATGGGTATATTGATCCCAAAATATTATCTAGCCCATCACCAATATCGACGTCAGACTCTCTGGTAACTCTTGTTCTTGGAATACCTCCACGTCTGGTGAGAATCGTAGTCGTCTCTCGTGAGATCGGGCAATCTACGGTGGAAGACATTTATGTACAATCCACCAACTTTTGTAATTCGGGTGGGCGTCGGTAGATAGAACACCAAAGACGACTGCTCAGGCGAGAATGAACACGTCAGGCTTTTGATACAGCTTCTTATGATTGATCTCCACTAGTCCTAGTTTTGGAGTACGCCGCACCCCACTAGTTGGATGGAACCATCTGCAACGAAAGAGCACGAGCGAGAGATCTTTGTTGCCTTCATACAAAATTTCTACAATATCCTCGATGATCCCATAGTACTCTATGTCTGGACCACCAGAGTCATCGGTGACATAACTCACGACGCCATTGTTCACCGTAGTTGCATTGGGGCGAGTGACTCACCGCCGGATCGAAATCGATATCCATGGCAATCATAGCATCCATGGACCTTAATTCTCTGTTGCATCCACGTGACATTTGTCGGAGATCGCAGCACGCCTGCGGTGTCTTTGACATTGCACAAGCATTCGAGGCAAAATTCATTAAGTAATAAATGCCACACATTTGTAAATTAAGTGAACTTGTATAAAAGGAAGAAGGTTACGTGGTAATGAAATCAGGTTAGAAAGTTTGGACGGCCTTGTCCACGGCCTCGCCGTTTCAGATTGTCAATTTGTTCGCCCGAAGGTTCACCTGATCCTTCCCACTCTTCTTGAATAAATTGACTACAAGATTTAATATTTATTTCAGACATTTATTTCATAAGTACGTATTTATGACTTATTTCAGACATTTATTGACTTACTCGATGTACACCTTCATTTCATCCATGTTGTCGTACACATACAACTGAATCAAATCCTTTTCCGCTGCATCCAAGTCACGTGTGGTGCTTTTGCCGACATTGCATCCGACTTGGTCATGGAACACCTCCAAGTTGGAAGTACTTCTGCGACATGCCTTCTTATACCTTGGTTGTGGCACATGGACCTTGTTTTTTGTCGCAAAGTATTTGTCCGTGAAGTAGGCTATCTCCTGAATCAGCCAAGCTTCGGCAATACCGCCTTCGACTCGTGCTTTGTTCTTCACCTTCGCTCTAAGACTTTTCATCATGCGCTCCACAGCATACATCCACCTAAACTGTGCCGCCCCCAACTTTTGCTTCATATGGCAGATGAACCAGTAGATGTTGCATGCAATTGAAAAACCCAGGGACATAAATCTTCTCGAGCTTTGTCACAAGCACGACAATGTCCTTCTCCAATTCCTCCATCCTCGATGCGGATATCTCTTTTGCGCAGAGCTCTCGATAGAAGAAGCTAAGCTCTGCCAAAGTGATCCATATATCATCGTCAACATATCCACGCCACACAGCTGGAAACAGACGCTCTATGAAGACTTTGTAGTCGTGGGCATTCATCCCATTTAACTTGCATTGCTCTATACTAACGGCATGTCGAAGGTTCGCCGCATAACCATATGGGAATTTAACCTTTTCTTTAATCCAATCAAGAATCGCTTTATTTGCCCCGTGTAAGGCGAATTTTGCCCTAGGTTTCCTCCCATTCTCATCGAGGTTCATGTCCGGCGATCACATATCGAGCGCTTGATCGCACGTGCTTTCTTGTTATCTTTAGTCTTCGTGGGATGTCGGTTTGTGTTCACGATCGACTCGCACATATTTTTCTCTTGATGCATCACGTCGATGTTGTGAGGTAGCCGTGTCTTTTGCATAAGGAAGGTTGTAGATCTTGACTTATGAGTCCAATGGTGCTCCTCACCATAGTCTTTCACATACCCGATATCCGCTAGATCGTCATGCCGATCAATGATATCCTGCACTTGAAACGTTCGGTGGCCCTTCTTCACGATCTTGCCTTTGCGAAATGCCTTTTTGATTCCTAAATGGGTGCTTCGGCTCTGTGAAACAACGGTGACAATGAACCAACAGACTTACCCCCATTTTTCAAAGGTGAAAGCATCGATTGTTACGCAGCATATAGGGCATGACAACTTTCCATGCGTGCTCCACCGAGAACATGCCATACGCGGAAAATCGTGTATTGACCATGTGTATCGGCACACATCCTAAAGTTCTTCCCTTGTAGCTATCATGTGTCAAGACTCCTTTAGTCCACAGTCGGTCGGCTCTTCTACCAGAGGTTGCATGAATAGATCTAAGTTTTTCCAGAGACTTAGGCCGGGTATTATAACAGAAGAAACATGTACTCTTCTTTCAAGCGAGTTGAGGCGGCGGGTTGTACGGGATTGCGAACACCGCCAAAGACGAGTCTGAGTGCGCCATCATATTGAATGGCGTGAACCCGTCGGTCGAGAGGCCTATCGACATTCCTAGGCTCGCCGCAAATTGAGGTGTTGTTGGTCAAAGTGCCTCCAAGCTTCGCATCGACGGATGAATCATCACGCCCTCCTTTCTCGCTTGCCCTCTTTGTGCCACCTCATGTGTCTCGCCGTGGCCTTGGACATGTACAATCACTGCAGACGTTGAGTGATCGGAAGAAACGGAATGTTTTCCGCCACCGTCGTCTGTCTCATTCCACGCTCGTACATTTAACTTCCTCGCATCGACTCTCATTACAATGCTTAAAGTGAGTCGGCCCGAATCGGTCTTCCAATAAAGCATGCGAGAACTTTGGGCAATAGTCTATCCTCTCGCGGCATGCCTAACACGCGAAGAAGCTTCTTCGACTCGTAAAGATTCGAGTCATCTTGTGTCCACTCGGAAGGAGGCTATCCAGCGGTTTGCAAAGGTCGTTGAAGCAATTGGTCGACAGGTTGTACTTGGTCTTCACCGCCATTAGACGCGACAACGCCGAGAGTGCGATCGCATCGGTATGCTCATGCGGCGGCAACTTGGCGTAATCAAGGAGCTTCTCGAATTGTTCGGTAAGTGGCTCGGACTCTTCCTCGGGAGAGATCGTAGGCCGAGCCACATCATCCGTGAGCTCGTCTAATCTATCAACTTTGACTTCGTCGTAGCCCTCTTCAAAATCCATTGTACACACACCCACGGACGCTTCCTCTCGCCATGAGCTACCCATACAAAGTAATTTGGTTTGAAGCCATGCCTACATAGGTGATGGCTAATATCCTTCTTGGTCCTCTTCTCGGTGTTCGAGCACGCAGCGCAATGACACAACACGACACCATTGCATTAGGGTCGGGAATCTTCGAAAGCATCATCCACGAATGCTCTAGCCTTCTCGGTCCACTCGTCCGTGTGTCTCTCCTGACTTCATCCAACCATCGTACATCCACCGCCGATCTTCCATCCAAAGATCGCCACTACATAACGTCAATGCATGCATCCAAATTTCAGATTTAGACGGTTTAAGCCTTGCTAAATAGGAGGGCTTACCCACCATCGATGTGGGCTTAAGTCTGGTGGTCGTGCACGAGGGTGCTCGGTCGAATTCCAAGAAGATAACCCGTTGTTCTCGAAAGTGCAACGACGGTACGGCGTACCACTTATGTTATGCACTAGGAGAACGACAAGGAAATACCGTCCGAATCCCAACCCGACCGTACACCCTCGTGTCACGACCATCGTACTCAAGCGCATCCGTGGGTGTCTAAAACGTGATAGACTCGAGAGCGCAACACTTTTCGTAATGGAACCCAACGAATCACCGTCTGAGCTCCTTACGAAAATATGCAGCGCCCGAACGGGTTTAACTCTGGCTCGGTTGACGTTATAAATGCTAAATGTTGAACCAGCCAAAAGCCTAATTACGGATTTGTATGCAGTCTATAGTTGTCATTCTCCTAAATTATTAGAAATTTCGGCAGCACCTCCCCTAAAACTAGGACACCCACTCAGCAGACAAAAGACAATATTTAATATAATAACAACCACATATAGCATCTATTTTAAAATTTTAAAAACTTGACTGCACAAATTCTAAAATGGCATCTATTTAGAAATAGATGGAATACAAAACAGGATGATGTCAATCCTAATTTGTTTCTGAAGAAAAAGAAGTACCTCCAGTACTTCTTTCTCTAGGCGCTCCTTTAATTGCAGAATTGATGATGAGCCACAAGAAAGTTATCCAAAATACAAGTTTGAAGATGTTAGAATTGTATTAACAAAATACAAGTTTGAAGATGTTAGAATTGCAATAGAGCAACACCTGGTCAAACTATCCGTAGAGAGTATCAATGCACACAAAGGATGCATTTGCAAATCCTTGACAACTGTCAGGATCCAAATGGAAAAAAATGACCTTAGTTATATATTGGGAGCACTTCTAAATGATCCTGAGACCTGAATGCATTGCGTAATAGAATGTAAAAAGCTCATTACATCCAATCTTTCCCTGAATTCAAGTAATTCAGGATAACAGTACAGCATTCCAATGACAGATCAGAAGGCCTAATCTACCATTCTGTGGTGAACTATTTCATCACTATTCACTAGAGAAGCAAGCACCACAATAAGCTAAGTAAAACTACACTAACATGAACATTACATTCCACAATGTCTGGACTCCTCCAAAGATAATAATGTATACGCAAGTATTATTGTGTCCATACCACTAACTAATAACTCAAGAAGATGTTACATTGCAACGCAGTAAAACTACACTAACATGAACATTACATTCCACAACGAAGAAATAACATAAATCGTGATTTAATTGATTTGATCATTTGAGAGAATACCGCATGGACGCACCCTTTTGACGGTGGAGTCGGGCGGCCGAGGAGGCGGTCACGGACGGGAGGCGTACGGGGGCTGGAGGTGGCCGGCAGTGGAGGCGGGGCCGGTGGGCGAAGCGGTTAGCAATGGGGCCGGCGCGGCGGGCGCCGGGGATGGAGGCGGGCACGGTGGAGGCGGCCGGCACGGACGGACGGGAGGTGGCCGAGCAGTGGAGCCAAAATCGCAGAGCGCGCAGAAATGGCTAATGTGAGAGAGACAGTGAGTAGATCGACTTCGCGCACTGGTTGATAACGGACGCCTGTGTCGTCGGCCACAATTTAGCCGCCGACACAGACAGCACTCATGGGCCCACCGCCGCCATGGGACATGTGTCGTGCTTGTGTCGGCGGCTGAGAAAGAACCGACGAAAGAGTTAGCACTTTTGTCGGCGGTTAAGATCTAACCGACGACACAGGTGGAACTTGTGTCTGCGGCCATGACAATACCACCGACACTAGGTCCCATTACATTACAACAAGTGCAACCGATTACACTCATGGGCCCACCGCCGACATCTTGGGTCACAAGTCGTACTTGGTCGGTAAGAGAGAGAACCGATTTAAACGATTATCACTTTTGTCGTGGTTTGTGATCGAACCAACTAAAGCAGTGGAACTTGTGTCGGCTAAGACAATACCACCGATAGTAGCTCCCATTACGTACAACAAGTGCAACTGATTGCTCGCTCTTCTTTCGCCCGAGATTTTTAAGGCCAGTTTAAGGTTTTTAGAACATGCACAACCTATTCCAGCTAATTGCTCGCTCTTCTTTCGCCCAGCATTTTATCGTCACAACAAATTCTTCTGAAAACTCAAGGAGAGTAACAGAGTCATCACCACCGGCCGTACGTTCTTCGATACTTTTGTAGCCTACGACGGGTCGAATGAGACATTTCTACGGTTACTTAAAGGTTTTACAACATGCACAGCCTATTCCAGGTCATTCCTCACTCTTTCAATTGGTCTGCGTTGGATCGTCACAAGGTTCTACTCAAAGTACTTGAGGTAACGTACGGAGACACACACACAGCGCCGTAATATACCAATTAATTAAATAATAAAAAAATTACATGTCATATAGATGTATGTTGCCTAACAACTATTCTAAAAGCTCTATTTAATTTTTCTTAATTTTAAAAACAGCAAAAACACTTTCAAATAGATTTTTTGAATTAATCTGAAATTACTATTATCGGCAGCTAAAATAGAACCGTCGACAAAATTTAATCTGTGTCGTCGGCAACATTTATGCCGTGGACATAGACTTATTTTTATCGTCGGCTGTTTCTCTCCCGACGACAAAAAGTCTTCGTGCCACTGGTGGGCCTGAGCATCCTGCAGGTTGGTCTCACATGGCGGAGTGCCTGTGTCAGCGGCTTTAATGAGGCCGAGGACACAGCTTGTGTTGCCGGAATGTTAAATTCAATTTTCATCGTGCGCCGATACTCCCTGTTTGAGGCGGAGTGCCTGTGTCGGCGGGTTTAATGAGGCCGAGGACACAGCTTGTGTTGGCGGGATCTGAAATTCAATTTTCATCGCGCGCCGATACTCCCTGTTTGAGGTGGAGTGCTTGTGTCGGCGGGTTTAATGAGGCCGAGGACACAGCTCGTGGTCTATATCGGCGGGTTTGATGTAACCGCCGAGACAAGCCTGCTTGGTGTATATATGTCGTCGGGTTGCGTTAAAACCGTCGATAGAGGCATACTTTGTGTCGTCGGCCTTTTTACCGACGATAAAAATATTTCAGCCGAGGACATTATTCTTGTTTCCTGTAGTGCATATCCCATAAAACTAATTTCTGACTAAGTTCGCCATATTTGTGGTGGCTGAAATGTGAAAACAACACTTGTCTTATATGTATTGATGTACAACAAACTTCTATTCGAACTAAACTGTCCATTACTACGATAGAGTTAATTTCTTGATATAGGGTAATGCGTTGACAAAGGCTAGGTTGATGCATCGACCCATAGACTACTCCCTCCGTTCAAAAATATAAGTCTTATAATTTAAATGATCTTATTCAAAAATATAAGGTTTTTAAAAAATATATACATTAGAATCAACAATCCACTTCATACATACTTTTGGATTCCAATTTTTGGAGAATCAATTTCTCTACAACCACAATCCAAATTCAGCTTTTAGATAATCCAAAGCTGAAACAAACAAACCCTTAATCTTTGTGTAAATTCAAAACACGCCTTATTTCTAAATGAAAGGAGTAATTCTTTTTTGTTGCCACTGCTACGGAGGGGCGTATGCTACGGAGGGGCGTATTCATGTAGGAGTACTAATTTTCATTATTTCTTTTAGTACTACTATTTTGTCCCTGGTTTACGACTGTATGCATGGTTCCCGACAGAGTAGTATTTAACTAGTCATAAGAATGTATGATTCCTTTCCAATTTTCTACTCCTATAAAAATTAAATTGCTTCATGTGAAATCCCTACGGCCCATCAGAGCCGACTAGGCTAACCGACAACGAAATGCCCATGTCCTTAAACAATGGGCTCATTGACGTCCAGCAGCCACTCCGCCAGCCCGTTTAGCTGACACTGATCAATGGTGATTCCTGCTTGCTTACCAGAAAACCTTCTGTTTTTCTTATCCCCAACTGATTCATTCGCCGATGACATGATGCTATATTGCTAAAGCCAAATGGAAAAGAAGTAGTAAGTCCAAGTTCGTGCTATATATAACCAACCTGTCCCAAACACATTACATCTTGTCACCGTTACGCTCTTCATGGATGGGCGAACACATGTTCCCTACGATTCCGAAGTGCCAACGGCAACGCCGGCGCCGTGCCCAGAGTGAGCACCAGCGGACGTGCCACTGCTGTGGCCGCAAGAACGAGTGCTACTGGCGCCCACCTCATGCGCCCTTCTGCTCCAGAACCTCCCGAGCGACCTCAGCCTCGCCAAACCCCGCGACTTCGCCGCATCACCCTCGCGCGGCGCCACCAGTGCCGGTGCCGTGATCTCCGGGACCTCGATGACTAGCACCTCAACTCCGTCGGACGAGCTCGGGCCGCCGACCGCGCTGGCGGTTCTTGCAGTCGTCACCGCGTCCTGGGATCCCCAGAACAGGACGTTGGTCGGTAGGTTCGACGCGTAGTTGGCCGGCTCCGGCAGTACCGGAGGAAGAGCCGGAGGCGAGGGCGCCGGCGAAGCGTCCGGCTTGCCGATGTCGACGCGGCAGAGCGGGCAGGTGGGGTGGGAGCGCAGCCACAGGTCGACGCACTCGGCGTGGAAGCCGTGGCCGCACTTTGGCAAAAACCTGGCCGCCTCGCCGTCGGACAGCTCGGCGAGGCACACGGCGCACTCCAGCGCCTCCGGGAAGTCCTTCGCACGGTACAACGTCACCGGCAACGCCCGCAGCACCACCGGATCTTCGCCTTGTCCGCCAGAAGCGGAACCTGTGCCCATGCCGCGCCGAACAATCGACGACGTCCCCGCGCCCGCGGCATCCCGCGGGCCGCGGCGATGGACCGTGAGGTAGTGGTGAAGAACGAAGGCGATGGCGAGGGCGACGAAGAGGAGGACGACACCGGAGAGGACGACGTCGCTGTCGACCACCGTGGTCGGAGTCCGTGCAACGGGCGGGACGCCGCCCGCGTCGTCCCCCGGCAACGAAGACATGTTGGCGCGCGCCTCCGCACGTCGGCGTGAGCTTAATTATGTCTCGCGGCTAAGATTTATGAGGAGTTTGGTCTGATCTAATTATTTTGCTTTGCTGGAGAGGGTTTGGTGCACTTGAACTTGACTGACCGGATGGAGTTGCTGTGTTGGTGTGGGTGAGGATTATTAGTGTTTGAGTTGAGCTGATGACATATGGGCCGGCCCGGCCGGGAATTAATATTGTGTAGACTAATTTGCTGTGACTTTGGAGAATAGAAATGACTATTAAGTCTAGAGCCACTCCGTTTGTGTGTATGTGTGCGAGACACAGCAAGTCAGCAACTCAGCAAAGCCAAGAAGGTGCCTGCACGAGCCAGAATTGCATGGGTGACCAAAATTTGATTTTTCCAACGTGAAATATTGTCAGCCGTCAAAAGTGTTAAAAAGAGACGTGGCGAAACTAGGAGCCACTCCCCAATAAGATGGCAGAGTTGTGCGAGTACCACTGCACACTTTGGTAAGGTCATGAATTTATCTCTGACATATACAGTTCTAGATGTGCATGCTAAAAGAGGCACTTGTGTGCGTGTGCGTATGCTATACGTGATAGGTGGTGGTATAAGGTTCCGATTGATTCAAGGGCAAAGAGTGGATAGAGTGAGGCGATTCATTTTTATAGATCAATTATACTGTTTGGTTTAATGGATCTGGTGAATGATGATAGCCAAGAAACAAATATCTTTATAGACACTAGATGAGACCATCTAACAAAACTGGCCAAATGAGATCATCCAACTCCTATTTCACCAACCAAATATGAACTCTCGTTTTATCTATCATCCAACTCACATCCTTCCAACAAAAAAATGGCTCGTCCCATCTATCTCTCACCCCTTCGACTGAATATAAACTTAGGTGCATTATTCTTATCAAGGACCAAATGGACCATAAGTGTGTGTTTACCCCGCGCTACATAATTTTAGAAGAACACGGTCAAATTTGTGATTGTCCAAGAGGATTTTGTGTTGGGCACTTTTATTTCCCGTTGCCCTCCTCCTCGGCTCATAGCATGCAATGTCTGGACTTTGGCATCCTAACCTAGGGGTGAAAACGGGTCAAATATGGACGGATATTGCTCTTTTCGTATCCTGACCTATTTTTTTTCGGATTCATAATCAGATATGGACTAGCTAGATACGGACACAAATCTGGGTTATTCGGAATACGGATACGGGATGGATACGTGACGAATTCGGGTCAGGAATGGATAAAGACATATGGATAATGCACGCATGATAAATTGATAATCAAGTGTCTTATTTAAAAAATTTAAGTATTTGCACATGACTTCCTACTGTATAGTATTGTTTTCTATACAAGTTCCTTTCTATTTTTTAAAAAAAGTTCTCATCAATACAATCAAACCATTTTTGGCAGGCTACAAAAGGCATGTTAACTGCTTACCACATCAAGTAACTAAAAGACCAATCTCAAACCATTGGATGATTTTACTTATTTGAAATCCACAGTGTCCTAGCTCACAGAAATTATTGGATGGGTTGAACAGATCCTAGTTTGATCATATAAGAATCAATTTTCACAAAAGTCATATATTAGTAAAACGAGACTTGAAGATAGCTTGAAACACAACTAATGTCCTAGTTAGTGGTGAATACCAACCAGTATGACTTGGTGTCAGTTTAACACTATCAGTCTATAACAGAAGATAGAAACCTTAGTTGGTAATTTGGAATTGTGTGACAAACCTTAACCAAAGCATAGGAGTTAGGGGCTGCAATAATTTGACATCTACTTTGCAATCCAATGTTCTACACACTGCCAGATGAATCCATTGCATACCAAATGGCAGAACTCACTTACTTCCTCAAAATTTCCGGCAAAATCAATAGATTCCATATCATTCTACATTTCCGCAAACAGGTACGACGATAAAAGGTACGATTTTTTCGACAAATCGGTATCGCAGATTAACTAATTACAATTCACAGTAGTTGCAGTAGATCGATTCACCAATATCAAGAACAACACTGGTTAATTGGCTCAAAACTCCATAAAGTGAAGGTTCAGACAGATCAAACCTCATCGTACCTTAAGGAGGACGGTGTCGCTGCGGAAGAGTTGCAGCCTCTCCATGGTGTCCAGGTGCAGAGTGATGATAGAGTTGTTGTCATTGGTGGCCTCGTCGACCACCAGCCAGTTCGGCAACTTCTTCCTCCCCAAGATCGCTATTGAGTAGTCCATACCCTTGATGCACTACCCTCACAAAACAAAATCATCAAAATTCCCCAAAAAAAACATAGATAAAAAAAAACCTAGAGGCCGATAGATTGGATAGGGGTGGGGGTGGGATCTTACGGATTGGCAGAGGCTAGGGGCTCTCCTTGGCTCACCATGGTGAGTCCTTGCATAGCGGCGGAGGCAGGGGCTGTGAAGCACAGTATGTCTCATGTGTTGGTGGTGGCCACAGTGTGATAATTAGTGACTTAGGGGTAGCCGGGCAGGCTAGGGAGATGTCGATCAGGGAAGGGGGATCTGAGTGACATTGGGCAGAGACCCGGCCAGAGGAGCGAGTGCTAGGCGGGCGTTGCAGGCTTTGAGGCACTGATTGGCGAGCACTGGTGGCTTCGAGGATGCTCTTGTCGATGTCTCTTCAGCTGCTGCAGGTGATGACAGTCGTGGGGGCAGGGAAGCGGCCAGGGGTGTGGAAGATCTGGAGCCTCGTCGGTGGTTGGGGGTGAAGATGCAACCATAGGGGCGGGGAAGCGACCGGGGGCTAGGGAGATCTAGCATCTCGCCAACGACTGGGGATGAAGATGCTACTGTGGGGGCGGGGAAGCAACCAGGGGCGGAGGATGTCTGGGGACGGCGAGACGCCAAACAAGATATAAGGGGTTGTGATTTGCGAACCATGCGAGACACAAAGACGAGAGCTTATAGCTCTGGCTAGTATCATCTAGATTTTCGAATGGATTAAGTATCCGATATTTGGATTTGATGAGATCATGTTCGGCATGGATATGACTAAGGCTATTCCTACTACGTTGCTTTCATCTACATGGCTTCATCGACCTCCACCTTGGCCAGAACGATCACGCAGTTCGCATTCTTAGCCTTTGGATTTGGCGTCATCATCTACATTAGTTCGGCTATCACCTTGGTCGTCGCCTAGGCTTCTGGGCATGGCACCTTCGCCTCCAGCAATTAGGCCGCCACCTTGGGCGCCTCCTGATGAGGACATCACCTCTCTTGATACAATCACGCCTACTACAACTCACCAACGAGCCGATCCTATAATAATCCAAGGATCAATGACTCGAGTTCGCGCACAATAGCTTAATCATTAGGTGAATGCATTCCTAAGCCTCCCCGTTAGTGATATTATGAATGTGATGCTATTTAATATTTGTGATAATTTGATTGTACTTATGAACCATGGGGAAGGACCCTCGTGGACCAAAATTAGACCAAAGAACAAGTTCAAGTCGGATTGGGAAGAGGAATTCAAGTTCGAGTCCAGTTCGGCCTCACCAACAGCATTAACTTTAAAAGGTCATAACTTTTGATTCCGAAGGTTTCTGGAGGACCATGAGTACACGTTTGAAAGATCTCGGAGTCTACTTTCCAACGGATCTAGTTTTATCTCAAAACTCCTTTGGATACGTTCGGAAACTGCCAAAAACCACACGTTGCTTTTTCAGTTCGAGTCAAACTCCAGTCAAAGTAGATTTTGTGCTTTGAATTTGAGTTGTATTAGATCTCCTATACTATGGCCGACCCCCTCCTGCTTCCATAGTATAAATAATCACCTAAATCCTCATCTAAGACTTAGGTTTTGTTAGATTGAAAGTTAGCTTTGCTACTTTATGTTGTAATCACGTGTGTTGGCTAAACCGTCCGAATTACTATCTACGGAACCCCATCTATCTTTAGTTTTTAGATTGAACACTTCAATTCATATTCGCAATTTCAAATTGCTTTTACCATTGTTCTTGCTTGTTTTTCGGTTGCTTGCAGGAATTGAACCTCGTGTTTAGGTTGATCGTGCCAATAGCAAGATCAATAACCCTCTGGAGTTGGTTTAGCGATTGCTAAGACGCATCGTCGTCGTACGTTGTAGTCGAATCGTCAAAGTCAGTTCCTCCAAATCGAAGTTATCACTCTCATCAAAAGATCGGGACCCAAAGTCACATCAAGATCCCGTTCCAAATTATCTGAATATTGTATACTGTGAATCCGATTCGAAATCTGAATTTAAGTATCCAGATCCTGATCCTGAGTCGCACCGAATATCCAAATGCTTTCTCAGATCCAATCTCGATCAGGTCCGGCTCTGAATCAACGGGAATATCGGACCCGGTATTCACTCCTTACGAACGGCTGGCTGTTGTTTCACTTTCACATCTGGGCGAACCAGCCCATTGATGTCGAGTATTGGCCCATGATCTAAAAAAAAACGTTCACTCAACCAAGAAGACACTGACAAGACTGATACGACTTTGAGTAACGAACTTAACAGAGGGAGTACCATGCACTAGCTAATTGCGCCCGTCCAAACAAATGAACAATAACAAATTCCACACGAGTACCATGAGACGGTGCCAACCAGCGTTTCCTCACCTGCCTTGACACCCACAGGCCACGGTCCACAGGTGACACGATCTGTGTACGGAACTTGATAATCAGCTTCTGTCTCTCTCTGTTGCTGCTTTTGCATGCCCAACAAGCTTGAAGACCGGGAGTAAGGGAAGGGTTTCGATGTAGTTGTTTGGATTGTAACAGATCGAGGTAAAAAACAGTATGTCGAAAGATCCGACTTATTGTTTTTTTTAGTCTAATGGTCTTAGTACAACTACTAAATGTAACGGGGATTGTATTATATTCAGTGGCGTATGCACCGGGGCTAAGGTAATGAGCCCCACCGTGCCCTCCCTCCCCTAGGTTAGATAAATTTAAAGAAAATTTGTCTACAAATTTAGAAAAGCTACCGAGTTAAACAATCAGTTCAATAAATTTTCGATAGAGTTTTTGATATGCATTACTTGTCTAGACCCAAGAGATTCATTTGCAAATTTTGAATATAGTAGGCTTCTTCGGCTTTCAGAGATTTATTCAGATGATTTCTCATCATATGATCGTGTGGTTTTGGAAGCACAACTTGACTTATTCATCGATGACTTGAGAAGAGAAGAATTTTCAAATTGTGATGATCTTGCTAGTCTCGCGGTGATGATGGTTGAAGCAAAAAAGCATGTTGTTTATCCATTAGTCTATAGGCTTATTGAATTAGTATTAGTTTTACGTGGGTACACTCACAGATTGAAAAGGCTTTCAAAGAATAAAGATTATCAAGACAGATTTGCGTAATAAGATAAGTGATGTTGGTTAAATGATCTCATGGTATACTACATCGAATCGAGACATATTTTTAAGATAGACATGGAAGATATTTTGTAACGCTTTTAAAACATAAAACCCATAAATATCAACTATCAACTCTTAAGCAATGATCGATGCGTTTTTTTCTTTATAATGTTACGTATTTATATTATATGCGATTGTTAGATAAGTATTGGTATTTTTATATTATATATATCATTTCATCATGTTCTATGTTCGAAAAATACTATATATATTAATATTATATATATATTAGTTTAGAGGTCTCAATTTTAGCCCCTCCTTTCTAAGTTTCGGATCGCCAACGATTATATTAGATCTTTTTTCCTAGAGTAACTACCACTTTCCGAGCGTAGCAGGATTAAAAAAAATTGAAAACACCCCTCCTGTTACATTGTTCTCTTGTCTCATTTGCAGCAGTGTCGTCCAGGCCTCATCCCTTGGTTCAATGTTTTTTTTAGAATATGTGTGGTTTGATTATTCAAAATAAACCATCTAGGTGTGAAAACGAGCAAGATATTTCCTATCTGATCTGGAGTTAGATCTAGTCGGGATCGGATTCGGGAATAAATTTGGCTATCCAATCGGATTTGGAACGGATCCGAATTCGAGATCGGATTCAGAGCAGTCAATATCCGGCAAATACGGGATGAGTTTCAGATATCGGATTTTTTTCAATTCAGATATCCGGCAAAGCCCAACTCATTTATTACATATTTCCATGGTAGCCCATTTATCTTGATAATTAGTTGGTTCTACTTATCCTCAAGTAATATACCCTTCCTATGATGTCTATCGGATTTGATTGATGTATAACTTATTATTATAGTCATGTACTCATGTGGTTTGATTCAACATATATTTATATATACGTGCATTCCGTTTTCGACCCGGATCCGTCATGTATGTGACGTATCCATTTAGTGCATGTATCCAAAATAACTCGGATCTATATCCGTATCCAGCAAACCTGTATCCAATTCCAAATCTAAAAAAAATAGATTCAAATATAAAAAAGAACAATGACCACCTACATCCAATCCATTTTTACCCCTAACACCATGAATGGAGAAAGCAACATGCATCACGAACTTTTTTTTAATAATACACTTTTTTTCAAAATTTCAAAAATATACCACGGGAAAAAAATTACATAAATATACATGTCGCCCAACAAATAGGCGACAGGAGGCCATGTCGCACGATCAACGAGCGACAAAAGCGTCACGTCTACTTATCCCCACGCTGTAAAACGTGTTGATCGTGCGACGTGACCTCATGTCACCTATTGGTTGAGCGAGTAATTTTTTTCCGTGGTATATTTTTGAATTTTTTTTAAAAATGTATTATTAAAAAAAAATTCCATGCATCACAGCCAGTACAACTTGGAAACGTCCATGCATCATGGGAACACCATCACACCCTGCAGCATGCACGGGACACGGTCGGCAGCGCAGCATTCTGTCGTTTCCGCCGACAATTAACGCACCGCGGCCGCGGCCGCGGCCGCGGCCACTGCGCCAGCATGCAGTGCACGGCCCCGAACGATCTGGGCGCGCGCGGCTCGTGCTCGCGGACCGCGGTGGTTGAGGCGTCGAGAGTTGAGGTACGTACGTACGTCCACGGGCCACGGCGCTCCCGTACCGCGGCTGTTGATTTTTTTTTTTAGCGAGGATTCCATACAACATGTAATTTGCAATGTGCAAAAAGAAGTTCTACTGCATGCACGAGCAATCCACAAACAATCCTCAAGAAAGCGCCAAATCTATACAGCATGATTAATTTCCGGGAGAAATTAGCGTACTGTTTATCTCATCGGACGTCTCTTGTAATATTTTTATCCTACGCTTGCAATATTTTTTACCGACATTTACAACATCTGTTTACTATAGCGCATTTCACTGTTTGTCGAAGGAAAATGTTTCACGCGGTGTAAAGAAATATTTCACAAGTTAAAAAAATATTATAATATATTTGAAAATTTCGGATGTCCGAACTAAAGCCATTCCGTCCAAACCAAAAGGCGTACACACCGATGCGCCGGATGGTGAAAGTACCTCCCAAAAACATGATTGCACGTAGCCATGTGACCGTCTATCCGTCTGCACCGCCGCAGCGGTACACCCTGTCCGTGCACACAGTGACCGTAGTAGATCTGGGACAGGCAGGCTTAGTAGTACTGAAGAGTAGTAAACAGCACACGCGGCCAACGCGCGCACCGAACAGTTTGTACACTTCAATGCAACGCCCGACATAAGCAAATCTGGCCGGCACGTATGTACGTGCACAGCCACAACTCTGTCACACTTCGCCGTCCGTGATGCGGCCGCTGCGTCGCGAGGCACGAGGCGCGCGCGGAGCGAGCGGTTCATGATGGTGAAGAAGAAGCCGCGGAACTCGGCGAGGTCGACTTTGTCGTCGCCGTCCGCCTTCCACCGCTCGAACTCGCTGACCAGGTTGGCCACGAAGTACTCCAGGTGCAGCATCGCTGGAGCAAGCCCCGGGTAGACGCCCCTCCCGGCGCCGAAGGGCGTCATCTTGAGCTCCCTCGTGCAGGTCAAGTCCGCGCCCTCGCCTTCCCCGCCGGGCATGGACCGCTCCGGCGTGAACGCCATCGGGTCCGACCAAACCGCTGAGTCGCGGCCGATCTTGCCTACGAGGAAATTAATCATCGCGAAGCCGTCCGCCATGTGGGGCACGCCGAGCATCTTCGCGGCCTCTTCGCCCTCCACGTGGCGCAGCACGAATGGGACGGGCGGGTTGCACGACGGCCTTGAGGTATAGCATGTGCGACAGCTCGGCCTCCTCGATGACGCGCTCGCCGCAGGCGATGGAGTCGACATCGACGCGGAGCTTTCGCTGCAGATCAGGGCGTTTGACGAGGTTGGCCATGGTCCACTCGAGCGCAACGGCCGTGGACTCCGTGCCGGCGCCGTGGAACTCCGAGATGAGGCTGACGAGCTAACCATCAGTGACTTTCCTGTTGGAAAATTAACATGGAATACATTAATTTAATTTCAAAGATACGTAATGAGAATATGAAGTTAAACATTGTGTCTACAATATAGTTACTAACAGCCAACAGATTTACAAAATATGTTAGTAAAAAAACATGTCTACATATACTAGATAGCCTAAAAAATATATAGATGTAAACAAAACTATCATAACATTATGCATCCTCATCAGATCTAATCACTTGGACCAAGAATTATTTAGTCCTGAACACTCATTGTGGGCTTGATGAAGAACAGGAAGCAGCGAATAAGTGACTCGATGCGACAATTGACAACGAAGACGAGTAGTCGAGTGGAGCGGCGCTTCCCAAAAACCTAATCGCCGATCTCCCGTGCAGAGCGTTAAGTCATCGCGTTGGATCGGAGATACTGCTCTCCCTCACGCACGTTGTACGATGGGCGAAGAGACGGAATGGCTCCAAAAGCAGCAAGCATAAAGGAAGCAGAGATCGTCGAAGAGAACGAGATTGATTTTCTGTCGTGCTTTTTTCATGAATAGGGACGTCTCCCTTAAAAAAGAGCGAATAAAAAACCGCCTCGCAAAAAATCAGTTGAACTGCCACGATTCCAGGAATCACCTCCTGGAATCTCGCAACGCTGGCAAACAGACTAACCGCACAAAAAACGTACGTCTCTCTGAGTCCACGGCGCCATATTAGCAGTCGAGGTGTAAGGTGATGTGACATAGCCGATCTCGTAATGCAGGCGAACGGACTAACCGCACGATGTCTCCCACATCTAAGGTGATGGGGCATAGCTGATACACGTGATAAAAGGTTAAATACACTTAGCACGTAGTCACAAGTCACGCGATAAACACGTGAAATATTGCTCGCGTGTGTGTACATAGCCTAGCATAGCTAACCATGTGTACCTCTAGCCTTGCCACCAACTTATACTATAGTTCATACATGAACTCCCCTTAGGGCATGTACAACAGTAATTAATGAACCGTCTGTAAGTTGTCACATAATCTTTATCATCCTATGTGGTATAGAATTAATGAGGAGAGAGGCGCTTGCCGTCTCTTCGCGAGAGGACGGCAGTGGCCCGTGCTCCGATGCAAAACGACGGCTCCGTCGCAAAACGACGGCTCCGTCGTCCGTTGTAGGAAAGAAGCCGTCTATATACTCATGCTTGATCACGGTAATTTATAGGCCCATGCATAAATTAATTAGTTTATAGACTACCTGACAGACAAGTCATTGTAGAAGTTGTTTGTTTTGTTATCTTTATGCGACATAGCATACACTTACAGACAGCAGCTGTCTAGATTGTTGTACATGCCTTTATTAGTTAGTTGCACTCCACCTATATTAAGTAATATGATACTTGTCGGGGATTGGATATACTGTACCAGGACGACCATCGAGGCCCGGCGCCAATCGACCATGCTCTTGCCCGGATGGCGCAGGCAAAACCGATCTTCGTTTAGCCCGGCTCACGGGGCTACCCCGTCCCCCATCAAGTACGTCCCCGAGCAAGACAGCTCGGGGGCCCGCGACAAGGCGACGTGGCATTAAATGCGCAGCGGCTCGAGAGATCGCACACCCGGGATCTGCGCCGCCATGGTCCGCGCCGCCTTGGTCTGCGCTCACTGTACCCATGTCGCGTGGTACCCGGCGGGTGGCGCGCCATTGATCACAGACGTCCTCTCATCGATGCGCCCCTGTAATAAATGACTTGTCTCCTGTAATTCCCTATAAATACCTCCTCCCACGATGGATTAAGGGTTGGACCTTCTGTACTACACACACCCTCATACATATCACACGCTTACGGGAGTTCCTAGGATTGGCCAGGGCTCCCGAGCAAGCGCCTTGTAACTCTGTTTCACGTACTAGTGCAATCACTGGACGTAGGGTTGTTATCTCCCCTGCGAGAGGCCCGAACCAGATAAAAAAACGATCCCCTGTGCCTTACGATTGTCTCACATACCCCATTCCGTTGCTCGGCATACTCTCAGACGTATAACCCTTGCGAAAAAGAGGCCCCAAGTTGATCCCTCATTCAACAAGTAAGCTCGGCGGAGGACCCTGTCCCGAATCGTCGACAATACTAAAGATCATACTTTCAACTCAATACCCCTTTAACTTCTATGTTTAATTAATTCAGGATTAATTCCAACATTTCCGGCCACTGTCTTCATGAATACGTAGCTCGAGGAGGGTATCCACGTAAGTCATGAAGGCAGTGTCACAGCTGTCCTTCCGGCTATTCTTGACCTCGGTGATGAGCGGCAGGATCGATTCTTCTTGCTTCCGCCGGAGGGCAAGAAGCTGGCGCCACCTTGATGGGTTAATTACGGAACTTGCCGATCCGGTACCTCACGAACACCCCAAAGGAGGGTATCGCAAGGAGGATGTCACGCTGGAACTTCTGCATGGCACGGAGGCGGGCCTCGCCGAGCTTGGCAATGATGTCCCTGCCCAAGCACATCTCGGCGAGGATGGACTGCACGGCGAAGTGGAGGCTTTCTCCAGCCAGAGCGCCGAACCTGAGGGCATGCACCATGTCCCCAAGCACGCGGGTACTAGTGTTGCCGAGTAGGCGGAGGCGGGAAGGGTACGTGGAGCACGCCGGCGGCCACGTTGCGGCGGACGGCACGCCAGTAGGGGCCGTACGGCGCCGAGAGGATGTTGTAGTGGCAGTTGCTCGTGAGGATGGTGCTCGTCACGGTGCCTGTTGGGCGGTCGAGGAATGCTGTGCTATGCTGCACCAGGGCGCGGTGCGCCATGGCTCTGTCTGTCACCTGGATGGACAGGCCGTGGCGAGTACCCTGCCGCGTCAGAGTCCGCAGCGGCTCCGCATGCTTATGGAGCAGCACGCCCGCTTTGAGGCCAGTTTCACGGCCGCGTCCAATCATCTTGCCGATGCGAGGAGGAGGAGGCATAGGGTGAAGCAGCCGGGGAGAAGAGGTAGCATGGAGATTTGGTGGTCCATTTTCCTCAGGTTATGCCTTAGCCCTTAGGAGGTGGCGGTTTGCACTTTCGTATGTACGCTTTGGTCTTAATGAAGCGCTAGGAGTGACCGGTGCAATGCAACTATACAGGCCTACAGCATTTGTAGCTGGAAGGAGATATGGCATGGAGATAAGAGTGGAAAAAATTCGATGGCACCAGGTACCATGTAGCATCCATTCTAAAGCTAGACACATGGTAAAGCACAGATTTCAAAGTAGTTAAATGTTCTTCTCTTCCAATATATATTATATGAGGGGTGCTATATATAGATGCTACATGGCATCTGGTGCTATAATTTTTTTGTTCCGATAGGAGTCACCTTGTGGCGGAAGTGACGAGCAATTATTTGTCGCATCTACGGCCTTTTTGAGGTTAGTGCTGGTATGTCAAATTATGGAATTGGAGACCTAAAGAAATTGGTAAGCTAGCAAACTCTATCTCGTCGAATTATATCTCAACAGAATTTGTCTCCATTGTTCGATATGGACATCGCTATTACTTTAGCTTGTCCTTTTAGTCACTTATTAACGTCTACCTTAGCCAACCATTGAGAACCACACTTCATCTCTCTCTCTCTATGTGAGAACAAGACTCCATCATCTCTCTCTCTGAGAATATACTCATCCATCTCTCTCCCTCTCTCTCTCTTCACTTACGTGGGGCGAGTTGAAGTGGTTAGGGAGGAGGTCATGGTGGTGCTTCGTGACCGGCAACAGGGGCTATATCACGCTAGATCCAACATTACGACCGAAAGTGCAGGGTGGAGCAGTGCCCAGGTAAGGGTGTGCCTGGAGAGGTGCAAACAACAAGGGGAACACGACAGGGTGGTCAAAGAGGGGCGGATGCAGTAATGACTAAAGAGGGGTGTGGTCCGAGGGGAGCGATGATGTGGGTCACCTATACCATCCACAGCAATGATGGATTGCCACACACCTCCAATGCCTTTGATCATCTCCATCACCCTCCTCCCCATGTCCCATCCCCATGCGGTGTTGGCCAAGACAGGCACAAGCACCACTGTTGTTATAGCTACGATGGCATCATTGAAATTCACCAAAACTTTTTGATACCTTTTGAACTTTTCATTGAAACCTGTCAAAACTCGTCAAGCTTGCTGAACTTATTAAAAAAATTTTGGTTGAAATTCGATGGAATTTGCTGAAACTACTTGAAACTTCTCAATTGAAACTTACTGAAACTTCTTGAAATCTTTTGAAAATACCAGCTACTTCAAATTTGTCTCGTACAAAATAAACCCAAGTGAATGTTGAGAAATCATGCACAACGACTAAACAAAAAGAATTGTCACCGGTACTCTTATAGGATGTTTGACCAAATAAATCCATATATAATAATTCTAACGGTCTAGATGTGGACATGATACTTTTTGTAAGATGAGAGCTCGTCACTTGGTTACTAGCTTAATAAGCACTACATAATTTATGCCTCAAACCACACATCTCTCAAGTACACAACAAAATCATTTTTGAAAATCTTTTTCAATGTAGATATCTCTATATGTCTAAGTCAGTAGTGCTAAAGCCAACAAAGTGAGACTTTAGATGTTAAACACGTCGAGATATATAAAGCATTTAAGGAGAAATGTATAAGGAACAAGTTTTGAAAACGAAAGGCTTCGAAGATCAAATCTTGTTTTTTTTTAATAAGAAACCGAAACACCCTCTTCCATAAATAGATAAGGAAACCCTGAATCACAAATTTTGACCAACTCAAAGTAAATTGAAGTTCAGATATTCAACAACACATTAAAGATTAAAAGATCATTTGAGATTTCTATCAAATGTGTAGTAAATTGAAGTTTCTTTTGCTGTAGTCACCAAATGTGTAGGGTCACCAAGCCCATATCCTTAAGCGAGATAGAGCCGCAAGCAGCAGTCTGGAGTTTGGAGGTAGAAGGCGACGTCGCTTGCTGCAAACGGGTTACATTTGCAAGCGGTCATGGCGAGCTCCGCTGTTGGGAATAGTCCCACATCGGTTGTGGAGAGGGTTTGAGCATGGTTTATAAGGGTGAGGGAGCACCCCCTCATTGAGTTAGTTTTTTGAGGGGAGATGGCCTAAGAGACCTTGGCCCGCTGCTCTGGTTGGGCTGCGACCAGCCAGCGTGTGCGTCTTGCGCAGATCCGTGGCGTGAGTGCGTCGTGTGCTGATCGTGTGGCGATCAGGTTAACAATTGGTATCAGAGCCCAGGCAGCCCATGTGGTTCCCAGATAATCTCGGCCCGATGTGTGAGGGGGAGATTGTTGGGAATAGTCCCACATCGGTTGTGGAGAGGGCTTGAGCATGGTTTATAAGGGTGAGGGAGCACCCCCTCATTGAGTTAGTTTTTTGAGGGGAGATGGCCCAAGAGACCTTGGCCCGCTGCTCTGGTTGGGCCTGCGACCCAGAAACGTGTGCGTGCGCGCATCTGGTGGCGTGAGTGCGTCGTGTGCTGATCGTGTGGCGATCAGATTAACATCCGCAGCGGCGTCGAGGGCGTCGGTGCAAAACATGTCAACCATGAGGGCGTCGGCGAGAGAGAATGAGCACAGAAACTCCCGAAGGCCGGATTGCTAGAGCACAGTAGAAGCTGTGCGCGGACATGGTGAGCTCTGCAGCTAAGTCAAAGGCGTCGATGCAGAACATGGGGGTCACGAGGGCGTCGACGGCAGGGAGCGATTGCAGGAACTCCCGGAGGCTGGAGCGCAGGGTTCGAGAGGCGAAGCGTGTTGCCATACAAAATTTATCTTCCTTCAAAGACGCTAGGATAAGTTGATGCCACTGCTTTGTAAATTAGATGCTCGTTTTGTGCTTATGTTAATGAAATATAGATTTTAAAATTTGTAGGTTGCATTTATTTTGTCAACTCAAGTCAATTTTTCTAAAGTAAATTACATAGGACTACACTAATTTGTCCTAAACATTGTAGAGCTACCACTTTCATATCCCACGTCACAAAACTGCCACTACATGAAACATAAAGTTGAAATAGTGGTAGTTTTGTGAAATGAAAGCGGTAGCTCGAAAAAGTAAATTTCAATATAACTACACTAAAGACCTGTTTGGTAGAGCTCCAGATCTCAGCTTCACCTGAGATCTGAAACTTGTAAACTAAAATAAAGTGAATTAAGTTTATATTTTTGGTCTAAAATGTAAACAAGATGATCCATCTAAACACTCTTAATGTACTCAAAACTTCAGCTCCACTGATCTGGTGGAGCTAAGAATACCCAGCTCCACCAGATCCACGGATTTGATGGAGCTAGAGCCCTACCAAACACACCTTAATTTGTCTTAATCATTGTAGAGCTACCACTTTCATGTCTAGTATCACAAAACTACCACTACGTGAAACATAAAGCTGAACTTGTAGTAGTTTTATGAAATGAAATTGGTAGCTCTAGGATGACTAGGACAAAATAGTGGTAGTTCTACGAAATTTTCTATTTTTTCTAGCATCTAGATTAGCTTCAAGACGTGTATAAATAAATCACCTTGTAAATAGACGTCTCTACGAAATTTTCGGGTGAACTAGGAACTCAAGCAGAGGAACACCACAAAGGAAAAAAAGCTGATATATACCCCCCCCCCCTTGTGTATATGCCCTAAGAGAAAAGCTGCCCTTTCTTTTCCCGAGAGGTCCAGGCTTTTTTACTGAGGTATATCCAGTGCAATCAGGGAAGTGGTACAATCATCGTGCAATTCAACTAAGAAAAGTTTTAAAAAATTCTGAAAAAAATCATGAATGTACATCTCATCTTGTCCCATCTACATATAAAATTTCATGATCAAATTTTTCCTATATTAAGAGTAATAAAAAAGACAAATTTCTGACAAACTTGAACAGTTCAAATGCACCCCAAAGTAACTGTGTTCACGGCGGTCCTGCCCATCCTGCACCTTCTCCGCGTTGGGCTGTCCCGTCCTTCGCGCAGGACGGACTTCCGGCTTCCCGTTCTCTGCATGGGCCTCCCCACCGTTTCCCTCTGCGCGGGCTCAAGAAGGCCTTGTGCAAGCGCAGCAGTCGGCCTCTCTTGATGGCCCGGCTCCTCCGACGCTGCAGCTGCCTCGAAGTTCTCGCCGTCGCGCCGGGAAGGGGACGCCGGGACGTGGAAGATATTTTTCCAGGGACGCTTTTTTGGCGCGATGCAGCTGCATATCTACCTCACTATCTTCCTTCCAGTAGCAACCGCCGCCTTATCCTCTTCTTTCACTCTCTCCGCCACTTAGTGCTCTCCTCACCTCTGCTTGGGGAAGCATGTCAAGAATGGCTCCACCTCCCCTCTCCATCAAGCCTCCTCCCACCCTCCCCTTCTCCCCCAGGAAGCCGCCGTCGATGCCGGTGTACAAGGACCTTCACTTCAACCGCGACCTCTCTGCCACCAAGAAGCTCCAGGTAACACAAAGCGCGCCGCACTCCACAGTACTCGTGTTGATTAGGCCTCTGATGTTAGTCACCATATTGGAGTGGGCTACTGAATTTCTTGCAATGGCTGGGCATTGGGTTCAATTGCAGGCTGGTGTGGACTTGGTGGCGCGGTTGGTGGGGGTGACCCTGGGGCCCAAGGGGAGGAATGTGGTGCTGGGCAACAAGTATGGCCCTCCGAAGATCGTCAACGATGGGGAGACGGTCCTTAAGGAGGTAAATGCCACCCACCTCATGCCGGCCTATTTCCTTTCACAATACAGAGGCACCGGATGTCTGAATCTCGAATGGGGAGGCCTATGGTGTTCTTTCATTGACTACTGCTGATGCTCTTTCCTGTAATCGTGTTTGTTCCTGCAATATTGGATATTTTGCATTGTTTTACAGTGATCAAAACTTTCCGTAACTGAATTTCTTCACCTATTTGGATTGTACAAGATCGAATTGGAGGACCCACTGGAAAATCTTGGAGTTAAATTGGTCAGGCAGGCTGGAGCCAGGACGAACGATATTGCTGGCGATGGTTGTACCACTTCTATAATCCTTGCTCAAGGCCTGATTGCTGAAGGAATGAAGGTGTATATGCTGGTGTGATGAATATGTAGACATCCAAACTTTCTAGTTTCCTCGTTCTAGTTTTCTATAATGCAAGATTTAAAAAGATAACAAGAAAAGTTGGCTGGTGTGAGTATGTTGATACAAAAATCCTGAAACCTGAACATGCATCTTATGATTATTTCCAAAAAGTAGGTTCTTGCTGCTGGAATTAATCCGGTCCATATGGCACGTGGCATTGAGAAGACTGCTGCTGCTTTGGTGTCTGAACTCAGGTTGATTTCACGGGAGGTATGCTTTACCAGTTTATCATGGATGTTTCTGTATTTTATTTCACAGATTTATGTTTGTGTAATATCTTAGCTTTGTTTAATATGTTATCTTCTAGATTGAAGACCATGAAATTGCACATGTGGCTGCAGTTAGTGCGGGAAATGATTATGCTGTTGGAGATATGATTTCTGATGCTTTTAAAAGAGTAGGTAGGAAAGGCCTGGTGAGAATTGAAAATGGAAGAGGTACTGAAAACAGTCTAGAGATCGTTGAAGGAATGCAATTTGATCGTGGTTACCTCTCACCTTACTTTGTGACTGATCGTGCCCATATGTCCGTGGAGTTTACTGACTGCAAGGTAAGTGCTAATTTAACCATGATTGCATACCATTATGTGGAGTAGAATTACATTGTGTTTTTTTGTAGATATTGTTGGTTGACAAGAAAATTACTGATGCAAGCGAGATTATAAAGATATTGGATAGTGCTGTCAAAGAAAATTATCCATTGTTAATAGTTGCTGAGGATGTGGAAGAAGAAGCAATGGCTCCTTTGATCAGAAACAAGCTATCAGGCACGATTAAAGTAGCTGCGATCAAGGCCCCTTCCTTTGGGGAACAAAAAACTCAATGCTTAGATGATATTGCCATCTTGACAGGAGGTATAAGACTAACTGAGGGTTGCAAGATCTCCTAAAACACCGAATGCAATTCCATCATCAGCATATTCTTCTTGGTTTTCAGGTACAGTTGTCAGGGATGACATGGGATATACACTAGAAAAGGCAGGGAAAGAGGTACTAGGTTCAGCTTCTAAGGTGGTAATCAGGAAAGATTCAACGCTAATTGTTACTGATGGAAGCACCCTTCATGCGGTTGAGAAAAGGGTTGCTCAGATAAAAGGTCAAGTTGAGGTATAATTACTCCAAATGTTTGACAAATAACATTCTCATGTGGCCTTTGTTAACTTACATTTCATGTATGTTCAAAAAAATGTAGTTAAAGCTTTACATTAAAGCTACAGTGCACATATGATCATACTCGTCCTGTTATTCTTTATTTTGAACTTTCAGAACTCAAAGGAGAGGTACCAGAAGAAGGTATTGGCTGAGAGGATAGCAAGATTATGCGGCAGAATTGCAATCATTCAGGTGCCACACATATTTTAGTTCACTAAACAAAAACATTGTGCAGCTAGCATTTGTACCATTAGAATGCCAGATTTTGAAATTTTGGCACAAAGCTAAATTGCAGGTCGGTGCTCAAACAGTCATTGAGATGAAAGATAAGAAGCTGAGAGTTGAGGACTCTCTTAATGCTACCAGGGTACTTCTGTCCAATCAAGATTCATATTATGCATGGTTTGTAAACTACAAGCTCTATTTCCTAACAATAAATTTGGATATTTCAGGCAGCTATTGAGGAAGGTGTTGTAGTTGGTGGTGGATGTAGCCTATTAAGATTATCTAAGAAGATCGACAGGCTCAAGGAGTCATTGGATAATACAGAGCAGAAGGTACCTCACACCTTGCTGTTATGAGTAAAAGGGTAATATGTTCAAATAGATCTTGGTAACCTGATGAATCTACTTGTTATGTCACTGAAATCCTTGCCTAAGTCTAGTTTTGTAAGTCTGGCTAAAGGTTTATTGATCCATAGCTGGTTCCTGTAAAACATATAGAGTTTGAAATTTGAATGACCAATTACCAAATTGAAAAAATGCATTGATTTTTTCTGGGTTCAATTTTAATTCTTCTTTTATCCATGTTTAGATTGGTGCCGACATCTTCAAACAGGCTTTGAGTTACCCTACCGCACTGATAGCAAACAATGCAGGGATGAATGGCAGCTTTGTAATCGAAAAGGTTAGTAGAGCTCTCAGTTACATTACATGTTACACATATGTTTGAATTAATTGTGAAGTCTCATCAAAATTTCTCTGGATAACATGCGTTCAACTATTGCTGTTCAAAGGTATTGTTGAATGACAATACAAGTTATGGATACAATGCTGCCAAGAACTGCTATGAGGACTTAATGGCTGCCGGAATATTGGATCCATCAAAGGTGATAGCAGAACACAGGTCATCTTTATGCCACTTAGAACTAAGACAACAATGTTCAATGGCATACTAATGCAGTGATTTTTTCACCCCACGAATGTTTACCAGGTTGTGAGATGTTGCATAGAGCATGCAGCTGTGGTTGCCAAATCATTTCTCACCTCTGATGTCGTGGTTGTCGAGGCAAAAGAGAGCAAACCAGTTCGCATGAGACCTCCGATGCCTCCTAGGAGTTTGATTCCCCCAATGCCTGCTTCAGGTAACTAAACTGCATATTACACCTTCATATAGGTAACATGCATTTTCATTTGAATATCAAGCTTATTTTGGTGCTATGTTTTCAGTTTCAGGTATTCGAGTGTAGTATGCTTCTCCTTCCACACAATTGATACTCAACAGTCAGCATAACCAAATGCTCAGGATGGATCTTTTTGTTTTTTTGGGAAAATCTTCCAAGATTATTACAAGGCAAATACTGAATGAAAGATTTCCTCCCAAACATAGCTCTATAATGCTTGAAGAAGCTCTATGTCTTAGGGACGTGGTTTTCTTGGATAGTCCATGGCTGCATGTTACTCAATGAAATTATCTGTACAGGAAAGTTCAGCATGGAATAGAGACGAAATTTGATAGCTTAGCCAATTTTAAAAGGTTTGTCAAGGTTAATATCTAAGTTGTATATCCTATGGCATAACTCATCAGGATTGCTACTCAATTTGTAAATAATTTAACTTATTATCCCGATGTGTTGACTGAAACACAATTCTCAACAGTGAGCTTTGCCACGGATTTTCATCCATTCTGCACCTGTAACTATGTTTATGTCAACATTTTTGTTCACTCAAAGAAGAACTTTAATCAACGGCAACATGTGCCAATTGGGGGTTTGGATGTCGATCTTTGCTGGAAGCAGCCAAACCTATCAGCACGAAAGTTGTGAGTAATTGTCATGATCAGGGAAGCAAACAATTTCTCCATCGCTCACAGCTCATGGAAGACGTACTCTCTACCTACTCTTATAGAATTTTTCCTCAATTGCATCGTAGGCTTGAAGCTGATAAGGTAGTGATCTGAACGGAAGATATGGCGACAAGATTACGAACTCCACGGTGTTATAATCGTCGGTGGTGGACTTTACAGGTATGATTATCATAAATTGAGCGTGATACAAGAGCTAAGGACTAGTGTTGTGCTTCAGGCTTGCAGCTTGTGCTTAGCAAAGTATATAATGTTTAAGGAAAGGTAAAAGCAGCCTTGTTCTTGAGAGGGCTGAGAGCTTGAGGGCAACAGGGGCGAGTATCAACATAAATGTCAAATGTATGGCGCGCTCTTGGCCAACTGAAGGTTAGCGAGGAGTTGAGGAAACTAGCCATGCCTTTTACCGTGTATGGGTGAGTCTGATTGCTTTTGCTTCTTAACATCGTTCTGAACTTTAATCAGTTACCAGTTATGGGAGACAACGGCCATGCTTTACAGGCATGTCGTTTTATACCACTAACTATGTTTCCAGGCTATTGTTGCTCTTTGGTTGTCATGTTACTGTGATGTTTAATTATGCATTTAGAATGGACAAGAGGGAAATTTCTGACGACAGGACAATTGTGGTATCATACAGGTGAGTTCAGAGAAGACACACTATTTTGCTTAGCCGTCAATTTAGGTGTTTTCGGCATATGCAAACCGATTGACAAGCAAGGTTGTAAGAAAAAACTGACATTGCAAATTAAAAAAAAAAAACATAACAGACTCGCTGCTACTACCCATTGTTTGTTGGATGGCAAAAGGTAATTACTCACTTTTACCCATTTTGTCGGATTTCAGAGTGCACCAACAGCAGGGATCCTGGGCTCACCCGGCTGGTGGCCTTGCAGGCAATGCAGGGTTCACGGAGGAGATCGTCGATCTGGTGCGACTTCGCCTCACTGAGCCTGAGGCGGCCCTGCTACTGGGCACCGCGGCACATAGCCCCTCGAGACGTTCCAGGAGGGCACGGTGACTGTCGCGGGCGACGCCATGGATGCGATGGGGCCTTTTCTTGGGCATGGTGGCTGTTGCAGCCTGGAGGACGCAGTCGTGCTCGCTCGATGCCCGGCCAAAATTAATGGTGCTTGATCAGGGGGCCGGCAATCGTCGCGGATGACGACTGGAGACTGGCCAAGGGTATCAAAGAGGGGTTGATGTCATACATGAAAGAAAGGAGAGGGAGGATCCTGTGGCTGTCCGTGCAGTCCTTTCTCACCGGACAACTCATTGCAGCGTCATGAGAGTTCAGTGATGCGTTGATCATACCGGTCATGGATCAGACGAAATTCTTACACGCACACTAATTACGACTGTGGTTCCCTGTAGTGCAAATTATGCATCTGATTCAGGGATCGATGTTTATGCCAAACAATAGCGTTGCATTCTCATGCTGAAATATCAGTTTTTTTTTTGGCCATATGCAAATTACTTTCCTATGCAAAAAATCCTCTCACTCTGATGTAAAATTTTAATCTCTTTGAAGGGATTTAGTGCACGCTCGATCGTCTACTTTGGAAAGATATTTTTCATGCCTCTTTAATAATGTCAAGTACTGCTTGCCACACACGTGTGCTCGCACGTAACACGCACACAGATAAGAGCGCGCGAAAGGGAAGGTACTGCGCATTCATGAATGATGGATGGAAAGACTACATGCCGCTCTAGTATTCGCAATTCACATGATTGACTTTGTGCACGATTAATTATTAAACAACTCTGATCTTATTCAACGCGAATCCACTTTAGAACACTTGAAAAGGAAGCAAATCTTCTTTTAGTGTCTAATTAGTACCATTATCATATTGGTCGCGTTGATCTAGCCGTGTTACTCTGAATTGAGAGCTGTTAGCTACTAATAAATTAGGCTTATCTCTGTTGGTTTTTAAAAGTTTATGTGCATGGTACAAAGCATATTCAGATGCCATTTTTGACTGTCCTATGCCGTTCTCTGGCAGCTCAAGCATTTACGGAGAGACGGTCAATACACAAGTCTACTAAGTAAAATGTATATGAACGAGCCATTTCCTTCGTTTGCCTTCTTGATATTTTCTGATCAAACACGGTTATTCAGTAAAAACTTTTGGTTTTTACAGATATTCTTCTGAGCTGAGGGATGCATGCTCACAGATGTTCCTTGTAAACCCCTAGGGCCAACATCTATGACCGATGCGTACCAGAAGCTATGCATTGATATGTGGCAAATCGGCAAGTTTAAAATAATTGAGGCTGGAGGCACAAGCTTTCATGGCAAGTACATATGTTTCACCACACACTGCTACACCAGAGTACCAGGAGCAACGTACAAGCAAATGCATGACACAGGACGCAAGCTGAGGGCAGCAGCAGAAGCTAGGCTCCTAGGTAGTAAGAATCAGAGCCTGCCTGCCCACACAGTCCGGTTAATTGCTGTAAACTCCAGATCACTCCTGCCTCTACGTAAACGCGCTCCTAATCATTTGCTCCGCGCAAGCTTCTCACTCAAAGCGCGCGGCTCGTTCTTCTCCACGCGAATTGTGGAAGCCGCTCTGTTATTTCTTCTGCATCACACAGGATCGGGCGACGCGCGCGCGGCCCGCGCCCGCACGAGCCCCCTCATCGGGAGCCTCGCCACCGGGGGAGTCACGATGACGGTGGAAGAGTGGATCTCACTCAAGGCTCATGGCGGCATTGCATAGCTAGTCCACCATGGACGACTCCCCACAAGTCTTGGCTCACTTGGAACGCCCCCTTAACTCATGCTCAGACTAATCCCGCCATTAAGGCCCTGTTTGGATGAGTGGTAATTTCTTGGGAGGTTTTGGGATTTAGTTTAAATTTGAACTAGTTCCTAAAATATTTCAATGAAATACCTCTAATCCAAACACCCCCTAAGTGGTTATTATTTGGTTTCTATATGTGACTGGTTTATATTGCTTTCAATTCAGCTGGCAAAATGAGGTCTGGTATATTTGTGAATTGATTTTTTTTTTACTGAGAAGTACGTAAAAGCTTGACTAAACTGATCAACTGAAGACTAGAAGTAATATGCATTGGAAAAGAAAGAAAGTTAGAAACACTCTACAGTGTTTCATGCTGAAGTTTCACTGGTACTACTGCTACTACGTATTGCAGTGCTGCAGAATTGTTTTGGTTCGTTGGTAAAGTACTAGAGTTCTTAGTTTAGTGAGATTGACGATGGATGTCAACTAATCCTTCAATTCCAATTTATCTCAGTTAAGGATTGGGGAAACTGAGCCTGCATGTTTGGCGCTCGATCCCTAGAGCGACTGGTTGGTTTGGGTGCTAGGTACGAAGTGTTTGGGCCACATAATTTAGTTTACTTGCAGTGACCCTGCCCCCTGTGCTAACTCCAAACAAAACATGCATGAATTGCATGCATGCAGTGCAAAACAACAGTACAAATCCCCTGATTACTTTTTTTTAAAGGTAGAACGGCAGGAGCTCTGCCATGCATTAAAAAAGAAAAGAAAGTACAATAGGACAGACCGTCTGACAAGGAGAATTCATAGGAGTAGACCCTAGGACAGAAAACAAAAGAACTTTGCACTGAGAAAACATCCGGGTCTCAGCAAGGAGAAACCCGCGGGCCTAACACGAAGCTCCTGACATCAGAGTTTGGGTGTGCTTAGAAGAGTTGCCCAACCTCATTTTGCGCTGGAATCCGCTAACGTAAAGATTCATGTTCTGAAGCGAATCCTGTGACCTCGCTGCTCTAAATTCATTTTTATTTCATTTACAATGTAGCTACCTTGTTTCTATGCATGCATGCTAGTTGCCACATAGTCAGCTACTTGATCAAGGCTAATTAGATCAGAATCCAAATCATTTATGATTTTTATTGGATCTTTCCCTATCTACTTCTTTACTAGTTCTCAAATCATGTACGCATGAGCATGCTTATGAAAAGGACCCCATCATCCCTAGACCCTATCTCTAGACCTAAAAATCTCAGCTTCTTAATTTACACATTGAATTTGCTAGATATCAGTCGCCTGATTTTTTTCTTTTTTTACAAAAAACAAGTCACATTTTCTCAAGTCTCAACATTGGAAGTGCATTGCAATTCCTGCTCCATCTGGTAGCTAGCGGCAACGGTTTGGGCTTTGGGTTAGAGTTAACGAAACCAGGACCATAGAATCATGGTGCATGGTACGTGCTGCATGCGGTGACAATGTCATCCACATTATCAAAGAAGGATATATAGTTCGTCTATGGGCAGAGTTAGGGTTTTGTAGAGGAGACCGTGGCGCCGAAAGCCGTGATGGGAAGGGGCCGGGGCACACAGTTGGGCAGGCTGGTGAGGTGGAGAGATTTAGTATTTTGCCACTTCAAACATGTATATGAGGAAGAGAAGACGGCCGGGAGAGCTTCACTGGATTTTGATTCAAGGATCAATATATATGTGATTGATATTTTGCAAAAATCAGGAAACTTATGCATACACGTACAACCTCTGCTCGCTCCTCCGGCGATCCCCCACGCCTCTATGTACTCCTCCCAAGAAGAAAAACAAGGGAGACGTACATGCAGTGGAGCGCATGTTCATCACAAGGGGCATGCGACAGTGGGGTGTTTGGCAGCGACCAGATATAGTATTTCTCGTGTAACCGGGGAGCAAATCAGAAGATGAGAAATTTGACTGATTTTCTAAAAAAAAAAAGAGTAAATTGCATTTTGGGTTGGTGTGAACTTTTTGGGGTGGTTCAAGAAGGTCACCGTTCTAGACCCAAATATGCATTTCGAGAGAACAGTTATCTACTTGAACCACCCCGGCAAGTTCAGTGACTCGCAAAGTGCAATGCAATTTACTAAAAAAAAAAACCACTGTGATATTGCATTTCCGTATATACAGTAAGATTTTATAAGTGGATAGCAGCTCTTCCAAAGCTAGCACTTGCTTTGAGAGCAATCAAGCGATCCGTAAACAAAGGCTGCTGCGAGCCTCGGGATCGTTAACGGCGTAGAATAATGCAGCTCCGCACAGGCCTCGATTGATCATGCCTTGCGTCCTACGCGACCAACTTTTATCCCCGTCCACCGCCGTGGCGGCCGGCGTCAACTCTCCCCACCCTCTACATCTAGCTGCTTGTTGATGCACCTGCACCTGCACCTGCACCTGCCCGCCCATGGAGGCCACTCGTATATATAAGCGCTACAGGCTTCCCCCGCGTCAAAGAAAGCTCTAGTTTGCATTGCGCATCGGTCGAGTTCGAATGGCGGCCTTCTCGTCCAGCAACGGCGTCCCGCCGGGGTTTCGGTTCCGCCCGAACGACGAGGAGCTGCTGCTCTACTACCTCAAGAAGAAGGTCGGATTCGAGAAGTTCGACCTCGAGGTCATCCGGGAGGTCGACCTCAACAAGATCGAGCCATGGGAGCTACAAGGTAAGCTAAGCCAGCTTTGGAATCATAATTGATAGTTCAGACAATGGCGGAACTAGAAAATTTTTGATGGGGGTGTACACTTTACACGTATAACTCTATAGTCTTGTATAATGTTTTTATACCATCACAAATCTATCGTATATATTTGAAATTTGCTAAAAGTATAATACTAATAGTTATAACTTATAAAGTCTTAAAAACCCAAACTACTAAAATCGAAACTAATTCAATCAACAAATTTAGCTCATTGAAGGAGTGAAATTTTGATGTTCCTCAAATTTTTGAGCGCACCCTCTAGTTCTGCCCATGAGTTGAGATGTGCTATAGCTAGTAGTTAGTACATGTCCATGGTGATATATCTAGCTAGTTGATTGATGACGCCACTGTTGTCGGTGCATGCGCGCGCATGCAGAGAGGTGCAGGATTGGGTCGGCGCCGCAGAACGAGTGGTACTTCTTCAGCCACAAGGACCGCAAGTACCCGACGGGTTCGAGGACGAACCGCGCGACGACGGCCGGCTTCTGGAAGGCGACGGGCCGCGACAAGTGCATCCGCACCAGCTACCGCAAGATTGGCATGCGCAAGACGCTCGTCTTCTACCGCGGCCGCGCCCCGCACGGCCAGAAAACCGACTGGATCATGCACGAGTACCGCCTCGAGGACGCCGACGATGGCCAGGGCGGCACCAGCGTAAGCCCTCTCCTCTCCCTAGGTACCCAGCGTTGATGCGTGCGTGCATGCAACGCGTTAGGTTTTCACTGACTGCTGTGTTCATGGTCATGCATGGCATGCAGGAGGATGGATGGGTGGTGTGCCGCGTGTTCAAGAAGAAGTGCTTCTTCAAAATCGACGGCGGCGGCGGCGGGGAGGGTAGCACGAGCCAGGGCGAGGATGCAGGCGGCCACCTGGCCGTGTCGTCACCGCTGGGCAGCCACGACCTGGCCAGGGCCTCCTTGGCGTCGCACTATATGCACCCGCACCAGTACCACCACCACGCCTCCTTCTACTACTCCCAGATGCAGCTCCCGGCGGCGGCGCCGCACGCCGCGTACTCTCACCACGTGCAGGTCCAGGACCTTCTCACCAACCACCGGCCGGTCGCCGACTCGGCTGGCGCCGGCTACGACTTCTCCGGCCTGCCGGTCGAGCACCCTGGCCTGGACGTCGGCAGCAGCGACGGTGTCGCCGCGGATGGGCTGGGTGAAGGAAGGGATCAGACGAATGGTGCAGCCGATCAGCAGTGGCAGGCGATGGACGGGTTCAACAACAGCGGGAGCGCGGCGGTGCAGCAGATGAATGCCATGAGCTCCGGCCAACGAGGTGGCGAGATGGACTTGTGGGCTTATGGGAGGTAAATTTGGTTACAACGATCTCACACGCATGATCGATGTGCTCCTAATATCAATGAGGTTTCTTGGTGGGGAATTAATATATACATGATTTGATTAGTTTTTGGTGTTTTAATTGGATGATATGTGTGTATATGTTGTGTTATTAATTTGCTGTTGTTTATGTAATAAGAACCAAGGATATATATTGGTGTGTAATTGGTGACTAAATTGTTACATGTGTCGAAGGAGAAAAACAGAAGAATTTTTGCTGTTTCTCTTGTCATGTACGGAGCATACAAATGTAGAGCGTGTGTGGACTGGAAGTGGGCGGCAGTATTTGTGCAGTATGTATGCCCTACTCCTTCTTTAATCATCAACCCGTGCGTCTGCATGCATGGTATATAAAGCATAGAATCTATATATCCATATTTGAAGTCGTGTGTGTACATATATACGTATATTTTAGTGTTAAATAACATCAAAAGAATTATATTTGATTTTAGTTTTGAACTTCATTTTAATTCTTATCCAATTCTACTAAACTAAATGTATTTTATATTAATTTTGAATTTGTCTTTTATACTAATTATAATATTATTTGTGAATATGAATTTATACGTAGTTTGAAATTTTATATTGCCTTGACTTATATTAATCATTTTAAAATTAACTCCAAACTTTATATATGTTCATTCAACTTCTTTTCAGAATTAAAATTAATTTATAATATTCCAAATTAAATTAGTTTCCTATATGAAATTTATAGGTTTTGTTGGAATTTTTCAAAAGCATTAAGTTTTTTAAAAAATTAATTTTTATACATTTATTCTAATTTGAATATGACATTTTTACATTCAAAATATGAAGTATGTTTTCTTTGATTTAATTTAAATTTGGAGTTATAATTTTTTCAAATTTATATTAATTTCTAATGTTTAATGGTAATCCAAATTCCACTTTACATATTCTGGAATTAATATATTTTCAAAATATATTTATTTTTGATTTAATTTTATGTCCGAATCAAAGTTAATTCCACATATGGTTTTATATATTCTAATTTTATTTGAACCTTGATATAATTTTATTTGATACTTTTAAGTTAACTAAAAATAATATTAATGAAAGATTTGAGTTTTTATTATTTAATTTATGTCTTGTGTTTCATATACTACATAACTCATTGTTGTATCAATATGAACCTTTTAAGTGGTGTTGTATGATTTTGTATTCATTGTGCCTAGGAAAGAACACTCCTTACTAAAGAGACTGAAGGGGGTCTCACCTTCTATAAATGTTCAATTTTTACATTGCAAGTTTAATACCTAACTATGATGCTTTTCAATACTGATTTTGTATTTAGTTTAATCAAAGTTATGTGCCATTCCTTTATGTTTAATTTTATTTTGGATTTACATTTAGTACTGATTGGATTTAGATATTTTCAAATTTAATTTAATTAGGGTTCATATTTAATAGAAAATATATATTACAAATAATTAAACTACCAATTTCATTATATATTTATATTCATAATTTTATTTTGACTTTCTTAATTATCGATTCAAATTAAATTCATGTTTAATTTTATTCTAAATTTTAGTATATTATAACTTCTTACATAGTATACAGTAGTATGTTAGTAGCTATATCACTATGTCCTCGATGCATACAGATAGAAACATGTATCATATAACAGTACGTTATTGGCTAAAGTAAAATTGTTGGACATAGTAGTCTGAATTAATTAGCAGACACTTTTGATGAGCTCCCGTGGTGCAGGGATTATTCGATTATTATAGGGGTGAAAGTGGACGCGGGTGTGCACGAGGCCGCCTAAATCAGCCCACAAAAAAACGTTCCGTGGACACCCGCATCGCGAATTAATCTTCCGCACCTCGCGTCCGTGAAGCCCACCTAGCCCACCTCGTGACCACTCTCGCCCGCGTCCTATGGAGAAGACGCGAAGGGCTCCCTGCCTCCCTCTATGCCCTCGTCTCGCCGTCGCCTCCCTCGATTCTCCCCCGATTCGCCGTCGCCTCCGGCCTCCTTCCTTTCCTCATTTGCGATCGCTGCAACTGAAGCCCCCCTCCCTCACCCTCACTGGTATGGCTTTCCCCAATCCTCTTCCTGCTCCGATCTCCGCTTCCCCCCCTGAAAATCAACTCCTTTATCTCATCTATCTCTTCGATTTTGTGTTCCAAGGGTTGTTGGATCACCCCATTGTTTCTTTGAGTCGCAAGAGGTGCCGCAGGTCGTGTTTCTCTTGATCGGCTATTTCAGTTCAATTTGATCCGGCTTTATTTGCTTCCCGTTACACGCTTGTGTCGCGATTGTACAAGTGCAAGATATCTTGGGCTAGGATTTCTTCTCGACCAGTCGAGTTTCTTGCTACCCGTTCCGTTCTTGCCTATGTCGTGCGGTGTTACTTGGTACTAGTACTCGGCTCATATTGTGTGGTTGGAAGCAATAGTTGGGTGAGAAAATTTGAAGTCCTCATGGGTGGGTATTAAGGGGCAAAATTGAAACCCTATATATCTTGAGGAGATTCCCCTCTTTTTGCCCTCTATTGCGGTTTTCTTCAAAATGTGTACGTGCTTTCAGATTTCACACTCTTTATTTGACAAGCGCATATCTATTTAATTTTGTAGTGCGATCTCCTGTTTATATATATGAAATTATTATTGCTATCATGTGGTAATGTTATTAGAGTTTAGGCGGCGAAACCACGCCTCCCGCTCGAGGGTGCTTATTTATAAATATCTTTGAACGAAAGGGCATATTTATAAGTTTGAAAGCGATCTCGAATTGTCCACGTTTTTGGACAATTCGAGGATATATAGTTCGAGCAAGTTCTGGTGTGTTGTACAACCAGAGTAGATTTCGTAGCGTCTCTCGGTGTTCTCCGGATACACACCCTCTTGACTGTTGTCAAGACGTGTATCTGGAGAACAGCAGGGAGATGCTGCCAAATTTTCTCTGGAGTTGTACAACGGCTTAGGAACTTGCCCGAACCATATATCCTCGAATGGGATTAGGACCTAACCTATTTAGAGATTAGGAGTCATCGTTGGTACCCTTGATTTGTTTCGTTGTAGTAGAAAGATTTGCAAGCTATTGCACTAGCTATATAATTAGATTATTTGATATCGTTGTTGATGTTAAAAATTTATGTCTCTTATGTAGGGAATTGGAAGCTTTAAACCAGGGAAGAAGCTAGGTATCGATCGTGAGTACATTTATATATCTTGGAACTTGTCCACTATTTTGCAAAGGTAATATTAATTGAAATGATGTCTCAATATTTAAAATAGCTATAGCTAGTTGTCGCTCAAGTTTTTCCTTAATTTATTGTGCGAAATTTAATTGCAGATGGACCGTGAGGAATGGATGTATCAGAAAAGCCGTGTGAGTGCTGAATTTCAGAGGGGTGTTAAGGAGTTCAAAAAAATTGCAGAAGACGACATGGTGAGGAGGGGTGTAAACTTCATATATTGTCCTTGCATTGATTGCACCAATCGAGGAGATTTAACAACTCATCTCAAATTGAGGACCACGATTCGACGTGGCTTCGTGAGGAATTACACATGTTGGATCCATCACGGGAGGCGGTAGTACCCTCCGATATGCAACGAAGATACGGTGGAACCGGATGACGAGTTGCGACCGATATGTTTGAGGAGGATAATTTGGAGCAAATGTTGCGGGATGTGGAGGGTAATTACACGGATAGAGAGTTTGAAAAGTTTAAAAGCTTGATAGAAGAGCGATGCCAAACCGCTGTTCACAAAGTTGCAAAGCGGAATACACCAAAGTTGGGTTCGGTCCTTGCATTGTTCGAATCAAGGCAAAACACCGTTGGATGATACAAGTTTCAATGCACTACTAGTTCTTCTATCGGATCTCGCTTCCGGAGGGAAACGAGTTGCCAACAAGCATTTATGAAGCGAAGAAGCTACTATGTCCCATGGGAATGGAAATAGAAAGGATACATGCATGTCCGAATGATTGCATCTTGTACCGTAACGCACATCGAGAGCTGACGTTTGTCCGGTTTGCGGTGTGCCCGGTACAAACAAAAGGAGAAGCGTAACGACAAGAAGCGAAGAGCCGGGCAACGACGGTGAAGAGGTCATCACTAAAGGTGCACCGCCAAGGTATTGTGGTACTTGCCCATCATTCCCGTCTGGAGCGGTTGTTTGCAAATCCGAGAGAGGCAAAATTGTTGCGTTGGCATTACGAGTCTCGAAGGAAGATGGCAAGTCGAGACACCTGCCGATTCGGCTCAATGGAGAAACATCGATTGGAAACATGAGGAGTTTGGTGCGAAATGAGGAACATAAGATTTGGGTTGAGTACCGACGGAATGAATCCGTTTGGTAACATGAGCGATCGTCAAAGACTGCCGATTCATTGTGTATCTACAACCTCCTCCTTGGTCGTGCATGAAGCGGAAGTATATCATGATGTCATTACTAATCTCGGGACCCAAACAATAGGAAATGATATTGATGTGTACCTTGCACCATTGATCGAGGATTTGGTAAAATTGTGGAATGAGGGGTCGTCGTGTGGGATGCGTACAAAGAGAGCATTTCACCCTACGGGCTATGGTATTTTGCACCATAAATGATTTCCGGCCCTTGGTAATTTGGCGTGTTCTGATCTGAAAGGAGCCAAAGCGTGTCCTATTTGTGAAGAGGAGACCGAGAGTCTATGGTGCCGAATTCCAAGAAAAGCGTGTATATGGGTCACCGAGGTTTCTACCTCGAAGTCATCGATACCGTAAGATGGATGACAAATTTGATGGGAAGAGGGAAGTCCGTTCGGCACCGCAGCCTATGAGTGGAAGCCAAGTATATTCACGTGTAGAGGATATCAATGTTCAGGACGGAAAGAGTCAAATCTGTTAGATCCTAGGACCATTTGGAAGAAGAGGTCAATATTCGGGACTTACGTGATCGAAGGAGTTAGATGTCCGGCATTGTATTGATGTCATGCATGTTGAGAAGAATGTCTGCGACAACTTGGTTGGCATCCGCTGAACATACCAGGAAGACCAAAGATGGTGTCAATGCTCGTCGCGACATGGCCTACATGGGAATCGAGCCCGGACTTGCGGTGATAGAGGAGGATGGAAAAGGCCCGTACATCCTGCTGCATGCTACACCTGTCCAAGAAGGAGAAAGAAGATCTCTGCAAATGTCTCCAAAGTATTAAAGTTCCATCGGCTACTCCGCAAACATTAAGAAGCTTGTGTCTATGGATGATTTGAAGTTGTTGGGCATGAAGTCCCATGACGCCATGTCTTGATGACCCAAATGCTCCGGTTGCAATCCGAAATATTCTCCCAGAGGATGTCGGGTTGGCAATCACAAAGTTGTGTTATTTCTTCAATGCGATCTCTGCAAAGTTATTGACCCGATGTATTAGACAACTTACGGCGTGAGGTGGTGCGACTCTGTGTCACCTTGAGATGCATTTTCCACCGTCGTTCTTTGACGTAATGGTCCACCTTGTTGTTCACCTTGTCAGAGAGATTAAGATATGTGGACCCGCTTTCCTCGTTACATGTATCCGCTCGAGAGGTACATGGGTATATTAAAGTCGACGTGAGGAATCGATTGAAGCTCGAGGGTAGTATTGTTGAAGGTTATGGGACTGAAGAGGTTATTGAGTTTTGCGTGGACTACCTGGGTAAAAGACAAGCAATCGGTGTTCCTGTATCTCGTCATGAGGGCAGACTTGCTGGTAAAGGAACCGTTGGGTCCAAACTAATGAGTCCGAGGTTTGATATGTATTGCAAGGCGCATTTCACAGTCTTGCAGAATAGCACAGAAGTTCGACCATACATCGAGCAGCATAAGTTGATATTACGGGAAGAGAATCCACAAATGGATGAGCTTTCCATCGCACAAGAACACAATGATCGATTCCTCACATGGTTCAAAGAAAAAGCGGAGGTCTCCTTTACTGAGAATGTAAAATGGTTGGCTGACGGACCAAGATTTAATGTCTGAGACATGGCAGGGTGCGATATTAATGGTTACACCTTTTACATCGAGAGTCAAGATGCCAAGAGTCTTGTCCAAAAGCAGTGGTGTGAGTATAAATGCTTTCTCGATGATCATCACAAAAGCAGCTTCCCCAACCGCAATGAACTCCTACTATGGGATGATTGAAGAAATTTGGGAGCTCGATTACGGAATATACCAAGTTCCATTGTTCCGATGTAAGTGGGTACGACTTCCACATGGAGTGAAGGTCGACAAGAGAGGCTTTACTATTGTGGATCTCAGTAGACTCGCCTACAAAGATGATCCGTTTGTCCTTGCGAAGCAAGCAACTCAAGTCTTTTATGTGCGCGATCCGCCAATCCAAGGTTGCACGTCGTTCTTCATGGCAAGAGACGGATCGTAGGAGTTGAAGATGTTGTAGATGAAGAAGAGTATAACCAATTCGATGAGATACCTTCATTTGCGATGGGGCTTGTCTTAGCGGGGATGACGACACACATGGAGCCAATTACATGCGAGTAGATTATCATGAAGGGCAATATTGTAAATAAATGGACTATTATAATGTATGTAAAATAGTATTGTAAATCCAAAGTGATTAATTGCTGTTTGGAGGCTTCGATGGAAATGCATGCAATTTCTCTTTATGCTGCACTTTGTGCCATAATTTGTGAAAGAAAATTCCATTTGACGAAATTATTGTTGGGAAAGCTTGTAAATAGTCAAAAGTTCATTTCGGAAATTTTCGTACAATTCAGATTAATTTGAAAAAGTTTTGACTTTTCTCGCTTTTACGCACAAATCATGTCTCTGAAATGAATTTTGGCATATTTCTTGAATGAGGTCGCTTTTTCCAAAAATTATTTTATGAAAAGTTTTGCAAGTATCCTGAAATATGTTTTCGCAAAATTTGTAATAATTTCAACAATGTATGACAAAGTTATGGCATTTTCTCTTTGTCGAAATGCTGAAAATTCAGAACTTGCGATGTCCGAAAAGGAATAGTGCAATAAACTACATCGATTGTCGGTTTTATTAAAAAAGTAATCTTGATGACTAACATCGATGTTCTATTAGAAAATTGTGATAAAGCATCGATGTCGGTTTTATTAAAAAGTGATCGATAACTAACATCGATGTTTTATTAGAAAAGTGATGATAAAGCATCGAGATCGGTTTTATTAAAAAGTGATACTAATGATGAAGCATCGATGTCGGTTTTCTTAAAAGAGTGATACTAATGACGATGCATCGATGTCGGTTTTCTTAAAAAGTGATACCGATAACTAACATCGATGTTTTATTAGAAAAGTGATGATAAAGCATCGATGTCGGTTTTATTAAAAAGTGATACTAATGACGAAGCATCGATGTCGGTTTTCTTAAAAAGTGATACTAATGACGAAGCATCGATGTCGGTTTTCTTAAAAGAGTGATACTAATGTATAAGCATCGAGATCGGTTTTCTTAAAAGAGTGATACTAATGATAGCATCGATGTCGGTTTTCTTAAAAGAGTGATACTAATGATAGCGCAATCTATATTTTCTTAAAACCCGGCTCCACGCTTAACCCTAGCCATTTTTGTGACCACACTCTCGCGTCCGCCGCCCGCCCCACGCGCCGGTGCCTCGCCTCCCGCCCGGTGCCTCGCCTCGCCCAGCCTCCCGGCCGCCCGGTGCCTCGCCCGACCCGGCCGCGCCGCCCGCCTCCCAGCGCCCGGTGCCTCGCCTCGCCCGTCGCCGGTGCCTCGCCTCCCGCCCCGTCGCCGACGCCCGCCTCCTCGACGCCCGGTGCCTCGCCCGCCCAAGCAACGCCGCCCGCCTCCCGCCCGTTCTTGCCGACACCGCCGCGCCCTTGACGCCTTCGTGAGTATCTTGCCAGCACTTTGTTCTCTTTGGCCGAGGTGTTGGTCTTTGCTCAATGATGAACTAGGGTTTATATATATGATCGAACATTTTCTTACGTGTTTTAGGCCTTGAATTATAGACTTGAATGCTTAGAAGAATTGATCATTTTGCTGTCCGAATATACTCGTGTGATAACTTTGTTATTGCTTAGTTCATTCTCTGTCGGTTTAGTTCAATTCACTAGTTTACGCTTACTTGTGTTACTAGAATCATCTCTGAATGCTTTGAACCATACTCGGTATTGATCGGTGCCTAACGATTCTTGATTAATCGATACTTGTTTGATTATTGATCTATTTTGATTGATCGTATATGAGTAATCTTAAGCGATGTCTAAATTGATTTAGTTCATGCTAGTGGTATGAGTAAATCAAGACAATTCTTTAGTGTGCATTTTAAGGTGGTAAGAATTCAAGGCCTAATCCATTGAATAATTTGTTAGCCCATTTGTGATTGTGGTGAAGATTCTTATCTTCATCCAAACCCTAATCTGAGAGCACTAATCATAAACCATATTGGGTCTTGTAGACATAGAGCAATTGACAACGGTCTTTTGAGTGTCTTCTTATCTTTGATTATCATTCATTAAATTCTAGCCAGTATTACATTTGAAACACAAACCAAATAATAGATAGTACTATGGGGTTATTTGCAAAGTTGATTCTGATAAGTTCAATTTTTGAAAACTACTTGAGCGCCACTTTGCCAGTATAGTGCTTTTTCTTGTACTTGTATTTTTTACTCGTATGTTATTATTGTTCTTGTAATATGATCTACGTTAGAGTTCAAAATGCGTAACATCGTCTCCGTTCGAGAGTACTTGATTATGAATATGCCATTTCAGCATATTCATAAGCAAGCGATCTCAGTGTCCCGTTTTTGGGCGGTTCGTTGATATGTGGTTCGAGCAAGTTCCTGAGCTATGTTGTACAACTTCAGAGTTGATTTCGGTAGCGTTTCCCTGGTGTTCTCCGGATACACACCCCTCTTGACCTGTTGTCGAGACGTGTATCTGGAGAACAATGAGATGTCAGCCAAATTTTCTCCGGTTGTACAACGGCTCAAGAACTTGCTCGAACCACATATCCTCGAATGGGATTAGGACCAAACCTATTTAGAGATTAGGGGTTATCGTTGGGTCCGTATTTAGTTGGTCAACAGATATTGCATGTTATGTCGCTTACTAACTTGACCTTCTTGTGTTGCTATTCTTGCATTAGTACATTAATGCTCAAATTCTCTGTTGATGTTGTGAAATCTGAAACTTGTTGGTGTAAGTAAACATCTGCTAGTGCTAAATTCACTTGTCATATGGAATGGGCTTTTGTTTTTTTATCTAAGCAGAGGTTAGAGTTTAAGTTGCGTAACCCACATGTCAAGTGCATATAGTAGCTTCAAATTGCTTTCTCTCATGTCACACATATGACCATATCAGATAAGAAAACTCAAAATGTCGCAACTAGAGAGCATCGGCTCGTCGCTGCACAGTAGAAGGTGCCGCCAGGCCGAGCATGGTTCCAATTACTCAAGGGCGAGTAAGGTGAGGAAGCCCGAGGACCAAACAAAGGGGCTACAGGGAGAACGCCGCAGGTTCTCCGCTTCAATGCCACGGGGGTCTGCACGGGCCCTCCTAAGTACAAGGGGCGATACCGGTCATTCCTTGGCCAATTGGTGAGGGAGAGAGTGCCCATAACAATTAAGGATTGGAGAAAGGAAGTCAGCGCTGAGCAGAAGAATCGGTTGTGGGACGAGGTTAAGAGTAAATGGATTATAGAGGAGGACGATGAACCCAACGCGAGACGGTACGCCTTGAAGAGGATGGGTGTGGCCTTGAGGCACTTCAAGACCCTTATGCACCGCGAGTACGGGGCGGAAAGGCCGTACACCATTCGAGAAGTATCCATTTGTGACCCCTGATGTTTGGACGGAGTTCACGAGGATGAAGGGTACGCCCGAGGCAGAGCAGCTGAGAGAGAGGAACACCGCTGTCCAGAGGCTTAACACGCACCCGCACCACCTCGATGACAAAGCGGCTATGAGGGGAAGAAGGCGAGTGGGCGCGACAAGCCGAGGAGGCTCACTCGGGACGGCGATGCCTTACTCCCACATATCTGAGGAGCGGGCACGCAACTGGGTATTAGCGAGGACAAAGAAAACCCCTGACGGGCAGCTTGTAGTTGCAAACCCTGCTACCGCTCAAGTCGTCTCTACCATCGTAAGACATCTAACTTAGTACAATAAATTGACCCAACTTGTTGTATTTCAAATCTAATTCGTACTCGCTTATTACAGGAAGAGGTCACCAAATAAAAGAACAGGGGACCTTCCTGAGCCAAGGGTCGCAGGACATCCTGTCGTCTGCGATCGGGAAGTCCGACCATAAGGGGCGGGTGCTTGCCGTAGGGGCGGGACACACGAAGAGGTCCTACTTTCAACATGACGCTGCGAGTGCCGTATCAAGGTCATGGCAGGCACGTGAGGAGCGCCTCAAGGACACACTAAGGGAGCAGCTGAGGGAGGAGATTAAGGAGGAGATGAGGGGGGAGATGACACGACGTGAGGAGGAGATAAGAGGGGAGATGATGGCACGTGAGGATCGCCTGAGGGCCGAGATGATGGCGATGATTTCCCAGAGTCAGAGCCAGATGCCCTCGGCTCTCATAGAGAAGTCTATGCCCCGACCTAGCAGTTGCGGTTCCAAAAATGATAAGACCGGTCCCCAGCTGAAGGTAATAATTAATTTTTCCTGAGTTAAAGCTACGAGTGTAACTCCCGCAATGTTTTTTCTCAAGTTGTACACTTCTTGCAGTGCTGCGAAGTGCCGACTCACCATCATGACGGAGGATGGATTTCCGCCGAGGTCTGCACGCTGGGTTGCATTTCCATGCAACGAGACCGACCTTGTGCATGGTCACTGTGGGGAAGGGCTACATGAGGTGCGGTGGACTACGCCCACGAAGACTTCTTATCACATGTGCTCGATTTCCCCCCCAACGAAGATATCACCACTCTCGGGCAAGCACGCATGTCATTCATCAAGTGGCCCACGACGGGTGTCGTACTGGTCAAGGTAAAAAGTCCCTCCACGTCTTCTCTACCATTCGGTACTCTGCGAGAAGTTAAATATATCGCGCTTCAGAGGTTCCTCCTGCTTTGCTCGCCTGCCTGCCTGCACTGCGCTCGATCTGCTCCTGCTCCTCACTTTGCTCCTGCTCCTCGCTTTGATCCTGCTCTTGCTCCTGCTCCTGCGCTTGCGCCTCCTCCTCCTCCTGCTCCCATAGAACCACAGAAGGCCTCCGAGACTCCCGTAGAACCACAAGAGGCCTCCGAGACTCCTTCCGCCAAGAGGGCAAAGCTGACTGAGGCCACAGGCGCCCTTAAGGTACGAAAAGCCCTCTTGCCCGACCTCGGAGACTCCTTCGCCCGAGAAGAAGAGTCAAGACAGCCTGAGCACCTCAGATGATTATAAGGCCTACGAGCATGGAAAGCCCCGATTGCATCGCATTTAACCGAATGATCTAGGCAAGTGGACTCGCCTCCTCCATGGATGGTACCTTGATAAGGTGAAGGGGAAGAGCGTCGAGTCGACTTCAACGTGAAGTATAAATGGTACATTTTCACCGTGAGGAGAATGGAACATTCCCGCCGCTTTTGAGGATCTATTCGTGTGTACCAAATGAAAGCCGTCGATATTTCTACTTTACGATCATGGAATTTGTGAGTATCACACCATATAGCTTGCGCTCATGACTTTTATAGGATTTTGCATTATGTTTTCACATTCAACACGAGTTGCGGGATAATGAGACAACGAGCCGTGAGCGAATCTACACGACGTTGGGTTTCTCGACCCGAGCTTGTGTTCGCGATCATGGCTAGGCTTCAACCGGGGTTCGTTGCTAGCTACATCAAGGGGTATTGCAAGTCGAGTCGAAGAAGGACTTCATTGTATTGCCGTACCAGGAGTAAGTAGTACTTTTCGATTCAATTACTTGTACGCACTTAAAACCGTATGTGAACTTATTTCCTTGCACTACATTTTATTTAATAAGCAACCATTGGGTTCTACTCGTCCTCGTCCGAGTGAAAACACGATCTACACATTTAACTCGATCGAGAAGAGACCGATGGCATCTGCGATCAAGCCTCCTTTGCGTAAGTAAGCGCATTATTGAAACCTAACACATCGAGGAATTTAACTACGTTTATTTTTTTGACTCAATGGTGCTCTCCAATGTATGTAGGGGTTTCTCGGACTATGTCGATGAAGGAGGGCCGACGACGACAAAAAGGGCAAGACAACTGCAAAGATAAGCGATTTAAGGTACAAGTGCCTAGCATATATATGATTAATTTTTTGACATCTAATCTTCGTGGGCTGAATTTTTTTTCTTTCTTGCGATTGCCATCAACAGGCAGCGGTGACCATTGCGGCTTCTATGTCATGCAGTACATGCTCATCGTGGTCGGCAACTCACACCATTTCCCTAAGGTATAATTTTCTAATACGACCGAAGTATTAGATTTATGAAGTAATACAAAATAATTCTATTGGAACACCTGCCATTATCTAAAAGCACTAGTATTAGTTAGCTCTACATGAAACACTAGTGTGGTCCAATCCAAAACGTGAAGCTTCTAAAAGACGGTGCTACATGACAGAATATTGTTCCATTTGAATTTTAGTAGAAAATTACATCACTATATTTTTGCTTGGCCTTAGGAGTATCTGTTTTAAAATATTTGTTATTTGAGAATCAAGAGAGCATTATCGTAATGTTTCCACTCTTGACCCTATTTAAATGCTTTAAAAGAGATTAAGTGGTTACGGTGTGTTATTTATTATTAATTTTTTCTTAGATTTAGTACTTGTTGGTTTGTGTGTGTACTATGTGTTATGAGATTAGGACTCTAAACCGAATTCAGTTTAGACTCTATCTCTTTATGGTGTGGTCAAATCCAAACTCCTCTCTCATACTGTTATATATATCGGGTGCTTCTAATTATAAAAGATAGAATCAATAAAAAAGCGAGAGAGAATTTCACCTCTTACATTATGTGTCTATTGTTCTTGATCCCACGATTGCGTCTATAATTTGTGATTGATCGTGGGCGTTCGACAACGTTTTACAACGCTATAGACAAATATAATGGCATGAAGGGAGTAGCTTTTTACATTTGTCCTTTCAGCGCATTGAGGCATTACTCAATGTCTTTACTAGAATATTAGCTTCTCACATTTGGATTTTTTTGCTTTTGAATTAATCTTTTATAATCCAAATATTTTCTAAACACCTTTCGTAGTTCTGTCTATTTTGTGATTGCCCCTAATACTTATCTATGTTTCCCTAATTTTATGTACATGCATAATAATATACTTAGCCTTTTACATAGAAATTTTGAAACTGAAATTAATCTGATCATTTACATTTTGCGTAAGATCAATATCCCCGAAGAGTTTAGACAAACAAAGCACTCAACAATTTCTGAGACCACTTATGCGATTGGTCTTGGTTAGAAGTTATATCGAGGATGGCAGGTTTAGAGATCCGACGATCGTACTAGTCCATATGTACTAAACAATATTAATAATATATGTCAATGTGATATGTATCGAGGAAGTCCATGTCTTGATTGTCATGTTTGTGTTGTCTATTGTGATCGACTATGATATATATGTGTTGTAATTAAAGCGATTACGTTACGTGAATGTGATATATGCATCATGTCTTCGTATTGTGAATGTGATGATATATATATTGTGCATATTGTTTTAATCAGTGCTTTTTTGGAGAAATTGCAAAATGGCACACCCCAATGGGTCATCGAATCGGTTCTTTAAGGAAGTGATTGTGATGATACCATCATCGAATCGGTTCTTTAAGGAAGTGATTTCGATGACCACCTCATCGAATTGGTTCTTTAAGAAAAGTGATTACGATGACACACTCATCGTAATCGGTTCTTTTGCGAACCGATTTCGATGAGTATGTCATCGTAATCACTTTTCTTAAAGAACCGATTCGATGATGTGGTCATCGTAATCACTTCTTAAAGAACCGATTCTCGATGATGGTATCATCACAATCACTTCCTTAAAGAACCGATCTCGATGACGCTTTATCACGATCGGGTCAAAACCGATTTCGATAGCTCCACCTCATCACTATCTAAGGACATCGATCGCGACTAGAACCGATTCTAATGCTAAAAAAGAACCGATTCTGATGTGCCGTTCTGTAGTAGTATACCTTGATGCTTTTGTTTTCTGAATGTGCTCCTGTTGGAGTAGTTTGGGAGATAGGTGAACTCCAGTTCTTTTAATAATTATATATCTTATTAATAATTTCGAATAGGATGATTTGTTTCATGGCTCTAGTGCATATACACTGATACACATAACTTCATCAGGACCAACCACGGAGAATAACCAACCTTCAAGAAGTACTGTTGTTTATTTCAACATTTTGGATGTGAGAAAGAACATGTGGTTCGTGAGCTTTTTTTTGTTACAAGCTAGCTTTTCTTCATGCTTTGATGATTCGTGAGCTTAGGATAGCCTCATTACAACTTCACTCATTCTACTCCATGCATTACTATATGCATCACTGTATTCTATATCCCGAACCACATTGATACTAATACTGTGATTAGTTCTTTCAGAACACCATCTCATCACATTGCATATTTTGTTTTGGTGCTTTGGTCCCGGTTTTGATATCTCGTAGTTCGTATACTTCTTGACCCACTACCTAATTCTATACATCGTTTCTTTTGTATTTTGTTGGCTGTTAGTAGTTACTGACAGAACATGTGGTTCGTCGTCTGCTCACCGTTATTATGTTGTCGACGTCCGATTAGGACTGGTTCTTTGGGAACATTCTCTTGCTCGCAGCCTCTTGTGAATTCCCTGGCTCTTTGGGAAGATTTTGCGGGTTTTGCGGACGCCGCATTGCCCGCATAAGTCTTTTGTGGACTACCGCAATAACCCACATAAATGTTTGTGGTCAATGCGGGCAATGTAAAACTAACCCATAATGCATCCCACTTACATCCATCGAATTTCGATAGTTACACGCTTGCATGCGTCATAGTGTTGTGCTCAAAATACATGCATGCATATTTGCTTCCCTATGACAGAGAGAGGTTGTAATACTACACTTATACACGACGTCAAAGGCAATAGATGTCTCTACACTTATCGGATTCAATGTTGCATCAGAGCTCTAGATCTTTTGCATGCTTTGCTTATAAATAAATCTTATCTGTTTAAAAAGATATCCACACAACATGCATGGTTAGGATTTTCTTTCTTGTTCTCTGATATTAACATGGGAATTTCTAGCTTTTTTCTTGACTTATCGGCAGTCTAATTTGTTTTCCTTTCCTTTTTTGAAATTAGTCTAATTCGGAATTACTGGAAACATTAGCTGCGCTCTCATATATGTCTATAACTAAATCAAAACACATAAATCTACTACGTATGCAATCCAGTTCCTACATTGCATGCTTATACACAAACTAAATGACTGAGATTTTTCTTTCTACGATTAATGTGGGATTTTCTAGCAATTGTTCTTTTTCTCTGATTAACATGGGAATTTATAGACTTTTACATTCTAGGATTAATGTGAAGGCTTCTAGGAGGGCCTCCAATTAATTAGTATAGATATAGATAGTTGTAATTTAACTTTTATGCAACAGTTATCTTTTCTATTTGAATCTTGCATGGTTAATCTTGAGTAGAGAGGATGGAATCTCTATTTGAATGTTGTGCAATGTGCACAGCATAGAATATAGCCTATATGCATGTTACTATTTATAATTCATCTCTTCTCTCAAGGACATTAAAATTCATAGGGATCGTATAATTACCTTTTTCTTTAGAATGATCAAATAACTTGGAAACTAATTAACCTGTGAGTTCAAACCGTTCATGTCAAATCAAATATCATAGTTTCACTTATGTGTTTTTAATTAATTAGGAAGTGGCTAACTCCAGTTACAGTTGATAGACAAATATTTAGAGCATGTTTGGAATGCATGAATTTCATAGGAAACAATTCAATTTCTATGTTCCAAATGAAGCCTTAGAAGTTGTGAGCAATTGAATGAAAATTTCATACAATGGTTAGACTTCAAAATGCAAGTTGTTTCTTTGAATCAATTTAGCATGAAACTGAAACTTGAAAATATATCTCTGTTTGGGAAATAAGTTACAATCTATTTTAGTAGTAAAGCAAAGGAAAAAAAAGCCACCACGTTTGCTCTCAAGGGCTAGAAATTACCGCATTAATCTGAATAAAAATAGAAAGATCTACACCATCGATTTTGGTGGGTTTGGATTATAATGGTGCAGATTAAACATGTATAGGTATGAATTGTTATAATTGTATAAGGAATACATTTGTATTTCCATCACAACATTCACTACTACAGAATAGGTCATCACTGCCGGTTCGTCCACGCCATTCCGCCGGGTTATGGGCGTCGGCGATGATTGGTCGGCGATGATACTCGGGTTATCACTTTGCCGGCTTAGGAACCAGCGATGATAATAGATATCACCGCGGTTCATTATACAACCGGCAAGTGATATTCGACTATATCTGCGGTTTACACTAGAATCCGGCGATGATACTCGACTATCTCTGCGGTTCAAAATAGAATCCGCAATAATATATGTATATCTCTGCGGCTTATCTGAAGAACCGACAATGATTCTGTGTATATCCTTTGCGGTTCTGACGAACCGGCAATGACAACGAATCTTTGAAAAAATTTGTAGATGTACTTCATAGATTACTCTACCTATGTATAAATATGCGAGTTCAAATTCAATACATATCGGGACTTTTTTTGTAAATTGATCTATTTTTTGTAAGTCTTGAATCGCAATTTTATACATAGGTAGAGTAATCTATGAAATACATCTACAAAATTTTTCGTAGTTTTCGTGACTTTTATTAGTTGGTGTGCACGATGTGTACAGGAAAACTGTGTGCACATGATATGTTGCCTTCAAATATATAGTATATAAAGCGTCGTTAGATCATAATTAAAATATATTAAAGCAATACTGTTAAGTATTTATATCTTGCACTGCATCTTATTTAGCCTTCATAGCCTAAAGTATGAACAATATTACGTTAATGAATTTGAGATCTTGTATATGGATGTGTTGACAATGTTGTAATTGTGCATAGACTTTGGGAGCACTCGCTCAACAGCTTCGCCGAGTAGAATCCCTTGCCGTCGGCCGCCATTCTTGCGAGGGAAGCGAGAGGAGGAGGAGGTGGTGGTGGAGGGCTATGGCCTATGGGGAGCATCTTGTGTAGTGTTGTGGAGATGGGATGGGATAAGCTCGCAAGGTTTTGGGATTTTGAAGGAGTGGAGAAGGATGAGGAGCCGACGAATTTTTTTTTTAATAATATTATTTTAATTCGAAATTGCGACATAAATACACGTATTATAAAAATTGCAGAAATAATATCCGGTCGCCAAACCGTTTGGCGATATTATGGTCGCCGCCAAACGGTTTGGCGATAATAGGTAGTCGCCAAACCGTTTGGCGACTATACCGTAATCCCGCTGTCACCGGTGTGATGCCGGTGATGCAACCATTGTCGCCAGTGAGGTAGTGGTCGCCACTGGCGCTTAGGCGACTACTTAGTAATCGCCAAGCGATTCGGCGACTACTAGTAGTCGCCAACCGCTCGGCGATAATATTGTACATTTTTAATTTTAAGTAAATTTTGTTGTGAACTGCTTATGCAATAATTGTTATATTAACAGGAAAAACTAAAAAACTCTTGTCATGTAATAGACGGAAGAATTATTTTAGTTCGTTAGTGATACGCATGTCACTTTCAGATTTTCATAGCCCCGCGGATAGGCCGCACACGGTCTAAAAAAGACGGAATAAATGAAGGCCGGCTCACGCAAAGGCGGGCTACCACTTACATATGGGCGAGATAGCAAGACGCTCCTCCCAGATTTTGTTGCGAAGTCGGAAAAGGCACTTACGGCCATTTAAACCACGGAAATCGTGGGCACTAAGGGTATTCGTTGTCTCATGACAAAGCCGACACGGTCCAAAAATTACGGAAAAATTCAAGGGCGGCCATTTAATGCGGGCTACCACTTACGATGGGCGAGATAGCCGACGCTGGGCCGCCATTTGTTGCTAAAATCGAAAAGGCACTCATGGGTAGAATCACGAGCACGATAAAAATTAAATTGGACAACCACGACGTCGGAAAATTTTGAAATTTTTTATGGAGGTTCCTAATAAATCAGTGATATTACCATAAAAATTTCAAATAATTTGAAGATCTGAATAATGTTTTTAAATTCAAACAATAAAATTTGATTGTTGTGAACATTTGAAAATTTCATTTTTATTGTTATGAACATGACAGAAATGAATTTTCAAAATTTTATGGTCGACAACAACTCATGTTATGAACACTTAAATTATTTGTTGAACATATATAAGGGCACATACAATCAAAGTTCGATGATAAAATAAGCAGAGATTAGATTATATTACATTACATGGGCATTACAACAAAGGACGAGGTTAATAAGGAAAGCACTGCTCGTCGTGGTGGAACAAATGATCGTTCGCCTATCTAGGTACAAGCCGTAATGATGTCATACATTTTCGTGATATTACCCGACCCGTTCTAGTATTGCGATCACCATCGGACACCGCCAATCCCTACTATGAAAGAACTCCATGGGGTTCCGAAGGCTCCCAAATTGCCGCCCATTGGGTGGCCTATGCCGCACGCCCCGTGTATAAGACTTAAATTTTGGTTGTTCTTTATGTGGATTTCGCCTCCCATATGGGCATGTCATCCCGATTCGGCGGCCCCTATGTTAATACCACCGGGTTCCCGGTGGTCCGCGAACGCCGAGGATTTGTTGCGTGGTGCGGACCTCGACCGCCGCTTCCCTTGTCCCTTCTTCTTCGAGAGGAGGAACCTCTTGCGCTCTCATTGTGTTGGCTGCTGGCGGAGACATGCGAGACGCCGCCTGCTTCGCTCGCACTCCACTATATGGTGCAGGAGGTGTGTGTTGGGCTTATGCTTGACAACCGAAGCGTGCCTCGCATCAATGCAAGATGCCCGCTGGTGGTTGCATAACACCGTAGACGATACTCGGTCCGGCTTTTTCGGGCGGTAGTGGCACCACGGAGAGGGTTGCTCCCCAGTTATCCCATGCCGGCTGTTCGAGATGTGGGTGGTACGCCTCCGGGTCCACCCAGCTTGAAGTACCAAAGACTGCTCATCCTCGCCAAGGGCACCCAGAGAATCGCCGCCTCGCTAGATCACCGTGGCGGTATCAACCATCGCCTCAAGGCCATGTACGCAAACGCCGGGGCTTTACCGCCCCGAGGAGGTTCCTCCGCTGACTTGAATGTCCTTTTGAACTCCCGTGTGCGATGAACTGGTTTAGCACTACTACTTTGTGAGTTTAACATGAGTATGTCGCATGAAACTCACCGATCGGTTGGCCCCTTGCACACCGCCCTAAGCTCGGGTCGATCTAGAAAAGGTACATATCCCGCGGCTCTCCCACCGGTGAAGTTCTCGGGCAAGCGGGTTTGGCGTCGTGGCGCTTGTAGAGAAATTCAGTAGTCGCGTCGTCCTACCGCCGATCCATTGGAAGAAGCAACACGGTCCTTGTCCCGAGAAAAGAAAGAACGAAGCATGAGATAGTAGTGTTACCTCAGATTGTGTGGACACCAAGAGGTTTACCTTGTAGGTGCGGCACAAGAAGAGTGAGCGCGCGCGCCGCCGCCCATGGGTAGATTGCTCAATCTTCGCCGAGGTTGCGATTGCATTTTGGTCGGGCAACTCCGCAGAATCGGGCGCCGACGCCATCGCATCCGGATATTCGGGCGGATGACTTCGCTGTCAAGAGGCGACGAGAACGACATTGTGTCCTAATTTGTGTAGATTCACCGACGCTGATTGCCGGTTTGGTGTGTTGATGTCTACCATTCGCCATGTTTTATAGTGGTGGTGAGGGTTACTCCACGACGACGGTCACCCATCATCAAAGCCGCGGTTGTCGCCTCACCAAAAGCGGGTGCAACGTGTTGTCGCCTCACCAGAGCAATGGGTCCGGAGTGTTGTCACCAAAAGCGGGAAAAGCGGGGTGCAAAAGCGGTTGTCGTCTCACCAAGTCTGGCGGGTGCAACGTGTTGTCGTCTCACCAGAGCAGTGTGGGTCCAAAAGAGTGTTGTCGTTTTAGTCCGAAAAGCGGGTGCAGCGGTTGTCGTCACCAAAAGCGGGTGCAACGTGCAACGTTTTCGCTCGCCGAGCAGCGTGGTGCGCGGTTGTCGCTTCACCAAAAGCGGGTGCGCGCGGTTGTCGCCTCACCAAAAGCGGGTGCAACGTGTTGTCGTCTCACCAGAGCAGCGGGTCCGGAGTGTTGTCGCTTCACCAAAAGCGGGTGCGCGGTTGTCGTCTCACCAAAAGCGGGTGCAACGTGTTGTCGCCTCACCAGAGCAATGGGTCCGGAGGTTGTCGTTTCACCGAAAAGCGGGTGCGCTGCGTGTTGTCGTCTCGCCGAGCGGCGGGTCCATAGTGTTGTCGTTTCACCAAAAGCGGGTGCACCGTGTTGTCGTCTCGCCGAAAGCAAATTGAACTAACTAACCCTATTCAATGCCTTTAGAATTACTCGTAAATACAGATGTTGGTGTGACTAGCTTTGGAACCCGCTTTGGACAGCCATATGACACTAAAATATTATAATTAAAGCTCGCTAACATGTAACATACAGATACATGAAGATATGATATCCGAAACCACTTCAAAGACATGCGTGACCAACTCGTCCCTTTGCACTAAATTAACTACTTTGCAAGAATAGAGTACAATACAAGAACGATAGCCACATATACAATCTTCTAACCATTTCATATGATCTAAAATGCGCCCATCTTGAACATCAAGATGTTCACCTCCGCTCAAGCATAGGGTCCATCCTCTCCTCCATAGAAGGTCACGATCCTCTCGTGGTACAATGGTTGTAGGACGCCCTCGAGGTGTCCATGGTGTCCGCCCATCGAAATATTGGCACCGCAGCCTACGTGATGACGTAAATAAGCATTCAGTATGGGAAGAAATGAGATATCGCAGAACAACTACACAACTCGAATAGAACAAATAGTGTGCACAAGAAAGAATCAAACAAGCTTTTCACTTACAGAGAAAAAAGGGCACTTGTAGAACACTCGCCCATTATTTTCGCGAGTGTTAGCGTACAACACATTAGCTTGCACGTGGCGCTTGGGACATTCGACTGCCTTGCATTGGCAAGTGCACGAGCCCTCCGATGACAGAGCTCGCCGCTTCGCATATAGTCTTTGGGGGCAAGGAACGGATGAAGACGAGGATATGTGGTAGCGGAGGTGGTATGAAAGCTCTTGGATTTGTGGAAGGATTGCGGGTTCCGGGAAGAATGTTCAACGAGAAACCGAGGTGCTTTAGGCTCTCCCCTGAGAGTCCTCTTATAGCCACGCCCCTAGACGAGGACGCCCCTGTGCCCCCCACCGATCCACCTATGACGGCACGTCTTCCCTTTACACGGACGTGCCTCGGGATAGATTTTCATGTCCGAGAAACCCGAATGCAGCTGCGGCCGTGGCCTCGCCGAGAAAGCCGTGGTTGTCGAATCGATCTGAAAAAGTGGGGTGCGCAGTTTTGAATCGGTCCGAGAAAGCTGCAACGTTCGCGTTGTCATGTCGCATTGATATCGGAAAGGTAAAAAAAGCGTGAACATCACTATTAACATTGTAAAACAGTACGAACAAAGTAACAAAGCGAGAAGAACACTCTAAACAATGTAGAATAGTACAAAGCTAGAACAAAAGTAGGACAGCAGCCTATCAACGAGTCCCTAGTCGGCCCCACCCCTCCTACGACGACCCCTCTTCGGCCTACGTGCTGAGGCCGGTGCATCGTCAAGAGGGCGAGGGTGAAGCGCCTGCGATGGCCCCGCTTTGCTCGCGATGGCACCGCCGCCAGTAGTCCGGCGGGTCAGAACGCCGCACCGGCCGACGGTCCGGGAGGCAACGTACCGAAGGTACCGAACTCCGGTGTGTGCCTCGTGGTCGGTGCAGGGCTGCGTGCCTCGTGGTTTCGGCAGGGTCGCGTCGCCGCTTGCGGCAGAGGCAAGATTTAATCGTGCACCAGCCAAGAATCGTCCGCGAAGAACTCCCGCCGACGGGCCCGAGGAGTGCGTGGATCGAGAGAATCGCCTCCACCTCAACGAGCTCGCGCGCTCGAAAATACCTTTTAATTGTAGTTACGTGATGCTAAAACTCAACGTAAGTAGCTCGACTTACCTGGCGTGGGGACCATGGTGTGAGCGTGGTGCCTGCCAGCTGGACCCTCCAGCCACGCCTGGGCCCGGAGGCAAAGGAGTGTGGAAGCTACACTCCGCCTCCGCTGTGTAACGAGGAGCTGGGGTCGCTGTGGGGTGTGTAGGCACGCGCGGCCGTCTCGAGGTGGCACCAATCGAGCGCCGACGCGTCGACAAGAACCCAGCTCCACGATCCCGCCAAAGCCGCCACCATGCGCCCCTGTGCTCTCGCCATCTCGCCCAAATGAGATGGCAACTCCGCCCCGTAGCTCGGACAAGACATCGACCCGCGGCGTGTGCATCTCTCTAGCGTGGTCCACCGCCACACACGAAAGTGATATGCATATGGACATAGCGCCAAGAATACACAATGTAATTTACAAAATTAATACTTACCATGGCGTGCATGGCCGCCTCCGCCGGCTCGGTACAAGTCACCACGCTTAGGAGCGTGGCGCGGCCGAGCATCCGCCACTAGTAGGAGACGCACGCGTCCGGCACGCATCAGTCACAGTATCGCTGGTGGGACGAGTCGTCGAAGGTGTGGCCTCATCGACGACGCAGCCTCGCGCCCGACCCCATCAAGGCCACCACGGCTCCATCTTTCAGATCAAGGTGACCAGTTTTCTGAGGGCCATGGGTGTGGACCCCAAAAGAAATCCAAATTATTAGACATACGATTTAAACTATTTCACATATTTTAGGTCGGCTAACTCACGTGTGTATCGCCGGGCAGTACACGATCCCCCCAAGGAACAGGGACCGGCTGTCGTAGGCCGAACTGTCTGAGGACTCGGTGTGGCGCGTAGTCCTCCACGTAGACGTCGAAGACGATCTTCCTCGTCGTGAGCCAGTAACCGTGGTCCCTATAGCAAAGCACCGAGAGCCTGTGGAGCCCACCGGGCGGGCTCGCCTCGACATGGCGCCGCTATAAGGGTCCTGCATCACCGCGCCGCTGGGTGGTCGAACGCCTGCGGAACGAGTGGTACGCCGAACGCACTCGCACTCCCCCACCGTGGCCGCAAGAGGAAAAAATATGTTGAAGCACATGCATCGCAAATAAAATTTGATAAACGCAAGTCAAGAAAGTAATTACCCGCCGCCGAGTCCAAAGCGAGCCCATGGTCGGCCGGCCGATGTCGCCGCTTCGCACATCTCGGCGGTGTACACTCGCGGAAGACCAAGGGTCGACCCATCGGGAAGCGCCGAACGACCAAAGCCGGAGGAGTAGAGGCATCCCGGCCAAGTTGGAGTTTTGTTCACTTCACGCACGCTGCCGCAAAGGGCGTGGTACGTGCAAGAAGAACCGCCAACCCTGTGACACCGGCCGACTCGGTCTGGTCAAGAAGGCCCGCGATAGCCCGCGGCGTAGGTTATTCACCGCGGCGCCGACGCTGCTCCGCGGCGTGGTCATGAACATGACCATGCTAAACAACCAAAGTGTAGGCCTCCAAGTGTCGGTCCACCTGCACGGCGTGGGGTCCGCCGCCATGTGTCTGCACTGTGATAATTAACATATAGTAATATGTTAATAATGTTACAAAAATTAGAATAACATATACACGCAAGCACTCACTCGAATCGCCCACCACCTCCTCAACGGCCCGTGCTTCTTCCTAGCGAGGGTATCGCGGGTTAGTGTGAGCCACTCCGCGAACCTCTCCGCAGTCACCGCCACTCCGCAGAGCCACCGAGGGTCCGACGGTGCCCAGCCGATCGGCAACCTCGTAAGCATGGCGACGCCCCGCAGGTGACCGCCACCTCCCGAACGCGGTGGAAAGTGTGCGCTCCGGCGCCAACGGTCCACCAGACAAGACAAGAGGCTCGGTCGAACGGAAAACGCCGTGACCGCTGGACCGTTGCCGCCTCCGCAGATCTCGGCCTTAGCCTCACCACGCCCTCAGTGAGGCCTCGATCATGCGAGCGAGGGAAGCAACCCAAAGACGCGCCAACCTATCGACATGTAAATTCAATTGTTAGAAGAAATGCAACCAGCGAGTAATGAAACTCAGTAAATGTAGTGCAACTCACCGGGCGAGAAGGTCGGGTGGAGCCGCCAAGGTCTCGCCGCACACGGACCGCAGCAGAGGCACGTGCTCAAGGCCCGTGTGGTGTGGATTGAACGACGGTGCCGCCGGTCCAACGAAGAGTCAAGGAGTGACTCGGGCTCGGTGCTCCATCCTCGCAAGTAAACAGAAAACAAAGACGATTAGTATGTAAATCAAAAGATCAAGAGTTGGACGTAAATAAACAAACGACAAACATATTACGCAATTCAATAGAAAAACATGACGAAAGGTACAATCGAGATAAAACGATACACGCTATGTAATTCAATACAAATTACATAATTCACTACATAAACATGATGGAAGGTCCAACATACTCGCAAATACCTAACATAGGATAAGATGGTACATATTACACAATTGAATACACATTACATAATTCAATACATAACACTAATGGCATTATGCTGTTTTGTGCCCGTACTCACCGTGACCGAGAACACCTCCTAACAGGCCACCCACTTCAGATTCATCCATGTCATTGCGAATGCGCTTAGATCTGTGGATCGCCACCGCCTCGGTGCACATCTCCGCAAATTTGCATCCCGAGACATATGCGCACATCTGTGTTAATGGCAAGTGAAATCACCTTGTGCTCGAAAACCACGGAACTCACGGACTGTATTGACAAAGATGACCCTTCAAGTAGAAAGTGGACACGATGCGCCGTGTTCATCCCAATTTGCCCACAAGCCGCGATCACATGCGAAAGCAGGAATATGAAGAAGTCTTGGCTTGTTGCGGTGCATTCACACCATCCAAAGGCCCCTTGGCCTAAGTTAACCTCGTGTAATAACCGCCGGTCGGTTCCCAATCCCCTTACACCGGAGAGTCACTTCAAGCGGTACTCAAGGATCTCGGTTACGCACCATATGCGGTGAGCTTTATCGGTGCGTTCCTCCATGTAGGCCATCATCCGCAAGACAAGACGGCGCTTGTAATGTCGTGGCATGCAAGATGACCTCCGTGATGCCTTTTCCGAAGTACCCAACGATGCGTGCGGCAAAGATGCCTTCCAGATGGCCACAAGTGGTAGCGACGCAGCCTCGATGACCCAATTGTAAACCTCGCTATATTCGTTGTCATGACACCGAACTGTTCAAACATATCGCTACCACGATAACTCCAATTGTTCAATCGTCACGCCTATGTTAATTTAGTATACTAACTCGGCGCCCAAAGGTCATGGAGCAATGCCCACTTCTCCAACGGCCCGCTTATCCAAAGGCGAGAAACACTTAATGTTTCTTGACGATCGCCTCTCAAATTTGGAGGATCGAGCGCCCGAGGGGTGATAGCCTTTGGGTGGGCAATCGTTCGGCGTTGTTGGTTGCTTCTTCACTCTTCAATCAGGCGGTAGTGTGCTTGTCCAACTCGCCAATATCGCGTTGAACTTACGTGTTCGGTTTCGCTTGCATAACCTCTTAAATAGGTTCATCGCCTTCTTACTCTTGAACCGCTCGAAAAATTTGCTCCCAAATGTCTCATGCACCACTGCTCGCATGTCACGCCATGGAAAAGGCTCATCAAGGTCCTCTCAGAGAGTCTTAATTGACTAAATGATACCTTTATGGCGGTCATGGATGATGCACACGCTAATGATCACGAACTACCCCGAACTTCAAATGTCCGAAAAACCACACCACTATCCTGTTCTCACCTCAACAAATGCAAAGGCCAATGGAAGTATGTGGTTGTTCCCATCAATTGCAATTGCCGTTAGAATCTGCCCCTTGTATTTCCCAGTCAAGAATGTACCATCGACGCACAGCAATGGACGGCAGTACCTGAATGACGCAATGCAAGGACCCAAAGGAAAAGAAAGCTCGACGAATATCGAGACCCGTTACCATCCGCTTCACTTTCTTCAAAAGCGTGTACGCGTTCGGTTGGTTTCCTTCAAGACATCAAGCACACGAGGTAGGTTACAATACGAAGCCTCATATGTGCCAAACCTCTTCTCTAATGCCTTTTGCTTCGCACGCCAGGCCATCGAGTAACTTATCTGGTACTTAAATGTTCTCAAGATTGCTTTCTGAATATAAGAACACTCAATGTCCCGCTTCTCGATGATCTCATTGAACATCACGCTAGCGATTACAACCAAGATTCAAGTTGCGGTGTTTCACCGTAACATTTTCTAGTCCGCATGTGTGCCCATCTACTCGTGATGCAATCCAAAATGTCTCGTGACTTCGCTTGTAAGCATGTACTGAATTCACATCCTTCGGTTCGCACTTCACTGTATCTATCTCGATCGACAAAACAACTCGAACTCTCTCTCTGCGATAGTGCCCACAAATTTCACCGCCAACTTCAACTCGTAATTGTTTATAAAACTTGATTCAAATTAACGGCATTGCTACCATACTCCCAACGCGACTCATGCCCCCACAAAACTTTCATACTAGCTTTGTTTTTCCTGCTCCACTCGCCGTGATGGGTACATCCGCTGTCCCCAAAGATTACTATGCATTTCATCATCTCCTCCTCTTCCTCATCTTCGCCGATGTCATCATCACACTCCAACATTTCAGTTTCATCTTGCCTCGCCATATGGTCCACCAACTCCAATTGATCAACAATTTGCTCGATTTCCTCCCTTCATCTCCGCCTCGACCTTCCGCGTGTGTCGATCCTCGTTATCATCCTCCGCCGCTACCTCACCGCACCACTACCCGAACTTGACTAACAGAGTCGACGTGTCGCTTTACCACGCCGCTAATAATCACCTCTTCTCTAGGGCACGCCGCACCAAAGATTACACATTCAAGGCTAGATCCCTTGCACCACCTTAACCATTTTCGCCACAAGTACGTCCGATCTATTTTCTTCAACTCCCACAGAGTCGGGTCACCCTTACTACGCGTGAATACGACTTGAATGGTAACAGAGTAAACACTTGCATCCAAGGAAAAATATTTGGTCAACCAAAGCTTTATATCACGGATGCTAACTATATTAGGATATAAGTGTTCGCTATTGTGACCGCAAAAACCGCTCAAATCAACACCATTTTGCCCAATTTTTATTTCACCGCCGCCATAATATACCCTAAATTTCATCAAGATCCGACATTATCATGATTTACATAAACAAAATTAGTTTCTAGATCACCACTAACATTTAATATCACTAACTAAACAAAATTAATTTTTATAACACTCCTAACATTTCATATCGCTAACCTAAACTAAACAACGCTAATTAACAAGAATATCTAACTACAAAGGACAAAATTTTATCACTAATTAACAAGAATATTAACTAATTAACGAGTAATATCGCTGACTGAGAATATTTCTAACATTGAATATCTAAATCGCTAAAATTCTCGCTAACATTGAATATCTAAATCGCTAATATTCTCGCTAACATTGAATTTCTAAATCTAAATCGCTAACTAATAGCTAATTCACAAAAATATTAACTACACATCTAATGATTTATAATAGCCACTATCAAATTAAAAAAATTACAAATTGCCGAATTTACCTTCTTTTTTCTCTTCTTTCTTCTTCCTCTTCTTTCTTCTTCCTTCTTCTCCTCTTCTTTCTTCTTCTTCCTCCTCCTCTCTCTCTCCACCTCTCCTCCCGAGCGCTCTCCTCTCTCTCCCTCCCTCTCTCTCCTCCTCTCTCTCTCTACCTCTCTCTCTCTCTCTCTCTGCGCTCTCTCCCTTCCCTCTCTCTCTCTCTCTCCTCTCCCTCTATTTTTCGCCGCCGCCGCCGCCACCTCTCTTCTCTTCCCCCGAGCCGGTCGATCGATCGAGCGAGGCGCGAGTATTAGTCACGAGTAGTCGCCACACCGCCGGCGATCTAGTAGTCGCCACACGCTCGGCGATTACTAGTAGTCGCCAAACGGCTTGGTTATTACTAAGTAGTCGCCGAGCGGTGTGGCGACTCATCGCTCGACTGGCGATAACCGGTCATCACCGGCCGACACGCGGATTATGCAGATAGTCGCCAAACGGTTTGGCGATTACCTATTATCGCCAAACCGTTTGGCGACGACTTATTATCGCCAAACGGTTTGGCTAATCGGATATTATTTCTGCAATTTTTTAAATACGTGTATTAATGTCGCCATTTTGAATTAAAATAATATTATTTTAAAAAAAAATTCAGGAGCCGACAGCCGAAGATGGCGAAGTATATGGTTTGGATGTACTTTCCATTAGCAAGGTATGCTTATTGTATTTCTCTTTTTTTTTTACTTTAATTCTCTTCTATTCATACATGAATTTAGATTGCATGAGAGCACAAAACTATGTTCCTACCAATTTAGCTTAGTCTTTTGAGCCGACTCTCTATTTTTATCTTGGCTTTGCCATTGTGTGATACTGAATGTCCATGCCGTCGTTTTTAGAGATACAGTCGTTGGGTATACAACCAGATCGATGATAAGTTTTTGAGTAAATTTCATAAAACTATGGATTTTAGAAGAACTTGTTTCACAAAACTACAGATTTCTTGTACAAATTATCAGAAAACTACATATTTTAGTTTCTATTTCACAAAACTACAGATTTTAGGAGTATTTGTATCACACAACTATAGGTTTTAGAAAAACTTATTTCACAAAACTATATATTTTAGAATTGGCTATTTCTTGTAACGGGTCTGACAGTGTGGGCCCATATGACGGTCTCACACACCCTCATTTTTCGTTTCACTCATACGTGTGGCTGTCATGTGGGTCTAGACTGTCAAACCCATTACAAAAAATGATAAATTCTAAAACATGTAATTTTGTGATATAAGTTCTCCTAAAATCTATAGTTTTATAAAATAGAAGATAAAATATGTAGTTTTTTTTATAATATGTATAAGAAATCTATAGTTTTATGAAACAAGTTCATCTAAAATATGTAGTTTTGTGAAATAGAAACTAAAATCTATATTTTTCTGATAGTTTGTATAAGAAACATGTTGTTTTGTAAAATTTATTCTATATTTTTCATCATCGAGTGTAAGATAAGACCAATCACAGTTCAAGAACACATTGGCAAACACACATTGAGAAGTAGGCAAGAAAACAAGAACACATTGGACGCTGAAGAGCATGGTGAAGATGGTGGGGGCGAGGTGCAGGAGCGGAGCTCGCGAAGAAGAGCGACACCGCTGTCTCGATTAGATCATCTATCGTTCCCACACTGGCGATCAAGAGGAACTCAGGAGGTCGTGAGGAATTGGTGCATGAGTAGTGAGGCAGTGGAGACGGGAGGGGTGGGTGTGGGGTTGTAGGCCACGAGCTTGCATGGAGGCTAGGCCTAGGCATTGGGTTAGGTTTTTTGGGTCGGTTTATGGCACGGCAGGCATGATACATCATGTATCTGTACGGACTGGGTCGGCACAGTATGAACGATAAGGTTGTGTCGGGCCTCGTGATTGGGTACGATGAGCGACACGGCACGACATATTTGCATGGACCGTTCTTGAGTCGGCATGACACGAAAAGGCCCGATAGACCTGAAGCAGTCATGACATGCGGCAAAGTGCTCTACCGTAACATTGTGTCATGTTGTGACTTGCCTTACAGTCATGTCTTTTGCGGCCCTCGCATGCGAAGAAAGGGAATACAATGGAGATGCTAAAAGGTAGAGAATAGAGATTAGAAAGTACATGCTCATTGATACCGAGTTGCTCCGCATTGAGGTACCCCACATTGGGTGTAAGTTTTTTAACGATGTAGTAACTCTGTACCTGTTCAAGAATGAATAAAGTTTAGTTCTTTTTCTCTCAATATTTATGTCTACTGCCTCTATTTTATGCATACTCAGCTTTTTTTCTCATCATAATAGTGCAAATAGGTGGAACCTAAACCGACATGAATCACAAATAGATCATACCAAAACTCATCGAAAGTAAGCCGGACCGACATAGCACGGCACAGTGGACTGACCGGGTCACGACGACAGGCACAATTTAGGTATGTGACCCAATGGACCGTGTGTTGTGCCGGCACAACGCCCAGGCTAAGCACGGGGTTAAGAAGCCGAGCTTTGACGCGGATTACGCCCAGGCTAAGCACCGGATTACGTTTTAATGGCGGTGCCGCGAGCCATTAGCCGAGTGGGTGAACGGAGAAGTAATGTTTTAAATTCACGGGCTTCAGTTCAAGGGCCAGGCTTTCCGCCCTGCCTGATCAGCCCAATAATGATACGCCCGCAGGGACTTAAGTAAAATTAACTCTCTACTCTGGGCTTCACTGCAAACCTGTCCGCAAAAGCATCCCCTCTCCGTTGCCTGCCGCCGCCGTCCGTCACCGCCGGCTCGCCGGTCGGCGTTGCCTTCGTCGCCTCCCGGACGGCCGCCACGAACGAAGCGTACCCCGGAGTAACTCAGTATTGAGGTTTCGCTATCTAATCCCTCTTCTCATCTATGTTTTTCTTCTTTTTTCCCCTACCCTTTTGGATTGCCGATAGGGAAGCATTGCGAGCGCTGTTCCATCCCTCACTGATAGATCACTACTCGTTGCGCGGTAGAATCGTAGGTTAGCAACCTAAGGCTCCTCGGATTAGAACACTTCTGCAGCAGATCGAACTTTTTTTCCTGCTATTTTCAAGCTTGGATTGTAACTGGTCGTCAAATCCAAACAGAATCAAGTTATCTGTAAGGCTTGCTGGAAACTAGACGACATTCTGATGATCTCGAATGTCGTGTAAAATTTGCTGGGTGCATACGATCCTTCCGATCTGTATCTATGTGGGCATGATAGGTTTGGTAGATATTGCAAGCACATTCCCCTGGGAATTGTATATACAACTGCAAGTCTGTACAATGCATAGGTCAAGTTTTAGCCAACAGAATCAACTGTGGTTTTAGTGAAAGTGTAGACCTACTATTAGCAGAACCTAAGATAAGTTTGCCAGTATGTTGTTTCACTGTGCTTTTCCTCGAAGACGAACTTGATGCCAGCGCTAGTTGCGCAATGGCACTGTATTGATGTGTACGTGGGTATTTATGGTTGTTAGGTGAAATTTCTGGTTTTGTGGTGTGTCATTTGTATGTGGAATCTAATAAGAGGATCAGTTCTTTACTAACATGGTCAATGATCATGCAGGTTCATATTCATAGATCTCTGGAAATGCATCCTCCTCTAACCTTACACAGGCATCCTATGTGTGCTGAGGTATCTCTGTACTGACCTCTGGGTCTTTCTGGAGCTTTGGCATTTGAAGTGTGTATTTTGCACCGTTTTTAATATAATTTAATGTCCATTTGTTGCCCAGATTATTGAAGCATTCCAAAAGTGCCATGTGGATCATCCCATCAAAAAGTTTTTTGGCGAATGCACAGATCTTAAGATTAAGCTAGATCAGTGCTTCCGGCAGGAGGTAAGCACCTTTTTGTCCTATGTTAGAGTTGATACTAGACTTTTTTTTCATTTTCTTCTATGTCAGAACTGATAGTGCCGGTTTTTTTGCTTTCCTAAATGCAACATTACTCTCTTTGTGAAATTCAGAAAGCTTTGAAGAGAAAGGCAAATTTCGAAGAGAGCAAGAAATTTAAAGAACAGTTGCAGGCCTATAAAAAGGAAATGACTGAGAAAGATAAGGAATTATAACTTGGGACAGAGGACAAGGACCTGAATTCAAATGTTCTTTTGCTGCAATCTTGGACTTCGACTTTGTTAAATGAAATTGCAAAATTGCCTTTGCTTCACGTGTACTTCGCATATTTTACTGCTCAAAAAGGTCACCATTGATGAACTTTAGTCCGTAGCTAATACATTGCAGTTTAGAAGCTACACTGTGGCTATGCTACTTATGTTTTGTCATTTTTCAGTAACATTGGAAGCTCTATAGCCGATATAGACTGGCTTGCTCTAGTTACACTAACACTACAAGAATTTTTGTTTGAAATAAAGCAGACCCTTTTGCTTCTAGCATCTCTTATATGCTTATTAAAAACATGTTTTAGAATAAAACTATCCAGATAATTATCAGCTTAAATGAAATTTCTTATGAACAATGATGGAGACTACCTTCATCTATGGAGTCCTACCAGCTGTTAACATGTTGACATTATTGAGATGGTGATGAGATCAAGATCTGAGATGAGAATTGACATTTAGGTGTACATTGTTGCATTTTTTGGTTATATTTCCTTAACTTTCTTTGAGAAAGGCATCTACTTGACTTTATATATTCCATCAAATATTTAGAAGGCATCTAAGATCCTGAGCCATCTTTTCGGGAAAGTTGTTGATGTGCCACCACCCCCCATCCTCACCAGCATGCCTTTATCAGGACAAGGATCACTGTGGCATTTGCCCCTTCAAATTCAAGGCACTCAAAAAGAGAATGGTGACAACTATGTAATGAGTGACAATTAACCAGTCAATTTTTGTTTGTTTGCTTCCAGAATTTTCTTGTTATATAAAAGTCCCCCCTGAGGGTAGTAATGCCTTGATTGTTAGAGCTTCAGATCTCAGCTTTACCTCAGATCTGGAGCTTATAGACTAAAATAAAGTGAATTAAGTTTATATTTTTAGCCTAAAATGTAAACAAGATGACCCACATAAACACTCTTAATGTATACACAGCTTCAGCTCCATAAATTTTTGGAGTTAGGAATACCTTGCTCTATGGATCTTGGTGGAGCTGGAGCTGTGCCAAACACCCCCTAAGATACTGGCACTATATACTACTAGACAACCGCACATCACAGACGGTTCACAAACCACATCACAGATGGTTTTATGAATCGTCTGTACTTAAGTGTCAGTGATGATAATAAGTCATCACAAACGGTTTATGAACCATCAGTGAAAATTAACATCACAGACGGTTCTAGGCTAGAACCGTCTGTGATGAGGGCTCATCGCAGATGGTTCTAGCCTAGAACCGTCTGTGTTGTGCGATGAGTTCTAGTCTAGAACCGTCTGTGTTGTGAGATCATCACAGACGGTTCTCTAGAACCATTTGTGATGAGCCCTCATCACAGATGGTTCTAGTTTAGAACCGTTTGTGATATGCTCTTGTCACAATAGATGACATGTCCTCTGAAACAAAAAGATTACATAAAAACATAGAACTATATGCCTTATTATTCAGGATACTGTGTAAAGTTGTATAATGTAATGAAAATATTATATTAAGATGTAATGAACAAAATACAATAAAAGAATTTAGTCAACACACTTAATATATGTATGTGAGAAGCAGACTCGAATAGAAATGAATATCCATCAACTATATACACAACAAACAACATCATAAGTATTTAGTTAGTTAAATTTAGGCTATCCAAGTCATGGTAAAATTGGACGCTTAGCTAAATTTGGGCTATCCAAGTCGTGGTAAAATTGGACATTTAGCTAAATTTGGGCTATTCAAGTTACGGTAAAATTGGATACTTAGCTAAATTTGGACTATCAAAGTCACGGTAAAATTAGACATAGCCGAATTTCGGCTATCCAAGTGATGGTAAAATTGAACACTTAGCTAAATTTTGGCTATCCAAGTCATGGTAAAATTGTACACTTAGCTAAATCTACTACTGCTCTAGAATATGATAGCCACGCCCTCTGTTGCTCTATGAAAAGACTGCATAACTAATTAACACGTCAAATGTAACAAGTACCTAATGTGACAATCTCCTTCACGCTCTTTGTCCATGCAGATCTTCTTGAGTGCAACGATCTCATTTGTTTCCATCCCTTCGCCATGTAGACTTGCTTGACAGCAGCCACGGAAATAAAATTGGATTAGACGAGTACTGAATTGATTAGGGAAATAAGGTGGTTACCCGATGTGCCCTTGCCGATCCGCTCGAGCTTCTTGAAGCAGCTGATGTGGGCTAGGGTTTATGAATGGAGGCTTACGGGAGAAGGGTGCAGGTGGACGCCGATAGGGGGTTAGGGTTTAGGGGTGGGGCTCATGGTCATCTGACGCTTGCTGAAAAGCAACGGTTGGAAGCTCTTCATTCATTCGTTTTTTTTTCCTTTTTGGTGTAGGCTAGGAAGTGCCGTTTCATTGATCTGTGCGAAGAAAATTCACTCATTTGGACTAATTGATGATGGTTTGTAATGCAAAGTAGTAAATTAAAAGGGATAAATGAATATTTGCATCTCAAGAATTAATGGTTTGTACGGTCTCCAGAAGTAGCTATTTATAACGTGACAAATGGCTAGATGACGCAGCTAGCTGTGTATGTATCTGGAGATTCCATGGGAGCACATGGAAAGCTTAGCTACGCTCTGCCCTTTGCACATCTCCTTTTCTGAAGTACTCTCTCCATCTCAATTTATAACGCGTACTAGTCTGGGCATGATTATTAACGCAGTAATTTTCTACCGATATTGTCTCTAATTAACAGCTGGCTCGACTTTCCATCAGCCCGTTTTTTTACTCCTCTATTGCCATGTATGTAGGGAGATTTTTTATTCGCCTGTTGCATGCGCATAAAGATGGAAAGCGAGCAAATTATATGGAATCAGGAACAAATCCGCCCGCTTAACCAGAACCATGCATGTGCAGGGCAATTGTGGAAGAAACGAATGACAAATCAATTTGCCAAGGCGCCCTATAAAATAGGATTCTAATCAGATTTTTATGCACCTTATTTTATGGGATGGAGGGAGTACCATTTTGAAAGTTTTTTTAAATATTGGCAGAAGCTCTGCTTTTCATTTAAAAAGGTATAAAAACACAAGTTTTTACAACCAGCCATAAAAGATTCTTGGCAGAGATTGCAAGGACAAAACAGAATTTTTTTTAAGTATTTCTTGAGACAAGTAAATACCCAAAAATTCCCAATCACTTATTTTTGACTGAAGAGATACTTTATTAATACGGAATTGCTAGGAATCAGACGTCTAATTTTTTCGGACGCTACAATATTTTTTTCTACGTGTGAAACATTTTTCTTCAATAACAGTAGAAATATGCACGCGAAAAAATATTGTACATATTGAAAAAAATTATGTTGCAGATATTGAAAAAAATATTACACCGAACGTCCGATCATGCATGTGACGGCAGTATTGACCAATGATGAAGTCTTAACAAACTTCGCTTGTGTAGCTGTGTTTAATAAAGAATTGCCGCCATGAATGTTTTTGCCGCCATAAATGTTTTTTTACGGTTATATAAATATTAAAATATAAATAAAAGGTAAATAGTAGTTGCTTATCTCTTTATTTGTTTTTAAAATTTATATAACTTACATTTAGAGATAAAGCATTGAAACACGCTAGCAAACAAACTTCCTGGACGAATCTGATCAGACTCATCGAATCAAACACGCTCAAGACTACTAGCACGGCAGAGAGGGGCAAGAAAGAGCGGAAGATGAGCAACTGTGCTAGCACAATCCCTCTACTTACCCCGTACAAGATGGGAAGGTTTGGTCTTTCCCACAGGTCCGATCTCTCTCCCTCTCCCTCTCTGTCTCTGGCTCTCTCTCTACTTTTCTTTGATCCCAATTCCCAAACACCTACTAATAGCAACTGATCTTCAGTTAGTCATCCAAAGAACTGATTGATTAGGTCTCCACTAAATTGGCCAATCAATTGTTCTCAAGTCCCCAGTTTTATGGCTCACAGAATGAAAATGACCTGCATATGTATTTGAAAGAAAATTTTCAATTCAAAATTGACTGCTTCAAAATAATGGTCAATGTTATATTGGCAAACCAGTTTTTGCTGACTAATTTTAAGAGTTACATGTAGCAAAAGAAATCCAATGATTTGCTCTGAAAGTGTGTACCTGTGGTTTGTGCCTTACAAGCAGCATGCTTCCACTCTTCTCTTTCGTGATAATCCATTTGTATCTGAAAGTTTTCCTTTACTTATTAGGGTAGTTCATGCACCACTGACAAGGCAGCGATCATTCGGTAATGTCCCTCAACCACATGCTATACTGTATTATGAGCAGAGAACAACCAAAGGAAATCTTTTGATTGCTGAGGCCACCGGAATTTCAGATTCTGCTCAGGGGTGTGTTTATCAGATCCTTATCACTCTGGCTTCCTGAAATCGAAGTACATATTAGTATCTCACTTCAATTGAGCTATTTATAAAGAAGAAATGGTTTCTGTATGCATGCAAGGTACAAAGATACTCCTGGTATTTGGACAAAGGAACAAGTGGAAGCATGGAAGCCAATTGTAGATGCAGTTCATGCAAAAGGAGGCATACTTTTCTGCCAGATTTGGCATGCAGGAAGAGTCTCCAATTGCAGTAAGTTTACTACCTCTAATATAGGCTTGCTCTCAAGCTAAATGTAATGGTAGTATAGTTCAATCTCAAGCAGGAATACCTCAATTTGGATACTTGTCATATAAATGACAAGAATTTTGGCATCTCAATGGCATTGGAGTTCAACCTTCTGTTGGAAGACTCTGTACAAATAATCAGCAGTATCTCATGACAGCATATCACATCTTTGTCGCAGCTCAAGATGCACCAGGCTTACTTTTCAATTTGCGTTGCTCTTTTCCTTTTGTCACAGGCGAAAAAGTAGTTTTCAATTTGTATAGCTCTTCTCTTTCTTTCTTTTTTCGAGACATCACAATAATACATGCTCAATGCCCTGGTGCAGGTTTTCAACCATATTGTCAAGCTCCGATTTCCAGCACTGATAAGCAACTACAACCTGTAGTGAGAGCCAATGGCATAGATGTGGCTACTTTCTCTACACCTAGGCGACTAGAAACTGATGAGATCCCTTTAGTCATCAATGATTTCAGGGTTGCTGCTAGAAATGCAGTTGAAGCTGGTAAGCACCTTCGTCATTCCAAATGTTAAGATTAATGTGAAAGTATGTTTTCTAGTTTTGTATGAATCACATATATATTGAGTTTAGATAGACTCGGTTAACATCCAAATTAAAACCAGGACAAAATTAGTATAAAAAGGTTCCTAGAGTAATCTGTTTCAATTGTACAAACACCTAACTAAATTACTCAAGGACCCAAGTCCTGACTCAAGAAGAAGAGAGCAATCTAACCTTCATGCTTCGTGCGGTGTGTAGGATTCGATGGTGTTGAAATCCATGGAGCTCATGGTTTTTTGATTGATCAATTTTTAAAGGACCAAGTCAATGATCGCACCGACAAATATGGTGGGAACTTAGAGAACCGTTGCCGGTTTGCGCTGGAAGTAGTCCAAGCTGTAGTCGATGAAATCGGAGCTGACAAGGTTGGGATAAGGCTCTCGCCCTTTGCAAGCTACTCGGAGGCATCAGACTCAAACCCAGAAGCTCTAGGCCTGTACATGGCAAATGCACTGAACAAATTTGGAATTCTCTATTGCCACATGGTGGAGCCACGGATGGTAAAAGTTGGTGAGAAAGCTGAAACTCCCCATAGTCTTCGTCCCATGAGGGATGCTTTCAAGGGAACATTTATCGTAGCTGGTGGCTACGATAGGGAGGATGGAAACGAAGCAATCTCCACTGGTTATGCAGATTTGGTCGCGTATGGGCGCTTGTTTTTGTCCAATCCTGACCTGCCTCAGAGATTTCGAGTAGATGCTCCTCTCAACAAGTACAACAGAGATACTTTCTACACCCCTGATCCAGTCTTCGGATACACTGACTACCCGTTTCTCCCGTCAGATGTCTAAATGGGCGTTATTAGGAAGGAATTTCCTGCATGTCATATAGTAGCTGCTTGTTGTATGAGTGATTAGTACATGAATAAGGTCACTGATTCAAATGCTTAATTTTCTCTTTAAAAAATGCTTAATTTTCATGCATATGGAGTAATTTCTTGATGAAATCAGCATGGCCGTCATAATTTGGGGATTCTGATGGAATGAAAACAATATGAAAGCAAATGAGAAGAGGATAGAGCAGTTATATATGTTCATTGAACGTCTTAAAAATATAGTATATGTTTATTGAGAAATATGTAGTTTCCATTACATGCAACTACTTTAATGTTACTGAGGCTATTTCCTCTTTTCACTCTCACATGTGTTCCCATAGTCGCTACTCGCTAGCATATTAACATGTGGAATTCTGATGCCATGGAAGTATAAATGGTAGGTCCAAAAGGATATATTGCAGGCTACAAGTTCATGGAAGGTAATACCTCTTGCAGAATTTAATCAATTTATAAACAGATTTCGTTGTTGCGAACAGAGAACAATCAGATGGGACCACCTAGTTCAGATGTTAAGCTAATTTCTTTGCTCTGTGTGGCATCTTGAAATCCCATATAAGCTTGGTCCAAAGTAGTTTCCATGGAATATATATGCAAAGCACAAATGCACTCCTGACTCGTGGTGTTTGGATGGAGGAGCAAGTGCATGGGATCCCAACTGCAGATGCGATTCGTACAAAAGGAACGGGAGAGGGAGACCTCGACGTACTCACCTCAGATGGGGGGGTTCGAGGAAGAGGCCATGGGAGGTGGAGGAGGCCCATGGACAGTCCGGCGCTCTCCTTGGACGAGCGCTGCAGGACGACGAAAATACATGATGCATATGATGTTAATCATGGCTCCACTACTACGGAAAGGGCATTTAGTACCGGTTCAAAAGAGCCTTTAGTACCGGTTTTTGAACCGTATAGCTATCCGGATCGATGCTCAAAGGCATCGCCCCGGTTTTCACCCGATCGATAGAGTATCGATGCGGTTCAAGTCACGTGGCGCGGCGCTGGAACCCTCGAGGACCACATCGATCGGTTGGTGTCTCCAACCGCATCGATGAACCCTCATCGATGCACTGTTGGTTTCTCCAACCGCATCGATGTTTTGTATATATATAGGTCTATTTCTCCAAGAGCTATTATATATGTGTGTGTTAAATCACAACTAATTAAAAGCATAGATAATCAATCATGCACTTTGCACGATAATTAAATCCTTGAACATTCATTAACAAATTTAATTACATCTAATGTATTAAAATATGTACACATATTTGTTCTTCGCTCATCGCCTAATGTATCAATATATATGTACACAACTTTAATTACAACTTGAGTATTTTTTCCTTCATTCATCGGGATCTTTTACGCGCATTGCTCTTGCTAGTCAGAGATGTCTAAACCCGACGATTCACTAGTCCTTATTGAAGGGCACAACCTGTTAAACATTGGTTCGTGAAACTCGCCTTTTGGATTTACGACCTCATCGTAAATAAAGCCGACGAGTTGTTCTTGGATTGCTCTCACTGCGTGCGGCGAGAGTTCAACCTTGTTCCGCCAAATGTTGAGGCACCTATCGTTAAGTCATTAACTAATCAATACTTGAACTTGTACAAGATATAAGGAGTACCTATACATCATTAAAGCTAGTAATTATATTTACTCACCCCTTGTTGCCTTTTAGCACGCGATCGGCGGCTCGGTTTGGGTGTGCATAAACTCGATACATAGTAGCCGATAAATTGTTACCCGTGGTGAGTCAAGATCTGCAGTGGAAAAAGTTGAAAGCGTGAAATGGATGCAAGGAAATTAAGTTAACTAACTAAAAAGCTAGCATTATGATATCGCATACGAGAGGCAATTGTAATGTCAAATTTCTCCTTGAATGCGCCTACGTTTTTAGCACGGAACCGTGTGAATGCACTACACATGTGATTCTGAATTGTACATGATTAGAATTTGTTTCAAATTGAAGGAAATAGAGCTAGTACGATAATAAAAGGAACAAGAATTAATACCGGTCGAGCATGTCGATAAAGTTTTGATACTTTTCAACCGGTCTCCTTTATGAGTCCATAATTGTGATCGAGCTACGATCTAGCTCGATCATAAGAAGAATCCAAAGGAAAACTATACATAGATGTGTCAACATAGATAACTAATTAGTTCTAACATCGTGTTATGAAAAAGGAGTAGAATGAGGTGGTACGAAAACACGACTCAAATGAGTAGGCTAGATATATCTTTGACTTATATCTTTGACCCATTAGCGCATTGAATACGTTAGTCTCTGCTTTCGCTTGGGTGGTCTCTAACGGTTGTCTCGTTGATAACTCATCGGGTCCATGAAGCCTATGTCGAAAATACGATCCCTTGGCATCTTTGTATCTCCATGCTACATAAGAAATTAGTTAGGCTTGCAAGTTAGTATAGTACAAGGAAGTGCACGATAGTTTTTGTAAATAATTAAGACACTTACAGAGTCCAAAGAACCCATCAAGCTCACGCCGAGGCGTCTGTTTGGTATAGATCATACATGTAGTCCCGAATGACAACAAATTGACCTTCACCATGAAAAAAATCTTGTTGCTTAAACTTGACAAATAACATCTCTAGACCATGCTTGGTTGCGCCCAAGTACCATTCATGAAATTGCCGATCTTTGTCGTTAGTGGGCAGCTCCTCATGCCCGACCAATGACCCACCCATTTTAAATAACCATTTTACTTGGGCAACCTCAATCTTTTCCGTGCCTAATATTTGATTTGCAAGAAGGCCGGTTTCTTCAAGAATTTTGCATCTCCTTACTCTTCCCTCGGTGACATCTTCTTCTTGGGGCATTCCTTACTCAATGTGCGCTTTCGTAGTTTGATTTGCGAGGCATTTCCTTTTATCCTTCAAATTTTTAATAGTCATTAAGCCTTTATAAAATTCTTACGTGCTGTGTTGAACCTTTTTCTCTGGTGACTTGGGTTTAAGAAATTTAGTTACCTCTCCTTTTACCACCTTCTTGATCTCCTCATCGCTCATATCATACGGCCGCCGGAAGTTCACCACTTCTTGGATTGGGTGGAGGACCCGTCTTCTTGGGAGCTATGGCCGAGCTGGCTTCATTCCTTGGTCGGCGCCTTCTTGGGAGGAGACGGGTTCTTGTGGCGCTTATGTGCGCGGGAGGTGGTGTAGGAGTCGGCGCCTTCTTGGGAGGAGACAGCTTTTTCGGGGCTTATATGTGCAGGAGATGGTGTAGGAGATGGGCTTTTGTCGGGCTTATATGCGCAGGAGGTGGTGTAGGAGTCAGCGTGTTCTTGGGAGGAGACGGGTTTCTTCTCGGGCTTCTTTCGGAGAGGACAAGTCCATGTTATCTCGAAAAATTATGTACCGCTTACGCCACAGATGAAATTGTGTAACGCCTCTCCTAGCTTCAGTAGTCCCGTCACCTCCAGAATTTCGAGGTCAAGGTCCTCGCACCTGGCGCACCTCCTCCACCGAGACCTTGGAGTATCCTAACGGTATCTGTTGGCCATGGATAAGTTGCCCGGCTCTAATGGGTGAGCCATACCATCGGCCGCCTTTGAAGGTAAGGTTCTGGCGCTTGGATATGCAGCTCACAAGGTGTCCGCCGCTCGATGTCGCTCTACGGATACTTGTCCAAGTCCGCTTCACAAATTTCACCGAAGCGCAATGCTTCACGCCCGGAGGGGCTAATGATGTCTGGATTACTTGGAGGTTCTTGGCCCGTCTCGTATTGTTGGCTCAAGGCTATTGCACCTCTCTTCGGATCTCTTCTTGCATTCTCTCATTTGTTTGATTCAGCGTTCTTCAAGCGCACTAAGTGTAGTGTCTGCCGAGCCTTGCTCTCGCCCGACTCCTATAGGTCTCGGGCCTGGCGAAACCAACCTTCCACGGACAACGCCGACGCCTCGTGTACGTCCAGGTGCTCTCGATTTTGCAAGGCCCTTGTTAGCTCATCGTTCTCCTGTTTGGCACAAAGCTACCCGGGAAGTCTCCTCGATGGACTGCACAAGCCTTCGCCACATCTCTTAGCACCTCCCCAAACACAAGATTGCCGTTATCATCAAGGGCGCCGCCGTGAGCATAGAACCAATGCTTTGCTCTGTCGGGCCAATCCATTGCTATGGTGCGATACCCTTCGCTAGCGTGTCCTGTTCCTCTTCTCCCATTTTGGTATTGCATGGCGGTAACCACCGGGGCGAGTCGGTGGTGATAATTCTTCTTCATGCATTCAACTTATTCTTCTCACTCAAACTTTGACCTTCGTCCAAGTCTTGTAGTTCATAAACGATCCCGTGATCTTGCAACTTTGGGTGCTTGTTGAAGTCGGCTCGATTCTTCTTGATATACTCGTGTTCACTTCTTTTTATAAGTCCGAATGCGACCGCCATCTTCTTGAGAGTGTAACTCTTCACCTTCTCTTCGGTCCCTTGGGGAAGGTGAATGTCTCCTTCACATCGCTCCAAAGCATGTTCTTCGATCTTGAGGACTGATCCCATTTTGCTATGCTAATTGCCACGTGGTCCCTAACGTGGACGCCAGATGCTGAATTGAACGCCCAAGCGCCCGAGGGTGCAAGAGGTCGGCCGCCCTCGGCGATTTCGGTGATAACATGTCTTGCCTTCTTCTTCTTGCTTGGACCTCGCCGACGTGATTGCTCGCCGTTGACCGATCTGAAAGCATGGTACAATCATGAACGGGTCGATGTTGGCTTAGCATGGTAGTGGCACCGACAATCATGAACGGATCGATTGTTACCTCGCCGCCTCATCGTGCTCTGCAGCCTCATCGTGTTTCTACAACATCATTGGCCTCGGTGGCGGGTGCAAGCTCCGCTGCCTCATGATCATCACATCCCGCAATCAAACTTCTCATAAATTCTTCGTCGTCCATCGCCGCTTTCTTAGGCTAGAAGAAGCACTGAAAATTAACGAAAATAGATCACATTTCATGTAAAGTCGATGGTACTACTCTAAAACGGCGTGGAAGGCGGTGGGGAAGAGACAGTAGAGAGGATGGGCGGTGACGCCAAGATGTTCCTAATGTAAATCGGCCAAATACTATATGATGGTAATTTTGCTAGAGTTGAGAGGAAATCAAGTGATCGATGTTGTGACCTCATGCTACAAACATGTGCACATGTAACTTTAAAATGATACTTATACATTAGAAAAAATTCATATGATACATATACATCTCAAATGAAAACATAATATGAAAAAATTCATATATTCTTAAGAATATATTTGCTGAATAAAAATAATGAATCATTCTTATTCCACACTAAAATGATTTAAAAAAATAAGCCCCTGCAAGTTCAAGAAGCATGGGTGTCACGAGAGCGTCCGGTACACCGAGAGTATTTCAAACTTCACATATACATATAAATCTCACACATACATAAGTATTTGAAGATTTGCCTAATAATGACAAGTAAAAGGGACATCACAACTAGCATAGTGCTCAAGTTGTCAATTTTGTATTGTTCTCAGATAACGGGTTGCCTTAAAGACCGTCCCGTCAAGAGGGACAAAGATCATTGACCAATTTGTGACAACATTACTTTAGTGAAAATGAAACAACTTTTCCAAAGACTTGACAACTTAGAATAATTCACATGATACATATTCATTTGACATGGTACATATACATTTCAAACTTCACATATACATAGAAATCTCACACATACATAGAAATCTCACATATACATAGAACTCCGATCAATAAAAATAGAAATTTCAAAATTCACCGAAATTAGAATAATTCACATGATACATATTCATTTGACATGATACATATACATTTCAAACTTCACATATACATAGAAATCTCACACATACATAGAAATCTCACATATACATAGAACACGATCAATAAAAATAGAAATTTCAAAATTCACGAGAAATTAGAATAATTCACATGATACATATTCATTTGACATGATACATATACATTTCAAACTTCACATATACATAGAAATCTCACACATACATAGAAATCTCACATATACATATATATTTCAAACTTCACATATACATATAAATCTCACACATACATAAGTATTTGAAGATTTGCCTAATAATGACAAGTAAAAGGGACATCACAACTAGCATAGTGCTCAAGTTGTCAATTTTGTATTGTTCTCGATAACGGGTTGCCTTAAAGACCGTCCTCGTCAAGAGGGACAAAGATCATTGACCAATTTGTGACAACATTACTTTAGTGAAAATGAAACAACTTTTCCAAAGACTTGACAACTTAGAATAATTCACATGATACATATTCATTTGACATGGTACATATACATTTCAAACTTCACATATACATAGAAATCTCACACATACATAGAAATCTCACATATACATAGAACCTGATCAATAAAAATAGAAATTTCAAAATTCACCAGAAATTAGAATAATTCACATGATACATATTCATTTCACATGATACATATATATTTCAAACTTCACATATACATAGAAATCTCACACATACATAGAAATCTCACATATACATATATATTTCAAACTTCACATATACATATAAATCTCACACATACATAAGTATTTGAAGATTTGCCTAATAATGACAAGTAAAAGGGACATCACAACTAGCATAGTGCTCAAGTTGTCAATTTTGTATTGTTCTCAGATAACGGGTTGCCTTAAAGACCGTCCTCGTCAGTAGGGACAAAGATCATTGACCAATTTGTGACAACATTACTTTAGTGAAAATGAAACAACTTTTCCAAAGACTTGACAACTTAGAATAATTCACATGATACATATTCATTTGACATGGTACATATACATTTCAAACTTCACATATACATAGAAATCTCACACATACATAGAAATCTCACATATACATAGAACCTGATCAATAAAAATAGAAATTTCAAAATTCACCAGAAATTAGAATAATTCACATGATACATATTCATTTCACATGATACATATATATTTCAAACTTCACATATACATAGAAATCTCACGATACATAGAAATCTCACAATGTCATTTAATAATCGAACAGAGACATGGTCTAATGTCACAAGATACAAGCTCATGAATAAGTATTTGAAGATTTGCCTAATATATATATATGCAAACAATATCACGACACAAGGAAATGATTCTAGGTGACAGAAATATAAAGCAAACACAGGTGAGCCTATCCGAATGCAAAAGGAGCATACAACTTACTAGAACTTACTTCGTAACTCATCGCAACAGATTATTATGCATGAACAAGAAAGATTCATAAGACAAATATATATATCGAATCACTAGACACAATTGATCTAACAACTAAATGTCAAGTCATCGAAAATTGTTGTTGTCACAAATGGTCTCAATACACCAAATCTTCATCGAACAATAATCCCACTCTTGCAAGGTCCCCAACCACCGACATCTCAAACGCAAAGAACGCAACCAAAACCAATCACTCGGGCACCAATGAGGAGGGCACAAACCCTAGGGTTGGCGAAGGCCGAGGGGAACAAGCCAGCGGAGGCAAGGCTTTGAGGCGAGGACAGCGGCGGTGGGGTCGCTCGGAGGACAGGAGGAGGGCAGCATGTGGGTCGCTGAGGCGCCCCGGTCGTCGGAGGTCTTTGCAAACGAAAGGGAGGAGGAGGAGATTGGGGAACAATGGCGGAGTAGAAAAATTGGGGATGAGGCGGCGGGATGGGTTTATAGGCGCACCATCGGTCGGTTGGTGTATCCAATCGATCGATGTCTCTATCGATCCGGTTGGATACACCAACCGATCGATGTGAGACATCATCGATTGAATACACCAACCGGATCGATGGGTCACCTCAGCGGAGAGGAGCCTAGGACTATCGGTCGGTTGAAAACACCAACCGGGACTGATGTTAAAATGCTCAAAACAATTTAGCGCCCATACTAATCGACAAGAAATCTTCCTCCCCCTTGGCTAGCGCGTGGCGCTTGAGTTCGAGGGCTCTCCCGATCGACCGTGAGGTCTCGGGTTCGAGCCCCGCTCGTGCCCCCTAGCTCTTCTTTTTTTTTCCTTTTCTTTTATTTACTACTGTTTCATGAAATAATTTTTAAAAATGCTTTTACCACTTTAGATTCATTTAGTCTTTATTTTAAGATTTCTTTTTTTGAATCAGTCCCGGTTGGTTTATCCAACCGGATCGATAAATCACATCGATCGGTTGGATACTCCAACCCAGATCGATGGGTCACCTCGGCGGAGGGAGCCCTAGGACTATCGGTCCGGTTGAAAACACCAACCGGACTGATGTCAAACACTCAAAATAATTTAGCGCCCATACAAATCGACAAGAAATCTTCCTCCCCTTGGCTAGCGCGTGGCGCTTGAGTTCGAGGGCTCTCCCGTCGATCAGGAGGTCTCGGGTTCGAGCCCCGCCGTGCCCCCTAGCTCTTCTTTTTTTATTTTTTTTCTTTTATTTGTTGTTTAACTACTGTTTCATGAAATAATTTTAAAAATGCTTTTACCACTTTAGATTCATTTAGTCTTTTTTTAAGATTTCTTTTTTGAATCTACTGCTTAACTATTGTTTCATTAAATAATTTTTAAAAATGCTTTTACCACTTTAGATTCATTTAGCCTTTTTGTAAGATTTCTTTTTTAAATGTACTGCTTAACTATTATTTCATTAAATAATTTTTAAAAATGCTTTTACTATTTTAGATTCAATTAGCCTTTTTTTAGATTTCTTTTTTGAATCTACTTGCTTAAATCTTGTTTCATTAAATAATTTTTAAATATGTCTTGTTTAAAGTTATTCTTTACAATATTTTTTCCAACCATGTAATATAAATTAACATTATAGAAAATTGTAAGAAATAAAGTAATATTTGCACTCTTATAATTCCATTGCAAACCTGTCACCTTGTTATATTAGTACAGAGGGACTTTAAACAATATTGTTAGTGAAATATTAGTACAATTTGAGCAGTAAAATACAGAAAACCACTAGAGGAATGAGAAACTAGTATGTTAGTAGTCTATTACACCAAAAGCAATCCTTATTTGCTAACATACTTTGCTTTTACAAGTGATCCTTCATTATGATCGCGGCGCACGAGGGAGATTCCTCTCAGATCATTCAAGACACTAATGTCTACGCCCACCGTGAAAGGAGGCAGCTCGTCGAATCGATTATACTCTTCTTCGTCCGTGACGCCTCAACTCCGACAATCCTTCTTTTACCCGAAGAACCACGTGGCGCCTTGGCCGATCGCTATCGCTAGTCTTCTCTTCGCTTTTCGGTTTGTTGTCCATGTCCATCACATAGAATACCGTGTCACATCATTAGCGAGCACGAATGGTTCGTCCCTATAGGCCACTTGCTTGAGGTCAACAGTTGTCATACCGTGCATTTATCGATATCCACTACCGTTAGTTTGACCCATTGGCACCGAAACAGAGGGACTTTTAATGGCCCGTACTCCAGCTCCCAGATCTCCTCTATGAAACCATAGTAGGTGTCCATCTTTCCATTTTTGTCCAAGGCATCTATACGGACGCCCTTGCTTTTGGTTGGTGCTCTTGTTATCCCGGGTTGTCGTGTAAAATGTGTACCCATTTATCTCATACCCTTGAAATGATATGATTGTTGTGGACGGTCCTCGAGCCAAGAGTTTCAATTGTTCATCGCCCGTGCGGTTGCCCAACAGTTGCTTTTGTAACCAACTGGCGAAATGATCCATTTGCTCAACTGCGATCCACTTATCTTACTTCTCTGGGTATTGGGCGCGTAGACTCATCTCGTGATCATAGATATACGGAGCCACTACAGTTGCTTGTTTCAATACCGTGAAATGTGCTTGTTTAAATGCAAGTAGATCATCGCTATAGGATTCTTTTCTCCCTAAAGTCCCTTTTCCTCAGTAGCCTCCCTCATGGCGTGATACAGGACGCCAATCGGATTCAGATCATCCATGTAACTAACACAAAACTCGATCACCTCCTCTCAGGTCGACACCTGCGCAATAATGCAGCCTTTCAGGCGAGACCGTTCTTAACATACTTCTTTAGGATACCCATGTACCTCTCGAAAGGAACATGTTGTGGAGGAACACAGTCCGAGAATTTCTATCTCTTTAACAATGTGGACCATGAGATGGACCATAATATCAAAGAAGGATGGAGGAAGATCATCTCAAGGCTAACTGATCATTGACCATGTCATCATGCGAGACTAGATAACTTATTCGCTCGATGACCTTCTGCGACACCGCGTTGAAGAACGAACACGCCTTTATGATTGTCCTCGTACCTAATCCGCGAGAATACCTCGCACCGCCATCGAGCAATCAGGTCATCAACACATGACAATCATGGGATTTTATGTGTACGATTTTATTCTCTTTCATGTTTATGAGTCTCCTTATGTTCGAGGAGTATCCACAAGGGACCTTCACTTTGCTTAAGAACTTAATCATGTTTTTTTTTCTTCCTTGCTCAAAGTGTAGCTCATGGGTGGAGGTAATGTTGTCCTTTCTCTCTCTTTTCCGGATGTAGGTCGTTCTCGAGTCCCAATAGTCAGAGGTCCTTTCGTGCTTGAAGTGTATCTTTTGACTTACCGTACATATCTACGAAACCTAGCGAGTTCACGCAGACATTCTTCGTGATATGCATGAAGTCCAAATGAGTGGCGGACCTCTAAGTCTTTCGAAGAAGGTAAGTCCCAAAATATTGACTTCTTCTTCCAAATGGCCTTCGTGTGACCTTGTTCACCGTGACAGTTTGCTACCGTGACCTTTTCCAAATACTACTTTCAGATCCTTTACCAAAGAAAATACAAGCGCCCCATCGCGATGCATGGGCTTTACGCTTTCTCTTCGTCCCATCAAAATTCTCACCCTTCCTCCGTGAACGGTCCTTCATATGGAGGAACCTACGGTGGCCCATGTACACAACCTTTCGAGAGTTTTTAGGTACTTGTCTGTCCGTATCCTCTAAGCGGTGAATGCGTGCTTTATATCCTTTGATAGATAGGCCCGATAGATTACCAAGTGCAGGCCGACCGTTGATGGTTACGAATAGCAATGCACGAAGTGAAGTGCTCTCTTTGTACTCATCCCATACACGTACACCATCGCTCCACAGTGTTAACAGATCTTCAACCAACGGTTTGAGGTACACATCAATGTCGTTTCCAGTGTTGCTTCGGGCCTTGATAAGCAATGGCATCATAATGTACTTCCGCTTCATACACGTACCAAGGAGGAAGGTTGTAGATACATAGAGTTACGGGCCAAGTGTTTGGATCGCTGCTCATATCGCCGAACGGGTTCATCCCATCCGTACTCAACCCAAACCTTATGTTCCTTGCATCCTCAAGAAAGTCCGGGTATGTTCTATCGACTTTCCTCCACGGGAGCCATCAAGAACGTGTTTTAGCCTTCCGTCGTCCTTACGGTCTTCCTTGTGCCAACAAGATCATCCGGGCATGCGCTTTGTTCGCAAATAAACGCTTCAACCGGGGATTACAGGAAATACCACACCACCTTAGCAGAGGTCTCTTCTTCTTGCGCCGCCTCTACCTCACCGGGTCATCACGCTGGTCTTATACCGCAAGTTTTGCACACGGACAAGCTTCGAATCCTCATACTCATTGCGATAAAGGATACAATCATTACGGCATGCATGTATCTTCAGACCTCCAACCCCAAAGGGCGCATAACTTGTTTGGCATCGACGTAGTTTCGGCAATGTGTTCCCTCTCGAAGTAACTTCTTTATGAGGCATAACAACTCGTCAATCCTTATCGGACAATCCATTGGTCGCCTTCCATTGCATCGATTCTAGTGTGGTACGCAACTTTTATGGCCCCGTCGACGGTTTGGGTACAACAAAGTTGTTCCGTGGTCCTCCCATAGTATTTGGAACTTTTCGTAATGTCTTTCATCGATGTATTCTCCTCTCCATCACGCAAAGATCTGGTCTAGGTCATCATCACCACACTCCCCAATGTATCTTCGAAGAACCATGTTGACCGGCGTCAGGGATATTGTTGTTCCGCCTCTTCTTCTTCACCGCCTTCCTCAGATAATCTCTTCTTCACCGTGCTTGGTCCAGCAGTATAGTTTGACATGAAACCTCTTGTGAGCAAATGAAAGTGAAGGTGGCTGGATTTTGGCCACTCCTTCTCATTCTTGCGATCTATGCATGGACAGATATGTAGCTCGACGTCGTGTGTGCATCGGCCAAGACGAAGAAAATCTTGCAAACCCGCAAGAACTCCGGGAGCGCCGATCCATGTACATCCATCGCCGGTCCATCTACATTATGTTACATCAAGATAATCTGTTACCTCATTTTTGGATAATGAATTGTTGAACCAAAACCTAAATATTAGCTAGATCCACACCTTCAATCCGAGCTAAATAATAATCCAAGCAAAATATAAACCCACACAACAAGTTTTTGCAACCTACAAAAAGAATTGGTCGATCGAGTCCTGATTCAAAATTCGAACAAAATTCACGATGACTTTGTTTGCAAATTCTGTTGAAATTGTAACACCCTAAAAATTTCTAAATTATTATTCAATCATTTATTTTTATTTTTTCTAAATCTCTAGCACTTAATTAATGATGTTTTCAAAAATAATTTGTTGATGGAAATTAAAACCAAAATTATACTAGAAGTAATTTTCTAAGTTTAAAATATTCCAAAGTATTTTTGAAAACTTTTCTCAAATATTGAACTTATTTTATATTTTCTATAAAGCCATTCATATTTCGATATTATTTTAATTCGCAAATGAATTTAAATTTCTTCTTTTCCACATAACCATTGCCATTTGAAGATCCCAAACTCCATGATTTCCATGCACCATTCTCCCCACGACTACGTGCAACCAAACCTCATTCTTCATCGATCGATGGAACTAAAACCTAAATTTAAGCTAGATCCACACATTAAAGGCGAGCTACATTATAATCCAAGCAAATTCTAAGCTTACACAACAAGTTTTTGTATCCTATTTGAAAAGATCAAGCTAGATCTCTACATTCATATTAATCTTTCATCAATCATGGGAAAAGATCAAATTTTTTATAATTCAAGCAAAAAAGAGGCTCCATTTAACACCAAATGATGTGAGGAATGATGTTACTAACCTTAGTTACCTTGGTTATGAGTAAAATGACCAAAATTTTGAAATTTGGGCAGCACCTCCTCTACATTCATAATCTTTGATCAATCATGGGAAAAGATCAAATTTTCTTCATAATTTAGGCAAAAAGAGGCTCCATTTAACACCAAATGAAGTGAGGAATGATATTACTAACCTTAGCTACCTTGGTTGTGAGTAAAATGACCAAAATTTTGAAATTTTGGGCAGCACCTCCCTCCTTCAAGCTCTTGGTCAAGCTCCACCGTTCTTTTCGCAAGACCGAATGATCTAGGTCCGCGCAGAGCGGAGGAGGAAGAAGTTTAAATTGAGAATCAAGCGGTTGAAGACACCAACAGCATCGATGAAATCACATCAAGACGGTTAGTGTGACGAACCGGTACTATTTAGTGGGTGCTAAATAGTATCGGTTCGTGAAACCAACCGCATCGATGTTATCTCATCAAGACGGTTCGTGTCTTCAACCGTACTAATGGCTCCTCGCAGTTCTGTGAGTCGTTGAACCGGATCGATCTAAATATCGGTCCGGTCGCACTCAACCGTCTCGATGGGCGGTAGGAAAGGTCGGTTCTGTAGTAGTGCTCATGCATACATATTGTCGTAATTTATAGCGTGGATTACAACCGAACAGATCTATCCCTAATTTAAATCTAACTTGGATCTTATCCCTAACATAGCTTCAAGTCAACTCAAACTCTTATTAATCTTTAATACTAGCTCTCTAGCACTCTCTCTGAAGATAGGTATAAGATAATAGTCATGACCATCTTGTTACATAATGCAATAACCTTGCTATGGCATCTACATTTACTGAACCTATAGCCAACACGATGGCAAATACCCCAATTCAAGACGTTCACTTTTACCAAAATTGTGACCACAGTAACCACTATCATCATCACCTCAACTAACATTTTTTTTTTGAAAAAGGAAGAAATTTATTAATTTCAAGCACATTACATCGAGATGATACAAGTCCTTGAAATCACTTCCGGCCTCTGCTTAACACGAAGCACACAGCCAATAAAAAAAATGAAAATAAAAGATAAGACGCACACACTAATGACAAGCAATCCGAAGACTAGACCGCCACCCATGTGCCCGGGCATAAAAATCCTTGACCACCTGTGCCAAACAACGAGAAGCCGCTTCCAAAGTAGCTCGGAGCTCATTCAGAAACAACCCACGACGTAGCGGTGGATAATAGCAAAGATAACCTGCAAAGGGGAAGAATTGGTTTTCTTTTTAAAAACACACTCATTCCGACAAAGCCATATAGACCAACACGTGGCTGCAGCACCAAGGAGAACTAGGTTTTTAAACGTTGTATCAAAATTCCCTAGCCAACCTCCAAACATATTAGCCACGCACGTTGGTCTAGAGATGCCAAAGGCCAAATATATAAATTTCCAAACAGTATGTGCAAAGCGGCAATCAAAGAACAAATGCTTAATTGTCTCAGGTTCGTGACAAAAGCAACATATTCTGCAACCTTGCCAATTACGCTTGATTAAATTATCTTTAGTTAGAATTACTCCTCTCCGAAGATACCACAAAAATATCTTAATTTTTAATGGAACTTTAAGCTTCCACAATCGTTTGTTTTGGTTAGGCACATCACTTTTAATCAGTGCGTGATAATGCGATTTAACCGAGAATTGACCATTTTGACATAAATTCCAGCGGAACTCATCATCCATCTGAGACAAATTAATATTAGCGATACGTGAAATTAATTCATTCCACGCCACTAACTTTGGTCCAAATAGAGACCGTCGCCAAGAAATATTTAGTGGTGATGTTGAGAAAACCTCAGCAATGGTTGCAAACTTTCTTCTAACTATACTATATAGTCCAGGATACTGTTCTTTAATTGGGCAATTTCCAAGCCATATATCCTCCCAGAATCTCACTTGCGAGCCATTATTTATTTTGAAAGAGCCAAAACGAAGGAAATCTTGTTTAACCTTCATTAAACTGGACCAAAAATGTGAATCCCCTGGTTTCCACTCAGTTTGCCCTAGTGGCCTGGAGCCTAAATATTTGTTCCTTAACATCTGCTGCCACGTACCCTCTGAAGTTAGAAGTTTGAACAACCATTTGCTTAGGAGGGCGATATTCATAAAATTCAAATCATGAATCCCTAGACCTCCTTGATTTTTAGGTTGACATAAGATATTCCACCTAGTTAGGCGATACTTCCTCTTATGTTCATCCCCTTGCCAATAAAAACGAGAACGAAAATAATCCAGCTTCTTGAGAACACCTCTAGGAATCGCAAAAAAAGACATCATATACATAGGCAAACTGCTTAACACTGAATTAATCAATGTCAGCCTACCACCCACTGATAGATGTTTTCCCTTCCAACTACTGAGTCTTTTTTCCAAACGTTCTTCAACCAGATTCCATTCAGATTTTCGTAATTTTCTATAATGAATAGGAATCCCTAAATACTTCAAAGGAAGAATCCCATGTTTACAACCGAACAATTCCATGTATTGTTGTAAATTTTTTTGAGCGTCACCAAAGCAGAATAATTCACTTTTATGGAAGTTAATTCTAAGCCCTGAGATTTGCTCGAAAGCACACAGCAATAACTTCATATTACGCGCTTTTTCCAGGTCATTCTCCATGAAAAGTATTGTATCATCAGCATATTGTAATATGGACAAACCATCATCAACCAAGTGAGGTACTACCCCCCCCACTTGTCCCTGTTCCTTGGCCCGTTGAATTAAAATTTTCAACATATCAGCGACAATATTAAACAAGCCTCGTCCTCACTCTCGGCCTCGTCCGCTACACACACGCTTTAAGCCTTGGCCTTCACCATCTCTCTCAACATACGCCTGACCACATTGGCTTCCACCATCTCTCCCAACTCTCCCTGACCATGCCATGTCAAGAAAAGTGTCTGACCTTCACTTGAGTGCCATCGTGAATTGAAGTTGAAGAAGGATGCCCCCAGATAGGGCGCATCATGCAAGACCGGTTTAGGTGAAGGAGTATCGAGTATGTGAGTGAACAAGGCACGTGTGGTACCTCTTTTCGTGAAGGCTAGATGCACCGATTATCACGCATAATATTGAGGGGAGGGAAGAGGAAGGTTAACATGAGGTCCTTTACAAAATCCTTCCTTCTCTCTCCTTCCTCCTCGCCATTCCCTTTTTTTCTTTTTTTCTCCCTTCTCTTTTTTTTCCTTCTTTTTCTTTCATCTCGATCGGTTTGTCTCTCAGCTCTATATAAAGTAGAGCTTGACTCAATGAAACTCATGAGCTCAAGCTCGACACATTTAGAGCTTACACCGAACTGAGCTCAAGTACCGAACTCACTCCGCCTCCAATTGTTTTTTTTTGTTTTGAAAAGGAGTTGGAATAATACTCTTCTCTTTCTTTCCACCATCGCACAACTTGTGAGCATAAAGGGAGGTGCCAGTTGGGGAAGAGAGAGAGAACGAAGAGAGTTGGAGATGAGCAACACTGATAGCACAGTAACTCTCCTCGCGCCCTACAAGACGGGAGGATTTGATATTTCCCTCCCTCAGGCCCTCCTTTTCTTCTCCCATCTTTCTCTTTCCTTTGGGTTAATTGGTTTCACATATACGAATTCCAAAACCCCAATTAGCAGCCGGTGCTCAGTTAGTCCCCCAAGAAACGCTTCTTTCGGGGTCTTCTGCTCAGGAGATTTGTGCGACAAGGGAACCATTTATGTGCCAAAGCTGCTTACTTTCCTAAAGAAGGAAGATAAAGGCCATGGCCTGCAGAAGATGGTCTCATCATCTTTGTTTTCCTGTGGATATTTTGTTTTCGATATTTCGATATCACACAGCTCTTCATAGGATGGCTAGATTCTCCAATCTTGTGTACCCCCTTCTTGTTCTGGCAAGTTAGGGTGCCGTGTCTGAATTCTACTATTAAGAACCAATATGGGATTAGGGAGGGGCCCCAATGCTTGGCGTGTTGAACCAAAACAAAACTGATGGGAATGGTGAATTCGACGTAATGATCAGGTCCTATGTTGAAAGCTTTGATTAAGGATGTTGCAGACAATGAAAATTAATATGCATTATGTATGTGCAAGAGAAATCTCAATCCAAATTTTTAATGGTTTATGTTGGAGAGTAGGTAATGGAGATAAATAAGAGTCCAAGTTGTGTGCGACTCGGATTCATATTAGGAATATGATTCAAGTTAGAGATAAATTCGAGATGGAGTTTGATTGTAATTCAGTTGTGATTGACGCTATAAATAAAAGGTGTGGGGATCCAATAGGACACACATGATCATGCAATTATTCCCTAAAATTACAACATGGTATCAGAGCCTTACATCTGAGCCATAGTTATCCCCAATCTAGATCCACTCTAATCGGTCGCCGCTGTCATCCACGCTTTACCTTAGGGGGTACTGTGTTGTTGCCACCATCGTAGTCCTCGAGTCTTTAGGCCGCCAGCACCACCCTGCTTGGGTGTGCAGGCCACTGGTGCCACCTAGGCCCAGGTGGGCAGACTGCATCGCCGCTCATGTGTGGGTGACGCTGCTGCTTGGGACAACCGGGTTGCCACTGTTGCTTGTTCTGGTACCGATGCTTGAGGGTACCATCGCCGTCGTCTCCCGGTGTTGCACAGGAAAGGCCACGGCCGGTGTAGATTCGACCAGACCTGGGAGGAGGCAAGTGGAGGAAGAGGGAGGAGGCAGTGAAAGGGGAGACCAAGGTGGAGGCAGGCTGCACAAGGAGGAGAGGGAAGGGCAACGGCGGTTGATGGGGAATGGTCTGTGGAGGGGGAGAGAGAGGGGATAAACAAGAAAGAGGAACCAGAGCTGAAAAAAGGCTAGCTAAGAGGAAAGGAAAAAGTTAGAAAAAGAAAGGAAAGGAAAAAAGAGATGGAAGAAAGAAAAAAAGAGAAGTGAGAGGGGAGGAAAAGGAAAAAAAGAAAAGAAAAAAAGAGATTTGCCGCTTGGCTATGCGCACACGTTTGTATATGAGACATGTAGGTGCTACGTTTATAATTTGTATTGGCATCGATGCTTGAAGGTTGTAGACGCATAGCATAATTTAGTGATCAGGTTGTTTTGATTGAGATTGGAGAGGGACTGTTGTTATGTGGTTGCTGGATCTGGTGTCATTGCTAGAGTTGTCGGATTTGGTGTTGCTTGAGAGATAGAGAGAAGATTGTTTGCTGCTTGAGAGACAAAAAGGGAAGATTGCTATTTGCTATGAAGTTGCATGTGCTCTACAGGGGAGAGAAATTGAGAAGTGTTTTTTAGCTGATACTAATGATGAAGGTTTCAGGGCAGGTTAGAGAGGCACTGAAATAGGGGGAGAAGATTACTCAGGATGTGGCTTTAGTGATGTTGAATTTGAAGTTGGTAGCAGAGAGGTGATGGGTGGCAAGCCCAAAGGTGATGTTGGGCTTGTGTTGATTGTGGTATTGGTAGTAGGAGTACGACGTGGTGGTAGCTCCGATGGAAGTTATGGCTATGGTTTTGATGTTAGTGGTTGCTATCAAGGTGTTAGCGTTGATGTTGGTGCTAGAGGCGGTGTTAGTGCAGAGGTGTGTTCGATGTGTTGGCAAAAAATGTAGGACAACGATCGGGGGTATGTCGGTGGAAGTCGAGGTGGTCAGGGGCGTATTGAGGAGATTGTGGAGGCCAGGGTGGCTAGGGGCTAGAGGTGGAGATGGTGTAGACCAAAGCTTGAAGCATGTGGGTAAAGATGGAGACCAAGACGACAGATGTGACAAACAAGAGGAAGGACTTGATGTTAGTTAAGGCTGTGTTGGAGGTAGTCGAGGTGATGGCAATCGAAAGTTGCATCGGTGTGATAGTGTTAGACATGGCGTGAGTGGTGTGAACAGTGAGGATAATGATTGTGGAGGTGGTGTCGATCATGACGTTAAAGGTAGCTTTGCGGAGGTGGATGTCATGGTATTAGTATTCGTTATCATGTTAGCTATTCAGTAAAAATAGATGTCTTGAAAGGGAGTGTTGTATTATGTAACAAGATGGTTATTATTGTATCTCATGCCCATTTTTAGAGGGAGTGTTGGAGAGTTAGTATTGGAGATAAATAAGAGTCTGAGCAAACTCGAAGTCATATTAAGGATATGATTCAAGTTAGAGATAAAACCGAGATTGAGTTTAGTTGTAATTCAGTTGTGATTGATGTTATAAATAAAAGGTGTAGGGATCCAATAGGACACACAAGATATTCCCAAAATTACAATAGTTTCAAAAGAAAGGTGGGTTTGATATTGTCAACTCAAACCAGCTGTTATGCCTGAGAAAATTATCACAGGATCAGATCCTAATTTAGGAGTTATACGTAACAAAAGAAGTCAATGGATTTCGCTGGGAGCGTGGCAAGATGTGTGTGTCCCTGCTATTGCCTAATGGTGACTGCGGCTACAACTAGCATCCTTCCACTCTTTTTTAAATTATGATCCATTTGTTCCTGAGAGCTTTCCTTTTCTGTTTAGGGTTGTTCTTGCAACAGTTACAAGGGAGCGATCCTTCGGTTATGTTCCTCAGCCTCATGTCATGCTATATTATCAACAGAGAACAACCAAAGGAGGCCTTTTAATTGCTGAGGCAACTGGTGTTTCAGACACTGCTCAAGGGTGCGCATGATAGATCCTTAGGCTGCGCCTTTTTGAAATCTCAGTAGTTATGTTCAATTTCTCTTTTCGCGGTTCAGTGATTTCTAAAGATGAAATGTTTCCTGTATGCTTGCAAGGTACAAAGATGATCCTGGAATTTGGACAAAGGAGCAAGTCAAAGCATGGAAACCGGTTGTGGATGGGGTTCATGCGAAAGGAGGAATATTTTTCTGAAAGATTTGGCACGTAGGAAGTCTCTCTAATGACAGTACATTTACCACCTCTGGTATAAACTTGTTCTCAAGCTAAATGTAATGGTAATGTAGTTGATTCACTAGCAGAAAGACCTCCAATTGGATTTCAGAATTTTGGCTCAATATTTTGTAGGAACATTCTGTAGAATTATTCACCGATGCCTCATGGCAGCATAAGTTATCTTTGTGTTTAATGAAAATGCATTGGCAAATACATACTCATTTCTGTTAGAATAATGACGCACAAAACATATGAAGAAGATCAAATCACAAAGAACAAGAGACACAGATTTAACGTGGAAAACCCTTACGGGAAAAAACCATAGGCGCCGGCCGGCGAAGAACTTCCCTATTTTTCTGTAGAGTTACAAAACGCTAAGAACGAATCGCCCCAAGCGGCTTACAAGAAGGAAATATATAGATGGTGGTGACCTAGGTCAATAACTAATCCATACCACGGGGGTCTGAATTTGGATCACCAATTTAACAATTCCTATACTTCTGCTTTTTGTTTGTGTGACCATACCAATGCATGTTCGATGTCCTGATGAAGCTTTCCAGCCTAATGGGCAAGCTCCAATTTCAAGCACCGATAAAGCCACTAAAACACGTAGTGATAGCCTTTGGCATAGATATGGCTACTTTCTCAACACCTAGGCGATTAGAGACCGATGAGATCCCTTTGGTCGTCAATGATTTCAGGGTCTCTGCTAGAAATGCAATTGAGGCTGGTAAGTGCCTTCTTACGCTCCAAATTTTAAGGAACATGTTTAGATTGTCGTACAGAGGGTGAATCACGTGCATTTTTAGTTTAGTCACACTTATCTATCTTCCAAATTAGGATCGTGAGAAAATTAACATGTAGAGATTCTTATGGGTGATGGCTTAAACCGTTAACAATGACCTGTAATTTACTCAAGATCCTTAGTCACTCCTAAGGAGATGGGTGTTGGGAATTAATCTTGTTGAGGAAATTCATATTAGTCTGCACGTTTATTTTTGTGTGAGTTTATACTAAGGAAATACTTGAGTTGCGTGTATGTTAGTCTCGGAGGTATCAAATAGATGCTCCTCAACAAGTACAGCAGAGAAACTTTTTACACTCCTAATCCAGTTGTTGGATACACTGACAGTTGGATATATACCCTAGAGACAATCATAGAGATGATTATATTTCCTATATTCATGATTTATTATTTTATTTCTTGAATAATGTCATTATTATTTATTAGCAAGTATGTGACTTGTTTGTGAAACTCTATATATGATCTTGTAATGACTATTCTAAAGTGATCCATAGTCAATAAACATATTAGGACACGTCCTCATATGAATAGGCTAGCATATGTATTGGTTGATGACCATGTTTTACAGGTTATAGATGTGAAGATATCAAATCAATAATATAGACACATGTTAGAAGAACATGAAGTTGGATTGATCCACCTTAAGATACTGCGAAAATATTGTAATCTTATTTGTCGTTAGTTAATCACATATACAATGTATTTGCTATATCCTTAGACTTGAGGTTGACACATGTACTCGAGATGTGTAATGACTTACTTAGAGATTGCCAAACGCTGCTCTGTAACTGGGTAGTTATAGAGGTGACTTTTGGGTTTGTCGTAAAGCACGATGCGAGGCATGGTCGATCAAGATGAGATTTGCCCCTCCATATAATGAGAGAGATATCTCTAGTCCTCTCGAGTGGTCAGATTTCGGAAATGCATTGCCATGCTACTCGCGTTTAAAGAGCTAACCATAGTCGGGGATTCTAAATCACATAATCGAGAAAGAGTGGTCGAGCTAGCCAAACAAGGATGTCACATACTCACCTTGAGTTTGACCGATATCATAAGGCAAAGGAAAATACATGTAACTAAGCATTGTTAAAGTTCGTCCGATGTGATCTTTACATATACTGGGGAGTCAGCACGTCCTACTAGGGACCGCTACATATTAATAGTTGAGTAAGAGTACTCAGGCTATATCCAAATATATGTGAACCTATAGGGTCGCATGTTTAAAGGGTTGAAACTTAATTCGATGGTGATCCGAATTCTAATGGGTTTTGAGTTTCTAATGGGCCTTTAGAGACTCATTGTGAAGTGTCTATATAAAGGGAGGGGGCAGTGACTTTAGGGTTAAGAGATACCATAGAAATTCGGAACTCCCAAACCCTAGCCGCCACACCTCCTTTGCCCAAAACCACACAACTGGCGCTAGCACTTCGGTGCGTGGCATCCCTACCCTATAAGTGTTAATACCTTGGAGGCGTTGCTGTGAAGATTCAACACTAGGATGATCCGTAACCTGTGATGACGACGAGGGTGATCTGTAATCTGTGACGATCACAAGGAGCCATTAAGGAGCTGTTGGAGGAGGCGCGAGACTAGTACGACTACAACCGCACTGACACACTACATCGACTCTACTTTCGCTATGGGTCTGCACGTCTATTGGTAATTCTGTGATCTATAACCTGTAGTTGTTCTTTGCTTACGTGGTAGAAAATTTTGATTTTATGCTAAAGTAGCCTACCCGTTCCCCTTCACTATATGTCCATTTCTTCCGTCTGACGTCTAAATGGCCCTTTCAGGAATGATCTTTTCCCCCTCTCATAAGAGCAGCTACCTTTTGTATTGGTAGTGTTAGAGGAATAAGGTCATTGATTTGAATGCCTAATTTCCAAGCGTATGGATAAACGTATGATCATTGCAATTTAAGAATTGCATCTGAGAAGTTAAAAAAAAAGGAAATTGAGAAGAAAAAAAATCAAGCAATCATTCATGTACCGAAAAGGCAGCCTAGTTTCCATGGAATGATTGTGAGCCTGATGAAATCAGAGATATTTGGATATTTTCCACTTCAAATATGTGGCTTCACAAATTTGCCACTGGACCTACATTTCATTGACTCAGATGGTCCCATATGTCATTGGCTCAAGTGGCTTTGTCTATTTTCTCCTTTTGCTTCTACATGTGTTCCCATAGTCGTTGACATAGTAACATGTGGACTACTCATGGTATGGGTGACCAATATGTCGGCAACTGCAGGAATATTAGTAGAACAAGAAATGGAACAGGTTGCTTGAATTTGATGCTGATTACCATTGCTCCATTAGGTGGGCTAGCCATAGCATGTCTGATGTTATACAATATTTTTGGTCTGGACTTTTCTGCTGACAACTACCATTAGAGGGGCATACTACACAAGGAGTTAAGAATATAGATCACACAGGAAGAGGAGTTAAGAATATAGATCACACAGGAAGAGCATAGGAAGGCAATAATGACCTCTCCCCACCCATCATTCTTATGCTTTTATTAAACAAAAACTTGGTATCCTTTTGTTGTGTTTTGCATAAATCACCCAGGTCCCAATATTCAGTCCTTTAGGAAATGATTCGTCAGGGAGCCAAATTAGAATTGCATTTCCAAACAATAAATTACATAATCTATATGCTAGTGAAGATGGTCTCATATTCTTTTTTATGTTCTGTTCTATTTTTCCATATGATTTTTCTCATTGTCCCTTCTGTTTGTTTGATTGCAACTTCTGGTTCCTTACTGTTTGATAGCGACAGGTTAGAAATTGTACTCACAAAAACTGTTGAGGGTAATTGTGAATTCAGCTTAATGTGTAAAACCATGATTTCCTGCACCAACTCTGCTGCACTCAAAACTTAAATTGGAACAACAAAAGACTCCACTTGGAGCTAATGGCATCGCTGTGACTACCTTCTCAAGTCTCAGGCTCTCAACTCCCAGGTGATTAAAGATGGAGGGGAACCTTTTCATTGTCCACAATTCAGGATCGCTCAAAAAAATGAGAACCAAAACTTCTATATACCATTCTTAGATTTGACGTCCCGAATTGTAAAAACTGATTCTAGAGAATGCACCAGATGATTGGTTTGGATTAGAACTTACTAGATGTTTTTTTTGAACGCAAGAACTTACTAGATGTTCAGGATTTAATCATTTAAGCGATTAGATCTGAATTTCACTGGTCAGTGAAAGGTAAGATCTTATTTCAGTTGGTGTCCTGAGATCTGACAAAGTTGATCCTTTAGCTTTCCTTCAAATTCTAGAAGTGAAAAAGAGAAGAGTATCTACTAGACACTCGAGCTTATCATGAAAGTAATTGCTCAAGCATGTTTTGAAACGATACTCCGGGGTACTACCTGACAAAGCCATCTCTTAAGTTATTGGTACTTGTTGCTAATTAATGTCAGGCTTACAGATTAAGGGAATCTTATGCTTAACATTAATCGTGGATATCACCACCTACAAGAGATAGTCAATGAGCAGCATTATTAGTCCATATATAAAAACAAAGCTATGTAATAGCCAATGCTTGTGGAGTCTTTAGCATCTTGGAGGTGTTAGAAATCTTACTTTGGAACTTTTAGTGCCTCCTGTGCTGAATTTCTTAATTGTTACTCAATGTAGTTTTAAAGGCTTATAGCTGTCACATTCATTTTTTGGACGAAGTATCATGTTCAAGCGAGAACTTTTAATACCCAGCTGAATCAAAGTGAGGTTCAGATGCACTAAAGCACAATATCATCTTGGTTGTTTGTTTATTTGTGAACAAGGATAGCTATTACAAAAACACCTACTTTATGTTAATTTATTCTCTCTAGAGTCCTTCTGTTTTCCTCAAATTGTTCTCTTTAAGCATCTACAGGCATGAAAGTTTGGACTAGAGCTAAATGTTGGATCCTGCAATGAAGCAGCATATCTGCCTGCTCCTGGTTGCTACACCGCGGATGGGAAAACCCACAGTTGACCACCTGTTTACTGCAAATTTCTGGATTTTTGAGCGAGCAGTCACATTAGGTGCCTGGCATCGATTTCACTGAGATTGCTGAATTAACACAGATTTTGGCTACATATTTTACACTTTTCCTTCATATAAGTGTTCTTTTTTTTTCGTGAACAACCAACCAAATTTCCCTGTTTCTTCTTTACATTATCATTTTTTAGCTATATTTCTTACGCTCTACTTTATGTAAGTAATGTTTTTATCGAAAAAAACTTCAAAGACAAAAGAAAATCTAACATGTAGATTCTATCAGCTTTTGCTAAGTCAGACAAAATTAATCATGGTAGGAGGTCCAAAATGATACTGGTAATGCTGAGTGGACTTCTTGCTACAAGAACTGAAAATTGTACAACAACTCTGCACTTGTTTAATCTTCTTTATCATTTGTTAATTATGGTGACTCATATCTAACCTTTTAGGATTTGAAAATGTGTGCTAGACAAATTCTAATAGGAGTAGGATTCTTAATCCTAATAGGAGTAAGATTCCTATTTGCTTTAAATGAGAACTAGAGAGACTATATAAATCTAGGGGGTTATCATAGAGAACCCAAAAGGTACACGAGAGGATTAGAAGCTAGATTATTCTTTAACACTAGATTCTTATATAGGGCAAGTATTCGAGGGTCCTAAAAGATTTGAGAGGTTGTGAGAATAACAATCTCTTGTACTCTTTTGAGGTTATGCTTAAAAAAGTTGTGGTCGGTTTGTTAAATCTTCTCTCTTGTCGTGGTTACTTTAATGTCATTATTTTGGTTCTCTCTACGAGATTTACCTTCTCCGTTCTTGAGACTGTGCACGCTCGTACCTTATTTCACAAAACTCTGATTCTATCCTGGGACTGTTGCACATAAGTAGGGGTATCATAGGGTAACAAAGTCAAGGCAAGATTAATCAGATTTGTGAGAAGGTCGATAAAGTGTCAGGTAGCACAAAATCAAGAATGATATCAATGATGTGGAATCAAGTGGAGAAATTTGATGGCGGAGGAAATTTTAGCATGTGGCAATATATGGTAAAGGATATCCTTGTCCAACAAGAGTTAATCGTTGCTCTTGAAAGGGATGAACCGAAAAAGATATCCGCTAAAGACTGGAAGGTGATGGAGCGAAAGGTGTCAATACAATCCGTTTATGTCTCTCCAATGAGGTAAAGTACTTGGTGATTAAGGAAAATTTGTCAAAAAAATTACGGAAAGACTTAGAAGAATTATGTAGAGTGAAATCGCTGACAAACCAGTGGGTGCTGAAGTGACAACTGTACAGGTTGTGCATAGAGAAAGGTACATAATTCGTTGACCATCTCAATGTATTCAACAAGCTTATCACATAGCTTATTAGTGTTGGATGAGAAAATTGAGGAGAACGAAAAGGTTATCATATTAGCATCATCTCTACCACCATCATGTGAGCAATTGGTGATGAATATTCTTATCAGGAAAAGCATTTTCAACTACAACGTGGCAATTGAATATCTATTGGAGGCATAGTCCTTGAAAAAGCCATCGGAATCATCATCCTTGTGTGATCAAGTGTTGGCTGCAGTAGGTGTTGTAGGCAAAAACAAGAGTTACAGGAAAAAGAAATGCAAGAGCAAGGGCATACGTGTATGCTACCTATATAACGAGAAAAGTCATACGATAAAGGACTATTCAAGTTTGAAGCAAATGAAGGATGCATGCTCAATGGTAATAGCAAAAGATGATTCAGACATACTTGTTGTCAGTCAATTAGGTACTTCTTATGGATGGATATTAGATTCAGATTGTTGCTTCCATATATGTTCGTCGTGGGAGATATTTGACAAAGGATCTCTTTGCTCAGTATGTGGAACTGTTCACTTAGATGATTGCAATGAGTATGCAATTACTGAGGTGGGAACAATTACATTGGAGATGTATGATTCACTTAGATGATTGCAATGAGTATGCAATTACTGAGGTGGGAACAATTACATTGGACATGTATGATGGAGCATATTGCAGATTGAAGGGAGTTCAGTAAATTCCTAGCTTAAAGAAAAATCTAATATCTGTGGGTTGGTTTGAACTCAAAGGTTGTGAGGTATCACTTAGAAGTGGAGTTGTGTGAGTTACATGCAAAGGGCGGATAATCAAGAAAAGTATATGGAAGCAATAGAGGATACTGGTTGATGAGTAAATCTAATGGAAAGGCAACCAATAGGAGGTCTAAAAAATTCTGATCTGGAGAAGGATACCATGTCGTTAACTATATATAGGTAATCAGATCTTAACTACAATTATATGTGAAACTGCAAAGACAGTTGTTAAATCTAGAAGGCGTAAAAGCAAAGGTGCGAGCCGTTGAAAGAAGACATGGTGGAATCAACCATGCGATACCAACGAGCAGGTAGAGCTCGGAGGTGGTACATGTTATGAATAGCACTTGTATTCATCATGAGGCTAATAGACCAGAATATATACATGTACAAGGGGATACAAAAGGAAAGCCTATATAAGGCAATATCTATACAAGGCAATACAGGATACTATAAATCTCTATACAAGGCAACACAGGATACTAGCAATCTCTATACAAGGCAACACATGATACTGTTTAACACCCCCCTCAAACTAATGGTGGATCAACAAAACTAAGTTTGGAGAGATAAAAACTATGCACTCGAATAAGAAACTACTATCTACTCTATTCTTTCAAGCAATGAGATAACCACGAAAAAAACACAGTAGGCAGGAAGAGACTGATGATCAGAGTGATCACTAGCTCAGGTAGTATCAGAATATGTCTGGAGCTGTAAGGAGCTAGAGCATGGAAAAAATACGGCGAGAGATAGTTTCACGAAGATATCGCAGAACACAAAGAAGATGACAATAGTAGAGTTGGGAGCAAAAACGAATTGACTCAAGATATGCACTGGATACAAAATGTCAGGACAGGTGACGCCAAGATAAACAAGACTCCCAACAAGATGGCGATAGTGAGCAGGATCCTTAATAGGTTCACCATCAGTAGGTCGAAGGTGAACATTAAGCTCCATAGAGTCTTGGCTATGCGTTGACCAGTGAGAGAAGCACGATCAAGAAAATCCTGAATATACTTCTCTTGGTATAGGAAAAAGCCCTCAAATGTAAAAGAAACCTTAATCCCAAGGAAGTAGTGAAGGGGATCCAGATCAGATATGAAAAACTACTCACTGAGATGTACCTTCATAAAGGCAATATCCTGATAATCATCTCTAGTAACGATCATATCATCAACATATAGAATGAGAAGAGTCTAACTATGAGGCGAAGTGTGAATAAAAAGCACAGATCATGAGCACTAGCAGAAAAGCCTACCACAGTGACCACAGAAGAACGCTCAAACTAGACACGAGGGGCTTGCTTGAGCTCATAAAGAGAGTGGCGAAACTGACAAACCATACCCTCAGGAATAAAATACCCCTGTGGTGACTACATATAGACCTCACGTAACTCACTATTAAGAAAGGTATTCTCTTAACATCAAGCTGAGAGATAAACCACTCAGAAACAAAGGCTACAACAAGAAGAGTGTGAACAATGGTCATGTGAGTCACAGAGCAAAAGTTTTACTCTTACTGAAAACCATGTGCCACGATATGAGCCTTGTAGCACTCAAGAGAACCATCAGAGCGAGTCTTAACCTTATAAACACACTTGCATGCAATGGAACAGACACATAGAGGAGGAGCACAAGATCCTATGTGCCAGTGCGCTCAAGGGTAGCAAGCTCTTCTGCCATCGCTTGCTGTTATTCCTGATGAAAAATAGCATCACTATAAGAAGTCAGCTTGGTAAGAGTTGCACCAGTAGAGCCAATACACTTAGGAGGCTGAATCAATTGACGATCATGGAGAGCATAGTGAGAAAAGAGGCACTGAAGAAGGTAGCTCACTAGCAGAAGAAGACACATAAGAAGAATATGGCACATTAGAGGAATCCTCAACTCATGAATGACGAGAGTACTATAGAGGATAAGAAGGAACAATGTTAGGAGAAACCTTTGGAGGAGGCACCAGTGGTGAAGAAGACACTAGAGGAGGGGCCGACGATGAACCAAATGCCAACTGTGGAAAGGAAAACGTGACAACTATAGTATTGGAAAAGTTAAGAAAGAAAGTGGCAAGACAAAAGATGCTGGAGTAAAAAAAGGTAGAAGAGACGAGACTCATCAAAAGTAACATCCCGCGAGATTCACATCTATCGACCAACAGGATCCCAAAAATGATATCCCTTATGCTCAGCACTATATCCTAGAAAAATGCACTCGACAAACTAAGTGGTTAGCTTGGTGCGTTCATGAGGTGCAAGAAAAATATAGTATACACACCCAAAGAGATGAAGACTAGAATAATCGGAAGGGATGCCACAAAGATGCTTCACTAGAATTCCACCCTGAAGAGTAGAAGAAGGCCAAATATTAATCAAGTAAGTAGCAGTGGAAATAGCCTTAGCCCATAAGTGAGATGGAACAACGGAAGCAAGCAAAAGAGCACGAGCTGTCTCAAGAGATGATGATGGTTGCACTCAGCTACACCATTCTCAGTATAAGCACCAGGACAGAAAAACTAAGAAAGAGTGCCTTACTTAATAAGAAAAGTATAAAAGCCTCCTAATAGATACTCCCCTGCTGAGTCAGTACGAAAAATACGAATGGGAGAATCAAACTAAGTACAGATCATGGTGGCAAAATTCTTACAGATGGATAAAACCTCACTATGAGAAGACATAAAATATATCCAGGTATGACGAGAGAAAGCATCTATAAAAAGAATATAATATTTATAACACCCTTTTGAAACAAACGGGCCGGACTCCAAATATCAGAATGAACAAGATCAAAAAGGCACTGTGACATAGACTCACAGGAAGAATAGGGGAGTTGTAGCTGCTTGCCAAGCTTACAACCCGTACAATCTAAAGAGGCATCACCAGACACTAATCCTAAAAGACCATGACAAACTAAAGAAGACAAACGTGAACTACAAAGATGTCCCAAACGATGATACAGCTGAACAAACAATGTGGTGGAGGATGCAATAGAGGCGGAAGCGATGGAGGAGACAGAGAGACTGGTAGGGGTGGTGGAAGGAAGACGAAGCCAGTGAAGCTCTTAAAGACACCGAGAGTCACAACGCAAGGGCTAGTACCAACCAGAAACCCAATGTGATGATCCTGAACACAACAAGAGTTAGAATCAAGGACAACACGATAGCCATGATTAGTGAGCTGGCCAGCAGATATAAGCTACATGGTAAGTTTGGTAACAAGTGGTAACAAGACAAATAGTAGTACAATTTGTGGTCTAAATAGTGATAGGAGTAGCTAAAGGACTAATAGATGTAAGACTAGTGGAATTAGATGTCATATAAAAAGAAGCATCAGAGTCAAGAATCCATGGTTAAATCCCTGAAAGAGATGTAGAAGGTGGTCTCTCACTAGAAAACTGAGTAGCAGAACCTATTGATGCAGAAGCAGCCATGTGACGTAGCAGTAGGGTTGAAAACGGTTCGGATATTTTCCGACCGATCCGGATATTTTCGGATACGGATTCTGTCGGATCGGATATTTTTCGGATAGTATCGGATCGGATACGGATATGGATATTTTTTTGTCGGATACGGATTCGGTAGCTCATTATCCGTCGGATACGGATACGGATTCGGATAATCCGGATAATAGTGGGTCGGATATCCGGATAGCATATGGGCTGGGCCAAGACTACTCTTTTGGCCCAAAAATGTTTATTAATTTCAGAATTGTTTTCTAATTTAGTTAATCTCTAAAGAAAGTTTTAATTATTAAAATTAGCAAACTAACTCTAAAAATTATGAAATTTTTTTGAGAAAGTTCTAGTAACAATATAACATTTAAAAAATTATTTTCAAGATTTTATCAGATTTTAATTTTTCTCAAAAATTCAAAAACTCCTATTCTTGATAGGAAAATATATTAAATAAGTAGCTAAAAATGCATAAAAACTTATAAATACATAATTTGTTATTTTAAACATAATTCAACTAAGATTATAAATCTTGAGTCATTACATGTAATTGTTATATACTTTTCCTAAAGATATGATATCTAAGTATTATCAAACATTTAGTATGTTATGTGTTTACTTCTATTTGTATCTCCGAGTAAAGATTACCTTTATTTTGTGTTTTAATCTATGTGTATGATGAACTAATCATATGTGTGTGATTAACTAAACCTTATATAATTTTGTTTGCGATATGGTATCTAACTATTGTCTAAGTGAATGAAAATGCTTATATTTGTTCAATTTTCAATAATATTTTGATCAAATCGAGTTAGTTATGTGTTTCATTGATTTTTATGTACAATTTAAGGGGTTATCATGTTCCGATAAATATTCAAACCATATCCGATTCGATTCAGATTCGATACTATCCGTATTCGATACTATCCGATATCGATTCAGATTCGGACTATTAAAGATCCGTATCCGCATCCGAGAAAAAATATGAAAACAAATATGGTAAAGCTATTATCCGTCCGTATCCGATCCGTTTTCACCCCTATGTAGCAGTGTGAGAATCTCCTGAGTGGAGTCAGAAATAGCAGAAGCCTTTTGAGGGGAGGTGCCTTTGGGAGGGCGGCCACCTTGATGAGCAATATCCTTCTTCTTCCGGTAACAGAACTGCTCCACATGTCAATTCTTATCACAGTTGGTACAATGAAGCCCTCCACCCTAGCGATCACTACCGAAGTAGGAGCCACTGGTGGGGAGCAGCAAGAGGCACAACAGGTGTGGAAACTAGTACACGCACAGCCAAGATCGAAGGAGATACCAATTGACCCGTACCACAAATGCAAGTCTCCTTAGTATGAATAGCTGCAAGAGCTTTCAACAAGGTCACACAAGGATGACAAGCAAGAAGCTGAGCATGAATTTGCTTAAACTCAACCCAAAGATGTGTGAAGAAGTCAAAGACATGGCAAAACTCTAGATGAGAGTGCTGACACTGATAGCACTATTAAGTGCAACAAACCTCCGATCCAAGAGAATCAAGCTAACACCACGCTGAGGACAGCTGCTTGTAGAACTTATATGTGGTAGAATCACCCTACTGTAGTGACTGCTCCTATTGCATAATAGCAAGGTACAAAGAATCGTTAGCAGGCTCATAGCAGTAGTGAAGATGTGCCCACATCAACTGTACCAAAAACAAAGCAACCATGTCTACAATGAAATGCACCTCCATGCTAGCAACTAAAATAGCTAAGGCACAGAATCCTCATCAATCCACATCTTGTAGGAAGCAAACTGAGTCTAAAAAGACTCCATAGCATCATCATGATCATCAGATACCTACTATTGAGTAGCATCATCAGCCTCCTTGGAAATAACAAGCGTAGCAAATGAAGCAACATGAGGTGGACAAGGTAGCTCACTAGTGAGAAACTCCTAAAGACACTGACTATGCATGTGAAGGCGCCTATGTAGAACTTAGTCTCGATAATTGAGACTATCAAAGATAATCGAGCAGAGATGAACATAGACAGTGCCTAAGGAAGAAACTGGAGATGATATTTTTTATTTTTTTACTGATCTGACAAGAGAGACGAACTAGCGGAGCCGAACTAGACAGCAGAGCCAAACCTAGATTTAAATCTAGTTTTAAGATCCTTTTGGAATTCGATTAGGATTTTCCTTTGAGTCATAAGCAGGCGGTACGATAAGGGGTGCGGCATTGCTGGTTGGGAAGAGGAGCCGCGAGCATTGCAGGCCAAGAAGAAGCTTGTGTAGCATCACAGGTTGAAGCTCATGTGTCGTCATGGTCACTGGTTAGGAAGAAGCTCGTGTGGTGTCGCGGCCGGATGTCAAGGGTGTGTGGGCTTAGACGACATGCGAAGCAACCCAACAACAACTAGAGCAGGAAGGCGAGCGGGTTAGCCGAGAGACAGGCTGAGAAGCTCTGATGGGAAGAGCCGGTCAACAAAGATGACGCAAGTGCAACTTCAGTAAAAACCCTAACTCTAACCTTACTTTGATACCATGTTATGAATAGCACTTATATTCATCATAGGGCCAATAGGATATATGTACATGAGGATGCAAAAAGAAAGCCTATATAAGGCAATATAGGATACTAGCAATATCTATATAAGGTAACACATGATACTAACAATCTCTATACAAGACAATACAGGATATTGTCTAACAGTACAAACCTATGGTGTGGAGGGCTATAGGAACAGAAGGTGTGGTTAACCAAATTACACAAAGAAATATTTCTTTGGTGGAGGCTTTGGACGGCCAAGCCCGAACACTAATGCACACATTGTGGTGATGTGCATGAGCCCCTGTGGTGGGGGCACTCCCAAAGGTGGGAGGGAAAGAATAACGGGGCCGACTTGGAGCGAGTTCTTGGAGGAGCACGATGACTTCAATGGACAAGAGCCAATGTAGAGTTTTTTAATTATAGTGACTCATATCTAGTATTTTAGGATTTAGAAAGGTGTTTCAGATGAATCCTAATAGGAGTATGATTCCTAATTGCTTTAGCGGAGAGCTAGGGAGGCTATATAAACCTAGAGGGTGGTCATGGAGAACCTAAGCAACTAAGAAGTCACAAACCAACTCATTCAAAGTAAGAGGGGCACGAGAGGACTAGAGGCTAGGTTATTCTTTAGCACTAGATTCTTGTATAGGGCAAAAACCTGAGGGTCCTAAAAGGTTCGAGAGGTTATGAGTGAGCAACAATCCCTTGTATTCTTTTGAGGTTGTGTTTAAAGAATTTGTGATCGGCTTTGTCAAATCTTTTCTCTCTCGTCGTGGTTACTTCAACATCGTTATTTTGGTTCTCTCTACAAGACTCATCTTCTCTGTTCTTGGGACTATGCATGCTCGTGCCTTATCTTACAAAACTGTGATCTGATCTTGGAGCTGCTACACATAAGAAGGGGTATCAGAGTGTAACATCAATCAATAAATAAATAATGATACTAATTAAGAGGTTAGGCATAAAATACATATGTACATATAAAAGTAATAGAATGTGAACTCCTGAAGCAGGCTACTGTCAAAGGTTGCAAATTCTCAGTAAAGCACAATAGAGAAATTTGACTATTCACTTTGTATCCTTTTATTGAAATTTAAACTGCCGTTGCATCATGTGGTGAGACTGGTGGCACCATGTTTCTCAATCCTGAGAACTTCAATATAAAGGATAGAGGTTGGTTGGTACTTTGTTTTTACCTGATATCTAGCAACATAGGTCATGCTTCTTCAGTGGATAGTATTACCTAAGAACAATGGCTAGACTCGAAAAAAGAGAAACAAAATAAAAAAAAAGTTAGTTTTGCATTTGTTCCGTTGTCCTGGGAGTAATTAATCTATATGTTTCTTTTGTTTTTGGTGCTGCTTTTCATTTCTCCCTAGTCTGCCACTGGAGCATTACTTCAATAGCTATTCTGAAGATTGGCAGAGTCACCCTTGTATTACTTCATGTATTATCTGCTTGTCAATTTGGTCTATTAAACTATTTCAGCACGTCACTTCTAAGGTTATATGGGCCATGATTGCAGTTTATCAGGGGAGGACAGTGAAATTTCAGAAAATGACACTCAATTCGTACGTCTCTTCGGCTCTGTGTATGACATATGGGCCCATCTAAGTCAATAACAGTGGGCCAGTGTGTCAAATACCGAAAAAACGAATTTTAAAGGTGTCAAGAACTGAAATCTCTCATCAGGACCACCCCTTAAATGAACTCTTTAAAAAAGCTTTAATTTAAGTTTGGTCAGTTACATTTTGTTTCAATTTGCGCACGCACAAATTGATTATGTGTGAGCTTACTGCAAGCTTCTTATTATCAAAAAAGGGTGGTCCTCGTGCGTTGTTAATGGCTTGATGCACGGGTAGTTGCATACTAGTTCTTGCTTTATTCTTTTAGTACTTTCCAATTTTGGAACGCAGGCATGACAGGTTTTGGGATCTATTGGGTGAACTAATGCAACCCTCTCAATTGAACAAAACTGTACAACTGTAGGCGTAAAAATTTGAAGTAGGGTTTATTAGCTACAACACACCAGACGAACGCCGGGTTCAACTGGTCTAGGTGTGCCAACCGATTTGATCCTGCTATCGGTAAGATGAATATATGATTTGCTTAAAGTCGATCTAGTGTAACAATCGGCTAGATCTAATCAACTAAAAGCCAATCAAATCAAGAGTAACGATAAATCTAATTAGCCAATTAGGGTTAGTCAGATGGTAAAGGTAGATCTTTTCTGAAAAAGGCGATGTGCAACAAGATCGGAGAAAATCAAACTTGATTGGCGTAATTGAAGATAATCAACGACCGGCGATGCGCAACTTTATTGATCAAATCAGATTACAAGAAGTTTAAATTACAAAGGCTACTCCTAGTTGACAGAAAAGAATAAATAAAAGTAATGCGAGTTGATTGATTGGATTATGTTATTCTTCTCACTTGCCCTTGACCGTCTTTTATAGTTATCAGCCGATCATATTCTTTTACAACACGTTACAAAGCATGATCTATATCGGTCTCAATTCGGATAGTTCTTATTTTAGATAAATATAGGCTATAATCCAAATTCAAACCTCTCTTTCTTATTTTAGATAAATATAGGCCATAATCCAAATTGAAACCTCTCTTTCCATATCGAATATCGGCTAAAATATCTTTTAATCTTTAGCGTGACCACTTGACCACACTTACGCTAAATTCTGATGCAAACATCAACCAACTAGCAAAATGGGATTAGCTAATCAACAGGTACTTTTTTTTATTGGATAAACATTTCTTTTTGATAGTTCCAAGTGAAAAGTACAAATAAGAACGGGTGGCGCCGATGGCAGTACTGCCAGTACAAGACTCTTTTGGTTGGTGTTGGATTTTGTACATAGAAGGTGGAGGCCTGAAAACCAAGTCTACAAAACAAAATATGTTTTACGACATTAGAATTGTAGAATATACAGTGGTGGCTTAACAGCTAGGAATTGTACACTGCACTTTCCCTTTCCCTTCTTTAAATCTTGAGAAGGAATTGTGGAATATATAGTGTGGCATTCCTATTTTGTATCATTTCAGTCATTTGTTTGTCAGACAGTGGCATAGAGAAGACGAGCTTAGAACAAAGGAAATGGTAGAGTACTAGAGTTTAATGTTATATTCTGACCTTTCAAAGTAGAACAAATTCTCAACAATGTAAAGTGTAAACTCCTTTACATGAGACATATTCCTCACTAAATATTCATTATGATCATGGAGCACTCGATTATCTTATCTAGGATGGGATCGTACGAGCAACATGAATTTTATTTGTTAAAAAGAACTTTATACACTTTGAACTAGTTGCTAACCTATGGCCTTTTACAAGGTGGCTATTAAAGAGATTGGGGCGGGGAGCTCGGTGGCAGGTCTCAGTGCACATGGGAATGGGATGGGATCCGAACGGCCAATCGCTATACCGTCGGTTTAGAAGGTAATGGTATATTGTTCTTTAGTATTTCTGTAAAAATAAAGGGTGAGATTTTAAATCTATAAATTACAAGGGCATCATGAGAAAATCCATCAAAATAAATTATAAAATCTATGAACCACAAGAGCATATATTTGAGAGTAATAACAACTTGAGAGCTCAAGAACAAGAACCAAGGGTATGCAGTAAACTCAAAAGCACATGTATTCAGTAAGCATGACCACATGTAAGAGTATTCATATGATTCAGGCCCTGTATACAGCCCTTTGCAGTGCACAAGGACTGGCCTACCAATTATTCCTCGTCCTCAGGAGTCAGGAGCCACTATAAAATGCACACCTCCATGACAGGTCCAAGTCACATTTACCTCCAGTGCAAGAGGAAGATCCAAGGTCTAGTTGCAACAAGCTCAGAAGCTAGTCCATACTAGTGGGAGATTGTGTGCACAAACAAGAAAGACCAAAGAATACTAATGGCTCGCGGTAAGGTTCAGATAAAAAAGATAGAAAACCCGGTGCACAGGCAGGTCACCTTCAGCAAGCGGAGGATGGGCCTGCTCAAGAAGGCCAAGGAGTTATCTATTTTGTGTGATGCTGATATCGGTGTCATAGTGATCTCCCCTCAGGGAAAGATTTGTGACTTAGCCACAAACGGGTCTGTATCCCTGTCTTGTTTAGTGATCCAAAAGTAACTCTAGATGATTTCTTTTTTTTCATTTTTTTTGTATTTGTTGATACGCTTTATGGCTGTGATATATTAGGAACATGCAAGGCTTGATTGAGAGGTACAGGAGTAGCAAAGCACAAGGTGCAAGTAGCGAGCAGAACAAGCTTCAGGTCAGCAAAGATCACATGATTTATCTCGCAATTTGAAATAGCATTGCATAGCAAAGCTATGCATAGGAGCAAACAGTATTTTTATAAAATTTTGTGAGGGCAACTAATGAGCAAATTTTGGCTCAGAACACTAGTTGATCGTTTGTTCATCACCGACTCACAAAAATTCATAATACTTGATTCTTTCTGTGCATGCCAGACGCCAGTTTTGAATCACATTATATTAGACAGAATGGTAATATGCAAAGTTACTTCTAGTATTGCGAGCTGACATTCTTTTGTTATTGCAGGCAATACAACAAGAGGTATTACTGTTAAGGCAAGAAATTGGCTTACTTCAAAAGGGCTCAAGGTAATCAGCTGCATTACATGTATATAGTGAAGCAACTTAACGGGTTCTGTCTGAGCAACCGGTGTATTTTGTTTAGTTTATAGTAGATAAATGACTAAAGTACCCTGCATGCTATTCTAAATCGGAAGAATTTATAGCTAGAAAGTTATTTCTTACATGATCTTCCTATTCTTTTCCTTTTGAAAAATTGGGTTGAGTGGGGGGATGCAGCTGCGTAGTTATACTGGCTTCCAATTATTAGTTTTCGAACGCCTGTTAATGAAAATAAGAAAAGGAAAGGAAAAGCCAACGACAAAACAATATGGGCTAATGAACCATTTTAAACTACCAAGAATCCATTAAAAAGTTTCAAAATATTATGGAGGAGACTCTTCAAGGGTGTAGGATAGAAGTATAATATTGAGCACGAGACTGATTGCTAAAGGTGAGTACATCCATGCAGGTATATGTATGGAGAGAAAGATATAAACCACATGACTCTTGATGATCTGCAAGCCCTCGAGAGTAATCTTGAAATCAGGGTAAATGACATTCGCACCATAAAGGTGAGCTTTATGTTCTCTGTGAAAATCAAAAACATTTTTAAAATGAGTACTTCTAATATGTTGCCCGTTTCTGCTAAGCAGATGCAGATCATGTCTAGGGAGATTGAGATGCTCAAGAACAAGGTTGGCACCATATTTTTTTTTCGTTTTATTCCTGCAATGAACTTTCGAGCTTAGTAGCTTACATGTAGAAGAAATGAACATACAATTCCCTTCACCGGTAGTTTTATGCGTATTCTGTTTTGCAGGAAGGCATGCTGAAGGCTGCCAATGGTATACTTCAAGAAAGGGTACTTTGATCCTCTAACCCAGATCCATTTTAAAGAAACTGCACTATTCGAAAGGATAAGCTTCCGTTTGGATTTTAGAAGTGAGTTCGAGGTAGCGTTAGCATTTAGGAATTAACCAGAGGACTTAAGTACAAAACCTCCTTGCCTGTCTTTTTTATCTACACTACTACGGACCTACTCTTGCTTGTAAAGCATAGTTTTGCATATGGTGCATGGTAGCGATTGGATGTGGAGTAACAAGCCGTGCCGGCATTCTAGCTTCTGGTTTATGCATATATGATATAGTCAGCCCAGCTAGAGACACATTGCTGCTATTTTCTGAAAATAAACTCTGTGTGTGTATCTTTTTTTTTTTTTGGAGAGATCAACACATTTCTTATTGTCTTGATCTTGTATCTGCAGTTAATTGAGCAGAATGGGATTCTGGGTACCGGCAGCAACATGATGATACCACAATTTCCATTTCAGCCAGCCATGGAGAGTAACTACTACTTCTAGCAAGAACTTACTGCTTCTATACATCACTATTTAAAAGTTGCATAAATATTAAAGTATGAATAAAATATAGATAGCAATTACTTACCTATTCGCTTGCTTCAAGATTTGTGCAATTTGTATTAGAAGGGAGATGTATAGAAGCACTACTCGTCAAGTTATATGGTCAGTTGTAATTTAAGTTCGACAAGGCTACCTTGCAAGGACCTCTTACAAGCTTGTGCCTACCACTACATGTTACGAAAAAAACAACGTTTGCATTTGCGCATGGTTTTGCATATGTAAATTAACCATCTTTCGGATTGGACAGTTAGTAGATTACTTATATCTGTTTAATCTGGTGTAACATTCTGAATGCAATGTTGATTAGAGAATCATCAGAATCGGGAAATTTCTGACTTGATTTCAAAAGAAGTGGCAACAACGAAAGATCCATATGAACATCTGAAATTGCTTACTGATACAATTCGCAACTACCAAAGTGTTCAAAAAGACAAAGTGGCAGATGTCATGTTCATCCTGATTCCTGAAAGACTGAGATAGCTGCACCGTCATGTTGAACAGCAGCTGCTCTTCTGCTTCTGCTGCTGCTCTTGAATTGGCTGGCCTTTCATCTTGACTAGATTGGAGGTCTTCCTCTCCAGGGCTGCTTGGCTACCAGCTTTGCTGCAGATTAGATTACACACGGAAGTTTCATCAGCATAAGTTGTTTCAAAGAAATCTGAAATTTTGAAATTTATTTGTCCTACCTCTTCTTGATTGCTGCAGACATTGCCGAGAAAGCCTCCTCGACATTGATGGATTCTTTAGCACTTGTTTCTAGGAAAGGGATACCTATCTCATCAGCATAAGCCTGCACTGACTTGCATTGCCCATTTAGCTTAACAAAGTACACAACAGTACAACATGAATATTACATGCTAATTTGTAAATTATCCAGAATGTAACAGGGTAATAGGAAATGTGACCTGTGCTACTGCAGTCTCGACGACCCTGCTCTCAGCCAGATCGCACTTGTTACCAACAAGAAGCTTGCATACACTGTCGTTGGCGTACTTGTCGATCTCACTCAGCCACTGCTTGACATTGTTGAAGCTCTCCATGTCCGTAATGTCGTAAACGATCTGGAGACAACTCAAGCAACCAAATGTTGACTGAAACCGTGAAACATGCATGAAAATTGCAGAAAGTTTTGCTTATAGGTCGAGAGACTTACGATTATTCCGTGAGCTCCTCGGTAGTAGCTGCTTGTGATGGTTCTGAAACGCTCCTGTCCTGCTGTGTCCCACTGTTTGACATGCAGCAAGTACCAATATCAGACCACATTGGAGAATTACTGTTTCTGCTTTGCACACCGTATTCCTACCATGTAGTAACGATTATGTAGCATATACCAGAAGCCTTTTAGTACTAGAAAAACATCCGAAGCCAAAATGAATTCAGGCCTCCCTGTCATTGTGCATTCCCAATCAAACTATAAGAGGTTAACATGGAAGATTTCTAGGTTTCCCAATTAGGCATTTCTGATAGCAAAACGTTAATTGGTAACATAGTCCATGACAGCACAAACATTTTAGAAGAATAACTTGTGAAAATGATCAATAAACCACTTACAATCTGCAGTTTTATGGTCTTCCCGTCTATCTCAATCGTGCGGATTTTCTGCATACCACGATAAACAGGGGTCAATGGACCAAAGAACCATCAAAATGCAGGATGAAAAACTAGCAAGAGAAACATCAAGAATGCGGCATTGCAAGAGGAGTCCACTCACAAAGTCAACGCCAATCGTGCTAATGTAGCTATCGACATACGAATCGTCCTGAATAAAACACAAAGGAATCAAAACCACGAACCATATATATGATCTAATCCTCAAAATATTGGCAACTCACAGCGAAACGGAGGAGGAAGCAGGACTTGCCGACCGAGGAGTCGCCGATCAAGAGGAGCTTGAACAGGTAGTCACTAGCTCAGGACAAGCAAACAAGAGTAACATTTGATCGCATCGAATGAAAGAAACAACGAAGTTAGAAAAAACACCAGCTGTAAATGTGCAAGATTGAAAGAGACTTACAATTCGTTGCTCATGATTCTTCTTTCCTGCCTCCAATTTTCAGGTTCAAGAACCGAAGCAGAGAGAGAGAGAGAGAGAGAGAGAGAGTTGGAGAAGAGGCTTCTGAAAGGGAAAAGGTGGGGAGAGTATCGGAGAAGAAGACGACCCAGCGAGTTAGTCACCGCCCTCACGCAGCTCAAAGTCTGAAGCGTAGTGTATAAACTAAGCAAAACTGAGCGGCATGACAGCATCAGCTGGTTTATTTATTTTTGCATCGAGCTACGCAGCATCATGACGTCGGACCGTTCCCTCCTCGCTGCATACGATGATACGACGCCCTTTTTTAATGGTGACAAGGATTTACGAGCGCGTCACACGCCTTGCCAAGATGATCACAAATCACAATCCCGTTATGAAGTGCTCCTAGACAAACAACATTACTTTTAGCTGCAGATTAATGTAGTGTCACGTAAAGAAGACGGTGCTATGATACATTGGACCACTGCAATGTCATGTGCCACACGTCTTGTATAACCAAAAGATACACAACTTTCTACAGTAGATGGTGCACGGTCAGCACGAGAATTCTACCTTGGCAATAACCACGAACCATTTTCGTCAAACAAAAAAGAACCACGAACGAGAGACATATTTCAGAGCTAAGATCGAGTCATGGCAAATATACAAAGGAGCTATCAGAGAACGTGTAGGATTTGATTCAGAGATAAACTAGCTACTAATCGAGTATTGTTGAAATAAGTAGGATAGTATCTTCTTATGGTCCCCCGATTTGAACCCGGTACTAGGGTCGATCAGATATGGCACCTGAAACAACAGGATAGTATTAAACATTAGAAGTTATCTCGAATGGAGGATGCTAAAACAACTTGCAGGCATATTGGGCATAGAGGATGCATTTCAATAAAAGAATACGAGCCAACATGTGTGAGTATCTGATCCTATCGTCAAAATAATTTAGTTGCTGTTCTAACTTCAAAACAGTTCACGTTTCAAAGTGCATCATGTAGCTCGCTTTACCTGTTTAGAACCTGATAGACTTATAAGCAAATCCATCTTTGAGGATCCCTGTCCCACGTTCTGGAGGACATAAGGAAGCTCCAATTCACAGAGGGCCTCACGGACAATCCTGGCATACTGAATCACCCACATAGGAGAAAGAAAAAGAGCAAACTCATGTAAAAAAGGACAGCAAGGAGAGGAGTGGTTCTTACAGTATTGTTCTCAAACGAGAAGAGTTTCAACTTCTCTGCAGGAACCACACCAGCTTTGCTCCACAATGTCATTCCTCTTCCAGCTCGAAGAAGGGTAGGCACCCATCCTGTGAAAATTGTACTGCAAAAATATGTAGACGACTTGAGAAAAGCATAGGAAGACAGGACATTTGTCTAGCATTAGTTTGGAGCAGTAGTTTCAGATATTCCGCATATCATAGACAAGCATATTAACTCTCTTACCTATAAGAGGTAAAACACATAGGCTTTTCAAAATAAGCAAAGGTGGATACCTCTCAAGGAGTCCAAAAGAAGGATGCTTTCCTTGTCCATACAGTCTGAACAAGTACTTCACGATATCTCCTGCACATTCAAGGCACATATTAGTAGTAGTTAGTTTTCAAAAAAAGAGAGAAAGAAAGATCAGTTAGATCTTACCACTTTCATACATTGTAACACCAGTACTTGCATCAACAAGAAGTGGAAACCTGTATAAAAAAGACACCAATTCAGCGACCCTAAGGAAGGTATGACAAGAAAATGATGTGACGGTAATGCCAATGTTAACGATGAAGAACAAAGAATTTATGAACTTTCAAGGTATCTGCATTTCTATTCAACTGAAGCATTGCCACAGCTATAAGTAAATACAGAATAGACGAAGACATACTGCTCCTTCCCTCCAATTTTCTTGACCACATCTCTATGCCTCAGTGATCCTTTGGGGCAAGGATAAACCTGCATTTAGTTAATATTTGGAGGCAAAGTGATTAACTAACAAAAAGACCACATTAGAAGACTACATGGATAATCCAGACAAAAAATTCCCCTTGACATATATTGCTTCACAAATTACGAATTTACAACAGCACAATTCCTTTAAAAAAAACTACAATGCAAACAAAGCTATGTTAAATTGCATAATTTTTCCACTCATTGATTTATAATCTCACAATTGCAGAATTGAAGGAAGCATTGTAAGAACACCTCTGCAGAAAGATCAAGCTCAGTTATGGCCTCACGAACTCTCCTACAGAAGGGGCATGCCTCTATTTGAAGGACAACAAAGGATTCCATCAGAAGATTATTAAAACTCCTAAAGTTGCATGCCTACAAATCAGAACCAACAGATTGCTTTACCAAACTCATACAGTTGCAGAGTCGGAGCACTCATCACTGCATCAATGTTCTCTCTGCTACTAGTAGCAACACCTGATCCCCATGGAAGTCTAGCTAAACTTGAAAGTGAAGATGTAGTAACCTGACAAATAAATGTAACAACCGACGGTCATCAAGAAATGCTTGCATTTGCAGGTAGATGACTCAGACTATAACATCAAGTGAAAATTCTGCACAAATTTCACTATCAGCAACAGTAAGTACATCATCAAAAGTTTCCTTTTGCCCCCACAGGAATTCATGTTGTAAGAAATGCCCTTGTCTTAGCCTCTCAATCCAGTACCCAATATTGCACTTAACTTCACATTCAAATCCAAGTTGATTTAGGATTTGTAAGTAAGTATTAATATATCCAAAGGACAAACGAGCCGAGAGGCAGACATTACCTCCACGATGTCATTCCTCTCCTGAGAAGGATCACCCCCCTGCTTGGCAATTCACGCAAATCACACTTCTTTAGCAAATCCATTGTGTAAACAAACCCAAGCTCGGTGAAAAAACGCAGCAATTACCCCGAGGAACTTGAGGAGCGGGCACAGAAAGGACAAGACGCTGCTGCTGCTGCTTCCGCTGCCGGTCGTAGTGGCGGCCGAGGTGGCTTCAGTTTCGCTCGCCTCCGCGCTTGGGGGGCGCGCTCGGGCGAGGGTTCGGGCATGGGAGCTGTTGTGGAGGCGGACTAGAGCTCGAGCAAGGGAGCGGCGCGGAGCTGGGGCTCGAGATGGAGGGCGGAGGTGGGGATGGTGGGTGGCGTGCGCGAGGGACAGCATGGCGCCTCGAGGCTCGGTTGTCGGCGTCGCCGGCGTGTGGTCGTCGTCGGGGTAGGCGGGTGGGGCGGCTCCCTGGGCTTGGGCCTTGGCCTTGACTCCGCCTGTGGGACGTGGCTGCGGGCGTCTCGGTTGGACGGCGAGGACTGGGGGAACCTGCTGCTCTGGCCTCTGGGAGAGGTGTGGACGGCATAGGAGGACAAGCGAGGCCGACTTTGTCGTGGCACGGCCCGCGCGCGTGCATGGCCGCGGCCACGAGCCACCGGGCTCCGGCGCGCCAGCCGCAGCAGGCCGCCGATGCCGACCATGGCCAGTGCCATCTACAATCTGCGCACGACGCGTGCCCGGCTGCTGCTGCGCCGATGCTGCTGTGATTGCATTCCCTGGGCTTGTTTGGGCTCACTGGGAATGAGCTGGATAACGGCCCATTCCGGGGGGTAAATGTGGGCATTGGGGATTTTTCCATACCCGGCCCAAGGCGATGTGTGGACCAGAAAAACAGCCTAATCCCTTTTGAGATCCACAAGCCTCTCGATGTCAAGCAAAAAAAAATTTGGAGAGGTTATTCTACGTCTTTTTTAAAGTTATAGTAAGACCCTGTTTGTTTGAATTTTTTTTCAACGGATTAAAAGCAAAAGGCTAAAGTTTAAATAAACGCGTAGCTTTTTATCTGAGCTTTTTAAAAGCCACAAACTTTCATATAACTAAAAGGCAAAAGCCACTCAAGAGAGGTTTTTTTGGCTTATTGATGGTTGGTTTTGGACTAATAACATTAAAGTTAGGTAAAATTACCCATCTCTATCATGTACTGGTTGTTGAGATTATCGTGTGTTGCATTTGAAGAGCAAGTTTGATGTTTGTCCCACCAGGCCATTTTCCAGACAGCATGATGTAACATAGGATTGACCGTACCGTAGTCATCATATTTGAAGCACCTATGTCCAAGGCAAGGGAGGACAGCATGTTCTCTATGGATTTCCATTTCTGTATTAGGGTTGGCAATAAGATTAGGGTAGGAGAAGCCATTGGCCGATGGAGTGAGTGGTAGCATGGGTTTTAGTTGCATCCATCATATGAATAATAGTCTTTTCCAGTTTTTGCGTTTGCATGATTGCCTTCAAGTGACCTCTCTTTGCATAGAAGACTTCATAAAAGACTAAAGATTAATTGTTAGTTTTGCTAGTAGAATAGAATGAAGATCCATATTAAATGAGACTTTTACCTTGATTGTTGAACTGATAGGTTATTATAGAGATTAAAATAATCAAAATATTGCATTTTTAGTGCTTTGTGTGAGTTTTCCACCTATTGCATATAGACTTTATAAGCATTGTCAGTTAAGTTGGGTCAATTAGAATAATGTTTCTTCGTTGAACTGTAGAAGTTGCCCTGGTACTCTCGTCACAAAAGTCATGTGATATTTTTCTTGTTTGGCTGACATGGGCACATAGCCATTTGTTTGACTACTCAGCTGTTGTTGTGATCTATGAAATGTGTGTTGAAGAACTAATGGCAACAATGAGCCCTGCACTTCTTTTATTTCAACATCAGTAATTACAAAATTAATAATGATGGACTTCTTCAAAAAAAGTTTTTAGTTGTTTCATTTTGTTTCCTGTAGGTACAAAAACATCATGAATCAGAAGAAACTAAAATACCCCCATATGCACTAAGTACTATAGAGCTTCAGAAACGTGCTTCTAGGTACTTTAGAATGAGTTCAAAGCACACAATGAAGATATTAAGAAAATAATTTGTTGTAGTCTTATTTTTCCTCACCAGTTTTCCTAGCTAATAATGGGCATAGCTTAGTTTCCTGATTCACTACTACTGCATCGCTTCATCCATGACCCCCATCATCGTCGGGTAGGCCGACCGTCGATGATAATATTATCACCGGTTCTAACTTCAACCGAAGTGATATATATCACCGCCGTTCTAACTTCAACCGGCAGTGATAAGAATAGTATAATTTTCCCGCACGAATGGAGGCAATATCATTGCCGGGTTTAGAGAGACCCGGCAGTGATAAGAAAATATCAGTGCCGGTTTATATAAAAAACCGGTAGTGATTTATCATTGCCGGTTTTTGTTTTTAACTGGCAGTGATAAGACCATTTTCACTACCAGTTTTACTCCAGAACCGGCAGTGATATTACTGTTCCCCAAAATTAGTTAAGATACAGAACATATCAAAGCATAATTAGTTAAAAAACAGAACATACTAAACACTTATAATTTATCTCGCGCAGAACATTTTTAGTCCATAATTACATATTTAATCCTAATTTTATATACAAAATATAACGGGCCAACGGCTTTTAACCGTTTGAAACCCAAAATGGCGCAAAACCCTATATCCAAAAGTCGTCGTCCTCCTCCTCCTCCTCCTCCTCGTCGCCGGAGCTACCGCCGGATGACCGATCGGAGTTCCTCCTCCTCCTCTGAATCCGATTCGGTGGCGGAGTTGGTCTTGCCCCAACGCCGAAGGATCTCGCCGCAGCCGCTGTCGTCGTCGTCGCCCTCCTCCTCTGCCTCCTCTTCCTCCTCCTTCGCCTCCTCCTCCTCCTTCTCCTCCTTCTTCTCTGGCGGCATTTCAGTGCTTTGCCCAATATGTGCTCGCTTCTTGGGGGGCCATTCCTATAGCAATGGTGGATTGTGAGGAGCGCCACAGATTGAGGAGCTACGCATTATGTAGAGGAGGAATGGGAAGCCCAACAGTTGCCAAAATGGGGAAGCGCAACAGTTGGCAAAAGAATGGGGAAGAGCGACGGTCGTTGGCGGCGGGAGTTGGAAGGTTCATATTATCACTACCGGTTCTAACTTGAACCGATAGTGATAATATTATCACTGTCGGTTTTAAATTAAACCGACAGTGATAAGAACAGTGTATGCTCGAATGGTATAACTGGCAGTGATAAAGTCATTTGGGCGGGAAACGACTCAATATCACTGCCGGGTTTAGATAGAGAACCGGCAGTGAATGTATTAGTGTCGGTTCAACAGTGTAACCGGCAGTGATAAAGTGAATTGCGCGGGAAACGGAAGCAATATCACTGCTGGTTTTTGAGATAGAACCGGCGATGATATATTATTGCTTGTTCAAGAGAATAAACCGCAAAGTGATAATATGGCACTATATATACCTGGCTCCCTTCCCCAGTTGTCCGAAGCAGAGGAGCTCTGTTCTTGCTCGATTGGGGTGGAGAGGGGCCAATTTTTGCTCTCAAATTTGGTGTAATTCGTTTCTAACTTGTGATCTAAGGTTCAGTATATTGTTTAGTTGGATATTACGTTCTATATTGTTGTAGGTTGTGAGAATTATTGATTGCCTAGTCAACACAATTAGATTTCTAATCTGGAGTTTAGATTTGAAATTACCAACTTTTATATGTATAGTGATTGCATTTAATACGTTGATTGAATTTAAATGTGGTAGCACTTCATAATTAACTATTATTTAATCTAAATACTTAAAATTATTTCTTTATTTCGTGTATGTTAATTTAATACTTCTTTAAGTAATGTAAATTTGCTGGACGGACCATTATATATAACTAATAGCAATTATTTAATTGATTTTACAATCGAGATTTGGATATAGATTTATATATAACTAATAGCAACCACGTACCAGGCCAAACGTTCATCGATAACCATGAAGGTCGGATCATAACTTAGTTGTAGAATTAAGGATATGCTTTATTTTGTATGAAGGTCAAGCTTCAATTTGTAATATAAACATTTTATACGAAGGACATGCTTCAATTTGTAATGTATGGAGTATTGATTATTATAATCATCCAGAAAAAGTAAATGTCCAATGGATAAAAAGGTATATAATTGATGTAAAAAGGCCAAGCATAAAAGAATTATGTTCCTTATCCAATACTTCTTGATAAAATAGTACTAAAATGAGAGAAGAGGAGACAATAGTACTCAAATTTGTTGGACGGACCATTATATATAACTAATAGCAATTATTTAATTGGTTTTGTAATCGAGATTTGGATATAGATTTATAAGTAATGAAAATTTCTAGATTAATTAACACTACATAACAAATTAAATGTATAAAACAATTTGTGAGTACTTATTGATTTACTGAGATTTTGTTTGTTGTAAATATTTGTAGATGAATCGAAGATGGATGTATGAAGCGGACCGTCACGATAGAGAGTACTTTAACGGTGTGACTAGTTTTCTGAGCGCGGCTGCGGCGTACAAGTCAAATAAGCTGATGGACTATATTTGTTACCCGTGCATCGATTGCAAGAATGAGAAGCAATTTTCGAACCTTAAGGCAATCCGTGCACACTTACTTCGAAGGGGTTTCAAGCCTGCCTATACCTGTTGGACCGAGCATGGTGAAGATGAGATTGTGTGTGAAGGGCATCTGATTGATGATGATGAAGACAACGACTCGATCGTGGTGGAAAATACATTCGTCGACACCCACGAAGAGACATTCATCGATAACCATGAAGATGATCTAGAACAGATGTTGCATGATGGGGAGGAGGACCTCACGAGTGAAAGGGATTTTTAGAAGTTTCAGCGTATGGTAGAGGATTCTACAACACCCTTGTACCTAGGCTGCAAAGAGGAGTTCAAAAAGCTGCATGTTGTGCTTACGCTGCTGCAGTTGAAGGCAAGCAATGGTTGGTCCGATAAGAGTTTCACAGAGCTGTTAGGTTTCTTCAGAGATGTCCTTCCAGAGGGTAACGTGTTGCCAGCAACCATGTACCAGGCCAAGCAGGTTGTTTGCCCATTGGGACTGGAAGTGTAGAAAATACACGCATGTCCAAACGATTGCATATTGTATCGCAATGAATTTGCAAATTTGGATGCATGTCTCGTTTGCAAGGCATCTCGGTATAAGCGCAGCGATGACGATATCGAGGGGCAGTGTAAGAAGAAAAGACCTCCGACCAAGGTGGTGTGGTATTTCCCTATAATCCCCGTCAAGCGCCGCTTATGCGAACAAAAGGCATGCTCAATTGCTGCGATGGCATGCCGAGGAGCGTAAAAAGGATGGAATGCTTAGACACCCTGCTGACTCTGCGCAGTGGAGGAATATCGATAGAAAATACAAGAAACACTTTGCATATGATATAAGGAATATAAGGTTCGAATTCAGTACGGATGGGATGAATCCTTTCGGCAACATGAGTAGTCGTCATAGCACTTGGCCGGTGACTTTATGTATGTATAACCTTCCTCCTTGGCTTTGCATGAAGCGGAAGTACATTATGATGCTGTTACTGATCCAAGGGCCGAAGCAACCTGGCAACGATATTGATGTGTTCCTCAAACCACTGGTTGAAGATCTTTTGGTATTGTGGAACGACGGTGTACGGGTATGGGATGAGTGCAAAATAGATAACTTCATGCTACGGGTGTTGTTGTTCGTAACCATCAATGATTACCTTGCTCTTGGCAATCTTTCGGGCCAGACTATAAAAGGATTCAATGGATGCGTGCATTGCATGGGTGATACAGGGAGCCGGTGGCTGAAATACTGTCGAAAAATGTGTTACTGTAGGATCGAGGATGCGCCTAGAGGGGGGGTGAATAGGCGTTTTACAAAATTCGATCACTCACTAAAATAATTCGCTCTACTACACCCCTAAGACAAAACCTAATCAAAGATATATGCGGAAGCGATAAACTCGGTTTTGACAATTAAAGCCTAAATCAACTAGGCTTACTAGTGCACTAACTAAATTATGTCTCTATACTAGAATTGCTAAATTGAGCAAACAATCAATACTAAGCAATTCTAATTATAATCAAGCAATTGATAAATATACAATAAAGTAAATGCTTGAAGGTAAAAGAGACAACCGATATTTTTTTTCAGGTGTTCGGAGACTTGCTGGTCTCCCTAGTCCACGTTGAGGCAAGCCCACACTTGGACCGGCTCCCGCCGAGCACCGCCTCTTTTCCACTAGTCGTGGTTTTTCACGCTATGCGTAGGCTCAACCCGAACCTTCACAAACTTGCCGGGCTTTCACACCTTGAGAGCTCCCCAGACACGACGCCCACGCCGTCTAGGAGTCGGCAACCTCCAAGAGTAACAAGTCGCTCCTTCGCTTGAACTTCACCGAGCACAACGAATGCGCCCCGGTGATCACCAAGTGCAACACATGCACAAGGACCTCCCTCAAGTGCAACACATGCACAAGAGACTCTCAACCCACTTCTAATTGCAACACATGCAATGAGTCTCACTCTTGCTCAAGAACAACTTATGGAAATGCAATACATGCAAATCACCTCTCAAATACTCACACAAGAGCCAATACACAAATGAGAGCTTCAATACATGAACCACCTCACCCAATATACTCTAGCAACCAGCAAATGCCCCCATGACCTCCTTTTATAGCCTCACAAAGAAAACTAGCCGTTGGGGGCAAACGGGCATTAAACGAGCTAAAACTAGCCGTTGCTACAGTGTTTGCGGTACTACCGTTTCTACGGGCGGTAGTACTTGCCTAGAACTCTCTCTGCCAAATAACTATCAAGACGGGCGGTACTACCGCCCCTACGGGCGGTAGTACTGCTTTGCGGTAGTACCGCAGACTACTGACCACCAAAAAGCTCATAACTTTTACTCCGAACTCCGATTTGGGTGATTTTTGATTCTATGAAGCTTATCATGAGGGCTACAATCTCCACCCATTTTCATGATTTAATCACCCATACATATTTTTAAATATCACCAAAACTAAACTCTAATGTAGTCATTCAAGTCTAAAATCTGATTTTCTCGAAATACTTCACATAGACTTGATCAAAAACATGACTACAAGCTAGCAAGGGTCAACAACCTTGAACCATGTGATGATCAACTCATGATCAAAATAATTTACAAAACACATTTGCAAATACTATTCACATGCTTCAAAGAATCAGACGTAAATTCCAAATCCAACTAGCTTGAGCATCCTCGTTTTGCAACACATGCAAAACCTAGCTCCAAGCAACCACTTTGATTTTGAAAGATTTGTTTTGTAAAGAGAAAACAAAACATGAGGCTTCAACATTTGCAACACATGCAAAAGTGAACTTCACGCAAAAGCCAATGCATATTGCTTATCCTATTTGCAACACATGCAAATCAAAGCATTATGCGAAAACCAAATGCATATGCTCTTCCTCTTTGCAACATATGCAAATCAGAGCATAAACCAATAACAACCGAGCATAAACTTAACCCATTCGCAACACATGCCAAATGGTTAACTCTTATGCAAAAACCAAATCCAAATGATTTGAGCTTGAGTGAACGCAGATTGAGATCATCAACACATGATGAAGCTCAAGTTAGAGACAACCCTCTTAATAGTACGGCGATAAAACTAGACTCAAAGACTACAAAAGTCCTTAGCCTATCTAGTTATACCTTCGCATGCATCAAGCAATCCCCTTTGGGGTCTTTATGATCTTCACTTGATACTCCCTTGGGATCATCACTCGACTCCTCTTCTTTATCATCTCATCCATCTTTGGACCTAACTCAATCACAACTCATAAAACTTGTTAGTCCAAGATGCATGGTTGTCTCAATTATCTCCTGCACTCCATTAACACATAATGGATGCCTTTAGATCAATTGAGCACAACCTAAATCAATTTGAATGATTTAAGTGTGTCTTAAGTACAATAGTGCAACTCATGCTTTATTATACTTAAGAGCTATTCATTTGTCCTTAATTAATCAAGGAACACCATCAACACATGATGAAATGTTCTTTAATGATTAACAAGACAAATGAACTCAATTTAAATTATCATTTAAATTGATATGAGTATATATTAACTACTCAAGTTTTCATATACTCATGTATTTAGTTTCTTTGTCTTGATCCTTATATGTGTCAATAAGAATTAGATCAATACAAAGAGACTTTCAAGTTAAACTATAAACTCCCCCTAAGTGTGTGCATCCATGTAATATATGGATTGGGAAACATGATGCACATTTTGTGGTTAATGTAATGAGGATATTCATATTTTAACTTGACTCCAAAGTATGCAACTAATACTAGAATGGATACGCAAACATACCTTGGGTTTTCCATTCTTTTAATGCGATGAGACTAATCAAAGATATTCTAAATAAACAAGTTAGTCTCGATATAAGATTTGTCATTAATAATAAAATCACATTAAGGGATATTAGATTTGTCATTAACACCAAAACCATAACTAATGAAGGTTGAACTTACAGTTACATGCGGCATCGTAGGTTCCTTCGCAAGGACCACCCGTATCGCAACAACAAGAGAGCTTTTGACGGTACAAAGGAGATCGCTTCACTCAAACATCGCAACGGCAAAGAGATATTTTTGTCGTAAAAGATATTAAAATTATCCATGGAAAGGGAGGAAGTACATCAGTCCCGAGTTCTGGTGATACAGCTCCTTTGTGGAAAATGAGATCAGTATTTATGGACCTACCTTATTGGCAAGCACCTAGATATTCGACATGCTATCGATGTCATGCATATAGAGAAGAACGTGTGTGTGACTTGCTTGGTATTTTACTAGACATACCGCAAAACAAAAGATACACTCAAGGCACGGATGGACTGAAAGATATGAAACTCGTGAAGGAGCTGCATCATGAAGACTGGGTCAAGGAAAAAGTACCTTCCATGACTTGCTACACTTTAAGCAAGATTGAGAAAATTAGCGTGTGTGAATGCTTGCACGGAGTCAAAGTTCCGTCCGGTTATTCTGCCAACATAAAGAGGCTAGTCTCAATGAAAGACTTGAAATTAGTTGGTATGAAGTCTCATGATTGCCACGTGATGATGAAACAGATGCTTCCTGTAGCAATTAGGGGTGTTCTGCCAGAGAAAGTGCGAGACCCAATTATAAAGTTGTGTTCATTCTTCAACGCGATTTCACAAAAGGTCATCGACTTGTTGAAACAAGATAAACTACAGCAAGACATGATCCACACTCTATGCCGGCTTGAGATGTGCTTCCCTCCATCCTTCTTCGATATTATGGTCCATCTCATTGTTCATATTGTGAAAGAGATACAGTTTCTTGGCCCTGTGTTTCTACATCAGATGTACCCTTTTGAGAGGTTCATAGGGGGTTGTGAAAAATATGTTAAGAATCGACATCTATTTGGAAGGGTGCATTCTTAGAAGGTTGGGGAACCGAGGAGGCCATCGAGTTCTGTATCGATTACATGGATCTCAAACCGATTGGTGTGCCCGTATCTCGCCATGAAGGGAGGCTACAAGGGAAAGGGACACTAGGTCAGAAATCGATCCGTGCAAATGATCGTGCTTCATTCACGTAAGCACATTTTACAGTTCTGCACCAATCAGTTGTAGCGGCCCCGTATGTTGACATGCACAAGAACATGCTACGAAGAAAAAACCCATGTAAGTCTGAGGTTTGGATCGCGAGAGAGCACAGAGATAACTTTGGAGATTGGTTGCTTAGATACATGATGCATACGCAGACAGAGTGCGCTCAATTGAGAGCACTGGCTAAGGGACCATCATATACAATTTTGACATTTGAAGGATACGACAATAATGGATATACATTTTATACAAGAGCACAAGATAACAAGAGCACCAACCAGAACAGCGGGGTCCGTATAGATGCCTATGACAGCAATGGCAATATGCAGACGTACTACGGATTCATAGAAGAGATTTGGGAGCTTGACTATGGGCCTTTGAATGTCCCCCTCTTTCGGTACCAATGGGTCGAGCTACCTAGGGCGTGAACATCGACAAGTCAAGATATCACTACCGTGGACTTCAAACACGCGGATCTGAGAGAAGAACCATTCGTACTTGCTAGTGTCGTTACACAAATTTTCTTTGTAAGGGATCCAGCTGACAAGGAACGCCACGTGGTTCTTCAATCAAAAAGAAGGATTGTGAGAGTTGAGAATGTAGTCGACGAGGAAGACTATAACCAATTTGATGAGCTTCCTCCTTTCGGTGAGAACATCGACCTAGGTCTCATGGAAGACATAGAGGAAGCTACATACATACGCCGCTATCATAACGAAGGTCGGATCGTAACTTAGTTGTGTAATTAAGAATATGCTTTATTTTGTATGAAGGTCAAGCTTCAATTTGTGATATAAACATTTTGTACGAATGACATGCTTCAATTTGTAATGCATGGAGTATTGATTATTATAATCATTCAGAAACAATAAATGTTCAATGGACGAAGATGAGATAGTAAGAGCAAGTTTTTATTGATTATTCCTAATTAACTGAAATTTTAAATAAAACAAAAAAGGATCAGATCATGAGCACAATAAAAAATAACTAAAATTCATAATAAAAAGTTGAAGAAAAATAGCAATTTGGTTTTTGTATGAAGTCCAAAGCAAATGACAATTATGTAAAACAGGTGTGACAATTTTCCTTGCCGCGGTAGAAAAGCCTTGCCGTGGCAGCATTTGCCACCGCGCCACTTCTGCCACAACAGCACTTGGCACGGTGGATTGGCAGGGAACATCAGTGCTGGTTGACAAACGAGAACAGGCACTAATAAAACACATCAGTGCCACGTTATAGTCTCCACCCGACACTGATAGTATCACTGCCGGGTCATGAACGCCCGACACTAATAATACAACATCACTGCCGGTTGATAAATGACCCGGCAGTAATAGTTATATATCACTGCCGGTTTATAAATGACCCAGCACTAATATGCAAACATTACTGCCGGTTCATTTATAAACCAGCACTAATAGTCGAACATCACTGCCGGTTCTATAACAAGCCGACAGAGATAATATATCACTGCCGGTTCACTGCGTGGAACCGGCAGTAATAATCCTCCCTATATATACGTTTTCTTTCCCGCACTTAGCCATTTTGCAATTCGTTTGGAGTTCTTCTGTGCGCCCTAGTCGCCGTCGTCTCTCCAGCGCCGACCCCCGCGTGCGATGCCTCCTGCCGTCACACCTGGCGCCTCCCGACGCCGACTCTCCCGCCCTAGCCCTCTGCGGCGCTCCCTCTGGCCCTCCTGCGGCGACCCTCCCGCGCGGCCCTCCTGCGGCGACCCCTCCTTGCGCCGGTAAGCTCATGATGATTCTAGGGTTCTCGATGATATTGCTTTGTGATGATTCTATTGCTCTGTGATGATTCTAGGGTTGGTCGATGCTATTGCTCTGTGATGATTCTATTGCTCTGAGATGATTTTAGGGTTGGCCGATGCTATTGCTCTGTGATGATTCTATTGCTCTGTGATGATTCTAGGGTTGGCCGATGCTATTGCTCTGTGATGATTCGGTTGCTCTGTTATGATTTTAGGGTTGGCCGATGCTATTGCTCTGTGATGATTCTAGGGTTCTCGATGATATTGACAATTGTTCTGTAAATAAGGCCTTAAGTTGGTAGACTGACATGCATTGACAATCGATGATTCTAGGGTTCTCGATGATATTGCTCTGTGATGATTCTAGGGTTGGCTGATGCTATTGCTCTGTGATGATTTTTGTCTAAGCCCTAATAACATTGTTGGTTCAGTTAGCATACTGGTCTGAATTCTTATTATGCATGATAAGGTGGTAAGGATTTAAGGCCTTATTTACTCAATTAATTGTTTTGCCCATTTGTGATAAGATGAAGATTCTAATCTTCATTCACACCCAATAATCTGAGAGCAATCATACATAATTACCTCCATATTGCCATAGTAGTCATGATTCATTATTATATGAATGACATATTGTTGCCTTTATGTGATCTGTTGCCATATGTATCTTTGCGGTGTCGTCAGCAGTCAATAACAACAAGTATATATCTGAACTGCAGTGTCGTCAGCAGGGGCAGGCGCCCAAGAGACAGGGAAAAAATTCATATATTCATTAGAATATTATTGCTTATTTGCTTACTAAAAATTAATGAATCACTCTTATTCCACACTAATATGATTTTGAAAAAAATAAAATAAGGTTATAAATCCACAACTAGTATGTTAGTAGTCTATTACACCAAAAGAAAGCAAAGCGAGCCAGGAGAGCATCCGGTACACTGAGAAACGAAGCCACGAGGTGAGGTGCTTGGTTCACATGTAACATACTAGTTGTGAATTTATAACCTTATTTTATTTTTTTCAAAATCATATTAGTGTGGAATAAGAATGATTCATTATTTTTTAGTAAGCAAATAAGTAATAATATTCTAAAGAATATATGAATTTTTTCATTTTGAGATGTATATGTATCATGTGAATTTTTCTAATGTATAAGTATCATGTGTAAGTATATGTGAAATGTATAAGTATATGTAAATTGTCAATTGTATATGTATCATGTGAAATGTATAAGTATATGTGAATTGTCAATTGTATATGTATCATGTGAAATGTATAAGTGAAATGTATAAGTATATGTGAATTGTCAATTGTATATGTTCATTGAATTGATTAGTCTTGCCGATTCGTGATTGAGGTGAAGATTCTAATCTTCAATCAAACCCAATAATCTGAGACCAATCATACATAATTATCTCTATATTGCCATGCTAGACATGATTAGTTATATGAATGACATTAAATTGCCTTTATGCAATCTGTTGCTAGAATTGTCGATTGAATTTGCCGCACATGGCCTCTCACAGTGGACAAGTGCCGGATGGCGCTGAGCCCATGGACCAAAGCCCAAAGCAAAGCCCGACAGGATTCCTCAACATGGAACAACTCGAGGCAACAAATGTACACGAGGTAAGTCTTTATTAGGATTCTTTCGTAGGATGTGCTTCCCGATGAAATTAGACCAGAGCCAAACGACTAATGAAACAATCAAAATGCAGGGTCTGACATCTGGTGCACCGAGCCAGCGTCGTGGGCGAGGTCCCAAAGAAGATGCGACAGTGAACGAAGGTGATAGTTGAGCTTAATGTAGTCGGAGAACCGGCTATACCCGCGTCATTGCTTGGGCCATATCGCATGACAAGATGGGGTCTGGCTAGAGATAATGTGTCCATCATCTACAAATCATGGACACGTCAGCGCGATTCCCCGTCGTATGTTCCCGATGACATCAAGAAAACATTATGGACAGAGTTGACAGCGAAGTTTCAGTTTCCCGAAGATTAGTTGGAGCTTGCCAGGAAACGTGCACTAAGCGTTATGGGATCTGCATGGAAAAACTGGAAGACAAAGCTGAATAAGGAGTATGTCAAGAAATATCGAACGCCGGATTTTAATAGATACCCGAGGTTAGAGCGATTTTGGGATGAATTCGAGCAATATAAGAAATATGATGAAACCCAAGCTATCAGCCAGCAGAACAAGGCAAATTCGGACAAGAACATTTACCCCCATGTGCTAGGCATCGGTGGCTACGTGAGGAAAGTACCCAAGTGGGATGCACGGGAAGAACAGCTAACACTTAGTGGAGTTATTACTACGACGTCTCAGATGGCCCTAAAATCGAAGTACTGGCTGCTTGCGAGGGGAGCTACTCTGTCGGATGATGGCAGCTTAAGCTTCAGAAGCGAAAAAGACGAGAAAATCTCGAGGAAGATCACAGATGCCCACTCCCAAACTATTGAGGGCTCCTTCCAGCCAAGAAGGGAGAATGACGAGCTAACACGCGCCTTGGGTAATAAAGATCACCCTGGTCGCACCAGAGGGTTTGGCTTGGTGCCCTGGAAAGCAGCATTCCTAGAGGATGCCGAAATGTACAAGTGACCAAAGAAATCCAGACAACAGTTGGATGAACGTGTACGAGAAATAAAAGACCGGCTGCACAGAAGGGAAGTCGAATTTGAAGAACAGATGAAAATGATGCGAGAAATGGTAGCAAAGGTCCTTAGCGAACGTCAGTCACATGACGTAGGTCACCAGCACCAAAGTCCCGCCGGGGCTCACAAAAGCAGCCAAGCGTCCTGAAAGTGCATCTAGGCACTTATGTTATTTTAGTGATTAATGACAAACGCATATAATGACAATCTATGTAATTGAGTAAATGCTTAACTTAGTGCTTAACAAATTACAAATCTCCAATATGATTATATTGCTATGAGACTAACATGTTATTGCCTAGTTGAGTATCAGTCTCATCTATTTAGAGGAAAATCAAGTGGGATGGTTAAGCAAAGATAAGGTATGCAATTTTGGTATCTCTTCTATATTTGTTATTGCATTCCTTTTGTGCAAATGCATAGTGAACTCCAAGTAGCATGTTGATTATATATATGCACATTGGTTCATGTCATATTTATTTGTGCATATATATTCATTTGAGTTTATTATGTGCTTTGTTTTTAGTATGCATGTATTAACTAGAGTTAAACTTCATATTGCTATAGATTGACTTGGTGCATGCATGTTTTAGTTGTATATCTTCTCATGCAATTCTCTTAGTGAAGTTTAATCTAGTGTTGGATCACATATTTACTCTTATTCCAAATATTAGTTGCACATGTACAATTCGTGTATATTCTATCATGTGCTTCATTTAAGTAAAGACTGTGATCCTTGCCATGATTTAATTGATTCATCATATCGGCAATTATCTCTCTAGTGCATATAGATCAATTACATATTCATCATGATGCATTTAGTAGAGAACATTTCTTATGTCAAGTGTTTCCATTTATGTTGTGCCTCTTTATATGAAACACTTGTTGTAATTAACTGCTCACAAATATCAATTTCTTCATATCTATTGAGCTTTTGGGACTAATGCTTTTCATGAGTGGTTTGGAAAGAATTAGATCCCGTGTGTGTATGATGACCAAAGTATCGTGGAGGGTGATCGTTAAGCCGAGGTCAACAAGACAGCGGTGTCACCAAGAGTTGAGGACTAAGTCAAGATCGACTTAGCGTGGAGATCGTCGGAGAGGATGATCAAGTCAAGCTTGATAGGACTAGAGTCTCATGAGATGAATCAAGTCAAGTTGGACAAGGCGAAGATGTCATCAATTATATGGTGAAGGTCTTCATGCACCGGTATTAAGAAAGAAGACGGCAAGTGACTATTTCTAGACTTTATTATCTTTGATTTAATTTGAGTCTAAGGATTGCCGTACTATTAAGAGGGATGCGACATCGAATGACTTTTAGATGTGTCAAGTGCTTAAGTGATCCATCCTTGTGAAACTTAGAGAGAGAGTGGAGTTGGTGGTGTCGGAAAGTGAGAATTGTAGGTCTCTCTTGGATTCTTGGTGAAATCTGTATTTATCCTTTGAGATTTAGGTAGTGAGACCTTGGTTGTGTAGCCCTTGTTCTTAGCTTTCGGTAGAGTCCAAAATCACTGAAATCGGAGTCCGGAGTCAAAAATTATGCTCGTTTTCGTTGGGCTGCTTAGTGCTGTTCGGACTATCCGAAGTTAGTTCGGACTATCCGAAAATTTCGGACTATCCGAACATATTTTCAGACTATCCGAGCTGGGTCTCTCTATTAGCCATTCTTAACTTGTTCGGACTGTCCGAACTTGAGCTCGGACTGTCCGAATTGAGTCGGGGCTGACTCCCAACGGCTAGTTTTGGGGATCTCTATTTAAAGCCCCCTCCCCTCCCAACTCAAAGAGGCTGTGGGGAAAGGTGAGAACTGAGTTTTCCTCTCATTCTTGAGTCCAAATCCCTCTCCACTCTTAGATCTAAGTGATCCCCTTAGTGAGAAGGGTTGAGAAGAGTTGGAAGAGGTGTGTGTTGAGAGAGATTTGATCTTTGAGCACTTGAGTTCATCTCCAAGCTTGTTCTTCGTGAGCATTTGTTACTCTTGGAGGTTGAGGACTCCTAGACGGCTAGGAGGTCGCCTACGAGCCCCCGGAGCTTTGTGTGGTTGGCCGTGGGAAGTTTGTGAAGGCCGATTCCACCTACGTAAGGGAAGGAATCAAAGGAGTGAAGACCGGCGAGTGCATTTGTGCAAAACCAGGAGGAAGAGGGTTGAAAGAGACCCCGACTCAAGTGTGACTGAGCCACCTCAACGGAGACGTAGGATCCCCTCAAGGATCCGAACTTCGGGTGAAAATCATTGTCTTTATGCTTACTTCTTATTCTTGCTAAAGTATTTGATTTTGAATCTTGAAATTGCCCGATCTACTTTTCTAGTGAGTTTTCTGTTAGATCTCTATATGTTTCAAGTATTCTAGGCTAATTAGTTCCATTTGGTGCAAGTCATATTCTCTAAATAGCTTAGATTTACCTTTTGGTATGCTTTGCTCTAAAACGCTCGGATTATCCGAATAGAACCTCAGACTATCCGAATCACTCGGACTATCCGAACCACTCGGACAGTCCAAAGTATTATTCGGACATTCCGAAGTTACTATATTCCACTGCGATTTAGTTTTAAAATTTTTAATTCGCCTATTCACCCCCCCTCTAGGCGACATCCCCTGTCCTTTCACGTCCGCGGGCCCTCCTGAAGAGGACTCAGCGTGTAGTTTCCCCGTGGACAAAATCATAGAGCCGACACGCTGCAGTTTGCACCTGCCCGTAGCGAATATTACCATCAAGGTGGTTGAAGGGATGGTTTGGCCATGCAACGAGGGGCAGATGTTGCATAACCGCCCAATTCCTTAGGGATACGCCAGAGTTTCAGTTGACAGCGTGGTTGACAAATACCGCAAAGTGGAGGTTGAGATCCCGGGCGAGGAGGGGCAAAGTCTTGGACAAAGCATGGGCACATTCATCGCGTGGCGCAAGCGCTATATAAAGTTTGCCTCAAAAGATGACAACGACGATGATCTTAACAACGATGACGAGGCGGAGTCTCCATCTAGGAATAGTCCTCCTTCTCCTCCTCCTCCGGCGTCGTCGAAGAAAGCTCCTTCTCCTGCTCCAGCGCCACCCAGGAAAATTAAGTCCTCCGCCGTCACCCAAGAAAACTTCTGCTCCAGTGCCACAAGACAGCCAAAGAGCACCGCGATCTGAACATTCTACACGGTCAGGGGGGAAAAGTTCATCGTCTATGAAGCTAGCCAAAACTCTTAGCAAAAAACGACCATATGAAATGACCGACGAAGAAACAAAAAAAAGAAGTAGGCGCCACTGTAGTAGAGCACTTCAAGAAGACGCCACCACCTGGTAAGATTGAAATCGAAGCTGTCAAACGGGATTTCTTCCTGGACTTAGCGAAGGTTAAACAGACAGGACGGATAACTGAAGCTTCTCAACCTAACCAACTATCAGACTACGATCGCACCTCTAGGAAGAAATCTAAAGGAGATGGTGGTAAAGCAGCTGTTGCTAAAGGCCAAAGTGGTGCTGAAGAGCAGGAGCCACCTCTAAAGTGGCCATTCGTTAACGGGGAAGCTTTGTTGCATCCAAATAAGGAGCTCAAACTGACCACACAATTACGGCGTCTACATCAATGGTACCGGTAGTATGTCCAAGAGACACAAAACGTTGCTTTCCACGTCAAATACAAAGATATGGACCTTCATAACAATGACGGTATTTTCTGGGTAGAACACCTAGAACTATATCAGATGTACCAACGAGACGCCCTGGACGTGTCTATATTAAGAATGTGGACTCTGTAAATCTCCTGTATAATTCATGCTGTATATTCATGTACTCTTAAACTTAGGGTCTGACTTCTTTTTTATGTAGAATGGAGACAATGACACTTAGAGCGGACAAAAATAAAAAGATAGGATTCCTGGACCCGGGCCTTGTCAACGGCAAACTTATTATAGATCCAAGAACAACAAATGATGTTGAGGCATACGTACTCAAGGCGCTGCTAAAGCTACAGCACAAGGACTACATACTTTTACCCTACATCTTTGAGTACGTGTTTCCCTGCCTACTAATCTCGTATATTTGATGCGCAACACTATGTGACGACTAATTGGCTTCTGCAGTTTTCACTGGATCGCCCTTGTCATCATGTTAAATGAAAGCAACATCACTGTCTTGGACTCAATGAGGAAACCGACAAGTAAGTACAAACAATTATTAGACTTGCTAGACAGGTAAACTTAGTCGTTGCATTATTGTTCCAGTAATCTTCCATCCCATTGCACCTAATTAATTTTAATGACTACTCGAAACCATGAACAGGGTGTACAAAAAATACCGTAAGAAGAGCCAACGGTATCGTCCATACACGAAACATTTTAGAATATACACCGATTTTCCATGCCTGAAACAACCCCAAGGGAACAATTTATGTGGATACTACGCAATGACACATATCCACGCGTTCATCATTGACAATACGGACTACAACGGCTAGTTGGTATATCGATCATTACATGTTGACCCGTACTTTTCTTTATAAAGACGATGACACTAATTAATGCTTCAATTTCTCCCATAACAGCGCGTCAAGCAGGGCACCAGCAGCCTACTCGACCACGAAATTGATGCCCTTCAAGAGCACACAGCTGGGTTCATCATTCGAGAAATTATTCACCCGAAGGGCGAGTTTCACGAGCATTTGTAGCTTAAGTGACATGCCAACAATTGTGAATGAACAATGTAATGCTTCAAAAGTGAATGAATAATGTAATAATTAAATATTATGATGCTTCAATGTATTTTAATTACACTTTAGCGATGCTTCAGTACTATTGTGCACAACATATACCGTACAGAATACATCTATTGTACAATATATATACATGCTACAACATATACTGCAAAAATATATATGCAAAAGGTTTAAAAACCCATCACTTGCCGCTTTTGGATATCAAAATAGGACACAGAGTTATCACTGCCGGTTAACAAGAAAAAAGGGGCAGTGATACTAGTTATCACTGCCGGATATTGATAACAATTGGGTAGTGATAGTTACTTATCACTACCGGATATTATTGAAAATGTGGCAGTGATAGTTACTTATCACTGCCGGTTATAAATAATAACCGACAGTGATAATTATTATCCTTGCCGGTTGGACATTATGAACGGCAGTGATAATAACTATCCTTCGCCGGTTCATAATGTCCAACCGGCAGTGATAGTGATTATCACTGCCGATTTATATCCGGCAGTGATAGTCCTCGACTATCACTGCCACTTAGGTTGTGCCGTGTCCACATCCGACAGTGATGCCGATGTGGACCCGGCAATAATCACATATTCGGTAGTAGTGATTGTTTTGTTTGATAGTCTCTAGCTTGTGCTTGCAATTTTCTTGCTTGTTGCTCCCAACCTGCAATCGGGGCATGTCGTACTTGCTGTGAGCATCCTCAAATATTATTGTTCTGTTGTTGCTTACAATTAATAGGCCGCTATCCATATTCCATTCTTCTAGAAATACGAAATTGTGGTATCTCCTACTTCTTTGGTCCTGCATGTTCTAGAATTCTATTGGAAAACTAGTTCCACTGATACATCTGGGAAATAGAGTAGGATAAGGTATATAATCAGTAATGAAGCAACTTCCCTACTGTACAGTGGTCATGTAGCGTTAGCTGATTTCCTTGTTGTTGAGGGTGCACTTTAACGTTGATATATGTACGTGTGCACTATCCATATATCTTTATCCATTTTTGACCCGAATCCATCACGTATCCATCTCAGATCCTGAAGGATCGAGATGGCGAACAGAGAGGGGGTGAATGGTCGCAAATAAATTTTCCCTCAAAATACTCCAACTAAAACCTTGAAAAGATCGCGCAAAGAAAACCGGTGCTCCTCAAATTCGCAAAACCATAAAAACCGAACGACTAGACAACTATGTGTATCCCTAGCTTACATGGATGAGATCCATAAAATATGTGAGGGATTTTTCAATCACAATCCTGGTTGTCAAGTGTCCAAATAAAGAGGAATCAATTCAAATACTTCTTTTCTAAAAGAGATCAAGCCAAGACACAAAAGTCTCTTTTAGAAAAGCAAAAGCAGATATTTCCAGAAGCTGTCTTTAATTTGAACAGGAGGTTGGTAGGTTTCTGCTGCTCACAAAATTATGAGAAATTTTATTCCTATGAGAAGATGAGCCATGAAGCTCTCTACCAAATTTCAGATCAAAAATCCATGTATAAAAATCATCATAAATCTATGAACATAGACAGTCAGGAACTTCAAGTAGAAAATTTGGGGCTCGGTTTTCACCTCATGGCGCCCAAACGGTGCAACAAGTAAACTCCAAACTTTTTCTACAGATGGATATGGGAGTCCCTCACAATCTCCAATACAAATCACACAAAAAGGATTTTTATAGATTTTTATAAAAATCAAATACTAACTATTACGTGAAGAACAAGTTCTGGACAGAACTGGAAACTTGAAAGAAAAGATGATCTCTACTCAATCAAAGAGTGCAAAAGAGATGTAAAACCATATGAACACACTCAAAACATCCAAGATCAGCATTTAGAAGGAGGGGAGGCAAATCCAAATTGCATGAATGTAGATTGCGGGAAAGTAAATGCGTAACGTAAATGCTGAATTTAAATTGCGTAAAGTAAAGACATAATGTAAATGCGGAATTTAAATTCACAATAATATAAAGAAATTTCTTTGTATTTCTGGTGGGAAGGTTTACAAAGCCTCACTTCATGTGGGCAAAGCTCAAAGGAGCAACTCAAACCTTCAAGGGGAGGAGGCTACCCCTCCACCCCTATTTATACTACTCTTGAGCCACCTACCACCCTTGGATGAGTCCCTCAACCCTAGAGCACTCATCTAAGGGCTAGGATTAACCCACACACACAGCCATGCAAGGGCTAACCCAAAACCCACACATATACCGGGTTTTCTTGCACGATTTTCAAAGCATACTACCTAGACCCACTAACCTATCAACTAGACCGCAATCCGATGGCCCTCATTGATCCACGCGGCATCTAGCTAGCATGATCTTCTTTCCTTGTCTTCTTGGCTTGCTCGGACTCCGTCTCCGATCATCTTCCGGTGATCTCCTGACCGTCTGGACCTCCGACGCTCCTCGCCTAGTCCCGGTCATTCTCCGCCTCACCATGACCTAGCACCGTCGCCCTGCAACCATCAAAGACAAGGGAAAAACCTTTCACATAGCAATGCCCACAAAGATATTCAATGATTATCCCAAAATCATTAATCGATCATAATTGCGCTTAATGGTCCAGTGCTACTGCCCCTAGGCCGGTAGCACTAGGAAAAGCAACCAACACTCAAATTGCTTCAAATCCAATTCACTTCAAATCAAACTCAATTTCAAATCAAACCAAACTCAACTCTTGTCAATTACTCATCACACACAAGGATAGACCTCCACATGGTCTTTCAATCTCCCCCTTGATGAGTATATTGACAAACATATGAAAAGGCATAAGTTTTGAGTTTGAATAAGAGAGAAGAAAGCAATTTGAATGCAAATCAAACTTGATCAAAGAAATGAAAATCAAGAACATGATCAAGTTGGCAACCAGGAATACTTATGATCTATGAAAGATAGCACAGATTTACAAAGATCATAAGAATTAAGATGAATCAAGATGCAAAATGATGCCTTTTCTACGATTTCTCCCCCTTTTGGCAATATAGATATCAAGATGATATTTTCTTTTCTCCCCTTTTTTTGTTTTTATGCAAGTAATGCAGCCTAAGGGAGCTTTGAAGATTATCCATGTGACCAACAAGACAAGTTATGACACCAAGCTAAGTTAAGGCAAAAATAGACTAAGCTAAGGCATGTCCAAGTGCAAATAATCATTTTGCTAGCAAGATTTAATTAAAACCATGTCATTTTTAGCATGATTGAACATGAGCAACACTTGTCATTAGTTTCAAAACTAGAAACAAAGCCATTTAAAGGATCAAATGGAAAACCTAGAGTTCAACCTACTCAACACTTTGGGGAATCTAGAAGTGCACACAAAATCCTTCGAGCTTTTTTTTATTGTATGCAGATTTTTCTTTGAATCTTTGAAAGACATAGTGGGGTGCAAATGTTTGGCATTATTTGCATTCTTTACCCACATATATTTTTTTTGCATTTTTTTAAAGCAATTGACTCAAGCTATAATCGATCATCTCAAGAGAGACTCTTAAGAGAATGATCTTGGTCATACACAACCCATTCCAAGTTCATCTCAAGTGCAATGAGAAGCCGTCTTGTGAATGTGAGGTGTTGAGTCTAATGCGCACAAAAAGAGTCAATTTTGCTTCACTTTTATTTTAGCATTTTCATCGTTAAGCTAGTGAAGGACTCAAGTATGGATCAAACAAGATTCACCCAAGTTGCTATAGGGACTCTAGAGAATTCCAGAATTTCACAAGTCATGGCAAAAACACCTAGAGAAGAAACTTAACAAGTAAAAGCAACATGTTTTATCAAGTTTTTCTTTTAACGCTCATTTTTCAATTTTTGTAAGCTTAGCAAGATAAATGAACTTGGACATATCTAAGCAAGTAATTTTCTTCATAATATAGCATGGTGTATAAAATGAAACATGGATCATTTGCATAATAGATAAAGCTCATAAAATGAAAAATCAAGTCTATATGCAATGCATGAGACAGATTCTTAAACTCCCCCTCATCATGTGATTCTATTTTAAGTACAAATCTGGTTTAAATTGAGTTATTAGCAAGATTAAGCTCAAGAAAGATCGAAAAGAACTCAATTAAAGCCAAAAACACAGAATGGAGGGAAGAAGTCAAGAAATTGCGTACTGGGTGGCTATAGAGTATAGAAAAGATGGTAGAGAACACTACGGCTCAGACTCGCTCTCATCTTCCCCAACAACTAACATAGGGAAGCTGCCTCTAGATCCCAAACTAAGGAGTGCACACAGACCCTGTCTACTCAGGGGGCCCAACACCTGATAGACTTATAAGATTGTGAGAGAACTCAACCTAGTGAGAAGAGAGAACAACTAATTAAGTATGATAGCAACCTAAAGCACAAGATGAGAGGTCCATGCAAAGCATGCCAGAAGTCTAAGTGATGTGAACTCATAATTCTAAAGAATAAAACCCATAAGCACCCAAAGCAATACAAAAGAAAGAAAAAGCTGAAATAAAATATAATACATAATATGCAGATCAGCTCCCCCTCATAGAAGGCCGTAAGGGCACACAACTCCAAGCTCACTCCTCAAGGCAACAAACCTAGAGCTATCCAAAGGCTTGGTAAAGATATCGGCCAATTGGTGGTTACAAACTGAAGCACTATGTCTCCTTTCTCCACATGGTCTCTAAGGAAGTGATACCTAATATCAATGTGTTTGGTCCGGGAGTGCTGCACTGGGTTCTTGGCAATGCAAATAGCAAAAGTGTTATCATAGAAAAGTGGAACACTCTCTATCTCTAACCCAAAGTCCCGCAAGGTCGTTCTCATCAGAGCACAGCTCTGACAAAGAATCGGCTGCAAACAACATACTCGGCCTCAGCGGTGGACTGTGCGACTCCGGACTGCTTCTTAGATGACCAAGAAACAAGAGAAGTGCCAATGAATTGGCAAGTGCCAGAAGTGCTCTTCCTATCTATCCTCTGACCAAAGAAAGTCGGCATTGGAAAAGGCTCTAAGGGATAGACAAAAGGAAGAAGAGTACCAGATACCATAATCAATGGTAGCTCGAAGGTACCTAAAGATGCGCTTCACCGCCTGGCGATGAGAGACACGAGGAGAAGCCTGAAAGCGAGCACACATACACACCAGCAAAGTGTATGTCCGCCATGAGGCGAGAAGATACAAGAGGAGCCAATCATGCTCCGGAACTCCTTTGATCAAGAGCTCACCATCCTCATCGGGCTCGAGGGCGGCGATGGTGGCCATAGGAGTTATCACGGGCTTTCCATCAGACATATCAAACCGTCTCAGGAGATCCTGAGTGTACTTACCTTTGTGCAGGAAAGTACCCTCCCGAGTCTGCTTGATTTGGACGCCGAGGAAGTAGCTCAACTCACCCATCATACTCATCTCAAATTCTGTGCTCATCACCTCAGAAAAATGAGACACAAGAGACTGAGATGAGCCACCAAAGATAATATCGTCCACATAAATCTGGACGAGAAGGAAATGAGAATCCTAGTGTCTGATGAATAGAGTTTTGTCTACTATACCCATTTTGAAACCATGACTGAGAAGATATGACTTAAGCCTCTCATACCAAGCTCTAGGAGCCTGCTTAAGTCCATACAAGGCTTTGGAAAGCTTGTAGACATGGTTCGGGTATTTGGGGTTCTCAAATCCTGGAAGTTGCTTGACATACACCTCTTCCTCAATAAAGCCATTGAGAAATGCACTCTTGACATCCATTTGATAAAGCTTGAAGCCTTGGGATGCAGAGAATGCAAGCAGGATTCTAATCGCCTCTAGTCTAGCTACAGGGGCAAAGGTCTCCTCAAAGTTAAGATCCTCAACTTGAGTGAAGCCCTGTGCAACTAGCCTAGCCTTGTTGCGAATGACAACCCCATCCTCACTCTGCTTGTTTTTGAACACCCACTTGGTCCCAATGACATTATGACCAGATGGAAGCTCTACAAGCTGCCAAACTTTGTTCCTCTCAAAGTTTTCTAGTTCCTCATGCATAGCATTAATCCATGATTCATCGAATAATGCATGAGTAACATCCTTTGGCTCAAAAGAGGCAACAAAGGCAGAGTGAAGGCAGAAAGAAGATAAGCCTGATTTTGAGCGCGTCACCCGCTCAAACAGATCACCAATGATCTGCTCAGGTGGATGAGAACGCTGAATGTAGCGAGGAGGACCAGAAGCAGAAGTGGCCTCTACCTCTTGAGCAGAAGAGGAAGGAACAGAGCCACTCACTGAAGGAGAGTCTGATGGCAAAGGCTGATCTTCCTGAGGTGCAGAAATGGATACAGGAGGCACCTCAGGTGTAGAGGAGACTGGATTAGGTGGAGCACCATCATCTCCATCATCCTCATCCTCTACAAAGATGGTCTCGGAGGGATAAGAAGAGCCTGAAATATCAGGTCTAGCTCCTGGGCTAGCCTCATCAAAGGTCACGTCACAGGTCACTATGATCCTATTCGCATCACAACTCCAGACCCTATAGCTACGAGAGGAAGTCGAGTAACCCAGAAAGATACCATCAGAAGAACGAAACTCAAACTTATCTAGGTTACCAGACTTCAAGATAAAACACTTGCAACCAAAAACGCGAAAATGAGAAACACTGGGCTTTCGCCCATACCTCAACTCATAAGAAGTACGATGCAAATGTGCTCTCAAGAAAACGCGATTGGAAACATAACAAACAGTAGCTATAGCCTCAGCCCAAAACTTCCAAGGAGTATTGTACTCATCTAGCATCGTCTGGCCATCTCAACCAGGGTCCTGTTCTTCCTTTCCACTACGCCATTTTGCTGAGGGGCGTAGGGAGAGGAGAACTGATGCTCTAAACCAGACTCCACACAGAAACTCTCAAAGTAGGAATTCTTGAACTCGGTGCCATTATCACTGCGTATAGCTCGTAATGCACATGGGAGCTCAATAGACAACCTACTAACAAATCCCCTGAAGTGAGAAAAAGTCTCATCCTTCAAGGCCATGAAAAATACCCAAGAATACCTCGAAAAATCATCAACAATGACAAGGACATACCACTTCCCTCCTGCCGATCACTCTTAGCCGACCAACAAGGTCCATGTGTAAAAGCTGTCATGGTGCTTTGTCATCACTACGGTGACTGGAGGATGAGAAGCAGTAACCATCTTGTCATGTCGGCAGGGAGAGCAAACTAAGTCTTTGACCATCTTGAGTTTGGGCAAACCACGAATAAGATCGTGGCTGCTAACTCTGGTCAAATGATCAAAACCAATGTGACCAAGTCTCCTATACCAGAAGAAGAGATCACGGGACTCAGAAGCAATCAAACACCGAAGAGAGTCTCCAGAAGAAACAGAAAAATCAGCATGAAAGACTCTCCCAAATCTAGAAATCCCGCAAACTAACTCTTCTGATGAATCAAGGATTCTACAAGCATTACACTTAAAGCTTACCTCGAAAGAGTCATCGATAAGCTGAGAAACAGAAAGCAAATTATATTACAGCTTACTCACTAAGGCAACGTCCTTAAGAATAAAACTTTCATTAATGCAGACGGTACCTTTAGCAATGACTCTACCTGAAGAAGCATCCCCAAAAGTGATCAACTCATCACCGGGGGCTCGGACTAGGGAAGAGAACCAACGAGAGTCTCCGGTCATATGGCGAGAACAACCGGAGTCAACAATCCAAACATCTCCCTTCCCCATCCGGCGAACCTCGTCCGAGTCGCTGTAGAGCTCGGAGTCGCTGATGTCGTTGGTGTTTGCCATGAAGCACATGCCGGAGAAGTCGTCGCCGTCTTTCTTCTCTTGCGGATCATCCTCGCCGTTACTCCATGTCTCCGTGTCGGAGAGGCTGATGTCGCCGAGGCGGCGAGGACGCAGTGGAAGAGCTTCTTGTTCTTCGAGAAGTTGCGGTACTTCTTCTCGGCGCCGGCTCGCGAATCGGAGGCTTCTTGTTGCGGTTCTTGTCGGTGTAGTCGTTTTGCCGAAACCGCCGAGTCGTTCTTACCCTTCTCCGATTTGGGACAATTAAGCTCGAATGTGGTTGGGGCCGCCACATTCGAAGCAGGTGATCCCACCACCTCTCTTCCTCTCTCTCACCCTCTTGTAGGCGTGAGAAAACTTGCGAGCTAAAAGTGCAAGCTCAGTTTCTGGAAACTTATCCAGCTGGTCATCGCTTAGCTCGCAAAGTGCAGAGAGGGAAAAACCAACAGAGGAATCAAGAGAAGATCCAATGGGATCGGTGACCAAGGCCATCGACTGTGATTTCGTCTTGCGAGAGACGACGTCGATCTCATGAGTCTTGAGTCGGGAATAGAGCCCGTCAAGAGTCAAGGTCGACAAGTCGGTAGTGTCCTTGATGGTGGTCACTATCATTTCCCAAACACGAAGATCGAGTGCAGTCAAGAAGTGACGAGCATTATCCAAGTCAGGGGTATGTGCAACCAACTGCCCGGAGATCGCTCAAAATTTTAGTAAATCGACCAAAACACTCGTCAAGACTCTCACCAGCGTGTTGTTCAAACTTGTTGTACTCACGCTTGTGTTGATCCTGCCTCACGGTCTTGATTTGGGTAGTGCCCTCATGGTATGCATCGAGGGTCACCCAAATCTTATGAGCGGATCGCAGGTGAGGGATCCGATCATACTCACTGCGGTTGAGTCCATGTATGAGAATGTTCCTCGCCTTAGCATTTGCCTCAACGTCAGCCATATTGCCGCCCGTGACGTTCTCATCGGCAGGAACCTCATATGGGAGCTTCACCTTCTGCCATATCAGGAAGCCCTAGGCAGTGATGTTTGACTCCATCCGGGATTTCCAAAAAGGAAAATCAACACCATAAAAAATTGGAGGCTTGGTGGAATACTTGTCTGTCGCCATGGCTCTCGAGACCGGTCAAGATCTATGGAAGAGTAAAACCGGCTCTGATACCAATTGAAGGATCGAGATGGCGAACAAAGGGGGGGTGAATGGTCGCAAATAAATTTTCCCTCAGAATACTCCAACTAAAACCTTGAAAAGATCGCGCAAAGAAAACCGGTGCTCCTCAAATTCGCAAAACCCGCAAAAACCGGAACGACTAGACAACTATGTGTATCCCTAGCTTACATGGATGAGATCCATAAAATATGTGAGGGATTTTTCAATCACAATCCTGGTTGTCAAGTGTCCAAATAAAGAGGAATCAATTCAAATACTTCTTTTCTAAAAGAGATCAAGCCAAGACACAAAAGTCTCTTTTAGAAAAGCAAAAGCAGATATTTCCAAAAGTTGTCTTTAATTTGAATAGGAGGTTGGTAGGTTTCTGCTGCTTAAAAAATTATGAGAAATTTTCTTCCAATGAACAGATGAGTCTTGAAGCTCTCTACCAAATTTCAGATCAAAAAGCCATGTATAAAAATCATCATAAATCTATTAACACAGACAGTTAGGAACTTCAAGCAGAAAATTTGGGCTCGGTTTTCACCTCATGGCGCCCAAACGGTGCAACAAGTGAACTCCAAACTTTTTCTACAGATGGATATGGGAGTCCCACACAATCTCCAATAAAAATCACGCAAAAATGATTTTTACATATTTTTATAAAAATCAAATACTAACTACTGCGTGAAGAACAAGTTCTGGACAGAACTGGAAACTTGAAAGAAAAGATGATCTCTACTCAATCAAATAGTACAAAAGAGATGTAAAACCATATGAACACACTCAAAATATCCAAGATCAGCATTTAGAAGGAGGGGAGGCAAATCCAAATTGCATGAATGTAGATTGCGGGAAAGTAAATGCTGAATTTAAATTGCGTAAAGTAAAGACATAATGTAAATGCGGAATTTAAATTCACAATAATATAAATAAATTTCTTTGTATTTCTGGTGGAAAGGTTTACAAAGCCTCACTTCATGTGGGCAAAGCTCAAAGGAGCAACTCAAACCTTCAAGGGGAGGAGGCTACCCCTCCACCCCTATTTATACTATTTTTGGGCCACCTACCACCCTTGGATGAGTCCCTCAACCCTAGAGCACTCATCTAAGGGCTAGGATTAACCCACACACACAGCCATGCAAGGGCTAACCCAAAACCCACACACATACCGGGTTTTCTTGCACGGTTTTCAAAGCATACTATCTAGACCCGCTAACCTATCAACTAGACCGCAATCCGACGGCCTTCATTGATCCACGTGGCATCTAGCTAGCATCATCTTCTTTCCTTGTCTTCTTGGCTTGCCCGGACCCCATCTCCGATCATCTTCCGGCGATCTCCCGACCGTCTGGACCTCCGACGCTCCTCGCCTAGTCCCGGTCATTCTCCGCCTCACCATGACCTAGCACCGTCGCCCTGCAACCATCAAAGACAAGGGAAAAACCTTTCACATAGCAATGCCCACAAAGATATTCAATGATTATCCCAAAATCATTAATCGATCATAATTGCGCTCAATGGTCCAGCAACCAACACTCAAATTGCTTCAAATCCAATTCACTTCAAATTAAACTCAATTTCAAATCAAACCAAGCTCAACTCTTGTGAATTACTCATCACACACAAGGATAGACCTCCACATGGTCTTTCAGATCCATATCCCGAATAACTTGGATTTGTACCCGTATCCAACTAACCTATATCCGGTTTCGAATTTAAGAAAAAAATATGGGTTAGGATACAGGAAGAGCAATATTCGCCCGGATCCGATCTGTTTTCACCCCTACCCGCATCTACGGCTCAAGCGAAGGCAGCTTAGAGCTTGTTTTTTTCCTCTTTTTAGAATCGGTACTTGTTTGGCTAATACAGTTTACCACCCCTAAAGGTGGTAGATTGTGTCTTACCACACTTCTTGTCGCGAAGAAATTCTTCGCCACCAACAATAACATTTTCCATCAAGTCAATCCTACAAACTTCACCACCATCCTCGATTGGTGGCAAGAAGCATCGAAAACCCATCCAAAAGACGAAAGAAGAGAATTCAATGGAATGGGCATATACACAAAGTGGAATATGTGAAGGAAAGGAATAGGCATACTTTCCAATACAAGACAAACACAGATCAACACTAGCGAAGAAATTCTTTGACACAACAGCAGCAGCTTCTCCTGCTCCTTGTTGTAGCAGCCTGGTTGAAGGTGGCAGCCACTAGATGCAAGCACGCAGGTAGCAGCAACATGATGCAGGCAGCGACGAGGACAGCGGTGGTGGAACGGCAAGGCCAACAGCGCACAATGCAGGTGGCTAGGGCTTGACTTAAATAGGCCAGTCTATTTAGGGTTAGGATCAAAGGAAAATTAGACTACTAATGGCCCATTGGGCCTTGTTAGCACTAATTAGCTAATTTAGTTATAATGTCAGTGTATTACATGCAGATTTAGTATTTTAGAATCTACATGTCAATGAGATATAGTAGGGCAAATCATCAAGTCCCACTAACTTAGCGGGGAAAATTGTTAAATCTCCCCCACTTAATTGACCGACAGAGCTTATACCCTCTTTTTTAAAAAAGAAGAAGAAGAAGAAATTCTCCACCACAACTTAGAGTAATGTTGGCAAAAGTAAATGAATGTACAACTGGTGGGTACTAATTAAGAAAGTGTGGCGTGTCACAACTACGGCAATAAACCTAACATATGTCACATGGAGTCAACCTATCGAACTATAGTGTGGCAAAGTTTGGCAATAAACCAAATAAGATATATATATTTATATAAATTTATGTATTTTACGTGTAATTTCTTTACTAATCATTCTACAACGGGAAGCGATGTAGGAAAATATTGAGGGCAGTGCCCAGGGATGGGACGGTGGCGCGATTGGCGGACACTGCACTAGATGAATGGCAATGGGCCGCCCTGCGACCAATTTAGATCCACGATGAGTGACGGTTGTGCCACACCATGAATAGTGATGAGGTGTTTGGCAACCACCTCAAATCTGTTATAAGATAAGATATTTTAAGTCCATATTCAGTTGGACTCTATCTCTACATAGGCGAATCCGAATCTATCTCTTGTTGTCTTCTTCTATATATTGGACATCTCCCTTATACAAGAGATCAATCTAATAAAGCGAGAAAATTTTGTCCTCTACTTTGTTTGTACCCTATACTTTATTCCTGTGATTTCACTAGCGTGTTGTGGATTGATCGTGGGTAAACGATTATGTTTTACAATACATTATCAGCGTAACGTTCTATCAAGACCAGTTGAGATTGTCTGCCTGTGACAATCTATATTGTGTCGAGTTCATCCAGCTACACGTGATCATCCTACGACAAGCCTTATGTAAGTGCATATGCGTAGATTTCGATCCTGCAGATCATTGTACCCTTTTTGCAGAATAATAGTCTCTATTGAGTACTATTCATTAGAAAAGTATATATTACGACATCTGCATTGATGCCAGAAGCATCACACCTCCTCGCCCATCAGTGGTAGCACCCGCGGTGTCTCCCCGCATCTGCGCCGGTGGTTCGGGTCTTCCGCCCGCGACAGTGGCTACCAACAGTGGCGTCCGCGTGGAGAAGGCTTGCTCCTGCATCATGCAACGAATAAGCTTTACCTCCCCGCGCAGTGTCCTGAAGAATGCGCACGTGGACTCCTCGATGGCCGCACCGTCGGCCACGACGCTGTAGGATCAAGGATAACCGACTAGAGGGAGGTGAATAGGAGGTTACTTAAAATTTTTAACTCTAAATTCAATTTGCAAGATCAATAAGCAAAAGTTGCAATTTTAACAATTCAACACTAAGTACTTCTAGTAATCACTAGGTATTTCATCAATTTAAGTGTAGGCGAGAAACAATTCTTCACTAAATAAAATTCCCAAATCACTTGAATTTGAAAGTTTGGCAAGGGATTAAGAAAAGCAAACCACAAACAATGAACACGAGAATTTATCCCGTGGTTTCAGAGACTTGCCGGTCTCCCATACTCCACGTTGAGGTGACTTGAACTTCTTCAAGCCGACTCCTCCCGCTTGAGCCTTCCTCGATCACTCGTGATAGCTCTTCCCCACTCCAGGTAGGCAAGCTCCTTACCTTCACAACCAATCGGATCTTCTCACAAGCTTCCTTGAAAAGATCACCGATACGACACGTTTCCAAGCCGTCTAGGAGGCGGTAACCTCCAAGAATAACAAGTCTTGACGCTTGCTTGAAGTCGAATTGAGTGTCTAAAGGCTCAACACTAAATGCAACACTCAAATATTCTCCTCACTTGCTTAAAATAAGAACTGAATGCACTAGAGAGAGAAGAAGGCTTTGCTAGAGCTCAAATATTATCAATGAAGACCAAGAAGCCCTGTAGAAGGCAGGTGGTGGTATTTATAGCCCCAACCACCAAAACTAGCCATTTGAGCTCAAAATCTTGATCAAGTCTGGTTTTTTAGTGCTATCGCCCATGTAGGACAGGTAGCACCGGGCTCCATCCCAACGGTTGGGTCAGAGCATTAAATGCATTGCCAGAAGTCGTTGAGCAGTGGTACCGGGCCTCTAATTTTTCTTTATCTAGCCAAAAGGGTGCTCTCTGGAATTTTTGCACCAGTCATTCAGGCTGGTGCTACCGCTACCCCGGTAGCACCGGGTTACCATGGGCAGTAGCACCGGACCGCCAAAAATCCCAAAAACACACCTACTAGATTTTTTTACACAGGGCTATTTGGCTGGTGCTATCGCTTCTCCAGTAGCACTGGGCTACCATAGGCGGTAGCACCGGACCGCTTGAAAGCCAAAAAGCACACTTTTCTGGAATTTTTACACCGAGCTTTTGGGTCGATACTACTGCTCTCCCGGTAGCACCGAGCTACTATAGGCGGTAGCACCGCCCTGCCTGATCCCCTAAACAACCCTTCTCAGGTTTTTACACATCACTCTGAGGCCGGTGCTACCGCTGGCATGGTAGCACCGGGCTAGCAAGGGCGGTAGAACCAGCTTTCCAAAAAATTTTCTTTGAAGATTATGGAGTTTGAAAGTTGAACCACTATATGACGATGTATAAGTTTGAGTATAGAATTTTGAGCCTTTAGACCTTAAACAACATCAAGATAATGTCAAAACCCCTCTTAATAGTACGGCCCTATTTCTAACAATCCGATCTTTTCCCCAAACTCCGAGATTGGTAAAAGGCTATGAAAAATCCTTATCTTCATGCCTTAGTCACTTGCTTGATGTTTTGATCTTCTTTTGCGCTATTTCCATGCTTCCATGATCATCATACTAGAGACTAACCTATTTTCAACAATCTCAAAGAAAACATTAGTCTCTTAAACATGATTGTCATTAATTACCAAAACCATGAGGGCTTTTAGAGCCTAGATGCTTACAGGCGCCGTCTCAGCTGTGTCGCCTGCCACTGTGCCACCTCGGGCATGCCCCTGTTGCGATGCCATCTTGGCTATGCTGCCCTCTACCAGTTGCCTCGGTGACTGCGCCCACGACCGTTCATTTCCCACAACGGCGGTGCCACCTCTGGACTTCTTAGCTTCCACACAGTGTCCCGGAGAACACACACACGGACTCCTCGACGGCCGCACCGCTCGCTGCTTCGGCATCTCAGCCTTGCAGGCTACCCTTGGTTTCACCGTCTCGATCGGCCCCACACGCCTTTGCCCACCGTCTGTGGCACCGGTGGCATCGCCTAAAGCCGTGCCTCCATGCCCACCATCTTCGGCACTAGTGGAGCCACCCGATGTACGATGACCAAGTCGTCGGCATCGCCCTAGGTTTTCTGCACTGATGGCGGCAGCTTCCGCGGCGCCGGTAGCGCTTGTGGCGAAAGAGATAGCGGTGGCGGCTATGATCTTCGCGCGGGGGCGGTGACCAGGAGTTTCATGTGGAGATGGCAACGATGCCAATCAGCGAAGTGAGGCTATGGACAAGGCGGCTAGGGTTGGGGAACCCTAGCCGCTGGCCTTTTTTTTATCACTATCCCATGAGGGCCGACCGGCATTATGGGCCATAAATGGCTAGGTGGGCTAGCTGGCCATATGGGTCATAAGGACAGGTTGTACGGCCTATTGACTGTATATTGTTGACATATATTTTGCCTCTAAAATTGGTAAAAGTTGGATTTATAACCAAAGTTCATGGTAGAGTGCCAGAAGCACTAAGATATAGTCAAATAAAAAGAAGTAATTGAGGTAGCGCTCGCTTAATAAAAGGAAAGTTTTTTGTCCTGTTGACCAAACACCTTCTAAAGTTTTCCCTATAGGATCAAATAGGTTTTTCATCTAGAAGAGAAATGAAAATATCCAGGTGGTGAGATATAAAGCGAGGCTTGTAATACAAGGGTTCACGTAGAGACTTGACATCGATTACGATGAAACATATTCTCATGTAAAGAGTGAAATAACATTTCAAAATTTAATATTAATGGTAGCAAACTTAAACTTATCAATGTAGTTGATGGATATAGTGACAGCATATTTATATGGGTCACTGGATACGGATATTTATATGAGGTCTCTAAAGCAGTCAAAGTTATGGATCCAAATAATCGCAACATGTATAGCATCAACCTACAGAGATCGCTATACGGATTGAAATAGTTGGGGAGAATGTGGTATAACTGACTTAGTAACTTCCTCCTGAAGAAGAAATATTACCCCTGTGTGTTTATAAAGAAATCCCAGAATAGATTTTGTGTCATCCCAATTTTATGTTGATGATCTGAATATCATCGGAACTATAGAGAAGATAAAGGAAGCAAGTGCCTACCTCACGATGGAGTTTTAAGATGAAAGATTTGGATAAAACCAAATATTGCTAGGCCTGTAGTTAGAGCATTTCCTAGAAAAAATTTTGTATATCAGTCTATCTATACCAATAAGGTATTGAAAAGATTTAATATGGTTAAATCTCATTCTTTAAAAATCCATATGGTTGTGAGATCCCTTAAAGTGGATAAAGACCTTTTCAGACCAAGGATAAAAAATAAAAAAGTCTTAGGACCTGAAGTCCCACATTTAAGCGCCATTGAACCACTTATGTATTTTGCGAATTACACAAGGCTTGATATTGCATTCGTAGAAAATTTACTAGCAAGACACAGTGTAGTCCTAACCAGAAGACATTGGGCTAGTTCAAGACTTTACTCAGGTACTCAAGATCTTGCATTGTTTTTCCAGAAGAACTAAGACTTAACCATGGTGGGATATACGAATGCTGCTTACCTGTCTGATCCCTACAGTGCCAAATCTCATATTGGTTTTGTGTTTCTCTGTGATGGTACAGTCATTTCTTGGCGTAGTCTTGTAAGCAGACCTTGGTAGCTACATCTACCAACCACTCAGAGATTATGTCTTTATATGAAGCCTCACGTGAGTGTGTTTGGCTGAGATGTGTGATCAACCGTATCCAGAAGTCATATGGTCTTAATACCGTCGATACCCTCCATGATTATCTATAAAGATAACGTTGTTCGTGTTGCACAAATGCAAATAGGTTATGTGAAAAGCAATATCATGAAGCATATTGCTCCTAAACTTTTCTATCTGTACGAACTCCAAAAGAACAGTGAGGTAAAGATTTTGCAAATTAAGTCATGTGAAAAATCTTACAGATTTATTTACTAAGTCCTTGCCAAAATTTACATTCCAAACATGTGTTAATGGCATTGGAATGAGACGACTTAGAGATATGCAAAGTTCAGGGGGAGTAAATCCTTGAGCCATGACCCTTATTATGATCCTAAAGATCCTAATATAAATCCAGAAGATTATAAGTTGTACTCTTTTTCCCTTAGTAAGTTTTTCAGAAGTTTTCTTATATGAAGGTTTTTAATGAGGCAACTAGTGCAACATAAAGTACGAGTGCAATGTACTCTTTTCTCCATCTCCTTTTTCCACTGGGTTTTTGAGTGAAATTTTTTATGAGATATGCGCATTACACGGTATTTGCCCAAGGGGGGTGTTATAAGGTAAGATATTTCAAGTCCTTATTCGGTTAGACCCTATCTCTATATAGGCGAATCTGAATCTATCTCTTACTGCTTTCTTCTATATATTGGGCATCTTTCTTATACAAGAGATCAATCTAATAAAGAGATAACTTTACCCCCTACTTTATATGTGCTCCATACTTTGTTCTTGTGATTTTATTGGCGTGCTGTTGATTAATCGTGGATGAACGACTATGTTTTACAACAAAATCCATCATAAGAGGATAAGCGACACTGTCCTGGAGTTCTCCGCAACAGCAGAGATTTTAGGGCTTATTTGACAAGTATTGTTTCTATGCATTACTCTCTCAATATAAATTGTACAAATTATAAAGCAAGTAAAGAGATAAGTAGTTATAATCCACACTTTATTAGTACTTTAATATTTATACAACTTTTAATTAGTGATGTATAGAAACATCTTCTATCTCAAAATTTACATACAATTTAGTATAACGTGTTTGTGTAAATTTGTGTGTCACGCGACAAACCAAGACTCCCCCCACTTCACCTGGTAACTATAAGTTCTTTCACAAGTCTCCTCCCAAAAAGGTCACGTCCAACAGCATCAGGATAGTGCAAGGTCCATCGAACCAAACTTTATCGACCTGACACAAACAACGCTGTCATGGATGGATGGATCGTAGATTCGTACGTAGTCTTTTATCTTAATTTAATTCGTCCATCCCGCTTAGCCTACGCTTTCAAATCAGATCAACAGCCACATCAATTGTATGCCCGGGACCATCTAATCATCGACATCGATACGTACACATCAATCACCGGGCCGCTCGCTGTGACACATGTACCGCTCGTCGTGGTTTTTAGCTGTCACTCGCGGTGCAACCACGAGCTGCGATGCATGCACGCACGGACGATATATCATCGATCGACCTGTGGCCACTGGCCAACGTACGTACTTAACGCTCAAATTAATCTCCCCTTGGCAGCGATGGCGACTGTCGGCAAAACATAAGCGTAACAGTAAAAGGAGCCATGCATGCATCGAGCTATCATGCATGGCTATCAGCGTCGATCGATCTTGCATCAGTTGCTCTCAAAACTCTCGCATTCAGCTAGGGAGTTGAGGGTCCTGGGTTTGGTACTGCCTTAAGAGCCCTCAGCATTCGACAGCACCGTGCGGTCGCTAGCTATCTGCTAGGCCGTCCGATGGACGCCCAGTAGGCTCGATCAAGACTCCGTAGCCACGGTAATAGGGTATGTTTGTTTTAGTATTGAATTCTCTAAAAGTTGATTCTGAATTGTGGTTGTAAAGAAACTGATTCTCCAAAAGCTAGAATCTGAAAGCATATATGAAGTGGATAGTGGATTCTAGTGTATATAGGTAGACTGGATTGTGAGAATCGTATTTTAGAATCGGGCTGTTTGCTTTTTATTTTATTTTTGAGGCAAAAATTCAGAATTAAAAGTAGAAACAAACAGACCCTAATTTCACAATGACTGTGCTAGCATCCCAAGCATGGTGCTTTGTAACAGTAGTGCCAGCGTGCATAGCTATTAGCTATCTCTATCTAGCTAGCTAGGGCTGTAGCCGATCTGCGCGCGTTCCTGGAAACATGAACCAAATAGCAAGCAAAAAGGCAGAGAGATGTAGGGAGAATCATTAGCTTTTTAGCCCACTGATATAACTTATTTAAAAATTTGGGTCTCGTATGAATAAATTTACAAAAATAACGTGTTGTCTCTCTTTCTTTGACCGTGAAAGCAATGCGGTCTAGCTAGGTTTGCATAACCTGGGCAACTGCAGAAGGAGCTTGTGCCGAGTTAGGGTAGCGTAACACAGTGGGATACCGTGGTACCTAAACTCGGTAGGAATGGGAACTATAGTGCTGGTGGCCTATTGCAGTAGGAAAGCGTGGTAAATCACACATATCATTTGCTGGTGCTTTTAGGATCAGAAGGGATTAGGTTTACTGGTGCTTTTAGGATCAGAAGGGATTAGGTTTGCGATTTCATTTTAATAGTCTAGAGCGGAAAAAAAAAGTACAATAAGGACATCAAATAGCGCAAAGGTACACGGAGGGATTGAAGGGTGAGGTGGCGAGCGTGTCCTCGATTCCTGTCCTTTGACCGGCCGGTCCGTCGCCCGTCGCGTCCCCAATGATTGATCGAGCAGCTCAGATGGAGTACCCCCCTGATTGCACGGCGGCCCCCGTACGCGCGCGCGCTCCCACGTACGTACCTCTCAATTCATTCGCTCGCGCGCCTCTCTAACCAACTAATCCTCCGTCCGTGCGACGTCGACCTCATCGGCCACTTGCGCTGCGGCTGCGCCTCTGCGCGCGTTGCGCGGTGCTGGGGTTCGTGGCGCCCGCGGGTTCGTGCGAAGCCGATCTAAACCGGGCGACATGCGCGCGATGCGATATATGCGTTTGGTGGCTTGTACGTAGGGACGTCCGGACGCGCCCATCTGCGTGGCCTACAATCCTGGCTGGCTCGCTCGACCCGTTGCATCGATGCCATGGCCCGCGCGGCGCCACACCTGAGTCAAATCCCACCGATGGAGCGGGCGATCGACCGAGGTCTCGGGGCCTGGCCTACGCGTGACGCAGCTCGCGCTCCAGCCACAAGTGCGGCTGCCGCCCGTGTGTGGCTCTCTTTCGGCCGACATATGCATCGGGCGCACGCATCTCGAGGTTCGACAGAACGAGACCGTGTCTATGGCATCCTGTGAGGCATCCTTGGGTGAGATGCATGGTTGGCGCAGGAGAGTTCTTAGTTCTCTTTTAAGCTTGTGTACATATATGCCTTGTGCGAATAAAATTGTAAAAATAAACTTCTCTAAGCGTGAAAGAATATGCAGTGTCATACGGACCACGAAAGTAGACCGACCCCACAGCAGTTGACCGACCGCGACAGTAGGCATGGCAACAACACTATTATTCTCATCTACGGCATGCTAAGCCGCTATACATTGGCACATGCTACTACCACTCTTGTGGTGCTCGACATCTACCTTCCAAGCTAGGGGTGTGCAAGGGCACGGGTCCAGCTACCTGCCACGATATGCGAGCGTGATCGACAGGTGACCTATGTCATCTACTAGTACTTTCACAATCGAAAAAAGAGTTATTTTTATAATTTTATTCATATATAAAGAAAAAAATGCGACAGACCCATGTACGCAGTGCCTTCAATTCGGTGCATGAAACTCAACGGTTGCGTGCACGCGTGGTACTCGCCTACTCGGGCATTGATACGCTACCCGGCCGTTGCAAGTTTTCGTTCATGTTGCATGCATGGTGTTGATGCAGGACACTGTTCCTCGCTGAACAAGCAGCTAGCATATATGGTTCGAGTTCTATATATATGCTGGATCTTTCTTTTTAGTTTGTTTTTCCCCCCACAAACGGCTACTAATTAATTAAGGTCCTACCTTACCTACACAATGATTATCTAATATTTGTAGCCATGCTCGTGAGCTCATGCATGCAGAGATAACTCCAATTCATTCACGACAATCGCGCATGGCCGCGGATCCATCGTATTCATCGCTCTGATCATCAGCACTGTTGACAAACAGATCATGCCTGGATCGTTCAAGCTAGATATTTTGGTGATCTCTGTTCACTTCTTCGTTCTGCTTAGTTTCACGAACAATTGTTTGTAATTCACCGAACAAAGCCACAATTAATGGCAATGTGCTTCTCGCCGAATAATTCCCAGAATTTTTACTCTGATCGATCTGAGATCGATGTACATACAAACCAGTAGCACTCCCCCCAAAAATGTACACATCCGTGGTAGTTTCAGGCTTTCAGCGAGTGCCAGAGGCACTTATACGGAGGTGGCAGCACCGTACCATGATTGGGCGTACGGCCGAGGGATCTTCCGCACGACACCAATCGGGCACGTGTCACCCTCCGATTGGGGGACCCACACGGATACATGCCCCCTTCCCCGATTTGGGCTCGAGCCCCTGCCTCTTCAAAGTTCAAACCTTACCATCGATCCTTGCTAGCTAAGCTAGCTTTTATGTGCTGCTCCAACCGTGTGCCTGAGAATTGAGTGAGATCTCGCTCGACGACAATAATGTTGATCGCCAGCTAGCTTCACCGGCCCTCTCTCATGTGTCTCTCTAAGGAGTCAGAAAATAGTCCAACTCTCTCATGTGTCTCTCTAAGGAGTCAGAAAATAGTCCAAGTCCAGGCTGTTTCTACGTAGACCCCATACCAATATGGACCAGCCAAGCTAACCGGCCTCCCTATGCACGTAGTTAATTTGGAGAAGAGAGCGGCTTGTTAACCACGTACACTAGCTAGAAAAGAAAAGGGCAATGCTATTCGCACGAACTGATTCGAGCTTCAGCGTCGTTGCCAAGTCGATCGGTCTAGTAGCAGGAAGAATCAACCTCTATTTGGAACGAATGAATTCCGTAGATATTACGATGGAAACAGTTCACAAATCATCTAGAATTCCTTTAGGATTAATCTACGTTCCAAATAGAGCCTCGGAGGAGCCTTACGTCACTCGTAGTTTTATGCAATTTCCGTGAGCTCGTTCGTGCGCGCAAAGGCTGGAAAAGAGGAGAGGAATATTAAGAATAGTGATTCAATGCTTTCCCTTCTAATGCAAGTTGCACAAATCTTGAAGCAAATGAAAGGGTAATATTTGTGCAACTGTAAAAAAAGAAAAGCACGGAAGCCCATCACGAAAAGTAAACTGGTTCTTGCTAAAGTTTGGAGCCTCTGGCATATTTCTGATCTTGATCATGCAGTTGCCAATTTCAGTGTACATGCATGCTGCATTGTTCTGCTTGGCAAGGCTAGCCTACGAACTAGCACTGGTAACCTTGAGTGTCCTTTGCTGTTCTTGCTTACAACTGAGTGTCCTTTGCTGTTTTTGCTTGCAACACTATATATGGCTCTCCACCTCCAAGAATGTACGGAGCAGCAACCATGAAGTGCCCATAGCAACGGCACATCCAAGCTAGTGTACGTACACTAGCGCCAGGGCGGCATTATTTATTATCGCGCCAATGATGAACCAAATGATCAGCTTAACATAGTAGCTAGCATATGATCGAAGTGACATCTCGCGGCACATGCAGTGCCCCATCATCCATTCCCTACCTATATAAAGCGCTCCATATATGATCACATCATTCTGCATTGCATCTCACCCTCTTCCACTCGCGTCTTCCGTCGTGGCACGCAAATAGAGTGTGTTCTTGGCTAATTTGCTAGAAGCGATGAACCAATTGGGCAAGGACCTGTCTCCGATGAGTAGCTGCCAGTACAGGGGTGTCCGGAGGAGGAAATGGGGCAAGTGGGTGTCCGAGATCCGGCAGCCGGGCACCAAGACTCGCATCTGGCTCGGCAGCTTCGAGTCGGCAGAGATGGCGGCGGTGGCGCACGACGTGGCGGCGCTGCGGCTGCGGGGCCGGGACGCGCAGCTCAACTTCCCGGGGTCGGTGGACCTGCTGCCCCGGCCGGCGAGCTCGCACCCGAGTGACATCCGCGCCGCGGCGGCGGAGGCAGCCGACCGGGTGCGGTGCGAGCCGGCGCTGGTGGCGCGGTGCGGCGCCGGGTCGGGCTTGGACCGAGCCTTGCCGAGCCGGGCGGAGCTGGGCGGGAGCGACGAGGAGTTCGAGGTGGACTCGCCCAGGCTGTGGGCCGAGATGGCGGAGGCCATGCTCCTGGACCCGCCGGCGTGGGCCACGGTCGCCGGCGAGATGGAGGTCGCGCACTGCTGGTCACACGGGTCCTTGTGGGACGCCTGCTAGGCTTGGCGGCAAAGTGTATTGTTAACCTTTTTTGTTTTTTTGGGTGCGCGCGCGTTTTATGTGTTTTCTTTACATCATGTTTGGCTTGCGCTTCTGAAATCTGTGCCATGTACCTGTATTAGGCTAATGCTGATAATTTGATAATGGATCAAAAAACACTACTAATAGTACGGTTTGATTTTTATCCGACATTGTTTTACTCGATCTTTGTACAAAGACACGGTGCTTCAATATTATTTGGACTTTATCTCTGCGCGCAGTCGGATCGAAGACAAACACAAATGAGAAATACAGGGCATATAGCGGGTAGCGTCACAAATTATTGTGCCATCTTGTATACTGTTGCAAGCAATATAGGACATTTAATCAGACAAACGAACCGAGAAAAGAGTCACCACACTGTTCTTGCATGTTTTCACTGCATAACGGCAGGGGATCCCATTTCCTTGCTTGCATCAAATGATTTGGGAATCCGTGCCGTACCGCCACCCATCCGAAAACAGGACGGCAAATGATTTGGCAACAGTGGAAGGTGCTGCTCCTACCTTTTGGTACAGGGAAAAGATTCCTGCCGAATTTTGAAGGTGCAGAGAAAGGCGAGAGCTGCTCTAAATTGGCTCGCGAGAGGTGCTAGCTTCTATAATTATCATTCAAAATATTTTCCTTCTTTGGTTGAGAAAGGCTTAATTTAGGTCTGTCCCCAAAGTTTTGATCAAGCTGTAACTATTTGCCTCTCGTCGTGCCATGCCACCAGATTACCTCATGTAAACATGGAGGAGGCACATATTAATCTTATCTTCTCTCATCCATGTCGTTTGTCCAATCCGCATATAGTTGTAGTACAGGACGGACTACAGGCATCAATGTCAAGTGGCCGGAAGTTGATCCTCTGCCTTTAGTGGTAGAGGCAGAGCGATGCCATTCGGATTCAACGTTGGATGGTTTGGGTTGGGAAAGAAGAGAATAAAATTATGGCACGAGAAATCGGAGACGCTCAAGATACCACGCGCATTGATCTCAAGCGAGCAAATCCGATCTTACGGTCTCCGTTGTTCGTGCCAGTTGAACAGAACGGAAGAAGATGCGCTTCCTGAGTGACAGATACCGTTGAAGAAATCAAGCAAAGGCCTTTTTATACCTAGTCTGTTTTTCAAGACGATCAGTGCAACAAAGATTACTACATGTGCTATACTTACCGGGCACAGTTCCTAAGATCATAGCTGATAACTGGTAATTGTGATGTACTGGCATGTTTGTCTAGTTGTTAAGCAAGCAAGCATATGCATGTCTGTCAAGTGAAAAGCAGCTAATCGGAGTTTTAAATTTGCCCTAATAAATTGTATTAGCACTTATTCCACCATAGCAAGACTTTCACGTAAAACCTTTTATTTTCTATAGAAATTAGGAAAAAATTCCTCCATTCCGAACTAGGCCTTTAGGGTGTGTTTGGTTACTTGTATCAAATAGGACATGTATAAGATAATTCAAGAAAAAAGTCATCCATATGTTTGGTTGCTTGAATGCAATCATCCCGTTCTGCATAGTGGGATACAAATTTGAGGAATATTCTCTATAGATGCTGAACCATTCTATTCACCCAAAACAATAGAACCAAATTGTACAGGACCATCCCATCCCACTCAATCTCATCCCACCAACCAAACACACCCTTAAGGTTCCCCGGCCTTAACATGTTGACCTAGCTCACTCTCTAGATCCATCCATCCATCCCTGGTAAAAAATGCATGACTTTCTGTTTTTCGTCGTCTTTAGGGTTGTACTTCGACTGTATTGGATTTTACTCCAGCTAGTATGTTACGAAAAATTATGAAAGTATACCAATACAAAAAATATGTTTTTATGATAAACCCACTCGCAGGTACCTGCTAGAGACTTTAGCATCTTCGAACAAGAAGGCAATGAACGGTAGTTATTTTCTTTCGCCCTCTCAAATTCTAGGCACTATGAAGCCTTACTATGCAAAGATCATCGTAATTAGAAGATGGCGATGTTCTCCGTACATTATAGGAAGACAACTGTAGGTACCAGTAATTTTATTGTATCCGGCTGAAGGCTCATCTTTTTTCACATGAACAATCTGGATATTCACAAAAGATGGAATTCTTTTAAGGTATACCAGTATACCACTTGTAATAATCCTGGAGTTGCTCTTCGGTTTTTGGCAAGACAGAGTGCAAAATGGTTCAATAATATGCAGAGTAGCCATAGGCGGGCGCGAGGCATTTGCCAGGCTTGAAGGCTGTCATGAGTTGCTCAATTTGCTACATAATCGGGGCAATGCATTGTGCAAGTTCCCGACCCTCGTGAGTAATTAATACAAGAAATTTTATAGTGTATTATACTGATAATATATAATAGTAGTAAAAATTATATTTTTTATCTATTTGTTAGGAATATTAAAGACTTCTGATCGTATTTTATGTTACACCTTGTCAGTATTCTCCTTCTTTTTCTGCCGACACCGCGACCCCTAATTCATGAGCCGCCGCCTGACGGCCACCGCCCCCTCAGGTTTCTGACGCCGCCGTAGCCGCCTTCTTTCTTGTTTGTGTGAAGGCCGCGGCGCCACCCACCCGGTTCCTGTCGACGCCAACATCCCTGCGGCTCGCGTTCAACATAACCTAGCTCCCTCGTTTCGTCGGGAAAAGAATTCGTCGCATGCTTCGTGGTTATCCTCTGTTAGTTTAGTTGCACTGGCTAGTTAACCGCACGTACTTGCACTTTTTACCTACGTGCCACCTAGAGATCTTAGTCTTCCAATTTATTAGTATTGGTTTACTTTCATCATCAGTAGGATAATTAGATCGATGATTATACTATTTTTTTTTCTGACTTACGTCTCTAGGCTCACTTCAATGAATAACTTACGTATACTCAACCTTCTCATGCTTTATAGCCAACTCCTCATTTAACACTAAAGTGATTGAGCTATAAGAGCTAGGTTATCACATAGATATTCAGTTATTCACAAAAGAAGGAATTTTTTATGGTAATGATACTATACGTACGTTGGATGCTTGAGTTAGAGACGTTTTTTTTAAGACAAAGATAATGTGATTTATATTAGATAGAGGAAGCGATTAGTTACTGCCGTTGAATTCTGCGCTTAAAATGGAGAGCTAGAGAAGAGTTTGGGGAAGGAGCAAGAGGAGGACAAAGAAGAGGTTAAGGGAAAAAAGAAAGAAAGACATGTATGAGACGATTCAAGAAAAAATCATCCATGTGTTTGGTTGCTTGAATAGAATCATCCCGTTCTGGATGGTGGGATACAAATTTGACGAATATTCTCTATAGATGCTGAATCATTCTATTCACCCAAAACAATATAACCAAATGATACAGAACCATCCTATCCCATTCAGCCTCATTCCACCAACCAAACACACACTTAAAAGGTTCCCCAGCCTTATCATGTTGACCTAGCTCGCTCTCTAGATCCATCCATCCCTACCTCTGGTAAAAAAATGCATGACTTTCTGTTTTTCGTCGTCTTTAGGGTTGTCCTTCTACTGTATTGGGTTTTACTCTAGCTAGTATGTTACGAAAAATTATGAAAGTATACCAATACAAAAATATGCTTTTATGATAAACCCACTCACAGGTACCTGCTAGAGACTTTAGCATCTTCGAGCAAAAAGGCAGTGAACCGTAGTTATTTTCTTTTGTCCTCTCAAATTCTAGGCACTAGGAAGTCTTAGGGTCTGTTTGGTAGAGTTTCAGATCCTAGTTTCACCTAAGATCTGAAACTTGTAGGCTAAAATAAAGTGAATTAAATTTATATTTTTGTCTAAAATGTAAACAAGATGATTCATCTAAACACTTTTAATGTACTCACAGCTTCAGCTCCACGGATCTGGTAGAGTTGGAGCTCTACCAAACACACCCTTACTATGCAAAGATACTCGTAATTAGAAGATGCCGATGTTCTCCGTACATTATAGGAAGACAACTGTAGGTACCAGTAATTTTATTGTATCCGGCTGAAGGCTCATCTTTTTTGACATGAACAATCTTGATATTCACAAAAGATGGAATTCTTTTAAGGTATACCAGTATACCACTCGTAATAATCCTGGAGTTGCTCTTCGGTTTTTGGCAAGACACAGTGCAAAATGGTTCAATGACATGTATTCTTGTCAATAATGCAAAGTAGCCATAGGCTGGCGAGGCATTTGCTAGGCTTGAAGGCTATCATGAGTAGCTCAATTTGCTACATAATCGGGGCAATGCATTGTTCAAGTTCCCGACCCTCGTGAGTAATTAATAAGAGAAATTTTATAGTGTATTATATTAGTAGTATATAATGGGACTAAAAATTATATTTTTTTTTCATCCATTTGTTAGGAATATTAAAGACTTCTGATCGTATTTTATGTCACACCTTGTCAGTATTCTCCTCCTTTTTCTGCCGACACCACGACCCCTAATTCATGAGCCGCCGCCTGACGGCCACCGCCCCCTCAGGTTTCTGACGACGCCGTAGCCGCCTTCTTTCTTGTTTGTGTCAAGGCCGCGGCGCCACCCACCCGGTTCCTGTCGACGCCAACATCCCTGGGCTCGCGTTCAAGATAACCTAGTTAGTTCTCCCGTTTCGTCGGGAAAAGAATTCATCGCATGCTTCGTGGTTATCCTCTGTTAGTTTAGTTGCACTGGCTAGTTAACCGCACGTACTTGCACTTTTTACTTATGTGCCACCTAGAGATCTTAGTCTTCCAATTTATTAGTATTAGTTTACTTTCATCGTCTGTAGGATAATTAGATCGATGATTATAATTTTTTTCTTCTGACTTACGTCTCTAGGCTCACTTCAATGAACAACTTACCTTGCATTTGACCAATTGTTAAAGCTCTGCAAAACATATTAACCAATACATTACACAATTTGTTCTGCATGACAGCTAATGCAGTCATACAAGGTATTTCACATTTCAAAACACTATTAATTAATAGGGCAATAACAATGCATGTTCGTCAAACTAACAATTTTATCAAGAGGACAAGAGGTATGGGTTAAATAGAAGTTTTGATAATGGATCGGTATAATCTGATTTGCAGTTCAAATAACAAGTGCTAGCAACAAAGGCTAGAAAGAAATTCAGTTTCTTGCCAGCCTTAATCTTGATAGCCTGATCACTAGTGGAATTTGAACTAACAGCAGATAAACCAAAACTTCTAAAAGTGCAGTATTGCCTGGCCTTACAAAACCCAAGGAGATACTGCATGCTGGTTCAACTGACAGGCCGTGAGAAAAAATTATAATCCATCAGAAAAAAAATACACAGAGTTAAGTGATGAATGATATTAGTGCCAGCTAAAAGTGCAACGGTGATGAATGAGAAAATAGAGAGTTTCTCAGACTAGAAGGATGTAACAAACTTGTCCAATCTATCAGTGCCAGCTAATAATAGGATCTTTTGTACTGGACAAGATAAGAACTTGTCTGAAAGACCTTCATACCTAAAACATAAACATTTACATATTTCAATATCAACCAATTATAGAAGAGACAAGCAAATAACTCTTAACAGTATTGACAAAAAAAATCATTCGTCCAAATTTTTATAGCTCATGAAGTCTGCCCTAGTTCATTTGTGTTTGCAGCCACTATTTTGGTAGTAATGATAACTCACTAAAGCTTTTTTTCAGTTAATTCAAGATAGCTCACACTTCATACATTAATACGAGTAATACAGTCGCATCAATATTGGTACGTAGGATTAGATGAGTTATATCCTTATTGGATTTAAAATATGTAACACATTCTCGTAGAGACCAGATAAATCAAATAGAACAACACCAATAGCATACTTATAATAATCATAGAAGAGCATTTAAAAACAAACAGGCTTTCAGCAAAAGTGATAGAAATAGCATAAACAACATTGTCCGGTTTAAAGCATACCATCCTTTCCAGTATTTCTCTGTCTTCTCAAGAGGAGTACGGTATGTATAGCTGAAACAAAGTACAACAGTATATTTAATTTTCCAAATGACGGTCAATATTAAGTATGCACAATTTCTTTTCTATCCACATTGAGCTACAGGATACAAACAAGCGCTATGCAAGCTTATTGGTTACCATTTCCTTGAGTCATCATATTTCAAGGTAGATGGAATCCTTAACGGCCCACCTTTGACACTCCATTCAATCTGCATAATTTTACATTTGTTTTAAAAAAAAAATAAGGTGAAGAAATTATTTAAACAAGGTTTAACGGTGAATTAGTAAGCATGGCCATAATCACTTGCCTTTTGTAAGCATGCCACTTGTTCAAGATTGAAAGTAGCTCCTAATTCCTGTTTTCTTATATTTCTTCCTGTTAAGTTTTGTGGCCATGTTGTGTACAACATCAAATCCATATCTTAATTGTCAAAGGAATGCTCAATGAGCTAAACAACAAACTTTAGATACTGAGGGCTATGAATGTATTAAAAGCTGATTTAACGTGACAAGTAACATAGGTCTAAATCAACCTACTGCTTTTTCAATGCTTGGGAAGTGCTGTGCTCGATTTGCTAAGATCTTCTGCATATGAACCAATGAAGCCATTGCTGTTCCCTATTTAGAAAAAGAGATGTTCAGAATCAGCAACGAGCTAAATTGTTTGTGCGAGTACGACTATAAAGTAAGCTCCAACATAAGGAAAAACTACTACTAACCTCAACCACATCGACAACAAGAAGACCAGGAAGATTACGAATTGCTTTTCTTGCAGCCACATGTACAGCCACCGAACCACCCAAGCTAAAAAAAGTTCAAGAATTACATAATTACAAGGTACCAAAAACACTAATCAAAATGAACATGCTTGCTGAATCTGCAAATAAAAAGAAGAGGCATTGTATAAAGCAGTCGAGTAACAGCAGAGACGAAACTGGAAAGATAAATTGCTTATTTGTCAGGTGATTAATAGCATGACATTTCGAGGAATTAATTTACCAGGAATTATTCAGATAATTTACTTCTACGTTTACGGTTAATGGTTACATGCACCATAAAAGGGATTTTTCATGCTAACATGATACCTATGAAAATCACATCTGTTTTGAACTCTCTGAGTCAATTTTTGTGCCTTACTTCATAAGGGGCGCACGCACAAAAGAAAACCATAAGAAAAATCCATGATGCTGATTCACCTATGCCCAACAAGTATAATTGCTGGAGGCGAATCTCCATACATTGTATGCATAACAGCTATCACATCATTGGTAAGAGTCTGCAATTGCGAATAAAAAATATAAGACAATGGTAAAGTAGTCACAAAGAAACTCTTAAGTATGAAAAGTGTAAATATCAATCAAAACTAGTAAGTTCTGGAAACAATAAAGGACATACTTCCATGGACAAATCCAGATCATCACTTGTTGTAGATTTCCGTGTCCCCGTAGATCCATGGCAGCAACACGAGCCTTTTCCTTTATTCGACTTGCTGCTAGCGCAAATGAAAGCCTAAGACAGATTGAGGAACAACCACAGCAATGTAAGCACTTACCACACATTTGTTAAATAAGAAAGTTTTTATGGCAACATTTCATAAGGAATCAAGTCAAGTCGCTTAGAGCAAGTTTCACACGATTTTGGAAATATAAAGTAATAAATGCTGTCTTCATACAATGTTCCCTACCCCAAAAAAAAACTCAAGAATAAATGTCAACATTTTCAGAATAAAAACAATTTCATTCTGGCCTTTCTACATTTGGCATTTATCTCTTTTTGGTTAACCATTAGTTCAAATTGGAACTCGCAAAAACATTCCACAACTGCAACAGAAGTTAGGATTGGTACATTTTCCATAGCATCTGGGAAACGACTCAAACGAGGCTCCAGAAGGGTGTTTGCTTTAGACATTCAGCAAGACATGTGTGCACGTCTACATTATGGGACAGAAGCGTTCCAGCACAGCCGTTAAGCACTAATTAATTGCTCCCATAATTTTAAATATCACAGACACTAGTAGCTGTTTTGCAGGTTTTTGTGCTCCTTCCTCATCGAGGCCATTATTATGTAAAACTAAACAGTTACACTCAATCCAATGAATCACTCAGTGTCCATGCTACGCGTTTCCAGCAAGTACTGAACTAAAATGCCATGAACATGTACGCAATTCACCAGCAAAGTTTGAAACATAAACCGCCGCACACAGACGTACCCCGAATAGCCGCCTCACGACGGGCCCCTCCGATCCGGCCGTGTACACATTGAAAACCTACACGAAAAGCTCCCAAAAAGGAATACGTCCAGTATTCAGATCATATGACACCAGAATTATCCGAGAAATTACCTGTTCTCGAGCGCACGTACGTCTTCGGTGTCGGGGATGGCGACGCGGCGCTCCTCGTCGAAATAGGCCGACCAGTCCTCAGTCCAGCGGCGCGTGCCTATGGAGCGAGTGGCTGCGAGGCACCGAGAAGGCACGTGAGTTAGGGTTTATCGCCGAGAGGGAGGGAGGCGGCAGGAGCGGGTGGTGCCTTACTGCGTCGCGGGACGAGGCGGCACGGCGGCGGCGGAGAAGGCGGAGGGAGACGAGGAGGCCGATTCGTCGGGCTCCACCTCCTCGTGAAGCGAGGAGAGCGGCGGGGGCTCCATAGATGGGGTTGTGCTGGACGAAGGATCTCGAGAGGGGGACTCCACCAAGGTACGGAGGAAGACGAAGGGAAATGGAGAAAGAGAAGCGACGGAAAGACGACTTCGACTGCACTGCCTCGTGGTAGGGAAGCACAGGAAGCACGTTTCGCAAGTCGGGACGGGGCTATATTTGTAATTTCGTTTAAAATAGGTTATATTTGTAAAAAAAATAGATAAAAAGGGCTAAAAAAGTGATCACTTCTATAAATTTGATCTAATTGATGATCCAACCTACTCAGATCATTTGAGTCCTATTAAAATTTATAGAGCATGTCCTCTAATCAGTTGATCTGATTGGTGGTCCAACCCACTCAGATCATCTGACTTTTATTGAAATTTTTAGAAGTTATCCTCTATTTAATTGATTCGACTGGTGGTCCGACCCACTCGGACCATCCACTCCCAGTGATATTTTCTAACCAAGTTTTAAAATTTTACGTTGAATGCAATTTTAATATCCTCACTTGGTTTCTTGGCTTTCTCTTACTAGAAATGAGCTAGAGAGATTTAGTATGCATCACACCTTCCTACTCATCCTCACAAAGTTGAAGATATTAGCTTTGAATCCCTTAATAATATGACCAAAACAAAGACAAAACATATCACTAGAATGATCCAAATACTACTCCTTGGATCATTTTCTAGCCACAAACTTCATAATCTTCATGCTTTGCCATCAATAATACCATTTGAGGATCATGAATACCAAGAGACTTTTTATCATCCTTAATACATTTTGTTACTATCTTAATATAAATTTTGATACCTTCAATGGAAAAAAAATTGATATCAAGAACACCCATTATACCATTTGGCTAAAAAGATCCCTGCGTGCATTGTCTTCATTACCCAAATAGATCGATCATGGGGGTGCCGTTCACAGTTTGATTTTGCTCGCCATTTCATAGGTTTGATTTTGCTCTTCATTACCCAAGAAGAAGTTAACAAATGATGCTCGCCAGTTTCACATGTGTTTGATTTTGCCTCAACCTCATATAATATCTAATTAGAGATTATAGTTTCGATGGTACAAAAGAAAATAAGATCAATCCACATTTGGCAACCATGCCGATAACCGCTCGCCTTCCTAGTCTCAAAGAAGAACAATAGAGTCAATTTTCCACATCTAATTGAAGATAGTAGCGGTTGAATCTTCTATGGTGATGCAACCACAATGAAAGAAACATTCAGATTTGAAAATTGAAACTTAAATCAAACGAAATTGGCATACCGATGTACGTAATCGATTTTCAAACTACATCCGCGTAAGAAGGCAAGTAACGAGAATTAAAATAGTGTAGAAAGACGAAATGTATAAGCATATTAGCTAATAAAAATTAATTGGGAAAATTTATGCACTCACAAGCCATAAATTGTTCTTTAGACTTGATATTATCATGTACGCAAACCATCTTATAAGGAAGACTATGACGACCAAAGATCTTGGCCATCTAACGCGTGGAGGATCTTGTCAGAGGTCTCGGTCTTGATCAGCGCCAATGACATACGAGGATGGTAGAAGAGGAAGTTCCAGTTGACTCCTAACATCGGATCGTTCCTCAACCACTCTTGTCCTGTCTTGTGGAAGTGGTTAATCCTCACGGAAAAAAATGATCAAGGAAATTTTGATCAATTGAGTGAAATCAAATCGGAAGAGAGGTTCCTGGGTTACACATGGGATGGTGGAGGAACAGGGAGAGCGAAGAGCGCATGCGAAGCCCTCTGGCTAAATGCGATGGTCCTTTGCAATTGTGAGCAAGATAATTTTCTTCGCTTAGGCCTGGACGGATCTCCAAAGTCCGTGATTTACCAATATTAAGCATTAACTCAACCGTCATGGTTTCACCCTTTATAGTGGGAGCGATTGGAGGCTAACCAGGGAGGTCACCTGTCACCTTGCACATTTGCGAAAAAGCCCCTCTGTTTCTTCGAAATTACGTATAGGTCCTTTGCAATTTTTTGTGAGACGAAGATAATTTTTTTTCTTCGCGTTTAGGTCCCTGGCGCGGTATTTTACGGAAAAGCCTCCCGTTACGTTCAAATCGCGAACAAGCCCTTTTCTAATTTTTCAGGATAGCGAACAAGTCCAAAAAAAAATAACAAACAGGTCCCTACTTCTTATGTTCAAGTCCTTTCTCCGTTTTTCCTGGAAAAAATGTTTTCGCCACAAAAAAAACCGAGAAAAATGTTTTCGTCATCCAAAAAACCCGGAAAAAATGTTTTCGTCACAAAAAAAACACAGATTCGTCGAAGGTTTATAGCAACTTATGGATTTGCCAACGAGTCATAACCGCGGGTTTTTTTAAAAAAAATGTAGATTCGTCCGAAGATTTATAGCGACCCATAGATTCGCCGGCGGGTCCTAACGACCCATTTTTTTTAACAAACACAAAAACCAAAAACAAAAAAAACAGATAAATCGAAGGTTTATAGCGGTTCATGGATTCGCTCATGGTCCGAAAGCGACTTTTTAAAAAGGAAATACATAAAAAAATCCGCACTTTTCTTCTAAAAAACAAAAAACATGATTCAACTGCAATTTCTAAATAAAACACGATCGACAAAAAACGCAGATTAAATGAAGGTTTATAACAACTTGTGTATTTGCCAACGGGTCATAACCGTGGGTTTTTTAAAAAGTAGATTCATCCAAAGATTTATAGCGATTAGTAGATTCACGGCGGATCCTAACGACCCATTTTTTAACAAACACAAAAAAAACACGGATTCAACCGCAATTTTAAATAAAACACGATCGACAAAAAAACACGGATTAAATGAAGGTTTATAACAACTTATGGATTTGCCAACGGGTCATAACCGCGGGTTTTTAAAAACATAGATTCGATCGAGATTTATAGCGACCCATAAATTCATGGCGGGTCCTAACGACCCATTTTTTAACAAACACAAAAACAAAAAACGATCAAATATCCCAAAATGCGTAAAAAAACAACCACGGTTTTCTAAAAAAACACAAATTCGTCGATGGTTTATAGTAACCCGTAGATTAAACGCGGATTCATCGAAGGTTTTTAATATCCCATGAATTCGCCAGCGAGTCCTACCGACCCATTTTATTTAAAAAATGTGGAAATCGAAAATTCGACAAATTTTATCAGACGACAGGTTGTAACCGCGGTTTTCTAAAAAAAACGTAGATTCCTTGAAGGTTTATAGCTGACGACCTATTTTTTTAAACAAATATGAAAACCGAAAATACGACCCCATGAATTTGCCGACGGGTCCTATCTACTTCTGATCAATTAGTAATAGGCGCTATTATTGCTAGTTAATCATGAAACATGTAGCCGATGAAATTTAGGACCTAAATATTTACACAGTCCTCTATGGCTCATGCATGTGGCTGAACCGCTGAAGGCACTAGAGCTAAGTACGGAGTGTGTGTACGTCAGTATACTAAGGCCTTATTTTGAGAGCCCCATTCTTGGCGGCATATGGGTGGGTGGTGTTGCAGGAAGAGCCTTTTCCTCGTGCGTCCGATGATGTTTCAACCACCCTATGACCCTAAAACAATGAGCTGATAGCTTGATAGCACGGCCAAAACTAAATAAATATCTAACAGTCTAACACTGTAATTATCCATCCTCAACATCTTAGATCATGTATAAATATAACATTCTTGATCTTTATGCTTCGCCATCAATTATACCTTTTAAGGATCATGAAGACCAAAAATTCCATTATGTCAAAGTAAAGAACTAACTCATCTTGAAATATTTAAGCATTATTAGTCTGACAATCAAACGTCATTAATCACTAAAATACATAAATCACTAAAATTAGGGATCTAGATACTTGCAGTGTACATCACACCTAGCTACTCATCCTCACAAAACTCAAACTTCTAGCCTTAAACCCCCTAAAAGTACGGCCAAAACAAAAACAAAATATATCCTTAAAATTATCCAAACATCACTCCTTTAATCATTTCTAGTCTTAAGGTTCTTAATGCTTTCTCATCAATATTACCATGCATTTGGGATCCATGGACAACAAGAACATACTTTGTGTCAATATCAAGTACTATCTCACTTTTGAACCTTAAACAATGTAACCGTCGTTAATCACGAAAACCCGTGACCAATGAAATCTAGGGCCTAAACGTTTGCACAGTCCTCCGTGGCTCCATGCATGTGGATGAAGAGACGCTAAAGCTTACTCAGGTGGTGGAGGCCACCCCAGGCACATGGGAGGTGTTGCAGGAAGAGCCTTTTCCTCATGTCCTCGACGACATTTCAGCCACCCTGAATCAGCGAGCTGGTACAGGACATTTTCAGCCACCCTGAAAGAGTACAGGACATTTTCTTCAACCGATCCAGCACAAACCACGTGCAAGAGAAGCACAAGATGGACTACCTGACGCTGCTGATCCTGTATTGGCATTTAGCAAGAGTTCTGATCTCGTCAGTTGTCGCAATAGCGAAGGGAAGGCAGCAGAGTTTGTAAAACGAAGAGTTGTAGTCTCATACGTCTGGTTATCCGAGATTGCCTGAGTCCTATAGAAAGTCATATTCATGTATAGATCGGATTCTTCTCAATCTCGGATTATCAGGACTCTGTACTCCATGTCAAGGGAGGTTCTTGACCCATATAAATACAGGTATGCGGCCTCGTACAGAGGTGAGAACGCTTCCGTAGAATCTTAGATGGTATCAGAGCCTTCCTCTACCAATCATATTTTTCATGGTTGACTCCAGTTCGTTCACCGCCGGTGGGATGGCTCTCCCGTCGCTTCTTGGCATCCCCATATCAGAGAAACTCTCCAAGAACAATCTTGTTCTCTGGAAAGCGCAAGTTCTGCCGGCTATACGAGGAGCCCAGTTGGAGGGGCATCTCGACGGAACAACGCCGGCTCCACAGAAGGAAATTGATGTCAAAATCGGCGACAAAGTCTCCAAGAGCATTAACCCTGACTACGCCAGATGGGTTGCTCTTGACCAGCAAATCTTGGGGTATCTTCTCACTACCATGACACGGGAAATCATGGCTCAAGTTGCTACGGCGACGACCGCAGCAGGCCTCTGGGCTGCGGTTGAAGAAGTATATTCCTCGCAGACGAGAGCTCGTGCAGTCAACACGCGCATTGCGTTGGCAACCTTAAAGAAGGGTAGTATGACCGCCACCGAGTACATGAGCAAGATGAAGGCCTTAGCCGATGACATGGCTCGCCGCCGAAAGCCTCTTGATGATGAAGAATTTGTTTCCTATGTTTCGACCGACTAGATGCTGAATTCAATCCTCTGGTCTCTATTTGTTATTGCGTGTCCGATCGGATCGGATACAATGAATTATTAGCGCAAGTTCTCAGCTATGAAAGCCGTCTTGATCTTCAGAATGGAGGCGGATCGTCTTCGTATTCTTCAGTCAACTCTGCGGTCTGTGGAGGTCGTGGTGCAAATCATGGATATCGTGGCCGTGGCACCTTCTCGAACCGAGGACGTGGCTCGAGTGGTGGACGGAGCCGTGGCAGTGGTGGCCGCAATGGAAGACAAAGATCGCAACGATCTCACATTCGGTGTCAAGTCTGCTTCAAGGAAGGGCATAGTGCTGATCGGTGCTGGCACCGGTTTGATGAGGATTTTACTCCTGATGAGAGAAACGCCAATACTGCAATTCAGACATATGACATCGACACAAATTGGTACACTGACTCCGGAGCTACTGATCACATCACCAGCGACCTCGACAAGTTAGTCGTCCACGACAAGTACAATGGCAATGATCAAATACGCACGGCAAGTGGCACAGGTATGAACATTAATAATATTGGTCATGCTATTGTTCGTACCCCTATCCGTAATCTGCATCTCAATAAAGTCCTTCATGTTCCTAGAGCCAAGAAAAATTTAGTGTCAGTACATCGCCTTGCCATGGATAATCATGCTTTTCTTGAATTTCATCCAAATATTTTCTTTATTAAGGACCGTGCAACCAAGAGGATATTTCTGGAAGGCAAATGTGAGGGAGGTCTCTATCCTCTTCCTCAACTGGACAGAGAAGCCTTGAGCGTTGTCAAACCAACACCCACTACATGGCATAGCAGATTGGGTCACCCAGCTTTTCCCATTGTCCATCAAGTCATTAGTAATAATAATCTTCCATGTTCTAAAGATGTCAAGCAAGAGTCTGTGTGTGATGCTTGTCAACAAGCGAAAAGCCATCAGCTTCCCTATCCAAAGTCGTCTAGTGTGTCTAAGTCGCCTTTAGAGTTAATCTTTTCAGATGTATGGGGTCCTGCTCCTGAGTCTGTTGGAAGAAAAAAATATTATGTGAGTTTCATAGATGATTTCAGCAAGTTTACTTGGATCTATTTACTTCGCCACAAATCTGAAGTGTTCGAAAAATTCCGTGAATTCCAAAGCCTTGTTGAGCGCTTGTTTAACCGGAAAATCATTGCCATGCAAACAGATTGGGGTGGTGAGTATGAAAAACTTCATTCTTTCTTCACAAAAGTGGGAATTTCTCATCTCGTCTCCTGCCCTTATGCGCATCAACGAACGTGTCACGAGCATAAACACAGACATATAGTTGAGGTTGGTTTGGCCTTACTCTCTAATGCATCTATGCCACTTAAATTCTGGGATGAAGCTTTCCTTGCTGCTACATATCTGATTAATCGCATCCCAAGCAAAATTATTGATTATACTACACCTCTAGAGCGTCTTCATCATGAGAAACCAAATTATTCTATGCTTCGTGTGTTTGGCTGTGCCTGTTGGCCAAACCTTCGTCCTTACAATTCCCGTAAACTTGCCTTCCGCTCTAAACGCTGTGCTTTTCTTGGCTACAGCAATTTACATAAAGGGTTTAAGTGTCTTGACATCTCCTCTGGCCGTGTCTATATATCTAGAGATGTGGTGTTTGATGAACTGGTTTTTCCTTTTTCTGAATTGCATGCCAATGCGGGGGCAAGACTGAGGGCCGAAGTTGAGCTTCTTTCTAGTCATCTTATTAATCCACGTTGGGGTACAACAATACATACTAATACTATTAATGATTCTCAGCCATTACTTGTTATCACCGGTGAAAATTTTAATGAAAATGGTGGAAGTTTTGGTTCTGGAGAAAGTTCTATGCAGGATGAAAATCATGACAGAGAAAACGGAACCGGTTTGGCGCCTGATTTCAGTACGATTCCGACCGATGCTGATGGTGCTGATCCCGGGGAGGAATTGTTCCCTGCCACACATGTGTCTCCGGAGTCCTCTGCTACACACGCGCATGCATCTCCGGCTTCCTCGGCTACACACGCGTCGGCGTCCTCTGCTCCAACGCATGCGTCGATGTCCTCTGCTCCAACGCACGCATCGGTTTCTCCTGCCAGAAACGGTGTGGATTCTGCTTCTGTGGTTCACGGTGCAGCAGATCAAGCTCCAGGTGAAGAAATACGTCCAAGGACCCGTGCATCTCATGGAATTCGCAAACCAAAAATCTATACCGATGGAACCATAAGGTATGGACTGACTGCATCTATATCTGAGCCTAGAAATCTAGATGAAGCTTTTGGCAATGATAATTGGAAGCAAGCAATGGATAATGAATATATGGCATTGATTAGAAACAAAACTTGGCATTTGGTAGCACCCAAAGCAGGACAAAACATAATTGACTGTAAATGGGTTTATAAAGTCAAAAGGAAAGCTGATGGCACGATTGATAGATATAAAGCTCGTTTAGTTACAAAAGGATTCAAGCAGCGGTATGGCATTGACTATGAAGAAACTTTTAGTCCAGTAGTTAAGGCAGCAACTATCAGACTTGTGTTATCAATTGTTGTTTCTAATGGCTGGAGTCTTCGACAGCTAGATGTTCAGAACGCGTTTCTTCATGGCATTCTTGAAGAAGAAGTGTTCATGAGGCAACCTCCTGGGTATGAAAATAAGAAATATCCAAATCACATTTGCAAGCTAGATAAAGCATTATATGGTCTGAAACAAGCACCACGAGCCTGGTATTCTCGTCTCAGTGAGAAACTACAGAGTCTCGGCTTCAAACCATCAAGGGCTGATATCTCTCTTTTTTATTTCAACAAAGGGAAAGTGACTATTTTCTTGTTGATTTATGTGGATGATATTATTGTTGCTAGCTCCTCACAACTAGCCACTACTGCATTATTGGAAAATCTTAAGAGTGAGTTTGCACTCAAAGATCTTGGAGATTTGCACTATTTTCTTGGCATAGAGGTGGAGAAGACAAGAAATGGTATTCTTCTGACTCAACAAAAATATGCCACTGATTTATTAAAACGTGTGGGCATGGAGCATTGCAAGCCGCTTAGTACTCCTATGTCACTCTGTAAAAACTTTCACTTATGATGGTGAGTGTTTGGGATCTACTGATTCCACTCAATACAGGAGTATAGTGGGAGCATTGCAAGATCTTACATTAACCGAACGGATATATCATTTGCCGTTAATAAAGTTTGCTAATACTTGAACAAATCGTTAATCGCTCACCGATCGCGAAGAAAACGTATTTTGAGGTACCTAAAATCTACGCTTACTCTTGGATTGAAGATACAAAGGTCAACATCCACTCTAGTAAGCGCATTTTCGATGCGGATTGGGCAAAGTTGTCGATGATGTGAAATCAATCGGTGGCTTTTTGTTTTCTTCGGTCCAATCTTATTTCTCGAATGCTCGTAACAAAGCGAAGATCAAGGTCTAGTAATGAAGCGAATATAAATCTATGGCGAATTCTACGGCGTAAATTATGTGGGTACGACATTATTGAATGAGATAGGAGTAAATCGCCAAGGGCATTGTCGGCGATTCCACCGACAGTCCGGAGGATGCTGACGGGTTTTGTTGGAAGGAGGGCGTCTTGGTGGCTAAACCTAGCGAGGAAACCCTAGGAACTCCCCCAACGAGCTTCGGCGACTAAGAGCCGAACGACAGAGATTTTTACCTGTGTTCAGCCCCTTCGCCATGGGTAATAGCCTTACTTCTTTGGATTGTTTTTAGAGAGTGTTTTAAACCGCACAAGACAAAGCTCGGGAATTACAAGTTCTTCCTTAGACTCTCTGCGGTACTCTTGCTTGTTCTCTTTTCTACCTTGGGCCCCCTTTTTCCCATGCACCGATGGCCCTTATATAGGCCAAAGCTAACGGGTAGGTAAAAAGGGTCATCATCTTGATCCTTATACATTTAATACGCCTTCCGTCTTTGTCGCGCTGCTCCATCCTCATTAAATGCCGACGATGGCTTCGCCTGGATCCGCCCGGATGGGACATCTTTGCGATGGGTAGTTGACAGGCGTCAGAGGATTGGTCTTGCCGCAGAAATCCTCGCAACTGACAGGTCTGACACCGCTATCCTACCGCTCAGAACGGTACGACAGGGGAAGGAGCCTTCGAGGCTAAGCCACCTCGCACCGCCTTTTTGCCTTGCGGCGGGGCGAGCAGGGCGTGCTCGCCCACCTGCTCGCCGGGTGCCACGTGGGCTTGTCGCCGGGCGAGCAGGGCGTGCTCGCCCACCTGCTCGCCGGGTGCCACGTGGGCTTGTCATGTTGACCGCCATGTTGACCGCTTTGTGCGGCGGAGAGGGTACCCAATAGCAGAAAGTACTGACAAAGAAGAAGATTGTGGTGTGACAATATAGGAGCAACATACCTATCGCCTAATCCAAAGATTCCATGCACGTACTAAACATATTGAAGTGGATTTTCACTTTGTTCGAGAGAGAGTATCTAAAGGGCTTCTTCAGATTCAGCTAGTATCTACAAATGATCAAGTTGCGATGGATTTACCAAACCCATTACGCTTGTCGACTTGAAGTTTTAGACGCAATCTCAACCTAGATAAGTTGTGATTGAGGGGAATGTAAACGAAGAGTTGTAATCTCATGCGTCTGGTTATCCGAGATTGCCTGAGTCCTATAGAAAGTCATATTCATGTATAGATCGGATTCTTCTCAATCTCGGATTATCAGGACTCTGTACTCCATGTCAAGGGAGGTTCTTGACCCATATAAATACAGGTATGCGGCCTCGTACAGAGGTGAGAACGCTTCCGTAGAATCTTAGAGAGTTTTGACAACAGTTGATATAAATCCAGACCACATCTGGTCGTTGCAGCGAAATCATGTGGGCTTTGCCCGCTTAGGTTTGGGGTTTATGCAATTCTCATCATCCGCCAAGTTATGGCCTTCTTTCTCTGTTCTGGTCTTCCCTACCTTGTATTCCTATGCATGTGTGTTGCAATGTTGCTTTCTCCACTTAATGAAACGTGCACAAGCCTTGTCCTCGAAAAAAAGAAATTTTGGTGGCTGTTGTGTGATGCGAAGTGGTTGTTCTGTTGCTGGAACAAGAACACCACTTGTCTTTCTGAGTTGTTCCTGAACTTTGTAGTTTTTAACTACTTTCTGGTTTCAATAAATGGATCCAAACCCTCTTAGCTCATAAACTAAAAGAATCAATGGAGACTCCCTGCAGAAACAAGCTAACCGCCCGGGATACCATCTAGAATTAAGCACACACACAGGCAAAAAAATCATCTAGGCGAATTTCACTGGAAAAACATTTTATTCTCACATATATATGACAAAATGCGCGCGTTCCAAACGGGTCTTAATAGGTACAGGCAAAGCTTATAAATTGGATTTGGGCTACAAGCCTGAAGCCTCGAGTTACAGTGCAGAGAACCGGAATCTCAGCTTCTTCTGTTAGCCTGTACTGACTGCAAGTCACAGCAAAATAGCCAGATTAATTCTCCATCGATCGCCATGGCCACCTTTAAGTGACCCTTAAGTTATCACCACCGGATAGCCTGCAGAAAATCGCGGACTGCGAGGCACCATCCCGATCAAGAAACACAAACCGAGAGAAGATCTGGAGACCCAGTTATAATTTGAGCAACGGGGCGAGCACACTAGCAGAAATACGCATGATTAGCTTCTTCAGAATAATGACCAAAACACGAGCGATCGAGTTATCCATTATAACCATTAGGACGAATCTTGGATCCTGTTAAAACATCGACTCCATGATCCATATTACTCTGACTAGCGCGCTTTTCCGAGCAAGATCTTGAGATAACATAAACAAATTGCAACTGAGCTTGTAACCTCGTTGCAGCAAGCTCGTAGTTCATAGTATAAATCATCACTCATTACATTACCCAGACGGTAGTGGTAGTTTGTAGTAGAGATGATGAGCTCCATCTTGCCAAATCCAGCTCCTTCGGCAAGATCACGGACAGTGCCATCATCATCACAGACTCTCGTGCTTATCGCCGTCTTCTCACTCCTCTCCTCCTCCAGGCATGTCCTTGCCGCCGGACACCCTGATTACGCCGACGCGCTCGCAAAATCGTTACTCTTCTTCCAGGGGCAGCGGTCCGGCCGCTTGCCGCCGGATCAGGCCGTCACGTGGAGGTCCAACTCCGGCCTGTCCGACGGCTCGGCCGCAAACGTACGTGAGCCAGCATGCATTGTCCTGTGTTACTTCTTGTTGTAATTAACTTGTGACGCGTGCTTGACAATAGTCAACGTGTTGACCGGGATTTGACTTTTGTTGACTTGGGGGTGAACGTGCGTGCGTGGCAGGTTAACCTCACCGGTGGGTACTACGACGGCGGCGACAACGTCAAGTTCGGCTTCCCGATGGCGTTCACAACGACCATGTTGTCGTGGGCCATCGTCGAGTATGGCGGGCGGATGCAGGGGCGCGTGCACGACGCGCGCGTCGCGGTCCGGTGGGCGGTGGACTATCTCCTGAAGGCGGCCACGACAACCCCGGGCAAGCTCTATGTCGGCGTGGGCGACCCCGACGCCGACCACCGCTGCTGGGAGCGGCCCGAGGACATGGACACGCCGAGGACCGTGTACGCGGTGTCGGCGGCATCCCCGGGGTCCGACGTCGCGGGGGAGACCGCGGCCGCGCTCGCCGCGGCCGGCGTGGTCTTCAAGGCCGCCGATCCTGCGTACGCCAGGAGGCTGGTCGCGGCGGCGAGGGACGTGATGGCGTTCGCCGTGCAGCACCAAGGGAAGTACAGCGACTACGTCGGTGGCGACGTGGGCACCTACTACGCGTCCCACTCCGGCTACAAGGTTTCAGCCGAGTCCTCGAAACGCTCATGCATTCGTGTACGAATCTCTCCTGGTGTTTCTTTTCTGAGATTTTGCATGGCGCATGGTTCTTAAAATGTGCAGGATGAGCTCCTGTGGGGATCTGCATGGCTGCTCTGGGCGACGAAGAACGCCTCCTACCTCAACTACCTCGACTCCCTCAGCGCCAACGACGCCGTCGACATGTTCAGCTGGGACAACAAGCTTGCCGGAGCGCGCGTCCTCCTCGCACGGGTAACACGCATGCAATCTGTCGTTCTTGTGCCACATCAAGTTCGACTCACATCAAGTACGAATTAGTTGCAGTTGTTTGTTGTTTTTTCGGTTTTTTTACTTTTAATTGTTTTTCCTGGTAGGGTTTTCGGTCGAGTGTTCGGCTTCTTGTCAGGTTGTTTTTGATGTGAGGTTTTTTTCCGTTTTTTTCCTTAAAAAACTGAGCCTTTTTCTCTTCTAAATGAAATCTGCAGCAACTCTCTTGTTACTCTTTCAAAAAAAAAAAAAAAGTTCGACTCACACATTTGATTGATGCACTCATTCAAGTCTCTTTCTGTTCATGTAATGTACCTGAGCAGAGGACTCTGGTCGACGGGGACAAGAGGTTCGAGCCGTTCAGGCAGCAGGCAGAGGACTTCATCTGCCGGATCCTGCCCAACTCCCCTTCGTCCACGACGCAGTACACGCCGGGCGGCCTGATGTTCAAGTCAGGCGACGCCAACCTGCAGTACGTCACCTCCGCGAGCTTCCTGCTCACCACCTACGCCAAGTACATGGCCGTCTCCAACCGCACCTTCTCCTGCCAGAGCCTCCCCGTCACCGCCAAGGCCCTCCGAGCTCTCGCCAAGAAACAGGTACGTACATACAAACATAGATGCTTAGCGAGTCACCATCTTCTTTATGAAATTCTTCCATGACCACAGATTTCTAGTGTCGCAATCTATCTCTGGTGTCACCATGAACCTGTTCTTCAGGTGGATTACATCCTGGGTGACAACCCGCCGAAGATGTCCTACATGGTGGGCTACGGCGCGCAGTTCCCGCGGAGGATACACCACAGGGCGTCCTCCATGCCGTCAGTGGCCGCGCACCCGGCCCACATCGGCTGCCAGGAGGGGTTCCAGAGCTACTTCTACTCCGGCGGCGCCAACCCCAACGTCCACACCGGCGCCGTCGTCGGCGGGCCAGACCAGCACGACGCGTTCCCGGACGACCGGGCCGACTACGCCCGGTCGGAGCCCACCACGTACACCAACGCGCCCCTCGTCGGCTGCCTGGCCTACTTCGCAGGGAGCTACAAGAACTGACGACTGATTAGGGGTGAAAACGGTCGGAAACGGTCGGAAAACACTAAAACTATTTTTGTTTTCATATTTTTTCTCGGAAATGATATCGGAATCGATAACTACGGAAACGAAAACGGCATCGGTAATTCGAAAATATCGAAACGAAAATTCGATACAAAATATATATCGTAACGATCGGAATCAAAAAGAGACCAGAACGTCGTAAGGACATGTACCACCAATTGACTTCAAAAAATTCACACAAATAGTACATCCACATAGAAATTAGTAATTAATAAATATTCACAAATTTACGATGAACACACATCAAATTTTAGACTTGAATGACTACATTAGAGTTTTGTTTTTATGATATTTAAAAATATCTATGATTGGTTAAATCATGAAAATGGGTGAAGATTGTAGCCTTCGTGATAAGCTTCAGATAGAGTCCAAAATCACCTAAATCGGAGTTCGGAGTAAAAAGTTATGGGCGTTTTAGTGACCGAAGGAGTGTGATTTGTGGGCTGGAATAATTCCGGTAATTACCGACGGAATTTACCGATTTTTCCGGATATCGAAGAAACGGTCGGAACCGATCAAAACCGTTATCGTTATCGCTTCCGACAAAATTACCGATTCCGATTCCGATTCCGAAAATTACCGATACCGACACGTCCGGTTGAAAAATTTCGAAAACGGTTTTCGGAATTTCGAGAATTACCGATACCGTTTTCACCCCTACGACTGATGCTATCCATGCACGCTACCTACTGTTTTAGTCTTAGATGCTCAAAAACTTGACGGTCACCCAACTAGGTGTTCAAGATCGTGTTGATCTGGTAGTGTTCAGTTTCAGTGTTCACCGCACTTACCAAAGTAGCAGTAAAAACTTGGCATAAAATTTGCCAAGTTGAGAGAACCACCGGGAGGAACTTGAGTCATATGAACAACATTGGAATTGGAATCCCATCTATCCTAGGTGAAATTCCGTCCGGATCGTTTATTTCACACGTTAGTTTAAGATGGACTTTAATTTTCAGGCCTGAACCGAAATAAACAAACAGGACCACGACAAGTCTATAAACTCCTGAGTCCTAATCGATTATCAACAAATGTCTACAGTCAAGAAGTTAAAGTAAAACAGGGGTTGGTGGTTGCCACTTGTCATGCTCATCTGCCAAGCAAACGTGAGAGAACAAAGGAATCAGCCCGCGGAATATATATCTCATACACACCAGCATCACATCGAAACCAAAACAACACCCACCAATAATCAACGACCAAAGAAACAATTCATTATTTTCTTATCGATTAATATCTTTTTGAAAACCTTAAAAACTGTTTTTTTTTTAAATATCAAGATCCGAGCCACTCCTCAGATCCTAAAAGGCTAGACTCAAACTTGGGTGCGGGAGGGCAAAGTAGAGGTGGGCACTTGGGTTGGCCCAAGGCACGGAGATACGGTCCGGTCCAAAGTCTGGCACGATACGAAATAGGTCGTGTTGGGTTAGTACGATACTGTAGTACGGACCGTACCGTGTCTAAGAACCGGGCACGATGAGCGGCACGGCCCGGCACGACACTGTAGTACGGGTCATGCCGGATCGATAATCTAGGGCATAGGGAAGAAACCCAGTATGAAGGTCATCGATCTGCAGAGTATGAGTGCTATAAACGTACCCAGCGGTATAGAATAGACGCCACCCCTGCCACTGATACTTGAGAGAGACGGGCAAGAGGGGAGAGAGAGTTGAGAGAAATTGAGAGACGGTACAAGAAGCTGCTCTCTCTCGCCCGTGTCTCTCAATCTTTTTCAGCTCTCTCACACCCGTGTCTCTTAATTTCTCCCTTTCTCGCCCGTATCTCTCAATCTTTCTCGTCTGTCTCCCTACCTCTCTTTCCCGCCCATTGCCCCCTCTGTCACCCGTGTTCAGCACACTCCTTCGCTCTGTGTAACCGTTTAAGTATAAATAAATTTTAATTCTTTTTCCTATAATATTTGTGTCTACTGCCCCAACTCCACGCGTCTCTGGCTCCTGTCCTCTCGTTGCAATAGTGCAAATGGACTGGATCTAGACCGGCACGGCACGGCACGGCACGGCACAACACGACGCCCACCTCTAGGCACAACGAACACTCTTTAGTCTTTAACAATGGCCAGAACCCAAATACTGCTTGTTTGACTAAATATCATATCATATGGTAGACCGAAGCAATGGTACTATGCTCTAAAAACTATAAATTGCATTGACCTTGAAGCAACACTGTTAGAGGCGTTTGGAACGCATAAATTTCACGGGAAATAATTAAATTTCCGTAAGATTGACAGGAAAAAAAAATCATTTGTTCCCAACAGGGCTTCTTCATGCTTGTCACTTTTGAAGAGAACAAGAAGCACTACTTGGACTTCTGATCAGACCTGGCTACCTGAGTCAAAACATACTCTCAACTCTGAAGATGACAACCTTGAATTATCATGTCATGCTTCACGCAACCTACAGAATACCTCAAGATCTCTCAACCTTGTTCCTAACTAGGAAATTTTCCGCGGCGTAACACGCCGTGCGTGTCATTTTTTCGAAGAAAAAATATTTTTTGGGCGGCGTTTAATTTTTTAAATCGTCGAAATAATGAGCAAAACGGGGAAAAATAGAGAGATAGAGTTGTAGAAATATCTCTTTCGACGAATTATTTGGAAAATATTGGAGACCCAGCTAGAAAACCGTGGCGGGGAAAAAGTCTAGAGGGAAAAGGGTGAAAAATTATTAGAGATGTCAACCTTCTTTTTGTCGAGTTTAATACTCTACGTGTTCGCCGAGTAATAATACATGTTTTTAAAAATATTAAAAACTCGCGGCGTAACACGCCGCGCGTGTCGTTTTTCCAGAGAAAAATTTATTTTTTTCTCGGCGGCGTTTTATTTTTTAAATCGTCGAAACGGGGAAAAAATAGAGAGATAGAGTTGTAGAAATATCTCTTTCACTAATTATTTGAAAAATATTGAGGCCGAAATGAAAACCGCGCGGGAAAAAGCCTAGAGGGAAAAGGGTAAAAAAATATTAGAGATGACAACCTTCTTTTGTCGAGCTTAGCACTCTACGCGTTCGTGGAGTAATAATACATGTTTTAAAAATTATTAGAGATCGACGCGTTCGCGGAGTAATAATACATGCTTTAAAAAATATCAGAGTTCGAGATGGGAAATCGAGCTGGGAAAAAAGTCTAGAGATAGAGCTGCACATATATTTCTAGTGACAAAAACATTTTTTTCCGAGAAAAACGGAGAAAGGACTTAGACGTAAAGAGTAAGGACCTGAATGTTACGTTTTTGGACCTATCCGCTATCCTTAAAAATTAGAAAAGGACTTGTTCGCGATTCGAATTTAACGGGAGGTTCTTTTCGTAAAATGGCGCACGAGGGACCCGAACGCGAATCTAAAGGGAAAAATCTTCCTCTCACAAAAAATCACGAAGGACCTATTCGTAATTTACAAAAGGACTAAATCGCGAATTTTTTATTTTTTGAGCCGGGCCGGCCTATTCGTAATTTATAAAAGGACTAAATCGCGAAAAAAAATTTTGAGCGGATCGGCTCAAACGATGCTGGTGGCGTGAACTCTGCAAGTAATAATAGAGGTAGTATTAGTACCCTAACCCAAACAAAAACAGCTCAATTGGCGCTTTCCCATCCGTCCAATAACCATCGCCCAAAACCAAGAACAAGAGCCACCCCCAAATGGTCAGCATGGCGGCCGCGACCCCCAACCTTCTCCTTCTGCTCCTCCTCGGTCTCAGCCTCGCCAGCTCCACCTCGGCGGCGCCCTACGAGCCGCCCACGGTGCCGGAGCTGATGGACCGGTTCGGCCTCCCGCGCGCGCTCCTCCCGGACACCGCCCGGCGGTACCTCCTCCACGACGACGGCTCCTTCGACCTCTACCTCGACGACGGCTGCGAGGTCGAGGTCGGCGGCTACCGCGTCTTCTACAGCATCAACATCTCCGGCGTGGTGGCCCCCGGAGGGTCACGGGGCTCGAGGGCGTCCGCGTGCGCCTGCTGTTCGTCTGGGTGCCCGTCACCGGCGTCGAGGTGGGCGGCGGGGTCGTGACCGTCAGCGTCGGGCCCGTCAAGAAGTCGTTCCCGGCCGTCGGGTTCAAGTCCAGCCCCCGGTGCGCTGCCGGCTCGGCTGCCGATGTTTAGCCAGCGAGAGGTGCTGTATTTCTTTCTCGAAAACTATACGAATTAAAATACGAATAATGATCATCTGTATTTTTGTTTGTTTTAAGATCAGTATAACTTGTATTAGAGCGTGATGTATAGAAGCACGGCTTCCAGCTTAATTTCTACAGGAGGTCGTTAGCTGCGGTTTGTTAGGCCAGTATTGTTGTACTTTATTGCATGGAAGGAATGCTTGTGTATACCCACAGATTACACACTGATTACATAGTGTATTTTACTGAAGTTTGGTCCCTTTTCTTTTTAGCTCTGTGCACGTGGATCGCGAATTTTGTCTTGGCTTTTCGCAATTTATTCGTAGCAGAACCGAAAAAGAAAAAAGAAAAATCAATATATACTATCGGATGGAATTTTTTTTAAAATAATATTATTTTATTTACAAATTGCGACATTAATACTCGGATTAAAAAAATTGCAGAAATAATATACGGTCGCCAAACTTTTTGGCGAAAATAGGGTGGTCGCCAAACCATTCCGTGAAAATAGGGTAATCGTCAAACCGTTTGGCGACAATAGTCTAATCCTGCGTTAATACTCGTTTTGAACCGTTAACACCGAGATCAGGCTATTGTCGCCACACCGCTTATTATATTGTCGCCACACCGCTCAACGACCACCTATTGTCGCCAAACCGTTTGGCTACTATTCTATTGTCGCCAAACCGTTTGGCTAAAATAGGCGAATAGTTATCTACCGAACGGCCACTGCCGCTTCATTGCGAAGGAAAAAAGGAAAGAAGAGAGCAATTCGGCTTTGCCGCCGAGAGAGAAAAAGGAGAAGAAGAGAGAGAGCGGAGGAGAGAGAGGGCAGGGAGATAGAGAGAGAGAGAGAGGGCAGACGGAGAGAGGGAGAGGAGGGAGAGAGAGGGGAAGAGGAGAGAGAGAGAGAGGAGGGAGAGAGGAGGGAGGAAGAAGGAAGGATGGAAAAAAAGAAAAAAGGTAATTTTTTAGAAATTTTGTTATTAAATTTCTATAGTGAAAATAATTTAGAGATTTTGCCATATTGATGCAATATTAGAGATTTTAGATATTTTAGATATTGATGCAATATCGATGTTTATGCAATATTAAAGATTTTAGATATTGATGCAATATCGTTATTAGAGATTTTAGATGCAATATTACAGATTTTAGATATTGATGCAATATAGCGATTTTAGATTGTTCATGGGAAATGCCGGCATAATAATTTTCTCATTTAGGAGGGAATTGTTGTTATATTAACACTTTTGTTTTCAAGATTTGTAAACTCAATTTATATAAAAATTAATTTTGTTTAGTTAGTGATATTAAACGTTAGTGGTGATCTAAAAATCAATTTTGTTTATGTCGTCGCAGTAATGTCGGATCTAGTGAAATTTAGGGTATACTATGGCGATGGTGAAATAAAAACTGGGCAGAATGGTGTTGATTTGAGCAGTTTTGCAATCACCATGGTGGAACATTTATTCCTCGATAGAGTTAGCATCCGTGATATAAAGTTTTGGTTGACCTAATATTTTTCCCTGGATCCAAGTGTTTACTCTGTTACTATTCAAATCTTATTCACGCAAGGGTGACCCGGCTCTGTGGGAGTTGAAAAAAGTAGATCGGACGTACTTGTGGCATAAATGGTTAAGGTGGTGTAAGGGATCTAGTCTTGAATGTGTAATGCTGGTGCAGGCGTGCCCTAAAGAAGAGGTGAATATTAGCGGTGTGGGCGAAAGCAACACGTCGGCTATAGCTGAACAAGTTCAAGAAGTGGTGCCGGTTGAGGTAGCAGCGGAGGATGATAACAGGGATGCAACAAACGCGGAAGGTCGGGCAGATGAAGGGGAGGACATCGAGCAACTTGTTGATCAATTGGAGTTGGTAGACCGTATGGCGAAGCTGAAATGTTGGAGTGTGATGATTACATCGACGAAGATGAGGAGGGGGGAGAAGCTGATGATGATGAAATGCATGGTAGTACTGGGGCAACGGATGTACCCATCCCTAACGAGTGAACAGGAAAAACAAAGCTGGTATGGAAGTTTTGTGAGGGCATGAGTCGCGCTGGGAGTATGGTAGCAATGCCGTTCGGCTTAATTAAATTTTCGCAAACAATTTTGAGTTGAAGTTGGCAATGAGGCTGTGGCCACTATCGCAGCAGAGAGAGTTCCGAGTTGTTTTGTCCAGTCCAGATAGATACACAGTGAAGTGCAGAATCGAAGGATGTGAATTCCGAGTACATGCATACAAACTAAAGTGTGAGACATTTTGGATTGCATCACGAGTAGATGGGCACATATGCAGACTAGAAAATATTCTGGTGAAACACCGCAACTTGAATGCAGCTGTAATCGCTAGCATGATGTTCAATGAGATCATCGAGAAATGGGATATTGAGTGTTTTTATATTCAGAAAGCAATCTTGAGAATATTTAAGTACCAGATAAGTTACTCGATGGCCTGGCGTGCGAAGCAAAAGGTATTAGAGAAGAGGTTTGGCACATACGAGGCTTTGTATTGTAACCTACCTCGTGTGCTTGATGTCTTGAAGGAAACCAACCCTGGCACGTACACCGCTTTTAAAGAAAGTGAAGCGGATGGTAATGGGATCTCGATATTTTATCGTGCTTTTTTTTCATTGGGTCTTTGCATTGCGTTATTCAGGTACTGCCGTCCATTGCTGTGCATCGATGGTACATTCCTGACTGGGAAATACAAGGGGCAGATTCTAACGGCCATTGCAGTTGATGCGAACAACCACATACTTCCATTGTCCTTTGCATTTGTTGAGGGTGAGAACCGGGATAGCTGGCTGTGGTTTTTCAGACATTTGAAGTTCGGGGTAGTTCGTGATCGGCCCAACGTGTGCATCATCCATGATCATCATAAAGGTATCATTTCAGCAATTAAGACTCTACAAGAGGACCTTGATGAGCCTTTTCCATGGCGTGACATGCAGAACAGGTGGTGTATGAGACATTTGGGAGCAAATTTTTTCAGGCAGTTCAAGAATAAGAAACTGATGAACCTATTTAAGAGATTATGCAAGCAGAACTAGGCACGTAAGTTCAATGCGATATTGGCAGAGTTGGATAAGCACACTACCGCACATATTGAAGAGCTGAAGAAGCAACCAGCAACGCCGAACGATTGCCCACCCAAAAGGCTATCACCCCTTGGAGCGCTCGATCCTCTAAATCTGAGGAGACGATCGTCAAGAAATATTAAGTGTTTCTCGCACTGAATAGAGGCGGAGCCGTTGGAGAAGTGGGCATTGCTTCATGACACTAGAGGCGCCAGGTTAGTATACTAAATTAACAAAGCAACGACGATTGAACAATTAGAGTTATTGTGCTAACAGATATGTTTTAATAGGTTTGGTGTCATGACAACGAATATAGTCGAGGTTTACAATTAGGTCATCAGAGGCCTGCGTCCGCTACCACTTGTGGCCATCCTGGAAGGCATGTTGCATGGCCGTTGGCTACTTCCAGAAAAGGCATGCGGAGGCTGTACTTCATGCCACGACATTGCAAACGCCGTACTGTGCGCGGATGATGGCCTACATGGAGGAACGAACTAGTAAAGCTCAGCTGCATATGGTGCGTAGCTTCGGAATCACTGAGTAGCGCTTCGAAGTGACTCTCTGGTGTAAAGGGGGATTGGGAACCGACACATCGGTTATTACACACGAGGTTAACCTAGGCCAAGGGGCCACTAGATGGTGTGAATGCACTTGCAACAAGCCAAGACTTCTTCATATTCCCTGCTCGCATGTGATCGCAGCTTGTGGGCAAATTGGGATGAACACGTCGCATTATGTGTCCCCTTTCTACTTGAAGAATCATGCTGTCAATACCTGGTCCGGTGAGTTCCATGGTTTTCGTGCACATAGTGATTTCACTGCCATTAACAGAGATGTGCACATATGTCTACCGGATGCAAACTTGCAGAGGTGTGCGGAAGGGCAGGCTGGTCGTCCACAGTCTAGGCGCATTCGCAATGACATGGATGAATCTAAAGTGGGTGGCCCTATTAGGAGGTGTTCTCAGTGCGGTGAGTACGGGCACAAAACAACGCAATGCCCGTAGTATTATGTATTGAATTGTGTAATGTGTATTGAATTGTGTAATATGTATCATTTTATTCTATGTTAGGTATTTGCGGGTATATTGGACCTTCCATCATGTTTATGTATTGAATTATGTAATTTGTATTGAATTGTGTAATATGTATCATTTTATCCTATGTTAGGTATTTGCGGGTATATTGGACCTTTTGTCATGTTTATGTATTGAATTATGTAATTTGTATTGAATTGTGCAATATGTATGTCGTTTGTTTATTTATGTTGAACACTTCAGTCTTTTGTTTTACATTACTAACCCTACTGTCTTCCTGTTTACTTGCAGGGATGGAGCACCCCGAGTCACTTCTTGACTCTTCCTTAGACCGACGGCACCGTGCGTTCGTCCACACCACAAAGGGTCTTGACAGGGTGCCTCTGCTGTGGATCCGTGTGCCTAACAAGGCATGGCGGATCCACCCAGGCTTCTACACCGGGTGAGTTGCACTACATTTACATCCTTCGTGTTGGACCTTTATCATATTTATGGAATGTTGTTTGTCGAATTATTTATGGTCCGTGGTTTCTGTATCCTTCGTGTTGTTCACATACTTATTACGCTTTGTAATATAAATGATGTATTCACTGTTTTAATATGATTTGTCGTCAAAGATAATGAAGAACAACGAAATTTGCATTATTCATTAGCTCAAATTTTGACCAATAATTAGTTAAATTATGTGCATATTTAATTTACAAAAGATGTATCAATTGATTCATATTTCACCGATCTTTCAATTATTGTTTGTTTCGTAACAATTCATAATATATTATAACATAAATTAACGGCCAAAGTTTACTTTCGAATGGAAAGAGTACATGACTTATCCTCAATACGACAGAAGGGCCATGGTGGGCCGACAGCATATCCTAAATGAAGATTGCGTGAGTTGCAGTCAGTTTTTCACAGGCTAGAGAGGGTAGTTTTTCATCGAGGACGACATAATGATTTAGGAGTACGGAGGCAACGATGGTGTATTTTTCAAATTTTACAAAAATTGTTGTACAAAAAAATTAGTTAACGCTTCAAGATTAACACGAATTTGTGAATGAAATTAATGTACGAATATTTGCTTTAATATTATTTTTTAATATTTTACAAATTTTATACGCTTTTAACATTATAAAGAAAATTAAACACCAATTTTTAGGATGGTCGCCAAATGGTGTGGCGAAGACAGTGGTCGCCAAACAGTATGGCGACAATAGGTGGTCGCCGAACGGTGTGGCGACAATATAATGGTCGTCAAACGGTGTGGCGACAATAGCCTGATCTCGGTGTTTAAGGGTTCAAACGCGGGATTAGGCTATTGTCGCAAAACAATTTGGCGATTACCCTATTTTCACCGAATGGTTTGGCGACCACCCTATTTTTGCCAAAAGGTTTGGCGACCGTATATTATTTCTGTAATTTTTTTAATCCGAGTATTAATGTTGCAATTTGTAAATAAAATAATATTATTTAAAAAAATTCTATCGGATGCCCCGACTTAGCGACTTTGCTTTCTAGACGTTGGATCGAGAAACAAAGGCTGAGATCGACTCGGGTACACCGAGAAAACTACAACGGCACTGCAGCGAAAACCGCTGTAGCTCAGAGAATGTAGCGTTGGTACTGTGCCATCTGATTTGGGCCGTTCACTTACGATCTGACGGCCGAGAATCATCTAAAGTCATCGTTACGGTGCTTTGAAGGACCTCAATCCCAGGTCTATCTGTGGTTGTGGCCTATTTGGGATACCCTCTGTAGTTGTAGTTGTGTTGCAGTTTGTAAATTGTATTGAAAAAAAAATGAAGCAACGAGCCTAAAAAACCTTGACGGCAAGCAGAGTAGATATGGAGTTAAGACTAACTCTAGCAATTTTCCTTTATTTACTTCTCTTCCTCCATTCCCTTTCTCATATTCATTCCCTTCATTCCTATCATCTCCAGCAGCATCTCCTCGAAGGGTTTTGTATAGGGATTGGAGAGAGAATCCTTCCAAAGGGAACCGTGAAGGAAATTCGTTGGAGTGATTGGGATTTGTCTGTGAAAGGATTTGGAGGCTAAAGGGATACCGCTGGAGATAGTCTAAGTCCTCATCTTATTGAGCTTTCCTCGAAATTAGCATATTTTTAATTTAACATTATTTTATTTATAGTCTGGAAGTATTTTTTGAATCGAGTAACGAGCCAAGTCCGAGTGAAACTAAACTTCATCCGTAATTAATTCATTTTAATGTTTAACCAATTGACGAGTGTAATTAAAGTAATTTTAAACTTAGCCGGCCTTCACTAACAGCTTTTTATTCAGCCCTAACAGGCATCACACAAAGTGAGGAATAGTTTTGAACTCCTTTACAGCGTTTGTTTTACAACAATGGAGCAATAATAATAATAAAAGAAATCGCGAACGAGCTTTAGCTCGTTTGGTTGAGCCGCTCGGTGACGCGGCCAGCCACCCGAGTTCGAGCCCTGGGCTCGCTTTTGCTGTGAGGCGTGGCGCGCTTTAGGCGCGCGTGAGGCGTTGGGGCGGCGTGCGTGCGTGCGTGTGGTGTCGTGTGGTGTGGCGTGCGTGCGTGCGTGTGGTGTGGTGTGGTGTGGTGTGGTGTGGTGTAGTGTGCGTGCGTGTGTGGGTCTTCTTCTATACCGAATGCCAGAGCTCCTGGCCAATTTCAAAAAAAAAATAATAATAAAAGAAATCTTTAACTGAGGCAACGTGTCACGTAAGCATTAGAAGTTTCCGGCACACCATTAACGAAAGTCATGAAAATTCTGAAAAAATTAGATGTACTTCATATATTACTCTACCTATGTATGAAGTTTAAGATCAAATTCATTATATATCGAGAGTTACAAAAGAGAAAATTGAGAAAATTCTCAATTTTCTCTTTTTTGTAACTCTCGATATATAATGAATTTGAACCTACAATTTTATATATAGATAGAGTAATCTATGAAGTATATGTACAATTTTTTCAGAATTTTTCATGACTTTTGTTAGTTGGTGTGCACGGTGTGTACACAGGAAACCTGTGCGCACAGGATACGTTGCCTTTTACCGATCCAAACATGATAACATAAAATCATATACAACGCCCCCAAAAAAATTTCAAATAATAATAATAAAAGAAATCTTTACCGATCCAAACATGATAACATAAAATCAGATCCAACGCCCAAAAAAAAATTCAGAAACCCAATCCAATGCCAAGAAATTCAAAAACTCAATCCAAAATGCCAAGAGATTCAAAAGGAAGAAGCAGTGAAGCACCAAACCAATGTTGAGAAATTCAAAATAAAGTAGGGAACAGAACCGATCTGTACATATGCAGATCCAATCTTTACTGCTCCACCAACATGAACAGCTCAACACAAACTCATGGATCTGATTCCATGTTCAGTCTGGTGAGGTCGGTATGGATGGGCTAGGGCTAACGCATGGGATTGCAAGAGACAGAAGGATTTGTTGGAGAGACATAGACAGAGACAGAAGAGAGAAGAGGCTACCATGAGTTCTTCATGGCGGGACAAGGTGAGAGGAGGACATGCCGCCGCCGCCTCTACACACCGGAGGAGAGCGGATAACAAAGAGAGGAATGCGTGGGGTTGAGGGGATCGGTGTCATAACATAATTGGAATGCAGCCGATCTGGAGTGGTATGCGATTTGTATGTATCGGATCCCATGTCATCTGATTACGTCCCACGCGAATCGAACATCAAGTAATATAATCAGTTACCATGTAATTAGACTGTGTTACAAGATAACCGAATCGGAAGCTCAACCAAGCAGTTGGCATGCAAAGTATGAATAAATTGGACTGGAGCAGTAGCAAAAGGGAATCATAAATTTGCCCCCCAACAAAAAATCTAATCAGCAAATCAGCATCAAACAAAAAAAATGCTTGATATTAGGTAAACATGGGATGAGACGCTCGCCTGCTCGATGAAATGGACTGGGTGTGTCTGAGCGCTCAAGAATCTCTGAAGGAAGGCAGATAATCGAATTTGAGCAAACCCATTCCAAATGCAAATGCTCCGGCGGTGATTGGGGACAAAAACCCCTTTCCAAAGATGGCGTTCCCAAAGTTTGATGGGGAAGAACCTCGCATCTGGAAGAGCAAGTGTTTGCGATTTCGGGATGTATGACATTGATGAGTCCTTGTGGAGTTACGGCTGCAGCAATGCACATGGAAGGAAATGCCGCTATGTGGTGGCAAATGTATCAGGATGAGCATCAACTGATTAACTGGGAACACTTCATGTTGGCGGTGGAGTCAGAGTTTGGAGCTTATGATTCTAGGAGATACATACGAGAATTGATTGATTAAAAGCGATGCTGGTGGAGTAGTTGAATACAAGACTCAATTTGAAGCTGCTATGTATAAGGTTCAGGCTTATCACAATGTCTGCACTGAAGAATTTTTTGTTAATCAATTCATCATGGGGCTGAAGGATGAGTTGAAATACGATGTCGAAATTCAATTGCCTGACTCAGTTCGCAAGGCTTTTATGTTAGCTCTCATTCAGGAGGAAAAATGGGACAGGATCAGAGCTAAGTCCCTGAAGACAGGACTGGGTTATAAGACTGGTGGGCATCAGCGCAATGAGCAGGTGGTGGGATATCATAAGCCACCTCTGGAGGATCTTGCCCGAGCTAGACAACTTCGAGAGTACCGACGAGCTCGTGGTTTATGCTTCAAATGTGGTGAGAAATATGAAAAAGACCACCAGTGTATCAAACAGAATGCTGCCCAACTTCATGCACTGGAGCTTGATACGGGACAAGAGCTTTTGAGTGAAGAGACATTGCAAGCTCTGGAGATAGCTGACAAAGAATTTGAGCAAGAGCAATACAACTGTCATTACATGCATTGGCCGGCACAGAAGATTTGTCTACCATACGTATCCAAGCCATGGTTGGTAATCATATTCTATTCATGTTAATTGATTCTGGAAGTTCTCATAGTTTCATTAGTCCCACCTTCTTGGAAAAGACAAAATATCACACTCGTAATATTGGTCTGTACAAGTTCATGTAGCAAATGGTGATATTCTTGATGTGACCAAGCTGGTTCCTCAATTTGAGTGGTGGACTCAAGGCTACACATTTGAGACATGATATGAGGGTGCTTGAGTTGGACTCATATGATGCAATTTTGGGAATGGACTGGCTCCAACGCTATAGCCCAATGGTGTGTATTTGGAAAAATAAAATCTTGCAGTTCTTGACAATGGCTCTCAAGTGGCGCATGGGCTGGTTTAAAACATAGTCATCTGTTGGACAAGAAAGCGACATAAAGCGCAAAGTAATCTGCACTTTGGTGGTGGTGGTGTCGAATCTCCAACGTAAGGCTATGACAAAGCTAATGGGACTACGATTTGAATCCACTATAAGAAAGGTTATGCGAATCATGCGGTGATGCCTTTGTCACGTGTGGGGCATTTGATGTCGTTGCAGCGATATCATGACTTCTCGATCACAGTTGCTTGAAGTTCTCAACTCATATACTCTGAGACTCTAAGGCTCAACGATTGCTTGCGGCCCTTGCGGTTCCTGACCAGATTCAAATGGGTTTCAATTATGCCAAGGCCTAATCAAGTTGCATGGGCGTATTTGGGTCGGTGAAAACTTCACTTTGCAAACCAAAATCATTCATGCTTTTCACACTAGTGCAATAGGAGGGCATTCGGCATTACAGGTCACCTACCGAGAGTCAAGAAATTATTTGCTTGGGCTGGCTTAAAGAGTGATGTGGCAAATTTTGTTAAGCAATGCAAAGACCGCCAACAAGCTAAACATGAACATATTCTTTCCCCGGTTTCTTGCAGCCCTACTGTTCCAGATGGTGTGTGGCAAGATTTGTGATGGATTTCATTGAGGTCCGCCTTGTTCGAGAGTTGCAACACGATTATGGTTATTGTTGATCGCTTCTCCAAATCTGCGCATTTAAGTGGCGTTGAAACATCCATTTGACCCCTCGGGTAGCTCGTTTATTTTGGACAATGTTGTGAAGTTGCATGGAATGCCCAAATCGATTGTGTCTCGATCGTGACAAGATATTCACAAGTTTGTTTTGGAAGGAGCTATTCTTGGCCATGGATATCAAATTGAGTTTGATGCAGCTTACCATCATAAGCGGATGGACAAAGCTAACGTGTCAATCAATGTTTAGAAATGTATCTTCGTTGTGCGGTGCATGCTAGTCCCATCAAATGGCGCAAATGGTTACCGATGGCGGAGTTTTGGTATAATACATGTTATCATACATCATTGGGGTGTTCTCCATTTAAAGCCCTCTATGGAGTGGAGCCTAGATATGGCGCCATGTTACAGCCGATCTGGTAGTGAATGGTTACGTGAAAGATTTTGTGGTGAACGTAATCACCAATGGACCTTTTGAAGCATCATTTGGCGTGACTTATAAGTTGGAGCTACCTTTGAGAGCCAAATCCACCGATTTTTCATGTGTCATGACTTAAGCCATTTGTTCTCGACTATACACCCTTTAATGACTTTGAAACAACTGGAGAAGCAGTCGACCCTGCCGAAAAATGCCCTCTCAAACATGGCAATGCCCAGAGATTCCATGATGAAAACAGACTAACAATGTGACTATTTCCATGTAATCCACAGCAGTTCACCATGTTACTCCACCCAAGATCAAAGTCCATTGTGCTTTCCATGTTATACAGCCTGAATAATTCATTTTTCCAGTCATTATAAACGTTCGCCAAGAACTGCATTAAACCAAGATGGAAACCTGGCTGCATGCTTTGTGTGGGAAGCTCCTGTTTAATCCCTTCCTTGAGATACATATTTTGATCGGTCAATATTGTCTGAGGAGCTCTTCTGTTCATGAATTTGAGAAATACCTGTCAACAAGTAAGACTCGCTAAGAGAATGGTTGCAAAGGGGACTGTGTGTTTCATACTTATCACGGCGTCACCTAATCGTCCAAGCGACCAGAGGAGGACGCCTGAGCCGGCCGCCTCGACTAGAGCGAGTTAGGCGCCCACCTAGGCGTCCAGATGAGGAGAATGGCGACTGGGCATCGCGGCGGTTGGAGTTGGGCTCATGCCGAGGAGGTGAGGACGAGGCTAAGGGTGCTAACTACTAAGACAGTCGCATAGGCACAGAGCCAGATCGGGTAGCCCTAGCTCTGCACAAAGAGGAGAGGAGACAAGGCCCATGGGAGCTCTACCATCCGTGCCGCCGCCGAACCTCCTCCACCGCCGGACCACCTTCGCACCACTAGCTCCAGATCTCTAGTGAGATCCCCCTTCTTGATCCCCTCTACTCCTCGCCTCCTCCTTTTGGATCCCCTTCCTGACTGGCCTACCCCTGTTCCGATCTACAGCATCTGCTCCTCAGTCCTCACCTCCGACGCTCCTCACCTCTGTTCGGCCCCCATTCCCTCTGCTCCTCACCTCCGTTCGGCCCCGTTGCCCCTCTGCTCCTGCCCTTCTGATGCTGCTCCTAATGATGCTTGATGCTACCGATCCTCCTTCCTCATTGGTCCCCCTTCCTCACTGATGCAATGATGCTACCAAAGTACCAATGTTTGATGCACTGATGGCGATACTTGCTGCTTGATGCACTGATACTCATATAGACAAGATAACAGAGAAGCACCTTGGTCTTTATACCTCTATGCTAGCTTGTTCATTAACATTCGTAGTATGTCAAGGTTCTGAGTATATACTAGTGTCCCCTGCTTACAGATGCTTGATGTTGATGCTTGATGGATTGTTGCTTTAGGGCTGTGCATGGTATTACGAACCGAAAAACCATGCCAAAAAAATCAAACCGAACTGGTCAACTCGGTTTGACCGGTATACGGTATTCGGTATGGTATGACAAATTTTTGACTTTTGGGATACAATTTTTTGGGTAAAAACAGCGAGTAAAATGAAATATACCGAATGCCAAAATAGAAAAAATATATATGTAATTAGATAAAGTAATGGTCAATTGTCTATAAAGTATAGTTTCTCATGGAAATAATATCGCTAGATTTATCAAAGTAATGGCTAAATGTATGTAATATTTTACTAACATATAATTAGATAGAGCAATGGTCAAAGGTGTGTATTTAAAACTTTATCAATGTCCAAATGACAAGTAAAAAGAATAATTCACGCTAGTTTGGTAAATATGGTATTTCCCGATACCAAACCGAAATCTTATGGTATTTACCGATATCGAACCAAAGTTCAATTTGGTATATTTGGTATCACATTTGAATTACTGTATTTCTTTAAAAACTGTATTTACCAAACTGTATTTACCAATTATACCGTATGCACAACCCTATGTTGCTTGATGGATTGCTTGCTTATGTGTGTGACTTGGCTTTGTACAGATCAGGGTTTGAAATTTCGTTTTTGGTTGACATCTCGGAGGTGGGTGAATCCAAAATTTTGGTGAAATCATGAAATTTTAGATGAAATCTAGTCCAAATTCAAAAGGTAAATTTAAAATCCAGAATTTTTGAAACGAGATTGGTTGAAATTACCGAAATTTCAATTGAAATTGCCGATATTTCGGTGAAGTTCAATCAAGAAGAAAATAGTTCAAAACAAGTTGAAAATATTTTTGAATGGTCCTGAAACATCATTAATTTTTCCATAAAAATTTCAGATGATAATCAAGCTTGAGTAATTTTTAAAAATTCTGACAATGCTATGTCCTCATAAAAGGCTGATCGGCAAATTTTAACCGAATAAAAAATGGTTCAAACCACCTTAGAAAATTTTGAATTCTTTTTGGATAGTCCTAATGCATAAATAGTGTTCTCATAAAATTTTTAGATGATGATCAAGTTTGAGAAATTTTAAAAATTCAAAATGTGCTACTGTCCTGATAAAAGGCTGACCGGTGGTTCAAACCACTTTAGAAACTTTTGAAAAAACTTATATGGTCCTGAAGCATCACTAATGTTCTCATAAAATTTTTAGAAGATGATCACACTTGAAGAATTTTCAAAAATTGTTATAGTACTACTGTCCTCATTAGGCCTGGGCATTTAGTTTATTTGGTTTGAAAATATTTCGGTTTTTGAAGCAATTGAAATTCTCATGCCAAAGGAAAAAAACCGAACCCAATTAACCAAAAAATTTTGGTTTAGTTAATTTGGTTTCTCAGTTAACTGAAATATGACAGCAGCAAGCATTCATCTCATAGAATGATAGAAAATGTAGAAATCAATGAGCAATTGAGCAGTCCTAGAAACAAAGTATTTCAGAACAAGGGAGGGGTGACTAGAGCTTGTAGTTGATATGACAGCAGCAAGCATTCATTAATCATCTCACAGAATCATCTCATAGAAGGAATGAAACTACAGGAATCAATAAGCAGTCTACAGGAGCAGTCATAGAACAAAGTTTTTCATTCCAAGGTTGATTAAGTTAATCAAGAGGAAAATTGAAGAAAAAACAAGGAATTAGCACGTAACATTATCGGAGTCATTATAGGCCTACCGGATTGTGTACCATAGTGTGACCAAATTATCGCCCTACTAATTGGTCTATGGATAAGAGGTTGTGTTGCCTTTGAAAATCAACATTGACTCAGTACGAACGGCCATACAAAATAGTTTATCGACTCAGGATTGTAAGGATTTATTGATCAATAATTTGGACGACTTGGCAGAATTACGTTTACATACATTAGATCGGTTTAAGAAAAATAAGATGAGAGTTGCAAAGGCTTACAACAAAAAGGTAATACCTATGTCATTTTGTGAAGCCGATTTTGTTTGATAATCTATTTTTCCTATCGGTTCTAGAAATAATCGATTTGACAAATGGTCTCCAACATGGGAAAAACCGTATAGAATTCATCGGCTTGTAGATGAAAATTCTTATATTTTATATACGTTGGAGCGTGTGGTATTTTCTAAGGTGATTAATGGCAAATACTTGAAAAAGTATCACCTAAATATTTGGGTTGGTTCCTAATCAGCTAAGGGTAACTATTGGTTGTGAAAAGTCAAATTAACTCATTGTGGTTAATTCTGGCTATAGACTGTAACAATGCAAGTAAAAACTACAGCCGATTATAGACATCATACTACAGAAATAAGATCAAGCATAAATAATAATTGGTTAAATAGCTGATTATAAGTATATTACAAAACATTCAAAATATTGTTTTCAAACAAGTTTTCCCTATTATAAGCATTCAAAGTACAAATTTTGCATAAGCCGATCATATCCAAGAATTGTTAAGTTTGGCTCCTAGAGTTGATAGCGTTGTAGCGGCCTTGGCAATGACCTCTTCCACGTCCTCAACAATCTTGTTGTCTTCTTCTAAGCTTGGGACAAGAGTGATTTTGACCGATTATTTTTTTATTGACACAATGGCCATGCTCAGACCAACTTTCTGGTTTTTCAAAGACGATGTTGTGGTTACCATTTGCTCTTGTGCTTTGGCTAGGAAGGCATTCACTTTGGCCAACTCCTCCTCCAGGGATTTTTTTGGCTGATTTAATCTTAAGCACCATTTCTTTAATGGCCTTTAAGGACTTAGATTCTTCATCATATTTGACATCAAAGCTTTGATGTCAGCTATAAGCTTGTCGGGCAGCTTCTGATCCACCCGTTATGCTGCCCGATGAGCTATTCTTGCCTTTGCTACCTCCACCGCATCCTTCTTCGCATCAAGGTGGCATACCTCTAGCAAAGCAACCATCGCCTTCTTTGGTAGATCGGCTTACATCGCCACCATGGCATCGTTTAGAGGCTGAGCATTTTCAAGGAGGTTGGCCGATAGGGTGAAGAGTAGCTTGAACAAGTTGTTTAGTTTTTCTACCATACCCGGAGCCGAAGTAACTTTGGTCGATGCATCCTTTGAAACTGCTAGAATCTTCTAAATCTCCTCTGGGAAGCTGTCCATGCCAAAGTCAACTTCATCCTTGATATCGAACCAATTGAATCCGAGCACATCGCTTATAGATGCAATCAACTTAGCGCTAGCTTTAGCAACAGTAGGAGCGAAAATGATGATCGGTGCGGCTTGAGGAATTGTGGTTGTTGACGTTGGCTATGATGGAGGAGAAGGAAAGTCCACTTCAGCTGGGAGATCGACCATGATATTGGCTGTGAATGCCGGTGGAGAGAGAGTAGGCTACAAGGAATGTCATAAGTCTTGTTACCCGATTCAATAGATATTGCGTTACAAATCAGTATGAAGAAGAACTTACTGGCCGGTTCTTGTGGGGAGCTTTTGCCCTATTGCTCCTGGGGCTTGCTACCCCTACTAGACAACATCTTCTTGTTGGGTCGGTTGTGTTTCTTCTCTATTGAACAATTGGCTAAAAAATTAGTAAATGGAGATAATGATATAAGTGTGAAATGAAGCCGATAGATACTTACTTGGTTATTGTTTGTCCATGTTAGGAAGTGATGGGGCTTGGATATCTAGGGTACTCGAAGTATACCCTAACAGAGCAGTCAGACACGGCTGTTTAGTGGCTTGGCTGATGCCCGATGTGTCGGTGGTGACCTTCTTGCCCATGTTTTGGTCTACAAAATAGGAGAAGTTGATCAGAAAAATTTAGAGATGTTTGGGCATTAAGTAACATAAATCTACTTTAGTAGATTCCACCCCAGTGATGTTAACAAAGCTCGTGTTAGTATAACCTGATGAGCTAGCTTTATCACTAGAACTCGAGCTGCTACTAGTGGTATTAGCTATTGATGATGGTGGAGGAAGATTCAGGAAAAATTCAGCAATAATAGCTTATACACTTTGTGTTGATGGGTATAAGGCTTCACGGATTGCCAATTACCACCTTGTGAAACTTATGGCCCTTCGAGTATGTAAAAATAAATGTGGCAAACTTTTGAGCTGAAGGTGATCAACCATATGAAGAGCATTACTGGCCTCAAACGCATTGCGGATATGCTCCTTTGGTTGAAGCTGACTAAGTAATTGAAAGCTTGGGGTAACTTGTCCAAACCCTAGCTGTCTTGAGTATATCGATGGGTGACAAAACTCATCGAATGGTTGATAAGTCTGATTCCTGGTATGTAAACCGATTGAGAATACGCTTGGGAAGAGGAAGATTTTATATGACTCAAGTGTTTCATCAAGCATGCAATGGCTATCGACTGATAAATGAAGAAATGAGGGGCATGGGTAATCATTATCATCTTTATAACTAAACAAATCATGCTAACTACAGTCTTCATTATTGATTTTAAGGAAGAAGGCCAAATATTTTCTTGAGCCAATTGGGGTAATCTTTGCCTCATTGCCAGAAAAAAGAACAAACCTTTCTCCAAAGGATTTGCTATTTCTGTACTTAACTTCTTCACCTTCTAAGGTTTCTTCACAAAGGAAAGGGTGTTTTGTTGGTTGGACTGAGCTAGAAGGGTCGGCTAAATATGTGTAAGGACAAGAATGCTGACTAGAGGGGGGTGAATAGGCGGTTTTTAAAAATTCCTTCTACTAATTTCTACAAATCAATTCACCCCTAATTACCCTTATGCCAACACCTTATCAATAATTAATGTGAAAGCAATAAACTAAGGTTTTGATAATTAAAGCCTAAATCAACTAGGCTCACTAAGTGCACTAACTAATTTTATCTCTAACAATAAATTGCAATCCTAAAGATAAGCTATCAATCAATTTAATTCTATGAATGTAAATTGCTTGAATATAAATAATGAAAGGAAAGTTAGCACAAGAGGCACAATACTTTTTACCATGGTGTTCGGAGATTTGCGGTCTCTCCTAATCCACATTGAGGTTAGCCCAAATGAATTGGACTAGCTCCATGAATTGAGCACCCACCTCGAATCCACTAGTGGTTGCTCTTTCCCCCTCTGGGTAGGCGAGCACCGATCTTCACAACTTACCGGAGCTTCTCACAACCTTCGTCGAGAAGCTCACCGCGCACGACGCCTCCACGCAGTCTAGGTGTCGACAAACACCAAGAGTAACAAGCCAAACCTTCCCACTTGAACTTCACCTAGTGCAACACATGCACTCCGGTGATCACCAAGTGCAACATATGCACAATGGCTCCCTCAAGTACAACACATACACATGAGACTCTCAATCCACTTCTAATTGCAACAGATGCAATTGAGGCCCACTCTTAGCTTAAAAACCAAATGTGAGTGTGCAACATATGCAACACCTTACCCAAATACTCAACAAAGCCAACCACAACCAAATGCTAGCCTCCAAGACTCTTTATATAGCCTCCACAAGAAAAACTAGTCGTTGGGGGCAAATTGGCCATAAATGCCCTAGGAGCCTGGTCATATCGCCCTAGATCTCGGTATGACCGCTCCTTAGAGCTAACACTAAAAAAACTAGCCGTTACATAGAAAATCCAGTCATACCGCGCCCTGGCTGGTATGACTGCACGTGGCCGATATGACTAGAGACCACCCGATCATACTGTCGGTCGATCAGATGGTTCGGTCATACCGCCCCACCTTAATGCCGAAAATCACGGGGGGGTCACATCACCGGTCGGTATGACCGGAGGGGGTCTGGTCATACCGCCCCCACTGACCAAAGTCCAATTTTGCGTGATCTTTTCTCCAAAACACAAAGATCACATTATTTAAGTTATGTGAGATTCACCATATGAACACAATACTATACAAAACATATTTGCATATGTTAATCACATACTCCAAATAATCACATTAAATCCCAATTAATTTGCAAAACACATTCGCAAATAAACTATGAACCTATGCGATCAACCCTCTACCCATGTAAGGATTAACACATGATCCCAACACTTTGCAAAACACATTTGCAAATGCCAACACATGCTCTAGGATCGAAACACATAGCTTCTAAGTCATTTGCAAAACACGTTTGCAAATAACAAATCCAACCGCTTAAAAGCAAATCTTGAGCCATGAGATGATCAACATATGATCCCAATACATTTGCAAATGCTTATCTTATACTCCAAGATAAGAGCATAAACAACAATAATTTGCAAAAACACATTTTGCAAACACAAAGCACAAACCAAGTATAGCCTTGTGAAGATCAACACATGATCAAATCATAAGCTAAAACACCGATGCATGAGCTCTCTATTTGCAACACATGCAAATCTCTAGCACCATGCAAATAACCATCTATTCAAATCAAGTTGCATAAGCTCTCTCCTTTTGCAACACATGCAAAACTATAGCTCCATGCAAAAACCACACAAATCAAATTACATGAGCTATCTCCTTTTTGCAACACATGCAAATCCATAGCTCCATGTAAAACCAAATCGATTAAGATTCAAATAAGAAGCAAGCATGAGCACCCTTATTTGTAACACATGTAAATACTTAGCTCATGCAAAAACCACATAAAAGAGTGAGTTAGAGTGAACTGGATTGAGTTCATCAACATATGATGAAACTCAAGCTATAAGACTCAACCCCTTTTAATAGTACGACAACCTATACTAGCAACCCGATCTCCCACCAAACACCGAGACCGGTAAAAGACTAGGAACACATCCTTAGCCCTAGCTAGTTATACATTTGCCTCTAGTGATCTACTTGGAGTTTTTATGATTTTCAATCATCTTCTCTTCAGAATTGAATCTTCTTCTTATTTATCAACACAAGATGAAGCTTTTCTAGCTCTTCTCTTCATACAGGATCTCCTCTTGAAGCTCATCAACACAAGATAACTTCTCTCTCCCGATTCTTTAATATCTTGGACTCAACCTACTTCACAACTCATGGACAAGGTTAGTCCAACAAACATGGTTATCTCAATCATCATTTGCACTCTATTAACACATAATGGATGCCTCTAAGATCGATTGAGCACAATCCTAATCAATTTGAATGGTTTAAAGGTGTTTTAAGTACTTTGATGCAACTAATGCTTATTATACTCAAGAACTTTTTGTTTATCTTTAATCAATAAAGTGACACCATCAACACATCAAGTTTCATATACTCAATATGATGGTAAGTAATGATTCAAATATTATATGGAATGGTGAAAAGGGATCAATACATGTGAGACCATCAACTATAGAATAAACTCTATTAAGTATGTGCGCATAAATAATTGAACTTGGAATCAATATGCACATAATCAATCTTATAAAGCATTTAAATTTATCCCATATTAACATGAGTATACTACAACTACACAAGTTATATATACTCAAAAGATTGTTTCAAAGTCTTGATCTTTTATATTGTTTGGCAAGTGGATATGGATCAATACAATTGAAACATCAAGTTAAATTATGAACTCCTCCTAGATGTGTGCATTTATGTATATATGAATTTGGAAATGTAATGCATATATTTGGACTAAAGCGATGGAAGAGTTCCTCCTTTAACTTAAATCCTAAGTATGCAATAAGACAATACAAATGAATACGAATGCATACCTTGGGTTTTCTATTTTTCATCCAAATTTGAAACTAATAAGAATGAAACTCAATAAACACGTTAGTCTCATAATGATTAGATTTGTCATTAAACAATGATTAAACATTAATCACCAAAACTAATGGAGCTTGAACTTACAATATGCAGTACAACCAAGTTTGAATAAACCATAAAGAACCTCCTACATTACCGACATTATATGATCCTACTCCAATAAATAGTCGATTGCTGATAATATGCATCATCTGATATACCATGCCAAGAAACCTTTTTCCTAAGGCTAGTCGATGGCCTTCTATCAGTTGCTCGGTAAGAACTTAGAAGGCTTGAGTGGGCCCGAGAGAGGCACCGCACACTACAACAGGAACACCCTTTTAACAACGGATACATAGCAACACATGATGTTATGCGTTGTGTCGGCGTATTCCACCTGACAGGCCCGGAGGATGTAGACCGGGTTTAGTTCGGAAGGAGGGCGTCTTCGCGGCTGGCTAAACCTAGAGGGCGAAAAACCCTAGGGACTCCTACGCGAAGGATTCCGGCGTCTATGAACTATGGATGACACCAAGATATTTACCCAGGTTCAGGCCCCCTTCGCCTCGGGTAATAGCCTTACTTCCTGTTAGATTGTTTAGAAAGGGTGTGAAGCTAATACAAAGCTCTTGAGTTACAAGTTCTTTCCTCTCGAATGCCTGTCTCCCTTTTTCCCATGCACCCGGAGGCCCGGTCCGGAGACCGCGCATGGGAGCGCGAGGCCCGGCTCGCCGTAGAGCCGGAAGAGCGGACCTCCTCTTGCCCGAGGATGAGAGCCATGAGGGGACTCTCATTGTCAACTGCCACCTGCTTACCATGGCAGCGCTCTTGGTCCGGGTGGCGCGGCAAGCGACCACGGAGGTCATCACTGCGCTGCCGGCGGCTCTCATCAAGGTGAGAGCGGAGGTCCCTACAGTTCCTCGAGGAACCGGGACCAGATTGCGCCCTTCTTGGACCTGGCCCCTGCCAGGCCTTTGTCGTCGTGGCGGCCGAGGCTGAGAGCGCCCTACCTGCGCCTTAGGCGTCAAGGTACGATCGGTACCTGACTGGCCGGGGAGCCCTACCCGGAGTTGGGCCGTATCAACGAGGCCAGCAATGCTTCGCAGCCACGGAGTAGGCGGGAATCTCTCGCGAACTCCACCGAGGGTGGTCCGAAAGCACGAGCGGCGTGCAAGTTCGGGCGGGGTGGCGTTCCATGGCGACTGCGGACGACGGGCTGCTCCATCGCTTCGAGGAAGCGGCTGGCGCCGCCATCTTGGCGGGCAAGGCGGTTCCTCGGCCGCGCGATGGCGGAGGCGCCTGGTCGTCGCTTCGCCCGCGATATCTGGTCTTGAGATCCGCCATCTTTGATGCACGAGCTTGGTTCTAAATCGCGAACGCCGAAGTCCGCCGGGGAGTTAGCCGGAAAAACCAACCACTAGCCCCCTACCTGGCGCGCCCCTGTCGGCGTATTCCACCTGACAGGCCCGGAGGATGTAGACCGGGTTTAGTTCGGAAGGAGGCGTCTTGTGGTGGCTAAACCTAGAGGGCGAAAAACCCTAGGGACTCCTACGCGAAGGATTCCGGCGTCTATGAACTATGGATGACACCAAGATATTTACCCAGGTTCAGGCCCCCTTCGCCTCGGGTAATAGCCTTACTTCCTGCTAGATTGTTTAGAGAGGGTGTGAAGCTAATACAAAGCTCTTGAGTTACAAGTTCTTTCCTCTCGAATGCCCGTCTCCTTTTTCCCATGCACCCGGAGGCCCTTATATAGGCCAGGCTAACGGGAGTAGGTAAAAGGGAGGTCATCATGCTGATCCTTATACATTTATTACTCCTTCCTGTGCTGTCCCGTTCCTCTAGCCTCATTAAATGCCGACGTATGGCTTCGCCCGGTCCGCCCGGGATGTAACCCTTTCCAGACAGGTTGGTGAGAGGCGTCAGAGGAATGGGCTTGTAGCAGAAATCCTCGCAGTTTGTGAAAGTGCATCTAGGCACTTATGTTATTTTGGTGATTAATGACAAACGCATATAATGACAATCTATGTAATTGAGTAAATGCTTAACTTAGTGCTTAACAAATGACAAACCTCTAATATGATTATATTGCTATGAGACTAACATGTTTATTGCTAAGTTGAGTATTAGTCTCATCTATTTAGAGGAAAATCAAGTGGAATGGTTAAGCAAAGTTAAGGTATGCAATTTTGGTATCTATTCTATATTTGTTATTGCATTCCTTTTGTGCAAATGCATAGTGAATTCAAGTAACATGTTGATTATATATATGCACATTGTTTCATGTCATATTTATTTGTGCATATATATTCATTTGAGTTCATTATGTGCTTTGCTTTTAGTATGCATGTATTAACTAGAGTTAAACTTCACATTGCTATAGATTGACTTGGTGCATGTATGTCTTAGTTGTGTATCTTCTCATGCACCTCTCTTAGTGAAGTTTAATCTAGAGTTGGATCACATATTTACTCTTATTTCAAATATTATTTGCACATGTACAATTCATGTATATTCCATCATGTGCTTCATTTAAGTAAAGACTGTGATCCTTGCCATGATTTAATTGATTCATCATATCGCAATTATCTCTCTAGTGCATATAGATCAATTACATATTCATCATGATGCACTTAGTAGAGAGCATTTCTTATGTCAAGTGTTTCCATTTATATTGTGCTTCTTTATATGAAACACTTGTGGTAATCAACGCTCACAAATATCAATTTCTTCATATCTATTGAGCTTTTGGGACTAATGCTTTTCATGAGTAGTTTGGAAAGAATTAGGTCCGTGTGTGCATGATGACCAAGGTATCTTGAAGGATGACCGCTAAGCCGAGTTCAACAAGACGGCGGTGTCACCAAGAGTTGAGGACTAAGTCAAGATTGACTTGGCGTGGAGATCGTCAGAGAGGATGATCAAGTCAAGGTCGATAGGACGAGAGTCTCATGAGGTGAATCGAGTCAAGTTGGACAAGGCGAAGATGTCATCAATCATTTGGTAAAAGACATCATGCACATTGCATCCACGGAGAAGACGGCATGCGGATTGAATGTAAGACTTAGATTTCTCGTTTGAATTTGAGTCTAAGGATTGCCGTACTATTAAGAGGGATGCTCCATTGAATGACTTTTAGATGTGTCAAGTGCTCAAATGATTCATCCTTGTGAAATTTAGAGAGAGTGTGGTATTGGTGTTGCCGGAAAGTGAGAATTGTAGGTCTCCCTTGGATTCTTGGTGAAATCTGGATTTATCCTTTGAGATTTGGGTAGTGAGACCTTGTTGGTTGTGTAGCCCTTGTTCTTAGCTTTCAATAGAGTCCAAAATCACTTAAATCGGAGTCCGGAATCAAAAGTTATGCTCGTTTTCGTCGGGCTGCTGTGTCCAATCCGGAGTATCCGGACATTTAGTCCGGACACTCCGGGTTAAATGTCCGGACTATCCGGGTTTTAGGTTCGGACACTCCGGATTGGAGACTTTGAATGGCCGAGGGGCTTAGCCCGGACTCTCCGGACTTTTACTCCGGATACTCGGTATAAATGTCCGGACTATCCGGTAATTGTGCGGATACTCGGATTGGAGGCCTCGGGATGAAATTTGAAATTCCTCCAACTTTTAAACAATCTACTTGAACACAAAGATGATAAACACTAGCAGGAACCTAGATCAAGTAGATGCCTAGCGAAACTCAATAATCAAATAGATCGGACAATTTCAAGATTCAAAATCAAATACTAAAGCAAGAACAAAAGTAAGCAAACTTGGAGACAATGATTTTTCACCGAAGTTCGGATCCTTGAGGATCCTCGTCTCGTTGAGGCGGCTCCGTCACACTTGAGTTGGAGTCTCTTTCAACCCTCTTACTCCGGTGTTGCACAAATGCACTCGCCGGTTTCAACTCCTTTGACGCTTGAGCCGGGTCTCTTTCAACCCTCTTCCTCCGGTGTTGCACAAATGCACTCGCCGGTCTTCACTTCTTGATTCCTTCCCTTGCGAGGCGGAATCCAACCTTCACAAACTTCCTACGGCCAACCACACGAAGAACCGGTGGCTCGTAGGTGACCTCCTAGCCGTCTAGGAGTCCTCAACCTCCAAGAGTAACAAATGCTCACGAAGAACAAGCTTGGAGATGAAATCAAGTGCTCAAACAACTCAAATCCACTCAATCTAACACCTCACTCCTCAAACCCTTCCCAACCCTTCTCTCAAAGGGGATCACTTAGATCTAAGGGTAAAGAGGTGTTTAGGGGGCTCAAGAACAAGAGGAGAACACCTCAAACCACTGGAATAACGGCCACCTTTCAAATGGGGAGGATGGGGCTTTAAATAGAGGTCTCCAAGCAACTAGCCGTTGAAACTGCGCAAAGTCCGGACTATCCGGACATATAGTCCGGAGTATCCGGACTTAAGGTGACTTGGAGGCGAACCGAGAGGGTTAACCCGGAGTGTCCGGACTAAATCCCCGGATATTCCGGACATTTACCCCGGAGTGTCCGGACTAAATGTCCGGATACTCCGGATTGGACACAGCAGCCCGACGATTTGACGAAAACGAGCATAACTTTTGATTCCGGACTCCGATTTAAGTGATTTTGGACTCTATTGAAAGCTAAGAACAAGGGCTACACAACCAACAAGGTCTCACTACCCAAATCTCAAAGGATAAATCCAGATTTCACCAAGAATCCAAGGAGACCTACAATTCTCACTTTCAAGCAACACCAATACCACTCTCTCTAAATTTCACAAGGATGAATCATTTGAGCACTTGACACATCTAAAAGTCATTCAATGGAGCATCCTCTTAATAGTACGGCAATCCTTAGACTCAAATTCAAACGAGAAATCTAAGTCTTACATTCAATCCGCATGCCGTCTTCTCCGTGGATGCAATGTGCATGATGTCTTTTACCAAATGATTGATGACATCTTCGCCTTGTCCAACTTGACTCGATTCACCTCATGAGACTCTCGTCCTATCGACCTTGACTTGATCATCCTCTCTGACGATCTCCACGCCAAGTCAATCTTGACTTAGTCCTCAACTCTTGGTGACACCGCCGTCTTGTTGAACTCGGCTTAGCGGTCATCCTTCAAGATACCTTGGTCATCATGCACACACGGGACCTAATTCTTTCCAAACTACTCATGAAAAGCATTAGTCCCAAAAGCTCAATAGATATGAAGAAATTGATATTTGTGAGCAGTTGATTACCACAAGTGTTTCATATAAAGAAGCACAATATAAATGGAAACACTTGACATAAGAAATGCTCTCTACTAAGTGCATCATGATGAATATGTAATTGATCTATATGCACTAGAGAGATAATTGCGATATGATGAATCAATTAAATCATGGCAAGGATCACAGTCTTTACTTAAATGAAGCACATGATGGAATATACATGAATTGTACATGTGCAAATAATATTTGAAATAAGAGTAAATATGTGATCCAACTCTAGATTAAACTTCACTAAGAGAGGTGCATGAGAAGATACACAACTAAGACATACATGCACCAAGTCAATCTATAGCAATGTGAAGTTTAACTCTAGTTAATACATGCATACTAAAAGCAAAGCACATAATGAACTCAAATGAATATATATGCACAAATAAATATGACATGAAACAATGTGCATATATATAATCAACATGTTACTTGGAGTTCACTATGCATTTGCACAAAAGGAATGCAATAACAAATATAGAATAGATACCAAAATTGCATACCTTAACTTTGCTTAACCATTCCACTTGATTTTCCTCTAAATAGATGAGACTAATACTCAACTTAGCAATAAACATGTTAGTCTCATAGCAATATAATCATATTAGAGGTTTGTCATTTGTTAAGCACTAAGTTAAGCATTTACTCAATTACATAGATTGTCATTATATCGTTTGTCATTAATCACCAAAATAACATAAGTGCCTAGATGCACTTTCAATCTCCCCTTTTGGTGATTTATGACAAACTTATTATCAATTGCACCAAATGACAATAAAACAAGCATGAAGAAACAATAAGAGATCATACTTACAAAATATCCCTTTTGTATCGATTAGGGACAATTGATAAATCCATAAATTCTCCCCTTTTGTCATTAATCCCAAAAAGGTGCTTAAGAGATCCTTATTGTCCATTCAATAAATTCTCCCCTTGATTGCACACTCAATAAAAGGATTAGGAGAACAAGATAAAAATAAAAAGAAGAAGCTAGGAATAGGACAATAATATTAAGCTCCCCTAAATCTAGGCAAGATATGATGCCAATTATATCCAAGATTTAGGTAATAGATTTTTCGAAATGATACCAATTTAAATGTAGTCATAATTCACAAGATGTAAATGGTGCTTAAGCATGACACATGAATATGATTCCACATGGAGAATATTCATTCTTTAAACATTAAGATCATATAGCAAATTTATATATCTTAAGCACATGCTTATGATCCAATTAACTTCTAGCAATCAATATCATGAATCAACATTGTATAATTAAGATGCACTTTCATGATCAAGAATTTCATAAATTTATCAAGGGTATACCTCTTTGCAATGTGTCACCCATATGTATATTTTAATTCATGATAATGCCAAATGCAAGTTATATGACAATTTTAAAAGCAATTCAGACTTAGAGAATACCTCTTGAAGAATACTAATTAATTGATACCAATTGAAACTAATTACATATACCGATTGATGATACCAATTAAAAGGAACAACACCATTTAGAATAAGACAATTGAGCATAATGGTGTGCAAAGACATTATTGAATATAGTCAAAAAGAAAACACGTCCCTTTGTCGATTCTTGTCCACCGCATGTTCGAATCGGTCATGATCACCGCGCCCAGCCTTAGATCCCTCGGACTATGGAGCTCCACTCCATTTCCTTCATCCCACCGTCGAAGATGACCCCTTTTCCAATACCTTCAACATCAATAGACAAGCACACGATTTCCGAGAACAAATATCTTTTAATTTGACCCAAGTTAGTTTGATAATGTCTAAGTATAACATGCATGATATAGACGATAAACATGATGATACTACTTGCAAGCAATTTGAAAATTTCAAGATACCAATTGAAGATTTCATTATACCAATTTACAATGAAAATATTTGAACCCCATTCAAATTTAATCTTAACATCCACTTGTAAGAGAGGTAATGGGTACAACATATTCAAACTCACTCTTGAACTTACAAGGAAATTGATAGTCCGGACATTTATACCGAGTATCCGGATAAAATCGGACACTCGGATGAAAACTTTGGGTGTTTTATTTCATTGCATGTTAAATTGTAAAATTGTAATTCATTTATTCACCCCTCTAGGCGACATCACTGTCCTTTCAATTGGTATCGAGCAAGGTCTCTCATTTTATTAGACTTAACCGCCTAGAGAGTAAAGGATGTCGACTAGAGGATTAGAGGAATCACATTATCTACCTGTGCTAGATGGCTTAAATTATGCTCATTGGAAATTAGCTATGATTTCTCATTTTAAATCCATGAGCCCCCAAATATGGTGGATTGTAGATGTTGGCTTTTCGTCTCCATTGAACGAAGTTGATCCAACTGAAGGAGAGACGAAATGCCTACATCTCGACGCTCAAGCTACTAACATATTATTTTGGGTTGTGAGCGATGAAATTTTTGATAGCATATGCGAACTCAAGAGCGCTCATGAGATGTGGATAAAGCTTCAAGATCTATTTGAATCATCCACGTCTTCAAATGAGGAGTGTATTAAGGAAGAGATGTCGGGAGATGAAACCTCAAGCTCCACCTCAAGTTCAAGTGAGGAAGAACCGACATCTCCATCAACCTCAACCTCCGCCTCAAGTGACGATGAAGATTCACTCACATCTCGAATCCGTTGCTTCATGGCGAAAGGTAAGAATGAGGTAAGTGATGATGATGATGATGAGCTCTCTTGTGAAGAGTTTATGAATATGTTAAAGGAGCTAAATGAATGCCTTGGGAGGGAGAAAAGGAAATACAAAACTTTGAAGCTTAAACATGAATTACTTCAAAATGATTTTAATATGCTTCAAGAAAATCATGAATCCCTCCTTCTTAAAGAAATTCATAAGCCTAAGGTGGATATAGGAATCACATGTAATTTAATTGATGAAATGCCATGCTTAAATGTCAACTCTAATATTTCATCAAAAATTGACATGTCCACCTCTTGTGAAGATTTAATTGATACATCTTGTTGCTCTAATAAAATTTCTTCTAGTTCCTCTATGTCTTTGGATGCTAATCTTGTAGAGGAAAATAAAGAGCTCAAGGCTCAAGTCATTAGATTGGAAAATGACTTGAAGAAATGCATAAAGGGAAAAGTCATTCTTGACGAGATCTTGAGCAAGCCAAGGGCGCCTCAAGATAAGCGAGGACTCGGCTACAACTCCAAGAGGGAGAAGAGCAAGAAGAAGCACAATGCAAGAATGAAGACAATTGTGTGCTTCGGATGCAACAAGAAGGGCCACTTCGCCTCCGTGTGCCCCAACAAAGTGGAGATCAAGCCACAACCATCAATAATGAGGCAAACCGACAAAGAGCAAGTCAAGAAGAAGAGACGTTCAAAGCATACTTGCTACAATTGTCGGGAAAAGGGCATATCGGTAAGGATTGTCCCAAAGGTATCATCCCTAAGCCTACTCATCATTTCAATGATTATTTGCTTAGGAAGGACAAGAATGGTAATGCCTTTGCCAAACTTGTCAAGTCCCCTATGCTCGCTCAAAGTTTGACAGTCGACACATTGTCCTGTCGCCCGTAATCAGATGATCGAGGAAGGAGCCTTCGGTGAAGCCACTCGAATCTCCTTTTTGCCTTCTTGGCGGGGCGCAGCAGGCGCCTCGCCACTGCCGCCATGTGCCACGTGGACCGCCCGCCGCGAAAGCAGGCGCCTCGCCACCGCCGCCGGTGCCACGAGACCGCCCGCCGGGCGAAGAGGCGTGCGCGCCACCTTTCGCCGGGCGCCACGTGAGTGCCCGCCGGCGGCGGCGGCTTCGCCGCCACCGCCGCCGGGCGCCACGTGGAGTGCCGCCGGCGGAAGCAGGCGCGACGCCACCTTTCGCCGGGCGCCACGTGGATTGCCGCCCGGCGCAGCAGGCGCGCTTCGCCACTCGCCGGGCGCCACGCGGATCGCCGCCGGCGAAAAGTGGCGCGACGCGCCACTTTCGCCGGCGCCACGGATCGCCGCGCCGGCGGCAGGCGTCTTTCGCCACACGCCGCCGGGCGCCACGTGATCGCCGCTTTGGGCGAAGGTAGCCGCGCGACGCCTTTCGCTGCCGGCGCCACGTGGATCGCCTTACCGGCGGCGAGCGTGCTTCGCCACCGCCGCCGGGCGCCACGTGGACTGACATGTTGACCGCCGTGTTGATCGCTTTTGCGGCGAAGAGGGTACCCAACAAGTAGTAGTCGCCGACACGTTGCAAGCAACAAGGTGGCAACGCTTGCAAAGCATTGCAAGCATCATCCGTAAGGTTAAACAACGGATACATAGCAACACATGATGTTATGCGTTGCAAACAGGTGGCAACGCTTGCAAAGCGTTGCAAGCATCATCCGTGAGGGTTAAACAACGGATACATAGCAACACATGATGTTATGCGTTGCAAGCAACGAGGTAACGCTTGCAAAGCGTTGCAAGCATTATCCGTTAGACGCTTAAGACGATGTATATTTCTACTACTTCTAATTTGAATCGGTGAGGCCATCAACTCGTATGGAAAAACGGCGGAAAAAAACCGGTCTGTTCCTTTTGCTTCCGTTGCTCGCGATACCTCCTCGTTCTCACGATCTCAAAACCGAATCGCCGACGAAATTCCCGCCAGCGGTTCCCCACGGTAGCTCCTCGTTCCCCGATCTCTCCTCGGTGGCGATGATGGAGAACCACTCCATGCCGAAGGTATCGGCGATCATGGACACGACGAAGAAGCCAGCGCATCCGCCCCTCCTTCCCCTCGCATTGATCACTCCAGCCCCGATCCCCGAGATCTCCCGCATCAATCGTTGCCCCCACCCCCAAACCTGTTTGAGATCCACAGAATCACGGCCAAGCACCTTTGCCTCGCCTCGCGTCCTTTGTTCACCCTTTTGGATCCAAAGAACGAGGTCGGCCTACTCCATAGCCTTCTCCCTAGATATGGCTCAGATCTCTTGGGGTTGGGAGGCCGTCGTGGATGAAGGATCGGCCGAGTGGCGGACATCTCCCAATGCCCCAAATCAGCCGTCCTCACCGCCATCGCGGATCTACCCATCCCCGCCTCCGCCTCTAGATCCCAGCCATTGCCTCCGAATCCCCTTCCCATCTATTTGGATCCAGCTTGACAATGCTCCCTGAATCGGTGGATCTCGGCCCGATGGCGGAGGAACCCATGCATGGCATTGTCTCTTGCGCTCTGAGATCCGTCATCCTCCGTATTTCTTGTGCAAAGTTGATTTTTGGTCCGGGTGAGTTCTTGTGTAACTTGTGTATGATTCGTTTTATTTTACTAATTGATGTGTATGTTCTGTTCCATTGCCTTGTGGATGCAAATTAGGGGAGAGCATGCCATGGTCGGAACTTAGGTCTGCAGCGGTGTGGGCCAACAACACCACACTACCGAGCAGCAGGGGATGCTGAAGCTTCAAGGCCTCAACTTTTGTCTTCAATCTCCGCCTCGGCCTCGGGACGAATCCAGTGCAAATGATTCGTGAGGCACCGCGAGGTTGGTCCTCCTGGTGGTGATCCTCGGGCATGGCGGCGAGGGTCGGTGCCTCCTCCGCCACATCGTCTCCTACTGATCGCTCCACGCCAACCAGGTTACCCCTTGCCACCTCGGCTTTCCCCTCCCCTCTCATTGATGGCAATGCTTGTAGGTCCGGGTTGATAAAGTAGAAAAGTGGATCAATGAGATTGTGAATTCGTTGAATAAGACAAAGGTGGAGCAGAAGCCTGACTTGAAGGGTATAACACGTTTCTCAGGAAGAATATGTTACACTCATGCTTGATGACATGTTTCTGGATTCGTATGTTGATGCTGAGAATAAGGGCTATGGCTGTAAGCTTATTACTTATTTGTCGTACTATTGTGTATTTCCTTGTTTTCTGGAGTTCTGATAATTTTTTGTGAACTGTTGGTAGGCTATGATTATGATTCGCCTGGCAGTAGAATTGGATTTATGATATCTGATTCCAAGGAGCTCGAAGGTGTGGACCTGATTCCCGCTAAGGGCAGTGAAGAGAATTAATACACTTAGTATATTGTGAAGTTGTACACTTCTATTTACACTATAGATTTATATTTAGACATTAGTGCTTTTACAGTATTGTTGTGAATAAACAAAAGACTAATGTTTCATTTTGTATGTATGCATTCATTTTTTAAATCTGAGAACTGGACATTTTATTAGGTATTCCATTCTAAATTTACATTTTTTTTCTTGTGTGTAATGTATGTAACTTTGCTCTGAATAGTCAAGTACTAAGACCTGCCATCACTCATGAACCATGATCAGACCAATAAGGATTAATTGCTGATGTTGACTACTGAATGATCTGCTTCCTGTAGTAACTAGAAAGTAACTTGTGGTACATTTGTTTTAAAAATAGTGTTGACATTTACCCTTATAGGCAAATTTTGCATAGAACTGCTGGTGGCTTTCCAAACACGCTGTAACAAATTCAGGCAAGAAGCCCACAATTACCTGCGCTAGCGCATGTTACTTAAATTTTCCGGCTGCTTGTCACTTCTAATGAAATCAGCCTCCAAAAAAAAGAGAGAAAAAACAGAGATCAATCCAGTTTTTATAACCAGAGCTGCAAGTCCTAAGGGGTGCCTGTTTGTTGGGTCACCCTCCCTTTGAGGGCGATATGATTTTTGCCAACTGTGACAACGCTTGCTTCCATTGTTCAACTTGATATGCAAATTGCTCTCGTTCTTTGGTTCAAGGGTGGGGAGAGTCTGACTTCACTTGGTGGTGTTGGAGCAGTGCGCCAATGAATTGGATTGACCTTCTGTTCCTTTGTGGTTTCACAATTCTGTGCTTCCTGTACTCCACTAGACACATATTTTAAAGTGGTAAACTAGTAAGGCAGCAAGTTGACTAGTTAGTATGGAATTCAATAATGAAGCAAATATATTATTTAATAGTACTAGTATCAGTACCAGTCTCTTATTATATCACCAACCAAGTATTTTTCATGGTCAAGTGGTACCGGTAAACGGATATATGTTTGTTTGCACAACAATGGAGTGTGTGATCTGAGGTTACTTGGTACATTTACACTGACTAATTGTTCCTTATCAGAAAAAAATTTGTTCTGATGCCCTCTTTCTTTTGCAGGAATTCAGCTCAAATTAGTCTGTTCTCTTCAGGAGGGCTTCCACGATTTGATTTACAAAAATGGCTTGTTGCTTTATTTGTGAAAGAACATGAAACAAACTATTGAAGGTGAAGAAGGTGAGCATTTCATGTCTTCTCCCAGTTTATAATTTTTTTTGCGTACAAAAAGCTCCTCATTCTGATAAACTTGCATTTGTTTTCTTGCAGTTCTAGGAGGAAATAGGGTGCGGGTTTTTTCTTACAGTGAACTGAGGAAAGCTACACATGATTTTAGTGGGGCAAACAAGATTGGTGAGGGTGGTTTTGGTTCTGTGTTCAGGGTAATTTGCCAAAGCTGTTGGTCACTTCAACCAAGTTAACATCCATTGCATCGAACTCTCTTGCTTATTTTTTTTTTTTGGGTTCAGGGAAGGCTTAAAGATGGGACAATTGTTGCGGTAAAGGTGCTCTCTGCTAATTCAAGGCAAGGCATCCGAGAGTTCATTACTGAACTTACAGCAATTTCTGATATTGTGCACGAAAACCTGATTACCTTGGTCGGTTGCTGTGCTGAAGGGTCTCATAGGATCCTTGTGTACAATTATCTTGAGAACAACAGCCTTGCACATACACTACTAGGTGACATACTGTTCTACCTAATGTGTGTTTCCTTGATTAAGTCATCCTTTGAATAGCTATCTCACTTATATATGTTACATGGAATTTCAGGATTAGGCTATAGCAGTATCCGATTCAATTGGAAAGCACGTGTTAAAATTGCTGTAGGTGTTGCCCGTGGGCTTGCATTTCTACACGAAGAAATCCATCCTCCCATAATCCACTGGGACATAAAGGCAAGCAATATTCTTCTTGGCAAAGATCTCACCCCCAAAATTTCTGATTTTGGATTGGCAAGGCTTCTCCCGCAAAATGCAACTCATGTGAGCACCCAAGTTGCAGGGACATTGTAAGTATAACTTTGTTTAGGAGGTTGTTTGAGAATTCTTGCACAGAATATATTTCATTCTTGTATTTCTCTATCTTTTTTTTTCTTTCTATCAGAGGATACCTGGCTCCTGAATATGCAGTCAGAGGACAAGTGACAATGAAGTCAGATATCTATAGTTTCGGTGTTTTGTTGTTGGAAATTGTTAGCGGCAGATGTAACCACAATACTAGATTGCCTTCTGAAGACCAATTTCTGCTCAGGAATTGGCGATCTGACCCGAAAGGAATGCTCAGGACTTGGCGGTAAGTAGCAGTTATGTTTTGTAATGCTTTAGTTGAAAACTAATGCATGCCATGGAGGCTGCAAAAACATGGAGACGTAGGCGAAAGTCCTATAGCATGGCCTTCAACTTGTGTATGATTTTTTCCGATCTCCATAAGATTTATTCCTCCTTAACATTGCATCATATTAAAGTATTCAATTTCAATTGTAGATTGAGAAGATAAATAGTTGGCGTTTTAACTATAATTGGCGTCAAATTATATTATTTAATAATATTTTTCATCGCTTGGTTTATTCCTTGCAATGCATATAAGCGTTGCCATAATTCAAATCTATATGTTGCAACAGGCTACAAAAGTCATTCGTCCATGGGTAGTACCAACATATGTAAGCGTTGCAGTAACCACTTAATATCCGTTGCTACTTAGCAACGGTTAATTCTAGGCTTTACCAACGCATATATAAGTGTTGCAATAGACCCTAGCAACGGCAGCATAGGCAACGCATAATAATGCGTTGGTATAGACCCTAGCAACGCATATATGGACTTTTAGCAACGCATATATGCGTTGCAAAAAGGGGTGTCCTTTTGTAGTGGCAAAACAGGAATTGGTTAAACCACATATTCAAGAATGTTGTATGTTCTTTATCGGACACTAGGCCAATTTCTTTGTTATTGTTGATGTACTTACTCCAGCTTTTCTCCCTTAGAGTGTATCAACTCGTATTGTGGTTTGGCGCTGAAAGCCAATATTTGATCTCTATTCGGTAGGAGGCAACAAAGATGTGCTCTGTCTAGAAGTGTTGGGCCGATTGGACCAGTTTTAAACATGTAAGCATTAAAAGTATCCGACCAGAAATAGCAGGTCATGGTCACTAAGGGCACGTTAGTCTCTGGATCAGCTAATGACAGGGGGAAGACACTACTCCCATCATTTCCCACTCTACCATCTTTTGGGCTACTACCCAATTATACTAGTTCCTTTAGCCCTTTAACGCTATCGGCTAGGCCCTAAAACTTTTACTCCATCCTTCTATGTTGTACTCAAGGGCTAACAGGGGAAGACGAGGTATTTCTTGTTTTATTATGACCAATAAATGAAAATCTCCTACCGGTCCTAGGTAAAATTGATCATTGCTCTTAGGTACGAGAATGAGTACCTAGTTAGGATCTATTAGGTCGATGTGAAACTAAACAAGCCGAAGAGGGTCTCTGAAGTAGGAGTTGAAGTTTGAGAAAACCAGGACAAAGCCGATGGCAAGGAGTCTGAGAGCTTGAGCTCATGAAAATGACAGGTGAATGGGCCCCATATTTATGAGGGGGTAAAATGAATAGTAAAAGGTGGGAAAACTTTTCTAAAACTGCGTGAAAGTGCATCTAGGCACTTATGTTATTTTGGTGATTAATGACAAACGCATATAATGACAATATATGTAATTGAGTAAATGCTTAACTTAGTGCTTAACAAATGACAAACCTTTAATATGATTATATTGATATGAGACTAACATGTTTATTGCCAAGTTGAGTATTAGTCTCATCTATTTAGAGGAAAATCAAGTGGAATGGTTAAGCAAAGTTAAGGTATGCAATCTCATTATCTCTTCTATATTTGTTATTGCATTCCTTTTGTGCAAATGCATAGTGAACTCCAAGTAGCATGTTGATTATATATATGCACATTGGTTCATGTCATATTTATTTGTGCATATATATATTCATTTGAGTTCATTATGTGCTTTGTTTTTAGTATGCATATATTAACTAGAGTTAAACTTCATATTGCTATAGATTGATCTGGTGCATGAATATTTTAGTTGTGTATCTTCTCATGCACCTCCCTTAGTGAAGTTTAATCTAGAGTTGAATCACATATTTACTCTTATTCCAAATATTATTTGCACATGTACAATTCGTGTATATTCTATCATGTGCTTCATTTAAGTAAAGATTGTGATCCTTGCCATGATTTAATTGATTCATCATATCGGCAATCATCTCTCTAGTGCATATAGATCAATTACATATTCATCATGATGCACTTAGTAGAGAACATTTCTTATGTCAAGTATTTCCATTTATATTGTGCCTCTTTATATGAAACACTTGTAGCAATCAACTGCTCACAAATATCAATTTATTCATATCTATTGAGCTTTTGGGACTAATGTTTTTTATGAGTGGTTTGGAAAGAATTAGGTCCCGTGTGTGTATGATGACCAAGATATTTTAGAGGATGATCGTTAAGCCGAGGTCAACAAGACGACGGTGTCACCAAGAGTTGAGGACTAAGTCAAGATTGACTTGGCGTGGAGATCGTCGGAGAGGATGATCGAGTCAAGGTCGATAGGACGAGAGTCTCATGAGGTGAATCGAGTCAAGTTGGACAAGGCGAAAATGTCATCAATCATTTGGTAAAAAACATCATGCACATTGCATCCACGGAGAAGACGGCATGCGGATTGAATGTAAGACTTGTATTATCTTTGATTTAAATTTGAGTCTAACGATTGCCGTACTATTAAGAGGGATGCTCCATTGAATGACTTTTAGATGTGTCAAGTGCTCAAATGATCCATCCTTGTGAAACTTAGAGAGAGAGTGGTGTTGGTGGTGTCGGAAAGTGAGAATTGTAGGTCTCTCTTGGATTCTTTGTGAAATCTGGATTTATCCTTTGAGTTTTGGGTAGTGAGACCTTGTTAGTTGTGTAGCCCTTGTTCTTAGCTTTCAATAGAGTCCAAAATCACTAAAATCGGAGTTCGGAGTCAAAAGTTATGCTCGTTTTCGTCGGGCTGCTCAGTTCTACTCGGACTATCTGTTCGGACTGTCCGAAGTGAGTTCAGACTATCCGAACATATTTTCGGATATTCCGAGCTGGGTCTCTCTGTTAGCCATGTCTAATGGGTTCGGACTATCCGAACTTGAGCTCGGACTATCCGAACTAAGTCGAACGTTGAGGAAAACGGCTAGTTTTTTGGAGCCTCTATTTATACCCCCATCCATCCCCATTTGTGGGGGGCTGCAACCTTGGTGATTAGAGGTGCCATACCCTTGTTCTTGAGCCCCCAATACACCCCTCTACCCTTAGATCTAAGTGATCCCCTTTTGTGTGAAGGGTTGGGAAGAGTGTGAGGAGTGAGGTGTTAGGTTGAGTGATTTGGGTTGTTGAGCACTTGATTTCATCTCCAAGCTTGTTCTTCGTGAGCATTTGTTACTCTTGGAGGTTGAGGACTCCTAGACGGCTAGGAGGTCGCCTACGAGCCACCGAAGCTTTGTGTGGTTGGCCGTGGGAGTTTGTGAAGGTTGGATTCCGCCTCCGCAAGGGAAGGAATCAAGAAGTGAAGCCGGCGAGTGCAAGGTGCAACACCGGGCGGCTAGCGGGTTGAAAGAGACCCCCCGTGTCTTGGGTGACCGGGCCGCCGGCGAGTGCAAGTGCAACACCGGGAGGAAAAGGGTTGAAAGAGACCCCGGCTCAAGTGTGACCGAGCCGCCTCAACGGAGACGTAGGATCCCCTCAAGGATCCGAACTTCGGGTGAAAAATCATTGTCTCCAAGTTTGCTTCTTACTCTTATTTTAGTATTTGATTTTGAATCTTTAACTTGCCCGATCTACTTTTCTATTGAGTTTTCCGTTAGATATCGACTTGTTTCAAGTATTCTAGGCTAACTAGTTTAATTTGGTATGTTTAACATCCCCCAAATAGCATAGATCTATATTTGCGAGCTATGTGCTCTGGAGCATTCGGAATATCCGAATAGATTTTCGGATTATCCGAATCAGTTCGGAATATCCGAATACAACCTCGGACTATCCGAACTATTCGGACAGTCCGGAGTATTATTCGGACATTCAAGGTTCTATATTCATTGCAATTTAGTTTTAAATTTTAATTCGCCTATTCACCCCCCCTCTTGGCGACATCCCCTGTCCTTTCAATTGGTATCAGAGCTTGGGCTCTCATTTTATTAGACTTAACCGTCTAGAGAGTTAAAGATGTCGACTAGAGGAGTAGAGCACTCAAATGATCTACTTGTATTAAATGGCTCAAATTATGCTTTATGGAAATCTCTTATGACTATTCATTTTAAATCCATGAGCCCCCAAATATGGTGGATTGTAGATGTTGGCTTTTCGTCTCCATTGAACGAAGTTGATCCAACTGAAGGAGAGACGAAATGCCTACATCTCGACGCTCAAGCTACTAACATATTATTTTGGATTGTGAGCGATGAAATTTTTGATAACATATGCGAACTCAAGAGCGCTCATGAGATGTGGATAAAGCTTCAAGATCTATTTGAATCATCCACGTCTTCAAATGAGGAGTGCATTAAGGAAGAGACGTCGGGAGATGAAACCTCAAGCTCCACCTCAAGCTCAAGTGAGGAAGAACCGACATCTCCATCAACCTCAACCTCCGCCTCAAGCGACGATGAAGATTCACTCTCTTCTCGAATCCGTTGCTTCATGGCGAAAGGTAAGAATGAGGTAAGTGATGATGATGATGATGATGATGATGATGAGCTTTCTTGTGAAGAATTTTTCAATATGTTAAAGGAGCTCAATGAATGTCTTGGGAAGGAGAAAAAGAAATATAAAACTTTGAAGCTTGAACATGAATTACTTCAAAATGATTTTAATATGCTTCAAGAAAATCATGAATCCCTCCTTCTTAAAGAAATTCATAAGCCTAAGGTGGATATAGGAATCACATGTAATTTAATTGATGAAATGCCATGCTTAAATGTCAACTCTAATATTTCATCAAAAATTGACATGTCCACCTCTTGTGAAGATTTAATTGATACATCTTGTTGCTCTAATAAAATTTCTTCTAGTTCCTCCATGTCTTTGGATGCTAATCTTGTAGAGGAAAATAAAGAACTCAAGGCCCAAGTCATTAGATTGGAAAATGACTTGAAGAAGTGCGTAAAAGAAAAAGCCGTTCTCGATGAGATCTTGAGCAAGCCAAGGGCGCCTCAAGATAAGCGAGGACTCGGCTACAACTCCGAGAGGGAGAAGAGCAAGAAGAAGCACAATGCAAGAATGAAGACGATTGTGTGCTTTGCTTGCAACAAGAAGGGCCACTTCGCCTCCGTGTGCCCAAACAAAGTGGAGATCAAGCCACAAGCATCAACCATGAGGCAAACCGGCAAAGAGCAAGTCAAGAAAAAGAGACGTTCAAAGCATACTTGCTACAATTGTCGGGAAAAGGGGCACATCGGTAAGGATTGTCCCAAAGGTATCATTCCTAAGCCTGTTATTGTTAATGATAATTATTTGCTTAGGAAGGACAAAAATGGTAATGTGTTTGCCAAATTTGTCGATTCTTCTAAGTCTATGCATAATAGTGACAATCATTTGCTTAGGAGAAATAAATCTAGAAATGTGTTTGCTCATAATGCTAGATTTCCTAAGACTATGAAAAATCATGTTAATCATGTGCTTAGGAAAAATAACAATAGCAAAATATTTGCTAGATATGCTAGATCCTTTAAGCCCTTGCATTGTAATGATTATTATGTGCTTAGAAAGGATCAAACTAGGAATGGATTTGCTAAAAGTGTTAAAACTCCTAAACCTCCTCAATTCATTGCCAATAAATTGCTTGGGAGTAATAACAATTATAAATCCATTGCTAGTTATGTTAGTTCACCTAAGACTATTAATATTAGGGCCATTTGGATTCCTAAATCTATTGTGACTAACATTGTTGGACCCAATAAGGATTGGGTACCAAAAATCGCCTAAAAGATTTTTAGGCATTTGGAGATGCATTGGACGCTTGGCTTCTTCAAGAATATGAAGACTTCGTCAATTGCAAAATGGAGTCAAGCACAAGGACGATCACTTCAAATCACGAGCCAATGCCATCTCGGGTAACAAGTATTTAAATTGATTCTTATAGCTTATAGCCTTGTGTAGGTTATATTGCATTATTCATGAAAATCGATTTAGATTACTTATTTTATGCTTGCTCATGCTTATTAGTTGTTTTGATTGCAATCTTGAGCAAGTTTGGGATAGTGGCACATTAAGGGAGAGTGTTAATTCATATCCATGTATATTACATCCCTACATGTGCCCATATTTATATATGTGCTAATATATATTTTCAAAATCAAACCATTTAGCAAAAAGTCAAAATTTTGTATACTATTAGTATTCTTGTGAAAAACTAATTGCAAAATGTATACAAATGTATTTGAAACGTTTTTCAAAGGTTTTGGCTTTACAAAATCTATTTTGAAAAGAAAATGAGTTTCATGCCCCAAAATCTAGATAGTAGTATCTTGTTTTTAATTTAAATTTATAATTTTCATAGAATTAAATGTAAAATGATTTTGAAAGTAATTCCAAAGTGAAAAACTTAGAGTTGGTCATTCTTGACAATTCTTGTGTTCAAAAGATTTTCAAAAGACCAACCTAGTAAAAGTTATTTGATTTTGAAACTCACCGAAAAACCATAATTGACCTATAATGGTCACATCTTAGCACATTGTGAGTTTCATCCCGTGGACCGGATTCTTAGCAATATCTTGGTTCAAAATGGTATTTTAAACTCATACATACTAATTCCAATCAAATATATTCTCATTTGCTTCATTTGATACTTTTTGGAATAATGTTGAAAACTATATGCATACATATCCTTCATATGAACCTCTTTGGTCAAAAGTCAAAAATTTTGCTTAAAAGGTCAATATTTGTGAAAATCTTTATAAAAGTTCTCAAATATATATTTCAAATGTTTTACAATGCTTTCGGAGTAAAAATTTCTATTTTAGAAACAAAATAGCAAATTTGGCCTCAAATGGATCTTATAGGATCTTGATTTTGGATTAAATGAAATATTTTCATATATTAAAATCTATTGAGTTTTTGAAAAAGTGGTCAATACAAAACTCGTAGGGTTGGTCATTTCAAGTATTTCTTTAGTTCAAAGTTTTTCCAAACGACCAACCGTTCAAAAGTTATAGCCATTTGAATTTGGCCAAAATCATTCATTTGACCAAATGACCCATTCTTGCATATTGTGGGTTTTGATATTTGAGATGGATTTCTTTATGTATCTTGGCTCGAAATAGTATTTCTAACTCATACAAAGCCATGAAAGTTAAAATCTCTATGAAATCCAAATCGAATTGCATTTTGAGTTTTCGGTGCAAATTGAACTTCTCTTTTTGCCTTCAAAGCGCAATCTATCATATCTTTTGAACAAAATGTGCTTTTAAGGAAATTCTTTTTGAGAAACCTTATAAATAGTTCAAAGTTCATTTCTGAAAATTTTCAAATCATTTTGACTTTATTTGAAAAAGTTTTGACTTTTCTTCTCTTTGATTGAAAATCATACCTACAAAGCAAAATTTGGCATATCTTTTGATTCGAGACTCCTTTTTGAAAAATTCTTTTTGGAAAAGTTTTTCAAGAGTCCAAAGTATATTTTTGCACAATTTCAACTTAATTCGCAAAAGTTATGGCTTTTTCTCTCTTTGATCAAATGCTGAAAATTCAGACTTTTGCATGGTTTTTAGCTGATTTGTGATTTTTGTATCTCCAAATCAGATGATAATTTGAGGGGACCACCTTTGTAAGAATTGATCCTCAGTAGTTGGTCTACTATGCTAAATTTTATCAAATTTTTTAGACATCATATGAGCAGTTTTTCAGCTATCTTTTGAAGCCTAAATGAAATGTCAAAATCTGAAAATCTGAAATTCTAGTTCATTGAAATCTTTGTGGTTTTCATATCTTTAAATTGGTTTCAAGGTAGAAGAATCTCTCAAAATAAAACTTGAGCATATTTAAATGTATTAGCTCCATGATATACCTTATAATCCTTTTGGAGTTTGTTTAATCAAGTTTTGTATGTTTGAAAAAGGATCTCCTTTTGGTTATGGCATTGTATTAAATTGATCTTTAATTGACATATAGCGTTGGAAAACCTTCTCTTGCATATGGAGTTCATATCTGGAAATTCTCAAATTTATTGGAACTCATTTGCGAGATTGTTGACTTTATTTGACTTAGTGTCAAAACTAAACCTCCAATGCCCATTTTGATCTAATTTTTGATTGGAGGGTGATATTTGAGAAATTCTTTTTGGAGAAGTCTCTTGAATGTCCATGGAATATTTTTGCAAAATCTTATGGCTATTGGAGTTCATTTGATCAAGATTTGACCCAATTTCAAAATGCTCAGTTGGAGCTCGGACAGTCCGAAAATGCGTTCGGACAGTCCGAAGTATATCTCGGATACTCCGAATATTTCTTCGGACATTCCGAATGAAAATTTTCCAGTTCCAACAGAGAGGGTCTGCTCGGACACTCCGAGGTAAAGCTCGGACATTCCGAGGTTTAGGCTGATTGTGGGGTTGTTTTGTGATTTTTGTTTCTCCAAATGGGTTCATAATCAGAGGAAAGTCTTATGACATATTTTGATCCTCTGTAGTTGGAATTCATTGTCTAATATTTTCAGAATTTATGAACCTTGTTTGAACCTTCTTCCAGCCCTGTCAAAAAGCTTAAATAGAATGTCAAAACTGAATTTTTCAGCACATTGCATTTTTGAAATCTTGCCTACCTTTAAGATGATTTGAGTATTTCCTTGTGATGAAAACTAAGGTAACTCAATTTATGGCTCCATGATTCATCTAAAATTATTTGGGAGCTCATTTACTGTTGTTTTCATCTTTACGACCATTTCAAAGCGAGATTTCTTTTCCCGAAACCTTCGGTTCAGCATTCACTATTTTCAAGTTTTCGAGATTTTCCTTTGCTCAAATGAATTTTTGATCTTCATAGCCCTCAAAGAGAATTTTGAGACGGATCTTTTCCATGTTGATGATGTTTGCATTTGAGCAATGATTTAAAAGTTATAATCGATTCTGTGCTGTTATTTGCATCTTTTGAGATTTTGAGAGTTTGAAATTGGAATCTTGGCAAGCCTTTCACAATGAAAACTAAGTGAACTTATTCATTGCTCTAAGTTTCAAAGTGGAGCATATCTATTTGGGTTTTCATTCAAATGAAAGTGCATCTTTTGGCTAAGTTCTTTTGGAAATTGGATTTAATTGTATCTTAGCCTCAAAATGTTTCCTCTCTTGCATAACTCGGAGTTTATTATGGAAAAGAGGAAATTTCCCTTGTAAGTTCAAGAGTAAGTTTGAATGTGTTTTACCCATTGTCTCTCTTACAAGTGGATGTCAAGATTAAATTTGAATGAGTTTCAAATATTCTTATTGTCAATTGGTATAATGATATCTTCAATTGGTATCTATCATGCAAATAGTATTATCATGCTTATCATCTCATATCATGAATGTTGTACCTAGACATTATCAAACTAACTTGGGTCAAATTAGAAGATATTTGTTCCCGGAAATCGTGTGCTTGTTTATTGATGTTCAAGGAATTGGAAAAGGGGTCACCTTCGACGGTGGGATGAAGGAAATGGAGAAGAGCTCCATAGTCCGAGGGATCTAAGGTCAGCGGTGATCATGACCGATTCGAGCATGCGTGGACAAAACCGACAAAGGGACGATTTTGTTTTGACCATATTTAATAATGTCCTTGCACACCATTATGCTCAATTGTCTTATTCTAAATGGTGTTGTTCCTTTTAATTGGTATCATCAATCGGTATATGTAATTAGTTTCAATTGGTATCAATTAATTAGTATTCTTCAAGAGGTATTCTCTAAGTCTGAATTGCTTTTAAAATTGTCATCTAACTTGCATTTGGCATTATCATGAATTAAAAAGATACATATGGGTGACACATTGCAAAGAGGTATACTCTTGATAAATTTATGAAATTCTTGATCATGAAAGTGCATCTTAATTATACAATGTTGATTCATGATCTTGATTGTTAGAATTTAATTGGATCATAAGCATGTGCTTAAGATATATAAATTTGCTATATGATCTTAATGTTTAAAGAATGAATATTCTCCATATGAAATCATATTCATATGTCATGATTTAAGCATCACTTACATCTTGTGAATCATGACTACATTTAAATTGATATCATTGGAAACATCCATTACCTAAATCTTGGATATAATTGGTATCATATCTTGCCTAGATTTAGGGGGAGCTTAATATCATTGCCCTATTCCTAGCTCCTTATTTTTATTTTGTTCTCCCTAATCTTTTTATTGAGTGTGCAATCAAGGGGGAGAACAGACTTTATTGAATAAACAATAAGGATCTATTAAGCACCTTTTTGGGATTAATGACAAAAGGGGGAGAATTTATGGATTTATCAATTGTCCCCTAATCGATTGACAAAAAGGGATAATTTGTAAGTATGGTCTCTTATTGTTTCTTCATGCTTGTTTTAATGCTAAATATCTTAATATTGTCATTTGGTGCAATTGATAATAGGTTTGTCATAAATCACCAAAAAGGGGGAGATTGAAAGTGCATCTAGGCACTTATGTTATTTTGGTGATTAATGACAAACGCATATAATGACAATATATGTAATTGAGTAAATGCTTAACTTAGTGCTTAACAAATGACAAACCTCTAATATGATTATATTGATATGAGACTAACATGTTTATTGCCAAGTTGAGTATTAGTCTCATCTATTTAGAGGAAAATCAAGTGGAATGGTTAAGCAAAGTTAAGGTATGCAATCTCGGTATCTCTTCTATATTTGTTATTGTATTCCTTTTGTGCAAATGCATAGTGAACTCCAAGTAGCATGTTGATTATATATATGCACATTGGTTCATGTCATATTTATTTGTGCATATATATATTCATTTGAGTTCATTATGTGCTTTGTTTTTAGTATGCATATATTAACTAGAGTTAAACTTCATATTGCTATAGATTGATCTGGTGCATGAATATTTTAGTTGTGTATCTTCTCATGCACCTCCCTTAGTGAAGTTTAATCTAGAGTTGAATCACATATTTACTCTTATTCCAAATATTATTTGCACATGTACAATTCGTGTATATTCTATCATGTGCTTCATTTAAGTAAAGATTGTGATCCTTGCCATGATTTAATTGATTCATCATATCGGCAATCATCTCTCTAGTGCATATAGATCAATTACATATTCATCATGATGCACTTAGTAGAGAACATTTCTTATGTCAAGTGTTTCCATTTATATTGTGCCTCTTTATATGAAACACTTATAGCAATCAACTGCTCACAAATATCAATTTATTCATATCTATTGAGCTTTTGGGACTAATGTTTTTTATGAGTGATTTGGAAAGAATTAGGTCCCGTGTGTGTATGATGACCAAGATATTTTAGAGGATGATCGTTAAGCCGAGGTCAACAAGACGACGGTGTCACCAAGAGTTGAGGACTAAGTCAAGATTGACTTGGTGTGGAGATCGTCGGAGAGGATGATCGAGTCAAGGTCGATAGGACGAGAGTCTCATGAGGTGAATCGAGTCAAGTTGGACAAGGCGAAAATGTCATCAATCATTTGGTAAAAAACATCATGCACATTGCATCCACGGAGAAGACGGCATGCGGATTGAATGTAAGACTTGTATTATCTTTGATTTAAATTTGAGTCTAACGATTGCCGTACTATTAAGAGGGATGCTCCATTGAATGACTTTTAGATGTGTCAAGTGCTCAAATGATCCATCCTTGTGAAACTTAGAGAGAGAGTGGTGTTGGTGGTGTCGGAAAGTGAGAATTGTAGGTCTCTCTTGGATTCTTTGTGAAATCTGGATTTATCCTTTGAGATTTGGGTAGTGAGACCTTGTTAGTTGTGTAGCCCTTGTTCTTAGCTTTCAATATAGTCCAAAATCACTAAAATCGGAGTTCGGAGTCAAAAGTTATGCTCGTTTTCGTCGGGCTGCTCAGTTCTACTCGGACTATCCGAAGTGCTGTTCGGACTGTCCGAAGTGAGTTCGGACTATCCGAACATATTTTCGGATATTCCGAGCTGGGTCTCTCTGTTAGCCATGTCTAATGGGTTCGGACTATCCGAACTTGAGCTCGGACTATCCGAACTAAGTCGAACGTTGAGGAAAACGGCTAGTTTTTTGGAGCCTCTATTTATACCCCCATCCATCCCCATTTGTGGGGGGCTGCAACCTTGGTGATTAGAGGTGCCATACCCTCGTTCTTGAGCCCCCAATACACCCCTCTACCCTTAGATCTAAGTGATCCCCTTTTGTGTGAAGGGTTGGGAAGAGTGTGAGGAGTGAGGTGTTAGGTTGAGTGATTTGGGTTGTTGAGCACTTGATTTCATCTCCAAGCTTGTTCTTCGTGAGCATTTGTTACTCTTGGAGGTTGAGGACTCCTAGACGGCTAGGAGGTCGCCTACGAGCCACCGAAGCTTTGTGTGGTTGGCCGTGGGAGTTTGTGAAGGTTGGATTCCGCCCGCAAGGGAAGGAATCAAGAAATGAAGCCATGAGTGCAAGGTGCAACAAGGCGGCTAGCGGGTTGAAAGAGACCCCGTGTCTTGGGTGACGGCCGCCATGCGAGTGCAAGTGCAACACCGGAGGAAAAGGGTTGAAAGAGACCCGGCTCAAGTGTGACCGAGCCGCCTCAACGGAGACGTAGGATCCCCTCAAGGATCCGAACTTCGGGTGAAAAATCATTGTCTCCAAGTTTGCTTCTTACTCTTACTTTAGTATTTGATTTTGAATATTTAACTTGCCCGATCTACTTTTCTATTGAGTTTTCCGTTAGATATCGACTTATTTCAAGTATTCTAGGCTAACTAGTTTAATTTGGTATGTTTAACATCCCCAAATAGCATAGATCTATATTTGCGAGCTATGTGCTCGGAGCATTCGAATATCCGAATAGATTTTGATTATCCGAATCAGTTCGAATATCCGAATACAACCTCGGACTATCCGAACTATTGGACATCCGGAGTATTATTCGAACATTCCGAAGGTTCTATATTCCGCTGCAATTTAGTTTTAAATTTTAATTCACCTATTCACCCCCCTCTAGGCGACATCCTCGTCCTTTCATCAATTGCGATTATGGTAAAAATGGTGTGTTTTAAAGACTGTGGCGCAATATGTGAAGCAGTTGCCAAAAAATGACAGCAAATATATTGAAAATAATGGTTGAGCCAATGATGGTCAAAACCGATGAAGAAGATTTTTTGGAAGATAACATATTATCTCCCAAAAATAGGTTGCATATGTTAGTATGAGAATTGGCAAGTTAAGGATAAAAAGAATACTTCTAGCCCATATCGGTTAAAAAAGGAAAAAGATAAGTTGAAGATAGAATTATGACTAATATTGATTCAAAGATAGAATTTTATCTTTACAGAGGTTGATACAAATTGCAGTTTGTGTCGTATTGGAGGAGAATATGATCGGCCGATGCACTATAAAAAGGTGTTCAAGGAAGAGCAAAAAAAAAAACACAATCAATCAAACAACTCACATCTACTTTTAATTTATTTTCCTATCAATTAAGAGTATCTTTGTAATTTAGAATCTCTCTTGTAATCCGATTTTGATCAATAAAGTTGCGCATCACTGATTGTTGGTCTTCATCGATTATGCTAGGTTTGATTTTCTTCGATCTTGTTGCATATCATCTTTTTCGGAAAAGTCTACATTTATCAAACATCTAATTAGCCTTAATGGGTTGTTTAGACTTATCATTATCTGCGATTTAATCTGCTTTGCATAGCTGTTTAGATCTTTTGCCTATTATCACATTATATCGGTTTTGAGCGTATTTTTCTATCTTACCGATTATAGTATCAAATCAGCTGGCACACCACGAACCAATTTAAACCTAGCATTTTCGTGTGTTTGAACCGATAAATCCATCGTCACTTTTTTTTTTGCCCAACAACATCCTATAAAGGGTTAAGAATTGTATTAACATCGTGTCCATGCACCGCTACGATTAGCGTCAGCCCCACTTGTCCCACCGTTGGATTCGCACTGCACACGGTAACGTGTCAACGAAACGGATCATCACTCAATCTTTGCCGATCATATTAAGAGCTCAAGGTTTATTTCCTTTCCAGATAAAACAGTATGAATATAGAATATTTGTGACGAATCAACTTGGATACTTGTATTTCAGTTTGCAATTTGTGAAAAATTTTGGATGTTACAATTATCATCTCAGACACTGATTTCATGACCACCTCAAAAATATCAACATGATGACAGCCTGTAAGACACTGAGACTCCATAGAAGAAGATATTCTCCACTGGTATGGTATCCAAGATAAATTTCATTTAAGCAGACAATCGCCTGGATAGTCCTAGTCTAAAACATTTGTTTGAATGAACATATAACAAAAGCTAGCAGTGAAAGCAGTGGCAGATCTTGGTTTAAAAAATAATGCAGCAGCAGATCCAGAACGGAAACCCTATGAGTCAACCCCATTAAAATCTTTGAAAATTTATGTACTTTCATGTAAATATCAACAAAAGTAGGGGCTAATGTTCAAACCCCACATATTGCACCTGGCTCCACCACCAAGCGAAAGGATATGTTTTATTAGCTTTCAATAAAAGCTGGAAAATGCTATTTTATAAAAAATGTTACGTTTTATTTCAAGAACGCATGCTAGAAGCTCTTATCTATTTTGCTATATGCCATTCTCCCAGGCCCCAGCTGGTGGACTTCACTGGCTCTTAATCCTCAAGAAATGGGTAATCTGTGTAGCCAACAACAGGATCATCGGTATAAAACGTCGATCGGTCATAATTGTTCAGAGGTGCATTCAATTGAAATCTCTTTGGCAGATCAGGATTAGCCAAGAACAAGCGACCGTACACAACCAAGTCGGCGTATCCATCAGACACAGCTTCGTTCCCTTCCTCCCTGTCATACCCACCGCCAACCATGAATGCTCCATTGAAAGCCTTCCTCATTCCATGCAGCCTGTGTGGAATTTGCATCTTGCCATTCACCGTGACCATCTCAGGTTCCACCACATTGCAGTACAGGATTCCACGCTTATTCAGCTCTTGGGCCATGTAGACACCCAGTGCATCTGGGTCTGAGTCACGGCAGTCAAGGTAATTCGAATATGGTGAGAGGCGCATCCCAACACGGTCAGACCCAACCTCGTCTGCCACAGCTTCAACAACCTCGAGGGCAAAGCGACAGCGGTTCTGCAGGCTCCCCCCGTACTCATCAGTGCGGTCGTTGACGCTGTCTTTCATGAATTGCTCAAGGAGAAAGCCATTTGCGGCGTGAACTTCAACCCCATCGAACCCTGCATGTGACACGTACGTGATGACCATGCCATGTCCTTGTACATGTTTTAATAGGAACTCTAACGTACTAAGGTTAAAAATTATCTATTTAGAAGGGCAATCAAATGATCAAGGGCCCAAAGAAATTGGTTACTTGAAATTGAATTAGTTCATTATTTTCTGGGAGAGAGATTTGCCATATAACGTGTTGCAGTATCATGCAACTTTAGAAAGAAGTATAAACTGCCATGATGCTAACTACAAGCATATGAATTATTTGCCTTACTTTTCTAATCATTTGTCATTTTCTCTTTTATTTAAATTAAGTGAACTTACCAGCATCCATAGCATTTCGGGCAGCAATCCTAAATTGATTGATGACAACAGGGATCTCTTCCACAGTTAAGCGCCTTGGGCTGGAGAAATCCATGAAGAAGTTCTCTTCATTCTTCTCTACTGGCTTATCTGTGCTTGAGATGGGTTGATCCTCTGGCAACACAGAAGATGGTCATTTGTTGGAGTTGTCACTGCTTCAGAAGACATACTAAAACGCTCATTCCACTTTTAGCTACTAACAATCAAGAAGCAACAGGATGCTATCGAAGTGCAAATATTACTGAAACAGTTAGATTTTCAATGTAGTGTTGGAGCAGAATGAGGGTAGCTGGTTTCGATGGTGTCCCCAAACCTGAAAAGAAGGTTTCTTGTACAAGAAAGGTACAAAAAATTGTCCTCTAAGAGTAGGGGTGCAAACGGATCGGATACAGACGGATTTCGCTTATTCCGTATCCTATTCCAAATTTTTTCTCGGATATAGAATCGGATACGGACAGTGCGGATTCGAATACTGAATACGGATTACTTGATCGCGAATACGGAGCTTAATACGATCGTTCGGATACGGTTAGTCTCGATTACTGAATAGTTAGTCGGATAATGCGTGAAAGCAGAAACCATATATGTCGCGCATATTAAATACACAAAACTTTACTAGGACCTTGGAGACATATAAGTGTTTCAAATTCAATAATAGTTGCCTTCCTTATATAAGAATAATATGCAGCCAAGTATAATTCCAATCAACATATGAACTTATATGATGTAGAATGTTTATGTTTATCGGATCTGTTATCGGATATCTATTGCACTCATTTACACTGGTATTTTTCGGATATCTCGGATATGCGGGTATGGATCGGATACGGATCGGATACTTCTCTTCCCATATCTTACCCCATATTTTTTTCGGATAGGCAGATTCGAATCCGGATCGAATCCGGATATAACCGGATGTCATTTTTTCGGATTCGAATCGGATTTTAAACGAATTCGGTCTTCGGTCGGTCGGGAATTATCCGCTCCGTTTGCACCCCTATCTAAGAGACACTGAAATGGATCCATGGTGTAGCTGGATTATGTCAGATATATATGTTTTATGTGGCAGGTTTTGTCATTTGTAGTTGAAGAATACATTATCCAATTACCAATGCATTCAAAATGGCAGTTATGGACCTTATGGTGCATAGAACGTGAAGAATCGTATAAGAAAATATTACCCATGTCAGATGCTCTTCCAACATGCCAAATCTGGCAGAAGAATATCCCACCTTTCGCATGCACTACATCCACAACTGGTTTCCAGGCCTCTACTTGTTCCTTGATCCATATGCCTGGTGTGTGCGGAGTTGCGCTCATACCTTGAGCATCAGATGACACACCTGTGGCTTCTGTAATCAGAAGGCCTCCCTTTGTTGCCCTTTGCGAGTAGTACATGATGGAGTGTGGTTGTGGGAGATTGTGATATGATCTTGCTCTCGTCATTGGAGCCAATACAATTCTGTTTGAAGAAAGTGAACAATATATCATAAGTAAGTAAATGAGGTCAGCATGATAGCTAGTTCTGTAGTGTGCAATACAGAACTAGCTCAACTTTTCATACGGGACTTCTTAGCTTTTTATCTTAATCTTTAAGGATCAGTCAATGATGTTTGTCCGTTTGGTATTCATTGTTGAACTCACAATGGTGTTTGTCTGCTTGGTTTTGACAGGTGAACTGCTCACAGAAAACAAGTTGTCTGCTTGGTTTTGACAGGCGAACTGCTCACAGAAAACAAGTTCTTTTTGTGCCTAACATTTAGTCCCCACAAGTACTGCCTATATTATAAGCATACCAAAACATTGAAATTATTAGTTGAATCACAATAAGATTTCCATGTTACCATTTTATTAATTTGCCCTTTTTCCAAGAAAATCCTGCTGGCTCTAGAATCATCGTACTTCCGAACAATATTTACCATGAAAACTAAACAGTGCTGCTCTCAATCTGCAGGAAAATGCAGCACAAAGGAAGAAACAACTATGATTCACTACAGATTCGGTTCATACAAGAAATGCATGTATAAAGCATGATTACCACCACACATGTCATGTTTTTCCTTGCATTCCAGGGCAATTGAAAAATTGGTTGAAGTATGTAAGTTCTTTCCATATAATTAATAATCAGAAAATGCATACTTCAAATAATCACAAAACACAGATGTGATGAATTTGCAGGTCAACAGCACACAATTGATGCATGAAAACATGCAAGAACAGAAGAGAGCAACGAAATATAACAAATAAGAAACGTAGCCATCCATATTTAACAAAACACTAAGGCCAAAAATGGTTGCTCCTACTGACCTGTGTGACAGTTTGAATCTTCCCATTTCATAAGGAATCAGAAGAGGTACAGGTTCCATCTTTGCTCTCACTCTCTTAATCCTCTGTAACTCCTCTCTGAAAAGGAACCTGAGAGTGGCTTGCAATATAGTGCCCGGTATCTTACTACCCTCCAGGGTGGAACTTATATATAACAAGAAAATCCTGGAAGCAAACTACCAAAAATTGACTGGTTTTAATTGTCACTCATTACATAGCTGTCACCATTCTCTTTTTGAGTGCCTTGAACTTGAAGGGACAAATGCCACAGTGGTCCCTATAAAGGCATGCTGGTGACTGGTGAGGATGGTGGGTGGTGGCACATCAACGACTTTCCAGAAAAAAGATGGTTCAGGATCTTTAGATGCCTTCTAAATATTTGATGGAATTTTAAAGTCAAGCAGATGCCTTTCTCAAAGAAAGTTAAGGAGATATAACCATATCACCAAAATTGCAACAATGTATACCTAAATCAAATGACAATTCTCATCTCAGATCTTGATCTCATCGTGTCCGTGTTTGTGTCCAAGTAGCAATGGAGACTACCTTTATCCATGGAGTCCTACCAGCTGTAACATGTTGACATTATTGAGATGGTCATGAGATCAAGATCTGAGATGAGAACTGACATTTAGTTATACACTGTTCCATAGTACAATCTTATTCTTTAGCAAAATCAAGATCATTTTCCAGCGACAGCGAGCATCCAAAACCAAGGATTTTATTGAAAAGAATTCTAATACTATTGGGTGGGATGGCAGAACAAACCAAAAAAATTGCATATTTAGTAAGGTTATAATATAAATTAACAAATAAGACAGGAAAGAGTAAATATCCGCCCGTGAAATCTTTATGAAGCATGGCTAAGTGATCATACTCACATTTTACCCAGTGCTCAGGTAGTTTGGCCAATAGTAGGGCAAGAAATATTAAATGGTGAAGTAGGTGGGGGTTTCTAAGGAATCCAAATAACCTCTGGGTTTTTTCAGATTTGGCAAGAACAGCGCAAGCGCTTTCTTCAGGATTTGGCCCGAACTGTTCGGCAGATTCCCACGCGTTACGCACCCGTTCGCCACTTTGTTCTCAACTATTCCGATTCCAGCAAACGGAGGCCGTTAGGTCAAAGCCGTAGCGCGCGCCCTGTAGTTTTGAAGCAGGGACTTCATATATTCCATCAAATATTACACGACAAAATTATTAAACAGTAAAATATGTGAAGTACACATGAAGCAAAGACAATTTTGCAATTTCATTTAACAAAGTTGAAGTTACTGGATTGCAGCAAAAGAACATTTGAATTCAAGTCCCTGGCCTCTGTCCCAAGTTATAATTCCTTGTCTTTCTCAGCCATTTCCTTTTATAGGCATGCAACTGTTCTTTAAATTTCTTGCTCTCTTCGAAGTTTGCCTTTCTCTTCAAACCTTTCTGAATTTCACAAATAGAGTAATGTTACATTTAGGGAAGCGAAAAAAACCAGCAGTATCAATTCTGACATAGAAGCAAATAAGTAAATTCTAATATCAACTTACCTCCTGCCGGAAGCACTGATCTAGCTTAATCTTAAGATCTGTGCATTCGCCAAAAAACTTTTTGATGGGATGATCCAAATGGCACTTTTGGAATGCTTCAATAATCTGGGCAACAAATGGACATTAAATTATATTAAAAATGGTGCAAAATACACACTTAAAATGCCAAAGCTTCAGAAAGAACCAGAGGTCAGTACAGAGATACCTCAGCACACATAGGATGCCTGTGTAACGTTAGAGGAGGATGCATTTCCAGAGATCTATGAATAGGAACCTGAATGTGTTAGCAAAGAACTGATCCTCTTATTATATTCCACATACAAATGACACACTACAAAACCAGAAATTGCACCAAACATCCATGAATACCCATGTACACATCAATACAGTGCCATTTCGCAACTAGCGCCGGCATCAGGGTCATCTTCGTGAAATGCACAGTGAAACAACATACTGGCAAACGTATCTTAGGTTCTGCTAATAGTAGGCCTAACCTTTCATTAAAACCACAGTTGATTCTGTCGGTTAATGTGGAAAGCCGCATAATTAGCCTAGGGTAAGGACAATAACACTGTCATCACTCCGAGTTAATTACACAAATCTCGGTATGGTAGCTAACAAAATATCGGGTGACCCGACACTTTATCAGTTACTATACCGTGTTCAGAGTATTACAAATTTATTACATCCAAAAGCCATGCATGGCTACATGTCCAGTACAACTAATTATACATAGAATCTAAATACAACAAAAATATTACATAAACTCTAGTTACCCTGAAGATCGACCAAAACGAGGATACGACCTATAACACCCCCTTGCCCTCCTGGTAGTAGTAGTCGTCCTCCTAAAAGTCCAGGTCCTGTGTGTAATCTTCACCCACGCCTCGTAGGTGAATCCATAGCACACACCTTCTAAGCAAAAGGGGATTTAAGCAAGAGTACAGGCATATTCAGCTAGCATTAATAGCAAATGCAATATACGAATTTTTCCCTCATTTTCAACTGCTACTCACCTTCCTTCAAATTCTTATTTTTACATAAATTAGGTTTTTGGTTTCCTTTAAGGGTTAGTTACTTTAGTTATAAAAATTACTACTAGCACTCGTATATGAGGTAGACTTAGCTTCCGTAGCCTCCAATCCAAGAGATAGGCATGAATTTATGATTTTAACATTGCGCAGGTTTGTATCACTTTACCTATAATGACTCAAACCTATAGCAACCCCATCTTGTAAGGCCCCAGAACGTTTATCATTAATCCAGTATTAGATCTCCAATCCTGTTACTTAAGTCGGGGACACCTATCCCAGGCTGTCCCACCAGACGCGCAGCTAACAGTTGAACTCCGACCAACCATCGACAGCAACTCTATCCATGGCTTCAAATTTACCGTCATTCCATTTGCCAACCCCTTGGGCCTCCGCACTAAAATTTTTCTTACCCAATGTGAAGATCCTAATACCTTCATAGGATAACCTCTTTTGACCGATTCACCCACTATGATTGATAATGTAATTATGGCTTATTGCCCAAGTGTTAATTGTTTATCCTTATATCATAGCCCATATAGAGGGCCCCACTGGCATGAAACTCCTTCTCATCGGCACCTCTACCCACCATATATAAACATATGCCAACGGCTTCTTTCGTTGGATGAGCCAAATCACTATACCAAAAATCCACTTATCACCTCATCAATTTATTCACAAACCATATTTCCATTCGAGTCCGATTTAAGATTTTCAATTAAAATATACACTTTTCCAATGCATTTGATGATGTATTTATATGTTTGAAAACATTAATAAAGATGGTCAAGGAGAGCTTGCCTAGTATAGAATCAAAATGTTCGATGATACAAATCGAAGCCTTGATCGTGTCTTTTACAGAAGACGAGGGCGAGCTCGACGGTCATCGAGCAAGAAGAGGCGCCGAACTCAACCGATGGGCAGGCCAAGTAAGGCGCCAAGGAAGTCATTAGCATCCGTAGTTACCTAAGCTATTGGTTACATAACTACTGATTCGATTTTATTTCCTAGTCGAGTCCGATAGCAATACTGAATAAGTTTGTTAGAATTGCTATCCGTTAAAGAGTCGATTATGTTCCAAACATCATCCTATTTAAGGAGATGAAAAATAAGAAAAGGGCATGCTTGATTGCCACAAATCCCAGACTCGGCGGTGGGCTCAAAAACCAAACTAACAGTAAATGTCATGGGTCGCTTTCCCATGAGCTCGTCGACGAATAACGTTCGCTCGGGCGGCGTCCGCACGCGAAGCGACGAGGCTGCTCACGCGAAGCAAGCTCAGATCAAGTTGGTATCGATTTCCTCGGCCTCGATCTCATGGCTTCCGACGACGAGCGCATTAGCCAACTAGAAGCGGATATGAAGGAGATGAAATCCATGATGAGCGACTTGATGCAGATGAAGACTATGATGGCCGGGCTTGTGGGAAAAGGCAAAGACCCAGCCTCCGCTCTCGACGGGGAGACCTCGGCGAATCAGACGTTTACCGGCGACCCTAATCGCGACAACGCGGGGACCCCGCTTGTCGCTTACACTACCCTAAGACTAAGTTGGGAGCGCCGCCAGGTGGTGATCGGGACCGTTTCGCCGACGACAACCGGCGGTGGGTTCCGCGGCCCCCACGTTTTGATCTGCCAGATTATGATGGTGCACAGACCCGCCACTGGTCTGCAGAATGCGAACTGTTTTTTCGCACTGCATTCCGGAGGAGGAATATGTGGAAGTTGTTGGTCTTCACCTTCAGGGTGAAGCCCAGGACGTCTTGGATAACTGGCAGCTCGAGGAGCCATGGATACCATGGGAAGAATTCCGGGAGGCGTTCCTTCGACGCTTCACGCGGCACTCCACAGCTGGCCCCTTGGGCGATTTAGTGAATTGGAAACAAGGAGCAGGCAGAGTAGATGAATATGCTCGTGAGTTTGAACGACTACTCGCCCGAACACCACGACTCAGTCGCTCACAACAGATCGAAACATTCACAGCCGGTCTTTCAGCCACGTTGGCAGCTGACGTCAGGCGCGAGCGTCCCCGGGATCTCACTGAGGCCATCGGGTTTGCGCGGGAAGCGGAAGTACGCCAGGACTTGTGGATCGAGGCGGCCACTCGCGGAAATTCTCTGGCGTGAAGCGCGACCACCGCACACCGCATGCACACCGCCCAAGACCACCGCGAGTTCTCTTCTTATGATGAGCACGCAAGGGGACGATGACTACACCTCTCCTTCCGCTGCCGCTTCGCCCCTTCGGCCTCTGGGTTACACCGGTCTGCCTCAACGCAAGCACCAGCTGGTTCGGTGGCTAGCTCTGCCTCCATACCAACCCGTCGCCGCCTCAACGCTGATGAGATAGCCGATCGACGAGCCAAAGGCCTCTGCTTTAACTGTGATGAGATGTATACCCACAACCACCGGTGCAAGCGCCTCTTTCACCTCGAAGTGGAGGATGCCGAAGAGGGCTCTGACGAAGACAACGACGACCAGGGCAACGAGGACCCATCGCTCTCAATGATGGCGGTCTTAGGCCCTAAACAAGGCAGCACCATGCAAGTCTGGATCAAGATCGCCGACCATAAGTTCCTTGGCCTCATTGACAGCGGCAGTACCCATAACTTCATGAGTACATACGCCGCTACTCGGATGGAGACACAGCAACAAATTAAACCGATGAACGCCAAGGTGGTTTGGGGACAACTACCTTGTCTGGGAGCGGTTCCGGCGGTGGAATTCCTCATTACGAACCACGCATTCAGCGCTCCCTTCTTCGTCATTCCGCTGGACAACTTTGACATCGTATTGGGTATTCAGTGGCTTCGCACCTTGGAAAAATCGAATGGAATTTTGACGACCTCACTATGTCCTTCCCAAGACGGCAAGATCTCCATTCTCTTGCACTACCGCAAAAGAACCAACCACAAGTGCCGCAAACAGAGGCGCTTTGGACCGGGTTGATGTACATCATCTCCTCGACACGCATAATGACATATTTGATTTAACCAAAGGGCCTTCCGCCGCCCGGGACGTGTGATCACCGATCTGTCTCGTCGAAGGAACCAATCCGTGGTCGTCAGTCCTACCGATAACACCAGATCGATAAAAGGACGAGATTGAGAAACAAAGGCACCGCAATGCTTCACTAAGGAATTATCCGCCAAGCCGGCCACCATTTTCCTCCCGGTTTTGCTCGTCAAGAAAGCGGACGGCACTTGGCGCTTCTGTGTCGATTATCGAGCCCTCAACACCCACACCATCAAAGATAAATTCCCAATTCCAGTGGTCGAAGAATTATTGGATGAACTTCACGGCGCGCGCGTCTTCACTAAGCTTGATCTTCGCTCCGGTTATCACCAGGTCCAGATGCATGAGGAGGACATCAGCAAGACGGCCTTCCGGACACACCACGGACATTTTGAATTCCTTGTGATGCCTTTCGGGTTGTCCAATGCTCCGTCAACCTTTCAGGCGCTCATGAATGAGATACTCCAGGACTTTTTACGTAAGTTTGTCCTCGTATTCTTTGATGACATATTGGTATATAGCAGGACGGAGGAGGCACACACCAAGCACCTACGGCAAGTCTTTGACAGGCTACGCCTCCACCGACTCTTTCTCAAGAAGTCCAAATGCGCGTTTGCCCAAACGCGTGTGCATTACTCTACCACATCATCGCACACAACGGGTATCTGCAGACTTCGCCAAGCTCCAAGCCGTCTCGGATTGGCCTCGGCCAACATCAGTGACAGCCTTACGCAGCTTTTTGGGCCTCACGGGCTATTATCGTCGGTTCATCAAAGACTATGCATCCGTTGCCGAGCCTCTCACAGCATTGCTACGCCGCCATCAATTCGGTTGGACCAACGGGCCGACATCGCATTCGTGGTCTTAAACAATGGCTCTTGCAAAGACGATTCTTCAAATGCCGGATTTCAATACCCCTTTCGTGGTGGAATGTGACGCATCCGGAGTAGGCATTGGCGCGGTGTTGCAACAACACAACCATCCGATTGCTTTCTTCAGTCGCAAACTTGCCGATCGTCACACCAAACTAGCGGCTTATGAACGGGAGTTAATCGGATTATCAAAGGCGGTGCGGCATTGGCGACCTTATTTGTAGGGTCATCAGTTCATTGTCCGCACGGATCATGGTAGCCTCAAATTTCTTCTGGAACAGGCATTGGTGACACCTCCACAACAACACTGGTTGAGCAAACTCATGGGATATGATTTTCAAGTCGAATACAAGCCAGCAAAGCGAACCAGTACCGATGCACTATCCGGGTCCCGGAAGACTCATCGTGCGTGGCCATCACCATCAGCCAGGGCATCACCCGAACAGATTGGCTGGAACTGCTCCGACAGGACCCTGAGGTTCAACGACGTTGCCAAGACCTACAACAGACCACTACCGTTCAGGCTGTTTCACAGCAACCGGCCAGCGCACAATCGGCCAAATGGGAACACCGTGACGGGCTGCTCTACTATCGCGAACGCCTCTTTGTGCCAAGAAGACGCCTTCTAATTACCCCATTATTGCTTCCGCATGACCTCGCTCATGAGGGCGTGTTGAAAACCTCTGCATCGTTTGAGCCGCGAATTCTTTGGGAGAAGCGGCGCAGACGATCGAGAACTTCATCACCAATGCCTTACCCGCCAACAAGAAAAGTCGATTCTCGGCTCCTGGGGTCTACTACAGCCTTTGCCCATTCCTCGCCATGTGTGGACAGATGTGTCAATGGATTTTATTACAGGGCTTCCCAAATCCCAAGGCAAAACTTCCCTTTTGGTCGTCGTGGATCGACTCTCCAAATATGCACACTTTATGACGATTCATGCGGTAAACAAAGACAACTGGTGGCTAACCTCTTCTTCGAACAAGTGGTCAGATTACACGGGATTCCGGAATCCATAGTATCCGATCGGGACCCGGTATTCCTCAGCACTCTATGGAAAGATTTGTTCAAACGTTGTGGCACCACTTTGTTGTTCTCGTCAGCATATCATCCTCAGACAGACGGGCAAACGGAGGTGGTTAACCGCACCATTGAAATGTACTTACATTGTCTGACGATGGATAAACCAACAACGTGGGTCAAGTGGCTGACGTGGGCTGAATTTTGTTACAATACTTCCTTTCATTCCGCTACTGGATGACACCCTTCGAGTTGGTTTATGGCCAACCTCCTCCTCCCTTGGTTCCATATCGCCGAGGAACCACTAGTGTTGATAAAGTTGATTGTCAACTAGTGGACAGAGATGTTCGCTCCAGCGGCCAAGCATCATTTGACTCACGCCCATTTCGAATGAAACAACGCTATGATAAAGGACATCGGGACGTGCAGTTCAAAGTGGGCGTGGGTGTGGTTGAAGCTACGTATATGTCGGCAAGCCACCATCGGACATACTTCATTCCACAAACCGACACCACGTTTTTATGGACCCTATTTGGTTCAAGCCGAGGTCGCCAAGTTGCTTATCGTCTTGCTTTACCGAGTGGTTCACGATTCACAATGTGTTCCATGTTTCCTCCTCAAAGAATTCAAAGGCTCGCCTCGGCCGCGCCCCGCATTGCGAGGACACGCCAACTTCTTCCGAGCTAGCAGGGCGAACCACATCGATTTTGGCTCAACGATTAAGTAAGCGGACAACGGCAGTTTCTCGTCCATTGATCCGGCGAATCGGCTGATGACGCCACATGGGAGGATGCTGTGCTACTACGCAAGTCGTATCCTCATTGCAAGCTTGAGGACAAGCTTATTTTTCAGGGGGGGAGTATTGATACAAATAGAAGCCTTGATCGTGTCTTTTACAAAAGACGAGGGCGAGCTCGACGGTCATCAGGGCAAGAAGAGGCGCCGAACTCAACCGATGGGCCAGGCCCGAAGTAAGGCGCCGAAGGAAGTCATTAGCATCCGTAGTTACCTAAGCTATTGTCGGTTACAACTACAGTTCGATTTTATTTCCTAGTCAGAGTCCGATAGCAATACGAATAAGTTTGTTAGAATTGCTATCTGTTAAAGAGTCGGATTATGTTCCAAACATCATCCTATTTAAGGAGATGAAAAATAAGAAAAGGGCATGCTTGATTGCGACAAATCCCAGACTCAGGCGGTGGCTCCGAAAACAGCCAAACTACTGGTCGTCATGGCCGCTTCCCGTGAGCTCGTCAACGAATAACGTTCGCTGCAAGGCGGCGTCAAGATGCAGCAGCGTCTGAGGTCTGCTCCACGGAGGGGCAGGCTCGTATCATTCGACCTCGCTCGAACTATGAAACTGGTTGTCTGGGGGGTTCAGTTTGTGTCCTAAAATAATAGAATATTAAATTTATGTGGTAATTAATGATAACGTATTTTATGGTGTCCAACCTTTCCTGAACGGGTTGAAATTAGAAAAGATGTGTTGCTCATTTTAATTTAAAACCTATTAATTTGTCATATTCTTAATTTGGCGTATTTTAATTAAGGCGGTTTCAATGTTTGCATTTTAGTTTAAGCACAAATTTTATTTTAGGATGCTCAATCAAATCCCTGGTTGAAATTTTATTTTAGTGAGGTATTACACCACCATTTTTAGTCATTAATGGATTTGCAAATTTTATATAACTCATTACTTAATTAATCATGGTTACTTGTGTTCTTTTTTTAATTTCCTAACGTACTACGAGGCGATTAATCTAATCTAGCGCAGTCCGCGACGATTGACACATTTTCTATTTCCCTCCTCCTTTTCTCTATTTTTCTCCTTCTTTTCTTCCTTCTCTTTTTCTTTTTCTTCTCCTCTCCTTTTGATTTCTCTCTCCTTTTCTTCTCCCTAAGCCAAACTCCTATCTGGCTCTCCTTCTTTTCTTCCTCTTCTCCTCTCTTCTCTTCTTCTCTCCTGGGACCGAATCCCCTTCCTGGCTTCTCTCTCGGTTCTTCTTCTTTTTCTTCCTCCTTCTTCTCCTCTATTCCCACCCTCTTTTCTTCTTCTACTCTCTACTCCCTCTGCTCCTCTCTTTTTCCTCACCCCTCCCCCTCTTTTCTGCGGCCAAAACCCTACTGGCCTTGGCGCCGCACCGGCCATTGCCACCGGCCCCCTCCTGGCAGCGCCTCCTCTATCTCCCTCCGGCTTCGCTAGGCCCTAGACCCCATGGTCCGGCTGTCTGCCGTAACAACCTATGGTTTCCATAAACCGATTTACTCCAAGGGAGTTCTCTTAATGGATTTGTATGCTTTTCTTTTTACTCAAAAGTCTGATTTAGCATTGCTTCGGCCGATGATGATTTAGGGGGGAATGCTCTACGTTTTTGGAGGCATGGCTACGATACCCCGTGACCCCTAGTGCGTTAGGCATCACTAGCCACGAACTATGCAGCCCTTAGGGTGATCTTCCTCACTGAGGCTAAGGAAACTACCCCGATCCATTTGCTATCAACCCAATTTACTCCATCTATGCACCATACAAAACTAGTATTGGTACTACTGTAATGGTACACCTGATAGGTTGGGTCTGATGGTGAGGATGGCTGATGGTGTTGGGGTGGAGGTACTAGTGGAGATGGCTGGTTTCTTGAGCCTTTGCTCGGTCTGCTCCTCCTGATCCTCCTCCTTGGCTCCCTCTTCTTGGTGGTTTCCTCGATCTAGACCTCCTCTTCTTGCTCCTGATCTAGCCTTCGGCTTGGGGGGTCTCCTGGCTGTGCTCTAGTTCTTGCTCTCAGTTAGAGCGTGGGTGTGGAGTAGAAATGGGGAGATGCACTGGCTGCTCGGCTGAAGCTTGGACTTATCCTAACTTATAATGGCTCCTTTACCTTTTTACCCTTGACTCTTTTTACTGAGCAATCAAGTGATATTTGTTACTATTCACATTTGGCTATGGATACCGGCAATCCTATTAGGTTCGCATATTTTTGCCGAGTGATGACACCCAAAAAATGGCAAGAGGTGCCGATCTAGTCCCGGATGGATCAGGTATCTTGGTGAGTGATACCCTCGCCTGCGGGTCTGACGGCAATTCTCGAATATTTTTACTTTCCGCTATTCTCGCATTATGGTTTACTTACACATGACATTTATTATTAAGCAAAATTACCGATTACTTTATTGATTGGTTGCTTAAAGATATTACTTGCTTAATTAATTCTTTGGGTTGTTTAAGATAAAACTTGACCTATGCATTGTACAGACTTGCAGTTGTATATACAATTCCCAAGGGAATGTGCTCGCAGTATCTATCGAACCTATCATGCCCACATAGGTATACAAATCAGAAGGATCATATGCACCCAGCAAATTTTACACGACACTCGAGATTATCAGGATCTCATCTAGTTTACAACAAGCCTTACAGAGAACTTGATTCTATTTGGATTTGACGACCAGTTGCAATCCAAGCTTGAAATTAGCAGGAAAAAGTCCAATCTGCTGTAGAAGTGTTCCAATCCGAGGAGCCTTAGATTGCTAACCTACGATTCCACCACGCAACAAGTAGTGATCTATCAGTGAGGGATGAACAGCTCTCACAATGCTTCCCTCTTGGCAATCCAAAGGGAAAGGGGAAAAAGAAGAAAAACCTAGATGAGACGAGGGGTTAGAGAGCAAAACCTCCGTAAAGAGTTACTATGGGGAATGCTACGTTCGTGGCGACCATCCAGGAGGCGACGAAGGTGGTGGCGGCGGCCAGCGAGCTAGTGGTGACGGACAGCGGCAGCAGGCAACGGTGATAGTTGCTTTCTATCATGCTTTTTCACCGTCATCTGAAAGAACTTCTGTTGTAGGTTCTTGTAGCTAGTGGTACTCAAACATCCCAATGGTCTATTCCCGCCTCTACTTCCTCTTTACAAAATTTGCAAAACGCCCTGTTGTGGTATGCATCCCAATTTGCCTTGGAGATAGGAATTAGATCCATCTAGATAATATTCATAGAACTATAAGCATTTCGCGGATAAATGCTTTCTTCTAGACAATTATGGAATTGTGTAGAAAGCAAACTTCAGTTCCCCTTTTAAAAAAATTAAAACTATGTTTTTATCCACCCTAATAAAAGTAATGCAGCAGTGTACAACTATTTTTCTAGTAAAGAATAATGCAACAGTTTACAGCTTTTTGATAATAAAGTACAGAATAATTGTGTGCATCTTCATGCAAGCTTTACCATAACACATATTGCAAATTAGAAAAGAAAAAAAACTTCCAATGTAAGCCTAACACCTGGCACTGTTATGTTTCATCACCTGGTTTACTTTGAAATTTAAAAAGACGTGTGAGTGACATGTGCTTGAAGTCTGATTAAATTGTGTGCACCATGCAGAACTCCAAATCATGGTAATCGTATGTTAAATATAGCTATGTGAACCATTCATATAACAGCAGTTGGAAAATAGCTTGTCTACCATGCTGGAACACCAATGCCTACTCAGTAAAGGAAACATTCATAGGTTGATACTAACTTAGCATCCACTAGCATTTGTGGGGATCTGCTAACTCTGCATGGTAAACAGCTTAAGGAGATGTGCTTTGATTTTTTTTAATGCAAAAATACTGTTTCTTTCTGGGATTGACCCTGGAAGTTGTTTTTCCGTTGAAGACAGTCAGAGCTCGTAAAAAATTTTTTGGGTGAATATTTTCTATGGGTTTCTTTTGTTCGCATAGAAATACTTCTAGTTGTTACATATTTTCAGTCTATTTCTAAAAGGAACTATGTGCCTATGCTAGATTCCGTAGTTGAGAATACAGTGCTTTCGATGGCATTTTATATACTAGTATGAACTGGCTCCAGTGCTCCACTGAGAAGTTAAATAAATGAGAAGAAAAGGCCTTGGCAGGACAACAGCATAAACATTTAGGGCAGTAAGCTGGTTAGCTGCATCAAAAGCGCATCGTGTACTACTACGCTACATCTCCTGCTTTTTAAAATTGCTAACGATGATTTAGCTTTCAAGATGGCTAATGCAGAAGAATCATTTAGGAATTGATGTCATGTTTTTCATCCTACTTTTATGGGATGTTATCTTCAAAAGTGTTTGGTCTTTCCATTTGGGGTTTTAAGGTGATGTTTCTACCATAGTGCTGACAGTTTTTCCTTCGTGCAGTCAATAAGTAGTTCACTGGGTGCAAATCTTTCAAGCTCTTCCGCTGTAAGTCGGTCTTCAAGTGGATCAACCGAACAAGTGAACCTTGATCAAACAGACATGTGTTCTTTCGAAGAAGATATGGATGTTCCAGAAATTGCGGAGGAGATTATTGACTTACTGTTGATACATAATGAAATCCAGAACATGCCAATCACCCAATTATCCCACCCCAATCGACGGGACCATCCCTAATTCCGAACAGCCCATTAGCACGCTCGAAGCGACCCAGCCGCCTAGAAACCCTAGCGATAGGATCGGAGCCCAGCCCACGACACCACCTAATCGCCTAGCGGAGGGAGACGCGGAGAGAAGAACCAACCTGAGGGTCGCTTCGCCGGCGCGGCGGATAGCGGGGGCACCGAGACGGGCCCCACGAGGTTTCCCCCAAATCCTTCGCCCCGGGGAGCGGGGGGGTTGCGCGGATCGAGAGAGCCGGAGGCGCGCGCGCGCGCCCCACCAAATCCGCCGCCGCGCAGCAGCGCCGCTTCCTCTTCACCGGCGTGGGAGGAAGGGAAGGGGAATGGAAATGCGGGGCAGCGGAGGCTAGGGTTTTACCTCGAGCTCGTCTCGGAGAAAGCGTGGGGGCACGAGCCACACGACACGAGTGTCAGGCTCCAAACTCAAGACTCGACCGATTTACACACGATCGGAACAGGAAATATCGAAAATGGATTTCAGAGTGCAAGCCTCGGAAGAACAGGAAGAAGATACTAAAGTTCTAAACTAGAACACTATTTTGGCAGTATCGATGCCTTTCCTCATCTCATTCACCAACTCATATAGCAGAGTTTGTTACAGCTGAGTTAAAGTAAACATTGGTTAAAGTAAACACCGAAAGTAACTGAGAAAGGAGAGCCGGGCTGTGCCCGGTTGGCGAGCGAGCGTAGGACTCGCTCGGCCGGCCAGCGCTCGAACGCTGGTTCTCACGCACGGGGGCCTCCCCCGGCTGTTTCTCCTTCAAAAAAAAAAGTAACTGAGAAAGCAAAGTAAAACAAGCTGCGTTCAAAATGACCGACTACAGGGTTTGTCTGTTTGCTAATTATATTGTCCACCGTTGGATCACACAGTAAACTCCATTAGTAAGCTTCCACCGTCGATCGCCACTTAAACGATCTCTGCGAACCGGTACGCCTGGCTGCTGAGTTCCCTGTTCATCTTCTTCCCAAGAGCGCTGCCTGACAACGAGCCAACAATATTTTCCAACATTTTTGTAGCGAAAATTATTCTTATGAATGTTGTAAAACTTGTAATGATGCACACTTCTGACAACGTTGAGAAGCATCTGAAACTGGCAATATTCAAAAAATCGTCGCTTTGATCGATTGAGAAAAGTGAAACTTGAGAATTCTAGATCTAGCATGCTTACAAGTTACAAGGAATTCAGCTCATCCACAAACGTTGGAAGGCTTATACCGAGAGCCTCTGTATTTGGCACTGATGCTCAAGCAAAAATACCCTGATAATTCGATGTGATATGAGCACTCAGACAAAATTACTACAGAATAGCAGAATCTGAGGTTAATTTTTTTCACGGAAAAAAATGACCACACGGTCAAAAGCCATGCGCTCTACCGGTTGACATAAGACTGACTAGCACGGTGTCAAACCACACCACGCAGCCCCACAGCTGAGATGATTACAAAATATACCACACAGACATGGACAGCAGGAGTTTGCAAATGCAACTTGTAATCTTGTGCAGATTTCCCAGCTCAGGCACCTAAAATCAGTACGGTGCAGTTTCTTTACGCACCCGTAAGATTAACAGGTACCACAAAAGAACTGGGAAAACAGAGCAAAATGGTTGCTATCCTTGGAAAGCTACCAAAATGTGTATCTTGAGAACGACGGAAAAGAAGCCGCACTACACTAGTCTCACAGCTCTCTACTTGCTATTTACTTTCTCCAGGGAATGCAATGGCAGAGTTACTGCTGCTTATGAACACTGTCACCTGAAACACTCGCCAAAACAGGTTGCTGCCTTATCCGGGAAAGGAGGACAGAGACCTCCTGCGTCGCGAGATCCATCCGCTCGTTTGATTTGGCTGCTTCACTCACCACAGCTGACACCATGGACTGCAATGCTTTTACTCTCTCAGATGCTTGCCCGTGATTAGGAGCACCACTGCAGGACTTGGAAGGTGATGGCTGGGTACTGCACCATCGGGCAGGAAGGTAATGGTCTGGGATCTGAAAGTAGTTGAGTGTCGAGAGCACACGAAGGGCATGCCGACAGAGGATCCCTGAGAACTCAAACATTTGGCAGCTGCAAGAAATTAGCTCCTCCCTTTGGTTCCACGTGACATGGCACCCGCCATCTGTGTTGGTATGGCGACGGACAAGAAAGGAATTTCCTTCCAAGTGGAACGATGCATACTGGGCAGCCACAACAAGCTCATCCTGCAGCTTAGAGAAGGCGTAGGGGGTGAGAACTACAGCAGCATGGCCTTCCATTGGAGTTGCTGTCTTGAGGCTTATGTTTTGTAAATTTTGAAGCATCATCTGTTGCTCCCCAGCTTGGTCTTTGTAGTCAGCAACTACTGCAACCTATCATAATATGAGAAATATAACAAATTACTCCTTTTAATTTACACTAAGGTGGTGTTTGGGTCAAGAATGATAACGAGAATGTAAATGGAATGGGTTCAAAGGATATTTCATGGTGTAATGGACGATTACACATCTTATTTGGTTTAAATGAGGAAAGGTTTTGAAATCTTTTACAGTGTTTGGTTTGCGACAATGGAACGATAAATAAGAAAGAAATCTTTACCAATCCAAACTTGATAACATAAAACCTAATCCAACGGGGGAAAAATCTGAAACCCAACCCAACGCCAAGAAATTCAAAAACCCAATCCAAAATGCCAAGAGAAATTCAAAATAAAGTAGGGAACAAAACCAATCTGTACATACGCAGATTCAATCTTTACTACTACACCAACATGATCAGCTCAACACAAACTCATGGATCTGACTCCATGTTCTGCCTGGTGAGGTCAGCATGGATGGGCTAGGGCTACCGCATGGGATTGGAAGAGAAAGAAGGATTTGTTGGACAGAGATAGAAAGAGACAGACAAAAGGAGGCAACCAGGAGTTCTTCATAGCTGGGAGGGAGGAAAAAGGCGAGAGGGGATCCCAAAGAGTGGAACGCGTGGGGAAGAGGGGATCAAGTGGGTCGGTACCAATAACATAATTGGAATACAGCCGATCTGGAGTGGTATGCGATTTGGAGCATCTCCAGCAGAGCCCCTAAACCAGCCCCTAAACCTTAAAATAGGGAGTTTAGTAAAAAATACAGATCCAACAGGGCCCCTAATCCAGCCCCTAAAATTAGGAGGCCCCTAAATTTGCCTCCTCAGCCCCAATTCCCAGGGAGTCCCTAAACTAGCCCCTAAATATTAAAATAGAGAGTTCTTAAAGATACACCAGGAGATTGAAGGCAGGAAATACATGAGAGGCTTGAGATGATCTTATTGAGCATTTGTGGGCAATTCACAGTAACCGTAGTTTGATTCATTGTTCGGAGTTTCTATTTATCTATTTATCATGTTTTGAAAATTTTAAATTTAAATTTTAAATATCATGTTTTTAAATTGTAAATGTTAATATGCTTATGTTTTATGTATTACAAATATTTTTGATTGAATTTTAGTGGTGTCAAATGAAGATTATACATAGCAGATATGTCAAAATAGGAGAAAAAGTAAAATAGGAGCTGAGATTTAAGAGATGTTGCTGGACTTGTGCTCTGAAAATAGAGCCCCAAAAAATAGGAGGAGTCCCTAAATCCAAAATAGGGCCCTGTTTTAGGGGCTCTTGCTGGAGATGCCATATCATCTGATTACATCCCACGCGAACCAAACATCAAGTAATGTAATCAGTTACCACGTAATTAGATTGTGTTACAAAATAACCGAATCGGAAGCCCAACCAAGCAGTTGGCATGCAAAGTATGAATAAGGGGTGTTTGGGACTGCTCCAGCTCCACCAAATCTGTGGAGTTGGTGGAGCAGTATTCTAGCTCAGAAATTTGTGGAGCTGGAGGCATCAGGTACATTAAGAGTGTTTAGGTAGATCATCTTGTTTACATTTTAGACTAAAAATATAAACTTAATTCACTTTATTTTAGCCTATAAGTTTCAGCTTGAATTTGGAGTAGAGAGCTGAGCTCTCCCAAACAGGCCTAAATTGGACTGGAGCAGTAGCAAAAGGGAATCATAAATTTGCCAAAAAAAAGAACCAATCAGCAATTCATATCAAACAAAAATATGCTCGGTCTTAGGTAAACATGAGATGAAACACTCACCTGCTCGATGAAATGGGCTAGGCAAGTCTGAGCACTCAAGAATCGCTGAAGGAAGGCATTTAATGACTTTGAAACCACCGGAGAAGCAGTCAGCCCTGCGAAAAAATGCCCTCTCAAATATGGTAATGCCCAGAGATTCCGTGATGAAAACAGACTAACAATGTGTCTATTTCCATGCAATCCATAGCAGTTCACCATGTCACTCCACCCAAGATCAAAGTCCATTGTGCTTTCCATGTTATACAGCCTATAGAATTCATTTTTCCAGTCATTATAACGTTCGCCAAGAACTGCATTAAACCAAGATGGAAACCTGGCTGCAATAAGCCATATGCAGAGGGCATGCTTTGTGTTGGGAAGCTGCTTTTCAATTGCTTCCTTGAGGTACATATTTTGATCAGTCAATATTGTCTGAGGAGCTTTTCTGTTCATGAATTCGAGAAATACCTGCCAACAAGAAAGACTCGCTGAGAGAACGGTTGCAAAGCGGACTGTGTATTTTCACCTGAATGGTTACCTGTAACGCCCATGCAAAAGACTGCTCATTCTCCTCCGTTAGAAGTGCACAACCAAAGAAGCAAGGCATCCCATAATTATTGATTCCAATCCAAATACCAAGTGGCATGTCCAGGGCAGTTAACCGATGAGTGGTGTCGAATACAACAGCATCACCAAATATCTCGTAAGACTGAACAGACGATGCGTATGACCAAGCAATATTCTCAAGGCGGTTGTTCGCGTCTTTGGTGAAGTCATACTTGAAATTGGGATCCTTCTCCTTGACATTTCTGCACATTTTAAGCAGGTTGACGCTCTCGTCTTCCTGGTCGAACTTCCTGAAGGACTGTATGAGGTTCCTCACATCCTTCTCGGTGAACGGCAGGTTCCCTGTCTCGACACACTTCTCAAGCTCCATTATCCTCATCATCTGCTGCACAGAGATCCCAGACTTTGCATACATCAAGATCCGGTTTTTATCCGAGCTGGAGATAACACGATACGCCGGGAGAAACCGAACTTGGTCCTGCCCCAGGAGCTCATGGTTGTGGTGGTTGGAGAACCCGGTGACCCGCCACTCCGGGAACCCCGCCTCCGCGTTCTTGCCGATGCGCATGTACGCCTGGCAACCGCAGCGGGAGGACTTCCTGTTCCTCTGCGACTTGGCGACGTCGCTGAAGGGCTTCGCCGGTGTGTTCCCGGCGCGGTGGCACACGAAGTACCGCCGGGTCAGCCCCTTGCCCACGCCGTCCTTGCCCTCCGTCCGGTGCCGCCGGATCGAGAACCCGCACCGCTTGGCGAACCCGCTGTAGAACTCGTACGCCGCGTCGTGAGTCGGGAACCTCAGCCCGACGTAAGGGGCGGGGTCGTCCTCCGCCGCCGCCGTCTCCAGCGAGAGCCTCGTCCCGTCGGGGTAGCCGTCCTCCTCCTCCTCCTCCCCGCTGCTGGTTCCCTCCATGTAGGACAGGTGCTGCTCGAGAGGGTTGCCGCCGTAGCACTCCAGTAGAGACGCGGACTCCGCGGGCATCATCTTGGCATCTGACCAGCGGAGGCGGCAGCTGCAAGGAACACGAATTTGGAAGGGAAAGAGCAGGTTGGGGGCTTGACACTTAAATTCCCATGAATTGTAGAGTTGGATGAGAGAGAGATGGTCGGTGGAGGCGATGGTGCGTACCAGGAGGAGTAGCCTAGGGCCAGGGTCGGAATCCGCCGACGGTGGCCGGAGAAGGAGTCGGCGGTGGGGCTCCGGCGATTCAAGCTGCGGCGCTGGGTTTTCCTTCTTCAGGCAAATTCTCTCGAGAAAAGTACGGATACATGGGCCTGGGCCCGAAAAGGGAAGAGAAGCCTGGGCTTCAGCCCATTAGCCCAACACTTCATCCGGGAATATTTTTTTATTTAATATTTATTTTAAATTTTTTTTCAAAACTAATCGGCAAGGAAAAAAATACAAAAATACCTCATGTAAGCCTCGTAATAGGCGACAGTCCTACTAACTTACTTCATAGCAAGCAAAATTCCAAAATTTTAACGGCAGAGAAAAACAATTGAAAAATAGACCTATTGCCCCGATCTGAGGCGATAGAATCTTGCTGAAATTTCTTACTGTAGCAAAATTTTTTCCCCAATGCTTGTTGTAAAATATTTTTTACAATGTTTTAGACACGATTTTTTCCGGTTGAATACAACAAATATTGTTTTAAAAATGCTACTGATGTCAGTATTTTTCAAATTTTTTGCTCTACTAGATTAAAATTTTGGAATTTCGCCGACAGTTAGTAGAGAACTGTCGCCCATGAGATGGGGCTATTGTGCAGTATTTTTGCAATTTTTTCCCCACGATTAGTTTTGAAAAAAAATTTAAAATAAATATTAAATTAAAAATTCCTTCATCCAAGAAGGCGTGGTAGTGTTACTCTTGATCGAATCAGCAATGACGTGCAACATGATCGGTGGTTTAGGGTTGCTTTTTTCTATCTTTAATCTCTAGTAGTAGTCTGTATCATGGGTGGAAGTGGTATAGGGACAAAGGTGTACAAATATACATCTAAATTTTTAATTAAAAAACTCAGTACATAACATGTATATTATATGTATATACTATTAAGTGGGCTAAAAAATACGTATTTTAACCTTAAGTCCACTTTATCCTGTCCCACCCTCTCCCTCTCCCAACCCTTCTTACGTGGTCCAATCGTCAAGTTTCATTTTTCTCCATTCCTCAAGTCCAACACTCAACTACCCCTGAATTCCTTACACCCGAGGCTCTCTCGCTCTCTCTGTGATGGATGGCATGGCACTCAGCGACCAATAATGATGACGAGGGGCTGTGAGGTGGCGCAAGCCGGCAGCAGCACCGGTGAACAGGCGGAGGTGGCAAGGTAGGCAAGGGCTCAAGGAGTGATGCACAGCAGGGCAGCCATAGCCCCTATGGCCGCAGCGAGCACTGACTCGGGGATGGATAGTGCAACACCGGTAACGGCTGGTAGGTCAAGGCGACGATGTCCAATAGGGCAAGGAGCAACACACAACGTGTTACATGGCAACTTGATGTCATAGCAAGCATCGAGTCAGGGATGGAAGATGTGACAACGGTGGGACAGGAAGCAGTGTTAAAATAATAGGTAATAACTGAGCATTCGGCATGAGCAACCACACAAATGAATTTAATTATTAGTTCCCAAATCTAAAGTCCTCAATTCACAACTTTATTAACGTTATGTTAATTTGTAACAGTGAATTATGTTTTTTTCTTTAAATGTAGTTGATCTAGCCATGAGCATTCATGATGACCCATAGACCCCTTCTAGGTAAGCATGTTTCAATGTCGCCATTGTTGGTGCTTATCTCATCGACCTGGAGATAACTAGAGCCCCAACATAGGACTAAACGCAACTATGCATGTTGAAAACTTGTCATTGTCTAAAACGATGAGTGCTAATGGCGTTTTAGGGCAATTTGGGCCCACTCGAACCTGATAGCTAGGGTGTATTTCTTCCTTGGCAATTTGGGCCTAAGAAGAATCGCTCCAACAAAGGTACTAGCACCCAAGCCCAAAAGAAAAAGGTGTCCTCGTGACAATGCGAGGCCCGTTTTGGACCTCAGAATTTTACAGGTTTCTTTTAATATAAGAATTGTGGAAAGCATATTTTAGATTGCTAATGACTCTTTTTTGGTATGGTGTTTTAATAATAATTGCAATAGTTTCTGTAAAAATCTCGTGAAATCGTACTAAACGGGATGCAAGTCAATCATCTCGTGGTTTGCGTTGGTTGGGTTTTAGAGGTGTTCTTTTTATTATTTTTAAAATTTGACCAACAAACTCATGATTTGCGTTGTCGAAGCGACGTGCAATGCATGAACACTCTATGAAAATATTTAGCTTATTTGATCGAGGCCTCAGGATCAGAGCGTTCTTATCCAAGGATTTGTTAGTGGCTTGCTGGCTTAGGACATTTGGTTAACATATTCTCCAAGCTATAGTCACAGACTATTGGACTCATGATCAATTGGGGAAGCTGCAAGCCATGTTGCGCAGACGATTACAACATCCGCTTTGTTGTGCTAAGGTATATCCACAAATATACCGTCTCCTGCTCGACCTAACATCGCCTCCCCTCAAGGGCCTTGACCCAACGCTGCCTCACCTCAACTCTAGCTCCCCTGGACCTAGCACCGCTAAACCTCTAGTACACCCCTCCCCTCGCTCTCCCCTTGCTCCCCTCGTGCATGCACTAATTTCGTCCATGCCACCCTCGCCTCTTTCAAATTTTGAATCCATTGCATCCTTCCTTTACCTCGTCCCCACTCCTCAATTCCTCTCACATGCATAACACCGCCACTGCAATTCTGTTGCCCTATATGGCTATCAACCTCGTGCCCCTCCTCATCCCCACATGCATCCGCTGCAATTCCACTACTCCTTTCGATGTTGCCTTCATCTATGAACCCTTATCCGTGCCTCTCGGCCGCCGCCCTCACGCTCCTACTCTGCCTTAGCTGCATCGCTACCCCTCCTCATCAAGCGCCACTTGCTTGTGCTCTGTACCGCCACACCTTACTCTATGTCGTGGTGAGGTGGGTAGGAGGGGAGGGATGGTTGGTCATCTAGGAGCCAACAATGGCAGTCGCGCGCGATGCAAGGAGAGGACCACTGCAGCATGATGGCAGCTAGTGCGTCATTGGGGAGGGATGTGCAGTGGGCAGCGAGGGGCCATGTGAGCGACAGCTCTCGAGTGTGGGAGGAGAGAGAGTGGGAGGAGGGGAGGGAGTAGAAGAGGGATAAGAGGTGATATTGGCATCAAGGTCCACCCGCCATGGCACAAGCAGAGAGAGGCTGTGGCATCGGGTGCATAGGAGAGAGAGGTGACGGAAAGGAAAAGAAAGGAGGTTGTTTTTCTCGTCGCTCTACCGCTCGATGCATTTGTCGCTTGGGAGATTATTTGATTGTCCTCGTAGGCTATTGTGTTGCATCAGATTTGTTGCCCTACTTAATAAAACGCCTAAACTAGTTGAATCGATTTAGAAGCTCTATTTTCCTTTGTAGGCAACCCTAGTAGGCGAATATTTCCTATCTTTCCTACCTACCTAACAAATATTTTCTATGTTATTAGGTTTGGATTGCACCTGAGGCCCTAATTAAATGTTTTCTTTTGGATTTTCTAATCTTCTCTTTTGAGATGTATCACTTTCAGCACTCAATGTCGTGTGCTGAAATAATGTTATGTTTCTATTATTTGCCACTTATTTTCTTGGGGGAAGAATCCTAACGCCATAGCGTGTTGAATTTTCAAGATGGTTGATCACTTTCCATCTGCTCCGCAAAATGTTTCATATTGGCAAAAAACTAGAGAGATACACCGCAAAATGTTTCATATTGGCAAAAAACTAGAGAGATACACCGAGGGGGGCATGGTAAGCATCCTTGATTACATTTTGATGATTGAGGCTTACAGTTCAACATAGCTTGCATATATAGCATAGTTTTTCCCCTCAAGCTTCTTTTTTAGCTAGTAGAAAATGTGGGATTAGTTTTCAGAAAGTGGATGTCCATGGTTAGGGGTGGCGTGAGGGGCATTCCCTGGGAGTGCCTCCGTCCCGTCCCCGTTCCGTCTCGGGAGAAAATCCCGTCCTATCCCGATTAGGATATCGGGACCCCATCGGGGACCCATCCCCGCAAAAATTTCACACAAGAGAAGAACTCGTATAGCCATTTTAACACTAAAATCATATCAACAGACAAGGAAAAAAAGAATGCATGCATTTATTGAAGATTATGTTGTCCCGTTTATGAAAATGTGAATATGATGGACTAGAGAATATGTTTGCAATATAATAACTAAATTGGACTAAACCAAATTTGGATCTCCAACCGGGTCCCCGCGGGGAAAAAAATTCCCCATCCCCGTCCCTGCCATCCCCGACGGGGGAATAATTTTTCCCGTTTTCATCCCCGCGGGGGATGATTTCTTCCCATACTTGTCCCCTAATAGAGGAATTCCCCACCGGGGATCGGGGAACGGGTCCCCATTGCCACCCCTATCCATGGTGCCAAAAAGAATTAGTTTTGGTTCCTCTTTTTTGGTTCTTGGACGATTGGTTGAATGTGTAGCCTCATGTTTGTATCCTCGGAAAAAGGAAAAATTAGCAAGAATATGTTCAATGTTTGCTCATTACCTATAACTTATAAATATTAGTACAAAGACCAGTTGTCTTTCCATTGTGCAAAACCTACTGTCACGTGGTCTATTATGGAAAGAGAGCATGTGCTTTGTAGATTAAATTTAAAGAAAATTCTTTATTTACAAACGGAAGTTAGCCACATTCCTAATATACCATTGCGAAAATGCTCTTCTCTTCATTATCATTCGGTCTCAACTTCTACCCCTTATTTACTACTCATCAGTTCTACTAGATAATGACCCGCGCTACGCCGCGGCGTATGTAAAAATAAACACAAGCCTCTCATAAGAATGTAAGTCATGAGGAATAATGACAAAGTCATAATCACAGCGAAGTAAAAGAATGTTCTTATGCTAAAACTAAGTTCCATAGTACAAAAGGAAAAAAGGGAAAGCAATTTTTCCTACATCGGCTAGTAACCTCGAATAGCAGTTCAAGTATTCATATTTGGCAAGCTTCCATCGGTAAAGGTTCAAGCAGATTTTTAGATGAGCGAGTGCTCTCGATCAAGGAATTCTTCTTTGAAGTTTCTTCTCGCAAAATAGTGACATATGAAAAAATAATTATATAACTGGCTCAGCCTTTACAATAATTTGTCTAAAAACTGAAACTAAAAAAATAGCCTACAGCATCTGAGCAACTAAGAATGAATACCTGTGGATAATGCCGAGGAGAGTGCCCATCATTGTCACTGCCATAGCGGCCAGATGGGTAAACCACACTATGATCAATGAAGTTATCATCATCTGCAGATCTAACACCTTCTTGATCATCCTATTCCGTAAGAATACAATGTTAGCAAAGCGTGCAATTTGTCCCAGATTATGAAAATAGTAGGTCAAAGACGAATGTGAAACTAAATAAAACAATGCAACACCACTAACCAATACCAAAAATAGGACTCAATATGCCAAGCGGAAGATTCCACACTAAAAATAAATTACAGTTTGCGAGATACCATCTGAGTAAGCAATTTTCCTAAAGCTAAAAGCGCGAGAGATGAGAGGCTGAGAGCACAAGCAAACTCAATAATCATGAAGATGAGTAATTTATCAGCAAACAAGCCAAACACTGCCATATCGTCTAAAAGTAAGATATTCTCCAAATAGATCTCAATAGAGCAGTCTTCTAATTATATCTATGTATCATCCTAGAAATAAGACATGATAAAGCAGATTTGAACACTGCGTAAATCCAGAAGAACCAGAACAGATCAAAGAAACAATTTGATATCCTATGGGAAGAAAAGTCAAAAGCTATCGCAATTGCCTCATAAAGCCAAAGCTTTCCTGCAAAATTAAGCCAATAGCATCGGGTGGATCAAGAACAAATGCATTTCAAGGAGCCTAACCATGATTGATTTAATAATAACCAACGGCCACATTCACATCTCAATAAACTGAAACCATGTAGCGAAGGCCAAACAACTGATCAAACAAAAACAATCGATCAAAGGAAAATTCGCTGATAAAGATAATCTGGTGAGATAATGTCTTACCTGTTGATTGGTAATAGAAAGAGGTAATACTAAAATACCATATACAACCCAATTCTGGGGTTAAGAAGTTGTTGGAACACCTCTGCCTGAAAGGCACAAAGAAAACAATCCTTGGCGGGGCGCGTCGCCCTCCTCATAAGGCCGCCGGTAGCGTGATATTTAAATCCGTATGGATTGGAAGCATAGCTAATATAAAATTTAATGCATATAAAACCATAGTGAGAAGAGAGTAGCAATGCAGGACATAAGAACTGAAATGAAATAGCATAAGCAATTTACCTGGCCACATGCAAGTTCTCAATTTTGAATGAAGGGCTACAATATTCGGCTGGGAACAGACTTCATAACGAGACCCAGTTGCAGGCAAAAAACTCCGAGGAGGTTTCCAAGAGATGGCAATGGTATTTGAGCATTGTTGAGAGAAGGATGTTTAAGCACCACAAATTATAATTGTTTTACAAAATGAGAAGGATGCGTAGTATATAATCAAACTTGAAAGCATAGAACCTCATTTGTTAGATATTCCAATTAATTTACGCAATGATCTATACATCACACAAATACTCATGGAGATTTTGGAATTGATCGAGAAAAATTCTAACATTATGACCTTGATAATATATTCATAACTATTGATATGGTTGGTGTGCTAAAGCATAACATTTGAGTACTAAAATATAAATGAAAGCAATATTGCATCCTACGATAAGACCACTTTTTGAGTTTAAGCTTATAACAAAATCTAAGACCATTGGATGAGATATTTTCGAAATACAGAAAGAAATCATGTTTACAAAGCAGAATGTATACTTCTTATCTTTGGTTCATTGACGGATACAGCTTTCTTCAACTTTCCGCAAGAGGTTCATTCGAAAGCACGATCTGACAAACAACAAGTACCGGACTCGCGCTTCTTCCTGAATCCTTTATAGCCGAACTTTTATTCCTTACTGAATCACCAACAAAATATCCTTCTTACTTTTGGAATCAATAAAAAATATTCTTCCTATTTTTAGAAGGAAGTTTTTAAGCAGACCACTAAAATGAATGTGCAGTAAGTGCTTTATAAGAAGACAAACCTCGGTGGTCAAAAGAAGGCAAAGGAGACCCTTAGGCAAAGGTTCTCCATCTTTAACAGCTGTTGGAGGTACTTTCTAGCACTCTAGAATAGCGAGAACCCTAAAACGAATACCTTGGATAGAAAGGAGAAATAGATTACATACAACAACAAAGAGATATAGCAATGCATGTTTAAATTTGGCATCATCAAAATTAGTTCCAATACTATCATAAAATGTGCCATGATGCTCTCATACTAAAAGATAAACTCATAAAAGAATCATGCTTAGTAGTCAAGCAACTTCGCATAAACGATTTGAGCAAATTAATTTAGTCCATGAGCACATGACACCTCTTTTAAATCATTGTTCTATAGTTAATTCGGATCTCGATTAACATTTTGACATAAATATACAATTAATAAAGCAATTATTAGTAGAAACAATTTATGCTCAAGTAGTGGTATAGAAACTTATTAGATGATCACGAAGATATAACATGACTATCTGTTTTTAGTCCACCACACTAAGTACAACACATATAGACCAAATATGCAACTTGTCCTCATATTAAACTCTTGCTGACACCATGAAGTGGATGAATGCAAGGAAACCTCCTCCGAGTCTAAGTCGCGTTGTTTCCCAAAACATCCCAATCATACCTCTCATCCCACCAAGGACACGGAGAAACATTGTTCGGTTTGGCCCAACAAGTAAAAAAGCATCTTAGAAAAGCAATAGAAATATCCATAGAAATTTGTTAATGCATACCATATCCACAATTATGTTTCCAAGCCGACCTTTCCATGCTCGACTTAATTTCCTTTATGTGGTCCTGTAACAAAATGTAGTTTAGACAAAGTAATGCTACATTATTCGAATTCTCTTTCATAAAGTAATGCTACATGAAATCGATAGATCGTATGATCCGGCGCTATGTACTAAGTAAACCGTTATTAAAGATAGTCGAAGAGATCGCAAATGTGGAGAGTGGAAACATTTTGATTAATGAAGAACTACTATTTTTATTTATGATGTAACATGAGCTAATTGTCGAAATGCCACTAATCAAGATAGATGTGGAAGACTCAAATTGAGGGTTTTAATTGGAGCTGCCGTTTCTCTGACAATGCTATCATATATAGCTCTTGAGATGTAGTGAGTAGCGATAAACTACGTCAATCAAAAGCTGTTTATAGACACAGTTAATCAGAAGTGGTAGAAAAGCTTTACTTGAGCGTATTTTGCGAGAAATTTATTAATTGATGGCTAACAGAGGATGTAGCGAGACAAAATCGCGAAAACTAAATATCTAGTGTATCACTATCCATCATAGGAAAGCTGTCTATCTTGATATACAATGTAGATGTAAACCGATGTATATTTGTTGTATATTACATAGAAGAAACACTAATATTTGAAGAAGCTAAATGTCGGAAGATCCTTTCACATAGCAACATCCTATTCGATTAACAAGAGAGCTCTCTTGGTATTATTCACTCGGTTAATATTTCCTACTAAACTAAAACAATGGTAATCTTAAAGCGTGAACACGACTAGTATGTAATTGCATGTAGCTATATTTTCTTACTAATTATTTACCGTGATAGTGTTGTTGGCTTGAAAATGTCGGTCGAGCTTCCGTAGGATCGTTCTTTGAAGCATGCGGTTGGACTTCATCATCTCTTTGAGATCACAATCTCTTTCGCACACCATCTTTTGGATAGATGATTCTCACAAAATAATATCGATTCGGTAAAGCGGATACATAAATAAAACCTAAACTTTAGATATACAAAATCCTTAAAAATATAACCATAGTTTCATATGCAATCGTGACAGCTTGTTTTAGTATTAGCAGACTCTCGGAAATTAAGATTGTTTGTAGGCTCAATTAATCGTAAATCAATAGAATAGCTTTATCTTGATCCATTAACTTAAAAATTCATAAACTAATAAGCGTGACAGAGAATGTGTTCAATTTGAGCGAAGGTGAAAACTAAGTATCCAATGTGTTGGCAAGTTGTAGTAGGAAGCATTTACAGTCTTTGTTTAGGCAGACGCTATTCATTTTATATATAGCGTGCATCATATAAAGAAAGCGATAATACCCAAGAAATCGAATCTTTGGAAGGTCCTTTTATGCAGACTACCTGTTTTATTAATAAGATAGCCGTACCATCATCACTCTCCGATTAGCATCTCCTATTAAACTAAAACAATAATAAGCCTAAAGTGTAAACATAGGTAATAGATAACTACATTCAGCTATATCGTGTACTAATCATATAGCAAGAGTAGTATAGCAGTTTTTAAAAACACCGATCCGAAGTTTCCACAGAGGCAATAAAGCGCCGTATGTAGTTGGAGTTCAACATCCATTAAGACCACGATCTCCTTTCCCACATCATTTCTTCAACCAATGACCTTCACAAAACAATGCAAGCATCGGTGAAGCACATATACTAATAAAACTCAAATTCTAGATAAGTAAAATGCTTCAAAAGTAACATGTTTAATTTTTGGAAGAGAAAACAAAAGTGCAACAATTTTTTGTATGAAGCAAAGCGTCGTTTAAACCTCTTGGTAGCAAATTTCGCACTCTGAGACTCTTGTGAGATTAGTCTTAGAGAATAACAGATAAAAAGAATAAAAGCAAAGAGTATATTGCGTGGCGATAACTTCATAGTCCTATACACACATAGGTGCAAAGAACGGAATAGATCTAAGGAACATACTGAAGAGTTGATCTCATCTAATTCATGTTATGGTAAGTCAAGTGCGTAATATTCTTAGATATAAGGCTCATCGGCAGGAGCAATGATGTGGATGAGAAAATAGCTCAATCTAAAATAGTTGGACATTCGGCACAATTTTTCATCGGCACAAATACATGAGGAAGCGATAACTACTCTGGTCACTGTGAGATTGGACTTAGAGAACAACAGATAAGAATAATAAGAGCAAAGAGCATATTATATAGCGATAACTCGTAGTCCTATACATACATAGATGCAATAACAAAAGAGATCTAAGGAATTCAAAACGCTATTTGAGATTTGGAGGACCATCGCGTAGTATGTAGCGAGATCTCACTATGTGTTAAGACAGCAATCTTTTCCTCAACACCGCTTCTTGAATCGACACTCTCGTACAATAATGAAGTATGAGCAAGTACATACACCAATAAAACTAAAAGCGTGCATATACAAAATGGGTAAAGCTTGGATGTATAAAATAACTCGAAGCAACATGTTTACCTTGAGAAGACAAAATAAAAGCGCAACATTATCTTTGTCTGAATGAAACTTTTTTTTTCAATCTCTTGATAGCAATGACCACTACATTTCAACATCTGTTAAGACCACGATCTCCTTTCCCACATCATTTCTTCAACCAATGACCTTCACAAAACAATGCAAGCATCGGTGAGGCACATATACTAATAAAACTCAAATTCTAGATAAGTAAAATGCTTCAAAAGTAACATGTTTAATTTTTGGAAGAAAACAAAGTGCAACAATTTTTTGTATGAAGCAAAAGCGTCGTTTAAACCTCTTGGTAGCGGCGGTAATGCTCTGAGACTCTTGTGAGATTAGTCTTAGAGAATAACAGATAAAAAGAATAAGAGCAAAGAGTATATTATGTGGTGATAACTTCATAGTCCTATACACACATAGGTGCGACAACGGAATATATCTAAGGAACATACAACAAGGTTGATCTCGTCTAATTCATGTTATGGTAAGTACAGTGCGTAATATTCTTAGATATAAGGCTCATCAACAGAGCAATAGCGTGGATGAGAAAATAGCTCAATCTAAAATAGTTGGACATTCCGGCACAATTTTTCATCAGCACAAATAAAATAGCACTAACTACTACAGGTCACCTGTGAGATTGGACTTAGAGAACAACAGATAAGAATAATAAGAGCAAAGAGCATATTATATAGCGGTAACTCTGTAGTCCTATCGTACATAGATGCAATAACAAAAGAGATCTAAGGAATTCAAAAGCTATTTCGAGATTTGAGAGGACCGTCCACGTAGTATGTAGCCAGATCTCACTATGTGCTAAGACAACAATCTTTTCCTCTACACCGCTTCTTGAATTGACACTCTCTGTACAATAAAGAAGTATGAGCAGAAATACATACACCAATAAAACTAAAAGCGTGCATATACAAAATGGGTAAAGCTTGGATGTATAAAATAACTCGAAGCAACATGTTTACCTTGAGAAGACAAAATAAAAGCGCAACATTATCTTTGTCTGTTGAAACTTTTTTCTGAATCTCTCGATAGCGGTGCCACCCTACTGAGTTTCTTGTGAGATCCGATTTAACGAGTAGTAACAAAGGCAATAAGAGCAAGAAGCATATTAGTAATAGTTACCTTATAGATTCATACACATGCAAGCGTAACAATAAATGAGATTTAATAGACACATTGTAGCTCGATTTCACTTGAGGCGCTACTACTTTGGAATGTTGTGTAATATTCCACCTGTCTAGAAGAACTTCTATATCCAGTTTCTCTCGGAACCAAAAGACAACACTATATCGATACACTCATAATCCGGACCACCATAATATGACCAATCACTATAAGTAGATGCAAAAGGAAATAAATGAAATAAATATAAGAAAAAGCAAAGAAAAGAAATATACAACAAATCCTTTTTAGCGGAGGAAACAAAGCGGAGGAATCATTGAAGCAAACCTTTAAGTATGAAATATATTCTCTGTGAAGCGGAAAAAGGATTTTTGCTGATCGGAGTAGAAAGCGGATGTGTCGGCAATACCTCACGATAAGAAAGGAAATGATTAGCAAACACGTAAGAAAGCAATCAACCATAGCGAGAACCCAAAAAAATAGGTAAGCAAGCAGCGAGGGAAACAAGATGCGTGTCGATTCCATCACCCTCGGTCAGGCGCCGATTCCACCGCTTTAGACGGACGGGAGCAGCGGCGCCATGAAGGAAGCCTACATCTGACAATTTGGAGAAGCGCCGCCGAGGCTCTGGAACAAGCAGGCCGTGGGAGAGCGCAACAAAGGCGGTGGGGTTCGCGTGGGTTGCTTCTGGGGTAGGCGGAGGCGAGGGCGGTGAGGGCGAAGAGGACGCGTGGGGCAAGCAAGGCACGCCGCAGACGATCATGAATCGATCGACGGAAGGGAAGCGCGAGGAAAAGAATGGCGGGGCCAGGGAGCGCCGAAGCGCTGGCGAGAGAGGATCGGGGGAGAGCGGAGGAGGAAGGAGGCGGGTGGCGTGGCGGCGGCGGGTCTTGCGATGGAAACGAGAAGGGCTAGGCGTCGGTCGTGGGCGTCTTGGCGGACGGCCGGATCGCGTCGTCTCGAGATCGGACGGTCTGAAAATCTGGATGGCGTGGGTTCTGGTTGAGCCTCAAATCTTCCGGCTTTAATAGATTAGATATTAAGTCACGATTGCCATTAATCACTTAAGTACTATCAGATTTTTCCCAGTATACGTAAATAGCCCCTAGTCCCACGTGTCAGATATATTATTGAGTCTTCTTCCTACACACTATCTTCTCATCCTTTCTCTTCGTTTGGCCTCCACTCCCACCTCCCTCCTCGCACAACCCTGCCTCTAACCTCCAACGCCTCTTTCGGCCTCCTTCCCCACCTCCGCCCACCACCCCCATCTACCACGCCGGAGTCACTCGCCTCCACCTTCCTTATTGGTGCCGCCCCACATCCAACCTCCACCGCCACATCCGGCCTTCTCCCACACCACTTCCCGCCTCCGCCCCCATCCCCCTCACTAGCTCTGCTTTCAGCCTCTAATGCCAACTCTGACCTCCACCTCTGCTTCTAGCTTTGCTTGTCGCCGATTGCCACTCGATGCACATCATGATGACGAGGATAGCGACAGTGGCAACTTGATGCCCAAACGCTCTTGGGGGCCATGGAGCTTGTCCCTTCCAAGTCAATGTCCGGACCAAATACAACGCCTAATTTGTCTCCTAGTGCTGCTTCACCGATGTGCCCACTAAATAGTCAGGAGCTCTAGTTTCTAGTCCCTTTTTCTCTGACATTTCTCCATGTGGCTATGTGAATTGCTATCCTATTTTGCACTGGATGTACTTACCGTTCCGGTGTCCATTGTCTCATCGAAATCCACTTTCAATTTGGTGGGGAGGATACTTGAGCCGAGGAAGTCGTCTCTTAGACCTAAGATGGTTGAGGCAATTACATGACTCAAAAACTGGGAGCGTGCAAATGACTAAACACAACATCAGCTTGAGATCCGAAGATCACGGATGCGGTAGCCGTATTTGACAATCAACCTCAGGTAGTCTATGTATTAATGTATATATACATAGTTACTGTACTCTTTTCCTTATCGGGGGTACCCCACACTAGGGTGTAAGGTTTTTAACGAGGTAAAACTCTATATTCAAGATTAAATAAAATTACCTTTTTTTCTCAATATTTGTGTCCATTGCCTCAACTCCGTGCGTCTTGGGGTCCTTTCCTCTCATTGCAATAGTGTAAATGAGTTGGGTCTGGGCCAGCACGGCACGAAGCAGATATAAAGTGCAAATGGACCATACTTGTGCTCGCCAAAGGCTAGCGGGGCCAGCATAATACCCACCTCTAAGTAGACTCATATACCCACTAAGTGCAATAAGGTCTATCGATATAGGCCATGAGACTTTATGATTGCCCATCGACCTAGCCTAGGTAAGTATGTTCCAACATTATCCCGAGTAGGGATGAAAATAGAATAGAAATGGACGATAAATGGTCATTCTGTTTATGTTTACACATCCTTTTTATCAGGAATAGAAAACAAAATCAGAAATCCCAAAAAACGAATACAGAAACGGATAATGACAGAAACGATGCAGAATGGAACGTAACATATACGGAAACGAAAGTGGAAAATTCCCTCAAGAACATAATATATGATCACAATATATATGAATGCCCAACTATAAAGGTGTAACGTTCTAAAATTTGTATATTATTGTTCAATGCTCATTTATGATTTTATGAGATTTACTTGAATTTTCTAGAGTTTATAAATGCCATTTAGCTATTTTTAGATTAATAAAATTAATTTATTCATAAAAAATAAAACCAAAACCATGTTAGAAATAATTTTTCTAGGTTCAAAATGTTCCAAAGTATTTTTAAGAATTTTTCAGAATTTTTGAACTCTATTTGATATTTTCTATAAAGTTATTTGTATTTTTGAAATTATTTTAATTCGAAAATAAATGTAAATTCTCCATTTTCCTTTTTGGCCAAGTGGGCCAAATTTCTAGCGGAATTTCCAGTTTCACTCATACGAAATTTTCGTTTTTGTTTTCGTCGGAAATGACTCTCTCGTTGTTGTTTCCGTACCGACATTTTTTTTATTTCCGTTTCGAAAAAAGACTTCCATTTTCATTTTTCTCTGGAACGGTCGAAAATTCCATTTCAATTTTCATCCCTAATCCTAGGTGGTGCTTATATGGAAAGGGTTATGTGCTGTCACCATAAGAACTACAACTTCAGTAGTCTTTGCTCTTAAGTGTCGTCTGATCTAGTCATCAAAAGGTCTATATCGTCCAATCATGTGTGCTACAGTATATATTATTTTTGAACAATATTCTCGAAAGATTTAGACCGTTATTTTTTTATCCAACAATTCACGTTGAGCTGTTTAAAAGAGACTACACTAGATCTCCGCTCTGGTTATGCAGGCCACTCCCCTACCAAAAGATACATAAGGCTCGGATGTAGGACTATACGCAATTTCGCGTATAACAATATCAGGTGGTCGTATGGAATGTTAGTTGGATGTTAATGACGTTTGAATTGATTTGGGCCCACCCAAACCTGTTAATTCACACCCACTTTTTCCTTGGTAAATACTTGGGCCTCTGAAGAGGCTCTGAGGCCCGAAACAAAAGAAGCATTCAGGCCCAACAAAGTGCAATTAGAAGATGGGTTTGTGCTCGATCTGTGTGGTTAAATGGGCATGTTTGTTTCAGCTTTGGATTCTCTAAAAGCTGATTCTGGATTATGGTTGTAAAGAAACTGATTCTTCAAAAACTAAAATTCAAAAGCACATATGAAGTGGATTGTGGATTCTAGTGTATATGGGTAAACTGGATTGTGAGAATCGGATTCTAGAATCAGGCTGTTTATTTTTTATTCTGCTTTTAGGGCCAGAATCCAGAATCAAAAGCTAAAACAAACAGGCCCTAAGCTTGTGAAATCTTTAGTTTATCATCTCAAAAAAAGAAAAAGGAAATCTACAGTTATCCGATGGATCGAGGGCTCGGGATCAGAGCGTAGCAGCATATCCATGGTTTTTGTTTAAGCGATTAATAGCAATCGGACGTCCGATCACTGTTCATCTCATTGGACGTCTCTTGCAATATTTTTTCTTACGCTTGCAACATTTTTTATCGACGCGTGCAACATTTTCTTGAACACTTACAATATCCGTTTACTGTAGCATATTTTACTGTTTGTCTAAGAAAAATGTTACACGCGTTCCTACGGACTAGTTCAGTCATCATGCACATATATATATATATATATATAGGAAAAATATCTTTTACTCCCGGGAGTAATTACTCCCACCTCTGAAATACCACCTAAACGAACTTGAAATACTCCTTTATCACTTTGGGTACACTCATACACTAATTATAAAATACTCCAATGTGAGCCGTATGAAAAATTTGCAAGGAAGTCCATGATTTTTAGCGTTTTTTGCAAATACCTTCATATCTGGCATAAAAAGGAGTATGTCCAAAAAAACGCATACCACCTCTAAAAAAATGTACATACCACCTAGATGATCTTATATACTCGTATACTACGCGTACATACCCTCCGTCGCACGAGATACTCTATACGTTGCGAGATACGATATAGGGAGTAATTACTCTCGGGAGTAGAAAAAATACTTCCTATATATATATATACACGCGCGCGCCATGTGGCTGATAGTCATAGTCCGAGACACCGGGTCTCTCTTTTTTTTATGAAAAAAAAGAGCCTAGTCTACTGAGAGTTAATTTTGCTCGTATATGGGTAAGTCTATCGAACCATACACACATTTGGGATACATATTTCTGACTGTAAAAGATTCGGTACAGTTGCAATTTTTCAGCATTCAAAAGCAAAATATACACAAGAGCCTAGATAGTAACCATGCTAGATCCCTCGTTAATACTTGCATTGAGTTCATTACTTTTCTAGCTCTATGTGTAACTTCTTTTTGCAAATTTAACTATCTTTCGAACACAATTAAAAAATAACTCTTTCCCAACTATAAAAGTGTTGGAAGGTGTGTCATCTTCCGTGCTCCTCTATGGTGGAAATAGCTACGCTCACCTAGAGCGGGTTGGGAGACAATATGGACCACTACCGCTCTCCTAGAGGATCCTCAGCCCATGGTGCTCCTCTACCTCGGGCCTATATTCTGAGAGAGTGGTAGCAGCTTCCGTAGCGGAGGAGTATAGAAGGTGATATGTGTTATGCTATTGGAGATAGGGTCATTTTTATAATTACATTTGGAAGAAAGCTACATTTAAAAAACGGTTACACACAAAACTAGAAAATGATAATTTCCAAAATATTTTCTTCCAGAATGGCCATTAGGACAGCCCCCTCGCCACATGGGGAATTGAGACAATATGGGATGTGTGCAAAGTGCAAACCAAACCAGTCAGTTATTCATCCAGCTTCAGGTCATTGGAGCAGCACATGGCAGCAACTCCTCCTACTTGGGTACAGATGGATGATTTTTTTTAAAAAAAAAGCTCATTTTCAATAATTTTAAAAAATATGTAGAAAAAAATTACAAAAAATATATTTTATCGCCAATCCACGTGACAGAGTATTTGTCGCTACATATTTTTGTCAAATTAAAAACAAAAGTGAGTTGTTGTTTTTTAAAAAAAAAAACACAGATGGGCTACAGATTGATGGATCAAAGGGAGACACCTTCAAAAATGCGTGTTAGAGCACCATCATGTATACAGTCCCTATCACTCAACAGTATGTGAATTGTGGAAGCTATTCGTCCGTATTAGGATATGACCAAATAGGGACAGAGTTCATAAATGTTCATACGAAAATAGCCACAGAATCCACCAGTGGCTGCAAGCCGGTGAGCTCCCTTCGACCACTAAACACCACCTCCGAAGCATCTAGGCTCCTAACTTATTTGGGTTTTAATAATTAATGACAGTTATGTTTAAAGGACTATTATATTTCTTGAGTATACGATATTAGGTTGGTCCGTGTCGTTGCATAAGCATGAAGGACGAACTTCTAAAGATAAAGGTATATCAATGATCAAGACTAAGGTATAAAACTTTTGTCAATCCTGGTGTTTAAAAAAAGATTGGATTACTAAAATAGTTATCGTACTATCAAGAAAAAACTTTGGCTAGTAGCTTGAATATGATTAAAAATCATAGCTCAAATTATACTCATATATAATCATGTGCATTCCTTGAAAAATCTTTTGTAAAACTATGTTGACCTACAAAATTTGACACTACCGCCATGTAGGAGCAGTACTACCGCAAGTACAGTAGTACCGGTCCTCTAGGGTAGTAGTTATTTTATAGAATGAGCCCTTCCTGTGAAATATGTGTGACCGGCACTACCGCCAATTTAGGAGCGGTATTACTGAAGTTCGATATTACCGGCCCTCCAGAGCGATAGTTATTTTACATAACAATGTATTTTTGGTACATTTTCACAAGCCAACACTATCACCATCTAGGAGCAGTACTAGTACCGACTCTCTAGGGCATAGTTATTTTCTAGAGATAAGTTAAAATGGATATTTTTGAAACTCAAGGCCGACACTATCGATCCTATATTGCGGTAGTGCCCGAGGGGGTTACTGTAGCATAAGGACTTTTCTCTTCCCACCTACCGCATTAAACACAGAATTCGACAGTTGAGCTGATGGCTAACACTACCAGTCCTACATGAGCGGTAGTACCGACTTTAGTAGTAAAAGCATGATCTCGGCCTTAACGGCTAGATTTCCGAGGTGGCCATTACCCGCTTCCCACTCAGCTACGCGGGTGCGCACATGTGTCGGGATGAGGGTGAAGAATAGGCGTACCACCACCAACTCCTACTTAGAATTAGTAGAGATAGTGATAATAAACTTATCTAGTTGCGTCATGCATAGCTATACGCATGCTGCTGGTCGGTCGAAATCAAGACCATACATGATTAGATAAAAAGAAAAGATGATCTTATCTGCATATGCAAGTAAACATTTAATAAAAAGGATGCATATAACAACTCAAAGGCACATGGTAACTTAAAAGCTGTATGTGTGTAGTATATGGAAAAAGAATCGGCCGTGCAGCGTTTGGAAAAAGAATCGGCTGATTAAGATAAGAGTCTGATACGTCGCAGATCATACATGCATACATATGTAACTGAATTAAAACTTTCTCTGTTCGCCAATATATAGAAGATCAGGACAATGATAGTTTCGTAGGTATACCGAGAGGAGAGAAAATAAACCACCACTATCAATACGTAATTAGAAATAGTAGAGATTAAACCTTACCGGCTCACGTGCGGTACATAGCGGTAGTTGCACATTTGCTTGCCTTTATTTTACATCAACATCCACTTTAGATATCAAGAGGTTACACGTGAACCTCAACTTTCATCCCCTTTTCATATCCAGTCAAATATAACTAGGTAGAGAGGCGACTACATGGCGCAGTCATGGCAACTTCTATTAACTCGTGCTGAAAATCTAGTTTGGACCTGATGAGGGTGCTACATGTGGACACTGTTAAGAGCGGCTTGTGGCTGATGTTACCTATGGATGACCCTTACCCATCCATGACCATGATTGTTGGGGTGCAGGATCTTGCATGATGAATGTTCCTTGCCCTTCCATAGCCGTGCAGGGGGTCATCTTACCCTGTCACTGGTGTTGATATGTTTACCGTCTGTGTTCTGGTAAAATTCCACTTCTGTTTTGGTAAGGACCTGTTTGTTCACCATCAGTAAGTAAAGATGTTTACCATGTATGGTATGGAGTTGTCTGGTGCATTTAGAAGGGTAAATTTGAGTTGCAGATAACGCGATGGTATCCGAGTCCCATTGGTCAATGTCTGGTTAGGTTTTAGTTCTCCATCACTTGGTGCCTGGCGCATGTCCCTGTTTGCAATGATCTCATCGTGGCGACAAGAGGCCACTTGTGATTGAGATCATCTGACGTGGAATGTTTAAATCAGTCTCCATGTGACGGAGCACTTCCGGACTAGCATAACAAGTGATTTTGTCTTCTTTTCTCTGTTGCTAGTAGCTTTGCTTGCTTGGTTGAGGTTAACGCGGTGGTGGACCCCCTGGCTTGGAACTTGCTTGCTGAGCTTAAAGATTGGGTTGATTTCTTCATATGGAATATTAGACTATACCTGCTTCCAGAAAGTAAGCGTGCTTGTGATAGTTTATTTAAACTCAGACTTCTGGATAATAAAATGCTTTCAAGAAATGAAGTACTTTAGAAATATATGATGGGTGCAGAGGTTACCTTCTACTTGCCTCCCTTTTTCTCAATTCTACCTGTTGTTTTTTTTCCATAATAAGCTTGTTCGGATATAACTAGAAAAAAATGGTTCATTTTATGAGAAGGCTTATGATGATTAAAAGGTTGAGGGATTGGGTGTAAGTGCATCCCTAGATTGTGGATAGGAAGTTATTTTGATGATTCGCTCTAAGATTGTATTAATGCTAACAAAAAGAAAAAAAACGCAAATGATATATATATGTGGTTATGAGTATAAATAGAAAGTAGCTCATAGTATGAAATTTCTAATGATTTGGTTATGTTTAATAGCATATCTAGAAGAGTGTTCGTATTAGCTTATGGAAATGAAGATTTACGTTATGAGTATAACTAGAATTGTTCATATTAGGAAAATAACAATTTCTACGACATATGGGAAACAGTTGGTTTGGGGTGTTCCCTACTACTGTTGATAAGAATGGAACCGTGTTGTGCTTATGTTCATGTTCTTTTTGGTCATGGTTAAGAGAAAATGATTACGATGCAGTATGAATTGTTTATAAGCATCATTTGCATATGTGCATTCATGATGGAAGAGGCGACCCATGTTGATGTGGGCCTCAGACTCACATGTAGTGAGTACAAAAGTCCTACTCGTAGTCCCATCCACGGATGGGAGCGAGTCAAGAAGAGTAGGCCCGCCATAGGATGGTTGGGAATGAGAGGGTTCACACCGACGGTGTGCACTCACTATACCCAGTATACGCTATGACAATGTGCATTATGAGCATGCATGGTGCATTCGCTTTTATGATTCATGAGAAAAAGGATGAGAGCATAAAAGCATTGCATTGTGTGTTGCAATTGGTAAATGTTAATTGATGAGAATGGAAATGACAAGTTGAGTATTGAGTCGTGGACTCATCCTGAAATGATTGTTGAGGCATGAGTAAGGTTTATTTATATTTCCGAGTTGGATGTGGTAAGTAGGGTTAGTTTCTGCTTCTTTAACCTGGATAATTTCAATTAAGTAATGGTTATAGCAAATGGTGAAGTAGTCGTGTTCTTACGCTTTTGAAGTTATATGAATTCAAAATTGCTCCTTTATTTAAGGATGTCAAGTAAAGGAACTATTATCGTATGTCTTGAAGTCATTGTATTCGATCGAATTCATTACTTCTATGTTTGATTGCACTTTGTCGAGTCTTGACTCACGCTTGTTTGCTTCTGCTTTAGGTACCTTGCGCATTTACTCATTGGGTTGGGAGTAGAAGCACGGCACGACTTTTGGCCGCCATCGCATTTAATTAATGCATAAAGCCCTAATGTATTTAGTGGGGTTGTAATATGTTATTTGTCGTCACAGTAGTTTATCTTTTGTTAGCGGAGGTGTGATTGATATCTAAGGACCTGCTAGAATGTCTCTTCGTGATTGAATGATTGATTTATACCTGTTATTGCCTTCTTTCGGCGGAGTGGATGTCCTTTTTCTAGGAAGGTCATGCCGAAATTTTGAACTTTTTGCCGACTTAGTTTTAATCTGGTTTTAGAGTTAGCGGTTGTTTTTAGACAATTCTGTTGAGTTGTCGTTGAGTGTTTAGAGTTTTGGGTAGCATCCGTGGCGCGGCTGGCGTCGGGGTGTTACACTACCGCCCAGAGCGGGTTGGGAGACAATATGGACCACTACCGCTCTCCTAGAGGATCCTCAGCCCATGGTGCTCCTCTACCTCGAGCCTATATCCTGAGAGAGTAGCAGCTTCCATAGCAGAGGAGCATAGAAGGTGATATGTGTTATGCTATTGGAGATAGGGTCATTTTTATGATTACATTTGGAAGGAAGCTACATTTAAAAAACGGTTACACACAAAACTAGAAAATGATAATTTCCAAAATATTTTCTTCCAGAATGGCCATTAGGACAGCCCCCTAGCCACATGGGGAATTGAGACATTATGGCATGGGATGTGTGCAAAGTGCAAACCAAACCAGTCAGTTATTCATCCAGCTTCAGGTCATTGGAGCAGCACATGGTAGCAACTCCTAATACTTTGGGTACAGATGGATGATTTTTTTTTTAAAAAAAATCATTTTTCAATAATTTTAAAAATATGTAGAAAAAATTACAAAAAATATACTTTATCGCCAATCCACGTGATGAGTATTTTTGTCGCTACATATTTTTCAAATTAAAAACAAAAGTGAGTTGTTTTTTTAAAAAAAAGAATCACAGATGGGCTACAGATTGATGGATCAAAGAGAGACACCTTCAAAAATGCGTGTTAGAGCACCATCATGTATACAGTCCCTATCACTCAACAGTATGTGAATTGTGGAAGCTATTCGTCCGAATTAGGATATAACCAAATAGGGACAGAGTTTATAAATGTTCATACAAAAATAGCCACAGAATCCACCAGTGGCTGCAAGCCGGTGAGCTCCCTTCGACCACTCAACACCACCTCCGAAGCATCTAGGCTCCTAACTTATTTGGGTTTTAATAATGGGGACATATCCAGTGCAATCATGAGTTTGGTGCAATCACCGTCACAATCAACTAGAAAAGTTTCAAAATTCTGAAAAAAATCATGGATGTACATCTCATCTTACCCCATCTACATATAAAATTTCATGATCAAATTTGTCCTATGTTAAGAGTAATAAAAAAGACAAATTTCTGACAAACTTGAATAGTTCAAATGCACCCCAAATTTGTATTTTTTGTAACTTCTAGCATAGGACGAATTTGATCATGAAATTTTATATATAGATGGGGTAAGATGAGATGTACATCCATGATTTTTTTCAGAATTTTTTGAAACTTTTCTTAGTTGGATTGCACGGTGATAGCACCAAACTCATGATTGCACTGGATATGTCCCTTTAATAATTGATGACAGTTATGTTTAAAGGACTATTATATTTCTTGAGTATACGATATTAGGTTGGTCCCTGTCATTACATAAGCATGAAGGATGAACTTCTAAAGATAAAGGTATATCAATGATGCAAGTTCAAGGCTAAGGTATAAAACTTTTGTCAATCCCGGTGTTTAAAAAAAAGATTGGATTGCTAAAATAGGTATCGTACTATCAAGAGAAAACTTTGGCTAGTAGCTTGAATATGATTAAAAATCATAGCTCAAATCATACTCATATATAATCGTGTGCATTCCTTGAAAAATCTTTTGTAAAACTATGTTGACCTACAAAATTTGACACGACCGCCATGTAGGAGCAATACTACCGTAAGTCTAGTAATACCGGCCCTCTAGGGCAGTAGTTATTTTACAGAACGAGACCTTCTTGTGAAATATGTGTGCCCGGCACTACCGCCAATTTAGGAGCGGTATTACCGAAGTTTGATATTACCGGCCCTCCAGAGCTATAGTTATTTTACATAACAATGTATTTTTGGTACATTTTCACAAAACAACACTATCGCCGTCTAGGAGTAGTACTACCGTAAGTCCGGTAGTACCGACTCTCTAGGGCATAGTTATTTTCTAGAGATAAGTTAAAATGGATATTTTTGAAACTCAAGGCCGGCATTATCGATCCTATATTACGGTAGTGCCCGAGGGGTTTACTGTAGCATCAGCACTTTTCTCTTTCCACCTACCACATTAAATACAGAATTCGACCGTTGAGCTGATGGCTGGCACTATCGGTCCTACATGAGCGGTAGTGCCGACTTTGGTAGTAAAAGCATGATCTCGGCCTTAACGGCTAGATTTCTGGATGGCCACTATCCACTTCCCACTCAACCACGTGAGTGCGCACATGTGTTGGGGTGAGGATGGAGAATAGACGTACCACCACCAACTCCTACTTAAAATTAGTAGAGATAGAGATAATAAACTTATCTAGTTGCGTCATGCACAGCCGTGTGCATGTTGCTAACCGGCCGTAATCAAGACCATACATGATTAGATAAAAAAAAGATGATCTTATCTGCACATGCAAGTAAATATTTAATGAAAAGGATGCATATGACAACTCAAAAGCACATGGTCACTCCGGGTTATATGCGGCAAAGATATGGAAAAAGAATCCATCGCAAAGATTTGGAAATAGAATTACCGATTGAGATAAGAGTCGATACATCGCAGATCACGATGCATACATATCCAACCGAATTAAAACTTTCTCTGTTCGCTCACAAGATATAAGATCGTGATAATAATGGTTTCGCGGATATACCGGAAAAAGGAAAAATAGACCACAGCCACCAATACGTAATTAGACAGCCACCAATACGTAATTAGAAGCGATAGAGATTAAACCTTACCGCTCACGTGCAGTACATAGCAGTAGTTGCACATTTGCTTGCCTTTATTTTACATCAACATCCACTTTAACTATCAAGATGTTACACGTGAACCTCAACTTTCATCCCCTTTTTATATCCAGTCAAATATAATACACTACCTATCATATGACCCGACGATAATTGGTGCTTCTTGGACTATCTCGAGACACAGGTACACTTCGTTCTGGTAGATTCCTCTAGAATCTAGATGTACTTATTTAGTTTTTGCTTTCGAGACTCGTCCCTGTCAAGTCTTAATTTGATGAGGAGGCCTCCCCGCGATGCGCGTTGGATGATGCCTCGGGTGGTCAGCAAGCACAGGAGCTCTGACCCATCATCCAGCCAGCCAGCCAACCAATAGGGAGGAAAAAGGATAATGTAACAGACAAGATAATCCTTCTCCGCGGCGTTTACTCGTCTGATTTCGACTCGTCGAGTTTCGACCGACTATAATTTTTATAACTAGATCTAATTATATAATATGAAAATGATATTGTTAGATTTGTAATAAAAAATACTTCACTGATATTCTACATTTAGAGTTATTTATTTTTGTATTGCTTTAAAAATATCAGTCAAAATCCCATCAATTAAAGTCAAAACTGATAAATAAGTACGGACAGAGAGTACATGATAAGCATAGTATAAAAAAGAAATCAAATGCAAAGTTGCCGTCATCCTAGCCGTCCATGGCAGGGTTATCAATTCGGTCCACGTGTCAGGCCTAGCTAAGGGCCAGGTGTAGGCTGTGGGGCCCACCGGTGTTAAGACAGAACGCATTCGTCCGTTTGGGCGTTGATGAGGATCTTCTGTTAGCCGTCGGATTGAGATCCGCTGGATGCGGTGGGCCGTATGATGGTAGGAGCCAGGTTTCACAAATCAATAGTTTCCACCGTATAGAGTCGATTTGACATTAGAAACTGGTCAGTAAATCAGTTTAATTTTAAAAAAAATTAAAAAATGGAAAAATCATGTGACGTAAACCGGTCGAAAATCGTTCAAAAAAATCAGTTGCCAAAAGAATTTGATTGGTTGGTCGGTTTTTGATGAAAATCGACCGATTTTCATTGGAAACCGTTGATTTTAAAAAAAAAAATTAATCTTTTGTTAAAAAATGTTGCTTTCAGGACTCTTTGATTTTTGACTCGATATTTTCGGTTTTCAAGCTGTTTTTCTATATTATTACTGTTTACCTGGCGGGAGTGGAGTCAGTGGTCGATATTTTCGATTTTCGAGCTGTTTTTCTATATCAATAAGGCTATTCCTAGTGCTAGTTTCATTTGAGTTTCAATATCATTAAATGCTATGCTATATAAGCAAAGATAATGACATAGCAAGAAATTAATGATGAGAGAGATGAGGAAAGTTTCATTTAGATGAGAGGAGTTTCATTTAGATGAAACCCGAGATACACGCGTTCTGCACAAAGATGATGTATAGATCTTTAAACAGTCAGAATGAAATCTGCAGACTGGGAATAGCCTTACTGTTTACCCTGGCAGGAGTGGGGTCAGTGCATGGTACGAGTTGCTTTCGGGGAAGCGTAGTCCCTTTTTTTTCACAACCACCATTGGCATCCTTTTATTTGCGTCAGTAGAGAGCGGTATTGTGCTAGTTCCAAGTCGTTGCTTAACGCATCAAACTTCTTGTACTCACGTGTGCATTCGGGCCTGCTGCAACCGGCGGAAGCACACCACGAGGTAGACGATAACAAAGAGCACACTGCACATACAAAAGCACATACGGATTTTTTTAGAGGTTCAGCGAGGTGTCTAAATCTCTGGGAGCTGAATCGTCACGAATTCGTCCGTACGAGAAGTTTCCTTTTCGCAACTAGAGTTACAAGAGCTCAGGCCTCAGGGTATATTTATACCCAGGGTTTCAAATTATGTTTTCGTTTAAGCTCTCGTCCCTGTCCAGAGGATGAAATCTCGAATGAGATTTTGAAAATTCGGAAAAAATCTAAACACAATTCAAAAAGCAAAATTCAAATCCAGTCCGTTTTCAAACGAGATTTTCGAGATTTGGGTAGAAAATAGCAAAATCTCGACGGAAAATGGCGAGTTCTCGGAAAGTTTCAAACCTCTGGATGGAGGAAGAGACGCGGTGCTCGATGCGAAGTCGGCTCAGACGCTCAAACGTGGAGGAGCTCGGATGCGGCAGAGGAGTTACGTGTGGCGGAGGAGGAGGAGCATGCGGATCTGGCAGGAGGGAGAGCTCGGCTCCTCGGCGAGGACGGCGCAGACTCAACTAGCGCGGATCAGCGCGAGGGGGAGCTCGGCGAGGACGGCATGGATCTGGCAAGGATGACGCAGATTTAGCGCGGCGGACTTGCCCAGGACGGCAGAGCTCAACGCAGAGAATGGAGAAAAAGGAGGAGCTCGGCGCGAGGATGACGCGAGAATGGGAGGGGGAGCTCAGCGTAGACAAAAAAAATGGGAGGACCTAGGGTTCAATCCTCCAATCAACTCACAGTCACACGGGTCGCTTAGGCGCTTACCAACTAAGCTAACGCTAGTTTGCGTTTGAAACACATTCGGCCGGTGCAGAGTGGTTTTTTTTTTATCTCGGTCTTTCTAACGAAGACTTGTTACTACTTCGTTATGACTTGTGAATTGTGAGCACTAATGTCTTGCAAACAGAAAAAACAAAAAGAGAAAGGCTAATGTCTTATTTGCAGAAGCTTCGAAGTTAAACCAAGAAAGCTATAAGCTCGCCAAACAGGATGCGGCGGTTTCTCGGTCTACAGATGTAGCTCAAATTTTTTTTAAAAAAAAAACTCAGCATATAACAAGTATATTACGTGTATATACTATTAAGTGGGTTCAAAAATAAGCTCTTTTATAGTGAATTAAAATTAAAATAAGCCATCAATTTCTTTGAATTTAATGGTTGAAATTAATTTAGATCTAGTTATACTATTACCTGTAGTACTGGCAGTAAAATTCAGAGATGGGTAAAAGGATAAAAAATTCTGTAATAGTATGCTTTACGGTAAAACACGTCCTATGATCCTGATAAATAGTAGATGAATGGATAAGGAATTTTTGTTTAAAATAATAGATATTTAATAAAAAATTACAGAAATAATATGCCGAAAATAACGGAACATATCGCAATTCTACACACCTATCGCAATTGAAATTGCGACAGTCTCTGTCGCAATTTGAAATTGCATGCAGAGCTCGCCGCAATTTGGAAATGCATTGTATCTCGCCTCAACGATTAGCGACAGGCTCTCGTCATAATTTTAAATTTGCATGTGTGTAGAACTGCTATTTTATTTTCGCATATTATTTCTGTAATTTTTCATTAAATATATATTATTTTAAACAAAAATTCAATGGATAAGAAACCTCTTAAGATTCTAATTATTCAGTGAATCTAAAATTGTAAACGAATTATGAAAATTTTAAAATACCCATAGAAAAAAGTTTAAAATATCCTTGAGGAATAGATGGTTAGATTTAATTTTTACTATCACTCCTTACTATATGTGTTATCCATCATTAAATTTCTCTCAAAAATATGTATTTCAACCTTTAGAGTCGCTTTAGCTTGTCCCACCTAGGGGCAGAGCTGTCTGCCGAGGGGGTGTGGTGGGGCTTGGCCCCCCTCATTGACTCATGAAGATAGTGTGTGTATATATATTAAACTTTGAAATTTCTACCAAGTTACAAGTGTTAAATATTGTACTTACTATATATATTAAACTTTGAATATCAATCATTAGTAGAGATTTATTTCATTCTTAGACCACCTCCTTTAAAAATTTCTGGCTCCGCTATTGGTCCCGCCCACTCCCTCTTCTAATCTTCCCTACGCAGGCACGCAGCCTAACCATCAGGGTCCGTCTTCCTCCATTCCTCAAACCCACTCAACTACTCCTCCATTCCCCGCACCCCATGGTCTCTTGCTCTCTCTATGACGGCGGCGCAGGCAACAACCCAACAATGACGGACAAGGACCGTTGAGTAGGCATAAGCTATAGTAGGGAGAAGGGCAGCGGATGAGCGCCAAGCAGCCGCCGGCACCGACAAACGGGCAAAGACAGGTAGGTAGCACAGTAGGCAAAAGCAACGAACAATGCGTGGCAGGGCAGCCATGACCCTTATAACTCCAGCGAGCACGACTCATAGATAGAAAGTGTGACACTAGTGACGACTGGCAAGTCAAGGCAGCGGTGCTCAACGGGGCAAGGAGCAGCGCGTAGTGTGTTGCATGATAGCCATATGCCGTAACGAGCATCGAGTCGGGGATAGAATGTACGACACTGGCGGCGACCGCTTGGGCAATAAGCAATGCTAAAATAACAGGCTACAGTTGAGCATTCGACTTTGGCATCCATATAAGGAAATTTAATTCTTAATTCCCAAATCTAAAATTTTCAATTCGCAACTCTATCAATATTATGTTAATTTACAACGGTGAATCATGATTTTTTAAATTAGCATATAGAGCATTCAAAAATAAAGAGGAAGTATGTAGATTTGAAATCCCTAATTTACAAATCTCTAAATTATTTTAGGTGTTGCCTTTAGGAAAAACAATTTGTGCTTTATATTTTTTTTCTAACGTAAATTTTTATATTTTGCATTAAATAATTCTTTTTATAACCGAACACCCATTCTACGAATCATGATCCGCCACTGTAATAACCAATTTATCAGAAAAGCGGAAAGCCAGCTTCGAGAGACAGTTTTACAGACTCGTGGACAAGGCCACTAGGCCAGTCTAGAAAGCGAAAAGCTAGTGCAGTGGCCAGTGCACAAATCTCGATGGCTCAGACGCATAAAGACGAAATAGCATGCACTCAAGCTAACACCCAAAAAAAACCAGTTTAACAATTAGCAAAATCCGCATCCGCGCTATGATGAGAGAGGCCTAGATGAACTCGAGTGCACGGAAGTGAAGGCTTTTGATTGTTTGTTTGAAAAAAAAAGCTAAAGCTTAAATTAATAAAGAGCAAATTTTATGAAATTATATAACTTTTTATAAATTATCAAAAAACTATATATTTTAGTTTTAATTTTACAAAACTACAGATTTTAGAATTAATCATTTTTTTATAACAGTTCTGACAATTTTAACCCATATGGCAGTCTCATGCGCAAGTGGAATGAGAAACGAGAGCGCGTGAGGTTGCTATATGGGCTCACATTGTTAGATCAGTTATAAGAAATAATCAATTCTAAAATATATAGTTTTGTAACATAAGCTCTTCTAAAATATGTAATTTTATAAAATACAAATAAATAACTATAGTTTTATGATAGTTCGTGAAAAATAAGTATGTATTTTTATGAAATTTGCTCATAAATAGATAACTTTTTAACTTAAAAAAATCATAAACTTTTATATAACTAAAAACTAAAAACCATTTCAGAGGTGTTTCTTTTAATTTATCGAGAGTTGGTTTTGGACCAATGGTACTGTAGTTTAGGTAAAAATACCCGCCCCACGTATGAAAGCAGACTTTTTTGAACTGAATAAGCAAAAAAATTTGACTTTAAACTGTAAGAAAAAAAAAGCTTAATCACTAAACAAACATGAAACATCCCTTTAAAAGCTACGCAACAGCTCTGCTCGATCTCGCCCTCCCCTCGTCTCTTCTCTGACTTGTCTCGTCCTCTTCTCTCCACTTTCTTCAGAAGCTTCCCTCCTTTCCTGGTGCCTTGTGGGGCTCTTCCATCTCGGACCCTCGGCCACGAGAGAAACGGGGGAATTGATCGGAGAAGGATCGAGGAGGGTAGAGGATCGAGAGGTGCCTGCTGATCACCTCGATGGTCCTGGCCGGATCAGCCCGTCCCTCGAATCGAGATCGTTAGGTACGCATGCGTCGTTCGCAATCTTGAGTTGCTGGTCTTGCCGCTCCAACTTTTCTTTGCATTCCTTTCTTTTCGTTTACGGCACACACCCTGCGTCGGTTCTGCGTATTCCTAGAGATCACTGAGACCGCCTTCGTGGGTTGGCTGGGCTGCTTACCGTGGCGATTAATTATCGGAAAGCAATATTTAGATGATTTGGTCGTTTAACCAGGGCGATGGATCATGGATGCATGCAGCGAGGGCATTTCCAGAGCTGGGTTACGGACGAATGAAATCGACACAGGTTTTTTCTTTTTATTCGGAGCGAAAGAGAGGTTTTATCGATTAAACGGAGGTAGCGCATTAGGAGCTCGATACAAGCAGGAAGATCGGCAAGCCACACAGCTGAACTAGCCGCTCGCGTAGCAAACAAGAAAAAGAATCAGGTCTGCATAGTCGCTTATGGTTCCCTTTCGTCTTCTTTCTTTGCTCAATAAAATTATTGGAATTGTTAAACGATACTCTAGTGTTTTTTTTTGTTCATGGGCACTTAATTTTTTTATCAGATATTGATTTCTGTTCTTGAGCACTCAATTGAGTACTTCTTGATCAAATAGTATTCAAACAGAGGAGATGATGCACATTAATTTTATCTATTAGATTTAAATTTAAAGTCTCAAAATTTGAGTGCTATTTCGGGATAGACATCCCCTCAAATTATTGTTAATTGGGCTAGGCAGAAAATATGCTGGATACGACGTGTCTATGGCCTATTGGCATTCACACAGCGGGCCCCCAGTTCTCCTCATACACTAATCAACCTACCGTAGAAGTCTTATCGGGGTTACTCCCCCCACCCCCGGCTTTCTTGTGATGTGAGATTGTGATAGGGATTAGGGAAGCATACGGAGCAGAAAAATTTTGGGAAAAAAATCTTTTGTGTTCTTCTTCTAGGAAATGTCTGGATTTTCGTGATCTAAATAGATCTATAGACTTATGATCATAATCCAAAACACACGTAAAGATAGACGGGAAAATCAATTCCGAAACCGATTAATCCAGTTGCCACTCGTTAGAATAGAGACAGGAGGTGGTCATTTTGTTTCGGCAGCTCTTGTCCTCCTGTCCACATGTGGGAGAAAGGCATCTGTATTTAGTTAACGAGGAAAGCTAATTAGGATCAGGTTAACAGAAGAAGTTCGCAAAAAGGATAAGGTTAACAACGATGAGCCGTGAGGGGAATGGCAAGCTCAGGCTGCGCGCAATGCTGCTGCTACTACGCCATGTGGACCTGGGCTTGATTTGTCCCGTGGAGGCGGGAATCTATTGGCTTTACACGTAGTTTAGTTTAGGAGATGGATGGGGTAGTCCGGTAGGACTCTTGATTGGAGTGGTTGCTAATTTGACTTGCATTTTACTATTGCTCGGGCTTGGTTGTTTTTGCTGTGTATTCTAAATTCTACTCAAAAAGTTGAATAAAAAATAGTCTAATTCTAGAAATCGATTATTATAATATAGCCCATCCATATATAATAGAATTCACAATCCACTCTATATGTGTTTCTGTAGATTATGAGGAAAATAAATATGAGAATGCCATTGGAAGTTTTTACTCACCAAATGTCATCTATAATCTAGAATAAGTTTCTCCACAGCCATAATCCAGAATCAGCTTTTGGAGAATCCATAGCTAAAACAAATAGGCCGCTACTAGGTCTTCCCTACTCCAGAAACTGACAGCAAGGAATTGTGATGCTTTGTGTAAGAGAGATGATTTTACGGTACATTATACTGGTAGTAATAGTGTGTAGTAGAAATTAAATCTAGCTATTGATTTATTAAGAATATTTCTACTACTCTATTATATTAGATAAAAAAATAAATAGTCTATATTAAATTTAGTGTATCGTAAAAGAGCTCTTGTATAAATTGATCAATTTTCCTGTTGAAGTATATTGCTATATTTTCTCATCGGTTTAGTGCATAACATTTAATATGGCCGAGTTCAAGACCTATTTAATATAATATTGAGTGAACCCCAGTGCAGCCTAGTGAACTGTGTTAATGGCTGAATTCTGCAAGCCTAGCGAACTGTTTACTGTTTAGTGGCTGAATTCTACACAGGAAACATTGCATCATGACATTGCAGAATCGCAAACGCAACTACGCAAGGCATGCTCGCAAATAGTAAGGTTAGGTCGGCACCCGGATCTAATGGCATGGGCGATGGGAGCAGGGATTAAAAACCGTTTTTTAAAAATCGGTTCAAAATTCGTTGAACCAAAACAGTAAAAACTATTTAAAAAGTGTCGAAGCTAAAGGGTTAATAAATCAAGTTTTTTTGAAAAATTTAAAAAATAAAAAACTGTTCAGTTTTCAACGAAAACCGCTGCGGTTTTCACCGAAAACCAAGCGATCAATTGAATGTTCTTTAAAAACGTTTTTTTGAGCGGTTGAAAACCGTGGTTTTTCAACGGGTTTTAAGTGGTTTTCAAGACATAATTTTTTTCAATTTTTTTATTTTTTTGAATTAGACTGGTTTACCGAACAGTTTTGAATCTCGAACCTTATTGGTAAAATCGAAAAACGCGGTTTTTAAACAGTTTTCACCGGTTTTTGAAACCCTGTATGGGAGTATGCAAAAGTGGACCCCCAATGTTGCCCAATCAGAGGCCTGCTGAATCGTGGCATCTTCAAGCACAAGAACATCCGCTTCCCTTCCTGGCTGTTGGTTCCACAATCTCATTGATGCGCCGATGAAGGCTCCCATCTCATCTGATCTATGCCTGATCTGACAATCCATCTAGGTTGGTGGAGCTCTTGTCTCTCCCTGCCCCACCATAGATCCATAATCAAGCAACACTTCCGGCCTTCCCATTCTTTTTTCTTTCTGCTGATGATGATACCTCATAAATCAATGGGATGGAAGGAGAGTAGGTCGAGCGACATGGACTGATGGACATGCAGCCCGCTGGACGAGAATCATGTTTCTATAGGCTCTGGTGCCATTTTCCTTCTTTCTTTGCGAGCTTGGGGAGCACTAAATTTTTTTGGGTACTGTTAATTTGATATTAACTTCATCAATTCTTTGGTGATAACACGTTCAAATGGGTGATAACACGTTCAAATGTTACCGCATAGCGTCCCTTCCTTCACTCCCTTTCTCTTTCTCTTTCCCACCTCTTCTTTCTCTGACACACAAAAAAAAATCGATTTAAAACTTTCAGATGAATTTAACCAAAAACTTTTGTTTGAAAACCTTTGACTAAAAAAATTTTCGGTTTGAAAATTTTCATTTCAAAAAACTTTTAGATGAATTCAACAAAAAACCTTCGGTTTCAAAAACTTTTGGTTCAAAAACTTTTGAAAATAATTAAAAATACTTCTTGTTGAAAACAAAATTGAGGATTAGGTGAGTGAGCACTAGGAAAATAATTGAGGAGGGTTATTGTCCTGGTTAACTTATTCCACCAATTTGGTAGGTAACTTAATCCTAAGTAAGGAGGTTTAAAACGTTTTGGCTCGATTAAGTTAATACTTCCTAAAACAATGATTTTGGCGGGTAAACCCTAACCCACCTCTAATCTCAAACCAAACGGTGCCTTATGTTGCATTGTGGAGTTAATTACCGACATAGTTAGCAATGAACGGACGAGATTGTCTGGAGACCACCGATGGTGGGTTGAGGCCTGAGGGCACCTATTCATGCTGACAACGGTTCGGTTCTTGCTGACGTTTTGCTGAAGAATAGTTGAAGTTTGAAATAGTATGTCTGTTTACAAAAAAATTATCGGTTCGAGATACTTGCAGTCAAATTTTTAAAATTTTAGGTATTAATATCTTTTTAAATATTTAGATCGGATGTATGAAAATTATATGTGTAGATTCGTCTTGAAAATATATTTTCATAATATTATAATTTTATTATATTTTTAAATATATTATAATAAAAATTGGTGATCAATATTGAGTTTTGAGGATCGTGTTAATGATCAAAATAACTATTTGTGACCAGAGGGACTAATGCACAATAAGTTAATCTTTTTTAAGAAGGGTACAAAGACGCAAAGAACCCACGTGTACACACTCACGCTATACATGCACACCACCATACTTACGCACAACTGAATACACACGAATGTATGTATCTATTTCTAATTTTATTTTGGTGAGGCCCACAAATCCGATCCTCAAGTTCGAACTCGCGATCGGCTGTGGAGTAGGGGTGAAAACGGTATCGGTAATTCGAAATTCAAACCGTTTTAAATTTTTCAACCGGACGGTGTCAGATCGGTAATTTTCGAATCGAATCGGTAATTTTTGTCGGAAACGATAACGGTAACGGTTTTGATCGGTTCGACCGCTTCTTCGATATCTGGAAAAATCGGTAAATTCCGTCGGTAATTACCGGAATTATTCCAGCCCACAAATCACACTCTTCCGGTCACTAAAACGCCCATAACTTTTTACTCCGAACTCCGATTTAGGTGATTTTGGACTCTATGCGAAGCTTATCACGAGGGCTACAATCTTCACCCATTTTCATGATTTAACCAATCATAGATATTTTTAAATATCATAAAAACAAAACTCTAATGTAGTCATTCAAGTCTAAAATTTGATGTGTGTTCATCGTAAATTTGTGAATATTTATTAATTACTAATTTCTATGTGGATGTACTATTTGTGTGAATTTTTGAAGTCAATTGGTGGTACATGTCCTTACGACGTTCTGGGTCTCTTTTTCGGATTCTGATCGTTACCGATATATATTTTGTATCGAATTTTCGTTTCCGATATTTTCGAATTACCGATGCTGTTTTCGTTTCCGTAGTTATCGATTCCGATATCGTTTCCGAGAAAAAATATGAAAATAAAAATAATTTTAGTGTTTTCCGACCGTTTCCGACCGTTTTCACCCTAGCTGGAGCCTAGGACTTCACCGAGTCCCGAGCCAACCAAGCAACAGCCTGACGCCCTGACCTCCCACAACAAGTTAATCTTGTTAACTTTTTTTTAAAAAAACTAGAATTCATCATCCATGCTCTAAATTTCATGCCTATACTTTTTTTTACTGGAATTACTAATACGAGTCAACGTGATTCAATTGTCCATTTCCCTTATTTTTATTTTTTTTCTTTTCCTTACCAGTTGTGTTTCTGCAGCACCTCGGAGGAGGTAGCGTCAGCGTGGCTGCCCACCCTTAGGCGGACGACAAAAATGGACGGCCACAACTCGCCGCGTTCCCACCACCACCCCCCGCCGCCGGGGAGAGACGGAAGCTTCAACTACGACATAGAGAGCATGGACGGCGGTGGCGCGTGGCGTGGCGCGGCGGCAGGGAGGAACTTGTCGTCGGAGGCGCTGCTACGGTACGACGACGACGGCGCCGGCGGTCCGCGGGAGCCGCTGCTGCGGAAGCGCACCATGAACACCACCTCCCAGATCGCCATCATCGGCGCCAACATCTGCCCCATCGAGAGCCTCGACTACGAGTACGCGCCCCCCAAACTCCATCCTCTATCTCTCTCTCTCTCTCTCTCTCTCTCTAGCGGCAATCATCTCGGTTTCTTGAGAGCTCTTCGAGTGGATTTGAGGAATTTTTTTTGTCTTTATTATTTCGTTGTAGTGATGTTCTTGATGAGCGATTCTTATTATTAGTTTGACTTGGGCGCAAGAAAGTTAGGATCTTGCGGTGCGTTTGAAAAATGAAAACGTGTTCCTTGATGATATAGTTCAAAAAAGAAAAATCGTGATCCTTGATGCGCCTTTTTTGTGAGGTTTGTAAATAAATCAGACACTGGCATCGATCACAATGTAAAAATTTGAAGTTTGTTTCGTACTGCTGGAAAGTGCTGAATGGAGATTGACAGGCTGGGGGAGGCTAATCGATAAATTGTTAGGATTTTCATTAGTCCAATGCCAGAATCTTCCTTTGGTGATCTTATGAATATATTTTAATGACCACTTGTTATAAAGTAGCATGGAATCTATTGCACAAAGCTGCTATTGAAAAAGGGAAAAAAAACCCTGGGAAGATTTGGGTTCTGCCCCGGGCAACGTGACAAGCCCTTTTCTAAGTGCTAATGGAAGAGGACAAACAAGCAGGAATGTGCTTATATTTTTCTAGTAAATATTAAGTTTTGATGAATTTTAGATGGTTTTGGACTACAACATGCAAAATCAAGGTGCAGAAAAATTAAGAAAATGACAACTGCAAAGGTTCTTGCATTCAATTTCTAAGCTAACTAATGATTGAATCCTGAAGAGAAACTGATAGCAAAGTGTACAAAGTCTAGTCCTGAAGAGAAACTGATAGCAAAGTGTACAAAGTCCACACTGTACACTTTAGCAAGCCCGTTTCAATAGTAACACTCTGAAATTATGTACTGTGTGTTTCAGAATTGTGGAAAATGACCTTTTCAAGCAAGACTGGCGATCAAGAAAGAAGAAGCAGATATTTCAGTATATTGTTCTGAAATGGGCCTTAGTTCTTCTTATTGGATTGTTGACTGGAGTTGTTGGCTTCTTCAACAACCTTGCAGTTGAAAATATTGCTGGATTCAAATTGTTGCTCACAAGTGATCTTATGCTCAAGCAGAGGTGCAGCTTCACTCTGGTGCTTTTGCCATTTTACCTTAAGTTGTATACTTGTATTGTAAAAAGAAAAATAAATTGTAGTTTAAAACCTCCTGCTGATTCTCCGTATGGTTTTTTTGGTTTACTCCAATGGAATAATGTGAAGTTATCGATGGTGTGCTGCTTCCAGTGCAGGTACTTCGCAGCATTTTTGGTATATGGGGGTTGCAATTTAGTCTTGGCGACCACTGCTGCAGCAATCTGTGCTTATATAGCACCTGCTGCTGCTGGTTCTGGTATCCCCGAAGTTAAAGCATATCTTAATGGAGTTGATGCTTATTCTATATTAGCTCCCAGTACACTCTTTGTGAAGGTAAGGTTTAACTCAGAAAAAAACATACATACACAACCATGTAGGATCTCATACTTTTTTTAGTATATTTACATTATGTTAATTTCCTATGCTAGCTTAACCTATTGGATTACTTGAATCATTTTCATCATGTGCATGCTGTGTTCTGAAATGCTCTTGGTACTTGTCACGGAACCTCCTGAGGCATTTTCAGTATCAGCAGGGTAGGTACTATTTCAAAGAACTACCTTTTGAAATCTAGAGCCGCACTTACTTCCTAGTAAATTTTGGTTTGAAGGTTTTGGGTTCAGAATTTCGGTAGGGGTTTGAGTAGGGGTGTTCAAAAACAGTTTTCCAAAACCATTCAACCTGTTGGCACTTGTGGATAGTGTGTTTGACCCCTTCTACGCACCTGCGCATGCATGCAGCTGCCTTGGTGGATAGTGTGTTTGATGCTAAACTAATCTAATTCATATGGATGGAAATTGGCTTGGCAAGCAAGGGACTAATTTTATTGAGTTTGGCTAGGTGTCAAACTCCTTAATTTTGATCGGCAGGACCCTTTATCGTATGGCTGTTGCCCATTCCCAAAAATACATCCACTATATGAGTACAGTCTTCCTTATTTCATTTTCGTTTTATTCTTGCCAGCAATTGCAGAAAATGTCAAAGACTGTCACTTTTAATATTTCTTAAGATTTGCGGTGCCAAAGGTAACCCAGTATTTTGACAGCTTCTCTTTTTTTGGAGCTTAGCAGAAATTTTCTGATAGATTAGCTTATAGTGCATATGGTTGATAACTTCAGAATAATGATGTATAGCGAGCTCATTTGTAGCTGGCATTTCATTCCACCCAGACACACAGTTTTTGCTAATTGTTGGTTGGTGTACTTGCCTTGTTACAAAAACTTTCTTCCATTGCTTTGCAGATATTCGGTTCAATACTTGGAGTTTCAGCTGGATTTGTACTTGGAAAGGAAGGTCCCATGGTACATACAGGAGCATGCATTGCCAACTTGCTTGGTCAGGGGGGATCACGCAAATACCATCTTACATGTAATTGGCTGAGATATTTTAAGAACGATAGGGATAGGCGAGATCTGATTACATGTGGGTCAGCAGCTGGAGTTGCAGCAGCATTCCGTGCGCCTGTTGGTGGTGTACTCTTTGCTCTCGAGGAAGCAGCATCATGGTAGCACCCCTTTCTCTTCTCAAGCTATTCATTCATATCTTAATGCTGATGATAATCTTGTCTGGTGCGCTTTGATTTATGATAACTATGTTATCAGTTACCACTCTGAAAATGCAAATCTTGATTTGAAAAAACGCAGTATCTATTGTGAGTGGACAGTGGGTATCTAACTTCCACAATCTAAAACTAACATGGAAATGTTATAGGCCACAATCATAGTTTTGGTTATATCAGTATGCTGATGGGACAACTGGTTTAAAATGCACAAATCTTATCGCAAATGTAGTAGGTGAGTATAGGGGTGAAAACGAATTGAAGAGTGGCCAAACCATATTCGCACCCATATTTTAAAGTCGAAAACAGATTTGAATCGAATTTCTACTCTATTTTATCGAATTCGGATATCTGGTATAATGGCCAGATATAAATGACCTTTGACCCTCGTACTCAGCACAATTAATCATTGTGGTTTAGTTAACCTAATGACACATCAATTCACACTAAATTAAGAAAAAAATGTCCAAATAATTAGATGTACAGCAACACAATATGTATATTGCTTTATCGATTTGAATTCGGATATGGATATAACAACATTTCAGATGGAAAACCTAAACCATATTTGCATCCATATTTTTTGTTGCGAATTCAAATGGAGGAGAAACTATTAACCTGATGGGATTCTAAACCAGATTAGTACCATATAGAACAGTAGTCGAATAATATGGATGACCCGTATCTGTTTCACATCCCTAGGTGGGTAATATCATTATGTGAGCATGCACAATTTACTTTTTTGTTTTCAGCTTTTCCGGCTTTCCTACGACGATAAGGTTCTGTATTTGATTATTCAGGTGGCGAAGTGCTCTTCTGTGGAGAACATTCTTTACAACTGCTGTTGTTGCTGTCGTGTTGAGGGCCCTGATTGAGTTCTGTCGTAGTGGAAAATGTGGTCTCTTTGGGCAAGGAGGGTTGATTATGTTTGATCTTAGCTCAACCAACCCATCATACACTGCCCAAGATCTCGTTGCAATAATAGTCCTTGGAATAATTGGCGGTGTCTTTGGAGGCCTTTTCAACTCTCTCTTGGATAGGATTCTCCGTGTATACAGTATTATCAACGAGTATGGACCAATCGTATACATTGATTTACGTTGGCCATTTTTTAATCTTTTATTTCAAAATGAAATCTCATTTACATTGTCATGTCTGCCTGCAGGAGAGGTGCTCCATTCAAGATCCTTCTCACCATGACAATATCAATTATCACGTCAGCATGCTCCTTTGGGCTCCCTTGGCTTGCTCCGTGCACTCTGTGCCCTCCTGATGCTGTGGAGGAATGCCCCACTATTAGCCGCTCTGGAAATTTCAAGAACTTCCAATGCCCGCCTGGTCATTACAATGGTCTCGCATCACTCTTCTTCAACACAAATGACGATGCCATCCGCAATCTGTTCAGCAGTGGCACTGAGAAAGAGTTCCACATGTCCACTCTTTTCGTTTTCTTCACCGCTATTTATTGCCTTGGCCTCGTGACGTATGGTATTGCTGTCCCATCTGGTCTCTTTATCCCTGTTATACTTGCTGGGGCTGCATACGGTCGCATAGTGGGGACACTTCTTGGTCCCATATCCGACCTTGATCCTGGCCTCTTTGCACTGCTTGGTGCGGCATCTTTCCTTGGTGGAACAATGAGAATGACTGTCTCAGTCTGTGTGATCCTTCTGGAGCTCACCAATGATCTCCATATGCTCCCGTTGGTCATGCTGGTTCTTCTGATATCAAAGACCATAGCCGACAGCTTCAACAAAGGGGTCTATGATCAGATTGTAGTGATGAAAGGTTTGCCATTCATGGAGGCTCATGCTGAACCATTCATGAGGCACTTGGTTGCTGGTGATGTTGTGTCTGGGCCACTGATCTCCTTTTCAGGTGTTGAGAAGGTGGGGAACATTGTGCAAGCGTTAAGGATCACGGGCCACAACGGATTTCCAGTGGTTGATGAGCCACCTCTATCAGAAGCTCCAGAGCTGGTTGGGCTGGTTCTTAGGTCCCATCTGTTGGTTCTGCTACAAGGCAAGACCTACATGAAAGACAGGGTGAAAACAAGCGGTAGCTTTGTGCTGCGAAGATTTGGTGCCTTTGACTTTGCCAAGCCTGGGTCCGGGAAAGGTCTGAAAATTGAGGACCTGGATTTCACTGATGAAGAAATGGAGATGTATGTCGATCTCCATCCGATTACAAATACATCACCGTATACAGTGGTTGAAACAATGTCACTTGCGAAGGCTGCAGTCCTTTTCAGGGCACTAGGATTAAGGCACCTTCTGGTTGTGCCAAAGACCCCAGGGGTAAGACCTATCTCCATATCCATCCCCGAATCCTTAAATCTTGTATTACGCATCCTTTTTTACATGATATGAAGTTTATGGTGTAGCGGAGTTAGTTATATTTATTAACAGATACATATGGGTAACAATTTTTTCTCTTGTTTCAATGCAGAGGCCTCCCATTGTTGGGATTCTTACAAGGCACGATTTCATGCCGGAGCATATTCATGGGCTGTTCCCAAATATCACCAAGTCACATTGAGGGCCACCATGAGAGAGCACTCGGCAGATCCTACGATGTTTTGTTTGCTGTTGCCTTTGCAGCTAGCAGTGTGAAAAGGAAGCTGCTCTGTGCTAATATTTGCTGCTTCCCTCTGGCTTTTTTCTTGTCTCTTCCATTTCTTATGGTGGTTACTTGAATCATGGAATAATACGATATTTGTTGTAAAGAGCTGATTCCCCAATTAGCAATTGAGTGGATTTTTTTGGTAGTTTAGGCTCAACAATAATCTGGCATGATATTTCCTTTGCTTGATTTAAGATTTTATGCAACTTATATTGAGAGAGAATGCATTGAAACACTGCTCATCTGTTCTGTTTTCCTCTGCTGGGCCTTGCTGTGTGGTTCTCATCTGCCTTCCTGTAACTTTGTTGGTAACGCTTTGTCGATATTAACATGTTGATTTCTCAACAAAAAGGTGCAGACTAGACTAAAAATCATACCTTGTCAATCAAGGAAATGCCATTGCTTGCAAACAAACTGTCCGTCCACATGTCAGCAAAGAGACATCTTATTTGTTGCTGTCACATGCCGATGTTCTTGCAAGATTCATTGAAATTCGCCAGGATCCTTGCACAGCGACTCCGGTGGCATCTACTGATATACTAACTATCACCAGGCCCACATGCCAGTGACAGGGTACCTCAGACATGAACAGAAAGTGGGAACAGTGGCAGGCAAGACACCATGATGCTGCTCCTATAGATTCCAGCATGTGGTCATTGCTTGCCACCATCTCTCACCTCCCAAAGAAACATATTTATTTATTTTTTATCAAAGAAACCGATCAGCAGCAGTAGTACCAATGTGCCATAGCCTTTTCTTTATTTTTTTTCAGTGTGAGGTATGCATGCCAGGAACAACTTTTTGCACATACTCCTCATCAACTTTGGTGATATTAAATTGGATTTTGTGTCTGTAGAAACCTTTTGGGCTCTGGTTGGTCTGTTCTCCTGCCCTTTGTGTCAGCAGGAAGGATTGGTTGCATTGCAGAGTTACAGCCCATGTGAGCAAATAGGCCATCGTGTTGAGAGCGGCCATGAGATTCTAGCTAGGTAGCCATGTGATACAGCGTACTTTTGGGGGAAAAAGGAAGGATTTTGGTGCGTGATATGTGAGGCAGGCGGCATTGCTTACCTTGCCTTGCAAGCAAGGCAGACAAGCAAAAGATCATTGCATTTTTCTTGTCTGCCTTGGAGCTGGCTCTTTTGCTTTGTTATTTCTGTAGTCTCAAGTTAGCTAACTCTCCTAGTCCTCCTCTCTCTCCCTGGCTAACTGAGAAGCCAGAACGGAAATAAGATAAGATTTTTTTCAGGTTAAACCTAACATGAGACGTGTATTAGAGATATATCTAACGGTCTTATGCAGTCTAATCTCATAGATAAGTAGGAAAACAAAATGAAAATATGAAATGCAAGAAATATAACACCTCGCTAGTGTATAATATGCATGGAATTAGTAGGCATAAAAATGCATCACCATCGTTCCACTGCCAGTGCTAAGGGGTCCCAAGGGTCACTAGCTAGGCTGGAGCTGGTGCTTGGACCCTAACTGGCCTCGACGGTGACTACGCCCCTACCCACCCCTTGATAGCTTTGGTTCAAAAATGTGTAATTCTCTGAAATAGAAAGTTAAATGCGCGGTTGTCCGACAGTTTTGTCGTAAGAGTTATAGTTTTATAAGATTTACTCAAAAATACGGACAACTCTCTCACTCACTCACTCACTCACACCCAGGGCAAACAACCTGCCCCTTAACCTGGGGACATCTGCCGCCTCGATCCTTTCGGATGCCTTGTACTGTTGTACGAGCACCGTACTTACCGGCCGGTAGAGTTTGCCGTCCTTGCGAAAACCATGGACGATCAAATCAGGAGATATCCGCAAGCAATCGATCGATTATTCCATGGGTGGGTCGTCTTAGCTATAAGCACCCTAGCGTATAGCTAGCTGCTAGCAATGCGACACGCACGCACGATCCCCTCGCGGCCCGGGGCCTTTTTGCCTTCAAACGCTAGCTAGCTAGCTCCATCGCTCCAGCACCTCCGATCCGATCCAACGCCGATACGTACGTACGTGCGCGAGTGAGCCCGGCGTCCGCGGCGAACTACAGCACATTCAACTCGCGGGCGCTCGGGACCGCGATCAAGCGAGAAGCGACCGCGAGCGCGTGTTTGGTCGCGTGCTTTCGGGTTTCACCGTAGTGAGACGGCTGCGGTGATTAATCGGGAGGGCTGCCGTGATTAATCGGGAGGGGTGCCGCGCGCGCCGTCGGTGACGGTCGCCGGTCTCGGGGCGGGCTGCTGGTAGAGTGTGTTTGGGCGGTGACATGAGGTTGAATGAGATATTTGATTTCATTCTTTTAAGTGGATAGAATAAATCAGCATTTACAGAGGATATTTTTTTAAATTTATATCTCACTATATATTCAGAGTGGGATGATTCCATTCAAACAATAAAACACATAAATAACTTTTTTTTGAAACATCTCATTTACACACATCAGATATAATCAACCAAACACACCCTTTATGCTAGGTAGGCAATCAACTCATTTGTCCGTTGAACTGTTGGGCCGTTGGCCAGCCTTCCTAGCTTCGGTCATAGTTTTAGATTTTGGCATTTTCACCAATTTATACAAGTTTCACCGCTAGCTAGGTTTCATAGTCATATACTTCCTCCATGCCGTCAAAGTTTGCCCGTCGATAGGTTTAAAACTACATGAATTGGCTAAATGAAAATTATATCACTCGTGTTTGTTAAAAATATTTTCATAGTACTATAATTTTATTAGCACATCTTAATATAGAGTTATAAAAAGAAACGATCAAAATTGCATCTCGAAGCCGTGAAAATTCTAAAACATTAAGTAAAAAAAGAACGGAGGGAGTATATCAATTCAATTGAAAGGAAATATGATATTATTATGAAACTTTTAAATGTCAAATAAATTGTTGCAATTTCCATGTTGCCAAATTAGCAAAATTATACCATGCGTGGATACTACTGTCCAAAGTTTGATTTAGGTGTGTTTATAGGGTTAAAACTTTTGATTCGTGAATCGATGAAAGTCAAAATTCTAGTTTCATCAGATTAAGTGAAGTTGAAGTCGTGAGTACATTAAGAGTGTTTAAATAGATCATCTTGTTTACATTTTAGACCAAAAATATAAACTTAATTCATTTTATTTTAGCCTACAAGTTTGATTTCGATTTGAAATGAAAGCTATGATCAAACTCTACTAAATGCACCCTTATTTGAAGTAGTTTTGATATCTTCTTACATGATTGCACTCTACTGCTGCCTCAGCAGTTAGCACCGCCATTACGTCAGGATGCAGTACTCTGCGTCGTTGATCACCCTCCACACCATCCAGCCAGAGATCACCACAGACAAACAAAATTATCACTATTTAAAAGTTACATATAAACATTAAGCATATATAAAGAGTGGATAGTTGTTATACCAACAACTTATATTAGGAGGGTGATGCATATAAGCGCTACTCATAAAATACACAAGGCCTAGTTAATTAACATGAGTATAGCTTTTTGAAAAAACAGCTTTCGACTAGATTGCTAGACTAAAGGCTACACAGGCGACCTAACCTGGGGAAGAAAAGCTCAGAACCTAATTAGCTCCACATTAACTGCTTGCAGACCGAGATACCATTACCCCCCTATCATCCTCGTCGCGATATTACTCCGTTTGGCCCAGACGTGCGGATCCGGCGATTTGGACGCGCCACCTACGCTTCCGTGCCGCTGTCTGCCGCTCCGTACGGGGTCAGAGCCCTCGCATTTGCGTCGCGTAATTGCGTTACGTGCAGCTGACTAGCGAGAGATCGATTCGCGCTGACGCGACGAGGCGCGACGCGAACCGCAGGATTCGGGGAGCACAGACCGGCCGGCCTCGCTCCTCGTTTCGGCGCTTGAATGCGTGAGGGGGGGGCGGGAGAGGCCGATCTTCCGGTCAGGGTCCGGAGGATCGCACGGCCGATGCTCTCGTACGCGGCTTGAATGGGGCACGCCGCGGGTTGATTGCCCGGCCAGGCTGCTGACGCTTTGTGAAACCCATGTGCTCTGGTCGCCGGTCATTGGTCAAGCGCCGGTGGTGCGTGCCAGGGACCGAGGTCCTTCGCCGCGGAGAAGCGAGGACTCGCGCGTACGCGCCCGTGCCGTTCCGTTCGCGGCTGCCTTTACCTAGAGCTCTTTGGCCTGCACTGAATTCAATAATACTGTAACCTTCGATTGTGGTATGCTTCTTTTGAATCATCATCTTTTTTAAGTCCTTTAACAACTCTTTTTTTTGAAAAAAAATATAGTTTATTCCGAAGGCAATTCCACCTCATCCTTGACCGTAAAAACGCTAGCAAACGACACACGTCACTTACCGTTCTCCCGCATTGTGGATAGCTCGGTAGGTCTTTCCGTGGTGTGAGAGCGCGACAGGTGACATGTACTGCCTACCGGTGTTTTTACGATCGGAGATAGGTTTATTTTTGTAATTCTATTCGGAAGGGGTTAGATTTGAAAAAAAAAATATCTAAGTATGCTACAAATCCAGCATATTAATTATACATAATATCTAAGTACAACATAATATAATACAAAGTACTAATACTCTAAGAACTGACGAAGTCGAAGCACGATTTACCCAACATCCTAACCCTTCTGGTAATCCTCCTCCGTGTAGTCCTAGTTTTGCGGGTGATCCATACCCCATGTCTCATAAGCGAATTCATCGAGATCTATATTCCAACTAGACACTTGACCACCGGCGCCAATCTCTAAGCAAAGGCGATTTAGTAAGAGTGAGTACAGAAGTACTCAATATGCATGAATAATAAAGTGCATCATATAAATTTTACCACCATCCTTCACCTACCATTCCTCTCTCAAATCTATTCTTAGGAAAATAGAATTTTATTAAGAAAATATGAGTTTTCAATTTTAATTATTGAAATTGCTACTAGTACTCGTATATAAGATAGACTTAGCTTCCGTAGCCTCCAATCCAGGAAACGATCATGAATTTATGATTTTATCTTGCTCAGATTTGTACTACTTTATTCATAGTGAACCCAACCTCTGTTAGGAGCTCATAATGTTTATCGCTACTCAAGTATTAGATCTCCAATCTTGGCACTGCTGTCAGTTGTGCTCTGACTAACAACGGCGGCACATCAACCAGGCATTTAAATACAGCATCAAAAATAAATCAACAACAGCTAATATTTGTGTCCTTCACTGGGACTCCCGGCGTACCCACCTTCACACCCTTAGACAGCTACTTACACCCAATGTGGAGATCATAATGCTGTCATATGACAACCTTTCCTGGTCGTTTCCCACACATTATAGTTGATAGAAAATTATATGACTTATTAACCAAGTGTAGTTTGTTCAATCTTATATTCTAGCCATATATAGAGGGAGTCCACCGGCAATGCTCATCATCTATGGCACCTTCTACCCACCATACATATACATACACAAATCAAATATTGCCCCAACAGCCATCATCAATACCACATATCCCGTACCAACTACTACCGCATCAATTTATCACCAAAATCATCTTCCCAACTACATCCGATTTGTGGTTTTCTTAAACATATTTTTTCCACACATAGTTGATATCACATATAAGTAAATATGCTTGATAAAAATATTAAAAATAATGAAAGATTGCTTGTCTGGATTTTGGTACAAATATTCATCCTCACCCGATGGTTGCTACAAATCAGCAGTCTGATTGATTCGTGGAATTATCAATAATATATTTTAGTAGGTCTTTACATGATTCACGATGTCCAACTGTTTTTAATATTTTATTATTTAGTATACTTGTTCTTTTAAATTTTTAGTTATGTTTACTTTTTTCAACTTTTATTTGATGTTGATTTGATTGGGTTAGTTCTTCTCTCGGGGTTTTATTAGGTTTATTTAACACGGACAAAGTCCAGATTTTGGGTAAAAATTCTCTCCCCTTTTTTGTTCTTTTTCTCCTCTTTTCTTTTCTCCCCCCTTTTTCTTTCTTTCCTTGCCCGACCGGTCTCCTCCTTATCCTTTCTTCTTCTTCTTCTTCTTCTTCTTCTGTTTTCCCCACTCCTTCTCTCCTCTCTTGATCTTCCCTGGTTCCTCACCCTCTCCTGTGCCTCCTCTCCCTCCAGCCTTCAACGTCACTATTTGGTACCCACCGCGCTACGCGTTGGCTCCCTTGAGTCACTCGACCTCCTATGCCACCTCGGCCAGGCCTCCCCGAGTTGTCTGCTCCCGTTTGCCTCTCCCTCGGGCCACCACTCGCCCCGCTGCTCTGGGCTGCTCCCTCGCCGCCACCCGCCGAGGCCTTGCACCGCCTCCTACTAGGTCACCCTGGCCCAGCTGGACCGCGGCTGCCCCCTTCCTACCTGGGACGCTTGCTCTAGGCTGGCGCCTCCCTGGCCCTCGGCCAACGACACCCCTATCCTCGGCTCACTCGACCCATCTCGTTGCTGGCTTCCCATGCTCCACTAGATTATTCCGAGACTCATTATGATGCCACTCTTTCTCCTTATTTTTAAGCTACTGCCTCTTTACTACTTAACGATTTGGGAGATGATTTGGTCCCTACTTCAAGTGTGCAAGATGGTCGATGATGATTTGTGTGCTGAAGGTAAAGGTTAATTGAACTACTGCTTTGATTATTGAGGTCTGTGATGATTCTAAAGGTTGATACTCGAGTTTCAACGGTGCTGTGACAACATCCTTAATGTACCTTGCGCGAGGGAGCATGCGCAAATTATTGGGCACACACGGTGCAACCCCCGCTGCATCAACCAACTGAGACCACTACTCTTCCTATTGATTTTAGCCTTTAATTTAATTTTACCACTGCCATTGCTATTACATACGCTATGGTTAAAATGTGGGGGTTGTACCTGTGATGTGGGAGATGAAAAAATGCAGGGGCGAGATGGTGATTGTGTTGGGGGTGTGATGGCTTTGCTCCCTCTTGCTCCTAGTTGTGGGCTTGTGGTGGCTTTGCTTGAGGTGGACCTCCCTGGTGTTTGCTCCTTGGGAGCCTTGGTGCTCCTGGTGGTTGCTCCTTGTCTTGGTGTCCCTCTGGGTTTGTACTGGCTCTTGGGACTTGACTTGTGTGTGTATTTCTTCCGGATGGTTTTAGGCTTGGTTGGCTATGTTCTTGGGAATGGATAGCTTGGCTTTGGCTTGCCTTCTAGAGGCGTGCTTGTGAGGGCTTGTGCTCCCGATTTGACTTGCTACTGAGAGCTTTGTGCTTGATGGTCTCGGTGGTTTTGAGAGCTTTGGTAATGTGGGGGTGAAATGGATCAGGGGCTATTTCTTTTATTTTCTAACAGTCATGTACTTACATTTTTACTATGTGCTTTCATCCTTCTGCCATGAGATATTTGGGTACTATTTTTGAAAATACTATGGTTACCCGACATCTACAGGTTTGGATATTATCGGATGATGAAACTCTAACTAGCAAGAGGTGCTGACTGGCTCCGAACGGTTTGGTATCTCAGCGAGTGTACCAATACATACAGGTCTGACGGCAACTCTAAAAATTTAATTATTTTGCATCTTGACTTATTGTCATATATATGTATATGTGTGGATTATTTGTTTTGCAGAGAACAGGATGGGGGTCAAGAAGTTGCATATTGTTGAAAATTTAAAATTTTCTTGTAATCTTCTTTTGATGTAACTTTATTATTTACAAAAGATTGTAATCATGTAATTGCTGAGCAATTTATTATAAAGTGCTTAATCTGTGTTGACGATCATGTTTAATTTATGTTGATGATTCCGCTTGCATGATTAAACTTCTGGGTTGTTCGAACAAGCGATCGTCCCACTCGGCTTTCCGCGAATCTCTACTACTTCTAATTAGGAGTTGGTGGCGGTCATCTGTTTTCTTTTAAAATATCTGATCTGTTGGATCTAGCACGAACGACTGAGATATTGTCGAGATATGCTCCGCTTGGTATATGTATGAAATACATTAAACCGTATTATATAGCTTAGAATCCTTCCTGTTTATATGTACCACCCTTTTTAAGATTTTGTTACAACGCACGGATACCCTGCTAATGTTTTTCAAGTTTATTTGAGGTAACAACAAGCTAGGAGCATCTAGACTTCTAGGGTGGTAACACTATCTCTCTGGAAGTTGGCCGAGAAGAATCCAACTAGCCCGTCCTCGTACGCCCGGAACCGAGGCTGTCACACGATCCCCACAGATAACCTAGCTTGGTTGGTGGCTCCAAGTGACCATAAATCCATGATGTGCGCACTGTTGACAAAAGCAGGGGGAGGGTGTACGTGGGGGCCATCAAGGATCTTCCCCAGATCTTCTAGGGTTTAGGCTTAGCCCCACTCAGTAACAATCTGTCACGAGCTACCATCCACAACCACCACCTTTCCTGGGATTTGGATTTTGTTCTCTTCTTCCTCGCTGAAACTTCTCCCTCCATCCCGTCTGCAAGAAAACGTCACCCGCAAATCGCAGCGAGGCAGTGAAGGAGCTGTGAGTGCTGTACCAGGGGAGCATTTAAGCTTGTCCCCTCCTGGATCCTGACCGCTAACACGTCTGATTTGATAGGTAATACGTCTTGTCAAGGATAATCGCATATATTTGCAAAAAAAAAAAAAATTTGGTTTGTAGTTTCATACGCTAACCAGCTCATCGTCGATCATGTGTGGACTCACACGACCAGGTCTCTGTAACATGGATTTTCCTACGATGTTAGATTTTTAGTCGGCCTCCTAATGATCCACACACACACCACAGCTTTTCATTCAATAAATATGGGCCAACTACGCTGAGTCACACAAGGAAACCGTGAATTTTCTGAAGCGTACCGCCGGTCAATTCAACTAGACCCTGCTCTGAGGATAAATTATTGCTGCTACTACCTTGTACCGCCAGATATGTTTTGATTTTCTTCCTTCCAGCAAAGCGGATACAGAGGAAAGGGGATCCGGGTTGTTGAGGTCGTTACAAGCTTCTACCGCTAAATTGTAACTTATAATAAGAGGATTATATGGTTAAATCATGTTTGTTGAGCTGAAGGATATTGGTGTCCTCTGACCCGATATGTACACTGTAGATCCGCCCCTACCTTCCAGCGTGCCTCTTTCTCATTACTGAAGAATCTTTGCCGGCCGGGGGCTCTCCTTTTTCTTGGGATTTCTGATGGAAATGGTCTGCCTGCCTGGTGATCAGAGAGGAAAATGATTATTGTCCAGCTAATAGGTCCAGATTTTGGCAATGCCTTTTTGTTTGAAGAATCTGTCCCACCAATCTTGGTGTAATCTGTGGTTGGCCCTCCTGTGGGGTGGCTCAAATCTTGGCAGGGCCACTCATAAGTTCAAACCCATCCCCGAGTTAACCCTTTTAATTGAGTTGGTAGGCCATGTGTCCCATGTTCAACTCCATTGTAGCACTCCTTTGTAATAAAGCCCCAAGATATAGGGTGATATGCAAGCAACATGAGAGAGAGAGAGAGAGAGAGAGAGAGAGGGGCCATAATCACCTTGGGTACATAATTGTTATAGATTCACGATCAGCTGGTCAAAAGAGGGTCAATAGGAAATCCTTAAAGCGTTTGCTTAGGTCAAATAGTGAGATCTTGAAGCATATGGTTTGATGGTGCATCTTGCCCCGGATTGACTTTATCTCAAGTTCTCAGCTTTTTAGCTTCTCTGGCTGTTCATTATTCCGCTTTGATGCAGGCTTGACATCACATGTGCCATCAGTGCCCTTTTGAGGAACAAAATCAATAGAAAAAGGTCTAAAGGGAGGTTTTCCTTTGCATGAGTCATTAGCTATCTCTAGACCCAAAAAAAGAGTAAAAGTTAGCACGCTATTCTTTCAAGTTTTGAAAAGGTTTTTTTTTTCTAACGGGCAAATTTATCTGTGATATTGTATAGCGTGCACCTTACTACCTTGTGTGCACTGCTTCTATGAATATGCCCTTTCAAAAAGTGAAAGTAAAAATTTTATAGCCGGACCGCCTGATTTGCACCATACATCAGTCTACTTCTAACACCGCTACTTTAGGATCTACGCAATTCAGTTTTTGGGATAGCATAGATAGAGACACACAAGTCATTACATTACCAAGAACAAGAATAGGTTGTTTAACAAAGAAACCTGCCGCGCCAACGATGAGTGCTGGGCTTATATTAGTAGCCTACAACAGGCACTTCCTAGCAGATACGAAACTGTGGTTTTAAAGTAAACTAGCGGAATTTCTTGTGCAATTCAGGTGCTGCATGCATACTACCGTGCATATGTTTATAATTAAATATAGAGTTGTATTTGTCATACAACTCTAATACTTATGATGATAATAAAATGTATTCCTCATGCAAATGATATATATATATATATATATATATATATATATATATATATATATATATAAAGTGAGAGTTTCTTCCCACGCCATTTCATCAAAATTACCCACCTTTGCCATTGCTCTTTAATTACCCACCTTTGCCGCGTTACATTTCATCAAAATTACCCACTTTTGCCAACGCTTTTAATTACCCACCTTTGTCATTGCTCTTTAATTACCCACCTTTGCTACTATTAATGTTTTTGCAAATAAACTTTTATCGTAAATTAAGTTTTCAAGGTAATATACGGGTAAATGGCTATATATATATATATATACACACTAGATTAATGCTCGTATGCTAGATTAATGCGTTGAAAAATAAAATTGGTAACGAAACATAAAGATCAAGCAATAAAAGAAAATTGTGCTACAAGATCAAATATCTATTTCTCCCAATTACAAAAGTTTTATGGTTTTTTCTTGATGCAATTAAAACCAAATATATTATACATAGTAATATATATTACCAATCTCAAAAATCAATCAATCATTTTATCTCTTTTGCAATTTATATTACGGATCGCGTTCCTCTTCCTCTCGCCATGCCCGCATGTCTGTTGTGGAATCCGCCTTCCTCGCGCCACTTCGTCACAAGCATGCCATGGTCAGATGGTCATCGTCTCAAGAAAGAGACCACCGCCGCCACCAGCCTTTGCACCTTCGCGTCTTACGGATCGCCACCGCCCTCGGTGCCGTGCTCTTCTCCGTTTGGCGGTGGTCCTTCACGCCGACGGTTCGCCACTCTTCCCAGATGACTATCTCGCTTTGCCGCCTACTCATCTCCATGTCTCGACGATTTAGCCATCACGGCTTCACTAGCCATAATGCCGAGCCCATGAAGGTGAACAGAAAACACCAGCCGAGGCGCCTCCACGCCATGTGCCGCGCGTTCTCTCTCTCGCGACGCTCGCTTGGATCAACTTCGTTTATCTCCAAGGGTATGCCAATGACTCTCTCACCACCGAGCGACGTTCGCCCGATGTCGCCGGCAACCGCACCGGCGTCGACGCTTTGTTCACGCCCAACTGCTCAGGCGGGGTCACGGCACCCTGTGTCGCGCTCTGGTCATCCTTGGGCGCGATTACATCGACCACTTGCTCGGCCTCCTCGCATCTCACGGCCATATACGTCGGTCCGTCACTTATCGGTTAAATCGAGTTCATTCGCCGCGGCGGCACGACATGGGAGATCTTGAATGAATACAAAAGAAATGATTGGCCGGCTATTAATTGCCAACAATAATCAGGGATTTTGCTATAATAATCAGCCATATTTAGAGAGATATGGTTGGCTGTAAATCAGGAAAGAATAATTAGCTATAATGATCTGCCATTATTGAGGATATGACCGGGAGGGGGGCTAGGAAGAACGACGGACCGCTGCCACCAACTGCTAATTTATATATTATATATATATATATACTATATATGTATATACATATATATGTATATATACATATGTATATATGTGTGTATATATATGTGTGTGTATATATATATATATGTGTGTGTGTATATAGAAAGCCTTTTTCCGTACTCCCAGGAGTACATACTCCCACCTCTAATATACCACTTAAATAAACGTTTTATACTATTTTATCACTTTCGGTATACTCCAATAATAATTCTAAGATACTTCAATACAACATGATTAAAAAAATTTCATCAGATCGTTCATTTTTTTGCTACATACCCTTTTCCATATGTATAAGGAATATATAAACAAATTATGCTATAAAAGGTGGATTTTAATGAAATTTTTCATTGAACTCACTTTAGAGTATCTTATAACCAGATATTAGAGTATACTCAAAAGGATAAAGAGGTATAACAACATCATTTAAACGATATATTAGAGGTGGAGTACATACACCTAGGAGTATAGAATCATTTTCTATATATATATATATATATATATATATATATATATATATATATATGAAAAATATCTTTTACTCCTAGGTGTAATTACTCCCACCTTTGAAATACCACATAAACAAACTTGAAATACTTCATTATCATTTTAGCTACACTCATATACTAAATATAAGATATTCCTAGATGAGCCACATGAAGAAGTAAATAGTTTTTAGCGTATTTTGCAAATACCTTTACATATGAACATAAAAAAGAGTATGTCATGTCTAAAAAATGTACATACCACGCCGAACTAGTCTTATATACTCGTATACTACACTTACATATCCTTTGTTGTGCGAGATACTTCCTACATTATGAGATACGGCATAGGGAGTAACAACTCCTGAGAGTAGAAAAGAGGCTTTACATACATACATACATACATACATACATACATACATAGTACAATTACCTGGGGCACTAGGATCCAATACATGTATTTTTCCTATATGTTTGCATGCGAAATGTTTGAAAATTTTTAAGACGTTGAGTTTAACCGCTATATATAACTAATATAAATATATATATATATATATATATATACACACACACACACACATATATATTGTAATTAGAAGGAAGACGCACATGCACATTGTTATTACCTGGACCCACCATAATCGATGTGAGATCTCCCTTTTGCCTCTGATTAACATGACAATCCTAGCTATTGAGAACGAACGTGGCAGCTTCTTTTTCAATGTTTCAATAATATAATGATTACTGTTCTTGTGCTTCCACATTATATATTTATATTCATATTATAAAAAGAAGCATATGTTCATACTTCAGAGATAGGACGAGGGATATGCTTGAATAGTTCAATGCTTCATGGCCCACGACTGATCCATGAGCGAGAAGCTAGCTTATCAGTCCAAGTACCGCAATATATTCTCAGTTCCCCACGCACAATATAAAGGATGTCTGCATTAATCAATATGCAGGCTCGCTATCTACAGATCCTCTCTGCGTTCTTATTGAAGGCAACCCATCAGAGGCGCTAGATTTGTCTGGTGCTGTGTTGCCATGCAATGCAAATGCAGTAGTACAGATTTTTGCCATTGCCAAGCATGGGGATTCCTCTTTGTGCAAGCCAACACGCACATATTGCCAAACTCCAACTCTGTTCTTGCCACTGCTCGCACATCACATGCCTTGAGGGCACATTGAATTCATGAGACCGTTTGATGCGATCCTGAACTTTGCTGCCTTCAGATACGATGTTGGGCCAGACACCAATGCATGATATCTCAGTGTACAGCGCGACGCATACGAGTTGGATGTCGCCTCCATTGTAGTTTTAGATTGCTGCGCGATCGTGCATTCGCTGTCATCGCGTCTTTCAGGCGAATCTTTTTTGTTCCGCTTGAAATGCACGGTCGCAATTGATTTAGGATGACGGTACATCGTAGTCCAACTGGTAAGAGGACCGGCGTACCATCGTAGGTATATTCGTTGTCCAACCGTTTAAGGATTATATCGCTACTTGACTTAGGCGGTCTCCTGGTCATATTGGGATGGAGCCACCTGCCCCACTGTGGGCGTCGCATCCATGGAGCAGGTGACCAGCTTGAGACCGACTGGTGACGTGGCGGAGGTCGTTGAGTCGAAGCTCGTTGGGGATCCGACCCGAGGCCAGGTCGGAGCCTGTGGGGACGTCCGATCAGCGGCGAGGTCGGGGCCTGCGGGGGCGTCCGACCAGTGGCGAGGTCGGACCGCCCCTGGTGGGCCTGAACAAGGCCAAGGGTTCTTTGCGGCCCCTTGAGGCCTAGAGCTGAGCTTAAAACGGATCATCTGGTGTTCCAGCCAATATTTAGGGATAATCCCATCTGTGGTGGATGGAGACTTTGGTGATACCCCCTTCAGCACTCTGCATCGCTGCCAGTCTTGCCGCTATGTCCGTATGACTGAGAGATATACAATCTTGAAATAGATGTATACTTTGCTGTGGGGTACCCCAGTATAAGTATTCGTCAATAATATTGTAATTTATTAGATATTTTAAATATATTATAATAGAAATTAGTGGTAAAAATTGAGTTTTGGGGACCGTGTCAATGTCCAAAATGAAAACTATTTGTGACCGGGGAGGAAGTATATAGGAAGCCTTTTTCGTGCTCCGAAAGTACATACTCCCACATCCAATATACTACTTAAAAAATGAGTTATACCCTTTATCACTTTCGGTATGCTTAATTACTAATTCTAAAATACTCTAATACAACATGGTTGAAAACATTTCGAAACCCTTTGTTTTTGCAATATATCCCTTTTTTCATATGTAAAAGTGGCCTATACGTAAATTGTGATATAACATGTGGGCTTTGATGAATTTTTTTGTGATTCTCACTTTGGAGTATGTTATAATCATTATTAGAGTATGCTCAAAAGGATAAAGAAGTATAACTTGTTTGTTTAAGGGTATATGAGAAATGGAAATGCGTATCGCACTTCTTGTATATCGCTTAAACAAAAAATTATACATCTTTATCCTTGGAGAATATTTTAATAATGATTATAAGATAATTCAAAGTGAGTTTCATAAAAAATATCATCAAAGTCTACTTTTAATAGCATAATTTGTATAGATACTTCTTTTACATATGAAAAAAAGATACATAGGGAAAAAACTCTAATGAAAAAATTTCAACTATGTCATATTGGGTTATCTTAAAACTAGTATTTAAGTATATCAAAAGTGGTAATGAGTATAACATGTTTGTTTAAATAGTATATAGAAGTGAGAGTATGTAAGAGTACGAAAAAGACTTCCTATATACACACACATACTTACAATCAAATTACCATAAAAAATGCAACTCTAGTTTGAATTTCAGTTTAAACTTATTTGAACTAGTTAGTAAACTATTTAAACTCGACATCTAAAAAATTTCAAACTTCTTCACACTCGATACATAAGGAAAAATACCCTTTTTAAATCATATTTCCACACACCATGGCATCCCAGTTCATTATGCTACATACATACATACATACATACATATACATATATATATACATACATACATACATATATATATATATATATATATATATATATATATATATATATATATATATATATATATATATATATATATATATATATATATATATATATATATATATATATATATATATATATACATATGTATATATACCTATATACCTATATACATATGTATATATACTATATACCTATATACATATGTATATATACCTATATATATATGTATATGTATATATATATGTATATATATATATATATATATATATATATATATATATATATATATATATAGGAAAAATATCTTTTACTTCCTAGTGTAGTTACTCCCACCTTTGAAATACCACCTAAACGAACTTGAAATACTCCTTTATCACTTTAGCTACATTCATATACTAAATGTAAGATATTCCAAGATAAACCATATGAAAAAACTGCAAAGGAGTACATAGTTTTTAGCATATTTTGCAAATACCTTTATATATGAACATGAAAAGCAATATGTCTAAAAAATGTAAATACTACATAGCTAGTCTTACATACTCGTATACTACACGTACATACCCTCCGTTGTGCGAGATATTCCCTATATTGTGAGATACGGCATAGAGAGTAATTACTCCCAGGAGTAGAAAAGAAGCTTCCTATATATATATACTAGCAATAATAGCGCGCTACGCTGCGTCGTTTTGTAGAGTCGATAGGACCCATCGGCGAATCCATGGGTTGCTATAAACCTTCGATTAAATCTATGTTTTTTTTAGAAAACGGGAAATTTGGTTGAATTTTCGATCTCCGTCTATAAACCTTCGCCGAATCATGTTTTTTGTGGTGGAAACATTTTTTCAGGGAAAAGCATGTTTTTTTGGTGGCGAAAATATTTTTTTCGGGAAAAACGGAGGTGATAAGTTGCTATAAACCTTCGATTTAATCTATGTTTTTGGTGGTGAAAACATTTTTTCCGGGAAAAGCGTGTTTTTTTTGTGGCGAAAATATTTTTTCGGAAAACGAGGTCGGTAGGACCCGTTGGCGAATCCATGGGTTGCTATAAACTTTTGACGAATCCGCGTTTTTTTAGAAAACGACGGCCAAGACCCGTCGGCAAATCGATAAGTTGCTATAAACCTTCGACGAATCTGTGTTTTTTTTGTGGTGAAAACATTTTTTTCCGAGAAAAACGTGTTTTTTTTGTGGCGAAATTTTTTTCCGGGAAAAACGTGTTTTTTTGTGGCGAAAACATTTTTTCCGGTAAAAACGGATCGGCAAATCGATAAGTTGCTATAAACCTTCGACGAATCTGTGTTTTTTTTGTGGCGAAAACATTTTTTCCAGGAAAAACGTGTTTTTTTTTGTGGCGAAAACATTTTTTCCGGGAAAAACGGAGTCGAATCTGTGTTTTTTTTGTGGCGAAAACATTTTTTTTCGGAAAACGGAGAAAGGACCGAACGTAAAAACCGGGGATCTGTTTGTTAATTTTTGGACCATTCGCTATCCCGAAAAATTAGAAAAGGGCTTACTTGTGATTTGTAATTAACGGAGGTCTTTCCAGTAAAATACCGCTCCAGAGACCCAAACGCGAAGAAAAAAAATATATTCTTGTCTCACAAAAAATCACAAAGGACCTATTTGTAATTCGGAAGGACCTATCTATAATTTCGAAAAACCGGAGGGTTTTTTACAAACTGGCTTAGGGGGCACGTGGCCCCCCTGATCTCACGCCATTTTCTCCCGCTATAAAGGGTGTAACCATATATATATATAGAGAGAGAGGAGCAAACGGTAATATTAATTTAAGGTATCTCCTTCACTTTAGAGATAAAAAACATCTCACAATAATCCTTAAACCAAAAAAAAAATCCTAGAAATTCTCTTATAATTGAGAGAAAAAAAGAAGATCTACACCATTTATTTCTGCAGATCAGATTATAACGGTGCAAATTAATTATTTATAAACTAGATCAATGCCCGTGCATTGCTACGAAAAATAAAATTGGTAATGAAACATAAAGGTCAAGCAATAAAAGAAAATTGTGCTACAAAATCAAACATCTATTTCTCCCGATTACAAATTTTTTTGTGGTTTCTTCTCCGGTATGAATTAAAACCAAATATATTGTACGTAACAATATATATTACCAATCTTAAAAATCAATCAATTATTTTTATCCCTTTTTGCAATTTATATTACCAGCTCGCGTTCCTCTTCCTCTCGCCATGCCCGCCGACGTCTAACTTAGGTGTCGCTGAAAGCAACCGCGGCAAGCGTCAGATGTTTTGTTCAAGTCCAACTGGCCGGCGCTGGGGTCACGACACCCGGTCGGTGTCGCGCTCTGGTTGTCCTTCTAGCCGCAGTTACTACTGACCGCAGCGAAGAAGTAGAACCATGTGAACGCGAAGTAACAATCCAACAACAATTTTATTCCGTGCACTACATTGAGGAGGACAAACATCGTTCTCAATCAGGTTTTGCCAAGATGCGCTTGACGCCGCCACCGATTCTTCCGGCCACGGCGTCGCTCGGCCAACTCGGCTGGCGGCCTCCGTATCCGCATCATCTCCCCTTGGCTGCGGCCTCGCATGGTGCTCCTCACCACCAATCGGCCGTGGTCGCCTCGAGTACTCAAGATGATTTCGGTTTACTAAGGCAGGCGGTTGTGGATGTAGAGGACGATCTTGAGGTGTCCGCTTGGGAGGCGAAGCGTCCCGACTTGTAGGCAGTAGCGCGCTATTGGGGAGAGCGAGAGGAGAGCGCGCTCTGGCGCGGGCGGCGGCCGGTCAAGCAGATCTTGCGCTGTTCGATGGTGTGGTTGGCGCCGGGACCGGAGGGCGAGCTTCATTTGGTGGGACGAAGTCGCGGCGGCCGGGCATGGCGAGCGCTTGATGGCGAACCACGGCGAAATACGACGACAACGAAAAGAGCGCGGCATGGGAGCGAAGACGCGAGCGGTGGTGTTGTGGGAGGAGGAAGAGGTGGCCATGGTGGGGTTGGCGCCTCCGCCAAGATCCCAATTGGCGGTGGGTCAGCCGAATTTTTAGGTTCGGTTTTGTTCGGGAGGAACGAGATCGAGAACTATCCCGAGGAACGAAAGAAAAAAAAATAGATCGGTTTTTTTGTTCGGTTCGGTTTCGTCCGGTTCGATTTTGTGCGTTTGTGGTGGAGAACGGACGTGACACCACCAACTCCTAATTAGAAGTAGTAGAGATATTACAACCGTTACAATAGCATAATAAGATAGGGGTGGAGCTAGGCCTTGGGCCATCAGGACCCGGGCCCGAGGCCCAACTAAAGGGTGGAGCTAGGCCTTGGGCCATCAGGGCCTGGGCCCGAGGCTCAACTAAAAAACCGGAGGAGTGGCTTTGGCTGGAGAGGCGGAAATAGGATGGTGGGAAAGCTGAACCTGTGGCTTCCGTGAGTAAAGCTAGGAAGGAAGGCACGCATGGGTTCGATGGCTGTGCTGACTACATAGGGCCTGTTTGGAAGAGCTGCGATTAGACTGAAAAGCTGCTTTTAGCTTACTAGGTCAGAAACAGGTTGTAGTTGATTTGTGACTTTTCTTGTTATCTTGTTTGGCAAGAACCCATTACGAATCGTAGCTTTTGGGGGTCAATTGAGCAAGGAGATAGCAACATAGCGAAGTACAGCGGGGTTCGAGTAGAGAGGTGACGTAGAAGCGGCGAGGCAGGGTCAACCATACTATTGGGAGAGTTTTTGACTCAAAGCTAAAGCAAAAATGAATCATAGCTCCCCTAAACAGCCCCATAGTCGGTGATTAACATTGACGGCAAGAGAGAAGCTTAAGCTCGAGGCACGGGGCTCAGCTGACTCCCCCCTAAATTAATAAGTACAACTATATCAGCTAAAAGGGTTAGAGCCGCATAACATATACAATTTATCGCAATATTACCCGTGCAATCGCGGGGGGAATTCCGCTAGCTGCCAAAGCACGGTCGAACCGGGTGCACAAAGCGATTTCTGGTGGGCCCCGCATGGCAGCGTCGACAGCTGGAGCGCTTATCTTCTGTGCATGGAGCACGGGACCCACGGGAGATCTAAGAAATCTGCACAGGCCAGCCACTAGCACAAAGAAGAAGAGACGAGATCTCGGTCACAGGTGATGCTTCCGTCGCAGTCCAAACGGGTGGATCCTGCGTACGGACGGCTCTTATTTGCCGCAAGCGGACACGTGTCCTCAAAGAGCGGCTGCCGAGCCATGTCAGAGGTGTGATTTCAGCCTTTCAGGAGCTAACTGTTTCTACTTCTTTTTTATTTTTCAATTCTCATCAAATTCCTGTATTCCAAACAGAGTCCTATCCTTTACTATTACCGGGTCTTCCGGGTACAAATCACCGGAAGAAAGGTCGTACGATCCAAAGTAATACAACCGAACGTATTCGAAGATTCGTACCGAAATAAAGCTTTAAGTGCAATTACGGTACACGTCTACTTTTTCCTGCGTGTATACTTGTAGCTTTGTAGTGTCATCGAATGTAGCTGTACACTGTACTATCCTTGGTAGCTGCTAGGCAATCTTAGCTCATCGTACATAGTACAGACACAGCCAAACACTGCGTTCAAATACAGGGGGACAAACAAGAAAAACAACCGCAGAAGTGGCAACACAAAGAACATGCCAAATGGCTTAATTAGTTTCTTCCCTCGATTAATTAACAACCTAAACCATCGGAAAAAGTAACACCCTAAGCATGGTACTTCCTCCAACGTAATGTATACTTGTCATTTCAGCTTAACACAAACAAGAAAAAAAAAATCAGTGTCTATTCTACATACATACATTATGGCACCCCTAAAACGACCAGTGTTTAGGAACCAAAAATCACTTTTCTAAAATAATAGTATCTACTTTGAACTAAAGGCAGTAAGGCTCTACTTGAGCAGAAATAATATGAAAGGGAGACGTTTCACCATACCATCTTGGTGAAGTACCAAAATTTAAATTGGGATATAGTACCAAAGAACGCTCCACTCAAACAGAGATAAATCGATGTAAATTTTATTTTAACTCCCAATGATGATAGCACGTCTCTATCTACGAAAGATATTCGTCCCCAGAGCACGAAAATAGCTGAAAAAAACACGCAAATACGCATGCTCGGTACCAAGCTAAACAACGTTATGAGCCAGTTGGATCGTATCAGGCCGAATCCACGTGCTGACTTTTTTTTAGTCCTCTGCAGCCAAACGCTACAAAACTGTCATGCTCGCGCCACGAACTAAAAATCAATTGAGATCGGGCCCCGTGCAGGTCAAACAGTTTCGATTTCTCAATGAACCAGCGGCTAATCACAACTACCGCCGCTAAGCATCGATTCGACGCTTTGGATTGTTGCTATACATACGAACGCATCGCCATCGGATATTTATTTCTTCTGAGTAGCAGAAAAAGGGAAGAAGAGAAAGGAAAAGGAAAAAAAAATAAAGGGAGGAGGAGGGCGTGGAGAGATTCCCCGACAGCAAAATCTAGAGGAAAAGCATTTCCGTGCCCCATGAGCTGCCCCACACGCCCTCCCTCTCTCCCTGCCGTGTGTGTATCTCTCTCTCACGCCCGTTCGCAGTCACGCCCCCTGAAGAGGAGGAGGAGGAGGAGGAGGCTCATCACTCGCTCGCCTGCAGGCGCACCGGGCCATCAAATGCTTCTCACTCTCTCTCTCTCTCTCTCTCTCCTCCTGTCCATCTGCTTAAAAGCCATTCTTGGTGTGGCCTGTGACCTTACTAGCAAGAACAACTAGCAAGCGTGGTATCTTACCGGTGGTGGTGGTAGCTGCTGCTGCTGCTGCACTGGTTCTTGCTAGAGAGAGAGAGGGAGGGATGGAAGGAGGAGGCGTGGTAGAGGTGGAGGAGGGGGTGATGAGGGTGCTGCTGGTGGACGACTCCCCGGTGGACAGGAGGGTGGTGGAGCTGCTGCTCAGCAACAAATGCGCCGGCTCCTTCCATGGTCAGCCCTCAGCTCCGCTCTTGTTCATCCGTTCATCCATTCTCTCTCTTGAGCCTATGGCCTTCTTGAGATTTTTCTTCCATGGCTGCTGCTTAATAATTTTCTTGCTCGTCATGTGCAATTTCGGATGTTCCGGTTGTGCAAGCGGACGCTTTCTTGTTTGCCTTCCCGAGCTTTGTTCTATCTGCTTGTTCCATTTTTCTCCTGGCGGTTCATTAAAACAAAAAATCGATGCCTTTTTCTGAAGATTGAAGAACATATGCCCAGAAATAGCAATTATGGTCCCATCTTTGACTTTGTTTTTCCTCTTCGTGGTGTTTCTAGGCTTTATCACCATGTTTAGTTTATTGTTAAAAAAGACAACCACCATGCTTAATTTGTTCAAATTATAAGTTGTGTTGCCACTAGAATCTGAACAGCAGCTCAATTTCGTCCAGTTATCGCCGTCGACAGCGCGAAGAAGGCGATGGAGTTCCTCGGGTTGAAGGAAGGCAAGGTAAGAGTTGCTACTAGCTCATGTATCGTCTGCCACCAATGTGGGTAATCAATCCTCTTCGAGTAGTTCAGCGGCAAGAAAAACCAGCATTCCGTAGTACAGTACAGACTACAGAGCAATCACCAGTTCACCAATGCAAAAACGAGAGCTTTTCTTTTGCCACTCGAACCACGGCGGCACGCCACCTGTCGGTGGCACGCCGGCCGTACCGTACGGGCTCGCGCATTTGTGTGCGCACGCGCGGACGCTTTCTGTTCACCTCTTTTGGGAGGAAAGGTCGCTAATTTTTATGGGGAGAGGGGAAAAGAACTCGTCGTCTTACAGCGGCCTGCCAAAGCTGTCTGGTAACCGAATGACATGAAACTTGGGTTGAAGGCATGGTTAAAAACGATGTGATTTCTGTGTGCCATGTATACTCAGCACGAGGTGTTCAATCCCTGTGTTCTCCGCAGTTCCTGTGTCTTTCGTCGTTCCTGTTCCCCGAATGGTCGTTAATTCCTTGGATTAGGCTGATTGATTCGCCTGTGTGGCATTTGCAGGAGCAGGCCATCGATATGGTGCTCACTGACTATTGCATGCCTGAGATGACCGGATACGACCTTCTCAAAGCCATCAAGGTGAAATTAACTGCTTTTCATAGGTGCGAGAGTATTTGATATGCCTAATCTGACGTCTCACGCTCATACCTCCGTGCAACTCTATGCATGTTTTCAGGCGCTGAGTCCCCTGAAGCCGATCCCGGTGATTGTCATGTCGTCGGAAAATGAGCCCCAGAGGATCAGCAGGTGAGCCTTTTTCTTTCCTTCATTCAGCATCTGTTTTTGTGCAAAGTTGATGCAGCTATATGGGGGAAGAAAAGCCGTGTTTGCTCTGAATGCCTCTGCTGCATATTAGGAGTACAGCAGGCAGTACATGGGACTAAAGCCAATTAAAAGGATAGATTTTGCAGCCACAGTGTTTCAGTAAATACTCTTCTCAGTCCATACCTGTACTTGCCTTCCCATTATGAGCACGGAGCACCTCGTCGTCCAAATGGGATTTGAAAAAGTGGTATCGGATGGAGATCTCACTTTTGTTTGTGCATTGATTGTATCTTGCAATCTTTGATTTGATTGTACTTGAGAATCCTGCAGCTGATAATAACCGGTTTTAACCTTTTGCTGAGAACAGATGCCTGAAAGCTGGTGCTGAAGATTTCATCGTGAAGCCTCTCCAAAGCAAGGATGTGCAGCGCCTGAGGAACTGCTCTAACGCGAAACCGAAGGACTCCCAATGCAAGATTGGGGGCAAGAGGAAGCTGCCCTCGGACCATGTCGCCGTCGATGGCATGTCGTCGTCTGGACGGCGAGCACACTTCACCGGAATTGCCATGGCACGTCACTGCCCTCCCACAAACATATATCTAACCATCTGATGTTCAAGGACACCATCATAAGAATCGTTTTGTCGACAACGCTCATTCGCCTTCTCTTGCTGTTGTTTCTTCAGGTCCTGCATTCGTCCAGCGCCGAGCTCTCTCACTACTTCCCCTTCCTCTTCAAATTCATCGTGCTGGTGTACGCCGTCCTGTGCCTGGGTGAGCTGCTGTACAGATGGTCAAACGGCTGCTTCCTCTCCCTGTGGTGTGCTTGACTATGGTGCAGTCCAAGGCAGGCTGCAAGGAGCTCTTCGTCCGTAGCTTCTGCACTGAGCAGTGTAATCCCTCTTCTGTGTTTCGACGACCATGGCGCTTTAGGTAGATTGTTTGCTTTGATATTCTAACCAGGCGTTGGTTCTTGGCCATTGGCTGATGAGGACGACGAACCCTTGTATGCTTGTACAAAACGCATAATGGGGCAGTATCTGATGTCCTTTTTGGCTTGGATCTTGGCTGATATGCTGATGTGACGTTCAGAGAACTTTTCCTTTGCCCTTCCCTTGCTTGATGGCAATTGCTCACCCGTTTCAGTAGTTCAGATCGCATGAGAAAAGAACAACACAGGCTGATTAATGCAGCATCAAATTCTTCTGATGGGAAAAGAGAAAAAAAATGCAGATATCATTTCACGTTTGCCTCAACGGTTAGGTTTTTGTACCGATGTACGCACGAGTCGTCTTTGCATTAATGCGGTAATTCAGGCAACGAAACTGCGTAATAGAATGTTTTCTTTAAAAAGGAAGAATGCTTGCTTCCAGATGCGTCCTTTCACGCGGATGACTTCAGATTAAAAATTTCAGCTTTTTACATGCCTAGCAATGTACAATGTGGGGTTCTAAGCCTTCCTAATATCACCTCTCGTGGAGGCGTCGGATCACCCGTACTCCTATTGCTACTTTGCGGCGATCCGAGATAATCACATAAATCTTGGCATACTAGCTAATTAAAATACCGTCCAACATTTTATCAATTAATACACCGTGTTCAGAGTGTTACAACAGAACAATAATTAGAGACTGAATGAAAATATATTCAAACCAAGCCACATAGACCTATATGTCCATTACATAGATATACTTCTGATCCTTGTACAACAAAAAAGGATATAACAAGATACTACTACACTAAAAGACTGACGAAACCGATACACGGCTACTCATCCCTTCTATTCTTCCTGGTAGAACTCCGCTGCCTCGTCCACCTAACCATCTGTTGAACACCGGAGCCAAACTCTAGAAAAGAGGGATTTAGCAAAAGTGGGTATAAAAGTACTCAGTAAGCATTAATAATAAATGCAAAAATGAATTTTCCTCTCAAGACTAGCCATTTTCTTACCTTCCCTCAAAATCTATTTTTACAGGAAATAAGTTTTGGTTTTCTTTAAGGGTTGGATATTTTGAATATGAAAAAAAACAGCTACTACACCCATATATGAGGCACACTTAGCTTCCGTAGCCTCTAATTCAGTAGATAGGCTTGAATTCAAGATTTTAGCCATGCATAGGTTCGTATCATTTTTAGCCATAGCGACCCCATCCTGTGAGGCCCCAAAACGTTTATCACCAGTCCAACATTAGATCTCCAACCCTGGTAGCCGATGATTAGTGGTGCCCTCGACTGTTTCCCACTTACCCTCAGCATACTAGTTGTATCGTGCTACCATAGCAGCACTGATACTCCCTTAGGCTTTAAATATACCTGATCAACCGCAGCTGATTTCCATGTCCTTTATTGGGACACCCAGCATACTCAGCTTCATACTCCTAAATAACTACATAACCACAAATGTGGAGATCATAATGCCTTCATAGCGACAACATTTTCTGACCGATTTCACTCACTATGGTTAATACTGGAATACAACTCATTGCCCGAGTGCAGTTGGTTAACCTTATATTATAGTTGTCGGCGTATTTCGCCGGCCAGGACCCTGTCAGCGGACAGGGTGTCCTCCAGAGCAAAGGCTAAGGTTCGGTAGAGGGCGTCTTCACGGTCGAAAACCCTAATGACTCTCGCACGAGGGATCATGGTGATCAACAGATCAAATAACATGGCGATGTAGCCAGGTTCAGGCCCCCAGTGTGGGTAATAGCCCTACGTCCTGCTGGATCTTTGTTCAGGAAATATGGAGGCGGTTACAATGGCTCTTTCAATTCGTTCCTGCTCTTTTTTTCGTTAAGTCTTTTGACCCCTTGCCTTCGGATCCCCCTCTCCATGCGCCAGAGCTCTCTTACATAGACTGGGCTGGCTCGGGCAGGTGAGGAGGTGACATCATACTGACCTATGAGTCATTTATTACACATATCACTATGGTCTTATCATACTGAACCACTACTCATTTATTACACCCATCACTGTAGCCTTATCCTTCAAAACCCATTTAATGTCACTGTGTGGCTTCGCCCGGTCCGCCCAGGATGTTACATTCCTGCGACAGGTTAGGTGAGAGGCGTCAGAGGGATGGGCCGTCGTCGTGTCGACAGCAGATCTCTTCGCAATCAATAGCTCTGACATGGGTGTCAGGGGAAGGAGACTTCGAGGCGAAGCCTTCTTCCCATTCTTTTGGTCGTCTACGTGGCCCAGCGAGAGGGGCCTGCTCGCCCACCTACTCGTCAGGCGCCACGGAGGCCGACGCCCGGCCGGTAGGGCCTGATCACCCACCTGCCCGCCAGCCGCCACGGAGGCCGACGCCAGCGGTGGAACTGCCGGCGCCCGTGAGCGAGGCTCGATCCCCGCTTGTTCGCCAGTCGCCACGTGGGCGCTTCGCCCGACAAGTAGGGCTGGCGCCCACTGCTTCTTGCCGCCACGTGGTTTTACTTATCTGCGGCGGAGAGGGTACCCTGGCGTAAAGTACGCCGACAATAGCCTATGTAGAGAACCCCGTCGGCTACTCTCCTTCTCATCGGCGCCCTCTACCCACCATAATTATTTCTAATACAAATCCACGACTCTATTCGTGGACGCTAAACTCCAACTCAACAATTTTTAGGACCACATCACAAATTCATCATTTCGTTCTTTCTCAAAACCACATCCCATTTCCATCATTCACCCCCAATTCAACACTTCAATTTGAAAGTAAATTTTGATGCAATGATGATATACTTACTATAAGAAAGCATTGAAAATCATTTAATAAAAAATGATCGAAGAATCTTGCCTGGTACAAAAGAGAAAGGATCGTCCTCGCTCGTGTACTGGATCTGATTGGCTGGAATGCTCAGGTCGGATCCTGAAAGCATAAGACATTAACTAGGGCAATCAAGGTGAACAATTTATTCTAGCGTCCGACCAAATTTTCTGAGCTGCCTTCAATTTCATCTAGGCACTATTTAAATAATATCATGTTGGCGATTTTTAAGCGATCCGCAAGTAGGTTAACAAAACCAACGCGGTCCGCGGCACGGATTATTTTTCCTTCCCTTTTCCCCTTACTTTTCTCTCTTCCCCCCTTTTTCCCTTTTTCTTTCTCTTTTCTTCTTTTCTCCTCTTCTCCTCTTCCTTTCTTTTCCTCTCTGCCTGCCCTTTCCTTTTCTTTCCCCTCTAGCTGACATCTCCCTTTTTCTCTCCCTACTCGCCTACTACTTCTCCCGTGCGCTACTCCTCCTTCCTCTGCTCGGTGCTTACTCCGGCCCTGTCGCTTGCTCCTGCACCTCCTCTCCTCCTTCTCTGGTTCTACCCCGCCACCATCTCCTCTCTGCTCCCTACCTCTCCCAGCCGACAACTCCTCTAGGCCGGATTCTCCTCTCTTGAGGCACATCTCTTGGCCGACTCGGCTTGCACCTCCGGCCTGCTGCAGCTCGGCTTCCAGCACGACGAGGCTGCCTCACCGCCAACCGGCTGCACCACTATGCCCAGCGCCGACCTACTCTTGGCTGGCCAAGCCGACTTCTCCCCCTCTCCACTCGACGTTTACCTAGTCACAGTTGCTACTTAGGGTTCTACCCGCATTTTATTTTTGTGCATTTTTGCATTTTAACCTTCTCATTGGTTCTCTCCATCGCAAATGGCTATTTAACAAAATGTTCTCGTTTCAATAACACAAGCATACACCCCTTTGCATGAGCACCAGCAAATATTGTTTAGCATTTAGCTCCAAAAGGTGAGGCTAATGACTGGCAACAATAAATTAATCAGACGTACACAAAACTTATAGTACATTGTGGTGAAGCAGGGAGTGAAATAAAAAACTGTCGGTCGGAGAATAACATTGGTTTAATGATGATACATGCTGTACACAGTACTAAACTCAAGAGCACTCAATCTGCACAGCAGAGGCGTATCAGCCATCATAATATGAGGTCATAGCATTGGAACCATTTAATTGAAAACATGATACCAAGTTTCACATTTAAGGACGCTAGATATTGTACTCTTCTGCATAAAGTATGGCTTTTGGATGACAGTAGTACACTAAATAACTGCAGATACTACATTCTGGCTGAGTAGTAATTGTGGATGTGATGAATTTAGGAAGGCAATTGCAAAAGATCCTGATCAGGCATACATAGAAGTGAGCAGCGCAAGATGACTCAGTCGCATTTAAGAGCACATATTTTTGAATAATTTCTAGAAACTGATTGATACTATTCATGTGAAATACCTGAGCTGTTTCATGTAAAAGAAAGTCTCCTATAGTTGTTGCAAAACCAGGATCTAAGAAGTAGTGGCAGCTGCATGTTGACACTGGGAGGTAACCACGCTGGATCTTGTGCTCTCCCTGAGCCCCTGCCTCCACCTTACTCAGGTTTAATTCTATGGCTGCTTCGATTGCCTGTTCAGTATCAATATTCTATCAGCAAACCATTTGACAACATTGTTTAGAGTACCAATCACATATAATACCATTAGTACAAATATAAGACACTTTGGAGTTCAAACTGGTAAAAAAAACATCCAATTCTTATGCATAAATGAGAAGCGTATGAGCAATTAATGATCTCCATTTTAAATGGTTCAACCAATTTTACAGAATGATTTGGTCAACATGTTACAACATAAATTGTGAGTTCTATTGTTATGACAGATTAGTTCTCAACAATATAGTTCACATTCTTCAAGTTCACAAAGGTGTGCAAATTACCTGCTAACGGCAAGCTTCGAGATGCAAATTTGGGAATTAAACATTTGGCAGGCATCCCCATAAGCGGCCAAACAATGTATCTCCTCCAATAAGGTTAAGAGCTCCAGTGACAAATTTATCGTCAGGTTCAGCAACAATAAGCATTACCATGTCGCCCATCTTTTCTCCCAGGAGGTGAAAGAATCCCCTCGTCAAGTATGGTCTAAATATCACAAATTCAAGCAGTACCTAACAACAAAATAATTTTATAAGGATATGCATAACTAATCACAGGCAGTTTACAAGCTATTACACCACACATGCTTCAATACTTTTTTTTCCTCTCTTGCTTTAATTAGTTTAATTTTTTATTACTTAGTAAAAATACATTATTCCTTTACAAAGTCATTTTAGTTTAATATAATGTCCACAGAAGGTGGACAACTGGACAGCCATTTCGAGAACCACAGAAGTCAACGTCACCCACTATTACACCATCTTTTGTAATGGAACACTTAATTATATTCCATGGGCCAAGTGGCCAAGATATGGTCACATACAAGGAATGGCAAATAAGCAAAAAAACACCCTATATAGAGATAGAAGCTATGTCATGGCCTAGTCTGCGCCTTCACGAAGCAGTCACCTAGCTGAAGCTTGGAAGGTTCATACTAAAGTGTAACAAACCAGCTGTTGCACCTGTGACCGCATATAAGAAACATCAACACCAATATGCTTGGTGAGGTCATGCTTCACTGGATCTCAAGCAATGCTGATCACACCAGTGCTTTCAGATAGTAGTGGAGTAGGCATAGGAACTAAAACATCAAGGTCCTCAAGAAGCCACTGTAGCCACGTGACCTCAGCCGTTACAAAAGCAAGAGCCCTCAACTCTACCTCAGCACTCGAATAGGAAACGTCAGTCCGCTTCTTAGTCTTCTAGGCATTCAAGGAAGAACTAAAGAAGACATAGAAGGCAGAAAGAGATCGACGACCCTGGTCGCATCAGAATACGCCTAAAGTTGCAATAAAGCTGGAGCGATGGAAGAAGAGGCGTCGAGTGATGATTCCACGAAGATATTGCAGAACCCGAAAGAGGTGACCGTAGTGGATCTAAGTGGGAGCAAAAAGGGACCGACTTAGAATGTTAACAACATGAGAAATGTTAGGTCGAGTAGTGGCAAGATATACCAAACTCCCAACAAGATGATATTGAGTGGTATCTCAAGAGGAGTATCATCAATGGGCCGAAGCTGAAGGTGGAACTCCGTAGGAGTGTCCACCATGCACTGGTCAGTGAGACAAGCACGATCAAAGAGAGCCTGCATATACTTGTGCTAAGAGATATAGTAGCCATGAAGAGGGGAAGTGACCTCAATCCCAAATAAGTAGCTAAAGGGATCCATACCAAAATGTGAAACTACTCACTGAGACACCTCTTCACAAAGTCAATATATTGAGAGTCATCTCTAGTGATGAGCATATCATCCACATTAATAAGAAGAATATGACCGCAAAAGGAAGTGTAAACAAAGAGATTAGGGTCATAGTCACTGACAGGGAAGCCGACAACAATGACAAGTGATAACAGAATTGAAACATTCAAATCAAGCACAAGGGGCTTTCTTGAGTCCATATAGTGAATGATGAAAGCGACCAACATGACTGTCGGGAACAAAATACCCAAGAGTTGGTTGCATATAGGCCTGTTCACGCAACTCACCATTAAGAAATACATTCTTAACATCAAACTGAGAGATAGTCCACTGGCAAACAGAGGCAATGACAACAAGAGTGCAAACAATGCTCATACGAGCAACAGAAGCAAAAGTCTTATCATAGTCACGGCCATACTTTATGAGCTTGTGCCCTCATTTGTTGACTTGGAGTCATTGCCCTCATTTGTTACTTTTGCAAAACTTTATGAGCTTACATACTTTATTGTTTATAATATATCAATATTTACTGATGTATTTTTGTTCCTTATTTCTTTTTTAGTTTTGATGAGTTTTTTAGGATACAAAGCAACCCATACGGAAGAAAAATATCAGACAGGAACGCAAAAAGGTTTGCCTTGTTTTAGATTCCTTGATTTCAAATGTGGCTGTAAATTGACATTTATATTTTAATACTACCTTCCAGATTCCTACTCAAAATATGAAATTGAAGCGACTTTGTGGAGATGACATAAATGTACTTACTTTGGTCAACTGTTTATTTGTACTCGCCATTCATTTTCTTCACAACATCAGATACTTTCGCTGACACCTGCTTAGCCTCACTTTCTGAGTTACCTTTACATTCAACAAAAAAATTACATGTTCTATGAACTTATCATGGTTTTTATTCACATTTCAGAGCAGCCACCTATAAATTCCACCAAAACACAACTGATAATCAGTTCGGTCCTATATTACCCTTTCCTTGTAATTTTTCTTTCTGTATTTACCATGGTAAACTATTCCCAAGTGGTTCTGTTCTAAAAAAATTCCCAAGTGGTTCTTTTTTAGATAAAGGATTAAAATCCGGTCATGAAAGCACACAATCGAAGTTTTACAAATATCACGACCTTAGAGCTGTAATGAAAAACATACGAAGATATCTAAAGATCAAAAGCAAATTCTATAATTGCTTGTCCATCCATTCTTGGCAAAAATGTCCAACGCCACCACCTCCAATGCCCTGCATGCCAGCCTGATGATCTCCCTGTTGTTCTCATGCTGTAATAGTGCCCAAAACCGAAGCCAATATGCGCCCCTGAAAGTAGCCTGCATAAAAGAGGAGTATCATTTTTTCTCAAAGATAATATCATTGCGAGTGCACCAAATAGCCCATAATATAGCCGCACCCCCCACAAGAATCAGCCTTTTAACACATTTCTCCATGCCTGCTAACCAATGACCAAGCATATGAGACATCGACTTCGGCAGTGATAAACCAGTAGCAATATGCACAATTCGACAAATAATTTTTGAATGCTGACACTCAAAAAATAAATGTCGTATTGTTTCATTACAATGACAGAAACAACATTGTTGATTTCCATCCCAATTTCTTTTAGCTAGATTGTTCTCTGTTAAAATAACTCCTCGTTGTAAATACCAGAGGAAATTTTTTATTTTTAAAGGAAGTTTCACCTCCCAAATGAATTTACCTAAAAAAGGGGTACCCTGGTTCATCAAATAAACGTGCATAGACCGTACAGAGAACAGTCCATGTCGATGTAAACCCCAATGAAAAATATCCCTTCCATCAGTAAGCTGACAATGAGCTATTTTAGCTACTAAATTATACCATGCCATCAATTTATCCCCCAATAATACCCTGCGGAAATGAATGTTTGGTGGCATCTGACTCATGACTTCTGCCACAGTAGTATGAGGATAATAAACAATGTTATACAGACTAGAAAATTGAACCTTAAGAGGTGAAGAACCCATCCAAGTGTCCTCCTAAAACCTAGTTTGGGAACCATCTTTAATCCGAAAGGATCCACAATCCAGAAAATTATTCTTAAACTTTAATAGCCCTTTCCAAAAATGTGAGTCCCTAGGTTTAATATGCACTTGAGACAAACATTTTGAACTGAGATATTTATTAATAAGTAAGGACTGCCAGATCCCATCCTCATTCAACAGCTTAAATAACCATTTACTCAGAAGACATTTATTCTTAATCTACAGGTCTACAATACCCAGTCCTCCTTGATCTTTAGGACAACACAGGATATTCCACTTAGCAAGGTGATATTTTTTCTTATCATTATTACCTTGCCAAAAAAATCGAGATCGATAGTAATCCAACCTTCGAAGAACACCCTTAGGAATTTCAAAAAAGGATATCATGAACATAGGGAGACTACTGAGCACAGAATTTAATAATACAAGTCGACCCCTATAGGAAAGATGTTTGGCCTTCCAAGTACTTAATTTTCTTTTAAATCGCTCTTCAATGACGACCCAGTCCGCATTACGGAGCTTGTGATAGTGCATCGGAATACCTAAGTATCTAAACGGGAAAGATCCTATCCCACAACCAAACAAAACAGAGTATTCTTGTTCGTGTTATCTAGCGTCACCAAAGCAAAAAATTTCGCTTTTGTTCATGTTTTTAGCTTGCTCAATATCATGGTCTATGAAAAGGATAGTGTCATCAGCATACTGCAGAATCGATAAGCCATCTTCAATAAGATGAGGAATAACCCCTCGAATCTGGCCATCCTCTTTCGCTCGCTTAATTAAAATAGCTAGCATGTCAACCACAATGTTGAAAAGGATTGAGGACATGGGATCACCCTGCCTGAGCCCCTTTTTAGTTTGGAAGAAATGTCCAATATCATCATTAAATTTAACGCCACACTACCTCCAGTGACAAAATGTTCAACCCATGAACACCACTGTTGGCAGAAACCCTTCATACGAAGTGTTTGTTGAAGAAAAGACCATGTCACCTTATCATAGGCCTTTTCAAAGTCTAGTTTTAATATTACACCATTTAGCTTCTTCGACTTTAATTCATGAATAGTTTCATGAAGTATTACAACTCCTTCCATAATATTTCGACCAGACATAAAAGCAGTTTGTGATGGTCTTACTACTTTATTGGCCACCCTCATAATTCTATTAGTAGCCACTTTTATGAATATTTTGAAACTCACATTGAGCAAACATATAGGTCTATATTGTTGAATCTTTGTTGCCTCTTTAATTTTTGGAAGAAGTGAAATTATCCCAAAATTTAGGCTAAACAGAGGTAAGTGCTCAAAATAAAAATCATGGAACAACGCCAGCAGATCCCCTTTTATAATCTCCCAGAAGACCTGATAAAATTCAGCTGGAAAACCATCAGGGCCAGGCAATTTATTATGTTCCATTTGGAAAATCGCCTCCTTAACCTCATATTCAGTGAACTGTGCAGTGAGAATGTCATTTTCCTCATTAGTTACCTGAGGCAAGTCATGATAATTAACCTCCACCAAACTAAAATTATTTTCTTCTGGCGGTCCAAACAAGCCCTTATAATAGTTTGTGATATACGTTTTTAAGTCAACGTCACCCACTATTACACCATCTTTAATTTACAAAGGGCTATTAAAGTTTAAGGATAATTTTCTGGATTGTGGATCCTTTCGGATTAAAGATGGTTCCCAAACTAGGTTTTGGGAGGACACTTGGATGGGTTCTTCACCTCTTAAGGTTCAATTTCCTAGTCTGTATAACATTGTTTATTATCCTCATACTACTGTGGCAGAAGTCATGACTCAGATGCCACCAAACATTCATTTTCACAGGGTATTATTGGGGGATAAATTGATGGCATGGTATAATTTAGTAGCTAAAATAGCTCATTGTCAGCTTACTGATGGAAGGGATATTTTTCATTGGGGTTTACATCGACATGGACTGTTCTCTATACGGTCTATATACGTTTATTTGATTAACCAGGGTACCCCTTTTTTAGGTAAATTCATTTGGGAGGTGAAACTTCCTTTAAAAATAAAAATTTTCCTCTGGTATTTACAACGAGGAGTTATTTTAACGAAGGACAATCTAGCTAAAAGAAATTGGGATGGAAGTCAACAATGTTGTTTCTATCATTGTAATGAAACAATACGACATTTATTTTTTGAGTGTCAGCATTCAAAAATTATTTGGCGAATTGTACATATTGCTACTGTTTTATCACCGCCGAAGTCGATGTCTCATATGCTTGGTCATTGGTTAGCAGGCATGGAGAAATGTGTTAAAAGGCTGATTCTTGTGGGGGGTGCGGCTATATTATGGGCTATTTGGTGCACTCGCAATGATATTATCTTTGAGAAAAAACGATACTCCTCTTTTATGCAGGCTACTTTCAGGGGCGCATATTGGCTTCGGTTTTAGGCACTATTATAGCATGAGAACAACAGGGAGATCATCAGGCTGGCATGCAGGGCATTGGAGGTGGTGGCGTTGGACATTTTTGCCAAGAATGGATGGACAAGCAATTATAGAATTTGCTTTTGATCTTTAGATATCTTCGTATGTTTTTCATTACAGCTCTAAGGCTGTGATATTTGTAAAACTCGGTTGTGTGCTTTCGCAGAGACCGGATTTTAATCCTTTATCTAAAAAAAGAACCACTTGGGAATTTTTTTAAGAACAGAACCACTTGGGAATAGTTTACCATGGTAAATACAGAAAGAAAAATTACAAGGAAAGGGTAATATAGGACCGAACTGATTATCAGTTGTGTTTTGGTGGAATTTATAGGTGTCCCAATGGCTGCTCTGAAATGTGAATAAAAACCATGATAAGTTCATAGAACATGTAATTTTTTTGTTGAATGTAAAGGTAACTCAGAAAGTGAGGATAAGCAAGTGTCAGCAAAAGTATCTGATGTTGTGAAGAAAATGAATGGCGAGTACAAATAAACAGTTGACCAAAGTAAGTACATTTATGTCATCTCCACAAAGTCGCTTCAATTTCAGATTTTGAGCAGGAATCTGGAAGGTAGTATTAAAATATAAATGTCAATTTACAGCCACATTTGAAATCAAGGAATCTAAAACAAGGCAAACCTTTTTGCGTTCCTGTCTGATATTTTTCTTCCGTATGGGTTGCTTTGTATCCTAAAAAACTCATCAAAACTAAAAAAGAAATAAGGAACAAAAATACATTAGTAAATATTGATATATTATAAACAATAAAGTATGTAAGCTTATAAAGTTTTGCAAAAGTAACAAATGAGGGCAATGACTCCAAGTCAACAAATGAGGGCACAAGCTCATAAAGTATGGCCGTGACTATGATAAGACTTTTACTTCTGTTGCTCGTATGAGCATTGTTCGCACTCTTGTTGTCATTGCCTCTGTTTGCCAGTGAACTATCTCTCAGTTTGATGTTAAGAATGTATTTCTTAATGGTGAGTTGTGTGAACAGGCCAATATGCAACCAACTCTTGGGTATTTTGTTCCCGACAGTCATGTTGGTCGCTTTCATCATTCACTATATGGACTCAAGAAAGCCCCTTGTGCTTGATTTGAATGTTTCAATTCTGTTATCACTTGTCATTGTTGTCGGCTTCCCTATCAGTGACTATGACCCTAATCTCTTTGTTTACACTTCCTTTTGCGGTCATATTCTTCTTATTAATGTGGATGATATGCTCATCACTAGAGATGACTCTCAATATATTGACTTTGTGAAGAGGTGTCTCAGTGAGTAGTTTCACATTTTGGTCTGGATCTTTTTAGCTACTTATTTGGGATTGAGGTCACTTCCCCTCTTCTTGGCTACTATATCTCTTAGCACAAGTATATGCAGGCTCTCTTTGATCGTGCTTGTCTCACTGACCAGTGCATGGTGGACACTCCTACGGAGCTCCACCTTCAGCTTCGGCCCAGTGATGATACTCCTCTTGAGATACCACTCAATATCATCTTGTTGAGAGTTTGGTATATCTTGCCACTACTCGACCTAACATTTCTCATGTTGTTAACATTCTAAGTCGGTCCCTTTTTGCTCCCACTTAGATCCACTACGGTCACCTCTTTCGGGTTCTGCAATATCTTCGTGGAATCATCACTCGACGCCTCTTCTTCCATCGCTCCAGCTTTATTGCAACTTTAGGTGTATTCTGATGCGACCTAGGTCGTCGATCTCTTTCTGCCTTCTATGTCTTCTTTAGTTCTTCCTTGAATGCCTAGAAGACTAAGAAGCGGACTGACGTTTCCTATTCGAGTGCTGAGGTAGAGTTGAGGGCTCTTGCTTTTGTAACGGCTGAGGTCACCTGGCTACAGTGGCTTCTTGAGGACCTTGATGTTTTAGTTCATATGCCTACTCCACTACTATCTGAAAGCACTGGTGTGATCAGCATTGCTTGAGATCCAGTGAAGCATGACCTCACCAAGCATATTGGTGTTGATGTTTCTTCCATGCGGTCACAGGTGCAACAGCTGGTTTGTTACACTTCAGTATGAGCCTTCCAAGCTTCAGCTAGGTGACTGCTTCGTGAAGGCGCAGACTAGGCCATGACATAGCTTCTATCTCTATATATGGTGTTTTTTTGCTTATTTGCCATGCCTTGTACATGACCATATCTTGGCCACTTGGCTCATGGAATATAATTAAGTGTTCCATTACAAAATAGTTACTCCAATTCAATAGAAAAAATTCGGTATCCTTTATATATTCATTGGAAATGTCAAGAAAATTATAAAAATAAGAAGATGGCCTATTCATGAAGTGATAAGTCCTACTGAAGATCACAAAGCCATATCAAGCGAGTTGCAAGTAGGGATGAAAATAGATCAGTAGTTTTCGATCGATTTAGATATTTTTTGATACGGATTATGTCGGATCGGATATTTGTCGGATAGTATCAGATCGGATACGGATATGATTTTTTTGTCGAATATGGATACAGATTAGGTAGCTCACTATCCATTGGATATGGATACGGATTCGGATAATCCGGATATTGATGGTCAGATATCCGGATATACATGTGTGCTAGGCCAAGACTACTCTTTTGGCCTAAAAAGATTTCTTAATTTCAAAATTATTTTCTAATTTAATTAATCCATAAAATAAGTTTCAATTATTAAAATTAGCAAACCAACTCCAAAAATTACAATTTTTTTGAAAACTTCCATACATAATCTAACATTTTAAAAATTATTTTCAAGATTTTATCATATTTTAAATTTTCTAAAAATTCAAATACTACTATTATTAATAGGAAAATATTTTAAATAAGTAACTAAAATGCATAAAACTCATAAATACATAATTTATTATTTTAATCATAATTAAACAAATAATATAAATCTTGGGTCATTACATTTAAGTATTATATAGTTTTTACGGAGAAATGATATCTAAGTATTATCAAACTTTTAGTGTGTTATGTGTTTGCTTCCATTTGTATCTCTAAGTATGGATTACCTTCCTTTTTATGTTTTGATCTAGTGTATAATGAATTAATTGTATGTGTGTGATAAACTAAGTCTTATATAATTTTGTTTGCGACATGGTATCTAACTATTGTCTAAGTGAATGAAAATGATTATACTTGTTCAATTTTCATTAATGTTTTGATCAAATCAACTAGTTATGTGTTTTCGTTTATTTTTTATGTACAATCTAAGGGGTTATCAGGCTTCGATAAATATTCAAAACCGTATTCGATGCGATTCGTATTCAATCCGTATCTGTATTTGCATCCAAAAAAAATATGAAAACAAATATGGTAAAGCTATTATCCGCCTGTATCCGATCCATTTTCACCCCTAAGTGCAAGATAGAATGACAAATAATTCAAAGATGTGATAGCACTGTTATAATTCTTCGATAGTCCAGAAAACTTACAAAACCTATTAAATCAATGATTGAAAGAAATCCAATTTCAATACCTTGGTGGTTAGACTCTTCAAAGCTTTTACTAGAGCATCAAATACTTGATCCCAGTAGGATGTAATATTCTTTGACCAATTACTGTAGTAAAAGGCACACAATATTGTAACTTTGGATAGTATTCAAGTTCATAACTGTACGTAGTACGATTCTGCCCATGAATGATCGAATACAAACTCTCCCCTAGAATGGTTGCATGGTCACATTGTGTTGGTCAGCCAATGAAGATGAAGGGAGTGTACAGCAAGTAGGCCAACAGGAGATGATATTCTGTTAATGATGTTGAACCTTTAAGGTGAAGTGGAACGACACCTATAATATTTTTGTTATCATCCCGTGCAACAACATGCAGAGGTAACTACTCCGTTTCCTGAAATCAGTCAAGGACATCAAGGTTTCAAGGATGGTCATGAATCTCATGATATCATAAAATGTAGCACCATGCTTATTGGAACAAAATAAATGTTAGAACTAATAGATATTCAATTTCTAGAAGTACATTATCATGGCATGAACTATGCACTTAAGTATCAAATGCAATCATGTGGGGTGTAACCACAGTTGTCACGGCATCGCTTAGGCGATGCCTAGTCATCACGGCTACCAGAGGATGACTACAGGAGAGCTTGCCTCGACTCGAGGGGCCGGCATTGGCTGGATTGGCAGTTTTGCGCAGAAGACAGCCAGAACAGGGTCGACGCAATGGGGGTCAGCTGGATCTGCTATGGAAGACGACTGGCTCAGGGGTGGATCTGATTATGCGGGCTAGATCTGTGATAGAAGACGGCTGGCTTGGGGGTGGATCCGGTGGTGCATGGGAAGAACATTGATGGTGGAGCTTGAGGCGGTGAAGTCTCGAGCTGAGCGGCAATTGCCCAAGAGGAGGATGAATTTGCTGTGAACGAAGCCGTGCCGCTGTGACTTCTACCGCCGCAACCGCTACTGCTCTACCATTGTGACGACTGCCGCAGCCGCCGGTGCTTTGATGCTGTTGCTGATGCTATGCCGCCGCCGCTACTCTACCGCTTGTTGTTGCTTCTCTGCCACTGTTGTTTCTTCTGTTGCAACTTCTGCTGCTTTCATCTTCTAATCATCGCCTAGGCACCACCTAGGCATCCAGGCACTCTGGACTCGCCGCGCCTAGCCGGACCGCCATAACAACTATTGGTGTAACTAAGACAGAATAAAAAATCCATAGCCATAGATAACACATAAAAATTTTATGCAAATCAAGCCTTGTGATGTTGCAGAATCAGTCTTGTATGTCATACTGTTGTAAATTAAATGTGGAAAATTTATTGTAAACAACAATGTGCACAAGTATGCCAATGCTTGGAATCGAGCTTGAGTGCTTCAGAAATAAAACTGAAATGTCTTGTATGATTCAGTGAGCAAAAGTAACCCAACAAGACAAAGGGACACTTGTATAGTAATGCACTTATGCATATACAAATGTGCACACAAAAAACCCTTGTCATAGCACACCACATAGTTACCTAATTCGCGAATCTGAGATGGGGTTCATGAATTGGAGATGAGGTTTGTGAATCGGTGATGGGGTATACTCCTCAAGCAATGTAGAATTCATAATATTACAAACACAGAGCAAACAACCATAGAAGATCCTAGCTCAATAACAAAAAGGAAATAAAAAAAGAGAGAAGATGGGGCCATAGGCTGGTCATGGTCGGCCCAACCATCCCATAATGGTGATGGTGCCCTCCCATGGTCCTAGGTGCCTCCATAGCCCACATGACTGACTCCTAGCCATGTAGCGCTACACCACCGGCCCTCTACTCCCCCTGTCCTCTCGTGCCGCTGCCCGCTGCTCCTCTCACACCGCGTCGCCGCCCCCTACCCCTCCTCTCGCTACATGACCACACTAGCTGGATTGCTGTAGGAACCTAACCTTCCACCATCAAAATACATATGAGTTTATACCACTAACGTACAGAGTTCTATAATCAAATCACAGAATTCTACCACCAAAAAATACAGAAATTATACGAGACAATTGATCAAATCAGATCAGGTCACTGCACAAAGATAGGCACTAGGAGGCTAAGACGGCTTTGACTGGCACAGCGATAACAAGGGGTAGCCGGAACTCACGCGGCGGCGGAGTAATCAACGGCGAGGACGGTGGGGGAAGGGTGCCGCATCTTCACCGCCGGCGAGGCTTCTTGTGGAGGGACGGAGGAGAGGAGCAGCGAGCAACTGACACCTGGGACCCAGAAACACTAATCGGTGTATGGCTACGAGCACCGACCAGGCAACCACCACTCTCAGGCCACAAATCGATAGGAGATGTTGTGAAAATTGTGGCCACGTGGCAGGCTTCCTGACAATGAACTGCTGCTGCTTCTTTTTTTTATCTTCTCTTCGTCCCGATTTTGGTTTCTATTTCTTCCTTTTTCCAATTACGATTTTGTAGGTGGGAAGTTGAAAGGCCATCTCCGATGCAACATGTGATTAGAGGTGAGGGAGTATATCATATCCTCAACCATCTACTCAGGAATGCTTTAGAGAGCATGGAGGCTAAATTTTAAGGCATTCTCTCTCCAACGTGACAAGAAAGAAAGTTTACCTCTGAGCACTTGCCAATTTGGAGCATCAGAGATGCCCTTTGGTAACATAGGAGCAGGGATTGCCTGGATAAATTCAGCGTTCCAACACACAGACAAGATGAAGATTAAGCCCTCTAACTGAACCTAGCTCAATTGGAGGGACAGTCTGGTTCTAAGTCCTCTTCGGATTGAATTCGGATACCTATTTTCTTCTTAATTAAAAATATTAGCTTCTCCTAGGTATTCTCTTCTTTTTTTCTTGTTTCAGAAAAGAAACTTAAGCCCTTTGAGACTCTGACTAGCTTATGCGTTGTTATAGCTCAACTGACAAAGCGCGAGGAAACAAAATATATGGTACAAAAGCAATACGCATGGACGCAGGATTGCAAAATGCTCAAACATCAACGAAATATAAAAAATTGAGAAGGTCGTCTTACAGCTGCATCTGGTGGTATTTGGTAATGCGATGTTTTGCATAAGTTCTATTATTTTGTTCTGCTGGCGGTCTATTTCACAGGCATCTATTTGCAGCTCTATAGTACCAACACGCCACTCGATATGTATCGGTCATATATTGGACAATTAAATAGCTAAAATAAATAATTTTAATGTTCAACACGACTTCAACACTTCAGCGACATGTATCCGGCTCAGCTCAAAACCTAAAGGGTAACTTTAGCCACCTAATAGAAGCAAAACACCAACATCAAGACTCTATTGTGGAACAAGTTGATGTTCAGATAAGAGTGGTCTGTTTAGAGAAAATATAAAATGGAGATGCAAATATATTGGCACTAATAGCTACTCTAGTTTCAAAGTGCACATGCTGAAATTACTAATGATAATTAAAAGATATATCCTAAAGTGACGGTATCTATTCTTGCTCGGATTTAAAGTGAAATTGCAAAGGCTGAGATACATATTCCTAGTTTACACTTTACAGTATTTCAGTTTCACAAGCATGTAAAAAAATAGAGAATAATACATATTATTATTATAGCCATGTCAATGTGTTGGTATTTTTGGAAAATTGATAAATTCCGTGTCAGTGTTGTGTCATGTCGATATATCCGTGTCCATACATACTAGATTTGTAGAACTAATAGAACTTGACCTAATGGTGCAAACTTTCACAGGTTCACCGGCGGCGGAATTTAGGACGAATAGAAAAAACACCAGGCCTCAGCTCATCAAATCGATACCGATTTTCATTTTTCAACAAGGAAGCCCTTAACTGCGACAGGTAGGGAAGCTTGTCCTTTGCTGTGCTTGCCAATCCCTGTAAAGAGCAAACAGAAATGAGTTCTCACCAAAGCTGGTGTTGCTTACACAAGCAATACAAAAAAAGAATGCATTAGAGGATCGATAGATTAGTAGATTACCTATGATCACCTCTAACATGGCCTGTCTAGGACGAAGAAGCACCAACTTCCCTGTGGCAAACTCAATGTTTGCGCCAGCGATTGCTAATTCATCAGTTAAGCTGCACTATTCCCTGGTGGCTGGAACTCTTAGGGCAAGGCTAATAATAGAGCCAACTGCGGGTTTTATATTGTTGATATATCATCTATAGCCAATCTAATAGCTCACCCATATAATAGTTAGCTATACATACACACTGAGCATTGATACCTGGCCTACCTTCATCCTCTCATTCTCTCACCAACTTTTTTGGAGCCCGTGCTGCAGCCGGCTACTAATCTGCAGCCCGCTTCTCTTCTCTCTCCCCTCCTCTCTCCTCCAACTCAACTCAAATCTGACGTGACGACTCCTATAGCTCGCTTACGTAACCTTATTATACTTGCTCTTGTCATGTGTAGGTGCCTCTCCAACATAGCTACAGCCTATGATGCATGTAGACCATGCATGTCGATCTTCCCGATGTCATTTGTTGCTGTTCCTGAGGCGAAATATTTCTTGTGCTGCATTATTGTTCAGCTTTTCAGCAGCGGCCAGCTGCATGGTCACGTCTCAAGAATGCATTGCTGGCAGCCTGAGAATGCATTGCTGGCAGCTACGACCAAAAGGAAAGAAAAATGGCTCAGTTTCACCCAAAAAGACTTGACTTCAATCCTCACTAAAACGAGATGCATGAACCTCAGCTATAAGAATGCAGCACATGGTTTGGGCATACCCTTGATTCTTTAATTTTAACATGTTGATATGTCCATTACTTAGTTTTAGCATGTTTACTTTGTATGATTGTCTCGGTCGTAACTGATCATTTTTCAGGGGCACAAGTTAGCTCCATAGATTCATGGCTTCCAAATTTATGCAAGATATGAATTACAAAACTAAGTATGATTCTACGCAAGGTCTGCGTTTAATAGACCTATATTTGGTTGGGTTTGCATGAATCCACCCAACGCCCATATGACCTAACCTAAGATGTCAAGGCATCAATGTTACTCGGATACCCGTGTCTAAATTTTTTGTCAAATCAGACATCTCAAATCCAAGTCGGATTCCGACACCTGTGCCCAATTCCAAATAGCTTTCCCGTGTCCAAAAAATTTTACGAATCAGATACCCTAAATCCAAGCGGATTCTGACTCCTGCGTCCATGTCCAAGTAACACTACAAGGCATACTTTGTGGAAGAAATTAGTTCAGACCTATAGTTGGCTTCACTATAACACATCACACATGTAGAATTATACTCTGCTATGCTGACCAATATCAGAGCGTTTGAAAACACATCAAATAAACAAGGATTTGGAGTATACCTCATCATCTTCAATGCATCTTCCCAGAGGTTTAAGTAATCATCATCAAGCTCTTCCAATTCAGGTTCCAAGGGTATACAGACCATATTCATTGGTGGTAGCAACAAATGTGTGCCATTTGGATGTTTATTGTCTTTTGTTGCATTTCTTGATGCTAAACCATGTGTTTTATTCATCTCAGAAACAAGTTGACCAGGTGTTTGGCTCTCTCCTGTCGGCAAGTCAGGACAGACCATATCTTTCAACAAAGCACATGCTTGGCCAACATCATTATTCACACCAGCTAATACATCCTCAATTAAGGTACTGTCAGCCCAACTATGAGCATCTTTCAGCAGCTAATTTTGCTATCAGATGCAGAGTTTGCACCAAAGTTTGCCTTCTCCATGTGATCAGTCAAGTGCTTATTTCCGTTTTCATTACCAACGACTGAAAATTCCACAGAAGGGCGAAGCACTGATGCAAAAGGCTTTTTTGGCCTATTATTATTTTCTGTAACTGAGCTGATAGCAGAACTGGGGGCTCTAGAATCTGAGAGAGCTGGAAATGAATTGACATCAAAATCATCCCCTCTGCCAGCAAAGTGCCACGCCATCTGCGATCAAAAGCTGCCCACCGGGTCCCTTTTGTGTTACTTCCCTCAAGCAATCGAGAAATCCACCAATGCTATCCTATAATGTGGGAAAAAAAGGTCAACTCACTTAATCTAATTGGGTTGTGTCTATCTCATGATACAGAGACCAGAAGGTTAATATATTCTTCCATTATCTAAAAAACTCACTTAATCTAATACAAACTTCTGATAATAAGACACTTAAAAAGCGGCAAAAAAGATGGAAAACGACATATCACGAACGCCAATTTCTTTCCGAGAATAACATGCCCCGCTTTTTGCCACCGTATCTGAATTAACCTTATTACAAAATAATAATTTTTCATTAAAAATTAGCACGTTTTCGCATCAGATCATCTTAGAATGGTGTAGCAGAAATGTTGAAGTAGTACAAATGAAACTTTGCACCAGTTGAAAAAAAAAAGTTATATATAATACCTAAACTGAAACTTTGACATGAATGTGTGACATTAAGCCATACCATTACCTAACATTGAGCTAGGGCTGTACAAAAACGGTTCCACCAAACCCGTTCGAACCGGCTATTGTACAGAACTACAGATCAGTAGTGCTGCACAGTTGCTGCCGGCGAGCCCACATGCAAGTTGCTGCCCACATCTGGTTCTGCTAAACCGTTGAAACCGGGTTTGAACAGCCCAACATTGGGCTACCTTTAGAATTAAATTAGGTACTTATGTATGCCTTCATTAACTGTTGAAAGTACGAACTGTTACATTGCAGAATACAAACTACTGTTCTGTACATTAGTTTTCAGTTAAAAAATACAGCCCTGAAGTCATTTTCGGTGTTACAATTGCTACTAACATTTGTTCCAACTCTTTATTGATTAACAGTTTCATTTTTGTGCAGTAACATTCTAGCTAAATGCAACATTGCAGAAACAACTCTAGCGGTGACGAGATTTCCATCGGATACGCACAGTCACGTATTTTACTAATTTAGAGTTTTTTTTCACAACAAATGAACGAACAAGTAGCACCGGGGAAAAATAAAGCTACGTGTTAGGATCCGCTGTCTTGGCCCAATGTGTGAGGGGAGATTGTTGGGAATAGTCCCATTGGTTGTGGAGAGGGCTTGAGCATGGTTTATAAGGGTGAGGAGCACCCTCGTTGAGCTAGCTTTTAGGGAGATGACCCAAGAGACCTTGGCCCGCTGCTCTGGTTAGACCTGCGAGTGTGTGATCTGGGATCCGGACGCGCTAGGGTGGCGGTCTGGCTGACACTACGCAACCAATCCGCCCTTAGATGAAGACCACAAAATGCACACAAACAGAACAGCCAATCCACTCCAGAGATGAATCAACTACACAATCCCAGCATGATTTCACTCACTAATAGATTCGAGACAAGCGCACCTTGAGGGAAGCTGTTAATTAGAGGCGTTGACCCACAGCTCCCGATATTGAGTTGTATGCACCAGCTAGTTCATCTAAAAGTTTAAACAGAACAGCCAATCCACTCCAGAGATGAATCAACTACACAATCCCAGCATGATTTCACTCACTAATAGATTCGAGACACGCGCACCTTGAGGGAAGCTGTTAATTAGAGGCGTTGACCCACAGCTCCCGATATTGAGTTGTATGTACCAGCTAGTTCATCTAAAAGTTTAAGCTGACGAGGAGAAATGGATAATTCGCTCATACTTCAACACTTTCCTCATGTATAAGCTCCTTCAGATTAGGACGTAGAATAAAAATAGACTACAATTATTTTTTTAATTACACTAACTAGATTTTGAACTCGAGACTTCTTGACTCTGAAATCATGAAAAATGAGCAATTCACTTATATTTAACAACTGGAACCACAGCCCAAGAAGGGCAGGCAGGACGGGCGGGAGGAGGCGGAGGCCTTTCGCCTCGGACGTCCTCTGGATTGCGGTGGTTCTTCCGAAATCCATCGACTGCGCGGCGGCGGCGGATTCCGGCGAGCAAAGATGTGTGAAGTACTCAAGTACAACGCGTGCCATGGTTGTGTTTGTGGCGGATTCGGTATCGGTCTGCGTTCCAGGCCAGAGATGAAGACGAACATGGCGCGACGCAGCGAACGCTCCCGGGCGCTGGCGTTGCGATTGACAGTTGCCACTGCAGATCTGCAACTCACGGCCTCGCTCACCTTCCCTCGGATGCAAACGCCTCGTGCCGTGCGTGTGCAGATAACAGCGGACGTTAACGAACCAGCCTCGATTTTACGGGTCATCCCTTGTATAAATCTTAAACTAGTCGTATATCCGTGCGTTGCAACGAAAACTTAATTTGTGACAAAAATTTATTTGCAAAAAGCACTGACCTTATCTGATTAATATTGTTCAATCTGAATGTACAATGGTTGAAACTCAATTTGCGATAAAAAGTTTATTTGCAAAAAGCACTAACAGTGGCAAAGACAGATAATTAAAGAGCAGTGGCAAATGTTGGTAATTTTAATGAAGTGACGCGGGAAGAAACTCTTACTTTATATAGTAGAGATAAATGAAGTAGGTAATTAATTATGATTTCCTTTTATTCATACTTTAATATTTATGTAAATTTTAAATAAGGTTGCACATAAGCACCTCCTTGTTCAACGTAAGATTCTACTACCATTTCCCCTCTGAGATACTAAGGATCTCTGCAGTACTTTAGATTTTTTTTTTTTTGGGGGTTAGGTCTCAAGTTTCACGCCGTACTTATTAATAGATCACACGGTTGTTATCCCGGGAAACCCTGGCCACAGCGCCGGGCATGCATTGCAACCCGGCCTAATGGACGCGACTACGCGAGCGGCGGCAGTGCCATCTGCTTCCCCTAAGACGTGCTCCGCCGCCTCCCGGGCCGCGCCCTCGCCGGTTGCACGACTGGTACATCGGCCTCCTCCTACTTTAAAAGCTAAGGGATGTACATGCTCTCAAGCTCCCACAAAGAGTCAACCCCTCTAATGCACGCACCCCTTTGTACCTAGGTGCTTAAATGATTGTATTATCTAATAAGTATAGATAATCATATGCATAGATATGCTTTAGGACATGATGTCTATTCAATCATAGATGGTACGAAATTAGAACACTATATTTCCTAGGTGACAAAAATGCTGAACATGTCTACGACCATTTGCTTTGTACACGCTCTTACCAAAAGAGAGGCAGTACACATTTGTACGAACTGCAGAGTCCTTGGAGGCATCTGGACTTGTCGTCGGCGGCAGGAGAGCGTTGATGTGAGGACCGGATTACCAAATCCGAACCCTCCTGTGTTTCAAGCTGCGCTAGTCGAGAACAACTAAGACACGACATCTGATGATGATAACACGGACATATCATAAAGTTCATAACAGATATTAAGCAAAAGAGTGTAACAACATCATCACATTATTACAAGTATGAAGCCTTACAATTTGAAGTGTAAAAAGTAGCAATGAAAATGTAGAACAAAAAAGCCAATCGGTTAGCCCACGAGCAACCGTAAGTGCGCTCCCTAGAAGATCGAGTCGTCCTCCTCCTCAAAGTCTCGGCACAAATGTCGAGCGGTGGATCCACAGGCTCTTTGTTCACCTTCTCCTATCATCTGCTTTATGGAATAAGCCCCATAATAAAAAGCGAGGGTGAGTATGCAACATACTGCAAGTCTCGAAACTTAATGCAAGTAACTAAATGCATGGCTTAAACAAAGGATGGCATATAGGGTTCATTTGCATAAAGCGAAATTGAAATTTAAATATAAATAATAATTTCATAAAGCGACATTTAACAAAGTGTAAATAACATAATTAAATAACTTTGAAGTATAACAATTTTCCAGGTTCCAACTACCTGGTTGGCTTTAGCCAATCTAAACTTCAGGAGCTCTAGCGCTCATGATTCCTAACCACATTTTCATTTTAAACCAAATCATCATTTTTCCATTTAAAACCAAAACTAGAAAATCTACTATGTGAAAACGTTCCACGCTTGCCCTTGTCCGTGTAGGCACGGCTACTCAAGTAGTTTTTAAGACTCTGCAGTGGTACACTTTACCCACACGACATGATCAACCCTTTGCGCTAAGCTATTGACACACTTCCTTTGGTGTCTGCGGCGAGAGATCATGACAAGGCCTTTAATGCATATACCGCTACTGACTTCACCGCTAAGGTTTAGCTCTCCACCCCCTGCGCCTTGCAAGTGTCACCACGACAAACTCGCCTGACCCTCTGGCGAAGTCAAATAACGATACATGCAAATTACTTAGCAGTCGTACCCATATAGACATGTGGTTGTCTTGTATAGCATGGCCCATGGTAACACACAATAGGTCCTTAATTGACTAGGGCGGACAATCACATTCCAAAATTTTGTGCATCCGCACCGCCATTCAACCAATTCCGCCCGGTCTAAATCATTTTCACTTTTAATTTCAAATTAATACCGCAACACCAATTGCCATAACTTCCACAATTCCTTTTGAATCAAGAATGAAATCATTTCCATAATGGTAAGGTACCGACGTGATTAAGCATGGCTAAGCATTTTCTACCGTTCCCATAATACCAAAAATGATTATTATTAACAGTACTTAATTTTCCTAGGGTGTCAATGGTTGTCAACATGAATATCAATATGGTTATAACAATTTGGCATTTATCTAAGCATTTAAAAATGACATTAAAATACCATTCATGATTCAAATAGCATGCAATAATTTAAAACAAAATAGCATTTCATAAATTTGGGTTCAACATGGTCAAGGAGACTTGCCTTCAACCTCTACATTGCTGCAACCTCCATTTGGATGCTCCTCTCGCTCAACCGTGGCGTCGTCTACTACCTTGAAACGCGAATCAAGGCAAAACAATAAATAAACAGAAATAAATAAAATTCAAAAATTCATGAAAATGACACCAACAGATAGATCTTGATTTTAGATGAATTTAGAAATTTGAATCGTTCAAATCGGAGTTGAGCGGAGGAGAATGGGCCTTAGAAGTTTAAATGGAAGAAAATCGGGAAAATAAGCGAAGATGACACGTGTCGCCGCTGTGATTGGTTGATTATTCGGATTTTCTTGGATTTAACAGCGATTAAACGGAAGAAATTATGTCGCTGACTGCGGGGCCCGCCTGTCATCGGCTCGGTCTACGTGAACCGAGTTCACGGGAGAACTCTAGGGCTTGGTGGCGTGGGCATGATGACATGGGCGACACATGGCGTTGACGAGGCATACACATGTGCGAGGGCTGCGTGGCGATGGCGTGGAGCGACTTGGCGCCGACATGGCTAATACTCAGGTTTTGGTGGCGTGGCATCGGCGTGCCGACACGCGACACCAAGTGGCGGTTTAGTGTTGACGTGGCTACCCGGTGGCACTTACGTGTCGCAGATGTGGCTAACATAGTGCGATCGGGCTGACATGGCGCATATCTGGCGTGCACGTGACTCACACGTGGCGCCACGTAGGTCTAGAGTAAACGGTGGCCACGACGTGGCAACACATAGCGCCTGCAGCGGTGTGTTAAGTGGCCAACACATGGCGGTGACAAAGCGTACACATGTGCTAGGCGTGGCGATGGCAAGGCTTACGAGCATAACAGGGCAGAGGTTGGCTCGGGGCTTACCGAAGGAAGATGTATACGTGGCGCAGATCTGACCCGATGAAGCTTGATCGGACGGTCACGAAATCTCGGAGAAGAGGGCGACGGGGCGGCGCGCTACTCCGCCGGAGATGAAGAAGACAGCATGCCCAAAGACAAAGGAGGACCAGATTAGACTCAAAACTTGACGGAATAAAGAGATCATGACCCGAGAAACTCGACGGTACAACCAGTATCACCGGAGACTCACCGGGTAGGTAGAAATCCACGGCGGAAGGGCTCGGTCACGGCGGAGAACTTCGGCGAGGCAGTAGTGGCGGTAGGGTGTGTCTCCGACAATGAGAGTTAGGGCAAAATGGGCGGCGGAGGAGAAACTTCGAGGAAGGGTCTCTGATGCCTTAAATAGTCTCGGGGCGTGTAAAGGTGTGGAAGTCGAGGCGGCGAGCTAGGGCTCATCTGAGCGTGGCGCTTGGGTTGGCGGCGTGGCAACAGGAGACCCGATGGATCCGGATCGAGCAATGGCTGAAAGCAGTATTAGGTTTAGGGTTTCTGTTGGGGGTGGCGTGAATCTGATGTGAATCCAAATCGGCAATTTGCGATCGGAGATAGGGTAGGGTTTCGGGAGTTAGGTAGAAGCGGGTTGAAGTGGTAGGACTAGGCGGAATAGGAGCAGGCAGGCGAGTTTGAACAGTGGAGTCGGCCGAGGATAATTAAGAGATTTAAATTCGTTTCGGATTAAATAAAATACCAGAAATTCGAATAAATATCAAATAATTCCAATAAATAGCAAATAAATTCAAATAAATCTCCAAAAATACCGAAAAATTCAGTAAAGCACAATGAACCCAAATAAAGCAAGAAATATTTAATTTGAGTTATAGTTTAATCATATTAAATTCTTGACGACTTTGAAAATTCAATTTAAGTTGTATTTAATTCGAGAAAAATGCTACGGTTTCGGATTTTGAATTTTCAAACTCAGGAAATGGAAAAATGGAATGTTACAGATTGTGAGGCACGAGGTAGGTGAGCGTGTCAAGTGAGGCTGTGGCCGTGCGGCGTGCCTCGTCAACGCTCATCCTTGTTCAACGTAAGATTGCACATAAGCACATCCTTGTTCAACGTAAGATTGCACAAAGAGTCAACCCCTCTAATGCACGCACCCCTTTGTACCTAGGTGCTTAAATGATTGTATTATCTAATAAGTATAGATAATCATATGCATAGATATGCTTTAGGACATGATGTCTATTCAATCATAGATGGTGCGAAATTAGAACACTATATTTCCTAGGTGACAAAAAGCTAAGCATGTCTCGACCATTTGCTTTGTACGCTCTTACCAAAAGAGAGCGAGACACATTTGTCTGAACTGCAGAGTCCTTGGAGGCATCTGGACTTGTCGTCGTGGGGGGAGGCGTCGGCGAGGCACGGAGGTAAATGGCGATGTCCGTGAGGCTGTGGCGCCCAGCATGCGGCGTGCCAACCCGGCTTTGTCCCCAGGAATCAAGGGGCCCAAGTTCTGCATCTTGGTCTCTTGGAGCTGCCGAGGTGGTGCGCCACGGCGACGAAGATCACCTCCTTGTACAGGGGAACCCCATGACAACGAACAAAACACGGCGCAGAAATCTGCCCACGGTACTCTCCTCGTCGCCCGGCTCGAGTAAGTTGTCCTGGTGCGAGTTCCAGCCGTCATCTTCGTCGCCGGCTTCCTGGCTGTGCTCGTCTACAATGTTGTATAGCGTTTCCAGATAATAATTTCCGTCACCTTTGTCATTAGGTGTTTCGTCTAGCCTCCAAGTTTGCTCGAAGTGCATCGACGGCAGCAGATGACTGCAACTACCCGCCGTCTGTCGACTCCTGCAGCTCCCATGTCTTGAGATGTGTTTATCGACGATGCACGCGTAGCGCACCCCTCTCCCGGGGCTTGAGAAGATGTAGCTTCTAGGAAGGCAGTGATCCTTGCCTGCCGTAAATGCGGCGGCGGACGGGCTGGACCATGCCGGACGCCTCTCGGGCGGTAGCGACGCCGTGAAACACGTCCTGTGGCAGTGCACTTACGTCCAGCGACCCGCCGGAGTAGGCGGCCGACAGCCACGTCCGATCCCACGCACTGTGCGGCGCCGTTACCGTCCCCTGCTCTCCCACTGGCCGGTCGTGGACGAGAACACAAGGAACGTGAAAGAGATGGAGCAACTATCCTTTGTATTAGCTCTCCGTGTGTTTTATATACACGGTTTCGATTACATGATACGGCAGCTAAATAGGAGGTGGTTACAGGCGTGGGCGCAGTCATGGCGAAGAAGAAGGAGGCCGTTGGTGGAGTCGCCCAGCGTCTGTTAACACCCCATGATCTCGACGTCCGGCTTGCATAGCGGTGAAATTGTCTCGAATTCTTCAAACAACGCCAGGCGATCCTTTGTGAAGATATCGCAATCTGTCTCGTGGTTGAGTGCGTGCGCGAGCAGCGTAGATCACAAGCGGCCACCTTCTCGCGACGAAATGAATGTCTAGCTCGATGTGTTTAGTGCGCTTGTGGTGGGCGGGGTTGCGGCACATGTACGCTTGAGATGTTGTCGCGAGAGCGCCACCGTGGCCTTGGGGATGTTGCGATGAAGTTCGAGGAGCTGCCGAAGCCATGAACATTCGGAGGCGGCGTTGGCGATCGCCGTACTCGACCTCGCGCTGGACACAGACACCGTGGTTTGGCGTTTGGAGGACCATGAAACCAGCGTGTCGCTAAGGAAGATCTGATGGTCGGCGTGGGCGTCGGCGTGTCAGGCAGCTTTGCCCGATCCGCGTCCGAGTACACGGTGATCGTTGGAGTCGATATTGGGTAGAGCTTGATGCCGAGGTGTGCCGTTCCTTTGACGAGCGCAGAACCCGCTTCAGCATCCCTTGGTGAACATCTGTAGGGGCGTGCATGTGTAGGTAGAGCTGTTGCACGGCGTATGTGAGGTCGGGGCGGGTGAGCATGAGATATTGTAGGCCACCGGCGAGGCTTCGGTAGCTCGTGCTCTCCTTGGCGTCGAGCGGTGTTCCTGTGGTTGACGACGGCTTTCCTTTGGTGTCGGCGGGTGTGTTGGAAGCTTTGCAGTTAGCCATCCCAGCGCGTTCGAGCAGCTCTTCGGCATACTTCGATTGCGTAAGGGTGAAGCCGTTGCTGTTGCGCTGGACCGCGATGCCAAGGAAGAAGCGCACTGGCCCCATATCCTTTACTGCGAAGGCTCGCTGAAGTTGCGTGACGATGCGTTGGAGCAGGCTAGAGCTCGAGGCGGTCAAGATCATGTCGTCGACGTAGAGGATGAGGTGCGCCGTGTCGTGGCCACGGCGGAGGACGAACAACGATGAGTTAGCGCGCGACTGGGCGAAGCCCATGCTTGTCACGTGTCCCACAAAGCGTTCGAACCAGGCTCGCAGGGCTTGACGTAGTCCGTAGAGAGAGCGCGACAGGAGATAGACGTCGTCCGGCGTCTGGGTCGATGAAGCACAGAGGTTCTTGAGAAGACACTTTCGCGCAAGTTGCCGTGCGGCAGAAGCGTTAGAGCGTCCGGTTGGTGTATCGCGACCATGAGCGACTTCGCCGCGAAGTGAAACCACCGTCACGGATGGTCGCGTGTTTGACGACGGGCAAGAACGTCACATCGAAGTCAAGGCCCGGACGCTGATTGAATCCGCGCACAACCCATCTGGCTTTGTAGCGAGCTAGGGAGCCGTCGGGATTGGTTTTGTGTTTGAACACCCATTTGACTGTGATGACGCGTGCGCCCGGCGAACTGAGGGCAGCGTCGAGTTTTGTTATCTTTGAAGCACTTGGAACTTCGTCTCTCATGGCGGTGTGCGGTGTTCATCCTGAAGGCGGCTCGGACGAGGCGGCAAAGAAATGGAGGTGGTCGTGGCGCATATTTGGGGTTGGGTTTGAAATTTGCCGGTTTGAGCGGGTTACCATGTCGTGGCGTGATGGTGGAGGCGCGATGTGATGGGGCGTGATCTTGGCGGCGGCAAGCTGAGAAGCGAATGAGGTTCTTTGGTGGATCGACGAGGCGGTCGAAGCTCGCTTTGGGTGGGGTGGTATAGCATCCATGAGAGGCGCAGCGTTGGTTGTCTGTTTTGGTGGGCATGTAGGCGGTGGCGAGGCGGCGAGAACATGACGTCGATGTCGAGATGGGCGGTGCGGTGCGCGCGGGCGTGGCGCTTAGTGAGCTTCATGAGCAGGGAATTGTTGCTCGTCAAAGGTGACATGACGTGACGTGATGACGCGGTGTGTAGCCGGGTTGTAGCAGCGGTAGCCTCTGTGGTCGGTGGGGTACCCGACGAAGATGCATGGTGTCGAGCGGGGGTTCAGCTTGTGCGTCGTTGTCGCCGTTAGGTTGGGGAAGCATAGGCTGCCGAAGACGCGTAGCATGTTGTAGTCCGGTGGTGCACCGAGGAGGAGTTGGTGTGGCGTGACGACGCCGATGGTGCGGCAGGGGCGCCTGTTGATGAGGAACGTCGCGGTGGACAGCGCCTCTGCCCAGAAAGAAGTTGGTGCTGCACTGTGGATTAGAAGGGTGCGCAAACAATCGTTAATGGTGCGGAGGATGCGTTCGGCTTTCCCGTTTTGCTGCGAGGTGTGCGGGTAGGAGAGGCGGAACTGTACGCCGTGCGTGGCGAGAAACGTGCGCATGGCGTAGCTGTCGAGCTCCTTGCCATTGTCCGTCTGTAGCGCGACAATGGGAAGGCGGAACTGGGTCGTGACATATGCGAGAAAGGTGCGGATCATATCGAGGCACTCGGATTTTTGCCGTAGCGGGAAGGTCTAGATGTAATGCATGAAATCATCGAGAAGCACGAGATAATATTTGAATCCAGAATGGCTATAGCCAGGCGACGTCCATACGTCAGCGTGCACAATTTGAAAAGGAAAGAATGTTCGAGTGTTGGATGAATTGAAAGGCAGACGGACATGCTTGCCTTGCTGGCAAGAGGAGCAAGAATGGATGTCAGATTTATTACATGCGAAATCAAAATGTGCTAAGACACAGGAAGCGTTGGTGATCGAGGTGTCAGAGTCTTTGGTGCGGAGGAGAACGTCGACGGCGATGAGGCAGTGAGTGCGTGATCCACGGGTCGCCGCAGTGGATAGAGCTCTCCCTGGCTATCACATCGAACATCTCATACTGGTTAGGAGGTCCTTGATAGAAGAAGCCATGAGGTCAAACTTCGGCGAAACATGATTATCACGTGTTAGCGACGAGCAGACAAAAGATTTTGAACAATAGAAGGGGCGATGAGAACATCACGCAGCAGAAGAGGTGAGTGTCTAGCAGGTATAGTGGTGTGTGTCTGGTGGGTGACGGGCAGCGTGGCGCCGTTTCCAACAGTGATCACGGAGTTGGATGGGTGGAGGTGGGAAGCGGGAAAGTTACCAGAGGAAGGAGACATGTGTGCCGTGGCTTCGGTGTCGAGGTACCAGTCGCTGGAGTGTGGTGGCGCAGTGGCGACGCCGGCGCTAGAGAGGGCGGAGTACAACGCCGTCGGGTCCCAGACGTTGTTGGAGTTGGCCGGCGGTGTGGTGAAGTCGTCTTGTCGCGTTCATGGCTCTCCGAGGTGGAAGGGTGGCGAGGTAAAACACACCCACGCCGGACCGAGCAAGCATCGGCCACGCTTGGACCAGACCGGTCCAGGGGTTGTAGCCGGCGGCCCAAGGCGTGTTCTGGCCCGAGGGGCGCGGTGCGCCGCCGTTGATGGGAATGCCCTGGTTGCCGTTGAATCCGCCTGATCCACGTCCGCGCTTCTTGTTGTTGTTGCGGCCACCCTTGTTGTACTTATTGTGGGAGCTGGAGTTGTTGTCGGAGGAGCTGGACGACGCGTCGTTGGTGGAGTGGCCGTGGCGAGAGCACAGGCACTCTCGCGCTAGCTTCTTCTTTGCTCGCTAAGTTCCTCGAGAAGCGGTCTGGCGAGAACATGAAGGTGTGAGGAGGGAATTTGTCCTTGATTACCGGTTTAACATGGCGATACTTGGGGTGAAGGCTGCGGATGAGGTTGAGGACTTGGCTCGGCTCGGAGATGGGGTGGCCGATGTCATTGAGCTGGTCGGCGAGCTGCTTGAGTTTGGTGGTGTACTAGTGCATGGTCATGTCGCCTTGTTGTAGATTGCGCAGCTCAGCCTCCAGGTACACGGCGCGCTAAAGTTCGTTGTCGCGGAAGAGGCCTTCAACGGCCGCCCAAAGAGTGAAGGAGGAGATCCGAGGTTTGTGGACGATGTCGAACACGCTCTTGGACATGGTGGTGTAGATCCAGTTCACAACGCAGTGATCCGCCATGCGCCACTCCGCGTCGCGGTCTGCCGTCGGCGTGGGGGAGCGGACGTGAGCCTCAAGGCCAAACTTCGAGGACGAGTCGAAGCTTACCGCCATTGGTCATAGTTGGCCTTGTCGGCGTCGAGTGTGATGGGGACGTGGGAAGCGAATGTTGGCGGCTGAAGGACTTGGGACGACGCCAAGCTGAGTCTTGCCGCCGTCGAAAAAAGCCGGAGGAGGTGGAGGAGTGAGTAGGCGAGTTGTCCATGGCGGAAGGTAAGGCGAAAGCGGATGGAGGATCTATCCGGTCTCGATACCATGAAAGAGATGGAGCAACTATCCTTTGTATTAGCTCTCCGTGTGTTTATATACGGTTTCGATTACATGATCTGGCGGCTAAATAGGAGGATTCTGGTACAGCGCGCGATCATATGGCGAAAGAAGGAGGCGTTGGTGGAGTCGCCGGCGTCTGATAATGAAGCGGAACACGTTTACCTTCGGCTCGGCGTCGGCGGGCACTTGAGCGTCGTCGGGTTCAAGCTGCCGTTCCTGTTTAGGCAGCGGAGCCTCTCCTGGCGATGATGATTGTTGCGATCTTTGTGGCGACAGAATTGTTTCCTCCAGCAGCTCATCAGAACTTGTCGACAGTGAAGGCGGCGGCTCCAGGGATTCTACCTGCGGCGCGTCGTCCTCGGATTCAGATCCAGAGTGCTCTGTCCCTTCCTCCTCCTCTCCAAATAGTTGAGACAAGAAAACCGGCCCCAGCTCCTCCACGGTGACTTGCTTGGGAGGAACATACACCTTATTGGCTTGGGCTCTTGGGGAAGTATGGTTTTGCTTCAGTTGCAGCAAATCTATGTCAACAAATTGGCGCAAAAAAAACCAATAACATATTGCAACAAAAACTTATCCCGGAACAACAAATGCAACCCTTAGCAACAAATTGTATTTGCTACAAAATCCAGCAAGACATGTTGCAGCAAATCAAACCAATTTATGCAACAACGGAGAAACGATATTGCAATATTTCAAGAAAATATTGCATCTGTGGGATTTGGTTTTACGAACTCACTCATTCTAAACTTCTGTAACCTCTTTCGTTATTTCCTTTTTTTAATGCATCTGGCAGAGCTCCTATCTTTTCGTTCAAAAAAAATATTTCAAGAAAATACATGCAAAGCCTACATCGATGAGAAGAGGGTGGCGCGTGGACACCGGCAAATAGTCTTGCTCGCCGGAGAAAGAGGTTGCTGCATCAATGGAGAAACTGTGGCGCCGCTCGATGAGGCAGCACTCAGGTCGCTATGGAGCTCATTCGTGACTCGTGGTAACTGTTGCACATGATCAAAGCTCACAAAGTCCACAGCGACCGCTAGCAACGAAGCTTGGGCGCTGTCCGGGATGCTACGAGAGCCGATTAAACTATTTGCGGAGCTTGCGCGAGCCAAGACAGCCGCAATGACCTCCCATTGGATCCAAGGACGGTAGATCGCATCCGGAGACACGTCACGAGAAGAAGGCGGTGAAAAATGTATCATAACCGATTAGATTAGCATCGGACAGCGGATGCACGTTGCGACGCGAGGACTCTCTATCCGACGTAAGGTCCAGAGCAGTACCGTTATTTATTAGATAAATTATACTATACACATATGGATTCCACAAGGGAGAACGGTACAAATGCTGCAAGAGACAAAACATCCCACCATCACCAGTTCACCACCCAGTACCCGCAAGGCTGTTGCTGCCAAAAATAACAATCGCTGAATTGCATCAATGCAACCAAATGCCCCAACCTCCATACCAGGGCATCCTCAGTGCTACTACTATACACATATATACTACTAGTTACTAGCAAGCAATGAAGGCGGTGGCAAGGCACCGCCTAAATGCAGTTCACCAGTTCTCGCCTGAAACAGAGTACCTGACAACAATGCCATGGCCCCTACCAGGCACGCAAACAAACGGGAAAAAGGCACGCAATGCCAGAACGCCTCTTCCAGGCATTCCTTGCTGGCACAGGACCCTGGCAATCCAAACGCCGCCACAGTTAAGGCAAAGGCGACAACTCCTTGTCGCCTTCAGTCTGTGAAGCAATGGGTAGCTCTCCCCAGCACAGAGCCACACAGTGAACGATCAAGGGCATTTTCCCCAATGATTGATGGAAGAAAGAACAGAATTAGATAAACGTAAGTATTCGGCAATCCTTGTAAACTGAGGCCAGATTGTCCAAGTCACTCCGCTGAATGACTGATTCAGGTGATGAGTTACACACCACTCAACTTGATGGTGTCAGCTATGACTGGTAGCTTAGCCTTCGGTGCCAACTGCTTGGCCTCTTCGTATGAGTAAATGTAAATTCTTTTCACCATGCTGCAAAACTCACTGGAACAACACACATCACAATGGGATTAGGACTTCAACATAAGAAAACTACACCCATTCATACAAAGATAATCAGTGAAGGTTCTTACTCCCAAGGATCGTCCCCAACAAGCATCATATCATCCTCGTCATCAGTGTAAACAACCCGCCATCTCTTGAGACTGGAACATAGCTCCCCCCGTATATCAAACATCTCCTCCAACTTGCGGTGAAGATCGCCATACCCAACTAGCTTTGTCAAGTCCACTGCCCTTCCAACTGCCATTCCCTGCATAATTACCTACAGGAGGAACATGAATCAATTATTCTGCAAGCTGCATGAAAGGAAAGTCGAGCATCTTGACAATGAAAATAATGTGATAAACTATCACCTTTGTGCAGCTCCTCACTTGGCGACTTTGGGTCTCAAGTAGAGAACGCTCACTGCTTGCTGCCAGGGCATCAGCTTTGTTGACATTGGATAGCTGCGAGAGCTGATCAGAGTCCATATCTACAGAGACAGCAGTTTGGTCATAACCAACAGCTGAAACAGTAACCACAGGCTGTGTTTCTTCTACAGCTGAGCTTATCTCAATTCCAAATAATCTGCAACCAGCAGTAGTGGATTCTTGCTTCCTTTCAACTGTGACTTTGTTAGTGCTAGCAGCATAAGAGTCGGCTCTTGAGTTTCTCACTGACCAGGAGAACTGATTGCTTAGTATGGATGGCTCATTCTTTGAATTGAATCCAGTGTTTGAAGATGCTGAGACGATTGAAGTGGGAATTGAAGGAAATAATTCTCGAGCCCATTGTGGTTCCGAAAATGAGAGAGTTTGGGCTGGTTCAGCTGGGGATTTCCATAGTCCTAATATAAATAGCACCAGCTTAGATATGCAAAGAAAAAGAAAAAGAGACACTAAGTCATATCAAGAAATACTATCTATGACTATTCATGAAGCAGGACTATAACTTGTAACTAGTGCCGAGGGACTTTGTAGTTCATACCAAAACTTGGAGGAAGTTCTGGAACCACAGCTGGAGGTCGTGCTCGCTTATTCCTCAATGGAGGTTGGGGGGATTGCAAATTAGTTGCATCCAGTGGTTCCAATTCCCATGGTGAAAGTCTATCTGGACGAAGAATGGATGAAGGCTCATCCCATCGGACCTGGCAATAATTACAGTACAGAATCAGATCTGGAAGGCAAACAGGATAACAAGACACAATGAACAGCAACAAGCATTTGGGAAACAACATACTTTCTAATCTCTCAAAACTCAAATATTACCTTCAGAGATTTCCAATCAGAATTTGCCCATGGAGTCGTTGACATTGTCGGTGTGCTCCCAATACCAATAATTGTTCCACCGAACCTGTAATCGAGAAGTGTTTATGATATGCACCTACATGGTTGGAGTAAAGCCAACACCATCTTGTCAAAAGAAAGTGCCAAACTATACCTTCTTTCGGGAGTTTCATCACCTTCAAATTTCATCTTAAACCTCATTCCAACAGACATGTTCTGCTTCTTAGCTTCAGTGTACTTGTTAACGCTCACAACAAACTCAGATCGGCTTGTTCTGCGAACAGAATGAAAGAAGTGCATTAAGTTTTGTTGAAAAGATTGTACGAAGGAAATAAGCTTGCACTTCTTAATGCTCATTCAGATAACAATAATGATATACCACTGTAGCAAAAAAGGAAGGATGGCTAGAGTGGGTAAATAATCAGACGTAAACACGTCATAGGTAGGGGTGCAAACGGAGCGGATAATTCCCGACCGACCGAAGACCGAATTCGTTTAAAATCCGATTCGAATCCGAAAAAATGATATCCGGTTATATCCGGATTCGATCCGGATTGAATCTGCCTATCGAAAAAATATGGGGTAAGATATGGAAAGAGAAGTATCCGATCCGTATCCGATCCATACCCGCATATCCGAGATATCCGAAAAATATCAGTGTAAATGAGTGCAATAGATATCCGATAACAGATCCGAAAAACATAAACATTCTATATCATATAAGTTCATATGTTGATTGGAATTATACTTGGCTGCATATTATTCTTATATAGGGAATGCAACTATTATTGAATTTGAAACACTTATATGCCTCCAAGGTTCTAGTAAAGTTTTGTGTATTTAATATGCGCGACATATATGGTTTCTGCTTTCACGCATTATCCGACTAACTATTCGTAACCGAGACTAACCGTATCCGGAACGATCTGTATTCGCTCCGTATTCGCGACCGAAGTAATCCGTATTCGTATTCGAATCCGGCACTGTCCGTATCCGATTCTATATCCAAGAAAAAATTTGGAATAGGATACGGAATGAGCGAAATCCGTCCGTATCCGATCCGTTTGCACCCCTAGTCATAGGTACAAGAATTAAGCATGAAGCCTGTAGTAACCCAGATGATAAGAACTCTGTCTCACACCTAAGCAGAATGTACAATAAGCCAATAAGTAAGTGCATTTGGATCTAAGTAAAATCTGCAGAAACCCTTATTTTATCTTGCATTATAATGCATACAATAAAATGCCAAAATTTAATAACACTATGCAACGAAGTGCATAACTAGAATGAAAATTTATTGAACCTGGGTTTGTAGAAGACAGAAAAGAGGGTTCCAGTGGATATAGCATGGGAGGCTGTTGCAAGGACTCCAAGATGCATGCTGTGGCTTGATATGACCGATGATGGCATGTTATTTACTTGTCTCATGAGCCTCCTTACTCCAACCCGTAACTCGTTATTTTCACCTCTGCCAATTGGATGAATAATAGTTAGTACAAGTAATCAGTAAACTATAAAATATGAGGTTAATCCCGAACTAAACTGAGCCAGGAAACAGATGCAGATGCCCATCCAAGTGACATGCTTAGGGTATTGTGTACCTGAGGAATATAAATGCATCACCAGCGACCAATCTTTTTGAGCTAACAAAGACACTCCAGCCAGTTGTAAGTAGATGCCTCCTAGGTTGTCCTGAAAGAAACAACACAGAAAGACATGAGATTGAAACCCCAAAAACAGACGTATCACATAAATATTCAACTATTCAAGTACTATTGAATCAGTAGTTGTGCACGTCACTGCACAATGGCAAGCGGATTTAATTGTGAAATGAAGTGCTACACCAATAATAGCAACGAGAAGGTTAAAACAGTTTCAAGCTGAATGGTGAGGTTGCAAACTCACCACGAAAGATGTGACGAAAATGCCACTCAGTTCCATGGAGATCTTTGGCGACCAATTCTTGACATGGTGGATTCTGAGACATGTCCTGCAAATCAACCATACTATTCAATAACCCATATACTGACACTATATAAAAGAAGATGAGATCTAATACAATTGCCTATACATCCGCTGGAGTCATAAAATGGTTTTGATGCTAACCAGCTGAGGAAGACACTCTTCAGCATGTCTCCTAAGAACAGAAAAACCACCATGGGTGCTCGTATCTGAAGCTGTCAGTGTCTTGCAAAAGGAATGAGCTGTGCACCTCTCAAGTTCTTGTGGTTCAGGACCCGGGCTGGTGAGTTCACTTTGCTAATCAAGCAAATTTAAGGAAAGAAATCAATGAACATGTAACATGCAATAAGGGTGTATGTTGAAAAAATAACATCAATTCTTGCATATTGACAAGGATTCATAGAGAAATGCTCACATCAGCTTCTGGTTGCAGCATAATTTGAGCATAAACTTCATCTGAATCAGCTTCCGCCTGCATGCAAAGTTCAACCAATGAGAAGTTATAATATTTCTAACTACAGTTACTAGAGTAACCATTCCCAGGACACTGACATGGAAGAAGTTTACACCAGACAGATTAAAAAACAACACTGACCCGAAGTTCTATGTTGACCACACTGCATAGGATCTTGGATGGTAGATCGAACATCGGCAGGTACTGGTCAAGCTGCTGGTTTGCAGACGCCTCAAGCTATAGAAGAAATAGTGGTCAGTTTGAGGAGAAACAACTAATCCATGTACATTAGCAGGTGCCAAAAATATATATACCAAAAAAGATTAATCAAGAAGGATTGTCAGAAATGACTCATAGATCAGTCAGAACCTGTTCCATATGGCCCTGGGGGAAGTAATAAACGCGTTCACCTCGTCTAGGCACCGTGACCAGCGGACCAGCACAAGCATGCCACAGTTCCCTGAATAATGCATCGTTACAGGTTCCTACACAGATGCAATTGATGTAAAACAGTGGGTCATCGAACAAGAGAGATGAAGCATGCAAAACTAGTTGGTTTTTTACATGTCGTAGTGTCATAGTTTAGTCATGAGTTGTCCTCATAACTGAAGAACGCCAACTAATATAGCGCACATCGATCCACCACTCCAAACTTTCCCATGTATGATCAACAGACACGCATCAATACTCAAGCTAAACCAGCCACAAAAGAATTGGCCGGATTAAAAAAATCATAAATTGGCCGCGAAAAAAATACAGACTCTTTCCCGTATGACGGGTCGCAATTCACACGCATAGTGATAGTATGACAGAACAGACCATAAAACGCGAAAAAGAGAGAGAAAAATCACCCAAGCATCGTAAATCCTCTCAATAGAGGGCAGTTTACACGAATCAACACGAAGCGATGGCACCCAATCAATTCAAACAAACGGGCAGGATCGCCTTTTTTTTTTGGTTTGCTAATATCGAGTATCGACTCAAACTAGAAGAAGTTTCGCTGCTTTTTTTCCACACAAATAAGTCAACTACTCAAGTCCACCTAATCAAGTACTGCCTCAGTTTCGCACAAACCCAAGTTACCAAAACCAGACCAACTTTTAACCAGAAAAAGTAGCTCCAAAAGAGGCAAAGAATTGCAGGGAAAATAACGAGACTATAGGAGGCGCGAAATCGAACCTGAGCCGGCAGCCGCGCCAGGATTCGCCATATCCATCGCCGCTGCCATCTTCCGCAAACCAAACGCCCAGAAAACTCACTAGAAACGGCGAGCCAACACGCCTCACGATCTACTACTGCTGACGCTGTGCCTGGCTCAGCCCCATGGATCTGCCTCGACTCGACGCACACAAGCCCACACAGCCAGACCACCAGAAACCACGGAACTCTCGCAAATTGGGTGCCGGGAGGCGGAGATCTCGCCTGGCAAACCCGAGGGGCAGCGAGGAGCCGCTGCGCTGCCGGATCCGGGGCACGGAGGAGGAGGAGGAGGAGGTCGCAAAAGCAGGGCGGCGTGGGGAGAGGAGGCGGCGTGTATCGTGTGTGGTGAGGAGGAGGCAAGAGGTGTGGGCTGCGGGTGGGTGGGGTGCTTCGGCCTCGGCTGCTTTTGAATCGTCCACCTCTAGTCTCTTCGGTTTTGACAGCAAGCGGCGGTCGCGGTCGCGGTGGAAGGAGGGGAGCTGCACGAGGCAGGGGAGGCAGTGGAGGAGACCGGAGGGAGGGAGAGAGACGGGTCACGGGTCACGGATGGGAGTGGCGGGTGCGGGTGCGTGCGTGCGTGCGTGGGTGGGTGGGCACAGGGCACTCGGCAGGCGGGTTGGTTGGTGCCCGTCGCTTCGTGCGGTGCTCGGTCTTTAGCGTGGCTTTGCCTCTTTTGCGCGTGTTTCCTGGGAGTTTTGAGGTGGCGCTGCTTCGATCGGTGAATTTTTTTTTAAAAAAAATAATTTATTTTTCACAAAAATACACATCTGTTGAGTGAGTCCAAATGAAATAATGATTTGATGTCAGATGTATGTTTTGTCGCTCGTTAATTTCACCGACGGATTGTTATGTTGCTGGTTCATTTGATCGATAGTACGTGAGTGCGAATCTTTTTTCTGATAGGTATATCGTGTTGTACTCCGCAATATCGTGTTGTCACCCTCGCTCTCCCTGCCGGTGCCACACAGGGCTAGCTAGATCCGACCTGTCCTCCTGCATCTCGTCGAGGATCTTGAGTTTTTCTCTTTTATATGTTTTTTTTTTCAAATCTAGCTCTTATACAAACGTAATTACAAAATAAGTCGTCTCTTCGACCGTGGAAATATCAACACCTATTGTGCCCGTTTAGCACAACAAGAGGCCAGGGTTACAGTAAGCCATCAATTGTGGTAGATTGATGCTACCGAGTTAAGGCTTAACTACGTTGTCGTCCTAGTAAGCCTTTCTACTACAACACCTGGACTTAACTACGTTGTCGTCCTAATAAGCCTTCCTACTACAACACCTATCTGCACCTGCTATCGAACCACTCCAGCCTTTGTTACTGTGCTTGTGTGCTCAGCACCTGGTTACCCCTCGATTCCTTGCCCTCTATCGCACCTATCAACACTTCTGCGGTTCAGGAAGGAAGCTATTTTTGTAATTATGTTCGTATGGTCTAGATCTATAAAAAAGGTGCAAGGGTCAGAAAAACTCAAATTCATTGGTTTTCTAGCTCACCGATAATTTTTTTCAAATCTGACCCCTCCGAATATAATTGCAAAAATATTCTGCTTCTCGACCGCGAAAGCGACGACAGGCGATACGTGTCCACCTATCGCGCTCATGTACCGTAGAAAGAAGTACGTGCTATAGGACATTGGAAGGAGACGTACGAAGCTATGGGACCTTAACAGGATTTGACACAGTTAGATACCTCGATAGAATTAGATTTCTAGTTTAATTAAGTGATTAATCAAATAATTAATTAGTGATTAATTGATTAAGTATGAATGGTTAGTGGGACAATTCTTACTGTGGAGTGGAACTCGACAGTACTCCTTTCGAGCTCCTGTAGTATAGTACTTTTTTGTCAAGATATAAAAGCATGGTAGGTAATAATCGTCATCTACTGATGTTTTCATAGTTAAAGATAAGATTATTTTTATAATTATATTTAGAAAAAGATTATATTCAGAAAAAAAAATGTTAGGAAGATGTTTTCGAAAGACTCAGGCTTCTTGGATCTTCTGCGGCACGGACACGGAGGCATCCCGAGTTCCCGACAATATCTGCAGCCCACATGGCTGGCTCGCTCGCCTTGTACACCAGAAGGAGAGGCAGCTACCTTTTGCTCCAGTGACTGACCTGTACTAGGCCATTGTACATGAACGGTGCAGCGTGGCCCGTGACGCTGCTGCGACCGACCAGGCCGCACCGTACAAGGGCGGCCAGAAACCGTACGACTCTGACGCTGTGAAGTGCCCGTTGATCCCGCGCCTCCCACTGGCGGGTGGGCCCAACACCTAGCCGCGTAGCCCATCAGCATGTCCCTCACCGAGTCATAACCGACCACGAAGTGCCGCGTAGGGTGGAAACAAGCTGGATACAGGTGTGTATTACCCTTTTCGTATTCTAATTTTTTTGATTCGGAATCGGATATGAGTTAGTCAGATATAGATACAGACTCGGGTTATTCGGAATACGGATATGTGACGGATTCAGATCGGAAACGGATAAAGATATACGGATAATACACGCATATATAAAGTAATATATATTGAATTAAAACCATACGAGTACTTGACTATAGCAACAAATTATATATCAATCAAACTTAACAAGCGTCGTAGAAAGAATATGCTACTTGAAGATCAATAAACCAACTAATTGTTAATATAAATGAGTTGACATAGAAAAATATGATGCACTTGTCCAGTACGCGATGTGTCACCCTTTGCCGAAGGCGGCGACCGAAAACCGCATGTTGTCGTCTCGAAAAGTGGGGTGCGGTGCGTGTTGTCGTCTCGATCTGGCGGGTGCGGCGTGTTGTTGCTTCTCCGGTGGCGAGGTGGCGTGTTGTCGTCTCGGTCTGGCAGGGTCTGGCGTGTTGAAAATGGGTTGGACCTTGTCTCGATGCGATAAAGCTACTAGGTGTGTCACAAAGCTACTAGGCGATGAAACAGTAAAAAAAGCTCACTTGTTATTTTAAGCGATGCATTACACAATTTATTTTTAAATGCTAACGACGTACCTACAAACTGTCAAAACCCGGCTCAAGGTCGGTCGTGCGTGTGGTTGAAGGCCACAATACCTGGGGTGGTAGCACACCGCGAACACTGTCGATGGTGTTGGCGCCCGATCCTTAGAAATCTGGGGCACCATGACCAGCCGGCGATCGAGGCCGAGGAGGTAGGAGGCGTCTGCAAAGTGATCGTCATCTCCCCAGCGGGGAGATGGAAGGTGTCGTCTCGGCCTCCACCGATCCACGGGCGGTGATCGTGACGGTCATCTGAGAACCTGCGTCCTAGGAGCTCAACCATCCGTAGAGGCGGCAACCACTGAAGCGAAGCCTAACAAACAAAGACATGTCATTAATATCGATCTTTGCACTAGTCATCTTTGCTAGAACAAACATGTTTACAAATTTAAATCTTGATATGTTACACAGGGACCAGCGGATCGATCGTCCGGAGCTGCTGCTTGTTTGGTCTAGGTCGAAGGGCAGTCGGCTCCACAGGTCCCTCCCTCCTCTGGGACAGCGGTGGCGAAGCGAGCCACGGTGACCCGCGATCGACGGCCGGGTCCAACAACTCGAAAGGCCGGTCGTCATCTCCTGTTTGGTGAGCCATCGCTGCAATTTACAATAAAAAGAAGTTAGAATCGAAACACATATGTAAACAAAAGAGTCAGTAAAAGCGCACAAGCATCACAACAATATTTCCAAACAAATCGCACATAAAAAGCGGAGAAACTCATTACAAAATATCACAAGCAGTTGCAACAATTTATCGAGACACAACACTCGCAACTATAGCGAGTTCATCTGACACTACGTTATATCGATGAAATATAAATTTGATATATGACATATGGTAATGCTTGTCATCCGGTGCGATGGCGTCGTCTGGCGGTCGGGTGGCCATCTCCTCCTTCGTCTTCTTCGTTTTGTACTTGGCGGTTTTTGAGCGTATGTCCTCGTTAGTTGCATAATGAGCATTTCTTCCGCGTTTGCCGATTCGACTCATCCATGTCATTTCTTATACGCCTTGTTTTTCGGCCTCGCTTTCACTCTTCTCGCATCAAGATCGGGGACCCGAGAACCTTTCATCAACACGGGAGTTGTGGTGAAAGAACCCACAACCCATAGCCATAAAGCTCTTCGCTCCAAGTTGCCATCACCCTTTCTTTCATGAAATATTCAGATAGGTATGTACGGGTTGCATTCCAAATAAAGCACCTTGGCTATGACATGAGAACATGGCACATGCAAAAGGTATGGCTTGTTGCACGAGCATTTGCACTTTCACTGTAAGATGCACTCTGGTGACAACCCTCTGGTTGGTTCCACGCCTTCCTTTATCCTGCGAGATCACCTCGAAGCGCGGTGTCCGTGCACCAACTTTGATAGCTCGTGTTTGGCCCTTCGACTCTTCTCATCCATGTATTTAGTGATCATCGAAGAGTCACTGAGGAACTTCTCATCTCTCATTACTATGTCGGTATTGCATGCTGTCCACAAAGTACTTGGTTGTACCCTCGGCCTCCTCGACAATTCCTACCAGCGGAAGACACCTCATCCTCGCATTACCGGTTGTAAACTTCGCAAAGTTAGTGGTCATCACAAATGTCTGGCACCATGTGTGTCATATAACGATGACCACTTCTCTTTCGATTCGTTCTTGATCGATCAAGAAACATTTGATTGGCCTTTGCCTCCGGCAGCGGTTAGTCGCCTCATCCTCTGTTGGCGAGGGAAAAGAGGCTCACTTTGCTCATGTTCCCTTGCCACTATTGTTGTTAAATCTGCTCCTTGTGTTTCCTTGTCGAGTCATCAAGATTTTTCCCAGTCGGAACTTGCTCTCACAGTTGCGATTACATAGTCTTTTGAACATATTCATCAGTTGCTTGTTCTGAATTGCTTATAGAAGTTTGCACCCAAATGCCTCATGCACCATCGACTCTGCAAGTCGGGTCATCGAATGGCTCCTCTTCCCTGTTTGCGGTGGTTGATAGCACTAAGCAAGCCAACATACTGTCATGCATGCGACGCACACACAGACGAGTTTGACCACCCGATCTTCAAGTTTAAGTAGGAACCACAGCCAACTCTCGTAGTTCTCGCTTTCTCTGAAGGCAAAAGGCAAGAGAGAATCTGGTTGTTCCCATCGGCGTCCACAATTTGTCGATGTTGCCCTCTGTATTTCCGGTCAAGAATGTGCCGTCCGCACAACAATGGGCGACAGTGATAGAACGCCTTAATGCAAGCTCGAATCGAAGAACACCCTCCTCGGATGCATTTTAGTTGGCCTTGGATTGACGGACAATCTTGATAATCATAGTAGGTCGAGTTTCTTCCCTGAATGCAAGCTGAAAGCGGTCTTGGGCGGGTTGTGGTGCTGAGTCTTCAAACTTCCCACCTCATTTCTAATGCCTTCTGTTTTCGCCCTCCACGCCTTCCCATAGCTAATTGTGTCTTGATATCTGTTCTCGTCGCTCCGGATAATAGCACGGGGCTCAAAACTCGGGTTCTCCACTATCTCTGCGTACATGATGTTCGCGACATACCGGATAATGAGTTCTGTGAGCCATCCTTTGTTTCCTCGATCATGCATGTGTCTTTGCTCAACCTTGAACATATCCAATGGATGCCCCATTTGGGCTTGTACAAGTGCACTCTCCACGGACACCCATGGATCTCACACACCACGTCGTAGCGGGTTGAGGTTGATTTCTTAACCACGAAAGTCCTTCTTAATGATAGAGCCCAATCTTTCACGGCATCTGCCTGACCTCTTTTGTCGGGTGAATCTTGTCAAGCCTAACCTCATTATCGATTATCTTGCCAAAGCATATGGTTGCTTTCATTGACAACTTGACCTATCAAATTCTGCGTGCTCCACTCGGGTAGCCTGGCGGCTCCGTACCTCCATCTTTCTCATCAGAGCTCATCGTCGTCCTCATCTTCTGCTCTCTTTGTACTCACGGTCTTCCTCTTCCATCCTAGTTGTTATTTCATCAATTTGCTCACCTTAAATGCGCGGTCCGCTTCTTGGCCAACATTTTCATCATCCTCCGAAACTCACCACATTCACCGCTTTGGCAAGCGATGTCATCGTTGCATTCTTGAACATGCTATTCATGCCTAGATCCCCCAATTTGGTGTCACAAAGCTGAGCTCATTTGAGGTTTTGCACTCACCGGCGTCCAAGCTGCCTTTGAGGCAACATCCCTCTCATATGCTTTCGCACTAAAAGCACCGATTCCATCCCCTTTGCTCTGCCGCCCTCACATATGATCTCCACGATGGGGTTCCTTCACTCAACTAGCTCCCGATAAATAGGGTCGTTTAGCATACTACATAGGCAAAATACCTTCAACTTCACTTCTCTTGTTCCATCAAGAAAAGTATAATACAACCATTTCAACACGGAAGCAAATGTGCGCTCCTCGACCCTACTCAAACTTCTGTCCACATACTGCATGTTACTAAGATCTGCACCCTCCAAACCATGCATTACAACCCCATCTCCATAATAGATTCTAAATGGAACTCGTTTACGCCATATCTGTGAATCCATTCATTCACTCACGAATTAATTACTTTAGTATAAAATACTATGGCGTAACATAACTATACCTACATGCTACGAAAATATATATCTAACCTTAAAAACATCTACATTCCTAATAATTCATATCGATGTACTTATATACGTAAAAATATGTACATTCATTCCTAACAATATATACATATCGATGTACTTATATCTTAACAAAAAATATACATTACGCAACTACATTACCATCAATATATCCGATATACTCCTTTCCGTAAAAATATCTAAATTTTCTAAACTACAACTAGTTGTGACCTATCAATTTAACTAAAATTCTCTATTAAGTAACCTATCAATTTACCTAGATCTATCCATAACCTATCAATTTACCTACATTTATCCCCTACATTTATCAGTAACCTACATCTAAGACTATTTCTAATCTACCACTATTCTTTCTTTCTGATTGCCTAGATCTAAAACTATTTCTAACATATCATAATTTCTTTGCTAACAAAAATAAACAATAGAAATTTACCTCCAAGCAATGGTGGTAGAATCTCCCCTCTTCCTTCTCTTCTCTCCTCTCCTCTTCCCTCTTCCTCTTCCTCTCCTCCTCTCTTCTCAATTCGGTAGAATGCCAATAGTACCCGGTGAAGCCTTTTATAAGTGGCGTGTTAAATGGTTTAAATCGACGACAGCCGCCTACTCTTTCGCCGGATTCATAGGTCGATTAAACCGTTTAAGCCCTTTTAGGGCGGCCATGCGTTCGGCTCCTTTCGCCCTTTCGCCGGGCGACAAAACCACGTCACTTGGGCCTCGTGTATTGTGTATTCTATTTAGGCCTGTAGCCCGACCAGCAGGCGACAGTATATTTCAATTTTTTTTTCGGTGGTATATTTTTGAAATTTCGAATAAAAAATGTATTATTTAAAAAAAATTCTACGGATAATGCACGCATATATAAAGTAATATATATTGAATTAAAACCATACGAGTACTTGACTATAGCAACAAATTATATATCAATCAAACTCAACAAACGTCGTAGAAAGAATATGCTACTTGAAGATCAATAAACCAACTAATTGTTAATATAAATGAGTTGACATAGAAAAAATATGATGAAAATGGGTTGGACCTTGCTGATATCCGAATAGGAAAAATCTCAATATTCGATCCGATATCCGAATAGGAAAAATCCAAATATCTGGATCCCGTCCCGTATTTACCGGATATTGGATACTCTGGATCCGATTCTGAATCCGGATTCAAGTATCTGGATCCGATCCCGGATCCAATCGGATAGTAAAATCCAATCCCAGATTGGACGAAAGATATCTGACCCGTTTTTATCCCTAATGTCGCGGCAAGAAAAGTGAAGCGAAGCACCCACGCCGCCTCCTTCATTTTCTCCTCCGCACACACTAGCTTGTCCCCATGCTGTCATAGGAACGTGAGCTTGCGGTCATCTGGAGGTGGCATGTGGTAGGACTGAAAAAATTGTTAGGATTTTAACCAAAATTATTTTGATTATAATAGTTAATGGGCTAAAAATTGAAATGAGTTAATTTCGAACAAGAAAGGGCTAATGAGCCGACGTGTTGTACGCATGAAACCAAAACATTGTGAAGGGTTGGACGTCGGCAATTTAACGAACCATTGTCCACCACGAGAGTAAAAATGACACAGAATTATATAGGTTCTAGGTTCGAGACGACTAACCTACTTTGGCCCTATTTATTTGGGCTTTTTCATTAACTTAAAAGTCAAAAAACTAAATGCCAAACAAATGTATAGCTTTTTATCTGAACTTTTCAAAAACCATAAGTTTTCATATAACTAAAAGGCAAAAGCCACCAGAGAGAGGCTTTTTTTAGCTTATTGAGGGTTGGTCTATTTTAGACTAATACCACTAAAGTTAGGATAAAATTACCTACCTTTATCTGTACAAAAGCCGTTAGCTTTTGCAGCTGTTTAAACCCAAAAGCTGCCTTTAAGTCATATGCCCAAAAGTCTAAGTAGTCATATGTCCAAAAGCCTAAGTCTAAATAAGCAAGGCTTCTGTTGGTGAGCCTACAAGGGTTTGCCTCTAAGGAGTAGGTTCCCAAGGATTCATCGGTTTGAATGTGCTATTTTATTGCTCAAGAGAACTCCCGTTACGAATGAGGGTTATATAGGGTATTTACATGCTCTTATGTCTATACAAATGATCGAAATATCCTTTAGAGAGATAGCTAACCTATAAGTACAAGTGAGGGGTATTATTTTATTTTCTAGGACCCTTCCTTCACTTTTTTTTTGCAAAAATAGTACCCTTCTGAATTAGTTTTGCAAAACTAGCCCCATTCCTCATTACAGTATGACAAAAGCCCCCTTCCACGCTACAGTACTGTGGAAGATCTTTTCGCGCTCCCAATACATGGAATCCACCCTCCTGCACGACACGGCTCCATCCACGCACACCATGCCGCTTCTCACGCCTGTCGAGCGCAGCAACTAGCCTTCCGGGGCTCCAAAGTGCTACAAGTTGGCTGGTGTCGTGCTCGGCGTTGCCTCCCACATCTCCCGATTGCCGCTGTCCCCTGGTGCGGAAGGCGCCAAGTGTTAGCGCCTGGTCCTTCTGCGGTGAGAGAAGGGGGCTAGTTTTGTAAAAAAAATAAAAAAATTAGAGGAAGCTAGATGAGTGAACAGTTCCAATTCTCTCATATGTATATTACTAGATCAATGCTCGTGCGTTGCTATGAAAAATAAAGTTGGTAACGAAACATAAAGATCAAGTAATAAAAGAAAATTGCACTACAAAATCAAATATCTATTTCTCCCGATTATAAAAATTTTTATGGTTTCTTCTCCGGTATGAATTAAAACCAAATATATTGTACGTAGCAATATATATTACCAATCTCAAAAATCAATCAATCATTTTTATCCCTTTTTGCAATTTATATTACCAGCTCGCGTTCCTCTTCCTCTCGCCATGTCTACAACGCGCGCTCCTCGCGCCGTTGACCTCGTCTTCCTCGTCGCCTCGCTCGTCCTCGTTATCCACCGCCCTTCGATGGCTACACGGAGCTTCCTCGAGTCTGGCTGGCGCCTGCCGGCCACCGCCATTCGGACCACCGCCGCTCTGCTGATTCGCGTTAAGGGCGTCCGCCGTCTTCGCGCTGGCGTTCACATCCTCCCGCGCTCGCGTTCTTCCTCTGCCGAAACACGCCATGGCTTATTGTGAGTCCGCCTTCCTCGCCGCCCGCCGTTGCACGCCATGGCTGCGTGGTGATCGCCTCGAGAAAGGGCCCACCGCCGCCACCCGCCTTTGCACCTCCGCGTCTTACGAATCGCCACGCCCTCGGCGCGCTCTTCTCGCTTGGCGGTGGTCCGTTGCGCCAACGGTTCGCTGCTCTTTCCAGATGACCCTCTCGCCTTTGCCAGCCTACTCGTCTCCATGCCTCTGGCGTACCTAGCCATCACTGGCTTCACCGGCCATGACGCCGAAGCCCATGAAGGTGAACAAGAAAACACCAGGGCCGAGGCCCCCGCCACGCCGTGCGCCGCTGCGTTATTCCTCTCTCTCACGACGTTCAGCTGAATTAACCCGTTTATCTCCAAGCGGTATGCCAATGACTCTTTCACCGCCGACGACGTCTCACCGGTGTAGTCGGGCAACCGCGCCAAAGCGTCATACACTTTGTTCACGTCTAAGCGGTATTGGCGGGGTCACGGCACTTTCGGTAGGTGTCGCGCTCTCAGCTGTCGCCGGCATTGTTACTCGACCCGCAGCTTTCGACCTCCTCCGCCTCGCGGCCATGTACGTCGATCCGTCACTTATTGATCAGTTCGTCGAGTTCATTCACCGCTGACACGACATTGGAGATCTTGAATGAATTTTTTGATTGATTCTGTGAAATGTCTGACATAAATAGAGTACAAAAGGAATGATTGGCGGCTATTAATTACCAATAATCGAATATTTTGCTATAATAATCACCATATTTAGAGAGATATGGTGGCTATAAATCAGGAAAGAATAATGAGCTATAATGACCAGCCATTATTAGAGATATGGCGGGGGAGAGGGGGGCTAGGAAGAACGGATCGCTGTCACCAACTGCAAATTTATATTAGTAGAGATATGGTAACTCTTCCAATAGCTCGATAGTGGCTTATTAGCTCAAATTTAAAATAGATACTCAAATAATAAATAAAATAATTTTATATTAAACTATATCTATTTTGAAAGATGCTCGATGACGACTCGTCAAGTCCAAGTTGCCAGCCCTAAGAACGGACAACGGAGCAATCGGCTGCAATGCGAAGTCCAACAGCGCAGCTGGACTGCTGGACCGCTGGTTTGTTTATGGCGGATGGATGCACGGCAGCACGGATACGTGCTACAAAATTGGTTCTGTGTGATCTCTTTCCTCGCTGGTGTGCTAGCAAATGTAGTGCCGCCACCACCACCACTACTACTAATAGTACGTCACGTCAGTACCACTCGACGGTGTAGACTCTTCAATTTGCGACATGGTGGTATTCACATGGTGTCTTCTCGAGAAAAATATAGTACCATTTGGTGCCGGTTTTTTCCACGGGGAAAAAAGGTCAGTTCATAGACAAATGTAACTATCAAGAAGACCTGTGCTACAATTCCATCGCCACCGGAGCTTGAATTTGCAGCTTACTACACAAGAACTAAAAGTCCCCGATTTGGAACTCAAAAGGACCACACCCCATGCGTATGAAGCTCAGATATCGGATCTGCTTCAAGCTGAAGATCCCCAAATTGTATGCTCTTAGTGTGCATCGACTGCCATAAAATTAAGTAACAATTGCGCGTGCCCATACTCCATAGTCCATACACTAATGTCTTCCAACAGCAAAATATCGGGACCATATACATGTGAGGGAAAACGAATGGCAGAGAGACGTGGACACGGGGAAAAAAGAAGGGGGAAAAAGACGATGGAAACAGGCATTGCGGCCATGCGTTTCGTTCTCGACTACCACGGTCTTCGCGGTGTTTTGCGCGCGCCTCTTGTGCAGATTCTCGTCGGGAAACGAAGACGAGAGCGATATTTGCTTTGTTTCTAGCTGCCTGCCTCCCGGTCCCGGAGCAGATGCTTCTTCCTTCGTTTTTAGCAAACGCCCTCGTGAGTTCATATAAATGGCTGATGTAACGTTCGATCTGATTGTGCACGTAGGTCGCGTGAGCCCGTGCACGGGCAAAACGATCGATGACGTAAGAAGCAAACCGCCGATGAACAACGGTGAATTTTCCCTATTCTGAGGTTTTGACGATGCAACGTACGTGGATACCCATCCAGGATTTGGTCGACTACCGTGATCTGCGAAAAGAAAAACGCATGTAATATGTTAGCATGCTATAGGACCGTAGCCGACGATTAGAGAGAGGTGAATATATAGGAGTCGCTTCAAAACTTTGCCATTGAAAAATTCAAAACCCTTCCCTCGGTTAAGCTATGAAGAGCTCGTAAGATGAGAGAAAACATTGAAGATCAAAGCCTAAATAAACATATACTATCACAGAAAACTGAGCAAATCAAGTCTTCGCGTGCCCAACCGATCGTTTGACCATCTACTAAGGACTGGCCTAACCACTGCTACAATAGTGGTCTAATCGCTTGATTTGAAAACAGTAAAATCAGCACAATGATCAAACCAAGAATTGCTTCAACTTTCAATTCATAGCTCAAAATCACTTGAAATTTCGTACACACCTCCCAAGGATGTTAGAAACCTATTTCAATCAAAGATCTCTAAGATCAAGGCCAAACTTCCAACCTTTTTAAGTTTGAAGGCAAACTGCATCAAAATCGGGCAAAACCAAAAAACTATGATTGAGAGGAGCTCGTGGGAGGAATCGAGCCAAGATGGATAAGGATGAATTCCCGCACGCCTTAGCATCCACAAACCATTGCACGAAATAAGCCAAAAGTGCCTAACTGGATGAGATCTGGTCTCCAAGAAATATCTCCATCACTTAAACGTCCTTGGTACCAAGCAAGATCATGAGGAGAGAAAAAGAAGAGGCAAAAATTCAAGTAATCAAGAAAGCCAGATCACAAAGTTGAGCACAAGCACTTGGGCAAAATTGAGATTCTACTGATACTTGGAGATGAAGATTTACTGCCACTCCATGCGGAGGACAAAACCACAAGTGAAGCGCACACACACAAGTGCTCACAATGTCCGCCTAAAGCTCTCTACGATAGCAACCTATCTCGCCTCTACTTGGCTTAGTTTCTAAACTATCTCCTCTCCTTTTTATAGTGGAAGCTCATCTACTCTCTATATAACCCTAACAATCTAGATACAAAAGTGTATACTATCCACCAACACATGAAAAACCTAATAACCTAACACATACGGGGTTTTTCACTCACACGTGTGTGCTTTTCAAAGTAGTCTAAATCCATCATGCATTGTCATCCTATCATGACTTTAAACTACTTAGACCAACATTGCGGTTCCGCACACTGCCACTTTTCGGTATTGGGTAATTTACCAAAATGCCCCTCTACCGACCTTTTCTATTCCTTTACTCCAAAGCATCTCCGTGTACTTTGACACGTAGTTTGTGGTGCCTACTAACTTGCTGCCAAGTTTTACACATTCAGATCCACCGATCTATCTCTACTTTGCATCGGCTCTGAGTCACATTGTACATCACATGCTCCAACTTGTCTCTTCATATTTTTTGTATTTTTCGTGTCTCCCTCTTAAAACATATAGTTTCACCCGAATTTATATAACCACACAGACCTCAGCTCTTCCGCCTAGTCCTAGTCTTGCCGTTGATTGCCACTGCTCTCCAAGCAAGTACACATCCAAAAGACCAAGCAAAAAAGCACAAGTTTCATTGCACTTGATTCACTTTAGTCCAATTATGCATCAGCAACACACACGCCATAATACAAAACCCCTAGGATCAAACCACACAACAAAATTACAGTCAACATCTCAAACAAACACGTCTCACATGCTCTGGAGTCTGGAAACAAGAAACTGTTATGTCGGCAACCCCAACGCTGGTCAAACCTCCCTCCAATGGACACACTCTATAGAAAAATCCAATTGGGTACCAATGCCTGGTTGAACTGTGCACACACCAGCTAGTCAGACTCTAAGCTTGTTTGAGAGAGCCATAGTTTTTCTAAAAGGCTATTTTTTTAGCTTTCTAGGTTAAAAAAGTAACTGTAGCTTTTTATAAAAAAATATTTAATAAATAACTAATTTCTTTCAACAATAAATTGTAAAAATAGATCTAGCCTAACTTTTGACTTTTACTAGCTATATATGACTTCTACCTTATGCTAAAACCACTTAAAAGCTGAGCTTTTTGGAGAGTTTGCTAGCTTTTTCAAAAGTTAAAGCTGATTTAAGAGCCCTCAAAACAAGGCCTCTATGTGACAATCAGACCGTGCTCGTCCGTAACTCACCAGACAGAAGTGCAAGACTAATCTAACCGCTTCTACAAATTGGTCGGACCCGTACATGCCCTAACAGCAGCAGTGCAGCACCAAATCAGCGAAATCTCCAAAATCAAACTCAGGCTCCGACACACTAGCAAATCAAAGTGAATTACGCGTCACAAAACCCTGCTGTGACCTCACCGTGGCCTTACAAATACGGTACATCTGCGTATGCTCCCCATAGAAGGTGCACAACATATTTGTGGCTAAGTTTTTTTTAACAAACGAATGCATGTGGTGCTGACAGGTGGGCCATTTCCCTGGTACTTCCAACGAAAAAGCTCCTTTCCTTTCTCAACTAGCCAGCGGAAAAACTGTGATCACAAGCCAAACACGGCTTAATCAAATGTTTTCTTGGCAATTATTTGTGATTCAAGCTGTAAAGGAGGAGAGGGTTTACCCTTTACACCGAGATCCCAGTCGTACGCACAGCGTGAATTCTGGTCAGAAGTCAATCTCGGCAAAAGCCAAAGTAAACCACGCCAATTGACGACGAGTTTTTTAATCCAGCCCCTTCAGTGATTAGTTAGTTAATTAGGGCCTGTTTATTTCAGCTTTGGATTCTCTAAAAATTAATTCTAGATTGTTGTTATAGAGAAGCTGATTCTCTAAAAACTGGAATCCAAAAGTACATATGAAGTGGATTATGGATTCTAGTGTATATAGGTGGGCTGGATTGCGAGAATCGGATTATAGAATCAACCTATATATTTTTTATTCTATTTATAGCATCAGAATCTAGAATCATAAAATAAAACAAACCAGCCTTGCCTTAAGGCAGCGCCAATAGTATTCTAGTATTCCCCACTATCGCACTAAACTACTATACCACTGGACTCTCGTCCGCTTGGTTGCTGGTGGGGAAGCCAAGGGAGCAGGGTGCAGGAAAAGGCGGCAGAAAACAAACGGAGACTGCACCTGCGGACCCAACGATTGGCATATTGTGCCTCAAGCGTCGTACTAATGATGTTGATTAATCCATCCTACGAACATAAACTATGCCGCTGCCGGTTGTCTCCTGGCAGTAGCCAAGGGCTAATATTCCCACTTATTCCCCCCCTTGATTCCGTGTTTATAGTATAATAGTCACAACTTGCAAATTAATTAGCGGTAACGGGTTCGGTTAGCATTGCGATGGTCTGTTTAGACTTTAGGATCCGATAGCTCGGAATGCACCGAACCCAAAGCAAGCCACCCTTGCAAGAAATCGACGGATTCCAAAGTTCTTGGACGAAAGAGGATTAATTTCTCCTGTCAGCTCATCGTAGGGTATTTCTAAATCGCAACACCCTAAGGCCAAGAAACACAAGCAATAAGAGCAAGTACAATAATCAAACCCACTACTTCAACAATATCGTCTAGAACAAGCGATAAAACCAACTTGTATAATAAATATATCTAAACGTTGTCTCTTTTAGAAACACTAGAGCATTTAATTTGGATATTCAACACTAAGTTCATCTTTGTACCTATTGGTAAAATACAAATTTCAACATTAACCGTCGCTCATGTCGGCTCAAACACTGGCTTTTAATCAACAATAACACCTATTTTCCCATTAGATGCTAGTTACTAAATAAAAACCGATTCTCTTTTTTCTCTTCTTTTCTCACTCTTTCATATAGGACATAACTGATATGTATATGCTAATAATAAGTTAAGGTGACCTGATTATACATGCACTAAAGCACAATATACACAAATAACACACTATGGTCATTCAGAAAAAACGGACTTGTTATAATTCGTCCCAAAATACACCCGAGCCACTAAAAAAAATACTAGTAATACCGCATTTCTAGGGTCGTAGCCAGTTATTAGTTACTCACAAGAGCTGACAGGAATACCCAGGAGAGCTGAACGTGCATCAATTCTAACTTCATTGTTTTCTTATTTCGTGAATCCTAAGTTGTCGAAGGAATTGAATAATTAACTAGATGCTCGGTAATATATATTCAAATCACGAAAGGAGAAATGCAAGAATAAAAAAAATGGTGCTTAGTGTGCGTGTAGTGCACTCTGAAAAAGCTTTTTACCTATATCCTCGTATCTCGTCCGCTATCCGTTTTGTCTCGAGATTCGTATCATTTTGTCTCTGATTGTATTCTCAGTTCTCTAAAATATATATGCACTAGGCATCTACAAGAAAACACCGATACATTTAAACAACTGTGGAGGATAAGATGCTATGCTTCACCAGCGCAACAATGGCATAAATTAACTTGCTTTGCTCATAAGCCAAGGGAAAAAGGTAGAAGTATGCATTCTTAACATTGAAGTGCCATCTAGATAGCTGCCTACATACGTGACATGATCAGGAATCGATCTCTCGTATGCATTGCTAGTAGAGATCAGCTCATCAGTCACTCGTTTGTTTTATGGATATATGCAATTTTCTTTTTTATTGGAAGCATTGAAGTAGTACACCACTTAGGCCCCTTTTGTTTGGTGTTTATCATCGGCTTAAAAGATATAAAGCTAAAACTTATACAAATGGATAGCATGTTATCTAAGCTTTTTAAAAGCCATAAATCTCCATATAACGAAAAGCTAAAAGCCGACGGAGATGAGCTTTTTTAGCTTATTGAGAGTTGATTTTAGACTAATATCAACATTAGGGTAAAATTACTCACCTTTACTGTGTATAAAAGCCATTAGCTTTTAAATTGTTTAAGTCAAAAGCTGACTTTAAGTTATAAACCAAAAAAATCTAAGCCTAAATAAACAGTGTCTAAGGGCTGTAGTGATATATAGAAAACGAGTTGATAATATATAGATGGCTATTCCTTAACTAGAAACAAGCAGCACAGAAGACGGATTGTCCAAGCAAAATCCCAGGTGAAAAGACTGAAAGAATGTATCATCCCTAAGACGAGTGACATGACTAAATATCGGTGAGAACTAGCTAGCCAAGTGCGTGTGCGTTGTACAGATCTCAAATAAATATACCATAGGTTCTAATCATTTTTTTTTGAAAGGCAGCGAGCTGCAATTATATTAAATAGGGGATAGAATAAGTGTGCAATGGTGCAACAAGCTGCACCTTCGGGAGAAGATTAGAAAAAAGGGACAGGGAAGGGAGGGATAAAAGAGAAAAAAAAGAGAGAAAAGAAAAGAAAGAAAGGAGAAAAAGAGAAAAACACAGGAGGTAATTAACTACGTCGCTGGACGAGTTTTTTTAGGTTCTTTGCTCCCGCGAAGATCCAATTTGCCGCTTCATCCTTGATGGACTGGAGGATCGCGTCGCTTGTTTTGCATTCGTTTCTGAAGACTCTGTTGTTTCGCTTTCTCCACCATTGCCAACAAGTTAAGATAATGAGGGTTTTTACGCCCTTTCGGGACCTTTGTTGGTTGTTCAACTGGTGTAGGGTCCATTCCTCTAGGTCGTTGGTCGGATCCCATCGTTCCGGGAGAAGAGAAGGTGTGAGGGTCCATCGGCTTATAGCTACCCAAAGAGCTTTGGCTTTTGCATAGGTTCTAATCATGATCGAGTTTCTTTTATATTTCTAGTTCTAATCATGTGAGTTTCATTTACATTTCTATTAGGTCGCACTAAATTAACATACTAAATCGACAGTAGGAAATTCATTGTGCACAAATAATTATCAATTAGCTAGTATATATGTACCCGACAACCTATATATTCATCATGCGCAAATATTATCACTACATCTAGAAATCCATATAAAATTCGTATTCCTTCAACAGCCATACGGAATTATGACAAAAGTCACGTACAAACACAATTCGTAGATGACCCTATTCTCCAGTACCGAAAATCCTTTTTTAAGTGGAAATGGTGAACGAACCGCCAGTACCAACAACTGGAACATTTATAGGAGTAAAGACGATGGTAGCCTTCTGCAAATTCCTGCAAATAGCCCACATAAGTTGAAAAGTTGATGATCGCCATCGATCTCACCTTTATATTTGATCTCAATCATTTTCAGCTTTTGACACTGGAAAGTATTTTGGTTCTGACTTCGGAGCGAGAGCTCACTCGTGTTGGCATTTCGCTCGGTCATCGTGGAGTCTTCTGAAAGCTTTTGGCAATATAAACGAATCATGTAGTTAAGCATCACGAGAAGAGTCACATACTCGCAGTAAACAAAGACAAAATTAAGATACGTACCCAGCAGTCCTGCAAAGTAAGCTTCTCCAGATGAGGGGCCTTCTGCAGGAATCTCCCGATGGCCTTTAATTTGTCGTTCGCGTCACTCTCGTCGAGTAAACATCTCTCAAGCGACAAGGTTTTCAGGTTGCCGAATGTTTGGAATTTATCCAAATCCTTGTGTAGCATCACCTGGAATGCACAGAAATCAGACCTAAATTGGGCTAACGATCAGTCAATCCTAGTCCAGTAGGTCTTGCAAAGAATGGAAATGCTAATGTTGAAATCTTAAATGACACTATAGCAATGCTAGCATGCATGGATTTTTTTTCTTAAAAAAAATCTCTAGTAAGGGGAAGGCATACCATCGCCTGGAAACCTGTGAGCTCCAAACTCGTCGCGTTGAACAAACTGCCAAGAAGCACGCCTTTATGTCTCATGCAGACGCTCTCGTTGGGGGCGACGAAATACGTTACAGAAATCGTTGCTTTGACAAGGGAGTTCATTCCAACCAATGAGACGCCATTGCTACTCGGATACATCGAGAGAATCCTAACACGCAGGGATGCAAGACCAGGCGCCGTGATGACCAGCATATCCCCAGTCCCAGGGCTAGTTGTGCAATCAAGAACAACCAAGTTCTTCAATGTGTTGGAGGTAATGCCGTGGAATCCATTGTGACAACCTTCAAGGTCCAGATCCTCCAGCACGGGGCACCCAGAACGGATCTGCTCCGCGAAACGGCTGTCCAAGGTCAGGCGAGAAAGATGCAGCCTTTTGAGGAGGCGAGAGCAGGCGCCCAGATGGGGCAGTTCATACGGATCATCACGGCTAGAGGCAGTCCTGATCTCGAGCACCGAAGGGCGGTACTTGATGCCGCGGCGAATCCATATGTCGGCGTGCCGCCGCCCCCGGCTGTCGCGGTCGGCGAGGGCAAGATTTATCCGGAACGCATCCAAGGTCGGGGAACTGTGAGACATCAACAGGTTCGTGGTGAAGCCCTCCATCTTTTCCCACTTCTCCCTGCGGGCATCGCGGGAGTCCGGCGCCGCGCTTCGGAATCCATGGACGTCGAGGTTGATGCAGCGTGCCGTGCGCCACAGGTCCGTCCACCTCTTGGACAGCACGCACGTCTGCACGACTTGCTGCGCCGGCAGGAACGAGAGGACGCAGTGGAGGAGGCAGTCAGGCAGATCGCTCAGCCGGTCGCCGGCGGAGCCGCCTGCGCCGCCCCGATCAGTGTTGGTGGCGGCCATCGCATGCAGACGTTTGAGCGGGGAAGGGCTTTGGATAGTTGGATATGATGGGTCGGAGCAGATTAGGTCAAAGCGCCGAACCCCTGAGGGTCTTCGTAAGCCGTTCGATCGGAATTACGAACGGTTTCGATCAACCAAAGCAAAGCAAAGGCCTTTTTTTTTCAGATGCTACAATTATGCAAGGGTCATCGCCGGCCATACTATAGCGATCCAACAGCTCCGGCGCGAAACAAGCATCACCGCAAACACGTGGCGCCGAAGGATTGGCCAAAACCAGCGAAAAATGTACAGTAGCAGTCCGGTGTTGCTTCCATGTACCTGTTCAGATTCTCCGGGGTTGTACAGGAAAACAGAGTAATACATGGAACAGCTGGCAAGGCAACGAAAAAAAACGGAATTGCTACAGTTCGGACGTCTGAATTTTTCGGACGCATTGTACGTAACATTTTTTTTCTACATATGTAACATTTTTTGCTAACATGTGCAACATTTTTCTTCGACAAACAGTAAAATGCGGCACAGTAAACGGATGTTGCAAGCGTTGCAAAAATGTTGCACGCGTCGGAAAAAATGTTTCAAACGTTGAAAAAAAATATTGCAAGAGACGTCCTATGGAATGAACAGTATCGACGTTTAATTCTTCAAAAAAAAATAAAAAAACGGCAACGGAGCTAAAACGCGCGCCTAGGCGATCATTGCAGACTACTCAGTACAATATCTTTTCTAGGAGGAGAAAAGGAACAAAAGGAAAATAATGATCTTAGCGCATGCACGTACTGCTCTCTGCATGACCGGTGAGAGCACGTATATCGTATCCTAGGCAATGCTCCCTACGCATCGGCATTGTTCTAGAGACTTCTAGTAGTACTCAAGGGCATTTAACAAGTGAGGGGGATAAGATGTTGTGCTTAACGTACCATCGCCGTAGTGGCATGATTAATCGTATGCATTGTTCACATTCACTGGCAGCTAGCTCATAGGTCACGTAGAAACGAGCTGATATTAGATGGCTGGTAAGTGTCAACTAAAACCAAGCAGCACAGGATTAAGAAGGCATTGTCCATGCAAAATCCCACGGAAAAAACTGAAAGAATGGGGTCATCGCTAAAATCAGTGCCATGATAAGTTGTCTAAATTTTGGCGACAATCAGTGGCGGATCCAAGCATAGTTAGGAGCTATGGCTCGTAGACCATCAATCTCTCTTCTCTCTGTTATAGCCCATGGCTGAGTGAACTAGCTGGGCTAGCTCGAGAATTGATCATAGGCTGGCTCCGACCCCGGTGACAATGATGGTTGCCCTGCGTACGGCATTGCAAACGCCCCACGCATAAGTTGAAACAATAGGTGAGCATCGTCAAGACGACCAATGTAGTATTTGATTTCAATCATCTTCAACTTCTGACAGAACTGCAAAGCCGCTTCATCCTGACTTTGGAGAGAGAGCCGCCCATTCGTCCTGCATTCCTGCCACTCAGCTTTGTGCGCTTGGAGCTTGGAATCTTCTGAGAACTTTCGGCAGTAAAGAAATTTGCGTAAGATATATATTGAAGGACGGATCAAGAGAAAGAGTTACTGGAGAATCAGGGTAGATGTAACAACAAAAGTCGAGTACCCAACAACGCTGCAAAGTGAGATCAAAATAAAATTGAGCTAGAGATAGGCCATCTTAATTAGTTCATTAGATCACTGGGTCTTGTAAAGAATGAGAACGCATAGAAACGCATGCATGCATCCATGCATGGGATAGAAGGTTCTCTAGTGATCGGAAGGCACACCATCGCCTGAAAATCTGCGAGCTCCAAGCTCGTCACGTTGCCAGAGAAACCGATGCTTTGACAAGGGAGCTCCTTCCAGCACGCACGGGGCACCCAGAACGGACCTGCTCCGCGAAACAGCTGTCCAAGGTCACACACTACTACAGACTGCCTCATCCGCGACCCTCCATCACTGCCGGGTAGGTCCGAGCCGGCAGTGATAATATCATCACCGCGGTTCCAAATTCAACCGGCAAGGATAATATTATCACCGCCGGTTCAAACTTCAATCGGCAAAGTGATAAGATTAGTTTCAATTTCTCGCAGCAATGGAGGTAATATCATTGCGGTTTAATAGAGAACCGCAGTGATAAGAAGATATTCTCGCCGGTTTACATGTAGAACCGTAGTGATTTATTATTGCGGTTCTATAGTAAAACCGCAGTGATAAGACCATTTTCACCGCCGGTTTTACTATAGAACCGACAGATGATATTATCGTTCCCCAATATTAGTTCGCATGTAACATAATAAATATTGTAATTTATCTCGCATGTAACATATGAAAGCATAATTAGTTAAAAAACAGAGCATATGAAAGCATAATTAGTTAAAAAGCAGAATATATGAAAGCAAATTTGTAATTTGCGGGATATGTATTAATTAAAATAACATTTACAAAGCATATTTTGTTCAAGATTACATATTTAGTTCTAATTATAATAGTCTAATGGCGCCAAGCCCTATATCCAAAACTTCGCCGTCGCCGCCATCGTCCTCCTCCTCCTCCTCCTCCTCGTCGCCGAGCTGCCGCTTGATGTGCGGCGGTGCTAAATCCTCCTTCTCATCCGAATCCGATTCGGTGGCGGAGTTGGTCTTGCCCCAACGCCGATTCCTCGCCGCCGCCGTCGTCATCGCTGCGTCGTCCTCCTCCTCCTTTGCCTCCTCTTCCTCCTCCTCCGCCTCCACCTCCTCCTCCTTCTCCTCCTCCTTCAGAGCGACGGATCGGTGGGGCTCGACCAACACGCACGCTTTAGGGGTGCCATTGTTGCAACAAAAGTGGATTGTGTGGGGCCGCAACAAGAGTGGATTGTGTGGATTGTGACAAGAGTGGATTGATGCAACAATACCGCATTATATAGAGGCAGAATGGGAAGGGCAACAGCGGTTGGCGAGGAATGTGAAGCGCAACGGTTGGCGCGGCAGAGAACGGGCAAGCGACGGTTGGTCGGGCGCGGAGTTGAACGTTGAGTATCACTCGCCGGTTTGTATTACCAACCGGCGGTGATAATCGACTATCACCGCCGTTAATACCTATAGCCGGCGATGATATATTATCGCCGGTTTAATTTATAGCCGCAGTGATATTTAAATTTTATCGCCGGTTCGTATATTCAACCGGCGGTGATATGTATTTTCCGCCGCAACGCAATTTTCCTCGTAGTATGATTTATCGCTGCGGTTCGCACGTAACCGGCAGCGATAAGGTATTTTCAGCGTAATATGACCTTATCATCGCGGTTGTTGGCGAGAGCGATGATAAGCTATTTATATAGCGATCTTCACCGACCGACGATTTCCTACGAAAGCGTAAGAGAGGAGCGCTCTTTGCTCGGTGTATTTTTCCGGAGAGGTGTCCGCCAAATTTGGTGTCAATATTTTGTTCATATTTTTCATCGAATCGACATCTTCTCCGACGAGCAAATCAAAGAGGAGTCTGTATTATCTTGGGGAGTTCTTCTTTGAAAAATTGTATTAATTAAAATTTTTCGAGGTTCTTGACTTGATGTATGTTATATATGTCGTAAAATTTTACTTTACTGAGTGCTATAGATGTTGATAATTGCTGATTGTGCGGTGTGAACAGTTTATGCTCAGATCGCTCAAATTAAGATCTAGCTAAATTATTGAATAAATTATAATTCACTACCGATTTTTAATAGTAAAGGATTGCTAGATGATCAATTATAAATAGTGAGAATTGCTAGTTGAATATTTAAATAATGGGAAATGGTAGATGGATTTTGCAATAATGAAAGTTGGAACATAAATAATTATTTAGAAATATATCCTTATATTCAATTATATGCTTGTTAATTTGTTGTAGATTAATTTAATTTAATAGCTAGCGCTACATAACAAAATGAAATGAAGAAATCTTCTAAATAAGTAAAAAATGCTAGATGGATATTTAAATAGTGAAAAAGGTTTGATGTATTATATAGGCAAAATTGCTAGATGTATTTGTAAAACTAATCATTTACAATTATATATTGTTATTTGCATAAATTCATATCCATTTTAGTGATGTAGTGGATGTTTAAGTAATAAAATTGCTAGATGGACAATTATGCATAATTGTAATTAATTTAATTAATGAAAATTTGTTATATGGATTTTTAATAGTAAAGGATTGCTAGATGATCAATTATAAATAGTGAGAATTGCTAGTTGAATATTTAAATAATGGGAAATGGTAGATGGATTTTGCAATAATGAAAGTTGGAACATAAATAATTATTTAGAAATATATCCTTATATTCAATTATATGCTTGTTAATTTGTTGTAGATTAATTTAATTTAATAGCTAGCGCTACATAACAAAATGAAATGAAGAAATCTTCTAAATAAGTAAAAAATGCTAGATGGATATTTAAATAGTGAAAAAGGTTTGATGTATTATATAGGCAAAATTGCTAGATGTATTTGTAAAACTAATCATTTACAATTATATATTGTTATTTGCAAGAAATTCATATCCATTTTAGTGATGTAGTGGATGTTTAAGTAATAAAATTGCTAGATGGACAATTATGCATAATTGTAATTAATTTAATTAATGAAAATTTGTTATATCCATTTTAGTGATGTAGTGGATGTTTAAGTAATGTAGTTTGATATAATTAATCGTAGATGGACCGAAGGTGGATGTATGACACGGACCGTCGTGGTGCGAGTTCTTTAATGGTGTGACTTGTTTTCGAATGCGTCATGCACACAAGTCAAGAAACCCGCGGACTATATGTGTTGTCCATGCGTTGATTGCAAAAATGAGAAGATGTTTTGTAACATAGAGTCGACACGCACACTTGCTTCAAGGGGTTTCAAGGTGGCTATACGTTGGATGAGCACGGTGAAGATGATATTATACATGAAGGGCAAAACATTGATGAAGATGATATTGTTCATGAAGGGCAACACATTGATGGAGATGACGGAGACAACGATATGACGGCGGTGGAAGATGCGTTCGTTGATACCCACGAAGATGATCTAGATCAAATGTCTGTGATGGGGAGGGGACTTCACTAGTGAAAGGGAGTTTCAAAAGTTCCAACGTATGGTAGAAGACTCTACAACGCCATTGTACCCGGCCGCAAGGAGGAGCACGTAAAGTCGCATACCGTGCTTTCACCATCGCAGCTTGAAGGCAAGCAATGGTTGGTCCGATAAGAGCTTTATTGAGTGTTATGTCTCTTGGGGACTTGCTTCCAGAGGGTAACGTGTTGCCTTCAACTACGCATCGTGCCAAGCAGTTGTCCGCCTGCTGGGACTGGAAGTACAAAGAATACACGCATGTCCAAACGATTGCATATTGTATCGCAATGAGTTTGCGACATGGATGCTCGTGTTGTTTGCAAAGCAAAGCGGTATAAGGGCAACGCGGCAGCGATATCGAGAACGAAGATGTCGGGTGAGGCGAAGAAGAAGAGGTGTCCCCGTAAGGTGGTGTGGTATTTCCTATAATCCCCGTCTCAAGCGATTGTTTGCGAACAAAAGGCATGCCCAATTGTTACGATGGCACGCCAAGAGCGAAGAAGGATGGAATGCTCAGACATTCTGCCGATTACGTGCAATGGAGGAACATCGACAGTAAAATATAAGAAGCGCTTTGCATATGATGTGAGGAATATAAGGTTGGGTTGAGTACGATGGGATGAATCCTTTTGGCAACATGAGTAGTCGTCCACAAAGACTTGGCGGTGACTTTATGCATCTACAACCTACCTCCTTGGCTTTGCATGAAGCGAAAGTACATTATGATGCCACTATTGATCCAAGGGCCTGTGCAACCCGGCAATGATATCGATGTGTACCTCAAACCATTGGTTGAAGATCTTCTAATATTGTGGACCGATGGTGTACGGTATGGGATGAGTATAAAAGAGAAAACTTTATCCTACGGGCATTATTGTTTGTAACCATTAATGATTATCCTGCGCTTGGCAACTGTCGGGCCGCACGACAAAAGGCTTCAACGGATGCGCCCAAAGGCTCGGATGATACTGACTAGCCGGTGGTCAAGAAACAATAGAAAAATGGCTTACATGCGGCATCGTAGGTTCCTCCGTAAGGATCACCCATACCGCAATAATAAGAGAGCTTTTGACGGGACAAAGGAGACCGCATTAGCTCAAGAATCGATCGGGAAACAGATATTTGCCGCAGAAGGACCTTACAATTATTCACGGAAAGGGAGCCAGAAGACATCTATTCCGACTTCCGGGATAAGGCTCCTTTGTGGAAAAAGAAATCAATATTTTGGATCCTACCTTATTGGCAAGACTGGAAGTTCGACACGCAATCGACGCCATGCACATAGAGAAGAACGTGTGATAGCTTGCTTGGTATCTTATCGACATACCGCAAAACGAAGATACACTTCAAGCAAGGATGGACCTCAAGATATGAAACCGAGGAAGGAGCGATCATGAAGAAATGGATACAGCAAAAGTACCTTCCATGACTCGCTACACTTTGAGCAAGAAAGAGAAAATTAGCGTTTATGAATGCTTGCACGGAATCAAAGTTCCGTCTCGTTACTCGCTAACATAAAGAGACTAGTCTCAATGAAAGACTTAAAGTTAATTGGTATGAAGTCTCACGATTGCCACGTGATGATGACACAGATGCTTCCAATTGCAATTAGGGGTTCTGCCAGAGAAAGTCCGAGACCCAATTATCAAGTTGTGTTCATTCTTCAACGCGATTTCACGAAGGCCATCGATCCATTAATACTAGACAAGCCGCAGAAGACGTGGTTCACACTCATGCGTGCTTGAGATGTGTTTCTCCATCTTTTTTGATATTATGGTCCATCTCATTGTTCACATTGTGAAAGAGATACGAATTCTTGGTCCCGTATTTCTACATCGATGTACCCTTCGAGAGATTCATGGGGTTATAAAGAAATATGTTCAGAATCAAATCGACCGGAAGGCTGATTGCCGATGGTCGGGGAACCGAGGAGGTCATTGAGTTCTGCGTCGATTATATGGATCTCAAACCGATTGGTGTGCTCAGATCTCGGCATGAGGGAAGGCTACAGGAAAGGGACACTAGGCGAGAAATCAAGACGTATTAGCAATCTAGCTGCATTTACACAAGCACATTTCGCAGCTTTTGGGACAATCGGTTGTGGTGGCCCCATATGTCGACATGCACAAGAACGTATATCCAAAACAAACCTGTGGAGGTCGAGGGTTGGCTCGCGAGAGAGCACAGAGATAATTTCGGCGATTGGTTGTGTAGACACATGATGCGTCGGAGACAGATCGCACTCGCTTGAAATTGTTGGCTCGTGGACCGTCAACTACAATTCGGACATTCCAAGGATACGACATAAATGGTTTTACATTTTATACAAGAGCGCAAGATAAAAAGAGCACCAATCAAAATAGCGGTATCCGTGATAGATGCCTATGACAAAGAATGGAAATAGGCAAACCTACTACGGATTCATAGAAGAGATTTGGGAGCTTGACTATGGTCCTTGAAGGTCCTCTTTTTCGGTGCCAATGGGTCGACTTTCGTGGCGTGAATATCGACAAGCACAAGATCACTACCGTGGACCTCAAACTCGCTTGATACAGAGAAGAACCATTCGACTTGCTAATTTCGTGACACAAATCTTCTTTGTAATCGACCGGCTAACAAGGAGCGCCACGTGGTTATTCAAGGAAAAAGAAGGATTGTCGGAGTTGAGAATGTTGTCGACGAGGAAGAGTACAACCAATTCGATGAGCTTCCCCTTTGGAGAGGACGTTGACCTAAGTACCATGGAAGACAAAGGATTTGTTACATACATACGCCGCGATCATAACGAAGGTCGAGTCGTAGCTTAGTTGTAGTAATGAAATGTATGCTTTCTTTTGTATGAACGACATGTTTATTTTCTCATATGTAACAATTAATGTAATATATGCAATAATGGAAATTGAGGTTATGCTTTCTTTTGATCAAATTGAAAGTTTTATTGCATTTGGATTTTTGTGATTTTGATCGCACTTGAATTTGTTCGAATTTGACAAAGATTTGGTGCAATCACCGTGCAATCCAACTAAGAAAAGTTTCCAAAAATTCTGAAACAAAATCATGGATGTACATCTCATCTTACCCCATGTACATATAAAATTTCATGATCAAATTCGCCCTATATTAAGAGCAATAAAAAGACAAATTTTAATGTAATATGGGCAAAGAGCGATCATCGCCGGTTGTACAATGGACCGGCAGAGAGTATTCCACTATCACCGCCGGTTGTACAATGGACGGCAAGAGTATTCCACTATCACCGCCGGTTGTACAATGGACCGGCAGAGAGATTCCACTATCACCGCCGGTTGTACAATGGACCGGCAGAGTATTCCACTATCACCGCCGGTTGTACAATATAAATAATCACCGCGGTTGGTATGACCAACCGGCAAGTGATATTCCACCACTATAAATAGAAACGCGCGCCTTCCTCTCATTTACCTTAGCCCTAGCCCGCGCCTCCTCTCGCTTTACAGCATTGCCGCCGAAGCCTCGACGCCCAGGCCGACCACCCGCCGGTTCGCGTGAGCTCCCGCCGCCGCCGCTCGACGCCGCCGCCTCGCTTCGCCTCGGACCGCGTCGCCTCGACTCAGGGGCGCCGCGCCTCCTCCCACGTCGCTTTCACCTCCCCACCGCCTCCCGCCGTCGCCGCCGACCTCCCCACCGCCTCCCCGTCGCCGCCGACCTCCCCACCGCCTCCCGCCGTCGCTTTGGTATCGCTTCTTGCGATGCGAATGTGGTTGTGCAGATGTGAATGTGCGATGTGAATGTGAATGTGAATGTGCATGTGATTGTGAATGTGATTGTGAATGTTTCAGATGTGCATGTGCAGATGCTAAGGGCCATCAATTCATTTGGCTTGGGGACCTAGCATGTGGGTATAGTGTTCAAGGAGGATTTGGGATCGCAATAGACAATTTGTGACAACTAATCTCAGATTTTCAAGGCTCGCTTGTTGCTCTGTGATGAACTAGGGTAAAAGTATGACCGTAACATTTATCTCTCTGCTTTTAGGCCTTGAACTGTAGACTGTTATTTTCTCAATCATATTTTTCGTCAAGACTTGTTATGCTAGCCTCGTGTTCGATGCTATTAGAGTCTCATCACCGTGAACTGTTATTTTCGAATCATATTTTCTCGCTTAATTCTTGTCTTGGTTTGTTTAAAACTGGTATTAGAGATCATGGAATTGGTAAATGAAAGCATTTAAGGTGGTAAGAGTTCAAGGCCTAATGCATAGAATAAATTGTTAGCCGATTCATGATTGTAGTAAAGATTCTAATCTTTACTCTAACCCTAAATCTGAGAGCACCATATTCATTTTATTGTCTTTGAGACAAGAGGTATAATTCATATTATGTATGACTTAACCATGCTTATCGTTGTCTTGTTTATGTCATACATCTTGTTTGTGAATTATATATTCTCATATATATGCTTAAGAGGAATAATGAACAAAGTCTTGCATGCACCATTGTATTGTCAGTATGTCACATATTCCATTGGTACACACATAGTCAAGTAATGGTAATTCAATGATTCAATATGTTCTACCATGCACATATCTTTTGTCCGCTGGTGTTGTATTGTAGGTGCTCTAGGCTCATTGTTTGTGCAATTACAGAGTCCATGCTCGTTGATATTGTTTCAAGAAAGTTAATTAATGCATAATCCAATACTTTTTTGGGAAACAATATGCCGTGCTAAGATCGGCAGATGTGAGTCAAAACTTTTCCGTACTTGAGCCTTTGATGTGTTCTCCTATCGCTAAATAGATAATGCCGATCGAGATCGTTTGGTGTGAGTTGAAAATTTTGTGGTACTTCTGGACCCTTTCATGTGTTTTGGTATCACTAAATTTTGTGGTACGCCTAGATTTGTAATGTCTCTTTCCTCGCTTGTTGGTTGGCGGCGAGATTCTCTTTGCATGTATTTAAGCATTAAGCAATGGAGACCAATTGTGTTTTCGGGTCCTCAAGAGTGTAGCCTCATGAACACTACTACACCGCTTTTACCCTTACCCTGCTTAATAATATTACTAATAGGACAAGCGACTACTTTTAGGCATGCAAGATTCGTTATGGCTAAGATTATTCTCATGTTCTACTAGTGGGATGTAAACATATAGGCATTTCTTTTCTTTTCCTTTTTTCGCAAGGAACATATTGGCATACCTTTATAATGCAATCTGGGTTGCCTCCAAATTGTGGATGATGCACAGAACTTGTAGAGTTCGCATGCCTTTGAGTTTGAAACTTAGACTTGGTTCCGATACATTATTAAACTCATATTCATGACTTATTGAAATTGTGATGTCCAAGCATTGGGGTGGTGTGTCATCACCGATCTTTACATATATGTGTTCATGGATAGCTACATGCTATGGAAGACTAACTAATTATTACTAAGGTAAGGTTGTCACAAATTAGTCTATTACTCGTCCCTTGTGGCGAGGAGGGCCTTTGGGCAACCCGACATCCGAGAACACTCAAAATAAACAAGTTGAGCTTTATGCTAGTTGCCTTGTGAATTCACATCTCGCACATGTGCTGCTTTTGATCATTTTGCTCTGTGGTTATTTATATTGCAGCCAAAAGTAAACTTCAATTTGGTGCTTTGTATATCTTCTTGAAAGATGTATACATGTGTTGTAAATATTTGTTTCAGAAAGATGTATACATGTGTTGTAAATATTTGTTTCAGAAAGATGTATACATGTGTTGTAAATATTTGTTTTGTGCCACTAATTGTAATAGTAAGTAGTTGTAGTTCATTTAGTTAATAGTTGTGCCACTAATTGTAATAGTAAGCAGTTGTATGAAATTTCAAGATTCATTATATATCGATAGTTACAAAAAGAGAAAAGTCGACAAGTTTATAGAGTTTAAACTTGCTAGAATTTTCTCTTGTTTGTAACTCTCGATATATAATGAATTTGATTCTACAATTTTATGTGTATGTATATTTTGTTGACCAAAAATGTATGTTTAAAAAAATAAGCCCTGCAAGTTCAAGAATCATGGGTGTCACGAGGCGTCAAATTTGAAGAAGGAAGCCATGAGGAGACATGCTTGCTTGAAATGGACTTAGGACTTGGTTCTTTGTCTTTTTAGCGTACCCTTGTCTATAGGTTTCCTCCGCTCTCTTCTTCATTGATCATGGATCTGCGTGTCCAACTTTTCCAATGAAAAATTTCATGTTCTATATCTTCATAGAACATGAAATTTTTCATTGGAAAAGTTGGACACGCAGGACTCCATGATCAATGAAGAAGAGGAGCGGGAGGAAACCTATAGACAAAGTGGTACGCGAAAGAAGACACCAACCAAGTCCCAAGTCCATTTCAAGCTTAGCATATCTCCTCATGGCTTCCTTCTGCAACCTGACGCCTCGTGACATCCATGCTTTTTGAACTTGCAGGGCTTATTTTTTTAAAATCATTTTAGTGTGGAATATATTCTTAAGAATATATGAATTTTTTCATATTATTTTTTCATTTCGAGATGTATATGTATCATGTGATTTTTTCTCATGTATAAGTATCATTTTAAAGTTACATGTGCATATTTTGGATTGTTAGGAATGGCCTCGAATCAGGGACAAGTGCCAGAGGGAGTTCGGCCCTCGAATGTAGACGAAGTAGGAGTGGGTAGCCCAAGTGGCTACTTGGACCTACAGGATATTGATATGGAGCAACCTGACGCCACAGCCATGGACCAAACTGACGCCCCTGCTATGGGCCAAGCTGACGCCACTGCCATGGACCAAGCTGACGCGACTAACATGGGCGAGGTAAAGTATTAGTACGCTAGAATCCCAAAATATTGTAGGGTCATACGACTAATAACAAGATCCAATTGTAGGCTCAAACGTCGGGTGAACAAAGCCGGCGCGCAGGTCGTGGCCCGAACAAGATGCCGAAGGGCGTTCACAACATACTCCAGCTCTCGGAAGTCGGGGAACCTGCTATACCCGAAGTCATGGCGCCAGACAGACAGACAACTCATGAGTACTTGCTAGGGATAACGTGCCCATCATCTATAGATCATGGACCGGCCGCGAAGGTGATCAGTGGGTTGTTCCCGATGACCTGAAGGAATCGCTATGGGGCAAGCTAAAACAAGTATTCCATTTCCCCCAAGGGTCAGAGTTGGTTGCAAAGAAACGTGCACTAGGTATCATGTGCACATGCTGGAAGAATTGGAAGACTCAGCTGAATAAGACCTATGTGAAGAAGAATGTCACGCCAAATTTTAACATGTTTCCAAAGATAAGAGAATTTTGGAAGGACTTTGTGGAGTACAGGAATTCTGAAGAAGCCCAGACAGTGAGTCAGAAGAACAAGGCAAACGCGGATAAGAATATCCACCTCACACACTAGGCTTTGGTGGCTACGTGAAGAAAATACTGCGTGGGATAGGCGCGAACAAGAGCTAACCTCAAGGGCGCATACTCGCGACGGCCGAGTTCATCGCACGATCAAAGCACTGGTTGCTTGGGAGGGGACTTTATCTCGAAGATGGCGCTTGAGCTTCAGAGCGATAGAGCCCGGAGGTGTCCGAAAATATCGATGCTCACGTGGAGTCTTCCAAGGGCTTTTCATCCCACGAAGGAGAATGATGAGCCGATTGTTGCCTGGGTAACAGAGAGCATCTGGCGCACCCGAGGAGTTGGTTTGGTGCCGTGGAAAGAAGGCTTCCCGGATGACGACTTATGTACAAGCGGCGAAAAGAATAGGAGAATATGAACGCAAAGTCAAATACAAGATGTTTGTGTCAAGAGCGTTAGAGGAAGAGAGAGAGCGGCCGATCAAGTTGTGGAGCAAGCAAGAAGAAAGCTCTCACTCACGACCGCCACTCGATGTGACCCTCCGAACCTCGACCACGGTGTTCTTAAGAGCACAAGCGTCCGAACGATTCCGGAGAGCATCGACTCCATTTTCCAGTGGATGACATCACAGAACCGACACCGTGCAAGCTGCATTTGTCCGCACATGGCATTACCATCAAGGTGGCTGATGGCAGGGCTTGGCCATGTGCCTCCTCGCAGGTTCTGCACTGCCGCCCAATACCGCTGGGATTCTCCAGGGTCGAAGTAGACAGTGTAGTCCGACAATATCGCAAAATGGAGGTAGAGATTCCTGGCGAGGACGGAAAAAACAAACTTGGAGAAAACGTGCATGGCTTCCTCGCGTGGCGCAAGAGCTTGATTATGTTCGGCTCGGACGATGAGGCCGACAACGACGACGATGATGATGAGCCGCACTCTCCACACGCAGACCTGTCGCCTACGAAAAGTGCAACTCCTCCGCCGGCACCAGTTAGGACAAGTCCAACTCCTCCGCCGGCACCATCCACAAAAGGATCAACTCCTCCGCCGGCACCAGCCAGGAAAAGTCCAAGTCCTCCGCCGGCACCATCCAGAAAAAGTCCAACTCCTCCTCCGGCACCAGCCAGGAAAAGTCCAACTCCTCAGCCGGCACATAAGAAGAGTCGAACATCAGCACCATCTCGAAGTCCGCATCGCCTTGTACCAAATCTCGGTCATCTGTGAAGGCGGCCTGACCTCGTAAGAAATTACCGCCGATATGATCAAGAAGAACGCAAAGAGCAAACGAAGGCCGAGGTAACATCTCACTTCCAAAAGGTGCCATCACCCGAGAAGACTAAAGTCGATGCTAATGCGCATGAGTTTTTCTTGAGTATGGCAAAAGCCAAAGAGACAGGCGGGCTTCAACCTTCGAAATGTCGGACTACGAGCGATCTCCGTAAAGCAAAACTTGAAGATGGCTAGTGCCGAGGCGCCGATGTCGCAAGCTCAAAAAGATGTCTTGAACAACGCCGTAATTACGAGCTAGGTCTAAGCCGAAGTACATTAAGGGCAACCGATGGCTCCCCAAAAGATTTAGAGAACCTAACAACAAAATTGCGGTAGGCCCATCAAGATACATGCAAAGTGCCAAGAGGGTATGTGGGCGATCCCGGTGAAATACAAAGATTCGGATTTTCACAATGGGGATGGCATGTTCAGTTAGAGTTCGCGAATTGTATATGTTGTCTGGGCAGATGCTCGACGCCATCGGGTCGACTGTGGACTTTGTAAGTCTCTATTTATATTATTGTATATTCTTCTACCGCTCAATCAGATGTCTAACTTCTTTTTACATATGTAGAATGGAGATACGCTTATGTGCAAAAAAAGAATGAAGATATAGGATTTCTCGATCCGGGGCTTGTCAACGAGACACTCGTCCGTGATAACCCAAAGTTTGTTGAAGACTATTTATTTAGGACTTTCTTCAAGCTGAGAAAGAAAACCTCCGTACTTGTACCCTATAACTTTCAAGACGATACCCTACTTCTAATATTGTTTTACTATTTTTTGCGTGACACGGTGTGGGACTAATAGGCCGTGTGAACATATATGTCTAGTTATCATCGGGTCCTCCTCGTCATCGAGTTAGAAGCTAGCGAGGTTTATGTCTTGGACTCGTTGAGAAAAGATCTTCGTGAGTATGAACATAATTTTGGAAGATGATGAACAGTAAACTCGATCGCTATGCTATTGCTCTAGTAATATTTTATTCTATTGTATTTAAGGTTAATTACTATTTAAAATCATTCACAGCAAGATTCACACGGTATTGCAAGAAAGGTGGTCCGATCTTCCCTACAGACAACTTTCAATGTAATAACAGACTTTCCATGCATGAGACAGACTGTGGAAATAGTTTATCGCATACTACGTATGTACAAATTTACATGCAATTGTCACGAAGAGTGTCGGCTATAACGAAGACATGGTATATAATTACACATTCACGCCTACTTTTCTTTCATTTAACATCTATCATCATTAATTAAATTTCTCTCCTTTCTTCAATAACAGCGCTCCAAGCTGAGAACCAATCGATTCATTGTCGAAAGAAATTTTAGCAATTCAAGAGCATATCGCCGATTCATTGACGAACATGTCATCGATCCAAAGGGCGAGTTCCACGACTAAAGCTTCGATCTAAAGTGAACGAGATGTACTCACACTACATTTGTGAACAGACTATTAATTGTAAAAACTAAATATTGTGATGCTTTAATATATTTTAATTATGATCTAACGACGCTTCATATACTATATATTTGAAGGCAACATATCATGTGCACACAGGCCTTCCGTGTACACATCGTGCACACCAACTAATAAAAGTCACGAAAACTACGAAAAAATTTGTAGATGTACTTCATAGATTACTCTACCTATGTATAAAAATTGCGAGTTCAAATTCAATACATATGAGGAATTTGAACGCAATTTTATACATAGGTAGAGTAATCTATGAAGTACATCTACAAATTTTTTCGAATCGTTGTCACCGCCGGTTTGTTTAGGAACCGGCAAGGATATACACGATCACCGCCGGTTCGTCAGATAAGCCGGCAGAGATATACATATATCACTGCCGGATTCTAGGTTGAACCGGCAGAGATAGTTGAGTATCACTGCCGGATGCTAGTGTAAACCGGCAGAGATAGTCTAATATCACTGCCGGTTGTATAATGAACCGGCAGTGATATCTATTATCACTGCCGGTTCCTCAGCCGGCAGTGATAACCCCGAGTATCACTGCCGACCAATGACTGCCGGCGCCCATAACCGACAGTAATGGCGTGGACGAACCGGCAGTGATGACCTATTCTGTAGTAGTGACACGAGAAAGGTGCAACCTTTTGAGGCGGCGAGAGCAGGCGCCCAGATCCGGCAGTTCGTACGGACCGCCGTCATCGGTGATAATCTTGATCTCGAGCACCGAAGGGCGCGCGGTACCCGATGCTACGGCGAATCCATCTATCGGCGCGTCGCCGCCCAAGTGAACAAGAACTATCCGGAACGCATCCAGCGTCGGAGCATCGTGGAAACCCAGGAAGTTAGTGGACAAGCCCTCCATGTTCGCCGACGTCTCCTCGAAGTCGTCGTGTGGGAGTTGGGATTATTCATCAAAAGCTTAAACTGATGCAAAAAGATGCACAATTCACTACTTTAACACTCTCCTTCACATGTTGGTTTGCTTAGGTCTAGTACATAGAATAGAAGTGGATCACAATTATTTTTTTTAAATATGTTAATTGGATCTTCAACTCAAGACCTCTTAGCTCTGATACTATATTAAGTTGTATTGTATGCACTAACCAGTTCACCCAAAAGGCTTAGATGATGAGTAAAGATGGATAATTTATTTATACTTCAACAATAAAAGACAGAAGAATGTAGTGTAAGGCCACACTTGAATCGTGGGCACAACTGATCTATTTATAGACAGAAGTATTACACATTAAAGAACGCGCCAAGCGCACTCATTTACAGCAAGTAACAGAACGTGAGAAGTGGGAGCGAGTACTTGGTCGTGCTAGATTTGCTACACAGGCAGTTACAATGAAAACACAGAAGTGTCAATATTCAAGGGCTGAGATTGACTAAATCAAATACAATTTTAACATGCCTCCTCAATCTCAGCCACAATTAGTTATATTCAGATTATACTAAATCTCTTTGAATGGCTCCTAGCACTAAAGGTTTTGTGAACATGTCTGCTACCTTGTTCGTTGACAAGATGAACCTCACAACAAGAGCTAGCCTTGGATGCAATTTGCTCTCTAACGAAGTGAAAATCTATCTCGATGTGGTTTATGTATGAGCATGAAACATCAGTTTGTTGTCAAGAATAAGTTGTCACACCACAGTACTATAGCTCCAGCTTGAAAATTACCGATTTCATTTAGTAAAGACTGCAACCAGATGAATTCAGTAGTTGTATTAGTGAGAGCTTTATATTCCCCTTTTGTACTTGAACGCGACATCGTAGGTTGCTTGCATGCACTCTAGGATATCAAGTTCGATCCTAGATAGATTACATATCCACCAATTGAACGGTGATTGCCAACACAGCCTGCCCAATCTGCGTCTGAGAAAGCGCTCAACAGTGTGTAGTTTGACTTCTGAATGTTAAACTCAAACGTGATAGTTCCTTTGATATATCGCAAGATTCTTTTAACTACTACCCAATGGAGATTTGTAGGAGTTTGAAGGAATTGGCACACCTTGTTGACTGCAATGGAGATATCTGGTCTTGTTAGTATGAGATACTAAATTCCTCCTACAATGCTTCAGTACAAGAAAATATCCTCATTCTTCAGAAGTATTCCCTATTGTTCGATAGTTTTTCTATATTGGACATTGGTGTTGCCATTGAGCTGCAGTTTGTCATGTTCACTATCTTCAAAAGGTCAGACGCATACTTTGTTTGAGTAAGAGCACTGAGCAAGTCCCCTTTCAGTGTGGATTGCTTTAATCCCCAAGAAGTAGTGAAACTTTCCTAGATTTTTAACATCAAAATTACTCTTTAACTGACATATGAGCTTATCGACTGAACTTGCATCGAAACTCACTATGATAATATCATTTACATATATGAGGATGTAGATGGTGATTTCTGGCTTCTTGAGTACAAATAGAGAGATATCAATTTTACATGAAATAAATCCCAAATTTTTAAGCTTATTACTCTAACTTGGCAAACCACGCTCGAGGTGCTTGCTTTAGGCCATATAGGGCCTTATCAAGTTTGCAGATGAACTTTGAATACTTTGTGTGCTCTTATCCAGGTAGTTGTTTCATGAAAACATCTTCTTGCAACTCTCTATGAAGAAAAGCATTTTGGATGTCTATTTGTCTCAATTCCCAGCCTCGAGAGATAGCTATTGAGAGTATGAGATGAATGGTTGTGGGCTTAACGACCAGGCTGAATGTATCATTATATCAATCCCATATCGCTATTTGAAACCCTTTGCAACTAACCGAGCCTTATACCTCTTAATAGTTTCATCTAATTTTTCTTTGACCTTGAAGACCTATTTGCAACCAATCAAATTATGTACCATCTGTGGAGGAACCAAGTGCCAAGTCTTGTTTTTTTATAAGTGCTTCATATTCTTTGTCCATTGCTTCTCTACATTTGTGTCTTGCATGGCTTGTGCATATGAACGAGGAATTTTGTGTGAAATAGTAGTTGTAGACTTGTAGTAGTAGTGAGTGCCTTCTTGTGTCTTGAGTATCGAATAGTTCCATTTGTAAATCTTTTGGGCCTTAGAAATTAGAATATTGTCTTGCAGTCTTGTTCTCATGGGGTGTATGCTGGTGTTCACATTTTCTTCAGCTGTTGCATTATCTTGAGGGTTGCTTGGACTGTTAGTAACACATGCAGGACTTTGCTCATGAACAGGAGAGTTAGATTCATTAGTGTCAGATAAAAAAAGTTGGTAATTTTCCAATCGTTCATTCTCAATAATGTGCTCATTGGAGTGAAATTATGTAGCTGAAGTTAAAGAGGGAAGAACAATAACAGAATGTTCGGTAGAAATTTTAGTGAAAATTGCAGGCTGTTCTAATATAGTTGAGAAGGGGAAATATGATTCAGCAAATATCACATCTCGTGATATGTAAACTCTTCCTGTTGATTTATCTAGATACTTATCTCGTGATGACTGTTGTAGCCAATGAACACACATTGTTTAGACCTAAATTGAAGTTTCCTAGTGTTGTATGGTTGGAGGTTTGGCTAGTACGCACACCCAAGTATATACACAAAGCATTGTATAATTTGGAGAGCTATTAAAAAGTTTGGTCATCGGAGTAGAGTTGTTTAGTATTCGGCTAGGAAGACGATTGATGGGGAAACAACTAGTAAGAAAAGCTTCATCCCAAAACATTGTGGGCATGGAAGCTTGAGCTAAAAGAGCAAGTCCGATTTCAACAACATGTCTGCATTTCCGTTCAACCAAATCATTTTGTTGATGAGTGTGTGAACATGAGATACAATGGATGATACCAATATCTATAAAATACTTGTGCAATCGATGATACTCTCCAACCCAGTCAGATTGCACATCTCGTATTTTGTGGTTCAAAAGTAGTTCAACAAGCCTCTTAAAACGCAAGAATACTTGCTCCACATCTGACTTGGACTTCAAAAGGTATAGCTAGGTAAAATGGCTAAAATCGTCAACGAAAGAAGAGCAGACCCCCCAAACGTTGGTGTGAATGAGATCAAGAGGAGCTGTGGATTTGTGCAAAGAGGCAGAATAAGGTAATTAATTGATGGATCTTAGCTTTTTGTCAAGCATCGCAAACAAAATAAATTTTATTGAAAGAGCACTAAACATTGCTCGATTTTACTACATTTGTGATGACATTAGTGGCTGAATGACCAAGCCGGTAATGCCATGTTACTTGACTAAGTCTACATGCTAAAACAGAAAAACAAGAGCATAAGGAGAAAGCTTTATTGTTGTGCTACAGGTGTCTCTTGATGCTAGGCCTTGGCCTTCTGAAGTTCATTAGGATAGGATATAGACCATGGTTACATCGGCCTTGGAGTAGAATTCTCCTTGTGTGAAGATCGTTTATGCAGAATGAGTTAGCGAAAATTCAAACTAAGCATTGTTGTTTTTTTGAAAGAGAACTAAGCATTGTTGTCACGAGCTAATTTGCAAAGGGAGAGTAGATTCTTATTAATTTAAGATACACTTCCATGCTTTTTTTTTTTGATAGCTATGCAACTTGTATTGAGAGAAAAAGTATTGAAGCACTGTGCTATTAATTTTAACAGGGATCGGTTGTTAAGAAGTCATAGCAGTCGAGGTTGATGCAAGGCACCGAGCGCCACAGGTCCGTCCTCCGCTTGGACAGCGCGACCTGCTGCGCCGGCAGGAAGGAGAGGGCGGAGTGGGGGAGGCAGTCAGGCAGCGCGCTCAGCCGGTCACCGGCGGAGCCGTCCGCGCCGCCCCACTCGGTGTTGGTGGTGGCTGCCATCTCACGTGCGTCGGTGCATGCAGAGACGTCTGTGCGGCGAGCCAGGCCAGCCAAAGCGTCAAATCCCGTGGGTTTTGAGAAGCCGTCCGATCCAACTTACACGGAGAGATGTTACGAACACACCCTACTCAGGTTCTCCGGTTGAACTCCATGCAGTCATGCAATTACACTTCACGTAGTCTGATGGGCAAAAGGTAGCAGAGACACATCACGGTCAGTGCATTCCAGGCATCGACAAAGAAAACAACTGGTTCTAGCTTCATAGCCGTTAGAACAACAATGGGAGATAAGATGCCATGCTTAACCAGCGCCACAATGTATAATTAAACTTTGCTTTGCTCATAAGCTAACGGGAAAGGAAGATGCATGCATTGTTAACACTGCATTGCCAGCCAGCTAGCCGCGTGATTTTTTTTAGAGATCTCTCGTATGAACCCGTGTGGACTAAAGAGACTAAATTATATTCGGATGCCTGCTTTATATATATATATATATTATAAAAAAAACTTCACTGAGGCATTCTGCTACAATGTATCTGAAAATTGACCGGACATTACAGCCAGCGTAGTCCCTAAAACGAACAAAAGGAAAAAAGAATGAAAAAGAAGCAGCCAACATGCCTAGTTGAGAGTGCTGTCTGGCCCAAATTCACAACTCAGAATCACAGAAGACGACGTCCAGCCGAATTTTCATGGGCTTGCATTTCAATGTTTCACGCGAAGACGCGAGTCCAAATCTTGAGAGTAAGACATTGTGACAGCACCCAGACCCGTACGGCCCAACTCGATCGGCCGGAAAGGGCTCTTCGAAAAATTAAAAATTACGTTTAAATTTTTTCAACAGTTTTTTAATAGAATAGATCTAAAAATATCAAAATTACGTTTAAATCCCTCTACGGTTTGCATTTAGGTCCTCTCGGTAGTTTTTAGCGGAACGGACCCTAGAAAAAATACTTTAGATCCCTCTGCAGTTAAAAAAATTTATATTCGTCGAAGGTTTATAGCAATCCATGGATTCGCCAACGGGTCGTAACCGCAGTTTTCTAAAAACAACACAAATTCGTCGAAAGTTTATAGCAGCCTATAGATTCGCCGACGGGTTCTAACCGCGGTTTTCTAAAAAAAATCAAATTTTTTGAAGGTTTATAACAGCTCATTGATTTGCCGACGGGTCTTACCGACCCATTTTTTTAAAAAAAATATGAAAACCGAAAATATGACTAGATTTCTCGAATTTTTTACGTTACATCGTCGTGCGTGATGCGGGGTACCACGTTATTCTGGCTAGTTATATATACACACACTACTTCCGGACGTAGAAAATCGGATGAGTTAAGCATAAAAACACTGCCTTTTCCACATCATCGAGTTGGTTTTGATCCACGACAAGGAAAAAACCAAATTTACAAATAAATATACAGAGTAAGAAGCTAGATTTAAAGAAATATATATAAATGGCTAGATAAGCGATTACTTCACAAAATATCTCCCTGCCTAGCCCCACCATCTTCAGGGTCACATCGTCCCGCTGAAAGAAATAAATTGTTAGGAACACCCCATGTGGCTGCCCCAACAACACCATATCTAAGATTGACGTTACCAACAAAAAATTCAAAGACATCCTCCTAACATGACATATGTCATGTTATCCATCCACTTCCACCCTTCTTTTTTCTCTTCCTTTACTCACTGCCCCCACCTCCCTTACTTTCTCCCTAACACAAAATTTTAAAATTAGAAAATTTTAAATAAAAGAGTTTCAACTTAAAAAATTTTAAAATAGAAAGTTTCAACTCAAACAAAATTTCAAATTAGAAAGTTCCAGCTAAAAATTTTTTAATCGAAAAATTGCAATTAAAAAAATCTCAACTTGAAAATTTTTAAATAAAAAATTACCAAATTATAAAGTTTTAACTCAAAAAATTTGAAATTTATAATGAAAACCAATTCAAAAAACTTTTGGTTTGAAAAGTTTTGATTCAGAAACTTTCGAAAAGTCTTTTAAAAATAATTCTTATTCAAAACTTGGGGGAGGGGGAATTTAGAAAACAAAAATATTCAAAACTTTCAAATTATTTTGAATTTGAAAAACACTATTGATGATCGCGAACATGTTCTCTCCATTTTTGTAATTTTTTGTTTGAGAAGCATTACTTTGTGAAATTCTAGGTAATTGGACATATCTAACTACAATAGTGATTAATAAAAAAACAGGCACTAAAACCGTGATTAATTACATTTAGAAAAACTTTTATAGAACTTTTAGCAGACTTCACTTACTATAATAAAAGATTTTAACAACATTTTGGTCTCACATGATAGACCGTAAACGTTATTTCTACAAACATTTTTGTCATTCCTTTTTTTTTTTTTGCAACAATTGTATCCATCTCTCTCAACTCATTTATAATATCTCTTTATTTATCTCTGAACTCTAAAAAATTATGTGTCTCACTCCCTAATTTAAATGTTAATCCAAGTAATATATAAAGCCACATGTTTTTCTCCTTTTATACTCTTGTAGGTTTTCTTACTTATAAATGTTTTATTTTAGAGAATGGATAGTCTATCCACGTTCTTCCTAACGTAATATGATTTTATATATACGCTTATAACAATGATTTTGAAAGTCGTCATTCATCGCACAAGTAGCCATGTCTAAAATTTAGAAGGCACTTCAAGGAAATATCAGGGAAATATGGGTTAGAATATATGAAGAACAATATTCCCTCTATATCCGTATTTGATAAAATATTCGGAAGATAACAGACAAATCAATAAAATAACTATTTGATAAGATATCAATATCCTTTAATATTCTGTATGGTTTTCTAGTCATCGACTGATTTATAATACAAACTTACATTTAATTATTTTTATGTTGTTAAGTAGGATAAATAATTTTCTAACAGGTACTATAATGTAATACTTTCATTACTAAAGTTATAATTTTCTTTTTATGTGTTGCATTTGGCAAACTATATATGGTAGGTTTGAATCCAATCCGTGTCCACCGAATGCTCGTATCCTGAAAAATCAGTAATAGAGATATCCGTATCTAATTCTAAATCCGAGATAAAAATATAGATTAGATATCTAACCCGTTTTTACCCTACTTAATCTTCAATCAACAAGCTTTGCTCTTAACCACTCCTCTAACATCTAAGCATTGTTGTTTCCTCTTAGACGGCACCTTGCCTCGTGGCGCAAATCCCAGATCATCTTGCTATCATCACCCGAGGCCTTGACGTATCTAATAATTACGTTTCACCCCAAATCACGAAGCCGAAGAGGCGAAGAAGCCTAAAGCCCTAAACAATCCGGCCCCCTCCACGAGCAGGGACTCTGAACAAAATTCCGTAACAACTCACGTCGCTATCTGCAAAAGAATCCTATATATTATCGTAAAACCACCCCGCACTTAATAAATCCTCAAAGTATCGCACGAAACATCCCAAAAACTACTGTTCCTTCGCATCTCAGCGCCTCCTCCCCCTCCTCCTCGCTCCGATCCAACTCGCCGGCGGCGATGTCGCAGCCGGCGGTTGCCGCGGCGGCGGCGGCGCAGCCGCAGGGGCGGGAACCGGCTGCGCGGCAGGGCGGTGGCCTGGGGCAGAGCATCGCCGGCATCGTGCGGATGGCGGTGTTCTGGTACTTCGCCTCCAAGTTCTTCGGGCCGAAGCGCCCCGCGGAGCCATGGGTGCTCATGTCCAACCTCTTCCAGAAGGGAGAGCCGCTGGTGAGAACGCCGCCCCCACAAACTTTGGATGGTTGCTACATATGCGAGATTTTGGGTAGAGGGGGCGTGCTAGGTTTCTATTGCGGTTTATTTGTTGGTGTGCCTGTAAAGGATGTGGATTCGGTTTGATACTGTGCGGACAATTTGGTTGTGTTTGCTCCGTTGAAAAAAATGTGTAGGGTTTTATCAGAGGTTTTTTTTTGGGTTAATTGCTGGCGGATGCTGTTACGCAAGAGAGAGTGTTTGAGCTGAGTATTATGGTTCGGTAGGGGAGCTGATTTATTTGGTTTGATGCGAAAACTTTGGGGTTTGGGTGCGTTTTGGGTGCTGTCGGACAAGTTGATCACGTGAAGGTATCGGTGCTCTACAATATTGTTCGATTTCGATTTACTGAGGAAAGAAGGTCATGCTTTTTGGTATGTTTGTTTGATATTCTAAATTGAGTGGATCTCAGGAGGCCAATTTGATGTTTGTTCCGGGTTTTTCAGAATTATAATATAGTATGCAACGAAAAACATATATAAGGGTCCTGTGAATTTTGGTGATGTGGTGTGTACTGGATGCCACCCAATTGAGTAGATGTAGATCATGTGAAGATGTTTGGTGTTTGAATTGTTTTGCAGTCTTAGGTAGGGTTTTGACTTTTGAAGTGTTTGTCCACTATGAAGCTGAGGACGTCACAGTAGGCATGGATAGTATACAAGGTCCCTTTCTGGGTTTGTTGTTTACATTAAGTTTAGTGAGGTAAAAATTGGTCGTTTGGACCGGGTGTTCTGAAGAAAGCCAACCGTATGATAACATTCAGTATGTCGTGAGCCATTTGTGCTGGTGGAGAAGTGACTTTCTGGTTTTAATGAGTGCACACTGAGCTGAGAACTTGGTATACGATATTACGTCAAGCATTTGATTGAGGAGATGCATAACCTTTTTTGGTAAAATTGATGATTCAGTAGGCTTGTGTAAATGGCTCATGCAAGTCTAAAGTATTATGCAGATTAAAGGCCTCAAGGTTGCTGCTGCAGTGCCTTTTTCAGTAGATCAAGTTAAATTACTCCCATTTGATGTGGTTTGATTCCTTTTGTTGCTAAGTTTGTGTATTTGGCATTTTTAGGTATATGGTAATAGTCAAATGAAAGGACATTCCTAGATCTGACCTTTAAATGGGGCAAATACAAAATTTCGTTTGAATTCCTTTATAGTATCACCCAAATTTCATGCCTCTAGTTAGTATTGGTGTAAAGACAAAATGGAGGTGGCTGCGTTCATGCTTTAAGCACTACTTGCGCTTTCCTAAACACAAATACCGTGGTTGTTGCATTGCTGCAGGATATGTGGATGTATTTATCTGAGAATGAGAAATTCAATGAATTCAGCAATGAGAATGCACTCATCTGGCATGAGGCTAACATACCATATGCAGTCTGGGGGCCTACCAGTACCAGAACACACTCATTGACATACTATCCTTCAGAGGTAGGATATTACTTGCAGTAATCTTATAGATTATGTTATAATTATATCTTCTTTTTTTTTTTTAGCTAATTTTGGGACTGGTAAATGTTTTTGCCATAGGCTCTCAAGCACAATGGCTCTCTGTATGCTCATGTTTACTTTGCCCGCTCGGGTTACCCAGTGGATCCTACTGATCCTGAATATGAGCAAAAGTCTACATTTGGGAGGATGCATCGTAAGTTTTGTTTTTCATTTGACCAACCTTCCTTTTTATGGATCTAATTTATATGGAATGCTCACTGCATTATACCTGTTTAGCTGTTGTTGCATTCTTGCCAAAATCAAAAGCTGGTAAAAAGAAGAGCTTGCTGGGAGATTCGAATGATTCTGAAGAACAACCACCATCTAAGGTCCCTATCCCCATTATTTGTTGTTTCGATAGTATGAACTAGTAACTTGTAAAATTGTTATCTGCAGAAACCACAAAAACAAAACTCACACCTTGATTTGCTGCAGGAGAATAAAGAATCCGAAGATAAAGATGAAGGCCCAGTCGAATATATAGCTTATTGGAAACCAAATGTAACAATAAACCTTGTTGATGACTTCACACGGTATGCACATGATCGAACTCTATTTCTCAGTTCCACCTGTATTATATTTGGAATTTTATGTGAATAATATTTCGTTCCTTCAACACCTGATCACATTGACTTGATTGATGGCTTTTACCTCCCCTTAAAACTGGCATGCAGTACTAGTTATTAATCAGACCTATGACACTCTTATTTGTAGTTAATTAATGAAATGCATTGCTTCATTAATGTGCATTGTGCAATCTGATGTTTAACATTGTACAAGTAAATGGAATGGCTCAATTTAGAGTTCGGTGATTCTATGATCCACTTTAAGTGTCTCCTATGAGAAGGGGGAGAAGGGGCAGGCAATAGAATTAGTGCATTTGAAAGGACCAATAAAAAAACCTCCCCTTAAATTTGACAGTTATGGATAATTGTTGCTGCTAAACTATGTGATGGGCTGTGTTTAAGATTCTGTTCAGTTAATTTTCATATTTGTGGATCAAATTTGCATGATTTTTCCTAATCATATTTTGCACCATAGCTTTTTTTGGGTATATGCTATTTTCTTGATTCATGTAGTATGAGTATCTGCTCAACTGTTTGTCTAATTTCATGCCTTCAGTTTTTTTGTCTCTGTTCATCTTTCCCTTAAATTTTTGAATGATTTTTCCCCTTTATATTTCACAGGTATTCCCACAATAATGTTCCTCCCAATGTTGCTCCATGTATCCTTCAACTGTAACAAATAGTATCATATTATCTTTTCTGTTTTGCTACAGCTTTACACTTTTTGTGGGCATGCTGCTCTGATGCCATTAATCTTATCCTTCATCATATTTATTGACTTAAAGATGCCATTGCATGAGCCAACTTCTGATGGAATCTAAATTGTTGTTCAAAATACTGTATTTAGAAGAGTAGTATGCACTATTAGTGAAGCGGGTTTGGTTTTCCTTTACATTAGAGGTGCAGATTTGAATGTGGATCCAGCTACAGGCAACTACTATCCCACTGTATTCTTCAATGAATTTTGGCTACTGAGGGATAAATTGATAGCACTCAATGAGAGTGTGGATAAACTGCCCTTAAACCTCGAAGTTGGTCCTATTAGCATGACCAAGTGGCAATTGTTTCTACAGATTGAGCAGTCCTTCCAAGTTCATCGTAGTTACGGCAGTATGCTTGAAGGCGAGGCTGATGAACTCAAGGTACATGTGGATATTCTCAATTGTACCATCCAGATTCTGGCATTCTTGGATATGTAGTGCTCAATTATGTTTTTTTTCTGAGAATAAACTCCATTACACCATTTCGTCCTGTCTGAGATGCCATTTGTATATGTACTTTTAATTCATGCTCTGGAGAGGGTTACTTCTGTCATATGCTTAGTGTGTTAGTCAGTTGTTCTTGGTTATGGGTTTCCACTGATCATAGACTTCTTTGTAAAATGCAGAGGGTTTTCCTTGAAGGGAATCCATATCTTCTGGGACTGACCATGGTTGTTTCTCTGTTACATTCTCTGTTTGATTTCTTGGCTTTCAAGAATGGTAAGTACACTGCATAGTTTTTTATACCATGTATACCTAACCAGAAGTATTATCTAACAATCACTCGACAAATATTTGATGATCTTCGTTTGCTATTGTTTAGATATTCAGTTTTGGAATAAGAACAAGTCCATGGAAGGTCTATCGGCAAAATCTGTGGTTCTGAACTTTGTGTGTCAGCTGATTGTTTTCCTGTACCTGCTTGACAATGATACTTCATGGATGATCCTTGCTAGCTCTGGAATTGGTGTGTGTATTGAATTTTGGAAGATTGGAAAAGCGATGCATATTGAGGTAAGCAATTTAAGATACGGTTGTCTATTCTTCTAAGGTCATTGTATTGTTTGATTCTATTAGTATCTTACAATCAAATATAACCGCATAAATGGAACCAACCAGATATTTTGTCACCGTTGTTTTGTGCATTTGCCAAATGCGTTCATTAGAACCACATATTGGTGACCCAGGATCTGGTTTTGGTAAACTAAGAATTGTTAACCTGATCGCCACACGATCAGCACACGACGCACTCACGCCACCAGCTGCGCGCACGCACACGCCGCTGGGTCGCAGGCCCAACCAGAGCAGCGGGCCAAGGTCTCTTGGACCATCTCCTCCCAAAAAGCTAGCTCAATGAGGGGGTGCTCCATCACCCTTATAAACCATGCTCAAGCCCTCTCCACAACCAATGTGGGATTATTCCCAACAATCTCCCCCTCACACATTGGGCTGAGATTATCTAGGAATCACCTGGGGCCACCTAGGCTCTGATACCAATTGTTAACCTGATCGCCACACGATCAGCACACGACGCACTCACGCCACATTGCTGGCCACGACGCACACTTGTGGGTCGAGGCCCAACCAGAGCAGTGGGCCAAGGTCTCTTGGGCCATCTCCCCCCAAAAAGCTAGCTCAATGAGGGGGTGCTCCCTCACTCTTATAAACCATGCTCAAACCCTCTCCACAACCAATGTGGGACTATTCCCAACAAGAACCGCTTGCTGCCATCATTAGTGTTACTTGGACACCCATGTCCAAATTTTTTTTCCGAATTGGACACCTCGAATCCGAGTCAGATTCTGACACCCATATCCGATTCCGAGTAGTATTTCCCGTATCAATTTTTTTTTGGCGAATCGGACACCCTGAATCCAAGTCAGATTCCAACTCCCGTTTCCATGTCCAAGTAACACTGGACATCATTGGTCCTTGCTTTTGATGGAATATCAGATGACACCAAACCAGGGAATTTTGCTATCAGATATAGTCTATGACAAGTTATTGTTTCCTGATATGTATATATATTTCATCTGTCTGATGAGTTTGATGATACATGATACATCTATCTGTAGCATCTTTCTGTTGAGCTTTTCTTACTTGGAACAATCTATCACAACCCCTCTGCACTTGTGTCCAGATCGATAGAAGTGGAAAGATTCCCATGTTGAGGTTCCGGGATCGTGAATCGTATGCACAAAATAAGACGAAGGAGTATGATGCAATTGCAATGAAGTACCTTACCTATGTCCTTTTCTTCCTTGTGATCTGTTTCTCCATCTATTCCCTGAAGTATGAAAAACACAAGAGCTGGTACTCCTGGATACTCTCTTCCCTCACAAGTTGTGTGTACATGTTTGGTAAGCAATCGCTTCAACCCTCTGTTTCACTAGTTCATCGCATGATTTATGAGACAAATTAGCAACAGAACTTAGTTTATGCCTTTGCATTATTCAGGTTTTATCATGATGTGCCCACAGCTATTCATCAACTACAAGCTGAAGTCCGTCGCTCATATGCCATGGAGACAGATGACCTATAAGTTCCTCAACACTATAATCGATGATCTTTTTGCATTTGTGATTAAAATGCCAATTCTGCATCGTCTCTCAGTTTTCAGAGATGGTATGATGAACTATCACTGCTGATAACAACGGGGAAATAACATTCTAGTCTTTGGACATATCGTTTCTGTGCTTTGACCACTACAGGCTGATCATTTTCCGACTGATATCTGCAGATGTTATATTCTTGATATACCTCTACCAGAGGTGGGTGTACCCAGTTGACAAGAAGCGTGTCAACGAGTTCGGCTTCGGAGGGGAGGATGAACCGCGAGCCCCCCAGACTTTGGAAGGAAGTGATTCAGCAGCTGCAGCCCAACAAACCGAGGCTGAGACGAGTTCAGAGGACAAGAAGACGAAGTGAGCTTCACCTTCCGAACATCCACATAGACCACGTCTCGGCGGCACCGCCGTTTCTGCCACGGGGCACAAATTTGCTGTGCCGGGTTGGACGCTGGACTCGCTTCACGCGTTGCTGACCATAAAAGATGTAACAGGTTTTAAGTGGGCGCGTAAACAGTTTCAAACATTCTGAAAACATCACGATGTCTTTGCCCTATAAAACGGGCAAATCGTACACACTGATCATCAATTTTTCCAAGTTTGTTTTGAGCTAAACAACAGCAACCACTATAACTATGTAACAGGTTTTAAGTGGGCGCGTCGACATGACATACACACGGTCTTTGCCCTATGGACGGGCAAATCGTCACACTATCATCAATTTTTCCAGTTTGTTTTGAGCTAAACAACAGCAACCACTAGACTATGTTCAGCACGCTTGCTTTTACCGGTTTATTTGTAAATTTTGCACCGCCTGAAATACGGCGTGACTTGTACTTTTGTCATGGCTTGTTTTCTCCCTGCAATCTGGCGGCACAATTCGGAGCGAGTGCGCCATTAGTGCAGGGAATCAACCCCGTACCGTTGATGTGGATTTTGACCGGAGGTGGGGGCCTGGGGGGGCACTGATGGACGGACGGACGGACGAACGTATGGAGTGACCCAAGTACCACGGTGGAGAGGCAAAGCGAGGCGGAGAGGGTGGCCCGACCTCCCAGTCCTCTGCGGATCTCCCTACATCATGCCCGGTATCTTGCTTCCCTTATGCTACTAGGTTGAGTTGCGCGCGATGCCGCGCCGTGAGGAAAAAATCCGACTGTTTTTTGAGAAAACTGCGTTGTGGGATCTAAACGTCATTTCGATTTTTTTCGAGTCCAGTCTACAAAAAAAACGGCGAAAGGACCTAAACGCGATTTTCAATTAATTATAAACCGTGTGTAGGGATCTGAACGTAATTTCGATATTTCTTGGATCTATTTTACCTAAAAAATGGTTGAAAGGACCTAAACGCGATTTTCTAAAAAGACCTAAACGTAATTTGAGTTTTTCAGAGGGCCTCGCCAGGGCGACACGTGGCCCCGGGAGGCCGGCAATCCTTGCCTCTATTATATATAGCATATTTGAATCATGAGCTTTTTTTTCTTTCTTCTTTTTTATTTTTACAACACGGAGGTATATAACACATGTACAACACACGTACTGCACGTATACGTATGTATATTTTTTTGCACATGCTAAAAAAGTAATCATTGACTTTACGATAACACGTTATCTCGCTTAACGCCATCGGATTCAGTCCAAAGAATTGAACCTAGGCGGACGTGGCGCTCGATGGAAGTAACGGCCACGGAGCTACGGCAACCGAGAAATTCTTCGATCGCGACGTTGAGGAAAGGAAGGAGACAATCAATTGCGGAAAGAAAAGATTAGAAGAGGCCTTTATTGGACAACTAGACCAGCCTCTAGTGGGCTATTAGAGCATAGTAAGACATACTAAAGTTCCCTGGTCGAAATTGACTGAACTTTGAATCTAGCCAAGTTGAATCTATCCAACAATATGGCATCGATGTGTCGTAGTAGGCTTGAGAGCAGAGGTGGGTGTCGTCAGGGCCACATATTTAAATCGTTCTGTGCCGTGTCGGTTCAGCTTATCTTCGACGAGTCCAGGCACGGCTCATTTGATATTCAAACCGGATCAAATCTGACTCATTTGCACTATTGCGATGAGAGAAAAGGAGTCAGAGACGCATGATGTTGAGGTAGTGGACACAAAAAATGGGGAAAAGAATTAAATTTTCTCTCCCTCTCAGTCTCTTTATCTTTCTCTTTGTCTCTCTCCCTCTCACGCCTCTTTCCCTCTCTCTCTCTGTGCAAGATCAATCTCTTGATCTCTCTATCCGACTCCCTTACTTTCCATCTCTCTCATCCGATCAGTCTCCCTCTCTCTCTCTCTCTCGCTCTCTCCCACTGTCTCTCGCCCTCCTCCCCAGCTCGCTCCCTAACGCCCTCGCCACCTTTCCCCTCTCCCCAAGCCCTAACTCCGCCTCTAATTTTCTTTCCTTTTTTCCCTTTTCTTTTTTCTCCTTTCCTTTCCTTTCTCCTCTTTTTCCCTTTTCTTTCCTTCTTTCTTTCTTTCTTTCTTTTCTTCCTTTTCTTCTCCCCATTCTCCTCACCCCCCACCTCCTACCCACTCCTCCGCCTCTGATCGCGCCCGGCCTCCGCCCTCCTCCCCTCGGCCTCCTCCTCCCCTCTAGCCTCTGCCTTGGCCTCCCCTCCGACCTTCCTCTCTCTGCCCTAACCTCCTCTCCAGCTGCCCTCCCTACCTCTTCAGCCTCCCTCGCTTCGCCCTGACCTCCCCTCTGGTCGCCTCCCCCCTCTCCTCTGACAGCATCCTCCTCCACTGCCCCCTCCCATTACCCCTTCGGCCAACTCTCCCTCCCGCCCCCTCTGCCTCTGGCACATTCGGCATTGTGGCAGGCGTGCCACCCAATGTGCCTGATTTGCAAGCTCAACAGGGTTGTGGCTGGGCCGAGCTGGGCCTTGGGGCATGTCAGGCTGGTCAAACCATGTGTTGACCCGAAAATACCCGGCCCAGTGCTCACCTCTACTTGCAAGTGGTGCTGTGAAAGCACAGTCTCTAGCAGTTTGGTGACCAATTGGATCATCGAAGCGAGTTCACTAGAAACCTACTTAAACCTACCCAATCCGCCACTATTGGGTAGGTTTAAAGAGGTTTGAAGATCTAATTTGTTTGTTTGTAATGTGCTTTGTTTTTGTTGTGTGTTAGTCGTATGTTTACACTAGCTAAAGAAAAAGAGAAAAATGGTTCCTCCAACCTAACCAATAATACAAGCTCAACGATACACGAGCAAGTCTTCTAGTACTTCAACTGAACCAACCTCGTGCTGCGTGTTCAAAACTTCAAATCTTGTATGATGGTTTGCATTAGGATAAGAAAGCTTTTGGCCAAAGATTCGTGCGTGCGCTAGTGATGTATCGACCAATGTTGGTGCCCATGCTCTATTGCTTCTTCATTCTTGGACAAGTCGATACGGCCTCTCCTCTACCTCGCGAGGTTAATTTCACTTCAATGAGTGCCTTTTCCTTTTAATATCTCTTTGTCTCTCTCTCTCATTTTTGACGAAGATGCAGTGCACAATGCCCTCTTCGTCGGCAGAATAGCTGTGTGCAACGTACACCAGAGGTTCAGAGGAAATGAAAACAATTTCCTGACATGAGAAGATGCAAGTCATGAGGCACGCCATGGTGTTTGTACGTAGCAATGATAGGATATTTGTTGGCTCTGGTCATTACCGAGTCCATTACCATGGCATTGCAAGGCTAAATGAGAGACTGATTGCATGTCAACCAAACCTACAAAATGTTGCCACCACGTAATCTTCAGAAATCAGAACCACTTTATGTACTAGAATTGGGTTTGTGTGATATGATGGGTGGATGGATGGATTGGATATCTTTCAGTTAACATATAGTGGTTGAATTATGTGCTATTATGCTGTGAGATCATGTGATGAAAAATTGGTTGAATGGTGAAATTGGCATTGTAAAGTGATTTTGGTTATGGCATGTGTGGTGCTTGTGCATGTGCTATGTTGAGATGATTATCATGCTGGTGATAGCATGGAGTTTTGCTTAATGCAATGCACTCGTGTGAGTGGTTGCATGGATTAATCTTGAGTCAAGTCGTGGACTTGTGCTCGGACGCATTGTTTGTTACTTCATGTGCGGTGTTGCTCGAGGCTAACGTGGTCGATGACGGACCGGAACTAGGTTCATGGAGGAACCGAGGTTCGAGACTAGGTTCGAGGAGGAATCGAGGTCTTGGTGGTCAAGGATGTCATGCGGGACGTTCGGGCTAGAGAACATGCATATGAAAATTTGGTTAGTCACGTATGTGTGCGGTAGTGGTGATCATGCGTGCAAAGTTTTGGTTTTGGCCATGTTGGGCCAAGTTGAGATAGATACGAACTCTTTCCATGTTGGAAGTGGAGTTGTATTAATCTCTCTGTTCTTGCATGCGTGCAAGAGTTGTTTTTGGTCATGTTGGGCCAAGTTGAGATAGATACGAACTCTTTCCATGTTGGAAGTGGAGTTGTATTCAATCTCTGTGTGTTTGCTCTGTATAAATAGGGGGAGGTGTCCCCTGTTTATTCTTGAGCGTTCAGGTATTAGGTTTGTACTCTTGTGTGGGAGTACTTTAGACAAAAGAAATAAAGATCAATCTAGCAATCCAAGTATCTCTGTGTGGATGAGTTTTCTTGCGTGAGTTTTGACAGCCGCACGGTGTGAAGAAAACAAATCAAGATTGATCGTGCATGCCTGCATCACGTCAACTAGAAGATTGATGATGATCTGGACATGATCTTGCTTTTGGTGATTAGAAGATTGATCCGTGGCAACTGAAACCCTCTCTGGTGTTTGGTTCGTCCTGACCTTGAAGGTGAAATTTGGTTTCCTCGTCATTAGATGCATTAGTCCAATTGCGAAGGTAATATCTCTTGATCCGTATATCCGATTGGATTCATTCTTGTTGGGTTTGATTCATTATTGAATCTAGTTTCTACAGTTAAAATTTCATATCAATCCAACGGTTAGATCTTTGGCAATTCGTGGTCGCCCAGATTGCTAACCTGGTCGCCAAACAGTAGATCGCTAATTGGTTCAGTCATCTTGCAAAGGTCATATCTTTTGATCCGTAGATCCGATCGAGTTGATTCTTTTTTTGTTCTCTTTAGAATTGAGTCTAGTTTATACAGTTAAAATTTCACATCAATCCAACGGTTAGATCTTCTGTAATTTGTGGTCGCCCAGATTGATGTCCTGCTCACCCGACTGCTCGCGTGGTCGCCCGGGTTCAGTCATCTTACGAAGGACATAACTTTAGATCCGTAGATCCGATTGACCTGATTCTTTTTGTGTTAGCTGCGGAATTAAGTCTAGTTTCTATAGTTAAATTTTCACGTCAATCCAACAATTGGATCTTCAGGAATCTCTATTTTATTGGACGTATATTGGTCTGCTCGCCCAGACTGTGCGCGTGGTCGCCCAACTGTCCTTGTGCTCGCCCAACTGCTCATGTGGTCGCCCAAGTGGTCTCTGGTCACCCAAGTACTCAACCTGCTCGCCCAAGTGTCCTCTTGCTCGCCCAAGTGCCCAAAGCTGGTCGCCAGGTGTCCTCTTGCTCGCCAGTGATTCTTGGTCGCCCAAGTGCCAAACCGATCGCCCAAGTATCCTCTTGGTCGCTCAAGTCTTTATCTTGGTCGCCCAGGCCGGTCTCTTGGTCTCCCAAGCTGCGTGAGGTGGTCTCCCAATTTAGTAACTGGTCTTCTAACTTTGTAAACTGGTCTTCAAGCAATTTGAGTTTAAATTGGGGTGTTTGAAAAGATCGAAAATTTGATTTTAGCTTCGCGCAATCATTCACCCCCTCCGATTGCTACATTAGTATATTTCGATCCTACAAGTGGTATCGAGCAAGGTTTTTCTAAGTAATCTTAACGGTGATTAGAAAGCCGTAGCGATGGATAGGTATTCGACAAAACCTTGTGTTTTCGATGGTGTTGATTTTCGATTACGAAAGCGAAGATGGAGGCATACATTCAAGCTCAGGGCTTTGCAATCTGGGAGAAGGTGTACAAACCATATCAAGTTCCTGAGAATGATCAAGTCAATGAAACCAATCAAGCACAAGTTGAAGCGAATAGCAGAGCACGAAATTTGATCATCCAAGGATTGGGAAGAAGTGACTTCGACCGCGTGATCCATCTCAAGTCTGCATATGAGGTATGGAAATCTCTTTGTGATTATCATGAGGGATCTAACACTATCAAAGAGGTTCGTCAAGACATTTACAAGAAAGAATACATGCGATTTGAGATGAAGCCTGGTGAGTCACTAGATGATTTCTTTGCACGTTTCAATAAGATTCTTAGCAACTTACGTCTTTGTTGGAGTTTACTTTGATGAGGCTACTAATGCTAGACAATTGCTTGGTGCATTAGACATGTCTATTTGGGAAATGAAAGTTACATCCATTAGAGAATCAAGCTGTCATGAGTGATCTTCTTTGTAGATGTTCTTTTTTCTAAACTAAAAACTCATGAATTGGATGTTCTTGCTAGGAGGACTGATTATAAATCAATTGCATTAACCTCTCAATCTAGCATGTCTCAGAATAATGCTTCTTCAAGTTTTGCCTTGTCTTTCTTGTCTTCACTAACCGATGAGCAGTTGAGGAATTCCCAGAAGAAGACTTGGCATCACTCTCTTCTCGTTTTAATAAAGCTTTGCAGAATGTGAGAATGAGAAAGAGAGTTGGTGGTGGCCCTCCAAGATGCTATGAGTGTGGTGATTTCAACCATATTCGTCCAAATTGTCCTAAACTTGCAGGAAAAGCATCAAGAGAAGAGGACAATGACAAAAGAAAAGAGAAGAAGAAGTTCTTTCCAAGCAATAGAAAGAAAAAGAGCTTCATCAACAGCAAAGTTGTCCACCGTGTCCTTTCCGCTCTTGAACAAGTCAATTTGAGTGATGTGGATTAGGAGAGCGATGAAGATGATACAACAACTCCAAGCAAACATGATTTGACAGGTTGTGTCTCATGGCTAGGAGTGATGTAAGCTTCACAGGGGCGATCATGATAGCGACTTTAATGAGGTAGAACCTTCTTACGATGATTTAGCTATTCTTTGTTGTCCGTCTTGGAAAATTGCTTAACAAACGCGACAAGAAAATTAAGAAACATGATGTTCTTGTGGAATCTTTGCATGCTGAAATTGCTAGACTTAAATCTTTAATTCTGATGGTGATGCTTGCAAATCATGTGACTTAATCTCTGATGAGTTTCTTGTGCTTAGGAAAAAACATGTTTCTTTGTTAGAACAAGTCAATCTTTGAAAAGAAAGAAAATGAGAAACATGTTAAAATGCTAGTTTGTTCAACTGTTGATTTGCATGATACAACTCATTGTTCTAAATGTGCTATCTTGGAATTGAAGTTGCATGATGCAAATGCTAGGGTTTCTCAAATGACAGATGATATGCTTACTCATGAAGTTCTCTCATGCTCAACTTGTCGCATAAGCAGAAAGGAAAAGTGGGCGTTCCATGTAATAAGCTGTTTAACTCTTTCTCGAAAGGTTGATTACTTGAAAAAATCTTTAGAACGGTTCACTTCAGGAAAGAAAAACCTAAACATGATTTTGGATCAATCAAAAGTCAGTACTCATCACAAAGGTTTAGGTTTTGATTCTTATGCTCATTATAAGTCGCATGCTCCTACTGTTGTTAAGACACTTGAAAGAGGAAAACTTGAGATTGCAAATGAGCCTAAGAAAATGATTTTCAAATCTACTGGTGTGTTATCTTCTACTATGATGAATGCAAATGTTACTTTTGTTACTAAAGCTAAACATCATGTTAAGTACACTTGCACTCATTGTGGTAGAGATGGACACTTAGTAGATTTTTGCTTTAGACTAGCCAAACAGCAAAAGAAAGAGAAGACTAAGGCTAGGTCTAATTTCAGGAAGGCACATTTTACTCCTCATTTTATGCCTAGGGTGATGCAAACACCTTTTGTTGCAAGAAACACGGGAAAGGGCAAATCTGATTTTGTGAACAAGCATACTCGTGTTGTGCCTAGGGTGATGCAAACACCTTTTGTTGCAAGAAACACGGGAAAGGGCAAATCTGATTTTGTGAACAAGCATACTCGTGTTGTGCCTAGGGTGATGCAAACACCTTTTGTTGCAAGAAACACAGGAAAGGGCAAATCTGATTTTGTGAACAAGCATACTCGTGTTGTGCCTAGGGTGATGCAAACATCTTTTGTTGCAAGAAACACGGAAAGGGCAAATCTGATTTTGTGAACAAGCATACTCGTGTTGTGCCTACTGTCGTGTGTCTCGATCTTGGATTCCTAAATGCTTTATTTCTAACCCTTGATCGAGGCCTCGACATCTTCTTGTGCTATGTAGGCTTTTGAGATTGGGTTGGAGAAAGAAGCTTAGTGGATCTTGGTCTTTTGCAAGATGGGATCAAGACTTGGATGGTTCTCACCCTTGAGATGATTTTCAAGAGGCATGTGCAATAATTCTTCATCTACTTTGTGAGCTATTTTTGTTCACTCATGTCTTTTACACTCACAGATATCTAATTGTGACATTAGATGACATGTTTGTTCATATGCTCATATGTATCCCCTGGCATATCTTATATCATGTCTTTCATGCTCGAACTTATTTGTCATGATTCATGCTTATGCTTGGCAGAACATATCATGATAACTCAAGCACATGTATATCATCATCTCATCTCTGTTGATTTCATTGGTTATCCATTTGATGGGGAGTTAATGCTTTTTGGTGAAAGTTTCTTTTGGTTGCTTTTGGGGAGGTTTGTTCTTTCAACCTTTTGTTTTCAATTTAATCCCTTCAAGTGATATTCTGTAGAAGTTTTTTTAAGATGGTTGTTTTGAGGGGAGCTTGTGAAAAACCTTGTAATATTGTGTAGCATGCTTTTTGTTTCGTGTGTTTCTTAAATGAAAAACAAAAAATTTGAAAAAAGATAAAAGTCTTGAGCATTGTATTTCATACACATATGTCATTTGAAGCCATGTTTATGCTACAAGGGTCTTCGCAACTTCTGTTTATACATATATGGTGTAGTTTATGTCATGACTTTTTAAATGGAATGACAACTTGAATTAAATCTTGTCATGGTTGAACTTTCTTAGCTATCTTGATCACCTTTCGAAAAAGTGCTAAATATGAAAGCTAAGTGCTAAAACAAAAATGATTGTTGATAAATGCAAGAACAAGGTCATGTCTTGTCGCACTTCTTCTTTCTGAGGCGCTTATCATTGCACTATGATATGAACTTGGAAGAGGTTGTGTATGACCGAAACCATGAAACCTTAAGCTTGTGATTGCTTGGCATGGTTGAAAAGTAAGGTGATGGTGCATGTAATTCCTTGCAATTGTTATTGTTGCAATCAAAGTAATGAATCAGTTTTTCAAAGCACAAATAAAAGTGCACAAAAATTCAATGTTTTCGGGTTTTAAGATTGTTGAGAAAGGAGATCATGTCATGCAAAAATCGTTAATAGTACTTGATTTCTAGTTATGCTTACTCTACATTGTTTATGTGTAGATTTGAGGTGCAAATCTTGTTGATAGCATGACTTGGTGATCAAGTTGTTACATTTGTGCATAATTCATAATGCTCGATTACATAAAAAAGGAAAACGTCAACATAAAGGGAGAAGTTTCTCTTTTGCTCTTTTTTGCATTCTTGATGAATCCATTGTCAAAGGGAGAAAGTTTGGAGTCAAAGGAGAAACTTTTGGTCACACATTGCACATTCACACACACATTTCTTCTTTCGTTAGGGAGTCTTTCTTTTTGATAGGGAGATTTCTTTTTAGATAAGGGAGATTTTTGTTCTTCTTTGTAGGGGAGATTTCTCTTTCTGTCTTTTGGTCACTTTACTTCTTTTAAAAATGGTGTTGCCATTGTGAGGTGAATGCCAATGTTCGTTTCCAAATGGTGTTGCCAATGTTTTCATCAAGGGGGAGATTGTGAGATCATGTGATGAAAAATTGATTGAATGATGAAATTGGCATTGTAAAGTGATTTTGGTTATGGCATGTGTGGTGCTTGTGCATGTGCTATGTTGAGATGATTATCATGCTGGTGATAGCATGATGGAGTTTTGCTTAATGCAATGCACTCGTGTGAGTGGTTGCATGGATTAATCTTGAGTCAAGTCGTGGACTTGTGCTCGGGACGCGTTGTTTGTTACTTCATGTGCAGGCGTTGCTCGAGGCTTAACGTGGTCGATGACGGGACCGAACTAGGTTCATGGAGGAACCGAGGTTCGAGACTAGGTTCGAGGGAGGAATCGAGGTCTTGGTGGTCAAGGATGTCATGCGGGACGTTCGGGCTAGAGAACATGCATATGAAGGGTGGTTAGTCATGTATATGCAAAGGTGGGGCGATCATGCGTGCAAAGTTTTGGTTTTGGCCATGTTGGGCCAAGTTGAGATAGATCTGAACTCTTTCCATGTTGGAAGTGGAGTTGTATTAATCTCTCTGTTCTTGCATGCGTGCAAGAATTGTTTTTGGTCATGTTGGGCCAAGTTGAGATAGATACGAACTCTTTCCATGTTGGAAGTGGAGTTGTATTCAATCTCTGTGTGTTTGCTCTGTATAAATAGGGGGAGGTGTCCCCTGTTTATTCTTGAGCGTTTAGGTATTAGGTTTGTACTCTTGTGTGGGAGTACTTTAGACAAAAGAAATAAAGATCAATCTAGCAATCCAAGTATCTCTGTGTGGATGAGTTTTCTTGCGTGAGTTTTGACAACGTATACGGTGTGAAGAAAACAAATCAAGATTGATCGTGCATGCGCATCACGTCAACTAGAAGATTGATGATGATCTGGACATGATCTTGCTTTTGGTGATTAGAAGATTGATCCGTGGCAATTGAAGCCCTCTCTGGTGTTTGGTTCGTCACAGCCTTGAAGGTGAAATTTGGTTTCCTCGTCATTAGATGCATTAGTCCAATTGCGAAGGTAATATCTCTTGATCCGTATATCCGATTGGATTGATTCTTGTTGGGTTTGATTCATTATCGAATCTAGTTTCTACAGTTAAAATTTCATATCAATCCAACGGTTAGATCTTTGGCAATTCGTGGTCGCCCAGATTGCTAACCTGGTCGCCAAACAGTAGATCGCTAATTGGTTCAGTCATATTGCGAAGGTCATATCTTTTGATCCGTAGATCCGATCGAGTTGATTCTTTTTTTGTTCTCTTTAGAATTGAGTCTAGTTTATACAGTTAAAATTTCACATCAATCCAACGGTTAGATCTTCTGTAATTTGTGGTCGCCCAGATTGATGTCCTGCTCGCCCGACTGCTCGCGTGGTCGCCCGGGTTCAGTCATCTTACGAAGGACATAACTTTAGATCTGTAAATCCGATTGACCTGATTCTTTTTGTGTTAGCTGCGGAATTAAGTCTAGTTTCTACAGTTAAATTTTCACATCAATCCAACGGCTGGATCTTCAGGAATCTCTATTTTAGTGGACGTGTATTGGTCTGCTCGCCCAGACTGTGCGCGTGGTCGCCCAACTGTCCTTGTGCTCGCCCAACTGCTCATGTGGTCGCCCAAGTGGTCTACTGGTCGCCCAAGTACTCAACCTGCTCGCCCAAGTGTCCTCTCGCTTTCGCACAAGTGCCCAAACCTGGTCGCCTGGTGTCCCTCTTGCCGCCGGTGATTCTTGGTCGCCCAAGTGCCAAACCGATCGCCCAAGTATCCTCTTGGTCGCTCAAGTCTTTATCTTGTCGCCTGATCGGTCTCTTGGTCTCCTAACTGCGTGAGGTGGTCTCCCAATTTCAGTAACTCTGGTCTTCTAACTTTGTAAAGCGGTCTTCAAGCAATTTGAGTTTAAATTGGGGTGTTTGAAAAGATCGAAAATTTGATTTTAGCTTCTGCGCAATCATTCACCCCCCCTCTGATTGCTACATTAGTATATTTCGATCCTACATATGCCATTTGGATCAAGTGATCAAGACTGTTTGTGGTAAGGAGCATTTTACCTCTGGAGTGTTAGCTGATCAAGTGGTCAAGATTGTTTGTGGTGAGGAGCATTTTACCTCTGGAGTGTTAACTGATCAAGTGATCAAGATTGTTTGTGGTGAGGAGCATTTTACCTCTAGAGTGCTAGCTTATGTTGTTTACTGTAAGATAGGGACTAGGGAGAATGGCCACTCCTAATGGCCTTTCATTGATATGGTATATATAGTACAAAGAGTATACATGAGTTTCCATCTATACATGAATACATAGAAGGAAACTCAACCAATCAAAGAATATCTCAATTATACATTACTATGCAAGGCATATGCATTGCCATGCAAGGCAAGTATACCATATATGCTAACACTCCCCTGTAGTAGCTGCGGCAATGATGTGAACGTTGAGACTAGCCCAAAAGTTGAGGAAGAGCGACAACAGTAGCCCTTCAGTATACGTGTCGGCGAACTGTGATGACGAGTGAACGTCCAGAACCCAGACTTCTCCCATGGCGACTTGGTCATGCACAAAGTGGGGATCGATCTCAATGTGTTTTGTGCATTGATGTTGAACTGGATTGGTGGACATGTACACAGCAATAACATTGTCACGTAAGACAATGGTAGCTATGTCGAGAGGCCATCGAAGCTCTTGTAGAAGTTGTTGCACCCAATTGGCTTCGGCCACGGTGTTGGGCACAATACGATACTTGTCAGAGAAATGCTCTACAGACAATCATAGAGATGATTATATTTCCTTATATTCATAATTTATTATCTTGTTCCTTAAATAATATCATTATTATTTATTAGTAAGTATGTGACTTATTTGTGAAACTCTATATATGACCTTGTGATGATTATTCTAAAAGTGATTGCTAATAGATAAACATATGATGACACATATGAATAGGTTATCATATGTAATGGTTAATGACCATGTTTCATAGGTCATGGATATGAAGATATGAAACCAATAATATGAACACATGTTAAAGAACATCGAGTTGGATTGACCCCACCTTGAGACACTGCGAGAGCGTTGTAATCTTACTTAACATCAGTTAGTTTCATATATAATGTGCATTTTATATCCTTAGAGTTGAAGTTGACACATGTACTTGAGATGTGTAATGACTTGCTTAGAGATTGCCAAACGCTATTCCATAATTGGGTAGTTATAAAGGGAGCTTTCGGATTTTGTTGTTAAGCATGATGTGAGGCATAGTTGATCACGACGGGATTTGCCCCTCTATATAATGGGAGAGATATCTCTAGGCCTCTCATGTGGTTGGATTCTAGAAACGCATGGCCATACTACTCATGGTTAAAGAGTTGACCGTAGTCAGGGATTCCGAGTAATGTAATTGAGAAAGAGTGATCAAGCTAACTAAATAAGGATGGCATATAGTCGCCTTGAGTTTAACCAATATTAAGAGGCAAAGGGAAATGCATATAACTAAGTATTGTTAATATTTGTTCAATATGATCTTTACATATATTCGGGAGTCGGCATGTCCTGCTAGGGACTGGTATCGATTATTGGTCGAGTAAGAGTACTCAAGCCATGTCCAACTATACGTGAACCTATAGGGTTGCATGCTTAAAGGGTTGAAACTTAATTCGGATGATGATCCAAATTCTAATAGGCTTCAAGTTCTTGATGGGCTTCGAGTTCCTAATAGGCCTCTAATGTAGAGACCCATTATAGGGCATCTATATAAAGGGAGGGGTAGTAGCTTTAGGGTTAGGAGACATAATAGGAATTTGGAATTCCCAAAACTCTGACCGCCACACCTCCTTCATTCAAAATTGTGCAGCCGACGCTAGCACTCCAACGCATGCGTTCCTACCCCGTACTTGTGGATACCTTGGTGGTGTTGCTGCATTCAACGCTAGGACGATTTGTAACCTATGACGGTCACGAGGAGCTATTGGAGGAGACGCAAGGCTAGTACGACCACAACTGCACTAATACGCAACATCGATTCTATTTTTTCTACAGGTTTGCGCATCTGCAATAATTCTGTGATCTATAACTTATAGTGGTTCCTTGGTTACACGGTAAAAAAAGTTATTTATGCTAGAGTAGCCTACCTGTTCTCCTTCAGTGGTATCAAAGCCACCTTGTATAGTTTTAGATTCGAACTATATGCATATGGTGATATGCGATAGTAGTAGATATGATATTGCTGTTTTGTTGGCACTTCTATTTGATAGATCAATTTTGGCACTGGTCAATAAGATGGATTAGTGTTTAGTGGTCATAGATGGGTTCAAGACCATTGTTTCGTGATCATGCTATTGTGGTCGTATCACTACTTACCCCTACCAATCGGTTTCCACCATCAAGGTTGACCGTGAAATGTAAACTCACATGAAGCACGCGAAGATCAATAGGATTGATCAAAATAGATCTGTTGTCAGAAATAGGGTTAATATGATTAATCCAAAGGAATTTCCATGGTCAGATGCACGTATTAGATATGTGTTTTCTAAAGAGACTTTAGGCGCTGCCGTATGCGTTTAGCGCCTTATAGTTCGTTTCGAGTTCACACCGTTCGGTAGAATGTGATTCTATACATAACCTGTTTTACAGTATTGATGTGAACTCCTTGTGTATATGATGCATGTGTGTAGTTTTTGTGGTTTGGGTGTTATGCTTTATTGCAACCCAAGGCTTTCTATATCTATATAATGGCCTACGTGTCGACTTGTAATGTTTTTACACTTCTTAAAAAATTTTACTAGTGCTATTAGGAGTAATAGCTTAGTGGTAGCACTTGAAGAACTCGAGCACTTGGAGGCAAAATGAACAGGAAATGTAGCGATAGAGATCACTGTGTGAAGGGCCATACTATGTCACAGTTAATGTGGTTATCTGTGATTGCATTTATGTTCTTGTTTATTTATTTCTATGCATGTTATATAGTTGTTCTGAATGCATTTAACATGGCAGAAGTAAAGAACCATCACGTAATATTAAGCGAAATTGATACTCTCCCAATTAGCTACACCATTCATATCATGTAAATTAATGATAGGTCAACTGCATGATAAACTTGTTGAAGACAATGAGATGGTCAACAAAATAGTGGCTTTCCTCTATGCGCAACCTGTACAATTGTTGCTTTAGCACCCAGTGGTTTATCAGCAACTTTGTCGTATACATTTCTTCTAAGTCCTTCCGTAATTCCTTCAGCCAATTCTCCACGATCACTGAGTACTTTATCTCATCGAAGAAACATAGACGAATTATTGTGATAGCGAAAGCATCTAGGCCCTCTAATTTTTAATTAAATATGACTACGGGGTTTTGGTGTTGATGATCAAGTCAATGACCCCTTGGTGATGAGGATTCTTGATTGGGTATCTAAGTCGGCATCAAACAAAAAGGTCAAGATTAAGGATTCCTGTTGCTAGTTTTGGCTTAGGAGATGGTTCAAGCTAAGTAGCTAGGGTATCTTTAGATTTACCGTACTATAAAGGGGGACCATGCATAAGTTAAAAGTTTGGTTTATGGGCTAAGTTAGTTAGATTGCTTAGAGTCAAGATCATATCAAAAAAATTCCCCACCAAAATCAATTCTACACCCAAACAGATAGTTTTCCATTCACGCCGGACCCAAAATTCATATTCTATTCTTTAGTTTGACACTCACTCAGCTCAACTCTATGCACACCGGACTGAACTGGTCTTCTCTGAATTTCAGTATAGCGCAAACTAAGTCTACATCGGACCATCCTTCTTTATAGTCCGGCGCTAAAGTGACTCATACAAAAATCAAACCGAGAGTATGCCATTTACGCCGGACCAACTTCCGCTAACACAAACTCAATCTAGCGCTAACACTGTTTACGCTGGACCGACTCCTTTTTCAGTCCGACGCAACTGCGAAACACTCGAGTCTATTCCACTCATATTCTATAAGTCCGCCGAACCAAGCCTTTCCAGAAATCACTTCTACGGTGAACAAACCCACTTTGGTTCAGTGTAAACATGCAAAATCTAATTTTCACGTCAGGCTCAGTTTCTTTCCAAAGCCTATGTACGACGGATCTAGCTGGATTAGTCCAGCGCAAATGTGCTTATCTGTAATCTATAGGGGTGAAAACGGATCGGATACGGACGGATAATAGCTCTACCATATTTGTTTTCATATTTTTTCTCAGATGCTGATACGGATAGTCTGGATACGAATACGGATACAGATAGTATTGAATATGAATACGAATCGGATCGGATACGGTTTCGAATATTTATCAGAACATGATAACCCCTTAAATTGTACATAAAAAATTAACAAAAACACATAACTAATTGATTTGATCAAAATATTATTGAAAATTGAACAAATGTAAACATTTTCATTCACTTAGACAATAGTTAGATACCATGTCGCAAACAAAATTATATAAGGTTTAGTTTATCACACACATACAATTAGTTCATCATACAAATAGATTAAAACACAAAATAAAGGTAATCCTTGCTTAGAGATACAAATAGAAGCAAACACATAACACACTAAAAATTTGATAATACTTAGATATCATATCTCTAGGAAAAGTATATAACACTTACATGTAATAACTCAAGATTTATATTCTTAGTTGAATACTACCGTATGTAAAGCTCAAAGATTTCCCAAGCTCTCACGCAGCCACGTCAGCGCTTTGCTACAGTAAAACGCTCTGTCGTGTGTACAGCGCGCGAGCCGTTGAGCCGCGTTGCCGCGTTGCTCACCGGCTCGTTTAGCTTATATATTTTAGCGCCATTTTTCATAACCAACGCTCGCTTGACTCAACGGTAGATCGGCTCGCTGTGGCGCCCTCGGTCTCGAGTTCGATTCCCCATCGCGCGAGTCGGGGTGGGTTTTTTCCGCGCGACGCGTGGCTCGAGCGCGCGGGCACGACGGGTGGCGGTGATGTCGCCCGTGTGATTTTTTGCAGAGAAGCCCTCTAAGGTTTCAAAAATCGCGTTTAAGTCCTTTTTTTAGGGAAAAGCCCTGGAAAATCCAAAAAATCATTTTTTTTCAGAGCCCCTAGATAGTTTCGGAAATTGCATTTAGGTCCTTTTTTACGAAAAAGACCTTAGGAAATTCGAAAATTCGTTTTTTTTGCAGGGCCCCAGCATGCCACCTAATTTTTTTACAGAGAAGCCCCTGTTGGTTCTGAAAATCGCATCTAGATCACCTTTTTTGCAGGGAAGACCCTAAAAAATCCACGTTTTTCACAGAGAAGCCTCTAGAATTCTCAAATAAATTTTCTAGGATTACAATTTAATACCCCACTGATCCCTTTCTTTGCAAAAGAGGGCCAAAAAAATAATATTACAGAATAGTTCGTTAACATTTTTGTTACCCTGCAACTCTCGTGTGATTTTTTTGCAGAGAAGCCCTCCAAAGTTTCAAAAAATGCATTTAAGTCCCTTTTTTTTTGGGAAAAGCCCTGGAAAATCTGAAAATTCAATTTTTTTCTAAGCCCCTAGATAGTTTCAAAAATTACATTTAGGTCCCTTTTTTAACAGAGAAGGCCTTAGGAAATTTGAAAATTCATTTTTTTTGCCAAGGCCCCTACATGCCACCTATTTTTTTGCAGAGAAACCCCTGTAGGTTTCAAAAATCGCATCTAAGTCACCTTTTTTACGGGGAAGACCCTAAAAAATACGCGTTTTTTCGTAGAAAAGCCTCTAGAATTCTCAAATAGATTTTCAAATTTTCAGCGGTCGGCACGGCGAAAATCGCATCTAGGTCACCTTTTTTACGGGGAAGACCCTAAAAAATACGCGTTTTTTCGCAGAAAAGCCTCTAGAATTCTCAAATAGATTTTCAAATTTTAGCGGTCGGCACGGCGTGGCGCGGCGTGCACCGCGCCAACGTATCTAGTTATGTTTAAAATAATAAATTATATATTTATGAGTTTTTATGCATTTTTAGCTACTTATTTAATATATTTTCCTATCCAGAATAGGAGTTTTTGAATTTTTCAGAAAAAATAAAATCTGATAAAATATTGAATATAATTTTTTCAATGTTATATTGTTACTAGAAATTTGTAAAAAAAATTTCATAATTTTTGGAGTTGGTTTGCTAATTTTCATAATTGAAACTTTCTTTAGGGATTAATTAAATTAGAAAACAATTTTGAAATTAAGAAACCCTTTTGGGCCAAAAGAGTAGTCTTGGCCGAACCCATATGTCTATCCGGATATCCGACCCACCATTATCCGGATTGTCCGAATCGTATCCGTATCCGATGGATAATGAGCTACCGAATCCGTATTCGCACTACTACAGAACGACACATCAGAATCGGTTCTTTTTTAGCATTAGAATCGGTTTTAGTGGCGATACGATGTCTTTAGATAGTGATGAGGTGGAGCTATCAGAATCGGTTTTGACCCGATCGTGATAAAACGTCATCAGAATCGGTTCTTTAAGGGAAGTGATTGTGATGACTCCTCATCAGAATCGGTTCTTTAAGGAAGTGATTACGATGACCCCTCATCGAGAATCGGTTCTTTAAGAAAAGTGATTACGATGACACCCTCATCGATCGGTTCCATCGATCGATGAGGTGTCATCGAATCACTTTTCTTAAAGAACCGATTCGATGAGTCATCGAATCACTTCCTTAAAGAACGATTCGATGACCCATAAGGTGTGCCATTTTGCAAATTCTCCAAAAAAGCCTGATTAAAACACCGTTCTAGCTAGTGATTTAAAAACACTAAATTAAGAGATTTCCTAGGATGTCATCCATCCTAATACCACTAATACTACTCTCGTCTAATTACCACTCGTGTGATCTTCCTAGACATTTTTAACACCACACGTGTGGTCTTCCCAGGAGGTCACCCATCCTATTACTACTCTCGTCTAAGCACGCTTAACTTCAGAGTTCTTATAAGATCCAGTATTTTAACGGTGGTATGATAACATCTGACATATTATGTCTCCCTCACCTTTTAACCCGTGAAGCACCCTGAACAACGATAAAGCTTTCAAATTTATTTTTCATACTTTTGACTATTAATGATGCTTGCAATATATGTGTCATTACTATTCACGGTACTTGTAAAAACACCATAACTTTTGACTCGTACCTTCGATTTTGGTGTTCTTGAGCTTTAGGAATCATCACATGATGAGCTCTCCGATTATATTCTTTTGGGCACCGATTCTAGTTTGCAAATAAGAAATACGGGCACTTTTGTTAAAATGGTCATAACTTTTGACTCGTAACTCCGATCGGGGCATTCTTTTGGCTCAGAATCGGATGGTCGGATCCTGCTTTGGTTTGTCTTGAGTGCGTCTTGTGACGAATTCCAAAAAAGGTCGTTTAGGGCCTCAAACGGCCTCCAAGTTTTGAATCTGTTTTACCGTTCTTTTTAATTATTGCAAATGGAATATTAGTTCCAATTATTTCAAATATAATATTATTTAATTTCAATTCTTTCAAATTAGAAGGTGGAGAGGTAATTATCAATATTTAAAATTTTCTATTTTTATTATTTGTGATGGTTTCAAATTAAAACCATCTGTGATGTCGAGGCGGGCGGGCGTGGCGGCGTCGCATTGCCATGAATGGATGAATAAGCTAGGGTTAGACCGAAGGATTATCGATATCCTTGAGGATCCAAAAAAACCTTAAATTCGCGAAATTTGGTTTTCGGACCCACGAATTTATATCTCTGGCGAATTCAAAATTTTAAAAAATGATTTTGCTACAGTAACTGCTACAGTATTTTTCGGGATTTTCGGCGCAATTCGGGCAAATTTCGCCAAAATTTCGAGTTTTTAATCCGGATTTTCAAAATAATTTAACATCATTTGTTATGTTCAAAAATCAAAAACAGAATGGACATAATTGGGACGATAAACTTGTTAGATTTTGCTAAATTTTCTCGAGTGTGATAATTATCTAAAATTTTTATGAAAGATTAATAACTTCCTCAGTACCATTATATAAAATTTTCAAAAATTTCAACTTTCTTGGTTTTCTCAATAAAATCTATCAATGCAGTAAGCACTAAACTTAATTTGTTGTATTATATTTCAAAAATCAATTCATTTGAGCTAAGGATTTATCAGGCAATTCAAATATTTTTATAACTTTTTGAAATTTTGTTTTTCAAATTTTTTTGAGCTAAGGATTCTTATGTAAAATTTTCAACTCAAAATATTTCTCCAGGAATTTATAAAAATTCGACATTCAAAGTACTAGTTTTTAACTCTCTCTGTTTTTGAATTTTTAAAAATTATTCAAATTTTATAATCATCTTAAATTTTTACAGAAATATTACAAGTATTTCAGGAATCTGCACAAAAAATTTCAAAAGTTTCTAACGTCGTTTGTACTATTTTTCATCCGGTCCAAACTTGCCGATCTACGTTTCATCTATATAGTATCACTTTTTGAATTTTTAAAAATTCCACAGATCTGATAATCACCTAAAATTTTTATGAGAACATCTTTAGTGTGTCAGGAAGCTACAAAAAAAATTTGAAAATTTTTCGACGTCGTTTGAACCAATTTTCACTCAATGCATTTTGGCTGAAAACTAGTACTTTGATGAGGGATCATTAGTATCACTCTTTTAAGAAAACCGATACTGATGCTTCATCATTAGTATCACTCTTTTAAGAAAACCGATACTGATGCTTCATCATTAGTATCACTTTTTAATAAAATCGATCTTGATGCTTTATCATCACTTTTCTAATAGAACAACGATGTTAGTCATTAGTATCACTTTTTAATAAAACCGAAACATCGATACTTTATCATTAGTATCACTCTTTTAAGAAAACCGATCTTGATGCTTCATCATTAGTATCACTCTTTTAATAAAACCGATCTTGATGCTTCATCATTAGTATCACTCTTTTAAGAAGAACAATCGATGCTTCATCATTAGTATCACTTTTTAATAAAACCGATCTTGATGTTTTATCATCACTTTTCTAATAGAACAACGATGTTAGTCATTAGTATCACTTTTTAATAAAACCGATCATCGATGCTTCATCATTAGTATCACTCTTTTAAGAAAACCGATCATTGATGCTTCATCATCGATATCACTTTTTAATAAAACCGACATCGATGCTTTATCATCACTTTTCTAATAGAACATCGATGTTAGTCATCGATTACTTTTTTAATAAAACCGAAATCGATGTAGTTTATTGCACTATTCCTTTTCGGACATCGCAAGTTCTGAATTTTCAACATTTCATCAAAAGAGAAAATGCCATAACTTTGTCATACATTGCACTATTGCACTATTGCGAAATAAGCACCCTCGAGCGGGAGGCGAGGTTACGCCGCCTAAACTCTAATAACAGTTACCACATGATAGCAATAATAATTCCATATAAACAGGAGATCGCACTACAAAAATTAAATAGATATGTGCTTGTCAAATAAAGAGTGTGAAATCTAAAAGCACGTACACATTTTGAAGAAAACCGCAAAAGAGGGCAAAAAGAGGGGAATCTCCTCAAGATAGGGTTTCAATTTTGCCCTCTTAATACCCACCCATGAGGACTTCAAATTTTCTCACTCAAGTATTGCTTCCAACCACACAATATGAGCTATTTTCTCGGGTGGCGGCGGAGAAATCTCCTCTGGAGCAACAACAGAGAAGAGTTCAGTGCGAGTGGTATATATAACCTAGCGAGGCACATCAGAATCGGTTCTTTTCAAAAAGCGATAGTGATGTGCACGGCCATCCTTTAGTAATGAGCACGAGCACATCAGAATCGGTTCTTTTCAACAAGCGATAGTGATGTGCACGGTCATCACTATCACTTCTATAAAAAGAACCGATAGTGATAACCATGTGCACATCAGAATCGGTTCTCTACTAAAAAGTGATAGTAATGTATAGGTCATCGAGATCGGTTCTTTTCATAGAAGTGATAGTGATGATCACGCACATCACTATCACTTCTATGAAAAGAACCGATAGTGATGATCGTGTACATCACTATCACTTTTTAGTAGAGAACCGATTCGGATGTGTCCAGTGCTACATCACAATCACTTATAATCTTAGAACCGATAGTGATTATTACTAACACCCCTCCGAAGTTACTTATCACAATCGTTTTTTTCGAAAAACTTAAGAACCGACACAGATACAGTGATAGTGATGTCTCGTTCTGTAGTAGTGTCGTATCCGACAAAAAAAATCCGTATCCGTATCCGATCCGATACTATCCGACAAATATCCGATCCGACAAAATCCGTATCCAAAAATATCCGAATCGATCGGAAAATATCCGAACCGTTTTCAACCCTAGTAATCTAGGTCCAGCATTCATAGGCAGTCTGTGAAGCTTAATCAAATTCAGTCCGGGGTAATTGAGCATTAGCCTGTTTTGACACTCTGACATGTCCAACGGCTACTGTGCCAGTTCCAACGGCTAGCTCTTGCTCAAATGGCTATAAAAGCTCATCCAGGGTATTCCTTGGATAGAACTTTTGATCTCCTTGATATTTTAGCATCTTAGAGCTCTCAAGCCATCAAGGAGACCGTGCTTCACTTCTAAACTCAAAAATCCAAAATTCCTAAGTGTTCTTACTCTAAGCTTAGTCTAGCAAGTGTTGTGCTAGGGAACTAAGAGACAGGGCTTGTGGATGGTCTAATACTCTTGGAATTAGGCGTTCCTAGACGGCTTAGAGGAGGTGATTGGTGCGACCTGTCTAAGGGTGCTTGTAGAAGGTCACTATTGCTGTGAGAGGTTGGGATTCACCTCACTGGAGTGGTGAAAGAGTCACACTAGTGGAGACCCAGGCTACATCGACTAGCTTTAGGGAAGCAATACTTCACAGGAAGTGCTCTAACGTGGAAGTAGGAGCTTGGCTCTGAACCACGGGAAAAATTCTCTGTGTCTCCCACCTTTACTTTCAGTTTTTACATTTCATCGCTTACTTTTTGCTGTTGAATTTTGCTCTTAATTGTGCTAGTTTTTGCTACTTTTGTGTTAGCTGTGCTTATTTGTAGAATATTTTGGCCCACCAGTATTTGAGCACTTAGGATTCGTTTAACTAATGCAAAAGGCTTGCACTTAAATCTAGAATTTTAAAAGTTGCATATTCACCCTCCTCTAGGCTAACTCAATCCTTTCAGATAGATCGTAGATTCTCTGCCGTCACGGTAGAGTGCCATTGAGGCACTGCCACGCGGGCCCGCGCAGCGTGGGGCCCACGCGACAGTGCCTCAACGGCACTCTGCCGTGATGGCAGACGATAAGCGTCCTTTCAGATAGCCTTCCACTTCATCACATTCCAGCCTTTAGTAGACAACTTTTTCGGTTTGTCCCCTTCAAGAGCAGCGATTAACTTGTGTTAGACAAAGGCGTCCTTCACCATACACTGCCACACGCTGAAATTTTCTCTATTGTTAAATTTCTTTATTTGATTCTACATCATCAACATCAATCTTGATTTTGTAGCACCTAAAGCTTTATCGACATTCTCAAATCTGATTAATTAGGCCTTGACTCCACTTCGATACCCATTCTTATGCATTGTAGTCCTGGGATCGGATCAGAGTTTTGTAAGATACTGCAAGAACATGCATGGCCTCAAGAAGATGAATCTTATAGAGAGAACCAAAATAATGACATTAAAGCAACTATGATGAGAGAAAATGATTTGGTGAAGGTAGCCACAAATTCTTTAAGTACAATATTAAAAGAATACAAGAGATTGTTGCTCCCTCACAACCTCTTGAACATTTTAAGACCCTTAGACCCTTGTCTTATTGTCCTATACAAGAATCTAGTGCTAAAAAATATCCTAACCTCTAATTCTCTTATACACCACTTGTTTTAGATGACTTGATTTGTGGTTTCTTGGTTGTTTATGTTCTATATGACCACCCTATGGGTTTATATAACCCCTTTAGTCCTCTAAAGCAAGTAGAAATCATACTCTGAAAGAAAGTAGGAATTCTATTCATATTAGGATTCATCTAGCACATATTTCTAAATCCTAAAAAACTAGATATAAGTCACCATAATTAATAGAGGGCATTGACAAGGTTGACAGTATCCCATGTTGGAACACCGATGTAGTGGTGTTGGGCATGACACTTTGTTGCATCAGTGCAGTGGGGAATGCACAATATGGAGTGGGGAAGTGTGGCACACCAAGATAGTAGTAGGTACGCTCAGCATGAAGATGAGCTCCTTGGGGCATTGCTTGCAACAGGATTAGAAGGCCCTGCGGCATAGCTGGTCAGAATCCATGCACAGTTGGTGGAGAGGCAAAATATGGACATGACCTGAGAATGCCGATGGAGGGCCAGACCATGAAAATGCTGGTCCAGGGGTTGCAGTGGGTGGGCATTTGCGGCGATTGGACTTTGTAGCCACGCTTGCCCTTGATGCACCCGCCATTGCTGCTGTTGGAGACTGGTGCTCCGGTTGCCGAATTGTCGATATTGGAGATAAGTCAAATATCTCTAACTATTATATCTTTTGGTTTTATTCAAATAGGTTGTTAGTCCAAATCATTTACAACTCGAACTCTTTGGCTATACAAGTCAACCATTTATACTTATAATCCTTGAAGTATTATAGTAGATTATTTCCCGTGGTTTTTTTTTCGCAAAGGTTTTTTCACGTTAAATCATGTCTTCAGTTATTTTGCCGTGCTTCTAACCCTATCAGTCGACGACCAGAGCGGTGACTCGGGAGAGTTGGTCTGATCGAGGAGCATCAGCAAGCGGGATTGGATCTTGGGAACGGCGACATCATGGGAAGGAGGGATGACGTGTTTATGCTTGTAGTTCAGCCCTTTGATCATCATGAGAACGAGGTTCTCATTGTTGGCCATGCAGTCGACATTTCACAAGGCGTCAGACACAGTCTTTGAGTTTGTGGCAATAGTCCGTAGTGAACATATCACCTTGGCCCAACTTGCTAAAATCAGCCCGGAGGTAGATGGTCTTGGTCATTTGTTGTCCCTGAAAAGTTTCTCGATCGATGACCGACGGTGACAATAGTAGTAGAGGGAGACATGATGATGTCCAAAATCTCCAAGGAAATGGATCAGTAAATCTATGAGAGAATGGTGCAGTCGAGTCACTTCCACTGGGGGTCGATGGGTCAGGCAGAGGTGCTACCCGCCTTGAGGTGATCCTCAAGGACAAACTTTCCAACAACGACCTTAACCAGAGACCGCTATTTGGCGTAGTTCGACTTGGAGAGCTCGAGAGTCACCAGCATCAAAGTCTTGCTGCTGGTAACACTAATCGTTGCACCCAAATTAGCGCTTGGGTAGCAGGAGCGATGGCGAGGGTGTTCTGGTCACCGTCGTCGTCTAATATGGAGCCGGAGAGGAGGCAGGAAAGGTGCTGTGTGCGTGCATGCGTGTGAAAATGGTTCCATACTCTTAAGAGTACATACTCCCACCCTAGTATACCGCTTAAATGATATTGTTATATCTTTTTATTTTTTTGAGTATACTTTAATACTAACTATCCATATGTACATGAATACACAAAAGCAAATTCGACCAATCAAAGAAGGGATTTGATAAACATCAACCGGATGTTTTTTTTGTTGAAATCACCCAAATCTAGAATCATTGGATCATTGTTGAGATCCGGGAGTATCGATTACATCCGATCCTATGATTTGATCTAACGGCCCGGTGAATTGGGATGTTAGATCCAACGGCCCGGTGAATTTGGATGTTAGTTAAGACAAAAACATCCGGATGATACCTATACACTCCCATCAAAGAATATCTCGATTATACTTTACAAGCAAGGCATATACATTGCCATGCAAAGCAAGTATACCATATATGCTAACATTTACTACGTACATAATGCGCAGAGGTCATTTTCTTTTGACTTCGCATGCAATTTCCATATATGCTTGTCTGCACCTTCCTATATGGATGGTTATCTCTTGCAAGGAGCTAAAAGGTCTTCGTATTTTGTTTCTAACCATGCAATGTTGGTTTTGCACCCACTTGCAAAGGAATGTCCTGACGCCACGAGGGCTCAACATATTCTGCAGCATGCAAATAAAAACCAGCATAAGTTATCGGCTAAAGGGCTGAATTTATTCTGCCGCGTGTGATGCAGATCAAACCTGCAAATGGTGTGACACAAGATACCGGTTTTCACATTGAAAGTAAAACATGAATCAAGAAAACTAGGACATGATTTCCTTCCGTCAGTTACAATGAGACCGAGATAAGAAATATATACTCAGTGATCAGGCAGATTGATCAGCTGCAGTTAACGTTCTGTCCTGCTTTTTCTGCAACTTGAAATGAAATGTTGAGAAGCCAAACAGCTAGAGATGTATTTGTAGTGTCAATGGATTAACCAATACTGCACCCCACCTACCAGGCAAACGAAACTGTTCGCTTGTCAAATGTAGGATTTCCTCGCCACTACCAACATGACCTACTGATTTTTTGTTGATTGCAAAAGATATCAAGCAGCAGGAAGAACAGGAGATTGATGCATCAAGTGGGCTCTCAAAGGCTCAAAGCTCTCAACAACGGTCAACCTCTAATGGCGGTCCATGAATCCACCAGATCTTTGAGTCCAAATTGTCATGCCGAGGTTCGATTTAAAATCCCTCTGTCGAAGGACTTTTTTCTCGAGCCCTTCCATGTAGCAGAGCAGCTTTTTTTCGTACTTTTGTTTTGCCAATGCATGCAAGTGTGTGCATAAGTGTGCGCGTGCGTGCGTGCATTATTTTACTTCAGATTCTAGCACTGGAAAGACGAGCATTGCAATGCCCATGGATAAGGGGTTAATTGTTGATTGTGCCCTGACCACTTAGCATTAAGAAAAAGGATTTTCTTTTTGATTAAGGTACTCATTTGGTTTGATTACAAACAATAGAATTATGGATAGGCCTTTTTTTTCTTCCCTCTTTTGCCTTTTTGTTCTTTTTTATGTGGACATGGTAGAACCACCGATGACACGAAACCTTAAAATCCCCAATAAAGTATTTTTTAGGTCGTGCAAGTATATTACTAATTAATTCAATTGGTGGCAAACCAACAGCACTTAACAGATCAAGAGGTCAAAAATGTTGCTTTCTTTCTGTGAAAGCTAAATGAGAATGCTGCTTGCCGTGCTATCCAGAGCATATCAGGCAAAGCCCCAATAAGCACCTCCTTTTGATGTGGATTCTTTTGAGGTGGTATCCTGTCCTTGTGAGCTATTTATTCCCTGGTTAATTCTTCAGTGCTTTGCAGGCTCTTTCAAGGAAACCCCAGCTTCCTTTGACAAAAGGATCACTGTCGGCAAGTGCAGAAATGACTCTGCAAAGTTGAAAGATTTTCACCTTCTTTTGCAAAATGTTCTGCCCATTTCCTGAAGGAGTCAACCTCGTCCCGCAGATGTGGTTGTTTTTGTCATTGCTTTTGCCTGACATCTAGTCAAATTGGAGTGCTCGTGCGGCTCTCAAAAGCATGTAATCCCTAGCGTGATTTGTCGATGACCGCTCGAGTTAGTTCGTTTTTACCACCATCTGAATTCTGAAATGCCTTGACATGGCGATCCACTCTTCCTAATCCCCAAGCAGGTGAAGACAGGGTGTAAAAATCTGACAGTAACACACCCACCACTGCACTGAAAAATTACCTGTATTTTTACCTAAAGCAAACGAGATGTTGGGGGCAGATCAACACCAGCCAATTGGTGTACAAGAATGCGGTTCGATTTGGTGCCCGCGCGTCCCTGTTCGCGAAAAGCGTATGACGCACTACGAAGCACTCCGCGTGCTGAACGAAGACGAGGACTATTCCCTGTGCTTCCTGCTGTAATCGTCTGCAGTGCCGGCCACTGTTCTCCAAACGCCCTGGCTCCATTTTGGCGACGCATCCTGCTCACCTCTGGGTGCACGCACTGTTGGCCACGTCAGGGCTAGCCGGCTGTCTCATGGCCGGCGGTTTGACCTCGCGTGGCATTATTGCCACAAGCTGGCAGGCGAGAGAAGGAGAAGAAGAGACGCTAACTTTGTCCTCGGCGAGCGGCTGGCCAAACTTGCAGTGCAGTGCAGACCGCATTTCTCCCTGACCCAGCACATCACCTTTTCTCTCTGACGCAACTCTTCACGGCAGAAGACGTACTGGGTGGAGGCCAGCCCGGAGAACCCGTAACTTGCCTCCACTTGTCGACGAGACGCCGGCACGGTGAGCCGACGCCGGGCGTCGAAAATGACTCGAGCTTTGTGGGCTTCTGATCGATCGGCACCTTTTCTTTTTTTTTTTTCTTTTTGGCGAATCGTAAGACCGTCGGAAAGCCGCAGCCCGTGGTGGTGGGCTCGATGATTAAGTCTGCAGCAGCTGGCATGTTTTCGTTGTGTTAATTAATCGAGATGAAGATTAATTGCATGCTGGTACATGTGCTTTAAAAAAGAAATAAAAACTAGGAGACTTTGATTTCCACTTACCAGTCTTCGATTTGTGTACAATGGTTGCAATGTTGCGTTTTTAGGTACCACCGTGTTTTGCGCATTAGCCTAACCGTCACACGAGAGACACAAGTGAATAATATTACAACAGTCTAATTTTAGGGTGTGTTTAGTAGAGCTCCAGCTTAAAAGTGTTTAGATGGATTATTTTATTTACATTTTAGACCAAAAATATAAATTTAATTCACTTTATTTTAGCCTACAAGTTTCAGCTCTCAGGTGAAGCTGAGATCTGGAGCTCTACCAAACAGGCCCTTAATCTTAACGCATGGAGTTGGAATCTCAAGGTGTTTGCGACGGGTCTATTTATCATGCTAAAAAATAAAATTATGGATGGTAGTTAAGATAAAGCAAAACGAGCAATAATTTAACGTCGATTTTAATGAAATCTTGGTGCTAGAAAGTTATGGACGGTAGTAACGAGCTGAAAACCACCTCCTACGGCTCGAACGGACCAATAGGTTCCATATAGCAGGAAAGAGATAATTTAACGTTGATTTTAATGAAATCTTGATGCTAGTGCTTAATACATGCACCAGTCAATTCTCCCAAAAATTTAAACTAATGAGGAAAGATAGTCAATTCACTTATACTTCAACACTCTTCCTCACTTAAACTTACATCTAGGACATGGAATAGAAGTAGGCTGCAATTATTTTTTTTAAAAGCATCAATTGGGTCTTAAACTCAAGACTTTTTAGCTCTGATATCATATTAAGTTGCATGCACCAGCTAATTTAACTAAAAACTTAAGCTGATGAGAAAAGATAAGCAATTCACTTATTCTTCAACACTTACAGAAGACCTAACTAAACCAAGAGAAATGCTTGAGGAAAAAATTGATAAAAATGGAAAAAGGAGAGGAGAATTAGAAAACTAGAGTAAACTGAAATCGACCGGTTATACTTTGATAAACCAGACTATTACGAACGATTCCAAAATTCTCATTACATAAACACCCATAAAAAATTTTAAAAAAAAATATTTGCAGGACCAAGCCAAAACCGGGTGTAGATCCCCTAGATTCTGCCCCCAAAATTCACCAGGTAAAGTTCAGTAAATCCTAGCCATTATTTATTTTCTTTAGTCTAGATGACGCCACGTCAGCTTCTTCTTCCTCCCTGTCCCCAAGCCCCTTTGATCTTCTTCCTCTCTACACCAACACAACACATCAACAGGCGTAGCAGCTCCTCAAAATCCGTTTTTTCTTTAGAGGAAATTGCTATAAAGACCCACCTATACTTTGAAAGGTCGAAATAGGTACTATACTTTCATATTAGTGCACATGTGTTGAAATTTACCACCTGGTTAATTTGTCAAAGCCGGGTGGTAAAAATAATGACTGCCAAAGTAAAAGATTGTATAGGTGGTAAATTGCCAACCTTAAGGTTACTGTCCGACGAAAGAAGAAAAGTTCAGGCACCACCTGTGCAAATTTCTCTCTTGATCTCGATGGTAATACACTTCAACACTCGTGCAACTAGATGACAGTTTGAGGTAACATTAGTTCCATATATTGTCAAACTAACTTTGCTCCTCCAGTGACTCTTGATTTCTGAAGCATCAGGTAGCCGGGCCAGGAGCTGTAGCGTACTCCAATGGCTAGTCAACAGCTCAAGCCTCAAGCATTTCAACAGTCATATGGTCATATACCTGTCTAGCTCTGAAGCCTAAGAAGTCTGAACAGAAACAAGCCTTTGTGGCCCAACTCTAATGGCCAGAAGCCAAAGAATGGACCTCATCCAGGAGCAGTTCCGTTCCACAAAGGCATCGCACTTTCCAGCGATACAAAATATGACGCATGAAAATTCCTTCCCCTCTCTTATCCACCATGGATTCCATGATCGCCGACGGGGACCCACCCGGCGAGCTGGCGACGATGATTCACCGGATTTGCAGCGGCGCTCTTTTTGAAGATTTGGTCCATTTTCCTTTTTGGTTGGCCGCAATGAGAGATTTTGGCCTATTTATCGGCCGTTTTGTTTCATTTCATATTCATAGCCTGGTCCATATTGCGTACCAAGAAGCGCGTGGTCATGCGTGTTAGGCACCCACTGACACTTTTATATGTTCAGAGCCGCGAGATCGAACTCCGAAAAATCAGCAAATAACCCACCAAATGTATAGTTGGTGGGATTCAAACTCTTGTCAGAAACCTGTGTTTCACACACGGCACGGTTCAAGTTTGAGCATACGGGCCCCGGAGCAGTTGTAAAGTAGGGTTCTAATTCAGCTTGTGCTCACGCGGAGTTGCACGTCCAGCGTGAGAGCGTCGGTTATTTAGATTTTAGCTGCTCTTAGCGGCCTAGCTTTTTGGCTGCCTTTTTTCGCTCCGTCCTGTGCAATATGGTGACATGGATGTTTCAGACACAGACACCCCTTATCTTTAATGCATAACAGAGCTCCTGCCATTTATTTTAAAAAAACACTGCCATGTGAGACTCTTTCAAAATTGTTGAGCTATTTTAATTGCTGAGTTATCATATGATTCGCATATTTGTCGTGTAGGTGATTTGCGAACAAGTATAGATTTTGCACTTTAACCTGTATTTTCAGTCCAGTCACTGGAGCAAGCATGTGATGGTGGAAGCTATGCCTTCTGATCTCTGCTGGGGAAAACTAAAGTAGAGGAGCCTTTCAGCAGCTGGGGATAAGTGTGAAGCAGAGATTTTTCGTATGGAACTGGGCTCTCTCAAGGTTTCACTCCTTGGACTGCAAAGCTGCAGTTAGCTGCCGTCTTTTTTATCAGCACACAAAGAATCAGGAGGCATCTTGGCATATGGGAAGTAGGCCTACTTGGTTTTGTGGCTTAGCATGCAACTCCTTTCAAGTCTCCACGACCAAATCTATCAAAGATACCTCTACTCCGAATGATGCATGTAATTCATAATTGGCATGCCGATTTGTTTGTACGATCGTGGTATTGCCTCACAAGACAGGTCCTCTTTCATTGACATTCTTGCTAGGATAGTAGCCTCTCTAGGTCGTTCAAGAACAATATTTCTGAACTAATTCCCAATTGGTGTCACTGTCCATGCCAGAGAAGAAGAGAAGTAAACGCATTCTACTAGTTTTCAGATGGACTTTTTAGGGGTCAAGTAGATGACTTGTCGTGTGGTGATTGTTTTAGCTGTTAAAACTAAAAAAAAAACTAATCAATAGTATATCACAATTCAGAGCTCATTGTCAAAATTCTGGTGAGAGGCCAAAATTTTGTCTGAACCTTTCCGCTTCATCCCATTCAGAGAACGGTATCTTTACCCGAATTTTCTGCTTCAGTTTCCAGCAGAACATCAGACAAAACAGGTGTCTGCCCAACAATTTGACCGATCTGGCAACACCAAATGCATTGAAAATTAAACAATCCATAACCACATTTTTTTACTTCCTCCCCATTGATGCATGTGTAAACTTCTTTTCACCCTCCCAACTACCGAAATGAGAGCAGCACTATGGGTTGATATCGGCCTCAAAATTCCGACATGAAAGGGACGGAGGGTAGGACAGGCCGCACTACCTGCCTGCCTCGACGCCTCCTTTCGGCATTCACAAATCACAAGAGAGGAGACTCGCTGTGCTGCCCATGTAGCGGATTACTGAAGTAGCTTGCGCCGATGAACGAACGAACCCAATCACATGCCGCCTCCTCCTACTCCTATAAATAAAGCCCACGCCAGCTTGACATTTACCTACGCAGCTGATTGAGCTTGCTTGCCCATTCAGGACTGGGCGACTGGCTACGGGTTCTACTACCTAACCTGCAGCTTGACTCCTGCAGGAGAGAGCAGAGAAAGAGAGAAGGCAATGGATGTGGAGAGCCGCGTGGCGCCGGAGGTCTCGGTCGACTGGCGCGGCCGCCCGTGCGAGCCGCACCGGCACGGCGGCATGCGCGCCGCCGTCTTCGTCCTAGGTACGTACGAACGAGCGAGCAATGTCCATGGCGTGTGGGACGTTGCTGGTTAGCTGGTTCAAGAAACTGATGGTGCTAGTACCAAACGTGCAATGGATGTGCAGGGATCCAGGCGTTCGAGATCATGGCGATCGCGGCGGTGGGGAACAACCTGATCACGTACGTGTTCGGGGAGATGCACTTCCCGCTGTCGCAGGCGGCCAACGTGGTCACCAACTTCGTCGGCACCATCTTCCTGCTCTCCCTGCTCGGCGGCTTCCTCTCCGACTCCTACCTCGGCTGCTTCTGGACCATGCTCACCTTCGGCTTCGTCGAGCTCTCGGTACTTGCTTACACACACATCGACCCTCTTACCAAAGCCACTAATTTTTTTAAAAAAATAATAGATTTTTTATTCAAATTGCAAGACAATACCTCTGTCACCATTTAAAAAGACGAGAGGAAAATATCACTATATGATATGACGATAAAGAGTTGTGTCGCCATTTGAACTGACGAGAAACACCCACGTCGGCGCCATATAGACAAAAAAAAATTGTCGGCTTTCCTGTCGCCAAATGAAATGGCGACAGAAGCTTCACAAAAATCGATCGTTGGTTTGGCGACAGATGGGACACGCACATATATCGCCAAACCAACTGGTGACAAAGACCGCAAAGCGGTTAAGTTTAGTGTGAGGAGTTCACTGTCGCCAATTGAAATGGTGATAGGTTCCTGTGGTCAAATGGTTTGGCGACTGAGGCCTATCTCCCTTTTATTTGGCGACAGAGAGGCCACATCAGCGCTGACTCAGTTTTTTTTGTGTTTTGCGCTATTGTCGTCCGATTATATGGTGACAGAGGTATAGTTTTGCATCAAAGTATATTTTTACAATTTAAATAAAAAATGCATTGCTTAAAAAAAATTCCTAAAGCCAAAACCTCTTACTGTTGAGTTTCATGCACCAACCAAACCAGTTTTTCATACTTCAACGGTGATCGACCGGTCACCCGTGCGTGCTTGAAGAAACTGTGGAGGGTTTTTGCAACTGCAACTGCAACTGCAACTTGGATTATTGGTGAACATAACAAAATGGAACGTGCCGCAGGGTTTTTCCTTTGTCGGTGACTGTTGTTTTCACGTAAAGGGAGATGAACTAGGATGTGGATGGATGGGCCTGAAAAGGCGCCAATCACCATGCATGGACCAGAGATTTTGTTCCCGGTTTCGAAAGGTTTTGGGGGCCAGGGTTGAATTTAACGCAGAATGGCATGGCCACTCCGTACTACACGCGGCTAGCAATTCTAATTGTTTTTTTCCTAAAAGGAAAGCAGAGCGAGTAGAGGTGTCAAACTGCACATGCGAAAGGGTGTATGTTGTTGGGAACTTGAAAACAATAATATGACCAAAGAAAGTTGTACTAGTGGTACTTGTTACTAACCATCTTGGCCACTTCTTTCTTTAGCATACAACCTTTGTAATTTAAGTACCTTAAAACCCTACAATAATGGATTTCCGAATCTCTCATCTTAACACAGACAATAGAATCAAGAAATCTGGCTATATTTAAAAAAATAAGCTTCTTCACATTTCGTAAAAGAAATGCAAAAAGGTCATTTTTACAGTATGATTTGTAAGTTCATAACTTTTTTGCAATGGATTTTTACTATTTTTTATCTTCAGGGCTTCATACTACTGTCGGTGCAAGCACACCTGCCACAGCTCAAGCCGCCACCGTGCAACATGGCGTCCATGGACGGCAGCTGCGTGCAGGCCAAAGGCTTCAAGGCTAGCGTCTTCTTCGTTGCACTCTACCTGGTGGCGCTCGGCAGCGGCTGCCTGAAGCCCAACATGATCGCGCACGGCGCCGACCAGTTCGCCGGCGGCACGGCGGACAATGCAAAGAGGCTCTCGACGTACTTCAACTCGGCCTACTTCAGCTTCTGCGCCGGCGAGCTCGTCGCGCTGACGGCGCTGGTTTGGGTGCAGACACACTCCGGGATGGACGTCGGGTTCGGTATCTCCGCGGTCGCCATGGCGGCAGGGCTCGTCAGCCTGGTGTCCGGCTCGGCGTTCTACCGGAACAAGCCTCCTCAGGGCAGCATATTCACTCCCATTGCAAGGGTGAGATCTTCAGACAAGTTTAGTTCTATGTGTGGACTAACACACTGTTCCGATAATCTGAAACTACTCTGAATTAATTCCGTACAGTACAGTAACTAAATATGATTAAGATGCTAGGGAACAATTGAGGCAATGCTCGTATTTGAATGAATCGCAGTATCATACAACCAAAATGTGTACTTCACAACATAAATTTTCAGCATATTCAGTGCCAATATGATTTTTTAAAGGCTTTGTTGTTTTCTATACTATAGGTTTCTTATGATCTTGCCCTAAGAAGCTAAATGTTTAAGTACTAATTATCCTAGTAGCGTGTTTCACTTAATTAGCTTATAGTCAAGGTGGTTTACAACTTTTACATGCATCCTGATAAGCTTGCTACATTCTAAAATTGGACACAGTATGGAGTATTGTGTTAGTAGTGAGTTGATATTTGTTAAACATTGCCTTTATGTTAAAGAAGACCAGCAATGAAAGTTCCAAGAAACTATAGCTTGGCTTTGGCAAGAACTTTTTGTCATGATCATTGATATGACTACATTATTATAGTTCAACCTTATGATTGGATTAGATATACTTGAAATAGTATTATATGTTTTTTTTGTCATCATTCAGTCAGAGTGGTTCCCGGCGTTATGCTCACCTTGCCATATTGTACAGTTCTTTGGTTTGGGCCTTTGGGGCCATATGATAGGTAGAGCCGTAGAGGTAATATATATATTTTTGTGTCGATCAGATCTAGTAAGATACTATGAATGATGTGCTACCTGCAAGCTGTGTTTGCAAAGTAGTTTTAAAAGTTCTTATGACTTGTTGACTGTCAGGCTGTCAGTTCTGTGCAGCTATGATTTTGTTCATACCGATAATGACAGAACTGGCTGCTGATTATTTAATTTGCCACATCAACAATATATTCACTTGCATTAGTTAACATGAATTCAAGATGGCGAGCTTTCTTTGTGCAAGTAATGACAAACTATTATCATATCTTTTCCTTTTTCTGTTAATGTCCAATTAGGTTCACATCGTTTTCGCTCATAGACATGTTCCTTTAATCATATTTTAGCAGAGAGCTATATATGCTTTTATAAAATTTCCTATTCAAGATACAAAAGAAGCTGCCATTGCAATAGCATTCACCTCAGTTATGTAGTCACGGTGATCTTTAGTTACTGACAAACTTGCCACAGCCATGCAAAAAACCTTTCTTCGTTAACTAGCTCATAGAAATGTCTCTTAACCACATTCTAGAATAGGGGATGCTACTTAAAAGTTCCTAATCCTAAGACGAAATGTTATTGTAAGATTCACCTTACAGTTTCCAGTTTACACTCCAACTCTGAATCTTTCACAAAGTTGCTTAAACTGTGCAAAATTCTTCAGGTATTTGTTGCTGCCTTCACCAAGAGGAAGCAAATCTGCCCTTCCAGCTCCTCCAATCCTGTCAACGCCGGAGTTTGCGAGCCGGCACGCCTCGCCGGCAGCTTCCGCCACGCCAACAAATTCAGGTGAGCACCACATCCATCATTCAGCCTCAGCCGGCCGATTACTCTGAGCTGTTTTCTCTGACAAAAACATAAGCAGTGCCACCTAAAATGTCCACAACTTTTTACAGAAAATTCCTAGTCATATATGCGTTAGAAAGCATACTCGATAAGCTTTCCAACGATATATAATATGAGCAGCAAAAGAGCTCACGTTGACACTGAATTGGTGGCAAACTGGGAGGAGGTAGCGAATATTTGGGACGTAACCACGAGGCACGTCCACCCTGCATACAAATAATGTTGTCCAAGCCAACCACAGGCTGACAGCTGTGCATTTTGACCGGTCAACCCGTGTTCTTGCACTCAAAACTCTCTCACTGCAGACCCGGTCCCACACCTCGGTCCAGGTTGAGGCCTTCGCCGCTTCACTAATTCGGTGAGACTTTGCAGGTTCTTGGACAAGGCGTGCATCAGGGCGGCGCAGCAGGGGCCGAACACGAAACCGGAGAGCTCGTGGCGGCTCTGCACGGCGGCCGAGGTGCAGCAGGCCAAGACCCTCCTCGCCGTGACGCCCATCTTCGCGTGCACCATCGTCTTCAACACCGTGCTCGCGCAGCTGCAGACCTTCTCGGTGCAGCAGGGCAGCGCCATGGACACCGCGCTTGGGGGCTCCTCCTTCCGCATCCCTCCGGCGTCGCTGCAGGCCATACCCTACGCCATGATGCTCGCGCTCGTCCCGGCCTACGAGCTCCTCCTCGTCCCGCTCATGAAGCGGCTCACCGGGACGCAGTCCGGGATCACCCCGCTCCAGCGCATCGGCGTCGGCCTCTGCACCGTCTCGTTCTCCATGATCGCCGCCGCGACCGTCGAGCGCAAGCGCCGCGACCTCTCCGGGGACGGGAAGCAGTTGTCCGTCCTGTGGATCGTGCCGCAGTTCTTGGTCTTCGGCGTGTCGGAGATGTTCACCGCCGTGGGGCTCATCGAGTTCTTCTACAAGCAGGCGTGCGCCGGCATGCAGGCCTTCCTCACGGCGCTCACGTACTGCTCCTACGCGTTCGGGTTCTACCTCAGCTCGGTGCTCGTGTCGCTGGTGAACAGAGTCACGGCGAGGCACGGCGGCGGCGGAGGCTGGCTCGGCGACAACGACCTGAACAAGGACAGGCTGGATCTGTTCTACTGGATGCTCGCTGTGCTCAGCGTGCTCAACTTCTTCTGCTACCTGCTGTGCGCAAGATGGTACAATTCTGGGGTCGATGGCTCTGATGCTGCATTTGCTCAGGTTGCAGCAGAGGATGATGGCAAGGTGATGATAATCTGAAGAACTAAAGAACATCAGACTGAAACTGTATATGCGTATGCGTATAGACAGACGTATGTATACATGCACGAGAAATAGTGATCAGAAAATGAGTAATGCTTGGTTGAGAAGGTTTCCTTTGATAGTGCAGTTGCCAGTCATGAGGGATGAGATGTGTGTAGATTAGACCATGGCATTGGGTCGGATTTTTTGGATTGGTCTGTGGCACGGCAGGCACAGCACGAATGAAGCACGGCATGCATGCATACGGGCCAGACTGGTATGACACGAATGACAAGGTCGTGCCGGGCATTGCGGTCGGGCACAATGGGTAGCACGGCACGAAACAGGCCTAATGGGCTCGAAATAGGCACGACACGTGATAGGGTGCTCTGCCGCGACATTGCGTCATGTTGTGACTCGACCTATGGCTATTATCAAGTAGTACCCCCAACCGATGAGAGCACAACTTAGTGGTATGTTTAATTTATTTTGAACATTCATGATCATTTATAATTTACTATTGTATAACCAATTTTGCTAATTTTGATATATAGATAACAAATCGCTACTCACTGGTAGCATATTCATATGTTTTGGGATGCACTTTCCATTAAGAGATATCTTCATTGTATCTCTCCCTCTTTTTTTATATTCTTATTTTCTATTCATATATAAATTTATATTATATAAAAGTAAAATATTATATTTATGTTAATTTAACTTAGTCCTTCGAGTCCGCCCTCATTTTCATTCGGCCTTCGTCACTGGCGTCGGAAATCCTGCGGTTCAGTGCGGGACCTGGGAACGGAGGGGAAGATGGGGATAGGAAAAGAGCAACATTGAGAGATGGATTTTAGCCTACTGGGCATTATAGGCCGCTCGTACATGCCAATCCACAATTGGTTACCCACTACAAACCTACTGGCCCACAGTTCGTGGCCCGTTTGATTGCGAATGTTTATCGTGATCCGAATCTCAGGGATCCTAAATGGTGATTTGGTCAATGGCTCCCACCGTCCAATGATCATGGGCTGTCAGTCAAACCAGACGCCATGTCATTCGGTTTCATGTTCACTGTGGGCATCAATGGCAGGAAAACTGCTATCTATATATTCTATGTTTCATGTACGTATAAGACTTAAAAACAACTTCTATAATAGATTATCTCTTAACTCGCCAATTAATCTAACCCTATAATATCTCAATTCTTGCATTACAAAAATATTTGTTATAGACAAACAACTCATATAATTGTGTTTCATGTAATTTATATCTCCTCATTTCGTGAGTTCGGATCGTCACTTCACTAACCCTTGTTCTCTGTCTTCCACGTCTACAAAAATCATGTGGTAGGGTGAACAAACAATCGACGTCATGCCTTTATAATTGCTCTTGTTAATACCAGATGCCTTTCTCTAAGGGTCTGATTTGAACACAAGAATGGAAACTAAAGAAAAGGGGAAAAAAGCACAGAAATAGGAAAAAATTGTACATGCAAAAATTGAAAACTTAGAAATTTTAGAGGGATTACGTTTGGAACAAAGGGATAGAAAAGAGAGGGAATTTTAGGAGTGCACATGTAACCTCAGTTGCTTAGACTATCTCCAGTAATTTCTCTTCATTCCCTTCCCCATATACATTCTCTTCATTCCTATCATCTTCAGCAGCATCCTCTCGAAGGGTTTTGTATAGGGATTCTCTCTGAAGGGATTCTCTCTCCAAAATCTCTTTGAAGGGATTCTCTCTCCAAATCCCTTCTAAAGGGAACCGTGAAGGGAATTCGTTGAAGTGCTTGAGATCTCGTTCTGAAGGGATTTAGAGGCTGAAGGGATACCGCTGGAAGTAGTCTTAGACTAACCGAACACTAATTTTTCAGTTGCAAGCAAAGGACGGATGGGCCCAATAAACGCCAGACCCCACCATCATTAAATAATGAGTAAATTTCTTAAAACTGAGCTACAATTGGCAAAACTATCATAAAATCGCATTTCTAATCATTTCCTATGTATCCAAGACACTGCACATTTACTAGTCTCACGTGACTACCCATTTCCCCGTTTGTTATCATTGAAGACAATATGAATAGTTTTATTTCTGACCGCAAAAACACCGGTAGATGGTACGTATCATCTGCCGCGCTCTTGCAACTTAGAAGGTGTTGGCGTTGCTGAGCTCCCTAGCTCAGTAGCACCTTCCTAGCTACGGGAGTGCGACAGATGACACGTGTTGTCTGTTGATGCTTTCACAGTCAAGATAGAGTTATTTTTATAATTACGTTTAAAAAAATGTCAGATTTTTTTTTAAAAAAAAGGTTTATCACGGACTAAAAGTGATAGATTTCGCCGCCGTGTGCCCCCTGCTCGTCTCACCCGGACACTTGGGTTACAGGCTTACAGCCCATTCCTCGAGTCTGAGTGAAACGCCCGGTCCAAGCCGCAAGCACGCACCGCTCGTATAGTTAGTTGGCTCGTCTCGTGACCCCTCGCTTTCCCCGAGACGGAGCCCGAGTTAAAACCCTAGCCTCCGCGACCCCGCATTTCCCTTTTCCCTTCCCTTCCTCCCGTCCCACGCCGGTGAAGAGGAAGCGGCGCTGCTGCGCGGCTTCGGATTTGGTGGCGCGCGCGCGCGCACGCGTCTCAGGTCCCCTCCGCGCCGTCGGCGAGCCTGAAGTCGAGGCATCCCTCTCGATCCGCCCTCCCGAGGCGAAGGATTTGGGGAAACCTCGCGGGGCACGTCCCGATGCCCCCGCTCTCCGCGCCGGCGAAGTAACCCTTAGGTTGGTTCTTCTCTCCGCGTCTCCCTCCGCTAGGCGGTTAGGTGGTGTCGTGGGCTGGGCTCTTATCCTGTCGCTAGGGTTTCGAGGCGGCTGGATCGCTTCGATCGTGCTAATGGGCTGTTCGGAATTAGGGATGGTCCCGTCGATTGGGGTGTGATAATTGGGCGATTGGTGTGGCATAATTGGTGCCTGTAGGGTTTGATTAAGGAATTGCGTGCTCCGTGTGGATGAAACATGCCGTGGGGATAAATGGGGCTTCTAGGGGTTTGCTTAAGGAACTGCAAATCCTGCCCTGTGGTTTCTTGCATGGTGCTTTACGATTTAGTGTTATGTTGATGTGTATCATCGTCCTGCTTTGCTTTGATAGTAAGTTCTTTTGAGATGATTGCTGTATGGGCGCTAGGCCTAGTTTACAGTAATAGCCTAATAGGTGTAAATAAATAAATAAACAGTTTCTGTTATTGTAAACATCGGTTGCCTCCGTTGCAAGCATCGTTTAGTTGTAGTTGTGTTAATGTGTTTTGCATGGCCTTCATGTGTGCACACAAAAAAATATTAATGGCAACATGCAATATTATGTCATTGGAAATGGAAGTATCATTTTGTAGCTTGAAACTTGTAAGTTACCAAACTTACCATGCAATACTTAGGTTTTCCAAACTTTCCATGTAATACTTAGGTTATGCTGTTCCAGTATGCATGTAGTGCTCAAAGAAGATGTGCCAGAGCAAGGAACGAGATTGCTTGCTTTCATAATGCTACATTGCTACTTGATCAATATTGTTACTATTTCTGCCACTCTTGACAAATGAATATAACATATGATGTTTTCATTGCATAAAAAAAAGTGTGTTTACTTCCCTGCGATGACATCTGTGTTGGCTATCTTGCTATATCTGTCCTTTCACATGTTCATGGTATTATAACTTTGTCAAGACTCAAGCAGGCATCTTTCAATCACAAGATGTGTTATGGGCTATATATTTTAGTAACTCTCTAGCTTCGTTGTTTCCAATGAGGATTATATTTACCCTGACAGTATTGTTTACAACTTGAGTTCATAGTTTGCTATGTCCTGTAAAACATATGCATTTAGCGATTTTCTCTTTTGTTACTTCTGTTGCTGGAGTTAAACAGGTTCGTAATTGTGGAAATTAGCTGAAAGCATTATTAAGGTTTTGTTTGAATAATTAAAAATTAAGTATTGATGTAGTTACAAGTATTGTTGTAGCTGGAAGAGGCAGAGATCGACTGAGATTGACGTGAGAAGAAGTTAAACAAGACTTAAGGGATTGGAATGCATCCAAAGAGTTGGTGTTGGATAGGAGTGCATGGAAGTTAGCGATCCATGTACCGGAACTATGACTTAAGATCGAAGGTTTAGGGGTTTTATTGACTTTGATTGGGTTTCATTCCTAACCTACCCCAACTTGTTTGGGGACAAAAGGCTCGGTTGTTGCTGTTGTTGTTGATGATGATGTATTTACAAGTTCCATAATCTGATATTTGGAAAGGTACAAAACTATAGTGTTGGTTGTTAGGTGACACTAAACTATGGTGATCTATGTGCCTCTTTTTATTGTTTTAACTTTTAAGTTGTGCTTTGACTATGTTTACGTTGTCTTTGTGCTGGCCTCACTTCGGCATGTTGTAGAATTAATCTTTAGTTGGGAACAAAAGTCCTAAAAAGTAAGTAGTGTAGATTATGGTGTTGCTATCTTTGGCAAACTGGTAACTGCGAATTGTGAATTGTGATTATTGATTGCAAGTATTGTACGCATATCTGCTCTCAAAATTAGTTTCAAAATATCAGCTAGCTGTTTTGAATGAAGCATGCAAGTACACATACACGAGTTATATTAACTAGAGTGGATTATGGAGGTCATCGATTAAGTGTTTCCACCACACTCATTTTGTCCTTCCCATTGCAGACTTCTAACTTTTCACTTCTAAACATAAGGAATTGTAGTGATAACTGAATTTTTGCATGATGAGTTTAGTGTTGTTGTCATGATTTTTTTTATTACTACTCCCAGAAGTTATGTATAGCTAAATAAACAACTTCTGTTAAAATGGATAGCATATAAGCAATTGTCATTATTGTTCATCTGTTTTTCCTATGTGGGCCTACTATTCTATTTCAGCATGTTAGACAGCTTGCTTTTGTCTGAAATTCTGAATGTTTGTTTTCCAGCCCTTATTGAGAAGAAGCTGTTCTGTGTGCCTACCGCAGAGGGCATCAGCGGCATCACCAAGTTTCAAGTTATTGGTCCTCTCACAAAACCAGAAAGCAAGCATTCTAACCAAACACAATGACCACCCAAGCATGTAAGAAGAGGAGGGCAGTTTATATAAGCAGTGAATTTGAAGATTCTAGTACAGATTCTGAGGCCGAGGGAAGTAAGCTCTCCCAAAAATCTGGGGTGACATCAATTTCTACATGCAAGTACCGACCATCCTCTCAGAACAAGGTTGAAAGCATGAATACTAACACGACAAGGCTGTGTGGAAATATTCTGAGGAAGCTCATGGATCACAAAGGTGGTTGGCTTTTTCATAAACCGGTTGATCCAGTGCTCTATGGCATTCCTGATTACTTTGATGTTATCCACAACCCAATGGACTTGGGTACTGTTAAGAAGAAACTCACGAACAAGCAATACTTTAGCACCGATGAGTTTGCGGCAGATGTGAGGCTAACATTTTCAAATGCAATGAAGTATAATCCTCCAGGAAATGATGTCCATACAATAGCTGAGCAGTTGAATAGAATGTTTGATTCAGAATGGAAATCATTGGAAAGAAAATGGAGAAAGAGAAATCAGGTACAAGAACAGCTGCCAATGAAGGTAATAAAGGGTCGAGCTGCTATGAATTCAATGTTTACGGTTCCTAGAGGGCCGGTGGCATGCTCAAATTCACTTTCAAAGAAGACATTGACAAATGCAATATCCTCCAAAGTAAAATCACTAATTCACCATGTACCCTAATTCACTTGATTTGTCTTTCTAATGGCAATATGGTTTTAAAGTACTGCTCTGTCTGCACAGGTGAAAATAAAATTTTCCGTGCGAGGCTCTGAACAGACCTCTTCCAAAGGTGTGAATGGCATAACATCTTGGCATTGTGCCCCAAGTTTTTGTCCCACGGTCGATTATGCTTTACTGCCATGATTATAATGTTTTTTTTTTTCTATTCAGATATGCCTTTTCACACAGCTGCTAGCAGAGAAGGCTCTTTAACTCATTCTGTCCCTTCCACTAAGGTTTTGGGCATGAGTTCCCTTATTTCTTTTTTTGATTAATCTCAGTCCTGTAGCATCATTAAGCCATATCTTCTATTTTTAGGAGTCTACTAAAATACCAAGGGTACAATCAACTGGGCACAGCTCTGAATCAAATGGTATGTACAACATTTCCACACTATTTTATCCCACATCATCTGTGTTGCTAATATACTTACTTGCAATTTTAGGAAATGTTTCAAGGTCTTGCAATGATACCTCTACTTCGCCTCTTGCGTCTTCCGGACAAGGTCCTTTCGGTATACTGTCTTTATCATCTATATGATTTATCTGATTATCATTTAATTCCTTTTTAGTGATAACTTATCAGTTAGGAACTTTCAATCTTTTTTTCCATATAATTCTTTGCTAATGTATTGCATCATGTGATGTGAATTCCAGGAGAAGAAAGTTATTTACAGGAGGAACCTTTGTCACCAAGCAAAGCCCTTCGTGCAGCAATGCTCAAGAAGCGTTTTGCTGGAACAATTGTAAAAGCGCAGCAGAAGGCACTTCTGGATCATGTAATATTTCTAAAATACATACTGACTTTGTACTTTTTAATTAGGTTCTCTACTCGTGCACGTCTTGCTGACATGCTGTTTTGATCTCCTAGGGGAAGAAAATAGACCCTGCAAAATTGCAGTTGGAGAAAGAGAGGCTGGAAAAAAGGCAACAAGAAGGTAAGAACTTGCTCTGATGATGTGATAGCTATCTGATCTGGATCTGTTTGATTTTCTCTGCAAATTTTGTGAGTTTGACAAGTATCGTAATATTTGCATAGAGCTCTCATTTGGACTGGTCCCCCTTTTTTAAATGGTATGGTTGCCTGTGATGAAAATATTTTTAAGCCCAAAATATGCTAATACTTGCTTGATACCTCACGCTTTGAGAAACTTTGGGGGTGTGAAAGTGAAAACATTCCAGATACATGCCCCAGAATTGTCTAGTGTTTTAATACAGTGTTACACACAGACACGATACGCTGCTGCAATGGGGCAGGATATTTTATCGTGGGTGGTTTGTAGTTGATAGCTTATGATTTTTGAATAAGTCAATCAGACGTCGGACCAGTTTGTTGTTCCTTGATGCAATCTCTACTATATAAAGTGAGAGTTTCTTCCCGCGTCACTTCATCAAAATTACCCACCTTTGCCATTATTAGTGCTCTTTGCAAATATTTTTTTGTCGCAAATTGAGTTTTCGTTGCAACGCACGGACGCATGACTAGCCAATCTTAATATTTGTGCAGAGGAATAAAAAAAATTGTTAAAAGTGTTATCCCCCCCACACACACACCACCCCACCCAACTTTTCTCTGGAAGTTTCATCTAGTATTTGAACTTTTTTTTTGGCACTGGGTTACCATTGTAAACTGGCTAGGGACTGATACCTACCACACATTAGTTATGGGAATGAGTTTGATGCTTCTGTTAGAAGCATATGTTTATATTCGTATTATCCTTTGCATGGGTGTTTTTTTTGCTATTTACTCTTGCCTTGTACATGTGTACAAATGGCCCTTTTGGCTTATGGAATAGACTTGAGTTTATTTCAAAACATGGTATCAGAGCTAGGGTTAGGGTTGGGGAGAGGCCGACCTCAGTCCGTCACCACCTCCTCTACTCTTCCATCCTTGTTGAGTCTTGCTCGAGCATCTCCTCTGAGGTATGCTCTTCGTGATCAGAGTGTGATTTTGCGTCTTGATCTCTACGGCTTTGCTGCTTCTGCTACTTTTCTTACTGGGCCTACCTCTTATCATGATGCCGTATCTCATCTTGAGTGGCATTTCGCTATGGCTGAGGAGATTGCTGCTTTGTAGCGTATTAGTACTTGGGACCTTGTTCCCCTTCTTGCTTGTGTTACCCCTATCACGTGCAAGTGGGTCTATAAGCTCAAGTCTCGCTCTGGTGGTACCATTGAGCGCTACAAGGCGTGTCATATTGCACGTTGTTTTCTACAGGAGTATTGGTGCGACTATGATTAGACCTTTGCTCCTGTTGCTCATATGACTACTATTTGCACTCTTATTGTCGTTGCCTCTATTCCATAGTGGATTATTTCACATCTTGTTGTTAAGAATTCTTTTTTGAATGGCAAGTTATGAGAGGTCTATGCTCACCTGCCTTCTAGGTGTTCTGTTCCTGACGGTCAAGATTGTCGCCTCTGTCATGCTCTCTATGGGCTCAAACAATCTCCTCGTGCTTGTTTTGAGCGTTTTAATTCTCTTGTCAATGCTGTCGGCTTTTCTGCTAGTGATCATGGCCCTGCTTTCTTTGTTCATACCTCTTGAGTTTGGACTATATGTGGACGATATGCTCATCACTGGAGATGACTCGGTATATTGACTATGTGAAAACACGTCTCAGTGAGCAATTCCAGATATCTGATTTAGGTCCTCTTCGCTACTTTCTTGGGATTGAGGTCACCTCTACGCCTGCTGGCTACTACCCCTCCTAGCAAAAGTACATCCAGGATCTTCTTAATCCCGCTTGTCTCACTAATCAATGCACAGTGGACACTGCTATGGAGCTTCACCTTCAGCTTTGTCCTACTGACAATACCCCTCTTGAGGATCGCACTCTCTATCACCACCTTGTTGGGAGCTTGGTTTACCTTGGTGGTGTACTTGTCTGGACATCTCTCATCATGTTCACATTTTGAGTCAATCTATTTTTGCTCCTACCCAACTCCACTATAGCCACCTCCGTGTTTTGCAATCTTTGTTAGACCATCACTCGGCGCTTGTCTTCCCTCGCTCTAGCTCCTTACAGCTTCAGATGTACTCCAATGCGATTTGGGCTAGCGATCCTTCTAATTATTGGTCTCTCTTCGCTTTTTGTGTCTTCCTTGGTTCTTCTTTGATTGTTTGGAAGACTAAGAAGCAGACTACAGTTTCTCGTTCGAGTGCTACGGTCGAGCTGTAGTCTATGACAGCTGAGATCATCTGGCTATGGTGGTTCCTTGAGGACCCAACCACGGTACTGTCAGACAACACAACATTGGTGTGATCAGCATTGCTTGAGATGCGGTGAAGCATGAGCTCACCAAGCATATTGGGGTTGATGCATTGTTAGGGATTAGAATAGTTAAGGAGGTAAATTTGTTTGGGAAGTTTTTCATTGTTTTCTCCTAAACAGTTGTTGGGAATTTAACTCAACAGATTTTGTTAGGAGTTTATAGTTGTAGGTGGTAAAGAAGTTGTGTTTGATATGATTATGATTTTACCAATTCGAGATGGTATGCTTATGGAAGCGTTCACACAAGTTACTTCCATATGGTCATGAATACTAGGGAACTATATTTGTACTGACATGAGTTATACTGTATGGCTGGTTCAAAATTGATAACTACGAGAAGTATATAATGTATGGCTTAGTCTTAGTTTGTACCTTCTGTGATGTATTGACATGAGTTATGTCATTCCTGTGGATGCTTGCCTTGCATGGCTTGCTTTTCGAATTGCAGAGAAAGCAAGGATTGAGGCCCAGGTGAAGGCTGCTGAAGCTGCTGCTCAGTTAAAGCTAGAAGAAGAAATGAGGATGAAGAGGGAGCAGGAAAGAGAGGCAGCACGTCTGGCATTACAAATGGTACTACCTGCTTGCCGTTTCTGACCGGCAAGCTTCTATGCATGATGTACACACAATGGTTATTCAATCTCTTCTTTTGTGTAGATGAAGAAGACTGTTGATATCGACAACAGTGACTTTCTAAAGGACCTGGAGAACTTGAGCAAAAAGTGGGAACTGAACCCCCCTGGCAAATTAATTGTCGATTTTGTCGATGGGATTGTGCTGCCACCTGGCCTAGGGAGCCCGCTGGAGAGGCTTGGCCTTTTCATGAAGAAAGATCTTGAGGAAGAGGTGGAACATGACATGGAGGACAGCACATCACCCTCGGTGGATGCCGATGTGGAAGAAGGAGAGATCAGTTGCTGTCGGTAGCATACCTCTAAAATATCCATTTTTTTCTTATTTCGGATACTGAGTCAACACGCTCGCGGGGGTTGTAAGATTATGTGGGTGCTATGTTATCTATTCCGTCACCTGGCAACCTCATAAGCGGAGTGAAATGAAGAATTAGTTCGTGTTGTTTGTGTCGTCTAACCAAGTCGCACCAGAACATGTTCCTGCCGAACTCTGGAGTGGAGTAATTTAGGCTTTGCTGCCGATTTTGTGGTTGTCACGCAATAGTACAATATCACTGTATGTTGTAGGTGTTCCATGTCTATTTAAGATTTGAGTTCCTCATGTGGACATTCTGTAAAAATAAAAAAAAAATAAAAAAAAAGAGTAATGAAATGCTAGTATATATTATAGTTATTGATGGTGAAGACCGATGTTTGATGTTCCAAGTGATATCCTCTTGTTCTCAGCTGTGTGCTCTGCGTGCGTTATGATACAATTGGTCCCAGTGAAGTTCTGTTGGTTGTACGTATAATGATATGGAACTTAATCCTATTTGCGATTTGCTTCTGCTGATGCCTATGCATGTTCTATTGTCGTGGTGAAAATACGTTGCGCGCCTGGGCCGTTTGGCCTTCGATACTAGATAGGACGATGAGCTATGCAAAGCCCGTGGATTGTGCTACAGCTGTACCGTATTGGCTGTGCGTAGAAGAGCTACACGCGTATATATGGTTTTGTAATATAGATACGTATATTTAGAAGGAATACATGGCTGTTGCTGTTAGTGGGAAGGAAATAAGACTGATGAAAACATGCTCGTATCATTGGAACAACACCGTTTGGGATGTGTTTCGTCTTACAATGCTTGATCGAAGAGGCATGACCATACATGGCTTGCACGAATAGACAACAAGCTCAGTGATTATGCCGGCACACGTACATAATCAGCAGGGTAAGACGAATTTATAATGAGTGACCGGCTCTTAGCAGCGGCTGATAACGCGTGACATGTATGGCGAAGGAGAGAGTGCCCATAGTTGTGGCGAATTGAAACGCGCACACGTCTCCTTGCCTGAGATATCTGAGCTTGTTCGCAGGGTGCCAAGCCAGATGTGACGCCCATCCTTCCATCCGTAGATATCAGTGTCATTTCCGTTGAGTGGCTTCCTATGACCTGTCTTCAGGACATTTGTAGGTAAACCCTTCAGTTGCCCGGAGAGGTGAACGGCTATGAATGCCGCTTTGAAATAGCGTGTTCAGGTGAGGTATCAGTTGTGAAAACAGTAACATGCATGGTCTTGGTATGCATGCTGGACATAAAGTGTGGTTATTACCATCCATGCTTGATTGATGGTTGTCCTGTTCATTGTGCAAAGGTATATAGGTGTTTTTTGTGGCTACACAAATTGTTTAATAACTGCAAAAAAGCTGATTCTAAAAAATAATTCAGGAGTTACGACACGACCAGTTTCAACTTTTAAGAAATACGGAAGCCCTATGCATCATTGGGCCAACTTATCAAGAACATCATAAGCCTTTTTTTTTTTCAATACAGTACAAACCTAGGAAATTAGCTACTGTACATACCTTCTTGGTGGAGTTATTTCTTGGGCAACAGCTTAGGGCATGTGCAATGGTGCCACTTCAGCTAGCTATAAGGGTACCATCTCAGCATTTTGCTTAGGTGGAAGAGAGAAAATGAGGAGAGAGATATAGACCAGCTACTAATGTATAGTCAGGCTATAACTGATTCCAAGACAATTATTATCTATTACATGTGGGCCAATATTTAATTTTATAGACAATGCTATAGCTAATCTATTGAAGAGGTTGTCTATATGCTATTTATAGATGATATGAATATTTTTTATAGCTAGTACCATTACACATGCCCTTAGAAAAAAAATCAATCAAATGAGGGAACACAACAAATAAAATAACTTGCCTACAGCAATACCAAAATTCGGGCAAGAACCCAAAGGACCAGGGGCGGACCCACAGCTGGGCAAGCCTGGGCGCCTGCCCGGCCTCCTCTGTCAAGAAAAGATGAGGTATGCATATATGTTTAGGCGACACAACAGCTTGGAGATAGGACTTTTGATGGAAAATTATTAGGCACAATTAATTTTAGTGTATTAATGATAACTCCGCCCAGGCTCTTAAAAAATCATGGGTCCGCCACTGCAAAGGACGCCTACAAACTAGAATATAACAATTGAATTAGATGATTGCTTGGCTGAGGGTTATATTATTAATCCTAGGTGAAACAACCCATCGGCGCTAATATAGGGGGGAAATGCAGTAACAAAATTTTTGGCAACTAAGGAAACATCTAATAAAACTATCAATAAAGGACCCAAGTACATTGTACATTGTCATGATCAGTGGTTTGATGCTAAAATATAAATAAAATCATCAAAATATATATCTACTGGAGCCAAATACCTGGCCAATTGTCAACTACCATACGCGGCCTAGCTAAGACCAAGTAAGTGAACTGTGAGCTTATTCCAACACTGAATCTATTATAAAACACATAGCAAAAATATAGAATTTTATATGGAAACCTTTTCGGGAAAAAACCACGGACGCATAAAAGAAAATATCACTATATGAAGAGATATATACAACGAGGATATCTTTCTCTTCTCATCTTACTTCCTTTTTTGACTTACTCTATTTTATGAACTATAGAGTCATATTTATAGCGAAATATAAAGGACTTCGTACAGGAGTAGAACTTTGAATTAGGGTAGAAAACAAAATTGAAACGAATTCGCATCATACTTTAACAATCTTCGTCTTAAGATGAATTCATTCATTTAGCCAAATATAAAAAACTCCTAAAAATAAGTCTTCGTCAATAGATCTTGTGCATCGAAAGTTCAACAGACTAGTGTGTATAAGAAAAACTAGCTAGAACATTCTTATCCAAACACTTTTTGCAAAACAAAATTGAGCAAACTACTAGTAGGTCAAAACACACAGCTGTCAACAAAGCAGACAAAGAAATATGTGTATTGAACAGTTCATAACCTTAGGAAGGTATGAGTCTATGCAATTAGCCTCCAGAAACAAACGCTTAATCATCAAGCAGTATAAAACAAAACATTACATGTGGCGTTGTATATGTAGAGAAAAACTCATCTCATGGAATCTTGACATGCTTCACTTGAACAGAAAAATTGGCAAATAATGGCCATTAGAGAGCAACTTACACATGTAATTATCACGCACTTCAATCTGCCAACTTTGAAAGTAATTAAAATTTATAATATATTTAAAACTACTCCTATAAAACTATTAGGATGAAAAGAACTTTTATATCGCTAATAAAGTAATATCCCTACCGTATCGAACTATGATAACAGACAATATTGTACGATGTCACGACATGCCTCGGCGTCAACCAGCCAGAGTTCCACAGCACAAGCGGTGACAGCTTAAGGCTCAGTTTGTTTAGGCTTGAGCTTGAGCTTATTTGGCTTCTACACCTCTATAAGCTACAAGCCAAAACAAATAGTATTTTTCCAGCCAGACGAAGAGAAGAAGCTTCTAGCCCAATTTGCACTACGCGAGAGAAGCAAGGAAAACGATGCTTCTCGGGGTGGCTGGAGCTTCTAAAAATCCCACTTCCCTGGTACCCTTACAACTTAACTATTATTTACGAAAAATTGCCATCCTCATCCAGCTCCAAATAGCTTTTTCATTCTCCAATTTTTTTTTTTCACCAAATAAGCTCAAGCTTCAGCCTAAACAAACTCAGCCTAAGCTAGCTAGCTGGCTGCCACAGGAGCAAGGTGTGTCGGGAGAAGCTTGAGCGTTTCACGGGCCGCCTGCTGCTGCTGCTGCCGCCGCACAGCGTCACGCGTCGTTGCACGTTCCGGCTGTCAGTTAGCGGCGGGCACGATTACAGTTTACGAAGACGACGGAACGTGGATTAGCCGCGAAAAAAAAAGCTCGTTAGGCTTGCACCAAAATTTCTTTGCTTACAGTATTTTAATAGGTTTAAAATTAAAGTAAGCCATCTCAAATAAAAAAAAATCATTAACAAGACTCGACTAGATAATGATTCGTTAACTTGAATTTTAAATAGCCACTTAAACAATAAATAAAATAATATTATGTTAAACCATGTCAATTTGAACGGATATCAGTTATTAATAATAAACTGGTACAACTCGAAAACCAGCTCTACACTCGGCGAGTCGGCGTCATCCGGCACGGCTCCGGCGAGACGCTTCCAAATTTCCAATAGCCTGTGCGCTCATAGAATTTTTTTTATTTAATATTTAATTTTAATCGTTTTTTCAGAATTAGTCGCCCGCGGGAAAAAATTTCAAAACTACCCGCCTGTCGCGCCGCCGCCGGCGATCGTCAGACGGGCGGCGGGGTTGCCTAACGCAAAACTCATGAACGTGAACGCAGAACTAAAAAATATAATAAATGTACCGATCGCCGCAGGGCGATCATGATCAGAGAATTTTTTTTGAAATTTTTTGTTGTAAATTGTTTGTAGAATTGTTGTATTGAATCGGACGAATTAGAAAAAACTTATTGTCATGTAATGAACCGGAAAAATTGTTTGTTTGTTAGTAATACGATCTCACTTAGGTATTTTGTAGTCTCAAGGGTCCCGAATACTACGTAAAAAAATACGGGAAAAAGGAGGGCGGGCTACATAACGGGATACCACTTCAGCATGAAGCGAGATGGCGGACGTTGCCCCGCATTTTGTTACCAAAATCGAAAAGGCACTCGCGCCACGAAACCACGTAAATCGTGGCCACTTGGGTGTTTTCGTAGCCCCACGAACAATAGGACACGGTCAAAAAATACTGAAAAAAAATCAAGGGCGGCCTCACGCAACGCGAAGCTACGACTTTCAGACGGGCAAGATGGCGGACGTTGCCCCGCCTTTGTTGCGAAAATCGGAAAAGGCACTCGCGGCCACGAAACCACGGAAATCGTGGCCACTTAGCGGTTTTCGTAGCCCCGCGGGACAGGCCGGACATGGTCAAAAAAATACGGGAAAAATCAAGGGCGGCCTACGCAATGTGGGCTACCACTTACGTACGGGCGAGATGGCGGACGTTGCCCGGCCTTTTGTTGCGAAAATCGGAAAAGGCACTCATGATCACGAAACCACGAAATCGTGGCCACTTAGCGGTTTTCAGAGTCTCATGGGACAGCCGGACATGGTCAAAAAATAGGGAAAAATCAAGGGCGGCCTACATAACACGGGCTACCACTTACGTCACGGGCGAGATGGCGGACGCTGTCCCTACCTTTTGTTGCAAAAATCGAAAAAGGCACTCGACCACGAAACTATGAAAACTTTTACGAGGTCTGAAAATTTTGAAACTTTTTATGGAGGTTCTGATAAATCGGTGATATTACCATAAAAATTCAAATGATTTTAATATATGACGAATTTTTAAAATTCAAACAATACATATATAATGGCATATACATCAAAGTTCGGATGATAAAATAAGCAATAGATTAGATTATATTATATTACATGGGCATTACAACAGTGGACGAGGTTAATAAGGAAAGCATCGTTCGTCGTGGTGGAACAAATGATCGTTCGCCTATCTGGGTACAAACGTAATGATGTAAGACATTTTCGCATATTACCCGACCCGCTCTAATATTACGACGTGTCATCGGACACCGCTCAATCCCTACTATGAAAGAACTCCATGGGGTTCCGTAGTTCTCCCAAATTATCGCCCATTGGGTGGCCTATGCCGACGTCTCGGTGTATAAGACTTAAATTTTGGTTGTTGTTTATGTGGATTTCGCCTCCCATATGGGCATGTCATCCCGATTCCAGCGTCCCCTATGTTAATACCACCGGGTTCCGGGTGGTCCGCAGAACGCCGAGGATTTGTTGCGTGGTGCGGACCTCGGCCATTGCTTCCCTTGTCCTTCTTCTTCGAGAGGAGGAACCTCCGGCACCTCATTGTGTTGGCGTTGGCGGAGACATGCGAGACGCCGCTGCTTCGCTTGCACTCCACTATATGGTGCAGAGGTGTGTGTTGGGCTTATGCTTGGACAACCGGAAGCGTGCCCGCGATCAATGCAAGATGCCCTTTGGTGGTTGCATAACACCGTCCTGCAGCGTGGGAGCCATCTCTCCGCATGGCAGGTGGAACGTGTGTGTCTCCGGTCTCCACCGGTCCACGAGAGCGGTCAGCAGGGACCGGTCGTACGAGAACCGTGTGACGTGCGGGCCCTCCACAGTCGTCTGCTCCACCATCCGGCAGAACGGAAGTAAGCCGGCAGCTCGTAACCTGCACGTAGTGTGTAGCGTCGTTAAAATTCCATTAGCAGGTAAGTAAAAGAGTGCGAAAACTCGGCAGCTTACTGTGGAACCCAGCGCGGGTCGATCCGAAGAAACTCCTTCGACCCGAGGTCGCAGATGTCCCCAAACCGCCGCCCTCAACTGCGGACAACCTAGACCGGTGGGTCAAGTCCACGTGCTGGTCTAGCAGCTCGGGAGTAGCATCAGCAGCACGCCCAACTCTCGCCATCGTCGCCTGCACCTGCATGGTTACAAAGCAAATTCATGGTTAGAAAGCAAATTTATGGTACACGTTGCAACTACAAAAAAGTAAATGAAAAGTAATGCAATGTTCCATATTCAAATATTACATTAACGGGGTGTAAGTTCAACCTTCATTAGTTATGGTTTTGGTGTTAATGACAAATCTAATCTTGTGTTAATGACAAATCCAATATTGAGTTTATCCCCTAATGCGATATTGTTATTAATAACAAATCTTATATCGAGACTAACTTGTTTATTTAGAATATCTTTAATTAGTCTCATCGCATTGAAAAATGGAAAACCCAAGGTATGTTTGCATATTCATTCTAGTATTAGTTGCATACTTTGGAGTCAAGTTAAAATATGAATGTCCCCGTTATATTAACCACAAAACGTGCATCATGTTCCCAATCCATACATTACATGGATGCACACGCTTAGGGGGAGTTCGTGGTTTAACTTGATAGTTTCATTGTATTGATCTATTCTTTATTGACGCATATAAGGATCAAGACAAAGAAACTAAATCCTTGAGTATATATTTGAATTGCCTAGTTATAAGTATACTCATGGTAATATAGGATATACTTCAATACGATCAATTTGAATATGTGCATATTATCTCCAAGTAAATCATATTTATGCACATATACATGTGGGGTGTATTCTATAGTTGATGATTTAGAGTAATGATCATTTCCATACAATTTACATATAATGGATCATTACTTCTCATCAACATGAGTATATGAAAACTTGTGTAGTTAATATATACTCATATCAATTTAAATGATAATTTAAATTGAGTTCACTTGTCTTATTAATCATTAAAGAACACTTCATCATGTGTTGATGGTGCTCCGTGATTAATTGAGGACAAATGAATAGTTCTTAAGTATAATTACGCATGTGTTGCATTATTATACTTAAGACACATTTACAATCATTTCAATTGGTTTAGGTTGTGCTCAATTGATCTAAATGCATCCATTATGTGTTAATGGAGTGCAAGAGATAATTGAGACAACCATGCATCTTGGACTAACAAGTTTCTTGAGTTATGTTTGAGTTAGGTCCAAAGATGAATGAGATGATGAGAACGGGACAAGGACGGCATCATGAGTTGATGGGCGCCAGAGTGGATCCCAAGAGGAGTCGTAGAGATCCCGGGGAGTATCAGCGATGATCATAAAGACCCCAAAGGGATTGCTTGCGTATGGCGAAAGGTATAACTAGATAGGCTAAGGACTTTTGTAGTCTTTGAGTCTAAGGTTTTATCGCCGTGCTATTAAGAGGGGTCGTTCCCTAGCTTGAGCTTCATCATGTGTTGGTGATCTCATTCCGCGTTCACTCGAGCTCAAACCATTCGGATTTGGTTTTTGCATGAGGGTTAACCATTTGGCATGTGTTGCGAATGGGTTAAACTTATGCTTGGTTGTATTGGTTTTCGCATTATACTTTGATTTGCATGTGTTGCAAATAGGATAAGCTAGTGCGTTGCCTTTTGCGTGAAGTTCATTTTTGCATGTGTTGCATTAGTTGACGCTTCATGTTTTGGTTCGCAAAACAATCTTTCTAAAAACCGTGTGGTTGCTTGGAGCTAAGTTTTGCATGTGTTGCAAAAGGAGAGAGCTCAAGCATGATTTGGTGTTTATGTGTTTGTATGGAGCTAGAGGCTCGCATGTGTTGCGAGTAAAGAGCTCATACGATTGAAATGGTTTTGGTTTGAAGTTTGGTTTCGTGTTGCATTGAACTAGAGAATTGCATGTGTTGCAATTAGAGAGTTCACGCATCTTGATTTGATGTTGCTTGGAGCTAGACTTTTGCATGTGTTGCAAAGAGTAGTGCTCAAGCATGAAATATGTTTATTGCGTTATTTGCAAGTTCGTTGTGCGAATAAACTGAGATTTATGAGTCCGGAATTCCGAGAACATGTGAGTGGGGCTTGCAACGGGTGTTGGCAAGTTGACCGGGTCTTGTGTTGACCTTCACATGGCTAGGGGGATTAATCTCATAATCTCGAGTTTGATTTGATTAATACGTTTCGCAAATAGTTCTTGAGTTGGTTGCAAAATGTGTTTTTGCAATTTGGTTAAAATTCTTTGAGCATGAGCTAAGTTGGTGCAAATGTGGTTTGCACGTGTGTATGATCATGTGTTGATCATCTGTATGGCTCAAAGAATGGGGTTTCGTTTTCGGAGAATCGGATTTTGAGTTGAATTGTGAAATTCTCTGTTGGCAAGCACTCTGGTAGGGTGGGCGGTAGTAATCTATAAGCAGTACTACCGCCCTTGGTTGGTGTAGCTCTTTGGCGAGCGTGTGTTTTCTGGAGGTCTTGCGGCAAGACTACCACAGTGTGGGTGCGGTAGTACTGTCAAAAGTCGGTACTACTAGGCCCTTAGAGGGCGTAGTAGTGTCGCAAAGTGTCCGATTAGCCGATCGTTGAGACTCACGGCGGTACTACCGCCCTTAGAGGCGGTAGTAATCAAGATTTCGCTGATTTTGCCCATTTCGCCCCTAAACGGCTAGTTTTCTTGGTGGGGGCTATATATACCCCCCTTGGGGGGCTTGGGGCAAGGTTGCTGGTGTTGTTGCTGTGTGTAGGAGTTGTGTGCATGTGTTGCTCTTCTCCATTTGCCTCTTGAGCTTAAGAGTGAGACTAATTGCATGTGTTGCAATTAGGAAGTGTTTTGAGAGCCTCTTGTGCATGTGTTGCACTTGAGTGAGGCCTTGTGCATGTGTTGCACTTGGTGATCACCGAGGAGCGCATTTGTTGTGCCCGGTGAGGTTCAAGCGAAGGAGCGGCTTGTTACTCTTGGAGGTTGCCGACTCCTAGACGGCGTAGGCGTCGTGCGCGGGAGCTCTCGAGGTGTGAGAAGCCCCGGCGAAGTTTGTGAAGGTTCGGGTTGAGCCTACGCGCGAGCGTGAAAAACCACGACTAGTGGGAAGAGGCGGGTGCTCGAGCGGGAGCCGGTCCAAGTGTGGGCTAGCCTCAACGTGGACTAGGGGAGACCGGCAAGTCTCCGAACACCACGGAAAAATATCGGTTGTCTCTTGTCTCATTTATATTCAAGCACTTTACATTATTGAATATTTCTCAATTGCTTGAATTAGAATTGCTAGTATTATTTAGTTGATCAATTTAGCAATTCTTGTGTAGAGACATAATTTAGTTAGTGCACTAGTGAGCCTAGTTGATTTAGGCTTTAATTGTCAAAACCGATTTATCGCTTCCGCATATATAAATTGATTAGGTTTTGACATAGGGGTTGATTAGAGCGAATCAATTAGTGAGCGATCGAATTTATTATAAACGCCTATTCACCCCCCCTCTAGGCGCATCCTCGACCCTACACAGGGATAACAAATAACTGGTACATACACTCGAAAATACATTGACGGGGACAACAATTAACTGGTACATAGAATCGAAAAATACATTGACGGAGACAACAATTAACTGGTACATAGAATCGAAAAATACATTGACGGAGACAACAATTAACTGGTACATAGAATCGAAAATACATTGACGGAGACAACAAATAACTCGTACATAGAATTGCATTATCCACAATTACGACGCACCTCAGACTCGTCCATATCGTTCCTAATACGCCGTGTCCTTCGACGCCCGACCTTCTGCTTCAACATTCGGATGTCCGGTACCCATCGATGCCACGGAGGGGGCCGCCGTGAACGATCCATCGACCCGCACCAGACACCTCGTTATGCCACGTGTTGAGAACACTCGCTTGTAGTAGTAGTGGGAGATGTACGGACGACATGATCGGTGTGTCTCGCTCTTCTGCGGCAATCACGCAGCGAGCACGGCAAGTGCAAAGCGTGGCTTCTGGCAGAGCACTCGCGATCGGCGGCTCGAATGCGCGCACGCAGATGGGAAGTCCTCTCCGGTGGGCACCTCTTCGACCCGGCCACCGCAGGCACGTGGTACCTCCGCTCCATGCCACTCTCGGTGTCAAGCGATGTGTCTGTGCCTTCCGTGTCTTGTTTGCCATGTACGAGAGACAACCGCCGAGTACGACAGGCGATTGTCCGACATACATGCAACGGAGGCCTTGTACCGCTCAACGAAATATCTTTGGGTGCCTAGTAACACACACTCAACAGTGCCCACCAACGGGAGGCATCTCGCGCCTTTCATTACCCAGTTGTAAATCTCCGCCAGGTTGGTTGTCATTATTCCATAGCGGAACCGCCTCGTCATGAGAATGGACCATTTCTCCAACGGCTCGTGTCGATCCACTCCGTGAAACTCTTTATGCTTGCCCGCCCACGCCGGATGTTTGGTGCGTCGGTCGGGAGCGCACACAAGGCTGTGGGGTCATCTCCTTGCTCGTGGTATACCATAGGGTTCCTTGACGAACTAGCGCCATCCCTTGGATTCAGTGATTGCTTCTTGGTTAGTTCATCCAACGTCCTCCACGGCGACTCGAACTTCCTCCGCTGGTTCTGTTTGCACAGCCGCTTGAACATGTTCATAAGTTCCTTGTTCCTGAACTGACGGAAAAAATTGGCACCCATGTGCCTCATGCACCACCGCTCTTGTGTCCGCCACTTTGTTGCTCCCACGACGTCGGACCCTTGTTGCATATCCACGATCGCCTCAAGAACCCCGCATGTCGGTCATGGATGACACATACATCGGGCGGTCTTGCACAACTGCCATCTTGACTCTTTCAAGAAACCAGTACCAGCTCTCCGTGTTTTCCCCTCCACGAAGGCCAATGCGACCGGTAGAACCTGGTTGTTGGCGTCCACCGCGATTGCAGTTAGAATCTGGCCCTTGTATTTCCCTGTGAGGAATGTGCCGTCCATGCAAATGACCGGCGACAAGTCTTGGGAAGGCATTAATGCATGCGCCGAGGGCGAAGAAGGCCCATTGAAGACCCACTTACCCGCAAGACGCACCATCCGCCGGAAACTCCGCAAGGTCGATGACCGTCATCGGATTCCTACTTGATATTGCCCCGAGCAAGTGTGGAATATTCTCGTAAGAAGCCTCGTATGTCCCGAACCGTATTTGCAAAACCGTTCTTTTTGCTCTCCATGCCTTCCGTAGCTAATCTTGTATCAAACTCTCCTCCACGGCTCGATAATGGATCGAGGTGCAGTGCGGATTGTCGACGATCGACCATAAACACATTTGCCACCCAAGTGGACGACAGATTGCGGTGTTCTGCCCGCTTCCTCCGATTAGCGATTATGTTCGTCACTATGGAACATTTCGAGAGTCCTCCACTTCCCTTGTATGCATGCGCCCGCCATGGGTACGAATCAACTACGCACTTCACGTCGTAGTCTTTTTGTTCGGACTTCACTACCTCGAATTGGCGCCAAGAGACATTGACCAAGATTTCACCGCATCCATCACGGCCTCCTTGTCTTTATATATGGCCCCTCGCGACCTCGTTCTCATGATACTCCCATGCATCTCTGCTCCTTCATTCATTGTCGTCTTGAAATTATATTTAGTCCACGCACGGGACAGCACCTCAGAGTATTGTCCTCCTCGTCCGAAGCGTTCGCCATCGTGGACTTCTCATCCGCACGGTCCTCCTCCTCCATCAACTCAACTATGTGCTCCACCTCCTCCCTCGTCGGCCACCCTCGCCTCCACGGTGGCTCCTCGCCTCGATCCGCCGCCACCACCTTCATCATCGCGTTGTTGCATATCTGTATTCCTCCTCCGTAATATCTACCCGACATCACGCACCTCCGACACCGATGGAGGTACCGTACCAATCTACAAAGAACATGAGCGCCAACCCCGCTCTACAACAGATCCAACATAGCTCCTCCATGCCGACGTCGCGTTAATAGGAATCACTCTCCATAAAAAGTCCTGCGACTGACTTACTATCGCTCTAACCCGCAAATTAACACTCGGGCATCCAAACCGAACATCCAAATATAAACTCCATCAAACCCTCAGATGTCCTATCTCTCGGCCTAGATATGCCTCAGATGATCATTGAAAATCCCGACAAATCGACTCCATTCGCCCTGTGCTATCTCCCCATCTCCATAGAATATCTGAAAGTACAATGTCTCCGACATATCGCCTACAACGTCGAACCGAAAAAACCATCATTTCTCCACCTAACCGCTATATAAATGTCACAATATATTGTCGTCAAATTTTACTCTCTTGATTTGTAAATTGCCTACCATATTTTTAAATATACTAATTTTTAACGTAATACGGTCATTGACTATAAATAAGTAATTCGATTACCTATATTACATACCGCAAATACTAAATATTAAATCTCTAAAATATTAAATACCGCAAATACTAAATATTAAATCTATAAATATTGCCTAATATTTGTACTATCCAATCCTAACTAAATTAAATTTCCAAATATTATATTGATTCTCAACATTTCTAAATACTACAATCCTAATATGTCTAAATACTATATTAAATCTCTAAACATTACCTAATATTTCTACTACCAATCCTAATATTTCTAAATATTACAAAATACTAAAATTTCAAAAAAATTACATATAAATTTAATGGACTTACCTTCAAAAACGATGAATATTTTTCCCTCTTTTTTTTTCCTCTCTTTTTTTCCTCTCCTTCCTCTCCTCTTCTTCTCCTCGCTCGCTCTCGTGGAAGAACCAAATGGCCACAAGATCGCTGCAGGTATAAAATACCCTGGTCGCCTAGGACATGGGCGATCGCCCCAAGCAGGGGCGATGACCTGGCGACGCCCGACGCGTGTCCCGTGCGGCGTTTGGCGCCGTTTCCGACCGTTTCCGACCGTTGGTGGGACCCACGTTCGCCCGTCTGGCGATCGCCCACAAGGGGCGAGGGCGGTAGGTATTCTGAAAATTCTCTCATGGCGACTAGTTCTGAAAAAACGATTTAAAATAAATATTAAATAAAAAAATTCTGCGCTCATACATGGCCTAAATTGTATTGGCCTGGAGCCCCTGCTGAGATGCGACTAACCAAAAATAAAAACGCCGGCCTTTTCGGCTAAAAAGCCCAAATATTGACCTGTGACTAAGCAAAAACAACAAAATATCCGGCCTTTTTGACCGAAAAAGACGAATTAAACCGGGCCGTGTTTAGCCCAACTAGTGACTTCAGCATTTTGTGATTAGACAGCTGATGAACTGCCCTGTTTCCTAAAACCCCAATTTCTCCCTCGTCTCTACTGTATAAAGTGAAAGTTTCTTTTCATATCACTTCATCAAAATTACTCATCTTTACCACTGCACTTTGATTACCCACCTTTGCTACTATTAGTACTCTTTGCAAATAAACTTTTTTATCGCAAATTAAATTTCCGTTGCAACGCACGGGCACATGACTATAATTGAATTTAGACCTTTTTCATGAGAAAACTATAACTTAGATGCTATAACGTAGTTTCAAGAATGAGGTCTTCCGTCATACGGAAATTTGCAGAAGACATCTTAAAATCTTTCTGATTGTTATGATTTACTCTCGTAAACTTTATATAATTACTAAAAATTATTGTTCTGTTGCTTTAATTCGCCTGTAACTTATAGTTCCAAGTACAAAAGCTTTTGCATACGAAATTTTGCAAATTGCATCTTTAAACTTTTCTTATTATCATGTTTTAGTCTTTTAGATTCCTGCTAAGTATTATTTTTCTACTGTTTTAATTCGTCTACAAGAATGTTGTTATTCCATTGTAACGTACGGGCACTCGGGTAGTTTATATTTCTTTCTCACTTTTTTTAAATTTCCTTCTCTTTTTTTTTTTCCCAGTCTCGTCTTTTCCAGTTTTCCTTTCCTCCTCTTCTTCCTCCCCTCCGACAGTTCCCATCCCCCAAACCCCAACCAAAAGAAGTCGCACGCGACGACGCGAGAAGGGAAGCAGCGAAAGTCCGAGAGAGGAAAAAAAAAATCGCCCAACTCCTCCTCCTCCTCCTCTTGCCCCGGCCCGCTGCTCCAAACCCTAACCTCCCTCCCCCCTCCGGATCTCGCGGCTTCGATGTGACCCGGCCCTAGGGTTTGTGGCGGTGCCGTGGTGTGGAGCCCTCCTCGTCGGGGGTTAGGGAGGGAGTGGGTGGTTGAGGGGGTTCGGAGGAGGTGGCGGCGCGCGCGCACATGAAGGACCCGACGCACCGCACCAAGGTGGTGCTACGGCGGCTGCCGCCGGCGATCGCGGAGCAGGCCGTCGTGGACCAGGTCGACGCGCGCTTCGCTGGACGGTACGACTGGTCCTGCTTCCGCCCCGGCAATGCCAGGTGCTGGTTTTCTCTCCCTTGCTCCCTGTGTGTGCTTTGTGCGTGTGGTTCGGCGCTCGTTGGGTCTAGATTGGACTCGCGGCTGTTTAACCTAGGAATCGTGGGTAGGCCACTACCTTTTCCCGATTTTTTTTCATAGATTTCAAATGCTAATTTTAGTGGTGTAGTATTGTTGTTAGCAATTAGCATGTTAATCCTTGTAATTGAGAAGTATAGCTTGGACTGGTGCCATTATCTAGTGCATTTCGTTATGTCTACCAACGAACAGATTGCTTTGACCCATCAGTTACTGAGTTGTAGACTTGTAGTTCTCGCTGATTATGGGGACCTTTACAATTTTGTGCCACTTGCAGTCCCCTGCAACCTTGAGCGAAGCCAGTCAACTGTGTGGTGCAAAACTGTAGTTGAGATTTGTATAAGCGTAATTTAGTTGTTGTTATTTGCTGTAATATTTGATTGATACTGAAGTACTAGTGAGGATAGTATTGCTTTCTTAGTTATTGAAGCTGTGTAAGTTTTCTTCCTGTTAAGTACAGGTCTTTAGTTATAACTGACCTAACTGTGATTCTAATGGTAGCTACAAATGGCTAATATTATCAGTGAGGGTAAAATGTTCTTTTTTGTTTGCTCTATGTCTGCTGCTAGAGTCAAGTGGTTTTGCTCTGGTTTTTCATTTGTATGCAGTATGGTATACTGGGATTTGCTTAAGACATGCTCGTTATGGAGCAAGTTCCATAGAAGAAAACAGATAAGCTATTTTGTAGTTATAGGGTTGGGTAGCACCATGGTTGTCAAGGCGTACCTGGCGACCATGGCGAGTGCCAGGCGCTAGGACGCCTAGGCATCACGGTGGGCACCATGGTGTCCTCAAGGCGAGGTACGGCGAGCAGCAGCAAAGGAGGACAGATCACTACATCAGCAGCAGTAGAGGCAGAGCAGCAGCAGAAGACAGAACAGATCAACAGCAGCAGAGAACAGAGCAACACCAGAAGGCAGAGGGTAGGCAGAGCAGAGCAGCAGCAGAGGGCAGAGGAAGACAGGGACTCAAGGGACCTCACCAGCGGCCTATGCAAGGAGTGGAGGAGACAGGGGAGCTCCTCGGCGGTCGGCGCAATCAAGGGTGGCGGCCACGGTTGCAGGCGGTGGCGACGGCTAGGGTTGAAGGAGCACCTGAGGTCGTTGTCCTCTGCCAAGTGTCCACGAAGCTGACTCCTCTGCGATTTATTGCCCTAGCCAGCTGGCCAAGTCGGCCGCCCAGAGGCTTGCCGTGGTCGCTGCATGATCCCATGGACGCTGCGCTGTTCTAGGTGCCCGCCAAGATCTCCAAGGCGAGGAGAGCACCCACGGCATCTAGCCAGGGCGTCGCCTTTTAACCGTGGGTAGCACCAATTGAAGAATAGCTTGTCCAACATCGTTTGAGATGGTTTGGACATCTCCAATAGAGGCCTCCTGAGGCATAGGTGTGTAGTAGAATTTTAAGCCGCCTCGAAAACATAAGAAGAGGCAGAGGTTGACCGAGATTGACGTGGGAAGAAGCAGTTAAAAGAGACTTAAGGGTTTGGAATGTACCCAAAGAGTTGGTGTTGGTAGGAGTTCATGGAAGTTAGCGATTCATGTACAGGAATCATGACCTAAGGTCGAAAGTTTAGGGGTCTTTTGACTTTGATTGGGTTTCATTCCTAGCTTACCCTGGCTATTTTCTACTAGTTTCAATGGTCTAGATGTAGCTAGTGACTTGCTTAGCACTTTAATTGCTATGTCTGCGAAATTTTACTTAAAATATTGTAATTTATTGCTTTGTTTGGACAAATTTAGTAATACTTAATCATTGCAAGCTAAATGATAATGACATTCTTGTTTGTCAATATTTTTTTTTTCAATTTGCTAACATAGGTTATTTATCCAGCCAAAAGAATCATAGATATTCTCGACTCTACCTTAACTTCAAGAGTCCAGAAGACGTCATTGAGTTTGCTGAGTTCTTCAGTGGGCATGTATTTGTGAATGAAAAAGGTAACATTTTCATTTCTTTATCCAATACGTTTCTTTTGTTTGATTGCCCTCATGCAATTTATATTCAGGATGTAAAACCTATATTCACATTATGTCAGCTTGAACACTGTCTAAGCTAGAGATAAGTTCATTAGGGAGACACCCTTTGGGTTCTTTCTACCCTTTGTGCTATAAGTTTAGCATTATATGCAGTGTACACCTAGGCGCTATTCTGGCGGTAGACCGAGGCCTAGCGCCTAATCGCCGATTAGGCGGTCTAGGTGGCCGCCTTGGGGAACAGTGATCATGATGAGATCTTTGCAACAACTGTATTAGTGTACAACATCACATATTGACGTTAACTTTTGATACTTGGGCATTCACAGAGCCTTTTAACTAAGTTGGATTGTGCTAATTAGGACTAGTGAATTGGTATTGGTGTATTGCCTTTGTCCATCTCAGATGACCAATGCGTATTCAACCTGTTGATATCTAGGATTTTGTTTTCCCTTTTACTTGGTGGGCAGCAAAGAAAATATACAGTAGGAAGACACTACTAAAGATCCAATATGAAGGCACTAGTTTGAATTGAAAAGGAGTACATTTTTATTACCTTGTTTAGTTCTATTAGAAATTTAGAAGTGCCACCATGGCAGCTTTGAACTGAAATCAGCCACCTGTTTCTTGTTTTATAAGTTGTCCAGTAGTTTCATTCCTAAATATTGAGCTGCCTCTATATCTAAACTTGGGTGCAATTGTTGGCTTGGTGCGATCTTTTTCCTCCTTTTCTGGAACCACATATTGGTTTATGTTGCTCGCTCCAGTCAAGAAAGAGTGTCACCTTGGGGAATGTGCATTCCAACCATTTGAATTTATGAGGTCTACAGATAAATCACAATATATATTTATGGTCAAAGTTGTATTTTGGAGCTGTAGCAATCTCGAAACACCACTTTTTTTGTGTGGACAGGAGAGTATCATGTATTAGTTAGTGTTGCTATCTTGATGTTCTTTCGTATACACTGTAACATGGTAAGCTTTTTGGATGCCTATTTTGAGCATGTTGCCATTATTGAGATTCAAGGTAAATTATCTTCTTATTTTCATATTCTAGCTCTATCATATGCTTAAATAAGAAACTATATGCACTTAATTAAGGAAGGAGCATTGTGCTATAGTACATCGTTTAATAATGATGTGCACCTTGGAACTCTACTCTGGGACTTGCTTTGCTTGTTGGTCTAAACTTGTTTGGTTAGGTACTGTGGTCAGAGGTGGTGGCTGCAAGCAAGCACTGCTTATGTTGGCATGATAGTATTTTATCCATATAGTCTGTTATATTGGAACAGAAATCAATTTGCGAAGTTCTTTTTTTTTTCAACACTAGAGCACATGTCGGCAATGCATCTATGTATTGTTTAAATTGTGTGCCATGCATGTTGCCCATGGTTTTGTTTCAGGTGCTCAATTTAAAGCTCTCGTGGAGTATGCACCATCACAACAGGTTCCTAAGTCAAATATCAAGAAAGATCCTCGTCAAGGAACTATAATGAAAGGTCCTAGACAACCATTTTCTTTTTTCTTTTTTTTTGTCCTATAAATACCATACTGTCATATTTATCATTATTTTAAACTTAGCTATCATTGTTTTTTTTGTTAAATAACTAGATCCGGAATACTTGGAGTTTCTTGAGCTTATTTCAAAGCCTACTGAGCATCTGCCAAGTGCTGAAATTCAGCTTGAAAGGAAAGAAGCTGAAAGGGCAGGTAAATTATCTCATTACTTTCTATCTGTAATATCACATTCTTGCTTAATTAATATATCTATTCAAAGACGCCAAGCATAAATGTGGGGTCTGTCATTACTTGGTTATCAACATTATCGCAGCTGCTGGAAAGGAGGCTCCTGTTGTGACGCCTCTTATGGTTTATGTTCGGCAGCAAAGGGCAGCAAAGAGTATGGCTCAGGTACATTAGTTCATTAAATGATATAATGTGGAGTTTTATTATTTTTTTATCAACTTTCAAGTGTCAACTAACTAGCGATTTCACATGTTGCAGAGATCTGGAAGTAATAGACTTAACAGAAAAATTGCAGGAGTTGTAACTAGCAGTTCTAGTTCTTCTAAACGAACCTCTGAGAAGCGCAGGACCTCCACTTCAACGGTAATTTACTTGGTTGAGAACTTGCTGAAATTTTCTATGATCACAATAAATGGAGCTTAATTATTTCATATGTATGTTTTTATATTCTATTCCTACCAAACTTTCCAAAAGGTTCTGTTCTCTGTTTATACTTGATCTCACATAATAAACATGCAATGGTTCTTTTATCACAATAAATGGAGCTTAATTATTTCATATATATGTTTTTATATTCTATTCCTACCAAACTTTCCAAAAGGTTCTGTTGTTCTCTGTTTATACTTCGATCTCACATAATAAACATGCAATGGTTCTTTTATTTTCTTTTATGTTTATAGCACTAAGTCATCCTGATGTTTCTCCTGATTCATCAGTTGACCTGTACTATACTACTATGGGCCTACTGTTATGGTTTTTGTTCAAACAAAATTTAGCATGTCAATCCAAATGACTATTGTTACTTCCCCTGTATGCATTTCAGTTTTCTCTTGGGTTTGTGAGTTATATGTTCCTATATGTTTTAGATATTTTGGCCACTTCAAAGTTGTTTTCATTTTGGATTATGGTCCAGAGTTTTCCTTTTTCCTTTCTTTTTTCAACATATGCAAGTGTGTATGCCGCCATATTCAGTTGTATCAAACTGGCAGCTTAGTGCTTCAGTTTGGTTATTTTGAGTTTTGTTGCTGCGAAAAGCCTTACCTGATTGCTAGAAGCTCTGTTTTGGTGTCACATAATTTCTTCTGATACTTATTACCTGTGAAAACCAAGAAAACAACAAATGCCACCTTTTGTTTGTTCTGCACAATAAAGTATGACATGAAATTATTAATTTTGTTGCTTTTTTGTGATCTTTAGAAGTATGTTTTACGAGACAATGCTAAGGAGAAGCCAACTTACATCTTAGTGCCGAAGAGAGAGGAGCATTCGCAGAGGGAAAAAATTACTGCTGGAACTTCAGGTGGTACCGAATCAAGATATTGTTAATCACTATAAGTTTGTTATTACTGTTGCTATCAACAGTTTTTGTATGTTATAGGTTATTACTGAGTGTAGTTTTTCTGCTATGATCTTTCCTTGGCTAGATGTGTTGTTAAAATGTTGTATCTACTAATGTATGGACTATGGTAACTGCATTTGAGCCCTACTATTACCAATTTAAGCCAAAGTAAGAAATTGGGGAGTGGCACTCAATTCAAGTTTGTGAGAACTGAGTCAGAGCCAGGTTGGCGTTGCTGTGTGTGCTGTGGAATGTAGCAAGCTATATGGGAACCTTTATCATTTTGAGTAAAATAGGATAGCTGTTAGTTAATATTTTTCAAAAATGGTAAAACAAGCATGGTTATTATTTTTCAAAGATTGCAAAATAAGCATGCATTTGAAAAGCTACCACAATGCTAAAATCATCCTTGATACAAACAAATATAGATTGTGCTTTTTTGCATGTTTGGTTCGATAACTGACATATGGCGGACTAGCAGTAAGCCAAGTGGTGGTTTTTTACAGCTACCTTGCAGTCCATTTATTGAATGATGCTGGTCCTTCTTGGATGACATCATCTACTTTCACTACTGTTTTGTTTTTTTTTTCCCTATTCGAGATAGAATGGATTCCATTTCTTATTTCATTAATTCTTCTCAGCACGGACGTCTATTTCCTTTTCAAGAAGGGGAACTGGTTGTCCTGTTAATCTTTTCTCCTCCAAGTTATAAGTTCTTGACGTACGCTATGTGTTGTGCTTTGTGGCTATGCCACTTTCCGTCCATATGATGGCTTACAAATGCTAGGTCGTTCTTTGATATTAATATTGTTTTTTTGGCTTTGTCTTTTCTCGTAGATGCTACAAGTGGCGGAACTTCTGGATCTGCTCAGGTTGTTGAGGCTAAAAATGACAAAATTGTCCTTTTGAAAGGGAGAGCTAGGGTTGATTCTAATGTAAGCAAACACATTCAACAAAGATTTTTTTCCATTTTGTTGGTATCTACTATGGCATTTAATGAGCTTTTGCTGCAGACATCTGACGGTGTAAATCAGCAGCAGTCGTTGACCCCTATGAAAAATACACCACCATCAAGTTCTAGACAAGACCAGCGACTTGAGGCCAGTGGCCGAATTGTTAGGACTATACTTTCAAACAAGGAAGGACGCCATGTGATTGCATCTCAACATGAGCAGGAAGGTCACATATTTAATGCTGAGAAGGATAAGCGGCCACCACGGGTTCCAAACTCACGTTCAATTGTCAAAGATCAGATACTTCAAAATTCCGAGAAAAGCCATTTTGATGAGAAACACAATCATCTCCATGGTGAGAAGATCGAAAGACATGCTAGAAATAGAGATAGGCCTGATCGTGGTGTATGGGCCCCTCGTCGCTATGACAAGTCCGCATCAGGAGGTGGTACGCAGGCCTCATCGTCTGAGTTCCCGCTGATGCAGTCACCTTCTGGGGATAATTTCTCTCAGCAAGCAGATGGTATAAGTCTAACTTAACCAATTTTATTATTATTAATTCGCGATTCTTGAGTTACCGTATTAACTGTGTGACTTGATGACGCAGGCCATGGAGAGAGAAAAATAGACACAAGGAGTCATGGTGGTATTCACGGCGGTCATGTAGAGAATGGTTTGTTTCTTACTTGTGTGTTGTGATTAGTGATTACCAAACAAGATGCAAATTGTTTTCTAGATCAGTTTCTCTACTGTGGTAATGATGTCAAATTTTCATTCAGGGCATAGGCACGCCAACCGCCGTTGTCCTCCACGTGGTTTGAAGGAAACTGAAATCTCTGCTAGCACACCTGATGGAAAGCCTTCAAAGAGGGGCTCCGCCAACTATGGTGCTCATGAGGTGTGATTAGTATATAATTTCTTACCCTGCCTTTGCTGATTGTAGGGCCTCTGATCTTTGTTATTTGTTGTTCATCTAAAATTCTAATACTATAAATTCTGTGTGCAGAGACAAGTATGGGTTCAAAAGTCAAGTTCGGGGTCGTAACTTTGTCCATCGACGGTGCGCTATGTTACTCTAGTTTATTCAACCTATATTCAAGCGCTTGCTCATATAATTATAAGACTACAGTAATCCTCGTGTTTTCATCTCCATCTATTGTACGTATCTGCTCTAGATTTTTTTAACGTTTGGTTAGCAAATACATGTAGCGAACAAATAGTCTTGAAAAATTAATATGAACATATCACCAAATATACATTAATTCATTTACTTATTTGCAGATACACTCATCGAAACAGATATTCCAAGTTGTGAAGTTCTGGATTTTGCAGCTCATTCTTCTTTGTTAGCTGTTGATCCTGTGAAGTATGTTAATGAAATGTCCATTGGTCAAATGCTTCCATGAAGTGCAATCTCAGATTTGTCAATCGAAATCTCAGCTATAGCTAAAAGGGAGCTCTTTGATTTCACAGAGATAGTAAAGTAACATAACCCACCTGTAGGTAGCTCTCAATCCCTTTGGGTGAAATTTGATTCGGGCCCAAGGTTGCTATTTCTGGAGCAATTGATGGAAATTAGGTTGGCATCCGTACCTCGTGACAGTGGTCACATATTTCGAAGACCCCTGGAGGCTATACACAACCTCAGACAATTAATCAGAGATGGGTGTACATATCTCTAGAGAAAGAAGAGGTCTGGTTCTGATTGCTGTTTGCAGGTTAGAGGTGCCATGTATTTACAAAGAGATAAAAGAGTTGTCAGACTACCTGGTTTGCTAAATAAAGGCTAGTTTAGTTAGTAGATTCTGAGAACCCCTTGTGTTTTAGGCGGCTGCAATCGTGGTCACCACAACAGAAGTTTACCCTAGAGTGCAAAGTGGCATCGCTCATTTTGGTTTTATGCTCCCGAGTAAATGGAATGTGAGTTGTTTTGACGCGTTGAAATTGCTGGTGTGTGTTTTGCTGTTCTGTTTCACCGGATAACTTTTGGGGTTATGTTAAGAATGATGTGCATGTTGTACAGCATCAAAGGTGCTTGCTGTTTTAAATCTGAAGTAATGTTCCCTTGCGTTGATGATTGATTGTCCCTTGATACATGTATTGTCCCTGTAGAGAAATGCTCTTTATACGTCGTGTGATTCACTGCGTTATTGATACATGTATCGCCCGTGTAGAAAAATGCCCTTTATACGTTGTGTGATTTACTGCGGTAGTTTTGTTTGGAAGATAATTGTTCTAACCATTGGAGCGAAATTATTGTCGAACCCTTTATACAAAGACCATGTCGATCTGCCTGCGGGGCATTGCGCATCATCGGGCCTCCATGTACACCTTCTGGCGGCTGAGGTCAGGCAAATACTAATGGACGAGGTTAGGAGTAGTACAAATTAAGTCAATTAACAGAGTCAAATTTAACACCACCGAACGGGACAAAAAGATCTTATCTACAGCACTTTTGGACAATATTATGACAATGCTGTTTAATCCGATACATGTGATAAATAATAAAATTTCTAGTCTTCGAAATATATTAAAATTGCCACAAAAATGTGTTTTTAGGCAAAATAACTTAATATGGATTATGTAGATGGCTCAAGAAAAAAAAAAGAAAGGGCAGTTATAGGTATTTAAAAAAAAAACAAATCATAACTAGGCTACACAAAAATCGTTCGGACTGCCAATCCACACATTTCTCCATTGACCACCCATGGTCCATAGACTCTGAGATTTCTGCTTTGGTAAACGAGTCAAGTGGGTTGATATACAACATTCGGAATAAGCCCTAAAGTATTTACGCATGAGCTGATTCTCTTAAATAAACTCTACGGGATGGTTTCCTATTGGGTGCTTCGCTAGGTTACTGTCTTCCCGCTCGGTTGCTCCCCCAAAAGTCACAGCTACAACAGTCAGTTTGCCAAACAGCATAACAAGAAAAACCATAGCCGTCAGTAGGGATGGCAGTTTTACCTATAGGTTTGGGTACCTGCGGGTACCCGACCCGATAAAGGTAGACACTGGTAGCACTTCAGATCTATGGGTTTTCGGATTTGGGTACCCGATAAGGATACATGATGGGTGTGGGTATCTGTCGGCGTTTTTCGCCAGCCAGCTATTATACCTCGAAGGGATCCGAGGTTTGATAGAGGGGATCTTCACGGCAGGACACCCATGGGCTCTCTCGAGGGATCCTCACAAGCGTAGATTAAAGAACACGTCGATGTACCCAGGTTCGGGCCCCCGATGTGAGTAACAGCCCTACGTCTTACTTCGGCTCTTGTTAATGTGTTTGTAGAGAATTACAAGTGCTCCACATACATGTTGGGTTCTTCCCGAGCTCCCTCAGCGCTCTCTTTCTCTTGTCTTCTTTTTTCCTCTCGTTTTTCTCTCCACCCCCCTTGTCCTCATGCACCGAACCCCCCTTATATAAGCGGGGTGAGCTCGGGCATGCGAGAAGGATGACCTCACAATGATTACACTTCATTTATTACATCAGTCACTGTAGCCTATCCTCTGGTCTCATTCTTTGCACCATCGTCCAACTCCGCCCGGTCCGCCCGAGAAATGACCTATATAGGACTGGTTAGGTGTAGCACGTCAGAGGGACAAGCTATCATGTCGTCAGCGAAACCACGCGCATTTAATGGTTCTGACCACAGGTTGTCGAGGGAGAAGACTTCAAGGTGAAGCTCCCTATTTCGCCAACGTACGTCCTCATGTCTGACCGGCGGTGCACACAAGCTCCTTCGATCGACCTCCTGGCGGCAAGGCGTGATCACCGAGTAGGCCGTCACGCGGCGTGGTCGCCCGACAGCAGGGCATGCTCGCCCACCTGCTTGCCAGGTTGTTGGGCTTTGACGCCTGTGGCCCATTCTGGCAGTGGTGGAGAGAGTACCCTGGCGCAAAGTACGCCGACAGTATCAATTTGTACCTATAGGTACCCGATAGGTATCTTATGACATATGGGCTCTACTTTTTATAAGATATATATTAAAAAAAATTAAAACTGTAACTACCTAAATGAGAGGTTGAGACACACATAAGTTTTTAAAAGGCAATATTATATTCAAAAATTTGTTGAGCATATATCATTCTTTGAATTTGTTTTGCACATATTATACTCTGAATTTATTGTGTATATATCATACTCTTTCTTTTAGACGATACTCTATTATGTGTTGGCATCTCTACTATCACTGTAGTCATAAGTGTTAAGTGTATGCTATGTGATTGAGTTAAATGGAGGTCAATTGAGTTTCCTATCTTATCTTAGTCATTGATTAATGAGCTTACATATCACTGTATCACATTTTGCTCTAATACTTATCATCTTGTTCATTGAAACCAAATACAATATCTATGAAAACACATTTGTTTCTATGAAAAGACTGTGAAATGGTATAATATTTGCTATCAAATATCTTATATGTACTCACTTGAACTTGTAATATCATTAGTCACTTGTAGACCATCATGATATGCTGATTAAATAAAATAAACTGACGTATCATTGGTCACTTATAGTCCACATTAACTCTCTATTTTCAGTACAGACTGCTACCTATGGGTACCCATTAGGTTTGAATATAGACACAGATCTGTACCCGATAATTTTAGTGGGTTTAGATAGACGACATGGTTTCGGATTTCGGTTTAGATGGATGGCAGTTGTACCCAAAAATATCTATCCGATTGCTATCTCTAACTGTCAATCACAGCTACTTTTCAGCTCAGTAAATGAAAAGTAGTAACTTTTCAGTCTAACACAGACTCTCCGATCAGCAATCAGGCTCGAAATATCCCCTAATAATTTGTGGCATATATACTCTAATATAAAGCGCCTGGATTCGGAGGCCTCAGGGCGCTCCACGCCCGTTTTTTTGCGAAAAAACCCGCGCGTTCGGTTGAATCGCGCGGAGAACCCTCCGGACTTTACGCGTGTGAGCGATAACGCTTTGCGGCGGGACGTTTCAGAGAGGCCCTCACAGTTTCGCCAAATTGGTAGCGGATCCTGAGAATCTTGGTCTACGCTGCTCCGTCCGATCACGGCGCTGGGACGATCCGGCCGTCAGGCTACCAGACGCTGGTGCGCGGCGAAACCCTAGCTTGAGCTAGCTCCAGCCCCGCGCGCCCCCTTCCTCGCCCCCGAACTCGCGTGGCCTCTCCCTTGCCTCCGGTCGCTCTCCCTCTCCCTTGCCGCCGCGCCTTCCTTCGTCGTCTCCCCCACCCTCGTCCGCCAGTGTGTCCAGCTTGTCGCGTTCTCGCCCAATCGCCCGCCTCCGTGCGCGCTTGCCTTGTTCCGGCTCGGTCTTGAGCCTCCCGTTGTATTCCTTCTCGATCCAGTCCAGCCAGAGCCGCCGTCGAGGCAGCCCGCGTTGGCGGAGGGATCTATGGGGGCCCTTCTCTGTGTTCCTCCTCGGTCCAATCCAGCCAGAGCTGTCGACAAAGCAGGTCGCCTTAGCGCAGGGATCTACGGGGGCCCTTCTCCGGCTACGCATGGCGGAGCACCAAAGATTTGGATGCGATGGAGTTCCGGAGGAAGCGATCCGGTGGCGCCGTTCCGGGGGAAGGACTGGGGCACCAACGAGGTGTTTCGCTCTTTCCTCTTTGAGCAAGGCGGGCTCGACAAGGTAAAAATCATTGTCCTTTTTGTTCTTGGTTTTTCTCCTGTCTTATGTTACACAAGTTTAGTTCAGTAACTCCAGTTGTGATATTCGTGATCTGGTCGTCGTTTGCCTCCTGTGAATGAAGTTATAGATCGATTGGTCGGTCATGAGCTTTCAAAGGTGTTATCTTTTAATGAAAAGCCCGGCAGGATGATCGCATTGTGAAACGGGAAAAATAAAATCGATTAGTATTTAAAAAAGAAAGGAAATGATTGAAGAACTTATCTTCTGTTGAATCGATGTTGTCGAGAAGAGCAAATATGGTTATGAACTTATGTTTTCATACATATGCTAGGTGGGGAAAGGAACATTGTTGCTATTTCAGATCACAATAAACTGTGTTTATGTTCAGATTGCTGCGCAAATTATGGAGATTTCACGTTGTGGGTGATTCATGTAAATGAGAACTCTTAAGTTCAAAAAATGTTTTGCTTTCCAGGTCCCGGTGTTGGATGCATCAAATCAAATATCGGATTGATCGAACCGAATACCCTCGTTCGGTTCCGTGGAATGGTTCAGGACATGCTTGGGAATGACTTCAGGCAAGTGTAGCAAAACCCAAACTTTACTCATATTTTCTTTGGATCACAGCTGCGCAATATTCATATGGGATATGGCCTATCACAACGCAAGATCTTTGCACTGCTTTGAAGTTCAGATTAGCGCGTGAACTGTGTCCTTCATAGCTATGGTTGATGTAATCATGTAATGTGATGCAGCATGTTCACGTTTGTCATAAAAAAAACATGCTCTTCAGATGGTTCATGAGTAGTGATAGCAAATATTTGCATTGCTGGTTTGGACCTTTTATTAGTCAAAGTAGCTTACTTAATTGAAGTTATAGATACCTACCGAGTTGATTGATTTGAGTGAGTTCAATTCCTGACTTAAGATTACTCTCTCTGTCTCTGTGTGTGTGTTAGGTATCTGACATTAAGATGGCAAATTGTTTACTGAGCGACAGCCAGATGTTTGTGCATAAATCATTGCTCATACCACTACCAGCAAGGCCCATGCCATCCTCTGAGAGGTTGAATGGTTCTGGTCAAAGAATGAAAAGGTAGATATTTTTTTCGTGTTTGTCTCTTGTGTTTTTGGTTTTTTTTTTGTATTCCATGCTGCCAAGATACGCCTCCTTCTGTGTAATACAAGATCTATAAGTTTAACTGCCGTTGGTTTTTAGTTAGTTGCAAAAAGAGCAACCAGCTTTCTTCTTGATGCAGATTTTATAAGATTGAACTATTTACATGTAAAAATGACTTGTTTAGCTATACCTATTCAGATTGGTATAGCTAAACGAGCCATAGAATTATGAGGATTGGTGTTTATGTAATCTTAACTGAATTAAATTAAATCATGGACTAAATGTTGTGCAGTACCGGTGTTACTTTTTGATCTCTTGTGTTTTTGGTTTTTTTTTGTATTCCATGCTGCCAAGATACGCCTCCTTCTGTGTAATACAAGATCTATAAGTTTAACTGCCGTTGGTTTTTAGTTAGTTGCAAAAAGAGCAACCAGCTTTCTTCTTGATGCAGATTTTATAAGATTGAACTATTTACATGTAAAAATGACTCGTTTAGCTATACCTATTCAGATTGGTATAGCTAAACGAGCCATAGAATTCTGAGGATTGGTGTTTATGTAATCTTAACTGAATTAAATTAAATCATGGACTAAATGTTGTGCAGTACCGGTGTTACTTTTTGATAGAGAACGTGTGGCATCATACCTGATAGAGAAGTTGATTCCTAATTCCTATCACATTCACATGTGGCCTAGCTGGATCTGGTAATATTGTGGAATCCCCTCCAAAATATGACATACAACTTTTCATTTCGTTTGTGTGAGAAATTGAAACTCTGTGACATGAATGCTTTGAGCTGAAGTTAAGTTACTTATCGTGTCTAGCTTTCCTCTTATAGCCCTGTAATATATGTTTTCGGGAGCTACCATGTCTAGATCTTTAAGGCTACTTTCCAAACAATGTTGTGTTTACGCTTCACTCTAGCAAGTTGTTTAGATAAACTGGTGGTTGTTGTCTCGCAAATGTAAGGTTTTAGTTCTTTTGGTTCCTATATTGTATATATGAAATTACTTACTAGGCTCCAAGATGTTCCTTTCGCTTTTATCTATTGTCCTAAGCTATCTATTGCTAAATTTCTAATTACTGCCAGTTTCGTGCACACGGAGGCTCGAGACCGAGGCGGAACAAGGCCTCCAAGCGTGATTTGCTGGGCTTGCTAGATTTTTCGCTTTATATCTTACAGCAGCTTACAAACTATGTCGGTAACGTTTTCCTATTCCATAGCATAGAAGGAACCTCATTGTCTTAATTGTCTCATTTCATTGTATTTGACGCTCCATTCCTTCTCCTTGCATTGATATCTTCTTCTAGAGCCAAGCCTCATCAATGATTTGGTAAATTCAGATTTTCATTATCTTTTCAGGAAAAATGGAAGTCCAAATCATTGTTATGTATTGATAAAGTGATAACCAAGCAGCCACGTATTAGGAGATAAAAGAGCATAGAAAACACTTCAAGTGCTTTTTTTTGTTTCCTCTATTTGGAAAATATTTTTAGCTGTTTGGATGAAAAGGATGGTGTGAAGAAGATTTCCATATACATGTCATCGTGGCCCAGTTCGTACATTTTAGAGGAGATATGCTTTTAGTATTTGTCAGCAAAGGGCATCCCTAGGATCATATTATCAAGTATCTAGGTTATTTGTACATTTTAGAGGAGGCATGCCGTTAGTGTTTGTCAGCACAGGGCATCCGTAGGACATATTATCATGTATCTAGGTTGTTTGTGTTACTACCGAATCATCATATATGAATTCATTGTAATTGTCTTAGCATATACATCTTTCACTACAAGATTATAGTAATCGTTTTCTAAAGATACTTAAAGATATTTTTTGGTAATTGTAGGTTAACAGTGTCATTCAGTTCTCTCCATCGCAAGCAGATCGAGTGATTATTGATGTTGTTTGAATGATATGGTCCGTGGATGGGTGAAATAGCCAGGTAATTTCTTCGATATACTTTACGAAGTTACGTGTGAATCATTCTGTTTTCTCACAATTAAGGATCTCATTATGTTTCGGATGTGATTGCTTTGTGCTGAATAGGGGTTGGACGAGTAGAAATAAAATAGCATTGTAGCCTTCTTTTGCAAAAAAAAAATAATAGTGCTTCCACTGGAGTTTTCTCATGTGTGTTATAAACAAGCTACTCTTGATAAGCAGATTGGTCTAAACCATCACAACCGACCACGCCTAAAGATGAAGGCCCTTGCCCTAGAACTGCAGGATGTATACTTAGACTGTTGATCATACCCAGATAGCATTTCAGAAAACCTGTGGCTTTGCATGCAAAGATTTGCAATATTTTCAAGATGTTGCATTCTCTGTCACCAATTCACGAACACAAACTTCACTATCCCCATTTCAGATTACCTGTGTCTAAATGCAAAGCTTATAATCTTTATTTCACTTCATATTAACTCTGTATTAATAATACTTATGTATCTTTATGGATTAATGTCAGGCCTTTTATGTCTATGTGGGTTTAAATTCGACAAATTTCGCATTTCATTTAGAGATTTGCTATCGACTGGTTATATGAGTTGCATGTGAAGTGTGATTCTTGAACCATTTTATGCCATGTTTATTCTCAAGATCGGCTGTTCTCATGACTGGCGCGGCATAGCGCGCTACCCTACCTAGTATGTTTGGACGTGGCAAATATAGCCTCTCGCGAGGAGTTGCCCTCTTGAGTCCTGCCTGCCAAGTGCAAGGGGTAAGCTGAAACCAAGCCTAGGGTTTGACCCGCATCGAATCCGCGGTTCGCCACCGACGTCGGGATGCAGAGGTACGGGCTGCAGCTCCGCACGAAGCCGGCGGCGTCCTCGTCGTCGCGGCTGCCGCCGCCGGCGCGCCCCCTGGCTGCCTTCGCCGACGACGGCGACGACGACGTGGAGGCCGACATCCTCCGCCAGTCCTCCAAGAAGCGCGCCCTTCAGAAGGTAACCAGCCCGAATCCGCTCCCCTCTACGTGCATTCTCCTTCGTTAGGTGCCGAGCCATCAGATGACTGATTTCTTCTTGGGCGCGCGCAGGTTGAGGAGCAGCAAAAGAAGGCGATGGAGGAGGACCCCTCTGTATTCGCCTACGACGAGGTGTACGACGATATGAAGGAGAAGGCGGCCCGCCCCAAGATGCAAGATAGGGTCGTTCGCGAGGTAATTCGCCGTCCTGTACATTGGCTGCTTTCTATTTGCGCCTCTACTGCTTCCGTTTCTCCTTACTGGGATGCGCTACAGTTTTAGCAAGGGGTAGTATCGCTTCCAGTTTATTTCTGTCCTGCCTCCTATTGATGTGTGACGGCCAAATTTTACTCTTGTTAGTGGAGCTTACGGATTTTTTTTTCTTGTTTGATGGGAAGGAGCATCACAATGACCAGTGTTCCCCTAGGCAGCGATTAGGCGCTAGGTGCTGGTGTGCCGCCCACCTAGCGCCTAGGAGAACATTGACAATGACATGAGATGGTAATTTGAGTGAGCCACGGTTATCTTGTTTGTTGGCGCCTGCTAGTTTTGCCAGATGAATATTGGAGATACAATTGAGAGCTAAACTAGAATTTTGGTCTAACTGAAATTTTCCTTCTTGGGTGGGTGTATAATGTCTCTGAAGTTGTCTGTATGACTGTATCTCTCCATCTGCATAAGGAACTAGTTGATTCTGTTAAATCTGTACTGGGGACCGGTATTCAAAGATCATCACAGAATATAGATGCATGATACAATTTAAGGGAGATATCCTTTGAGTTTTGGACTAGATATTGCGATTCTTAGGCTTCAGCTGATGAACTCCTCCATGGATCTTTCTGTATTGCGTGCCATAAAGTTGCAACTGATTCTGCAAACGCAGCAAATACAACGACAACCACCACCATGCCTTTTGTCCCAAACAAGTTGGGGTAGGCTAGGAAATCCCACCAATTTATTTGTATCACACAATGCAGCTAAGTAATAGACTTAAATTTGGATGAGATATGCTTCTTATTTAAATATGATATCTAGTTATTTTCTGACACCATTTTTTTTTGCAGTCAAAGTACATTGGAGCACTCATGGAGAAAGCAGAACAGCGTAAACGAGAACAGGACATAATATACGAGAGGAAGCTTCATAAAGAGAGGAGCAAGGAAGACCACCTATTTGCTGACAAAGACAAGTTCGTAACATCTGCCTACAGGAAGAAACTTGAGGAGGAGCGAAAATGGCTGGAGGAAGAGAAACGGCGGCGGCGTCAAGAAGAGAAGGAAGATGTAAGTTTTGCTCATTTGTTTATCATTACACATTTCTTCTTGTATACACGCATACTTATCTATTGATTTATATTTCTATTCTTCTGTTTTGTTTTGAAGTTGCATATGTGTTGCTACGTTATTTGTATATGATTTTATGTGATATAGCATTTACTTCTTTCTATCAGAAGTTCAGAACCATGACCATGCGTGAGACTGGTCCACATTGCCAAAGTATGCATGCAAACTTGATATAGTCTGAATTGTTGTCAATGTTTATAATCAAACTCTTAATATGAATTGTGCCTTGTTCTGACTACACTAGTATGCTTTGTGCCCCTACTTGTCTAGCCAGAAGAGTAGGAAAACAAAAGGGGCTTTGGTGCATATGAATTATGATGTTGTATTTCTATACAAACCTACTTTTTTGCATACACTTTCTGTTTTGTCTCTTTTTAAAGGATTGTCGTCATTTACTTTTTGCTGTTATGCAAAATATGATCTGCTGGTTGCTGCTCATTACACAAACATCTTTTGAGTAATCTGTAATATCTTGGTTCACAAAATTAATGCAATGAAAGCTGGTTTGTCTTTACGTTTTTGTCCAAATCAGATTCCTTGCAAAGAAAATGTATAGCTAATATTGCACTACCAGCTTGTCGTTTGGCTAACTTATTCTGTTTTCTTCATCTGCTTTTGTATAGGTAACTAAAAAGAAAGACTTGAGTGATTTTTACTTTGCGCTTGAGAAGAATGTTGCTTTCGGTGCACGGACGAATGACAATACAAGACATACCAAGTCTGACAACTTGGACAATAAAGTAGAAGATATTCAAATTAGTATGTTTGATGCTGAAGGATCCAATAGTTCTCCTAAGCACAGAACAGAATCCAGTGTAGGATCAGAGATGGCTCGTGAAAGTAGAGGTGTGGATGAACCTGCAACAACTAGATTGAGAGAAACAACAGCTGCTAGATCTACTGAGAAACATTCAGATGTTTCCTTGAATGCTTCTCAGACCCCGCAGAATACTCAACCAGCACAGGTTACAGATAACCACGACAAGAGGAGTGCTGATGCCCTTGCTGCTGCCAAAGAACGAGCTCTGGCCCGGAAGAGAGCGAAAGTACAGCAACTATGAAGTGTGAGGCAGAGGTACTCTACCAAGTTCTTTTGGGCTTAAGCTTATCATTTCCTTGTTTAGGGTCATGTAAAGACTGTACTTTGATAGCTGTTTTGCACATTGTAGACTTTCCAATGGATGATGCATGTATCTTGCATAGAAAGATTCCTTTGGTTTGATCTGCTTGATGCTCCAGCTTCTCCGATCAAAATATCTTTATATGGACAAGGAAAACCCATTCGACATCAGCGTGGTTATTCTGCTCTGCGTAATCAGGAGAGGGGAGAGGTTAACGGAGCTCAGGCTATTGTACCGAACATTTGTACTGCCGGAAAAATGGTAAATATAACTTGGAGATGGATTGCAACATGATTTCTGTAATGGCTCTAATTGGTGGTTCTTTACTGGTCAATGTTTCTATATGGTCTTTCCTGGTTAATGTTGAATGAGATGAGATGGTACATGCCATGTCCGAGTCTTCATGTTGGCCTTATTCCATGTTCGGCTCCTTTACGGTATTGATGCATCTCTGTGTCTTGAAAATGTGACGGGTTAATCGAAATGCCCTTGCGCCGGAGCATCCCTTAGTTCAGAAAAAGTGGTAACAATAGACTAAATATAAACGCTGGAATTCCCTAAATTTTTTTCGATAGAACTACGAAATTGTCTACGATCTAAACGTGGTAATTCCCTAAGAATTTTTCGAGATAGAAACCGCAAAAATTAATACAGAAACCTCGCATTCCAAGCGTGGCCTGCATTATGAACCTCAAAGATCAGTATGGATCTTTACAATCTTGATCAGTATAAATCTTTGCAATCTCGATCAGTATGGGATCTTTATAATCTTGAGCGGATAGGGGATGTTTAGTTGTCTGGTTCTACGCGGTCAGATTTACGGGAGCCAAAAAAACTAGTGTTTAGTTGCTCGTTGTATCGCGTGAGTTTGCATTCACGCATACAAAATGGCTGTTTGATTGTCTGCGCGCGGTGCGGATGTTAAGCCAGCACGATACACAAAACACTCGCAGTCATGCTCATAGGATACGAGCTCCATAACTATTTCTCCAGAGTCAGACTGGAGTGGTGCAGACTCCTACAATCAGACTCATATAAGACGGCAACTAACTAAACAGCCCCTAGATGTTCCTCTGCTGAATGCCTGATACTACTCTTATTGATAGTGCCATACATGCAGTACAGTACATAGCCAGTGGTATACATGCAGTACGTAGCCAGTACTATACAGCGATTGGCTTCATCATCCTACTCAGCACCTCGGAGAGAGGGGGAGAGCGTATCTCACCGCACGACTGCACGAGTGAAAGGCCCGAGGCCTCGCCGCTACGGCGACACACGCGAGCCAAAAACCCTAGCGCGAGGGGGGTGAGAGAGAGAGAGACCGCGGCATGGAGAGCCTCGTCCTCGCCTCCTCCTGCTCCGCCTCTCCCCGCCTCCCCCTCCTCGCCGCCGCCCGCGGCCGCCGCCCCTCGTCGCAGCCCCTCCCGGCCCCGCCGCCCGCCGCCGCCGCCGCTGCCGGGCAGAGGGAGCTAGGAGGCCCAAGCTCGTCGTTGCCGCCGCGGCCCGCGGATCCAGGGACGGTGAGGGGGCTGCCTGTCCTGTTGCTTCCGTAATTGCGCTCTGTTCAGTGTTCTGTTTAGATGCGAGGACGATGCTCTGTTGAGTGTTGACTAGGAGCAGGCAGTGGAAGCGCGCGCTTTGGCTAGCTTGAAGTGTCCGAGCTATCGTATTTGTGATATTGTTCGGAGTTTTACCAGTTTCTATATCAGCTGGATCCATGGATGTGCCCTGTACTCCATTTGTGGGACTGAGTGCGTCGTCCTCGCGAATTTCAAGCGTCGTTCCGTCATGCATCCTCGATAAAGTTTTCCATCTGTATTTGCAGTACATTGGTAGTTGATGACTCGAGAATGGTCAGCTTATCCATCCGTATTTGTATTACAGTAGTTGATAATTAGAGAACGGCCAGCTTATCCATCCGTATTTGTAGTATGGTAGAGAATGTTGGTCAGCTTAATTTTTTCACCATTTTAATCTTTTTATTTGCATATCCTTTGTTCTGATTTTTTTTTGGGGTAAAAAAATTGTTTGTTGCATCAGTTTTGGATGGATCGAGCACAAAGGGCTTTGCAAGCATGTCGTCTTCAACCAGCACTGAGAATGTGTCGACCAGAACTGGTACCCTGCCTCCCATGCCGCCCCCGTCATCATACATGTGAGTTTGTTTCCTTGTTTTGTCTGTCTATGTCGTTCTCAATTTTACCCCCGCATAATGGCTTGTTGCAAAATCCCTGCAGTGGTTCCCCTGTTTTCTGGATTGGAGTTGGTGTAGCATTGTCTGCGGCATTTTCCATGGTGCGAATTCTGCTGCCTGTTATGCTTTAAGGTATTGTACTAGATGTCTTCTCTTTGTAACTTATTACTTGTTGGTTGGTGTATCAGGTCTCTTCAATGGTAAAGGTGAGCTCACAGCTATTCTCTGTTTCTGCATCTTCAAACAGTATGTATCTTCAATCATTTGCATAGTTGCTCCACAAAATGCCCCTTTGGGTATCTTTGCATACTAGGGCAGGAGTCAGAGAGGTATTTCATTGAGCTTTTTTTTAATCACCTGCTTACCCTATCAGTGCATCTGTATTATACCAGTTCATTTCTTGCTATTTCAGAGCTTTGTTTTTAGTTCTAGTTGTTTAAAGCAAATTATGTGGTTCTACGAAGGCAGCAATGTATTGTAATTTGACGGACAGTTCATTTTCTTTTATGTCATGTCGCATACTTTCTAGTTTTATACAATTGCTACAATTTCCATCGTTATTGTGTGGCACACCACATTTTCCCCTAAATTTTCAGCATGGCTCCGTACTTTGCTGCATGGCTTTAAATAATACAGTACTCTGTTTGTAGTCTTGCTCACCTACCCCTTCGCCGTTGCCTTTTACTGTATCTACTGTCTAATATTTGCATTGCTCAAATTGTAAAATTGTACATTTGGTTTGGTTGTACATGAGAGACAAATTTGCATGCCCATTTTGACATGTTGCTAAATTTGTTGCAGAAATATGCAATGCAACAAGCATTCAAATCAATGATGACCCAGGCACCACCAAACACGTTTGGCTCGAACTCACCTTTCCCATTTGCCATGCCACCACAAGCAGCTCCCACAGCCCCAAGCAGTTACCCATACTCAGAACCAAGGAAAGATACCTCCCCAAAAGGTGCAGCTGTTGATGTTTTGGCTACTGAAGTGGAAGCAGCTGGAACTTCAGAAGCAGCCGATGTAATTGAAACATCAAAGCCTCCAAAGAAATTCGGTATTGACCTTTCATATCTTGAAATTACCATCATTGAATGGGGGACTGGGTTCTTTTTGTGTGTCAAACTGTCAATAACATGCTCAATTTATATCTTTTAGAGCGGTTATTGTATTTTTCTGTGAACCTATTTTTGGCTCCTCTTTAGTACAATATTAGGAAATAATCACACCAACCATTGAGCCAGAACATGATCCTAGTGGGATCGACTGTGCCGCTTCTTTTCTTAATGCATAACCTCCATTTTCTTCATATAGTTGCCATCTGCACCTTATTGTGGTTATCGCAACAAAATGTGTGCAGCTTTTGTTGATGTTTCTCCTGAAGAGTTGCAGCAAAAGGAACTTCAATCTTCACTGGAGACAGTAGACGTAAAAAGTGATAGTACAGAAAGTGCAAGTAAGGAGGATACTGAGCAAAAAGTAAGTTTCATTAAGAAGCTTGATAATAGACTTCCTGTACAATTCATAGTATTTAATGCCTTTTCTATGGTTCTTAAAGGTTCCCACAAATGGAGCTGCTTTTAAGCCAACTGAAGATTCTGCCACCGGACCAACTGAATCCAGTTAGTAATTGCACATATTTCTACTTGACAATTTTTGTATTTTTATTTGCATTTAGGCATTTTCTTAAAATGGTGTTATAATGTTCTTTTTATTCGTTGTTTCCTGGTGTGGATAAATGCCCAAAACTGATTCTGTGTATAAGTAATTCAGGACCTACGCTGTCTGTTGAAACAATCAAGAAAATGATGGAAGATCCAGCTGTGCAGAAGATGGTTTACCCGTAAGTTTGCAACAGACTTAAACGTTGCATCCTGTGCTTTTTTTGCCTTTAGTTTTTTTAATACGGTATGTTTCCCCAAGAATTGGGTGCATTTGGTTGTTATAGCTCTGTAAAGTTTTGCTGGTCATCAGTTATGCTTTATATACTAAATATCCCATGGCCTGTACACCCTTGACATCTGCACACCTGACCTATTACACAATATGCTCGTGCAGAAAGATAAACGCTCTACATCACATGTAGCACTGCAGGAGCCAGATGTGCCCCAGCATATACCTATGCCTAGGTCTGTTCGCCTCAGCGCTTTTGGGCTCAAAAGGGTTCCTGGTCAATTTATATCCGTCCAGTGGCGGATGCAGAACAAAATCTTAGGTATGGCGAACACAGGACACAAAAATCACAACCCATTATCTATGTGAGACAGCCATGGAGTATTGAAAGGAACACATAAATCACTTACTGTGTTTGCTATAGACATTGTGGTGGCCGGTGGTCAGTGCCGCTGCCCGCTGCCCAGCACATTAGTTTCTCGCCGGCCGCACCCCCGCAAGGCAGTGCCTCTCAATTGCCGCGTGGCTACGCCTGGGCGCACACCCCTTAACCCCTTCCCCTACCCCCAACCGCATGGCTGCGCCACCCCAACAGCCGCATGGTCACACCCGGTGCCACCAAAGGTCGTGCCTGCAATTGTACACATGCTTACGGGCCATGGCCCACCGCACGCCTTGCTCTTCCTCCACACCGCCGCGGCTCTGCCCCTCCGCTGATTGCTGCCTAGGGTTAGGCCGATGCAGGAGGAGAGGAATGGAGGATGGACCGATGGAGGAGGTAGCTGCGATGCTGGCTTGGTCTAGCGCCATGGATTACCTCTGCCGGAGATGCCGGAGCTTGCCATAGTGGTGGCTCCACCCCTGTATCAGTTCAAGTAGTTCTATATGATGCAACCACAACATTTGTGTCCAATATGACATCACTAAATCACTAATACTCCCATCTGCATAGGATATCTTTCTTTATTCTTTTTCCTGAATGATAAGGACAATTAAGTGATTAATAATACCAAAATAAATATCAGACCAAGTATTTAGTAGTGAATATTACTAGTTCGGGAGTCTGCCATCTGCAGGCTAGCAACCAGTCCTGCAGAACAGCATGCCATATGAATTACTCAATAATAATGTGTCAGCGTTCCAAATATGGCTTGTTATGTGATGGGGCTGAGGTGATCATGCATGCAGCACTGTCTCCCATGTAATGGCCGGCATACGAACCAGTTTCAGTAATTCTGAAATTGTTAGTTCTCGTATAGCAGAAAACTAGGTGTAAATTAAGAATTTTCTGTTCTTTCAAGTAGCTTGGGATTTTTAAGGTTGGTGATTTCTTCACATGTTGCAGCTACTTGCCGGAGGAGATGAGGAACCCAGATTCGTTCAAGTGTAAGCTCCTGTTAACTTATTTAAAAACTTCCTTATCACATAAATTGAAGTTTATTTTCTGTTTTCACATAGTGACGTGTGAGCATCTTATTTTCCAGGGATGCTTCAGAATCCGATGTACCGCCAACAGCTTCAGGATATGCTGTAATACATTAATCCTTTGCACTTTTTGTATGTACATCTGTTTCTGATTTTATCATTTCAACTTGGATGTTGAATTGTTGATATTTTAAATGTTTGTAATTAAAGTGAACCCTGGCCAGAAGTAATTCGAAAGATAAACCCAGTAGCCTTGGTACTAACCTATGCTGCATTAGTCTTGAACAATGATGCCATGGACTGGTATAAGACTGTAGGATCGTGCCTTATGTTTACTGGGTAATGCCAACACATGTTACGTAACTTGTGTGTTAGCCCAGAACTCGTACCCATGGCCCACAGTGTTACCTACCATTACCATCTGTTATCCCTTGCCGTGTGGAGTTGAACTAAGTATCAATACATGAATGCAAATAGAATACAAATCTTCCCTGTCCTTTTTTTATACTGATATTTTGCTTATTAACAGAAATAACATGGGTGGATCTCCTGATCAATGGGATAACCGCATGCTTGATCACTTGAAGAACTTTGACCTGAGCAGCCCGGAAGTCAGGCAGCAGTTTGGTGAGTGAATTAAACGCTTCCACATTTACTTGGGTCAGGTTTGGAACACAGGAATTCGGCAGGAAATTCCCCATTAGCTCTCATCTAGTGCTTTCTCCCTTGTTCTAAATATGTTATATTGAGCATCCGGTGTTTTTTTAATACCCTTATTATTTTCTTGTGCTAAACACCTAGCATAGTTTTCACACATGCTACTATTATTATATTCTTATTATACTTGGTAGGTGATGGAAATAGTTGAATTGAACTGAACTAAAAATACATTCTTTCCCTGAAGCAATTTTCTATTGCTTGCCACAAGTCATCTTTTGCAAATCTGTCCCATCAGTTACCCATAAATTTTGTTGTCCAATAAAAATGACTAGATGTGAATTCCCAAAATCTTTGATTGCTTGTACAGCGCAAGTTGGCATGACTCCAGAGGAAGTAGTATCGAAAATAATGGCAAACCCAGAAGTTGCTGTTGCATTCCAGAATCCAAAAATTCAAACGGCCATCATGGATGTAAGTTCCTGTAAAAACTATTTCATACTATTTTAATTATTTGATTCTTCTGACATGGTGTCATCTTGATGCAGTGCTCTCAGAACCCTCTGAATATTGTAAAATACCAAAATGACCAAGAGGTATGTTCTGATACTCTTAAAATTTGACATCGAATCACATAGTAAGTTTATCATTTGACTCACCCAGCCTCTCTCTTTCTAATCGGATGTCTCCTGTCAGGTCATGGATGTTTTTATGAAGATATCACAAATCTTTCCACAAATTAATGGCTAGTCGATCTTCATCATGAGAATGCAGTTTTGATTTGCCTTGGCCTATCTCATCTCAGTCTAAATGGCTGCGGTAGCATCTGTTGACCGGCTGAGTAAAGAAAGGAACCTCATCTGTTCAGTCATTATGCGCCAAAGATGTACCCTTTTTCTGCCAAGATTTTTGAGTTGCCAATGTACATCATATGATCTAGTGTTTCGATTTGGATGGCTAAAGTCAGACTGTCAGAGTAGTGAACGTAGCAAGGTCAATATTTTTATTTACATCACCGCTCCGTACAGATGTGTAGTTCACGCTTGGACATTACATGGTTTGTCGTAGGATGTGAAGATGCAGAGATAGTTCTATCACCTGAATTTTGATATACTATGTATTACATTTGTGTTACCATGGCAATGCAGATGAACATGTTGCTATGAACCCCAGCTGTTTGGTTGGATTGTAGCTGACCTTCCATGTATCTGATGCGCAGGGACTTCAAATATTTCAGATTTTCAGGCTGCTGAGAGCCTGAGAGTCCATTGTCAACCAGAGAGCCGAAAGGTAACAAAATGCCTACTTGGGCTTATGACCAGGAGAGCCTAGTTCAACCTAGGTTTCAAATGTTTTGTTGGTCGTGGGATTGGCTTGCCATTTCTTCTGTGGAGAGAAGAGGCATTTGTTTAGAAGGCTCATTTTTGGTTGGGATTCACGTGGGTGGGCTAGAATTGTGGCCCCAAAATTACATAATTGTAGCTTTGACGAGAATACAGACGAGTACCAGCCGTAATCTGTTTTACTTGAATGAACTGTTAAATGTTCTGAAGAGCTCTTCCATTCCAATTGCTATCCAATACACGTCCATCCCTTCGTCCTGGTCGAGGTTGCCCACGTCGTTCGCCTCGAACGGAGATGGACGCGCGAGTCAGCCTCCTCGCCGGCATCCTCCGCCGCCTCCTCGACAGCCACGTCCGGTCGCGTTCTGCTACACGACAGGCCAATAGATGGAAGCTGAGTAATCAGCAGGCCTTCTCTGCTGCGGCCCACGCATCCACCGCCGCAGGCTCCCCTCCCCCTCACTAGGCCTGGGCGTTCGGTTTAACCGAAAAATTCGGTTTTGGTTTTCGATTTATTTGAAAATTCGGTTATTCTAAAACTAAAACTGAATTATGTTTGAAAATTTCGGTAACCGACACTTCGGTTAACCGAATTAACCGAACTTGGCTAGCACACAGAATAAACAGTAGAATGTATAATTGAATGAACAAATATCCAAATCCAACATGCGTGTTGTTTTCTAAGCAGCCAACATATAACAACACTACAATAGAATGAACATATTACAATCAAATAATATGAGGGATTGAGGGCTCGAGTCGCTAACTTGCTTCGCTATCTGTCCACTTGGGTCGCGCATCGAACAAGGATTCGACCCATATCACGGTAGTTCGGTTAGTTCGGTTAACCGAGGGTTAAAACCGAATTAACTGAAAAAAGTTTGGTTATTCCATACAGCTAACCGAATCAACAACCGAATAATTCGGTTTCGGTTTTTTCGGCTTCGGTTCCGGTTTTAACGGTTTCGGTTTTCGGTTTCCGGTTTATTTGCCCAGCCCTACCCCTCACCGCGCCGCACGGCTCGCTCACTTCCCTCCCTCCCGAGTGTCCGTGAAGGAGAAAGGATACATTACTCCAGCGTAGATTTAAAATTTTCTTCTATCGTGTAACAAAAAAAATCATGTAAGTTATAGATTACGAAATTATCATTAGACGCGTAGACCTGTAGCAGAAATAGTTGATGTAGCATGTTAGTACGGTTATAGTCATACTACCCTCGTGTCTCCTCTAACAGCTCATCGTGATAGTCACAAGTTGTAGATTGTCCTCATCGTCGTTACAGGTTATAGATCGTCCTAGCGTTGAAGGTTCACGACAGCGTCTCTAAGGTATACACAAATACGGGGCAAGAACACCACGTGCTGGAATGCTAGCACCGGCTGCACGGTTTTGAGCGAAAAGGTGTGCCGATTAGAGTTTTAGGAATTTCAAATTCCTATAGTGTCTCCTAACCTGAAGCCACCACTTTCTTCCTTTATATAAATGTTTCATAATAGGTCCATGCATTAAAGGCTAATTAGGAACTCAAAGTCCATCCGAATTCGAATCGCTATTCGAATTAAGTCCTAACTCTTTAAGCATACGACCATACAGGTTCACGTATACTTGGACATACCCCGAATATTCTTACTCAACTATTAATCGGTAGTGCTCTCTAGTACGACGTACCGATTCCCAAATATATGTAAGGATCATATCGGACGAACCTTAACAATCAGTAATATGCATTTCCCCTTTTGCCTCATGATATCGATCAAACTCAAGGCAAGTAATATGACATCCTTGTTTAGTTAGCTCGACCACTCTTTCTCGATTATGTGACTAGGAATTCCCGACTACGATTAATCCCTTTAACTGTGAGTAGCATGGCTATGCATTTCTAGAATCCAACCACTCGAGAGGTTTAGAGATATCGCTCCCATTGTATGGAGGAATAAATCTCACCGTATGGAGGAGCAAATCTCATCTTAATCGACTATATCTCGCAACATGTTTCATGATAAATCCGAAAACCACCTTTATAACTATTCAGTTATGAAGTAGTATTTGGCAATCCCTAAGTAAGTTATTACACATCTCGAGTATATGCATCAACCTCAAGTCTACAGATATAGTACACATATTGTATATGGGACTAACTGATGACAAGTAAGATTACAATGTCCATGCAGTGTTTTAAGGTGGGTCAATTCAACTCCATATTCTCTAACATATGTCCATATTATTAGCTTGATATCTCCATATTCATGACCCATGAAACATAGTCATCAACTAATACATATGCTAGTCTATTCATATGTGTCTTCATACGTTTATTGACTAGGGGTCATTTTACAATAATCATCACAAAGTCATATATAGAGTTTCACAAACAAATCACATACTTACTAATAAATAATAATGATGTTATTAAACAATAAGATAATAAACAATAAATATGAAGAAATATAATTATCTTCGTGATCATCTCTCTTACGTATCTCCAGCATTCCGCTTCCCAGGATGCAAGCCGTTCGTCCGTGCGTGTGCTCGCTGCCCACTTCCCCGCCCCGTGCTTTAGCCTACCCCCTCACTAGGCCTCGGCATTCGGTTTTATCATTTTTTAAAAAATCGATTTTCAGGAATAGAAAACCAAATCGAACCGAAAAATTCCAGAAACCGAACCGAATTAACCGAACTAATTCGGTAAGGTTAATTCAGTTTTTCAGTTAACCGAATTTCACATCCACAATAGTCAACAGACAAAGACATTACAGAACTCAGAAATATTATCCAACACTAACAGAAGGCATTACAAATTTTCTTGTATATACCAAAATTTTCTTGTATATACCAAGATTTTGTGGAATGCCCCATACAGCCTTGACGAATACTCATACTAGGGATACCCCCAGCAGGCCGGAACACCAAATGGGCCATCTTAGGCCCAACACTGGCCGAAGGTCTCGTTGGGTCACGAAGGACCCTCGACCCCGATCAAGCCCACCAAGGGGCAATCCGACCTGGCCTTAGGTCGGGCGCCCCGCAGGCTCTGACCTGGCCTCAGGTCGGGCGCCCAACGAGCTCTGACCCAGCGACCTCTGCCACAAGGTCGAAGATTATCGCCGATCGACCTCAAGCTGGTCACCTGCCCCGCGGACACGATGGCCATGATGGGGCAGGTGGCTCCTTCCCAAGGTGGCCAGGAGGCCGCCAAAGTCAAGCGCCAATCCCTTCACCCCGTCATGCACAGTGGAGAGACGCGCTCCCTCTTGAGGCGACACCGAGCACGCAGTATGCTGGCGTTAGCACCGACAAAGCCAGAGGGCGAGCGCGCCTTCCCGACGGAACGCCGCTCGCTGTGTCTACCAACCCAGGCATGGGATGAACAGAACTGCTACCACCAAGACCGAAGACCAGGACTCTCTGGCGTAGGACACCCCATCCTTTTTTCTCCAAACTCCCGTGTAACCTACCCCCTCTGCCTATATAAAGGGAGGCAGGACCCTCAGGTAAGTGGACCCGAGCGTAAACGAGCAACGTAACTCTTACTCCCACTCGGACGAGCGCTCAAGGCCAGGCCTTAGCCCTCGCTTGTAACACCACGCAGTCCTCTGCGCCCAAAGTAATACATAACCACCACACGAACTGAAAGTAGGGACGTTCGGCCCGAACCAGTATACATCTTGGGCTCCCCGAGTCAACCATTCAAGGAGAGGAACGACGGCCCTTGACTACAAATTTACTTGGTATCTGATACTAAACACCGGTTAGCGCGCGCTAGTAGGGCTTCTTGCGTCATCGTTGTCATCTCCAGATTCCCATTTGCTTTCTTGATGGCTTCTTTCACCCACGATGGTGCGTCGAGGAGCTGGATTCGCTTCGTCACCCTCGACTTCGTCGCCACCCCAGCGGGAGAGCTCGTGTTCGTTCCCACCACCTCTCGGGACCAGGTGTCCGCCAGGAGCCTGGACTCCATTGCCGACGTCCTCGGCAGCCTCCGGCTTGAGGCCCCCGCGCGGACCCCGACGTCGGAGTTTGCCGAAGGCCAGACCACCTCGTCGCAGTGAGCGTGAGCTCAGCGGGCGACGACGCCGCCTCATGGCTCGCGGCTCGTGGCGATGGCCGGCTATGTGCCGACCTCCGTTCACGACTTGTTGGAGGTTTCCTCCAACCATGACTCCAGCTCCGACACGGAGCACACTGCGGGCGAGCCATACTCCCGCGAGTGCAACATGGCGGGTGTGCCTGACCCGGCCGCAACCCCTGTAGGTTCAAGGGTTATCCTCCAGCAGACCGGCACGGAGGTGGAGTATCGGCACGCGCTGAAGCGTCTCGAGCTCGCCCAGCCGAGCTCCAAAGAATAACGCGATGAGCTAGAGGCCCAAAAGGCCAAGCTTGACAAACTCTAGACCGACCTGGAGCAGAGTCAGCCTGAGCCCCCACACGCATCTGGCATGCGCGCGTGCGCCAGGTTCATCATCAATTGGCCGAGGGGTCCAACGGCCTTCCATTCTTCCCCCATGCCAGCCAAAATGTCGCCGCGGCCGCAATGTTGCTCCACAGCATCCCTGAGCCCGAGGACCCGGAGGCGAGGGCTAGGTACCAGAACCTCCGGTGGCTGGTGGAGCGAGCTACCGTGCAGCACATGCAGGGCTCCAGCTCCCACCACTCGGGCGCCTTCTCGAGCCGTCCGAGCGTCTTTGCTTCGGGGTAAGCGAGGCCGGCGAAGACGGCCTCAGACTGAGCGGCCCGAGCCTCGTGCACTCCGTCTGAGAGCGCCCGAACAAGCGATCGCGACGTCCGCGCCACCCTCGAGGCGCGGAGGAGGGCGATAGACGAAGCGGCCCAATCGCGGGCCGTGGACAGCGGTCGGCGCCATGACCGCAGCCCAAGCCCCGACGGCCCTAGGCCTCGGGCATTCTATCAGGAGATCTGCAACGCGGACTTTCCTGCCAGATTCTGGGCGCCAGTTAACATAACCAAGTACACTGGGGCAACAAACCCCAGCGTCTGGTTAGAAGATTACTGGCTCACGTGCCGGGCGGGGGGAGCTACCGATGATCTCTTCATTATCCAGTACCTCCTCATCTACCTCGCAGATTCGGCTCGAGCCTGGCTCGAGTACCTGCCCGCAAAAACTATCAGGAGCTGGGCCGACCTGAAGAATCTCTTCGTCGGCAATTTCCAGGGCACTTACAAGCGCCCTGGGAATTCTTGGGACCTAAAGAGCTGCAAACAGCAGCCAGGGGAGACTCTCCAGGACTATATCCGACGTTTCTCCCAGCAATGCAATGAGCTCCCTGACATCAGCGACGCCGACGTCATTGGGGCGTTCATTTATGGCACCACGTGCAGAGCCTTGGTGCACAAGTTAGGCTGCGTCAAACTCAAAACCACCAAGGAGCTCCTCGACATCGCCACCAACCACGCCTCTGGCGAAGAGGCAGTGGGGGCCATCTTCCAGAAGGGGAAGGCCAAGCGAGACGCCGGCGCTGAAGCCGGTGCCCCCTCCGACCGCTCCAACAAACGGAAGCGGAACGGGAAGCAAGGCCATGAAGGCCACGTGGTCGCAGCCGCCGACCGCCCTACCAAGCAGCAGGCGCGGCAGGCGCCCGACCACTTCGAGAAACTGATGGACAGCCCGTGTCCGCATCACGAGTACCCCGTCAAGCATAAATATCGGGACTGCGAAGTCCTGAAGCGCTTCATTTCCAGAGCCCCCACGCGGGGCAAAGGGAAAAAGCGGGACTCGACACCAGATGCCGAGGAAAAGAAGGCGGACGACGAGTTCCTAGAACCCGACGGCTGCCTCATGATCTTCGGCGGGTCGGCGTGCTACGCCGACAAGCGGCGGCTCAAGCTCGCCTACCAGGAGGTCCACACGGTGACTCCCGCCGTGCCCAAATACCTCCGGTGGTCGGAGTCCCCGATCACTTTTGATCGAACCGACCACCCTGACCACGTTCCGCAACCAGGGAGATATCCGCACCGCGATAGGGAAGAAAGGCCTGGACGGGCCGCTGCGGCCTCGAGGTGGCAGAAGGCCCATTAGCTCACCGCCCCGACGGAGAGTTCAGTGAGGGGCCTGATAGCCACGTCGCCTCCAACACGTGGAATAAAAGTTAAGGCGACTCTATTCCTAAAGCTCTTTCTTATTCTTGCACCCATTTTCCATTCCTCCGAGTTCAAGCGCTGCGTGGCGATCACAGCTTGGTCCCCACGCACCGCTCAGGGGCTACAAGTTCCTACACTCACACGGATCGGTGACCCGACTGGCCACTCAGTTCCCCCTAGCGGTAACCCTCTCGACCCAGGCACTACGGCCTACGCCCCAGCGGCTACGGTTGCTAAGTAGTGCTTCAGGAAGAAGGAAGTACCCGTGCGGTGCGATCCATAGTTGGTCGGGAACACTCTTTTTCGTGTCGAGTGCAGGCGAACACTCACACGGGTCGGTGACCGACTGGCCACTCGGTTCCCCCTAGCGGTAACCCTCTCGACCCAAGCACTACGGCCTACACCCCAGCGGCTACGGTTGCTAAGTAGTGCTTCGCGGAAGAAGGAAATACCCGTGCAGTGCGATCCATAGTTGGTCGGGAACATTCTTTTTTCGTGTCGAGTGCAGGCGAACGTTTCGTCCCTAAGTTCCCGCTTTCTTTGCGCTTCCGTTAAAAGTGTTAACATACCGACCCACGCTTATACAACCCCCGCGGTTTCTAAGACTATGGTCGTCAAATGTTCATCACCTCAAGGAAGTGCAAAGGACAAAGTCAAACTTACGGATTGGCCCGACTGGCCAAAACACTAAAATAAACTTTAGTTCATTACATGACAAAGTTATTACATTACGAAAAAGCAAAGACATCTAACTTTTTCCTTTACTCCCGGTGAAGGATGCTCTGTGGCGGTATCTGACTGGCGATCACTCGGGCACGCAACTCGACTTGGGTCTCGAACCCGTCGATCTCCTCGTCGGTCCGGTCCGCGGCGATCCCACTACTAACGGCGTCGAGGTTAATACCGTCATAGTGGGAGATGGCGCAGACGAGCGCCGAAGAGGCTCCGAGTTCGATCCCTTCGCTCACTGAGTTCTCGACGTGCTCCGGCACCCGGGCTAGGTCGGTGGCGAGTGAGTTCGGACCCTGCACGGTGGTCCCGAGCACCCGGTCGCAGACCTCCCGACCGACCCTCCGAAAGGTCGCCCGGCTCGGCGATGCGCTCGGACAGCCTCCCACTGGGTCCCGCCGACAGGCCACTTCCATGATGCGACCGCCACGTCACGCGCCTCCTCCGCCTGTTTTCGCACCTGCATGGTGTCGCTGAGATTCCTCTGCAGCTCTGCAGATCGAGACAATCTCAAAAAAGGGCAAACTACGACGGCGAGAATCGACCAAGAGGTCGGGTCACTTACTAGCCGCGGAGTCCGTCATAGCGTGGAGCTCCCCCTCGAGCTTGGCTCGGGTCTCCTCGTCGAGCTTCTTCGCCGCAGCTGCCTCTTCCTGAGCAGTGTCCCTGGCGCTGATGGCCTCCGCCAGGAGGGATTCAAGCTCGGACACCCTCGCCCTCAAGGGCTGGCTCGTCCGGCGCTCCTCGAGCAACACCTGGGCAAGCTGTTCCAGCGCCTGGCGGGCCTCCTTCGCCTCCGACCGCTCAGACGCTAAGGCTTCGGCCGAAGCAGGCTTAGCGCAATGGTGGTCGACTCCTTCTCGCTGACCATCCTCCGACCGTAAAGACTTCGAAGGAACCTCGACTTCTCCACCGATCGGTCCAGTAAATTCTGCAAAACACGAGCACCCTATTAGCCTGCCGACCGCTAAAACTCATCAAAAGCTAAGGATGGGGTTGTGTTTGGCTTACCGCGCCGATCGGGCGAGTTCCCTCGGAGATGGCGTTCAGCGCCTTGTCGGCGGATTCGAGGGCAAGAGCCAAACCCTCCCGGATCTGGCTCACCTCAGCCTCGACTTGCTGCGCGCCCTCTTGGAGGGCCCACCACGCCCCGTCCTCCGCCTCGTCGTCCAGCACGAACAGCGGCTTACCGGTCGGGTTGTTGCCCGGCCAGGTTAGCACAGGCAAGGGCGTCCGGACGGATTCCCCCGGGGCCGCCTCAGCGGGCTGTGCTTGCGGAGGGTCACGCGGTGCCTCCACCCGTGGCCTAGCAGCGACCACATCCAATGCCTGGATCGCCCTCTCTGGCGGGCCCCTAGGCGACGGCGGCGGGGTCATGACAGACGCCCGGATCGCGCCAACTGGCGGAGGTCCTAGCGGTGGCGGCGGGAGCTCTCCCTCGCTTCCTTCGACCTTTGATCGGGGCCCCGACCCGCCAAGGGGCGCCAGGACCTCCTCGCACCCCAGCTCCTCCGGGACCCTCTCCTCCTGCGGCGGTCCTGACTCCGTCTGCGGCACCTCGTCGCCCGTCGGCCATTGGCGGCAGAACTCGGCTCAAGACTCGATGCCTCGACCATTATTGCTGCGTAGGATACACTGGCCCTCGCGGGGCCGCCATCGCTCCAGAGCGGACCAGCGCCGCGCGAGTGCGCGGCAACCGCGCTTTCTTCGCCGACCCACCTTGCGGAGGCGAGTCACCCCTCCGCTTCCCCAAGAGCGCCTCGCGAGGGCGCCTCACTGGGCACGCACGAACAGCAAAGACTTCGCACTGGCACCTCGACGCCAAGCCACCGCCATCGGTGGTTCGAGGACAATCTCTGCAGATGCAGGTCGCCACCATCGTCACCGTTTCTATCGCTCGAGGACGACTCCGGATCGACCGTGTCAACGGCGGTCATGTCGGAGACCTCCTCCATGCGTTCTTGCCCCTGCGCAGCTCCGCTTCTTCTCCGCCTTCCTCTTCCTCCTCTTCTCCTCCTTCCGCCTCTTGCGGGCGGATTCGTGCAGTGCGGACCTCGCACGGGCCTCAGCCCTCAACTCCTTCTCCCCTGGCAGCAATGCCTGGGAGACCATCCCGGCCAGCCCCTGGATAACACAGAGACACTAGTCAGACCAAACACTAAGGGCTAAGTGCTAAGGGAGGAAGAGGAGGAAAGGAATTGCTCGGGCTACCAAGTCCGGGGGATTCTGCGCCGAGAATGGCTCGGGGTGGCCACCAGCCGCCTCGGTGGCGCTGCCGCCCATGACGACGGCCACCTGAGCCTCGACCTCCGACGCAGCGAGCTCCGACTCCACCATCCTCATAGGGTCGGACACCCCCTCGTACTGAAACATGGGGCGTACCCTATCCATGAGGGGTTGAACGTGCATCTTCATGAATGCGCGCACAACGACATCGCCGGTCAGGCTCCGCTCCTTTTGTGTCTTGATCCGCTCGATGATCACGTCCACCTTGTTCTTCTCCTTCCGGTCGGCGCCCCAAGACCACTCAGGCCCCGCCACGGGGAGCCAGCTAGTGAAAGCCGGGGCGCTGCCTCCCGGGTTCTGGGCATAGAACCATTCGGAATGCCACCCCCGGTTCGACGACGGCAGCTTCACGTCGATATAATTCACCGCCCGGCCGACGCGCAGCTGGAAGGCCACGCCGCCGACGAGCGCCGTACTATCCGCTGGCTTGTCCTTCCTCAACCGTGCGTGGAAGAGGTGCCTCCAGAGCGCCCAATGGGGCTCGATCCCCAAAAATGCCTCGCACAACGTCATGAAGATCGCTTTGTGGAGCACGCCGTTGGGGTTGAGGTGGTGCACCTCCACCTTGCAGAAGTGCAGCAGCCCGCGGACGAATGGATGGAGCGGGAGCCTGAACCCGCGCTCATAGAACGAGGCGTGCACGATGATCTCGTCGGTGGCCGGCGAAGGAACCGCGACCCCCATTGGCACCCTCCACCTCGAAACATCTTGCGGGGGGGGGAACCCCTTCTTCTCCAGGCCGACCGCGCAGCTGGTTTGAGCGGTGCACTCCGGCCACGACATCTCCGAGATGCAAGCGGCGAAAAGGTGGAAGGTGAAGAACGTGAGCGACTCTTTTCTGGCTCCTTTGTTTCTTTTCTCAGGCGAAGGCAAGGGGGCAAGGAAAGCGAAGGCAAGTGCATGCCCCGGCACTTCAAACGCCCAATTTATAGGAGCCGAATAGGCACCAGCCGAGCAGACACCAGTCAGGCGGACGCTATCTCGGGTGAAGCGTCGCACGTCCTGTCCGACCGCCACGCCGGGCTGCTGGTGAGGCGCATCGGTTCCCAATCATTTCACTTCGCATTTAATTCCCTCCACTACGCATTAAATACAAGCAGGAAGGCGTCAGGACACTGTTTCGGGCGACACGCCCTGCGACCCTTCGATCTCCGCCATTGGGCTGGATCGACTGGACCGAAACAGATATAAAAAGCCCACCGGGCCACTGCGGCCTCGAGGTGGCAAAAGCGCTGCGGGTTCCAAGGGCCTAAATCCACCAAGTGAAATCCAAGCCGCCCCAGCATAAAATTGAGCAAGGGGCGAGGACAAGGCGAGCCCCCAGTGGGCCTCTAGTTGGGTCGGCGGATGACCCAATCGTCTTAACTCATGTCCGAGACCATACTTCACACTCTCCCGCGGAACCCATCCATGGGTGGCAGCCAACTGCGCTCCGGATCGGCGGACGGCCCGGAGTCCGATACGGGATCGAGTAAAGAAAGGTTTATTATGGGTCGCCCCCAGCGGGTCGGACGCTCGACGCCGGGATCGTCCGCTTGGAAAGGTCCCCCTTGGGAGGGATCTCCAGGGCCCACTCGGATAACCCGTTAGTGGCTCCACGAGCACGGTGTTCAAACCAACGTGGTAAACATGCGTTCGCTCACCCCCTCTAGGTCCCACACCTGCGGACGGGGCGTATACGTGGGACAGACAACGGCCACTCCTCCCGTATATAGCCTCGCCAGACGAGGACTCGAGATGGACGCCCTTCGCCTAGCTCCGGTGTAAAACCAGCCCTACAAACACGTCCAGCTACGACATGAAACTAGCACTCGGATAGCAGAACCTTATCTAAGGCATTTGGGCATCCGCGCCGACCTAGGCAACGTCCAGCTACGACGTGAAACTAGCACTCGAATACCAGAACCTTGTCAAAGGCATCTAGGCGTCCGCGTCGACCTAGGCAACGTCCAGCTACGACGTAAAACTAGCGCTCGGATGCCAGAACCTTGTCTAAGGCATCTGGGCGTCTGCGCCGACCGAGACAACGTTGGGCCGGATCCCGCCGACCAAGTCGTTTGACCTTCGCAAACCAGAGTAACCCCCCCCAACCAGTTCTCCGACCTGCTCGGGGGCTTAGGGGCTACACCCACCGGGTGCGCTCGTGCGCACTCGGTCGAAACCGGCCGACCAAGTCGGTCGGGCTCTGCCGACCAAGACAGCCTTCCGATCCATTCGGGGGCTCGGGGCCGATTGAGTCCGCCCGCGCTCTCCCAGTCGGATTTCGCCGACCAAGTCGGTCGGATTACACCATCCAAGTTGAATGGGCGCGCCGAACGATCCGATCAACCGAGTTCACTCGCTTCACTCAGTCGGATTTTGCCGACCAAAGCAAACCCCCGACCGCCTCTAACGAGCTCACTCGGGGGCTCGAGGGCTACTGACGAATACTCATACTAGGGATACCCCAAGCAGCCCGGAACACCAAATGGGCCGTCTTAGGCCCAACACTGGCCGATGGCCTCGTTGGGTCACGAAGGACCCTCGACCCCGATCAAGCCCACCAAGGGGCAATCCGACTGGCCTCGTGCTCGGGCGCCCAAGCTCCGACTGCCTCGGTCGGGCTCCTAACGAAGCCGACCCAAGAACCTCCGCCACAGGGTCGAAGATCATCGCCGATCGACCTCAAGCTGGTCACCTGCCCCGCGGACACGATGGCCATGATGGGGCAGGTGGCTCCTTCCCAAGGTGGCCAGGAGGCCGTCAAAGTCAAGCGCCAGTCCCTTCACCCCGTCATGCACAGTGGAGAGATGCGCTCCCTCCCGAGGCGACACCAGAGCACAATGGCGAATCGCCAAGACTGACAGCGATAGAGGCGTGCGCCTTCCCGATTTTAACACCGCAGATTGGGAATTGAAGACGTGTGCGGACTACGGGCGAGTTGCAGTCGGTGGTTGTATGAGTAATTCGATGAAACGGTTTTTCGGTTTCCAGAACTAAAAAACCGAATCACAAACCATAAATAGAATAGTACCAGAATAAAAACCAAACTGCAAACCGTAAACCGAAATATTGAGTTAATTCGGTTCGGTTTTTCGGTTTTGGCTTACAAGTGCCCACCCCTACCCCTCACGCCTATGGGCACGCCCACGCCGGCCGCAAACAGCGCGTAGGCGTTTTGGCTTTTTGGCAGAACAGGTGATTGCATCAAGATACACTAAATTTAATATAGATAATTTATTTTTTCATTCGATAAATCATATTAGTTAGTATTTATTTATACTTTCTCTAGTAGCAGAGTAGTAGAAATACTCTTAATAAATTAATGGTTGGATCTGATTTCTACTACTTACTTTCCAGTACAATACACTGTAAAATTTCTCATTGGTACATATCAGCTCTCTGTAAACCATTGAAAAGAAAGAAAGATGCTGTATATTATTTAACAGATAGCTTAGAATTTTATACATGTCTTTAGGGTGTACCTGTCCCCTTCTTTTCATACGTACGACTTACTCAGTGGGATACGATCGTACAGGTATTTGCCACTCCTAGTATGTGCAAATTGACGCGCAGGCAGGGGGTCAACTATTTCGCCCGAAACGTTAGCGAGCCTGGTCACGGGGTTGCATTGGTCGGTCAGCGTCGGAGCAGAAGTGCGCTTTACAGCTTGCAAATCGACGTTTTGACTTAGCCGGGCCGGCCATTCACGGACCGATACAGGCACGCGGTCTGATCTGATTCTCTGAACGAACGAACGACCGACGTCGCAGATGGGAATGGCAAGCCGAATCCCGTCCCGGCGAGAAACCCTTCGACTTTGACAGAGCAGAGGCACGAACGCAGTGGGGGTCAAACCCAACTACTTCGAGTCTAACCCGATGATCGAGGATGTCCATTCGCCAAGAATTAAGCACTGAGGAAGACGAAAACAACAAAGCCAGCCAGGAGATTCACGAGCACGCTTGCTACTACTGCCAGCTTGAGCTAGCTAGGCCTGCCAAATTCTGGCTCTGTTGAGCTCGGTCTCTTGGATTTGTCCAACAAATGATGGTGTCAACGTTCAAAAATAGAAAAATTGCATCTTTGGTTCCTCGACTCTTCATCCGGTTTTATTTTCGTCTCCTAGATACAATACCGGGTAAAACACGTTCTCTAGCTCTCAAAACAGTTTACAACTTGTCCCCTCACTAGAAAAGATGATTTTGATCGAGTTTGATCCACGTGAAACGCGACGTTGGATCCGATTTGAGATACCATGTAGTGATCTCTCTATATTTGAATTGAGTATTTGACTATGTTTGAGTCTATGTGTGCTTGGATTTGAGTTTGATATAAGCTTGTTTTGTCATGGGTAATTTGGTTTGAGTAGTTATGACTTTGTCCAGAGTAGTTATGACCTTGTTTTGAGTGGTCCTGGTTTCACTGAGTGATCATGATGCTCCTAGAGAGGTCATTTCCTACAGAGAGATTGCTCCCAAAAGTGGTCCTTCCTAGAGTGGACATGGGCTTTGTGATCTCTAAGGTGATTATTTTCTAAAGTGGTCGTGAACTTTGCGACCTCTAAAGTGGTTATAGGCTCGCTGAATCAAACGTTTTGGCAGTGTCCAGCTTGATGAACAGTGTCAGGATCTTCTTCGTGTGCAACTCCTTGGTTAGTTTTTGGGTGTAGAGGAAGTTATCATGAATGGATCTCCGTTTTATGAAGGCGCTCTGATTACTAAACACCATTTCCTGCAGGTAAGGG